>JAQPPZ010007913.1:10000000-12400000 GCA_028583015.1 Wollemia nobilis
CAATAGGGATCCTGAAGATCCTATAGACATCCTCAAGTGTGATGGTCATTTCACCTATCGGTAGGTGAAATGTGTTGGTCCGAGCATTCCAGCTCTAGGCCAACGTAGTCATGTAAGCTTGATCTACCCTAATAGTGGGTAGATCCAAGACATAGTTGAAGCCTATGGCCCCAAACCACTATCGCTCCCCATCAGTCAGTAGTGGGTGGAGAGTGTTAAGGAGCTCTGGCTCCCTAGCTCTAGAGGTCAGTCTCTGCAAAGAGATATGGTATAAGGAAAAATCTAACTAAAAGCTAGCTAAAAGCAATTATAAAATGACCTAAAAAGAGATAGATCAAGCTAAAAATAGCTAACAATGCAAAATTATGCTAAGCATGATCAAAAAATTTTATAATACATCTCATAGGTGCAATAAATGACATTAATTGCCAAGAAAATCACAAAAAAAATAAAAAATTTGAAAAATTTTCAAAAAAGGGAACCGCAGGTCAAACCCATGGTCCGCACAATGGTCAAATTTTTTACCATTGTAATTTAAATCTAACCACAGCTGATACCTATGGTCCCCAATCTGTCAAAGGGGAACCATAGCTGGTAGTTGCGGTCTAGGAACACGACCCTTTTGGGGTCATTTCCTAGCCAATAAAACAAAAAAATAATATAAAAATATAAATCCTAAGCTAGCCTAATCTAGGGTGTGGTTCATTGCCAATAGTTTAATGAGATTGATTTAACCAATTAATTAATTTGGTTCATTTTAATTGGTAATGAATGTGAGGACTCGGTTTTGAATTACCTTACCCACACTGAGACCTCGGCTGGAAGAAGGTTGTCCACGGTCCACCATCGTGAGGTGTGTTAGGTGTTTGGTGTTAGTCTTAGCAAGGTTTTAGGTCAAGTTTTATCTCACACCTCTCAGAGCTCTTCAAATTGTAGTCGCTTTCAAGACAATAATGAAATTTTCAAATGGGAAAACTTTTTATAACCTTTTCCTATTTTCGTCGGACCGCAGCTTACACCCGCGGTCCCAGAATTAGGGTTTTGCGACCGTAGGTCTGACCTGCGGTTCCCAAAATTTGAAAGTTTCAATCGTAGACTGAACCCACGGTTCACAACTAGCATTAAATGCAGCAAAATCCCACCATGGGAAGATCTTAAATGATAAATCAATGATTCCTAATGGATCAGAATCTCAATAAAAGCAATCAATTTTGCAAATTTGGTGATTTTTAAGCACCATGATCAACTAAAAATTCAAAATTAACAAAAACATTTAAAATAATCAAAAGCCAAATGCACCTCGTATTTAGTTATTTACTCTATACACTTGGTGGTTGCAGCGACTGACGCTCCATGCAATCCGATGAGATGAGTAAATAACCATAAGGACATTTGGGGTAAAATTGTCATCGTTGATTTGATATGATTCTTTTCAATTTCGAAGAAGGCCTTCAAGGCTGGACTGCTCCATGAAAATGAGGTGTTTCATGTCATTTCCCCTATGACATATTTTCAACAAATCATCGACAAATTGATTCAACACAAAACTAATTGGATTTGCATCATTTTGATTCCCTAAGATGGCTATTGTAGCCCGACTGCTCCATGGGATAGGAATGTGCAATTACTATTAATAGTTGTAATCATACGCTGAACTAGGCTTAGCCAAGTAATTAAATGCTCAATTCTAAGTTTGTACAGATCATTCATTGTGGTCAAGCGACCTCGTCGCTTCATACATTGTCATTACCCTCATCGACTCGTCGCTTGAGGGGGTAGTCATAATATCATAATCATAATCAAAGTCAATAAAAGATCCCTGAAATCGTAGATCCCTTGATCTTGTCAAAATTGCGTTCGTCCTTGTGAATCATTGTCAACAACTATCATAAGCTTACCCCTTTGCTTGGGGTAAATAGCAAATATGATAATTAGTTTGTAACTCTCATCCTTTTGGTTATATAGGCCTAACTCCTATTGTAGCACCAAAGCTACTCGAATGTCTGATGACGAGTGCAAACTCTTTCAAATTTAAGCCTTTCACCTAGTTGGAAGCAATGATTCTAGGATGCGCATCCTTTTGCTGGACCTGGGGCATCTAATGTTGATCCGACTAATGATCATCATAGAACCTTCGACATCATTTTAGGTGGTGTATTTTTGCTCACGCGTTGTTCGATCTCACAACGCATCTCAAAAGGGGCATTTGTAGACACCTAAAACATGTCATGTCGATGGCGACTACTCATATGGACATGCTACAAGACCATATGGAAGATCTTGGACAGACTCCAAGATAGAGCAGTGGTTCTAACCACTCAATTTGGGCTCCTTGGCCTAATCAGTCTGAACCACAGCTGAGACCTATGGTCCATAGTCTGAACCATGGTTGACACCTATGGTTTATAGTCTGAACCACAACTATCACCTATGGTCTTAACTAAAGTTCAGTTGGCCTTCATCCGAGCCAAATTGGTTTGAATGACCATTTGATCTAGAAGAAGGTGGTTAAAGGATGGAAGCTTCCAATCCAACTATCCTAACCACCCCTTCTTATTCTTGGCTTCTCCATGAAGCCACCCCTAGCCCTTGGGTAATCCTATAAATACCCCTCAGAATTAGGGCAAAGATATCAAGCAAGCATTGGAGATTAGAGCAGTGAAGCCCTATCGAATTGTGAACTCACTTGAGTGCACTAAGAGAGATATTTGTTGCTATCACTTTGCCAACCTAAGCATCATGACGAATTATGCCATGGATGCCCTAAGGAGCTAGAACGCCAAGAAATGCTAATTTGGGCAAACGGAGGCCCTATCGAGCAATTCAACCGCCAAATATGTCAGAGGACACTGAGGTGACCCTTGATCATCAATTTGACAAGGAGGATCAAGCCCACTACCCTAGAATTGGAGGGCAAACCTACTTGGTTGCAGGTCATGGCTATCAGCCATGGTTTATAGTGCAGACCGCTCATCAGAGCTATGGTTTGCAATAGGTATAAGATCCCCTTACTGTTCCTTTTATAGTATGCTTAGTTAGGTTAGATTAATTATTTTAGTGCTTTATTTGGTAGTTTAGAGACTATGAAGGATCGGATTAAAGATTTGATTAGATTTACTTCATTATAGCATGTATGACATAATTGGTTTCTTTCCATGCTATCATGCTTTATTTCACATACATTTGATCCATTAGATTGTTAGTTGTATTCCTTATTTCCTTTATACATATATAGAAATATTTATCAATTTGGCATAGGTTAAGTATATTTTATATGATTTCTTGATTTCATGTTATTTATGGCATCTTTATGTTTAATTTCCTCAAAGGACCTCATCATGAGAGGTTCCCTATTTTTTTAATGCTTCTTGTGTTGTTTCTTGATCATAGGGAATCAGGTCTAAAGGAGCTTCAATCATCTAATTCCTTCCTCAACATGAAGAAGAGGGTCAACTCCACCCTAGAGCAGTTTGTGACTATTTAGAGAGCATTAGTATTGCACCTACCCCATTGGGGGCTTCGAAATTGTATCAATTGTATCAACATTTGGGTGACCCTAAGAGGGGCATGATTGTAACCGAGATTCACTTTTGATATTAATAAAAGAAACATCCATTTTATTGTCATATGCAATCTTGTTTATTATTTTATGCTTTTATGTTGATTTCGATTGATGCATTAGATAGGTGCACGCTTTTTGGATAGGTCAGAGCCTACAGGCATGATGTTGTAACAACTTTTAGTTTTTTCTATCATTTAAAACTCTTATATATAGAACGACCAACCTAAATAAAAGGTTGACTCTTAGGTGTTTACAAGGCTATGTATGTAAACTTCTAAAATTTTAATAAAGAACACCCATTCTGGTCTCATTGGTGTTTCAAATCAAGTATGTATGTGTTGTCTATTTCTAAATAAATCTAAGTTGAATGTAACTTGCATTAATTTTTATTCTAAATTCCTACAATAAAGCTCAGTTATATCTACATTTAACTTCACATATAAGCTTACACTTAAATAGATATTCACTAGAAGTTTTAGTTTCTCTATTTTGGTTCTCTATTATGCTTCTCTATAAAATACTGTGATAGTTGCTTTGTTGTTACCTAATTTGCACCATTTTAATCCTCTAGCAATAGCTATATCTCCCTCTCTTTATGCATTTCCATCTTTCTCCTTTTCCTAAAATAAGAAAGGAACTAGCCTCCTCTGGAGATTGAACTAGGTGAACTCTGTTTAAACTTGGTATTTCAATATTGGCAATGTCTTGGGTGCAAACATAACCAAAGGCATATTTTTCTCCAATAGGTGGTTGGTGACCTACTGGGATGGTGTTGGTCAAATATCTGCCTAATCATACAAAACTGCGTTTGTGCGCCCTAGATACGACCAACATTGAAAGGCCGGAGGAAAGAGATGTCCTCCGTGCCAATCTCCAGAGAGGGCTGGTTCCCAAACTAAATCCTACAATGATAAAAGACTAGAGATGCAGGAAAGAAATTAGAAATAACAGAAAGAAATGGGAAATATGGCCACAGGCCGAAGTGCAGGATTGGTGTTAGACTCACTAGCAGGAAAAAACCCAAGCACAAATTAGCATTCATGAAAGGAAACGAAATAGAACAAGCTCACAATATTGCCATAATAACTATCAAAATGGTACTCCAGCATTCGCTTTCTCCTTAGCAACTTTAAATCCAACGACAAAATTTAAATTCAACAACAAATTAGATAGGCGAATGGAAATAGAAGCACACTACGCAGAAAATAATTATACACAAGACCGCTCACAAATTCAGAAGTTTGATGCCTTCTATTAATGCAGAGAGCTTAAGGGAATCTCTCGCAAAATGTCTAACTCCCCTTTTACAATGAAATTTACCTAGTATTTATAGAGGTTTTCGCCTCTTTCATTTAATACATATGGGGGAAGAATGTCTGGGAATCAAAGACAAAATCAGCAAAATCCTCCTTGAATTCCTGGAAAATCCATTCGCCAGGGGAACAAATTCCTGAAAATCCAAACTTCGGACGGAGGTGCGCTTGTTAGGAGAAAATATTAAATTCTTTGGATCGCCTCTGATACATTGGAAATCATGAAGGCTCGTTTCCCTTCGCCTTCCTCTTCGTGATCCACAAAATGGAGTAACTGAGAGTGCCCTTCATTTAATGCCAAATTCAACATCTTGACCAAAGTCCCATTCGTTCGATTTATCTTCGCCCAACATTAGTTTTGCCCCTTCAGACATGCACGATCTTGATACAAATAGGTTCACCCAATTCAAGGGCGAACGACATGTTCACCCCTAAGGGAAGGTGAACATGATTTTCCATCATCGCTAGGTGGTTCACCCATAGGAGAGGTGAACGGTGTGTTCACCCCTCGACTAGGGCGAACGTAATTTCATTCGGGCACGTGACTCCTCAAAGTGATGCCAAGGCACGTTCGCCCCTAGAAAGGGCAAACGACACGTTCACCCCTAAGGAAGGGCGAACACAATTTGTCACTTTTTAAATTTTTGCCATTCTGCTTTCCAAAAGAGATTCGCCCCTAGGAAGGGCGAAAGGGACGTTCGCCCCTAAGGAAGGGCGAACGTCAATACATAAGATTTTATGGTGATTTCATTCAAGTTTTTTATGAAACTCATTCTCTTCATTTCTTTTGGACCTTGAAGGACATCTCTCCATTAATACATTCAAATGCATTAGATTTCTAAAAATTATTACAACTTATTACAACTATCCATAAAAAATAAAGGAGGCAAATATATTATCACTTTATACAAAATTTCCAATGAATACAAAATGGCCAACATTTCTTGGTGACTCATGGGGTATCCAACTCGCATGGATGCAAGTGATCCCAGGCCTTTATCCATTGGGTGCAGAGTTCTTTTTGCCAGCTGTTGCTGCCTTCTTAGCTGTGGAAGCTTTCTTCTTGGATGCCTACTGTGCGTGTTCTGCTTCTTCCTATTCTACCATGGCTGCAATGTGAAGTACCTCCGCACGTTCAGCCTCTTCCACCACCTTTGCCACTACTTCATGATCCATCACTGCTTTCTCTTCTTGCTCTATGATAACCTCTGAAAGGGCCTCGTAGGTGCGAACAACATCATGCCAAGCTTCAGTAGTAAATAAGTAGGGAACGTTGAGAGATTCATAAATGAAGCAAAGATTTTGCACATCCATCAAGCTGAGGTGCTTCGAACGTTGGGCTAATTCATAAAGAGACAACTCCAAATGTGTATACTTTTCAATCAGAGGCAACACTTGCACTTCAGTAAGGGGATCAGTCAAGGCATTAATGTCCATAGTATCTTCAATGAATGCACTCCAGAGCTCTTGCAATTGCTCCATCGAAAGAGGTTCACCCCATTCATCCAGGAAGGTAGTGAAACCCAACCGATCGATAGTCTCAAAATGAGACATCAAAATAGTATGCTCTCGCTCAATAGTATTGAGGATAGCCCACCCTTCATTTACAAGGTCCATGCACTAAAAATAGCTTCGTAGGGTTACGCATGCTCGGGACCAGGCATAATCCATCTCACTAAGAGGGCGAATATTCAGAGACGTATTCAACAATGCTTGTATCTTCACAGTTGTCTCCATATAGGGTGAAAGCAACTCCTCCACTGAATCAATCATTTGTTGCCCAAGCTGGATTTGTATCCCTGCTTCCCATAAGTACTGCAACACCTTGACGGCTTGTGCGGCCAACTTGGTAGAATTTTGGATGGAGCGAAGGCGAATGTCTCTTACACTATCGCGCGAAAATCCTACAATAGGTACGGCCTTGGCTTCCAGCTGCTTCTTGAGTTCTTCGACCTGCTGCTGAAGATTATGCATTTCAATTCTAGCAGCATCACGCTCCTTCAAGTGCACCTGGACTTGATTGCGCAAATATTCATTTTTGGTGGTCGTCTTTTCTTCTGTTGCCCTGCTCTTGGCCAAGGCGCTTTCAAGCTCCAACACCTTATTTTGCACTTCAAAATATTTTTCTTTAAAATGCTCCCCATGCAAATACAATGAACTCATATCAACTTGCATATTACCCATTTTTTCAATGGGATCAATCCACGTCAGATCTTCAGTGATAGTCTCAGAAACATAATCTTCAGGCTGCAACTCACCTTGAGGTTTCTGAACCAATGGAGTGAATGTTGTCATATGAGCCTCCTTGGCAATTGGATCGAAAGCCACCTTCTTGATCGGATGCGCCAGTGCCAAAGCTTCCTTTCATCGCATACTCTTCAACCATTGGGAAGAGCTCAGATGCGCCCGATTTAATTTTTCAATGTCTGGCTGCTTGCGGGCTACCTGCACATCTGGGATAGTCTACAGCTCCAAAAATGGTGTAAATGGAACAAAAAATTATGAGCGACCAGGCCCAATGGACACGGATGACACAGATTGTAGTGAAGGAATGGATACGAGAATGGTGGAAGGGAGAGAAAGGGTGGAGGGAGTGGAAGACACAGGTACGACTATAGTTATACTAATTTTAGATGGAACTTGGGTACTAACAATCGTAATAGTGGAGGAAGTGATGATTGAGGGAAGGGGATGAAAAAAAGGATTTGCCCCTAATGCATACGAACTAAAAGAAATGGAAGACGAAGGAGCGGGAATGAAAGAAGGAGCAACAACGATTTTAGAAATGGAAGAAGTCGAAGTGGAAGAGGGAACCATAGAAAATGAAATGGAAGGACTACCAAAAGGTGGAGAGATAGAAAGTGGAGGAGACAAAAATGTAACAGATGGGACCAAAGAAGAAATCATTGTGTGCTCGATGAGAGAGAGAGAAGAAGAGGGAAAATATGACGTACCTTGGGGCATGGGCACCACTTGTTCTGTAGATGGGGGAGGTTGCGCAACTACCTCCTCTTCTTGATTTACCTCCGGTTCACCAACATTTAGGGTTGTCCCCTCATTCAGAATCTCAACATGAGAATCTTCAGAAAGTTGCTCTTCCTCTTCTTGCTGCGCCATTGGAAATATTTGTGCTACAGAAGTAGGAAGTTCAACATTGGGTGAAGGCTTTGCTACTAGAATAGAGGTGACTATAGAACTTGGCATGGTAGAAATCATAGTACCTGAAGACATAGGTGTTGTAATAGTGAAAGTAGTAGTTGCGCCAGTGCGAGGCCGTTTAGCTGCTTTAGGAAATGGAGGTGCCATCGGTTGTTTTTATTGTTTGGGCATGGGAACCTCCTCCTGAGGGTGCTTCATTCTTTGAGATCACCTTTGGAAAACATATTGTTGTTCTTCTTCTTCTTCTTCGTCCTCGACGTCATCCTCAACTATAGGATTTTCCTCTTCAGGTTCACTTTCACCACTTTCAGACTGCTAAAAACTTTGTGGTAAAATAGTGGCAAAAGCAACGGGCTGATAAGATTTCATAAACTTATCATAAACTCCAGAAAATTGGGTATCAAGCTTCATCCCATAAGCATTATATGACTTCCTCCTATGAACACGCATCACCCACCAATTCATAATTTTCTCCTCCATCCAATCAGGATTCGCTTCTTGGACAGTTGTGAACAAACCCGGAGGAGGAATATGTGTTGCATTCTTTTTTGGATTATACTCCGCTTCCTGCTCATAGTAATCATGCCATGGAGGAAGGGAGGACATCTTCTCTATATGCCAGTTCATGTCTGGCCCATCAAAATTATTTTACCGCCTCTGAATATCCGGGCGTGGGCAACAATGAAAGGACTTCGCCTTAATAAATTCCAAAAAATTTTTGAGTGGGTCATAGCGCCAACGCTGCGGTAACTCAATTAATCCTAGGTCTTGAAGTGCCACCATCAGAAGGTGATTTTTCCCAACCTGATTCACTTCTATACTTTCAAACTTGAAAGGCATAGCACAAGTTGTCTTCTTTCCTCATCTAGAGCCATATATATCATTGATATAATCCATCTGGCGCACAACTTCCATTGCAAAAATGTGCGCAGTAGCAAAATAAGGCAACAAAAATGGTTTACCTGTATATCCAAAAATTTGAACTACCATGCCCTGAGTGAGCAAAAATATGTCACCCTCTTGCTTCGAAACAACTACATCTCTCAAGTCGCGAGGCACTCGGTCGCAACTGCCACAAAGCAATTCAATGGTGGGGCCCAAAAACTAGCTATTAAAGTTGTAGATGGACTCTTTCTTCGTTAACACCTGAGTCCACTTATAAACCGATAGAGGCTCATTCTTTTTGCCCATCTACGTAACAACGATAAAAGAAAAATGTCGCTGCATCTAAAAAGAAGAACCATACTAGCAACGAAGTATACCGAAATGATCTAGATTTCCCTTCCTGCAATCTCTATAACTACGAATTGATTCTTCATGAAATAAATTCAGCCCAATCAAAATAAATCAGATTTCCACCCTACCTCATAGCAGTGGGCGAATAAAACTCCACCTTGCAAATACATTGAGCCATAGTTGCCTGCCATTTATGCACCATTTCATCTGAGGGCAACCCAACAATCCAGGCAAGCATGGAATAGATGTCCTAGCACTTGAATTCTGAAAGAAGTTTAGGCAAACTCGGTAGCTGCCCCATCTGTGGATCTTTGACAAGCTGAGTTTCCATGAATTGTCTCATAGTAACTGTGGAGACATACCTATCCTCTTGTTCATCCGTATGGATATTTTTGTTTACTGCATAATTCGATGTGCTTACTCCATAGGCGAAAGCCTCTCGGATCTCATCCGGTGTAATCATGAATAGAATCTCTTGTCTAGCATTTCAGATGGCCCTAGTAGAGGAGTCATAAAATTGTGTAATTAACTGAATAAGCTCGGGGCATGGATGCACAGGTGAACAAAGATACCATGAAAGCTATGAATTATGAGGCGTTGTGAGCCAACTATTGTAGGAAACTCCCTGACTCACTATAGCTTTGACCTCTTCCCTCAACTGGTCAACTCCTTTATGCATGATCAAACAATCACCAATTTCAGCCATATTATCTTCATAAGGATCCAAGCCAACATAATCATTTTGTCGAGCTTTCTTGGCCCTCAAACTTCTTTCTCTTTTCTTAGCGGGCTTTGCTTCTATGACCTCCTACACCTCTTCTAGTTATTTACTATGTCTGCCCATTTTTCTAATCAAGAAGCGATGACTCTTCTGCAATTCCCTCCTCGAAGATCTCAAAAATTCTTCTACACTTCGAAGCACAGGATACAGAGAAGCAAAAGATTTAAAATCAGGGAGAAAAAAAAAATTAGCCCTTTACCTCCCAGGATTTATAGAGTCACTACCAACTACTATAGTAATTACAAAATTAAATGTAGGCACGTCTCAGGCATAAAAAATTCTTCAAAAACTACCCAAATGTCCTTTCCAAGGTGCAAAAATCCTCTTCTCTGATTCACCATCGGATCCTCCTAAAAAAATGTGCCCTCTATGCTGTAATTTTATAGAAAAATGTGCCCTGGCACTAGAAGCTTGTTAGGGAAACCAACCCAGCCATTACTCATTCAATCATCAATTTTGACTGCTACCTTGAAAAATTCAATTCGAATGCTTCCCACGTTCGAAAATCATTACTCGAATTTATCGCCCACTACTTCCGATTATCGCCACGTAATCCTTGGGAATATCTTCTTCGAAAAAACCCTCTCACGCGCTTATGAATTCATGGGCGCATGTGTTTTTAAAATCTCATAGCGCGCCTCCTAAAAAAGATTTTTTTCATAAAAAGAAAAGCAAGCTTTCTCATGCTTTTTCCTTTCTTATCTTTTTTTTCTCTTAATGACGTCATCAAAGTGCGTTCACCCTAAAGATAGGCGAACATGACGTTCACCTCTTTCAATAGGCGCATGCGAAGCTCTATCACTTCTTTGCCAATATTTGAGTTCCTTTTTTTTTTCTCGAAATTTTAACCATCATTTTTTTTTTAGAACATATTTATACCTATGCAGAATTGTTTAAAATACATGAAAATATTTACATATATACAGGATGTTACCTTTGATTTGAAACCTTACGAAATATAAGCCTTCAGATGAAGGCCATTCACTGGGATAGGGAGCTCATACCCTTCCATGTCACAAAGTCAGAATGCATTAGAAGAAGTGACAACAGAAATTCGAAAAGGTCCTTCCCATATTGCATCAAATTTCTGATGTTTTCCTAGCTTTGATTTCTTTTCGTTCCATTTCAATACCAAATCGCCCACCTGGAAGCTTCGATCAATCATTTTTTTCTTGAACCACTTCTTCATCTCAACAGCATGTTCTACGAAAGTATGGTAAGCATGCTCCCTTTCTTCTTCTAATTGCAACAATTGCGCCAATCTAGCCTCCATTGGATCATTTTCTTCGTTATCATCGTGAAACATCTGCAATGCTTGGAGCACAGGGAGCTCGATATGCATAGGAAGGATAGCTTCTTTCCCATACACCAAAGCGTACGGGGAGGTTTTTATTGACTTTTTCACTGAAATGCGGTCAGCCCAAAGCGCCTGATTTAATAACAAATGCCAACTCTTCTTATTGTCGCCCATTATTCTTTTCAAAATCCGGAGCAGATTCTTGTTAGTTGACTCAGCCAATCCATTCCCTTATGGGTAATAATTGGAAGAGGTTTTCAGGTAAATTCATATCTACTAGCGAATTCTATAATTTTGGCTCCAATGAAGGGAGTGCCATTGTCGATGACTAAAGAATCTGGTATGCCAAAATGGGTGATAAGGCTTTCCATAAAAGAAATAACAGTCGCCTGATCTACTTTTTTGGTAGGTATAGCTTCTACCCATCTGGTAAAGTAGTCTATCATGATCAGAATATATTTATGTTCCATAGAGGAATGTGGATCAATAACTCCTATAAAATCGAGACCCCACTATTGAAAGGGTGCTTCCACCTGGATCGGATGCAGCGGTGATGCTCCTTTCCTAACTCGACCCACATATCTTTGACAACTGTCACACCGTTGGCTTATCTTATGTGAATCGATGAACAGAGTGGGCCAATAATACCCCACCCAAATAATTTTTAGAGCCATAGGCCTACCTGCATAATGCCCTCCTGATAGCCCAGAATGGAATTCTTCCAGAATATTTTCTTTCTCAAAATATTTTACACATCTAAGAAGTATACCATCAATATTCTTATAATATAAGCCATTGGGCAACAATACATACCTGAGCGCTTGTAATCTAAACCTTCGGCATTGTGAGGGGTTAAGGTAGCTAGGACACCTTCCAGAAACAAAATACTCAATGAGTTCCTCGGTCCATTCTTTGTTGACTGTTGCACTATTTGCACAAATTACATCTTCGCGACTTGTCTCAACAACAACGCTTTTGGCCAACTCCTGGCACAGAGCGCGTCCATGAACCAATTTCATCGGTTTAATTTCTACATCATACTCCTGGATCTTCGAGACCCATCCGACCCTTTTATCACCCAGTTCTCCTTGAATGATGAAATTTTGAACGTCAGGATGAATGACATAAACCATAGTTTTACTCTGAGAAACAAAGTGGCGAAACTTCTTCAAGGCTTTCATCACTGCATAAACTTGTTTCTCTATAAAGTTGTACTTTTCCTGATGTGGTGCTATAACCTGGCTTAGAAAAGTGATAGGCTTTTCTTCGCCATCATGTTGCTTTTGCGTTAGCACTGCAGCATAGCTCTCCTGCTCACCCACTGCATAAAGTATAAAGTCTTTGGAGTAATCAGGGTTGATCAATACTAGCGCTTGAGTAATTCTCTCTTTGATTTCTTGAAAAGCTCACTTCCTAGCTTCTATCCACTTAAATTCCATATTTTTCTTCAAGAGCTCGGTCATGGGCTTGATGACTTGGGAAAAATCAGCAATAAACTTATGCACGAAGTTTATCTATCCAAAGAAGGACTGCAAGTCTTTCTTATTAGCTGGTAATGACAATCTCATGAGCGCTTCAGCTCGTGCAGGGTCTATGGCCAATCCTTCCTATGAAATCACATGGCCCAACAATTTCCCTTCCTTGACCGCAAAAATTGATTTCTTCGGATTTATAGAAATCCCAAATTCTTGACATTTCTCGAATATTTGCCTTAGATGGAAAACATGATCCATTCTGCAATGTGAAAACACCATCATATCATCAAGATAAATTACAATGATTTTATTTAGCAACTCACCAAAGGTGACGTCCATGGCCCTCTGAAAAGTAGCACCGACATTTGAAAGTCCAAAGGGCATCCGTTGGTAAGAAAATGTGCCCCACTTAGTTGTAAACGTCATCTTGTATTGATCTTCATATTTAACCCAAATTTGATTGTACCCAGAAAAGCCATCCAACAAGGAAAATCTCTGAGCACCAGCCACGACATGAAGAATCTAGTCTATCTGAGGCAGAGGATAGTGGTCTTTGAGTGACGCCTGATTTAAATTTCGAAAATTGATGCATAGACGTATGTCCCCATTCTTCTTCCTTATAGGAACCAAGTTTGCCACCCAGGTGGAATGCTTAATAGGGTATATGATCTTCGCCTCAAGCATCTTCAATAACTCTGCTTTCATGAGAACCTCGATCTTGGGATTAACAGGGCTGCTTCTACGAAAAGGCTTAACTCCTTGTAGCTCGATAGTGTGCTGAATCACGCTCTTGTCGTATCCTTTCAAGTCTTGATAACTCCATGCTACTATGTCTGGATATTCGGAGCACATATTTCTAATGCCTTCAATCTCATCTGATTCGCAATCAGTACCAATCTTGATCACTTTTCCTGGCTCCAACTGCAATTCTCTGAATTCCTTAGCATCCACCTTAATCCTATGTTTATCAGCCCTATCACTTTGATCAAATAAACTCTCTAGTGAAATCAAACCTCTAGGAATGTGATTATTCTTTAACTGAATCATTCCTTCCTTTTCTTCTTCCACAAGAATCCTATCTTCTGCACTAGCAGCTTCTTTTAGCAAAAAATTCACTATTTGCTCATCATTATCAAACACCTGCCAATAGAGGTTCTTATCTAGAATGGAAGGTCTATAAATCACCCTTACTATCTTGGGCTTGCGAACCACTTGCTCAGTAGGAGAATAATTAGCGCCCAAGGAAGCTAAAATGTCAGCATGTCTATTTTGTTCCCGAGGAATTGCCTGAATATTCAAAGCTTTAAATGCTTCCAAAAGATCCCATACTCTATTGTGATAAGCCTTCAAGTAATGTTGCTTTGATACACATCTATTTGTAACTTGATTAACAATAAGCTCGGAATCACCAAAAATCAGCAGTTGTTCAATTCCTAACTTTTTGGCCTTTTTTAAGCCAAGGCATAGCGCTTCATATTCAGCCGCATTATTTGTACAGCTCCAGGTCAATCTGTAGGAGTAAGTTTTTTGTATGCCTTCAGGGGAGATCAACACAACACCTGCTCCCGCACCATTCTTACATCGAGCGCCATCAAAGAACAACTTCCATAACTGATGCGAAATAGGTTCTAGGGATTCAAGGACTTGCTCTTGGGACTTCTCCATCTTCTGAATTGAATAACAACCAATATCCATTTCAATCATAGCATTGAAATATGTTAGCAGAAACTCATCTTCCAAGCGAAGCTCCTGGGGTACTTCTTCAACCAAGCCAACCTCTTCCAATTCTTCGGTCATCATGTTCACCGTGCTTGGGACTTGTTCTGCCTCCTCTATATTTTCAATATGAAAAGGGGAGGGCTTCTCATTATGAATGTGAATTCACCTACCTTTGAATGGAATCTCCAAATGTGAATAATCTAGGGAAAGATAACCTCCCAGCTTAGCTATGAATTCTCTTGAAAGGCACATGCTAAAGTAGGGCTCTAAATCAACAACCACCACTTCCTGGATGATGGTAATCTACGGCATGCTATGGAGCACTATTGGAATGTCCTTGATTACTCCAATAGTCTTAACTGGCGTACCATCCAATTGTAAAACTCTTGGGCTGCTTCTTGTATATTCCATTCCCATTACTTCGCATACTGCCTTTGGCATGACAGTAGTGGCAACACCAGAGTCGATCATACAATTATGCACGATCCACCCTTCCATTCTCAAAGATAAGTAAAATGGGGGAGGCCGATTCTTACCTATCACTAAAGTGGGGAGCGCTTGAGCCAAGACTATTTGTAAATGATCTTTCTTTTGATCTTTGGCGGTCTTCAGAGATTCTTGCAATAAATCAATCTGCCTAGGTAATTGCAATGCATCATACAAGCTAATCCTTGCTGGGATTTTCTTCATTTCTTCCATGATACTGTAGCCATGAGCAGGTGAGACCTTTTCTTCTAAGGGCCGCTCATATTTATCTCGGTACTACTACGTAGCATCTACTCTTTACCTTTTTGTCAATGAAGGATACTTGAGTCTTTCCTTAGCTTGCTCTTTAGTTTCGCTAGGAAATGGAGCAGTAGCGATGCATTGCGAAGTTGAAGGCTGAACTTGCGCCTTATCTTGTGCTTGATCAGGTGATGAGTTTTTTGATTTGTCAGCATCAAGAATCTTTGTCGGGGATGCCCGCTTTTCTTCCTGCACTTTTGGAGTCGTAGGTACTTTCAAAGGTTGCAAGTCTATAGGATCAACAGTCACTGGCTTCTTTCCAGACCTAGTAAGGACTGAAACTTGCTCTGGAGATGACACCATACAATTACACTCCATCTCTCGAATCATGTTGACTTGCCCACTCGAAGAACTTTCTGTTAATGTCTGAACATAGTTCAGATGTACCATACATGTATCTTCACCATGAGGATCATTACATGTAGAACACCAATATGTCCTTTCGGATACGTTACTCTCATCATTTGCTTGGATCATGGTGTTTTTCTTGGGTCCCTTGCTGGTAGATACTTGTTCTCGGGTTATTGGTGGAGTCTGAAACCTTCTTGATCGGAACTCAGCCTCAGCCTGCTTCTTCCTCATAGTAGTAAGCTCATTAGATATCATCCTTAAAGCCGCATTATTGGATTTTACTTCTTGTAACAAGGTCGTGAGAGGATCTGTATTGGGTGATGGAGTTGGCACTAGCAACGACAAGGGCGTTGGAGGTGCAGGTAATGGTAAGGGCATTGGGGGTGCTGGCAGTGTTGGAAAAGAAATGGATGAAGGTTATGATGTTACTGATGGGACGAGAAATTATGGAAAGCTCATAGCAGATGACTATGGAACAGGGATAGGAGCTACTTGAGGAGAGCCCAAATTCCATGAAGGGATAGGATACATCGATGGCATAGGCTACAAAAATGCATTAGAGTAAAGATACTATGGCAGATCAAGGAGGATAGGCATCATCGCCTTCGAAGGAAGCCTACCTACAGCAATCAAATCTGACTCGACCTTTTGAGCTTGTGTATAGAGATCCAGGAATGTAGTCACATTGGCCTAGTGCACCGCCATACCAATATCGGTACTGAGTGCTCGAAGATAATAAAATGTTGCTTGCTCATGAGTTGGTCATAACCCATCTAGGACCCTCTACCAACTTCGCACAAATCAGACGTTGAAATCTACAAGTTCCTCTTGTGGATGTCTTTGGATTGAGGTGAACTGGTGCAACAGAGAATACGGATCAACTTGTTCATGGAAATTCTTAATCAACAACTCTGCCAATTGATCCCATGAGGTAATGGTACCCGACTGCAAAGATCGGTACCAATACAACAATTTCCCTCTTAATGATAGGACCAAAAGTTTTATCATCACATCCTCATCAGTTATATCATGAATAGTTGCAAGAGAGGCTACATCTTGGATATGCTCATATGCAATTTTTCCAGTACCATCATATGTGGGTAAAGCCTTCAGAGCAGCTTGAGGTACGAGATTTTGTGCCTGCAAATTCAATGCTCCTGAGCTATTCCAAGCCGAAAACTGCCTTGGAAGTTGTTGATGTGGTGGAGGATTCTGAGCCATGTGGATGGGAATATGAGGAGTAGGCCTCGGGACGTTAGTGGTTGTACTAGGCGGAGGCTGAGGGAAACTGGTGGTAGTGCTTACAGGACTTACAAGGCAGAAAACACACCAGCTAACTAGGAAGATGAAACAGATGGTATGGATGAGATATGAGGAAGTGAAGATGTTCATCGAAAAGTGGCTATTTGAGGATGCTCTCCTAGCCTTTGAATGTCTAGTTCATAAAATCTAATCTGATTATCAAGATTTTTGGCTTTTGATCTTGTATTCATGAGAAACAACTTTCATCGTCCTCACGCTTACGGAGTTCTGGGTAAAAATTGAGTCGCCAGATGTTCTAATCTCAAGCAGGAAGGTGAACACCAAACCTAATGTCGTTGGAAGTGGAACCTTAAAAGTCCCATCGGGCGTGCCAAAAATTGTTGGTCAAATATCTGCCTAATCATACAAAACTATGTTTGTGCACCCTAGATACGACCAACATTGAAAGGTCGAAGGAAAGAGATGTCCTCCATGCCAATCTCCAGAGAGGGCTGGTTCCCAAACTAAATCCTACAATGATAAAAGACTAGAGATGCAGGAAAGAAATTAGAAATAACAGAAAGAAATGGGAAATATGGCCACAGGCCGAAGTGCAGGATTGGTGTTAGACTAACTAGCAGGAAAAACCCAAGCACAAATTAGCATTCATGAAAGGAAACGAAATAGAACAAGCTCACAATATTGCCATAATAACTATCAAAATGGTACTCCAACATTCACTTTCTCCTTAGCAACTTTAAATCCAATGACAAAATTTAAATTCAATAGCAAATTAGATAGGCGAATGGAAATAGAAGCACACTACACAGAAAATAATTATACACAAGACCGCTCACAAATTCAGAAGTCTGATGCCTTCTATTAATGCAGAGAGCTTAAGGGAATCTCTCACAAAATGTCTAACTCCCCTTTTACAATGAAATTTACCTAGTATTTATAGAGGTTTTCGCCTCTTTCATTTAATACATATGGGGGAAGAATGTCTGGGAATCAAAGACAAAATCAGCAAAATCCTCCTTGAATTCCTGGAAAATCCATTCGCCAGGGGAACAAATTCCTGAAAATCCAAACTTCGGACGGAGGTGCGCCTGTTAGGAGAAAATATTAAATTCTTCGGATCGCCTCTGATACATTGGAAATCATGAAGGCTCGTTTCCCTTCGCCTTCCTCTTCGTGATCCACAAAATGGAGTAACTGAGAGTGCCCTTCATTTAATGCCAAATTCAACATCTTGACCAAAGTCCCATTCGTTCGATTTATCTTCGCCCAGCATTAGTTTCGCCCCTTCAGACGCGCATGATCTTGATACAAACAGGTTCACCCAATTCAAGGGCGAACGACACGTTCACCCCTAAGGGAAGGCGAACGTGATTTTCCATTGTCGCTAGGTGGTTCACCCATAGGAGAGGCGAACGGTGTGTTCGCCCCTCGACTAGGGTGAACGTAATTTCATTCGGGCGCGCGACCCCTCAAGGCGATGCCAAGGCACGTTCACCCCTAGAAAGGGCGAACAACACGTTCGCCCCTAAGGGAGGGCGAACGCAAATTGTCAGGCACGTTCACCCCTAGAAAGGGCGAACGACACGTTCGCCCCTAAGGAAGGGCGAACGCAATTTGTCACTTTTTAAATTTTTGCCATTCTGCTTTCCAAAAGTGATTCGCCCCTAGGAAGGGCGAAAGGGACGTTCGCCCCTAAGGAAGGGCGAACATCAATACATAAGATTTTTTGGCGATTTCGTTCAAGTTTTTTATGAAACTCATTCTCTTCATTTCTTTTGGACCTTGAAGGACATCTCTCCATTAATACATTCAAATGCATTGGATTTCTGAAAATTATTACAACTTATTACAACTATCCAAAAAAAATAAAGGAGACAAATATATTATCGCTTTATACAAAATTTCCAATGAATACAAAATGGCCAACAGGTAGTTACCAATGCACATGTTATAAATAAGGTATTGTGGGGTAATTTGTAGTTTTAGTTGGTGGTAGAGAAGGAGGGGAAATAAGAAGAAGTGATTGGCAAATGAGATGGTGGGAGAGAGGACAATATTAGGAGTTGGAGGGTGTGTAGAGTAGGTGAGTATTGTGTAAACTTTTATTTTGTTTTTTTCTTCTTTTTAGCATGTTTATGAAATTTGAAAATGATGAAAATGGGTAGGATTTTTTTTTGTGTTTTAAAAATTTGAAATTTAAAATTATGGGGATGGGCATGATTTTTTGTAGTTGTGCTTGAAATTTGAAATTATAAATTTTAAAGGTATAAGTGGTGGACTAATGATTGTGTAGTGATGATTTTAGTTGAGGTTATTATGACCATGACATATATTTGGCATTGTGTTTTTGAGCACTAGGTACAAGTTGAGTGAGGAGGACTAGTAGTGGTTGGGGATAATAGGCTTGTAGGAAGTGACATGAACTGAGCCTATACAAATAGATAATTGGTACCTATCAACACTATAGGAGTTATGGGATCCTGATAGGGGGACATTCCACCTCCCTATAGGGGAGATGATGGTGACACTTGAGGATGTGTACCATATTTTTTTGCTTCCTATGGAGGGTATTCCTATCCACACAGCCACAAAGAATGAAGATGTGATACCTCAAGTATATGATGATGAGTGGAATTTTATTGATATGGGTAGAAATAAGATATAATACTTTTTGGAGTACTAGCAAGATAGATTATGTCCATAATATATAGTCTTGATGTTCTTGATTTCAAATGTCATACTGCTAGATTCTTCAGGTGCATGATTTCCATGGAAGATTTTATGATTGGTGACTTAGTGGAGATGTTGACTATATATGCTTGGGCATCAACATTACTAACACAAATATACATGGAGCTATACAAGGTGCAATGATAGAGGAGGGTGAGTTTGGATTATAGTGTGCTATTGCAGTTTTAGGAGTGGGAGCACTTCAAGATATATTAGCTAATGGGGATACCATGTGAAATGGATGTGGAGACAATAGCATAGTGGCCTTATGTGTTGATATGGTAATATGATAGTGAAGCACCATGAGTTCAACCATAGGGGAATGGTAGGGAGTATTATTGATGATTTTGGGTTGATCTTAGGTCGTAGGATGTGATATGGAGGCTATGGAGGGGAGGGCCAACATGGTAAGAAAATTGTATCTACTTGGGTTAGGTATGATAGGCTATGTGGGTGATTGGTTGACATGGGATGAAGCATAAGCTCTTCTAATTATTTTAGCTACTATGATATTTTGGGTTGATACAAGGGGTATCTAACCCACTTATCATTTATAAGAGGTGATGAGGTGAGACTACCTTAGCATGGACATAGGTGGAGCTAGTGGGGGATGAGAAAGACATTATTATTGAGGTATCCAAGGTGAATGATGTAGGGGTGACCACTAAGTATGATTCTTTATGGGTGACTAAGTGATGGGAACCTAGGAGGGTGATAGAGGAGGCAAAAAATGGGGATGTAGTAGGGGGTGATGGGGGGAATGGTGATGTCGAGGAGGTAGATAACCCATTACAATTATGGATATATTGATGTGTAGATAGTGGGGAAGGCTTATCGAGGGTAATGGAGGAGGGCTCATTAGAGGTAGAGGAAGATGAAGAGATAGTAATTATTTGGGTAGATCAAGATAGCCTATGGGAGGACCAAGATAGGATTATTGTGAGACTTGAGGAGGTGGAGATAGTGGGTTATGTTTATAGCTAGGAATGAGGATTGGTTATGATATAGAGGAGGTCATGGGAGAGAGGGATAGGTTTATGCAGATACTAGCACAACTATAGAAAGAGATATTAGTAGCAATGATAGAGCAAGAGGGTTTGCATCAGTAGGTAGATATAGTTGTGGCTAAGAGGGATGCTCTATGCTAATAGTTAGATACAATAATAGAAGAGAGGGAGCAGGTAGTGGTAGGCAGTAGGTGAGGTCCAGGTATGATATGGTCATAGCTAGTTTGCAAGAAAATTTAGTAGTGATATGAGAGGGAGAGAGATTAGCCCAAGCTCAAGCATGATGAGAGATGGTGTATGTTGGAGTTCTAGAGGATATATTGTTGATGTATTATAGATATACCTATGAAGTCCTCTTTCTTATAGTCAAAGAAGATCCAAGGGAGCATAGCATCAGGCAGATCATTAGTACAACATTATATGCCATAGTTTAAAGAGAAATTAGCTACACATGCATCAAGGATTGGTTCCTCAAGAGGGGATGAGTAGGAGGAAATGCAGAGTGATGATGGATAGGATCATGGATTGAGGCAAGAGGGGAAAATTGAGACTAGTAGGAGGAAGTAGTGAGGACTAATATAGTTATTATTGGTCCAAAATATGCCTATGGTTGATTATTGTGCCCAAGACTTGGCCAACATTGAATGATCGAGCAAGCTGTAGAGCTTAACTAGGTCAATCTCTAGAGAAGGTTGGCTCCTGTGAGGTTCTAACTAGCTAAAACTATGATGGGGGGAGAAAAGAGTGCTGAAAGAGAGTAAATATAGTTGATGCTAGAACTTGTAATGGTGTATATTAGACAACATCAAGAAAATATATAAATATCATGAAAGGAAACAACCATTAAAACCTCCTAATAGACCAACCAATTTTATCATATGCAAAATAACTTTAAATCAATATCTAGTTCCATAGACTATCAGTTCTAAAACCAGAGAACTAACATGCACAAGAATCCAGAAAGTAGAATTAATGTCATGCACATTCATCTAGCTAAATAGAAACATTCATCCATTCATACATACATTTTCTACAAGATGTTGAACCAGAGGCCAAACAAAGATTTCTATTGCATTGCTCCTTCCAAAAGTCTTTACACATGCAACTTGTAAATGCCTAAGAGCTGACCCTTAAACAAGAGGCCATCGCTCTTATTTATAATACCTCTATGGTTCAAAATTCAAAAATACAAAAATATCTTTATTAAAATAGTTACAATAGAATGCCAGGCTATCAAGCTCGTAAGACCATCATGCATCACCATTGGTCCAAAAATAGAATAGAGTGCTCGACCTCTAACCATTGGTTAAATGCTTTATGCATGCGGATGAGTAGTGGTGATGAACTTGAAATCTAGTCCATCCTTCATTCTTTAGGGATGCTTGTCACCATTGATCTTGTAATGGCCATAGCAGACTAGAACTCCTGCAAAAGATTCTGTTTGTTGTAACTCATGATGGCCATGACATAGAGACATGTCATGATGCCGCATTCCTTTTTCACCTTCAGGCTTCTCTAGCTTTGGTGACTATGATGTGAGAACATGTCATGATGTCGCACTCTTTTCCTTGCCTTGAAGCTTTCCAACTTCCTACAACCATGACGTGGAGACGTGTCATAGTGTCGCACCTTTATTTTATCTTACAAGCCTCTAGAGCTTCTACTATCATGATGTCATGGCACTTCTTACTTAGTGATCCCTTTTGGGATTTGATGAACATGACAACGACTCATGTCATGATTTCATGATATTTCTCTTTCACTATCTTCTTATGGTCCTCACAATCATAGTGTGGCCACAAGTCATGAAGTCACATCGGGTTTTTTACCTTGAGCCTCCTTAGTCGTTCACGACCATGACACTGGGTCATGTCATGACATCACGCTCAATTCTGCACTTGAGTCTCCTTTTGTATTCGTGATCATGATGTTGAGCCATGTCGTGACATCATGCTTAATTCTGCACTTGAGGCCTTTTAAGCTATTTTGACAGTGACATCAAGACACATCATGATTTTGCACCTATCCTTTAAACTTCAAAATTTTTGGAGACTTATCACCTTATTTCTCCTGATGTAGTCATTTTGACCTACATTATTGGTGCCTCCTAGGGTATTTTTCTCACAAAAAGTTTTAGAACCTAGGACCTTATCCATTGGGTGAACGGAGTCTAAAAAAGAAAGGACAAAAAGGATGAAATGAGAGTGATGAATGAATGGAAAATTTGAAGGAAAGGGGAAAGGAGGATGATGAGGTTTGAAAAAGGGGATTGATGACAACAAAAATTGAATAGATAGTTTATTTACTTGGCCATTTGGTCACCTAGGGATTTTTCCTTTTCTACTTCTCCTTCAGCTTCCTCATCTTCTTATTTCTTTGTGTCTCCTCCAACTTCCTCTTCTATTTCCCCTCCAACTTCTTCTTCTATCTCTTCTCCAACTTTGTTGATAATGTATGTCTTCTTTTCAACATTTTTGTCTTGCAATCTCTTAGCATTATTATTGTAGGCTCTACAAGCCTATTCCTAGGTACTATTAGTATAATCTAAGGAATTGGTGAATTATTAATGAATGAATTTCAGGTCAGAGATCCTATCATATGAGAAGATTTTGGATCTCAATATTAGTTCATACAGGTAAGATTTCATCTGAGTAAGGTCTTGAACAAGTTTGAAGATATGTTCCTACTGCATAGGTTCTAGCCACTCATCTATTTTAGACTCATTATCCATGGCTTCTTTTAGGGTAGCTTTGAGTTCTTCTTCCCCTAAGATACTAGAATCTTCCCCCCAAAATCTAGGAAATCCACATTTCTCAGCTAGATTTAGATGCTTTAGTATTCCCTTGGATTCAAATTTTAGCTCATGGATGAGTTGCCAACCTTGATTCATCAGTCTATATATTTTAAAAAAGCATTTGGCCACTATCTTGGCATTGGACCATTTTCTATTGGGGACTCTATTTGCTACCCTCTCATATCTACTTTCAGCCAAGGCTTGAATATTTGTCACTCATAGATAATCTTGATTGCATAAAACCTTCAGCCCTCTTGAATTCCTCTTCTACGATCTCCAAAACTTCTTTCACTTCCTCCATGTATAGTAGCACGGGTCGCACTTTGAGGCTCATCTCTAGAATATCTTTAGATATCTCCTTCCTCACCTACTTGGCCTTTTACTTTGAGAACCCTATGGCTTTGGCCCTCTCCTCTTGAATCTACTACTGGAGATCCTTGACTTGCTCAGCCAGAATTTGATTTTTCTTGTTGGCATCTTCAACCTCTTTTTATATTTGGCCATCTCATGAAATCTATCTTACCATTTCTTGGCCTCATTCTTTAGAGCCTTTTCAACATTTCTCTATTCACTCAGTGTTGTCTCAAGCTCTTCAATTATCTCTTTAGCCCATGCATACTTTTCCTTGAAATAATCATCATGCAAGTAAATGGTTTCTAAGTGAGCTTGGGTAGTTACAAATTCATCTTGCATTGGAAGTTAGGTGATATCTTCTATTACCACTTCAACTTGATAATCTTCTATCATCATATCTTCTATTGGATTGTCCACCAAGGGTGTGATTGTCATCTTCATCTATTGGAGGGTGGTGGGATCTATTGCAATCATATTTTGAGTAGACTTCTTGGAAGATTGAGCATATTTTGTATGCCACCAGTCATAGGCATTCTTGTTTGCCTTCTTGAATTTCTTGAGCTTTGAAATAGTGGGGTGAGTTTTTGTAGAAGAAGTGGGTAGGGGTGGTAACAATGGAAAGTGGAAAATAGGGGAGAATGGGATTGTTACAAGAGTGGAATCGATACTCATGGGAGCTGCAATGGACACTACTATAGAGTCTATAGAAGTGACAAGTGGTGGTGCTATGGAGGAAGGTGCAGAAATATGAACTTATTTAGCTGGGATAGATGAAGAAGGTGGTGGTGAGGGTGGATGCTGATGAGATGGGGATGAAGGTGGTGGAGATGAAGATGAATGTTGTGAAGGTGGAGGCTAAACATTCTTTTCACTAAAAAGGGAGGGAGATTTCTCTAGGGGATGAGGAGAAGGAGAAGAAGAAGAAAGAATAGGAATCATACCTATGTCCACTGTGGCTATAATTTTTCCTGTGTACCTTCCATGGGTGGTGGTTGTTCTTGTGTATCCTCCATGGGTGGTGGTTGCTCAACCACTTCTTCCTACCCTAAGGTACTTGCATCTTGTTATTGAAGTAGCTGCTCTATATTTTCCTCTTGCTCTAAGGTGTTTACTTCTTCTATAACTTCTTCTTCCTACTTTTCTTCTGTGAGCTTTCCTCAGATGAAATCTATGTCTTCATTTTTTCCTTATAAGAGGAAGGAGATCAGAACTCTATTTCTAAATATTGCTATTGAGGTTATGCTTAATCTCAATCAAGGGAGGTGCTACCCCTATAGGTGGTACAAACTTTAAAGTAGTTGACTCAGAGCTTTTATATTTTGATCTTCTTACCCCTAGAGCTATTTGTCTTGACCTCTTTTGCACCTGGATGGGCTCAATAATCCCTTGGCCATGTTTTCCAAGGCCTTCTCTAGTATAACCCATATTTTTCATTATCAAGGGTGCTTTTGAATACCTCTCCAACTATTCTTGTGTAGGAGTGTACACTATCACTTTTCATTTAGAAGAGGAGGAAGGGATAATACCTTTGATATTTTACTGCTAAGCTTGGGTGATCACCTTCCCTTTACCTATATCTACTTCTTTAGGAGTGTCTTCTACAACATGTCCTTCTCTTTAGGTACTATGAAAGCTTAGAGCAATCTTGTTCCCAATGGTTTCTACCTAGGTCTCTTGGTACTTATCATACCTGAGAAAAAATTCATCATCACTTTTGAGACTGTATCTTGAAGGGATTGATTTAGTTTCAACCCTCATGATCCACCAGGCATGTATCTTGGCCTCTATCCAATGATGCTTATTCTACATCTTTTGAATAGTTTTCTCATCCAAGAAGTGCTCTACAATATTCTTGGGATCATAATCTACAACTTGCTCATAGAAATCATGCCATGGGGGCAAAGGCTGCATCTGTTCCACATTCCATTCTAACTCTTCATCCTCATTATTGTTCCTTTGTTGCTCTATATGCTCCCTAGTTGTTTTGATGAACTTTTGGGTCCTAGAATTAGTAATGATAGATAGTCTTTCTAAAAATATATCAATAGGGTCATACCTCCATATTTGTGGTAATTCTACTAGACCAAGGTCCCTCAAGGCTTGAGCAACCTATTCATGATGCCACTTCTTTATTAGGACTATACCCTCAAAATTGAATGGTAAGGTGCAAGTTCCCTTCTTGCCTATACCTGTGCCATATTTGTAATTGATATATACAGTCTACTTGCAATACTCCATTGCAAACAATCGATTATAACATAATGAGGTAGTAAAAATAGCTTTCCTATGAACCCATATAATCTAATGATGATACCCTACATTAGAATGAACTAGTCTCCCTCCTCTACATGTGGGTTCTACAAAACACTTTTAGCCTTTTGGGATAGCCTATTCATTTCCCCATACATAATTTTAAGTGCAGGTCCCAAGAACTCCCTATTAAAGTTGTAGTATGTCTCAAAGGTGGTGAGCATTGTGGTCCATGAATACACTGGTAACAGATTCCCCTTATCATATCTATCCACTATAGGTATGAAAGGTATTTCTCATACCATGAAGTAAAAGAAGACCCAGACCAGGTGTGAACAATATCTAAAAGAAATTTGGGAACCCTTCTTCAACTTAGTCAATTGTTCATGAATTTTCCTGTATAGATAAGTTGGCCAATTGAAGAAAAGAGGCCTAGTGCTCTAGTCCATAATGAAAGTGTCATAGAACTTAGGGTTTGAAATGCACTAGACCATGGTAATTTTCCAACCATGGACCTCCTCATCTAATGGCAACCCCACAATTATAGCTAACATGGAGAAGAGCTCAGGGTTCTTGAATTCTGTGAGGGGAATAGGGGTTTCTAGAAAATTCTTGCCTTGTGGTGGTATTTTTAGTTGTAGCTCTAAGAAGGTTCTCATGTAATTATTTGAGATGTAATACTTTGCTTAGTCATCAAGATGGAAATATTTGGGTTTTAGAGCTAGGGCCATACCCATAGCAAAAATAGCCAAAAAAACATCTAGGCTGAGGGTAAAAAGTGGGCATCCTTGCACATTTTGAACAATATTATGCTTAGGGTCATAGAATTTGGCTATGGCATGCACAAGTTTAGGACATGGATGCACTAGGTTGTAGATATAAAAAGAGAGCAAGGAATGAAAGGTGAAAAAATTGGGGCTTGATCATGAAATACCTATCGAAAGCCTTTCTTCGATGTCCATCCTGAGTCATGCAACACCCTTGTATGTAACCATAGTGTCCATAATTCTTGCATCCCTATCTTGAAATTTGATATTTTTATCTTCTTTCATCTGCATTGTGACTTCTATGACTGAGGATGAAGCTACCATTATGGTACTTCTACTTTCTTGAGCTCTGGTGCACTAAAAATTCTTCTGAAAGCACTGACGTGAGAGGGAGATTTTAATGATGGAAGGCAATTCTATTAGGAGACTTCAAAAAAATGAGGAGCTGCTAGGGTTTCTTAGCCATATACAAAGCTTCCATAGGAATTAGGGCAACATGCAATTACTATAGTGGTTGGTTATTTGCTCGATGAATTGATCAAGATGTCATTTTTGCTTCCACTCATGCACCACCCTTTTGATGTATCATAACCCATATCATATTTATGATATCATGCTTCCCATCATCTTCTTAAAATTTAAAAATAGTTTTCCCTCCCTTTGTGCGATCATGACTCTTTTCCATTTAGAGTTATTTTGACTATTTGACCATGACATGAAGACTTATCATGAAATCACATCAATTTTCCCTTTTCAAAAGCCTCCATTCATTGTTACCATGACTCACTGACATATCATGACATCGTGCATCTTTCTTCTTTATTTACCATAACTTTGAGACATGTCATGAAATCATGACATTCTACAAAAAACACACGTTAAAATACATATGATACATAAAATACAAGGGGTGGGATCTTTTCAATGAAAATAGAGCTTTAAGTGGAAACCATTGATAGGAATGGGTTGAATCCTTCCCTATTCATCCTAGAGTTGGAAAGCATTGTGTTGTTTCTCAATAATTATTTTAAAAGGACCTTCCCAAAAAGAGTCAAACTTTTGGTGATTTCTAGGTTTTGCTTTATTTTCATTCCATCTTAGGACCAGATCTCCAACTTTGAATTTCCTGAAAGTGGTCTTTTTATCAAACCATCCTTTGGTTTCCTCTAGATGTTTTTGATATTGTACATAAGCCTACTCCCTCTATTCTTCTAGCTACAAAAGTTGCATCAACCTATCTTTTACTAGGTCATCTTCTACAGTATGGGTCTGGTTAAGCAATCTCAAAGTAGGTATCTCCATATGTATGGGGAGAATAGCCTCTTTTCCATATACTAAAGCATAAGGAGATGTGTTTATGGACTTCTTAATGGTGATCCTATCAGCCCATAGTGCTTGATTTATCAGTAAATGCCAACTCCTCTTGTTATCCTTCAGAGTTCTTTTTAGAATCCTAAGTAAATTCTTGTTTGTTGATTCTGCTAGGCCATTTCCCTGTGGATAGTAGTTGGAAGAAGTTTTTAAATAGATTCCATATTTACCTACAAAATCAATCATCTTTGCTCCAATGAAGGATGGGCCATTATCACTAACCAATGCATCAGGTATGCCAAATCTTGTAATCAAGCTTTCAACAAATTCAATCACTACCTCCTGATCAACTTTCTTTGTGGGTATTGCTTCAACCCATTTGGTGAAATAGTCTATAGCAATCAAAATATACTTGTGTCCTACTGATGAGTTTGGTTCTATCACCCCTATGAAGTCCAAACCCCATTGCTAAAAAGGTTGCTCTACTTGGATGGACTTGAGAGGTAAGGAAGCATTTTTGTTTCTTCCTACATATCTTTGATATTCTTCACATGCCTTTGTGACTTTAAAAGCATCAGAGAAGATGGTTGGCCAGTAACAACCTATTCTTAGTATTTTTAGTGTTGTGGTCCTACCTGAGTAGTGTCCCCCTAATAAGCCTCCATGGAACTCTTCCAAGATATTCTATTTTTGATCATCCTTGATGCATCTCAAAAGAACACCATCTAAATTTTTCTATACAAGCCTTCAGGTAATAGAACATATTTTAGAGCTTGTAATCTATACCTCCTCCTTTGTAAGGCATTCAGGCTCATTGGGCATTTTCCTATTTGGAAGTAGCTTATAAGTTCATCAACCCAATATAAGCTCTCTAAGGGATTCCTAATATCCTGAACTGATTCTGGTGCTTGACAGGCCACATATTTTACTCTAGCCTCTTTTGCCAATTCTTGACACAAAGCTCTACCTCTTACTAGCTTAGTTGGATGGATATCTATATCATATTATTATATTTTTGACACCCATCCTGCTCTTTTTTCACCAAGCTCTCCCTAAATTATAAATTTTCTAACATCAAGATGTACTACATACACCAAGGTCTTGCTTTGGGATAGGAAATGCCTAAATTTATTTAAGGACTTCATGATTGCATACACCTATTTCTCAATGAAGTTATACCTTTCCTCATGATCTTGCATAGTCTAGCTTAGAAAGGCAATATGTCTCTCCTCATTATCTTCTCCCTTTTGAGTAAGAACTGCAACATAACTTTCCTATTCACCAACAACGTACATAATGAAATCTCTTGAGTAATCAGGATTGATTAGCATAGGTGCCTAAGAGATTGCCTCTTTGATATTCTTGAATGCTTCTTTCCTCAGATCAGTCCACCTAAAGTCTACATTTTTCTTTAGTAATTCGATCATAGGCTTTACTATTTGTGCAAAGTCTACAACAAAATTTCGCACTAAGTTGATCTATCCAAAGAAGGACTACAACCCTTTCTTATTCAATGGAAAAGGAAGATCTAAAAGAGCTTTCACCCTTTTTAGGTCAATGGCTAGTCCCTTGTTAGAGATAACATGTCCTAATAGAGTTCCTTCTTCTACAGCAAAGATAGATTTCTTTGGGTTCAGGGAAATACCAAATTCTCTACACTTTTCAAAGACCATTCTGAGATGTTCAATATGCTTTTATTTTTTGTGGGAGAACACTGTCATGTCATCTAGATAAATGACTATCACCTTATTCACAAGTTCTCCAAAATCTAAATCCATTGCCCTCTAAAAAGTAGCCCCTGCATTGGATAGGCCAAAAGGTATACGTTGATATGCAAAAGTTCCCCATTTAGTAGTGAATGTAGTCTTATGTTGATCTTCATATTTGACCCAAACCTGATTGTAACCAGAGAATCCATCCAATAATGAGAATATTTTTGCTCCTACTATAGTATGCAATATTTGATCTATTTGAGGTAGAGGATAGTGATCTTTCAAAGAGGTCTTGTTCAAATTCTTGAAGTCCACACACAATCTGATATCCCCATTCTTCTTTCTGACCGGCACTAGGTTAGCAACCCATGTGGAGTGTTTGATAGGGTAGATTATTTTGGCATGGAGTAGCTTTAGTAACTCTTGCTTCATCAAGGCTTCTATATTTGGGTTGATAGGCCTCTACTTTTGTCAAAAGGGCTTTGAACCTAGCTCAAGTTCAATGGTGTGTTGTATTGTTTCCTTGTTGTACACCTTGAGGTCATCATATATCCAGGCTATAATATCAAGGAAATATTTGCATAATTTTTGGACTTGGTCTACCTCTTCTTCTGAACATTGAACCCCAACCTTGAGCATTTTTCTAGGTTCTACCTACATTTCCTTGTACTTCTACTTATCAACCTTTATCTTATGACCCACTAGTCGATCACTACTATCAAAAAGGCTTTCAAGAGTTATCAGGCCTTTTGGTATATGATTGTTCTTGAGTTGGATCAGTCCTTCATCTTCTTCATCTTCTAAGGCTCGATCACTTGAATAGTTCATCTCATATATTAGGAAATCTAATACCTGTTCATCATTCTCGAAGACCTACTAGAAGGTATCTTTATCTAGGACTGAAGGTTTATATATTAACCTTACTATTTTTTACTTTTGTATGACATTGGCTATTGGGCAATAGTTGGCCCCCATAGATGCTAGTAAATCAGCATGAGTATTATACTCCCTAGGAATAGCTTTAATATTTAAAGCTTCAAAAGCTTCAAATAAATCCCATACCTTATTTTGATAAGCCTTGAGGTAATGTTGTTTGTTGATACACTTCTCTATGACCTGATTCACTATCAACTCTGAATATCCATATATCTGCAACTATTTGATCCCTAACTTCTTAACCTTTCTCAAGCCCAAGCAAAGTGCTTCATATTCTACTACATTATTTATGTAGCTCCATGTCAATCTATATAAGAAAAATTTCTCATCCCTAATTGGTGAGATTAGTACTATACCTACTCCAACCCCATTTTTACATCTAGCACCATCAAAGAATAGTTTCTAGATCTAACTTATGGAGACATCTTGTTTTACCAAAGAGGAGGGCTCAACCTTTTTAGGTTTTGTGATTGAATAGGTCCCCATCCCTATTTCAATCATAGCATTAAAGTACTTTAAAGAAAATTGATCTTCAATTTGGAGTTCTTCTAGAACTTCCTCCATCAGATCTAACCCCTCAATTTCTTCAGTAATCATATTCACACTATTAGTAGGTTTGTTGTCTTCTTCAATCTTCTCAATATGAAAGGAAGAAGGTTTTTCATTGAAGATCTTGACCCTTCTACCTTTATATGGAATCTCCATGTGTGAATAATCAAGGGATAAATATCCTCCTATCTTGGTTGTGAATTCTCTTGAAAGGCACATCCCAAAGTAAGGCTCTAGGTCTACCACAACTACTTCCTGTATAACTGTGATTTGGGGTATCCTATGTAATACTATAGGAATATCTTTGATTACTCCTATAGTCTTGATTGGAGTGCCATCCAACTATAGTACTCCAAGGCTACTTCTAGTATATTCCATCCCCATAATATCACATACAACTTTGGGCATCACTGTAGTTGTTGCACCTGAATCTATCATGCAATTGTGTACCACCCATCCTTCCATTTGAAGGGACAAATAGAAAGGAGGAGGCCTATTCTTACCTATGGTTGGTATCGAACTGGCTTGAGCTAGATTCAGTTGAGGGTGAGGTTTATCTTTATTTTTTATTGATTTCAAATATTCTTGTAATAAGTCAATCTACCCTGGAAGTAATAATGCATCATACATGCTTGCCTTTGAAGGAGTCTTCTTTAATTCTTCCACTATGTTAAAAATAGGAGCATCAAGATTACTTATCTTTCTCTTTTGTAGGTGGATCATACCTATTTCTATACCCTTGAGTTGCTTCTATTCTTTGATGCTTGGTTAAAGAAGGGTATCTCAATTTATCCCTTGCATATTCTTGAGTTTCAACTTCTTTCTATGCAACCTCACTTCTACTGGTTTCTACTCCCTACCTCTGAGCTAGATTTTGAGGTGCAATATCATGGGAATTTCCATTTTTAGTTTGATTTTTTGCTCCTGAAGGTACTTTTAGAGGATTAAGTTCATTGGGATCAACTTGGAGAGGCTTCTTCCCTGACCTAGTCAAAACTACAACCTATTCTATAGATGGCATCATGAAATTATGGCTCATTTCTCTAATCATATTAACCTATCCCTTCTAAGCTCTTTCTACCTTTTCAATAGCCACCTTCTATACATGGTGTTGGTGAATCATGCATGAGCTTTCACCATGTGGATCATTACATGTGGAACACCAGTAATCAAATTCAATTGAGGATGTAGAAGGTTCATTATCTTGATTTGCATACATTATACCTGATCTCTCTTGATATCTATTGGTTGAAGTAGCTTGTTCTTTTGATACCTGAGGGAATATTCTAAGCTAGAAATTTCTCTCAACTTCCCACCTCTTCATTGAAGTGATCTCATTGGTTAGATTTTTCATAGTTATCTACATTTCTAGGAGAACTGCAAGCTGAGGATCGAGGGTTGGTAAAGCAGGTACTACAGGTACTAGAGGTAAAGCTAGGAATATAGGGGGAGCTTGTATTATTGGGATAGTTGGTATTCTAGGCCATTTTGGGAGATCTACCATAGGAGAAGAAGTAGGATATGATGTATTTGCACTAGAGACCTAAGGGAGATCTAGGAATATAGGTATTATCATTTTAGGTGGTAACCTCCCAATAGCAATAAGGTCTTTCTCTACCTTTAGGGCTTCTTAAAATATTTATGGAAAGGTGAACACCTGAGATTACCTTATAGCCATACCCAAATCTGAGTTGAAGGCTCTTAGATAATAATACATTGCTTGCTCATTCATTGGTCTAAGACCATCAGCACTCTCTTCCATGTACAACTAAATCTGATATTAAAATCAACTATCTCTTCTTGAGGATGTTTTTGTATGATAGTAAACTGTGTAAGTAGGGAGAAAGGATCTACCTGCTCATTAAATTCTTCTACAAGTTTACCAACAAGACCTACCCATGTGGTTATGGTCTGATTAGGGAGATTTCTATACCAGTACAACATCTTCCCTCTTAATGATATAACTAATAACCTTATCATCACATTTTCCTCTATGATATTATGAATGGCTACCAGTGATGCTACATCTTGATAGTGCTCATAAGAAGTCTTGCTTGTGCCATCATATGTTGGTAGTGCCTTCAAAGCTACTAGGGGAATGGGATTCTAAATGGTTAGATTCAGGGGACCCAAATGATTCCATGAGGGATAAGGTAGGATATTCTGGTTTGGGTTAGCCATTATTGCTACTATACTAATAGAAGTTACAAGGGTAAGATTGGCTATACTAGAAGATCCACCAGTAGCTATGATGAGAGGAGTTAAGGGTGTAGGACTTATAGTACTGGTTGATCCTATAGTGATGGTAGATGAAGGTACTGATCTAGAAGATAGAATAGGGTGTACTCTGAGACTACCAAGGTGCAGTTCTAAAAACTCGATAGGTTCTTCTAAGTTTTTTGCTTTTGATCTGGTGATCATGTATTTCAATACTAAACAATGGATATAAATATTTTATGAGTTTGATATTTTTGAATAGAGTCACCAGGTGATTTAGATTAAAATAGAGCAAAGACAAACACCAAATATCTGACCTATGTGAATAATGGGATTTGGTCCCACTAGGTGTGCCAAAAATTATTGGTCCAAAATCTACCTATGGTTGATTATTGCACCCAAGACTTGGCCAACATTGAATGACCAGGCAAGCTATAGAGCTTAACCAGGTCAATATCTAGAGAAGGCTGGCTCCTTTGAGGTTCTAACTAGCTAAAACTATGATGGGAGGAGAAAAGAGTGTTGAAAGAGAGTAAATATAGCTGATGCTAGAACTTGTAATGGTGCAGATTAGACAACATCAAGAAATGCATAAATATCATGAAAGGAAACAATCATTAAAACCTCCTAATAGACCAACCAATTTTATCATATGCAGAATAACTTTTAATCAATATCTAGTTCCACAGACTATCAGTTCCAGAACCAGAGAACTAACATGCACAAGAATCTAGAAAGCAGAATTAATGTCATGCACATTCATCTAGCTAAATAGAAACATTCATCCATTCATACATACATTTTCTACAAGATGTTGAACCAGAGGCCAAACAAATATTTCTATTGCATTGCTCCTTCCAAAAGTCTTTACACATGCAACTTGTAAATGCCTAAGAGCCAACCCTTAAACAAGAGGTCATCACTCTTATTTATAATACCTCTATGGTTCAAACTTCAAAAATACAAAAATATCTTTATTAAAATAGTTACAATAGAATGCTAGGCTTCCAAGCTCATAAGACCATCGTGCAACACCATTGGTCCAAAAATAGAAATAGGTGCTCGATCTCTAACTATTGGTTAAATGCTTTATGCACGTGGATGAGTAGTGGTGATGAACTTGAAATCTGGTCCATCCTTCATTCTTTGAGGATGCTTGTCATCATTGATCTTGTAATGACCATAGCAGACTGGAACTCCTGCAAAAGATTTTATTTGTTGTAACTCATGGTGGTCATGACATAGAGACATGTCATGATGCCATGTTCCTTCTTTGCCTTTGGGCTTCTCCAGATTTTGTGACCATGATGTGAGAACATGTCATGATGTCACACTCTTTTCCTTGCCTTGAAGCTTTCCAGACTCCTACAACCATGACGTGGAGACATGTCATAGTGTCACACCTTTATTTTATCTTACGAGCCTTTAGAGCTTCTACTATCATGATGTCATGACACTTCTTACTTAGTGATCCTTTTTGGGCTTTGGTGAACGTGACAAAGACTCATGTCATAGTTTCACGATATTTCTCTTTCGCTATCTTCTTATGGTCTTCACAACCATGGCATGACCACAAGTCATAAATTCATGTTGGGTTTTCTATCTTGAGCCTCCTTAGTCATTCATGATCATGACATTGGGTCATGTCACGACATCATGCTCAATTCTGTACTTGAGTCTCCTTTTTTATTCATGACCATGATGCTGAGCCATGTTGCGACATCATGCCCAATTCTACACTTGAGTCTTTTTAAGTTATTTTGATAGTGATATCAAGACACATCATGATTTTACGCCTATCCTTCAGAATTCAAAATTTTTGGAGGCTTATCACCTTATTTCTCCTGATGTAGTCATTTTGACCTACAATTATGGTTTGACTATATATTTGTAGGCCTACAGGACATGACAATGTAGCCTATGGACCTAATTCTATTATGACTATGTATGGAATTTTTGTGACATGATATATATCGATATATTATACCTTTTGTGGAAAATGATGTGCATTGTGTGATTGTGTACTGTGAGTTTGTGCATGATGATAATGAGTATATTGGTTTATTTAGATAGTTAATTATAAGTATATATGATGTAAAGTGTAATGGTTATAATGTATTGGTATATCAATATATGTGTTTTTTAATTATCATTAAAAAACTTAACATATTACGACTCATGATTATACTGATTAATACGGGGTCATAACATAGTGGTATGGATATGATGGTGGAATTTATGGAAGGAAATTTGACACAATGTATGCATGGGATGAGTATATTGTAGGAGAAATGGTGAGATAACTTTTCCTTTTGCCTATCCTAGGAAGGAAGAATAGATAAGTGCTTTCAGGAAGCTCAAACACCCTAGTGACATGGATCCAAATAATTTAATAATCATGTAAGCGCTTGAAGATAATAATACCAACCAAGGGAGTTAAGTTGATCTAAGACCAAAGTTTGTGCAATGATGTTCATTTATATTTTTTATCAGGTTGGAATGAAAAATTTTAGCTCGAGCCATTTTAAGCTAACTCATCCATGAGTGGACATAGGTATATACAAAAGAAGGTTACTAATGTGATAGGCATATCACCATGTAGAGATCATACTCCACTACTATTTAGGCATCTAAAGCCTCAATGGAGACAACCCATAATACTTCAACATTTCTCCACTACCAACTAGGCATCTATAGCCCCAATGGAGATGTCTAAAATATCCAAGGATCCATGATAAGGAGATTCTTTTTTTTTACTTTTTATTTGGCATAGTGGATCTATAGGCTTGGATTATGCATATGATAGGATGAGCATGGGAAACCATTCACTTTATGGTGAGAACTATGTATGGATTCATATTTACTAAACTCAAAATGTAGTTAATATGTGATAGATGTGCATGGTCAAAGAGAAATCCTAAGATGACTAGGAAGGCCTATAGTATTCAAGGACTAAATGATTTTTAATGGAGGTTGACTAAGACACTAGTTATGGCTAAGTGACTGAAAGAAGCCTAACAATTATTCAAACCTAAGGGAGAAAATGTACCAAGCATGACGAGGGATGAATATCAAGAAATAGATAGAATGAAAAATAATATAAAAGGTTCAACAAATACAATCATGAAGATACCCTTGATTAATACAACAAAATCATTCATGGCAACACGTTCTAAACTTAATCGAATGAATACCAAGGTAGCATTAGATTAAGATAAAATGAGAACACAAAATGAAGCATGGAGAAAGTGATTAGGCAATGATGGAGTGAAAGTTGACAAAGAATGAAAGAGAAAGAGAAGAAGGTGAAATAAGAAGAAAGAAGAAAGAGGAGAAAGAATAAGGGGAAGAGGAAAGAAAATAACACACTGATCCATGGTACGTAGCTACTCGAAGTGTGACCATACAACTAGGAGTGATGTGCGAGGAATTCGATAAAGTAAAAATAATGATAACATGGCACAAAAGTGAACTTATTAGAAAGTGAAAAGTGCTTATGATATGTGATTTTTTGATTTCACGTGTTTTTGGTGAATATTTTTTTGGAATTTATTATGTACAAGAAAATAAAGTTGAATATAAGCTAGGCATAGAATACGTGTAAATGAATGATATTTATTGGCTTAGGTTCCTCAATTCCCTTGAGAGTGGATAGTTTATAAGCCCCAAAATGTGTGATAATTAATGGACCAAGATATTTAGTAACATACTTATCACATAAATGAGATGGGAGATTTGAGTTTTGTTGATTTTCTTTAAGTACAAGGTCACCAACTTAGAATTATCTTGATATGAAGGTGCTCAAGAGTGTTAATTCAATGTTAATCAAGGAGAGTAAGTTGATCGAGTCATGCTTGGCACATTGTTTCATTATACATTAATTACTACAAGGATATGTGTATTGATAGGATCTTGAGTTCAAGAGGTTTGATTTTTTTAGCACCATAGACTAGTGAGAATGGTGTTATCCCTATTGGCATGCATATGCTTGTGCGATAAGTCCATAATTCCAAATAAATTTGGAGATGCCAATATTTATGATTATATTTGACGATATTCTTGAGAATATCACATATAGTATTATTGGTAGCTTCAACTTGTGTATTGCTCTGGAGTAATAGGGTGTCGAGAAGCTATGTTGGACATGATATTTTTTACACAATACTTGAACATCCTTATTTTTGAATGGGGACCATTATCAAAAATGATCTTTGAAGAGATACCAAAAGGATAGATAATGTGTTGTAGTATAAACTCGACGATTTGAGAGTTGGTCATGTTAGTAAGAGGGATAGCCTCGAACCACTTGATAAAGTATTCTATAGCTGTGATGATGAATTTTTGATATCCCAAGTATGGAGAGGAGATTTTCTTGATAAGATCTAGGTCCCATTGCAAAATGGTGATAGGGATTGAAAGGGTTGCACTTCTTATGATGGAACATGGGTCAAATTGGCATGATGTTGATATTTAGGACATTTCTTAATATATGCACAAAAGTCATGTTTCACGGTGATCCAGTAATAACCCATGTAAAAAATGTGCTTTGCAATGGCCATACCACTAAAATGACCACCACATGTACCATCATGGGCTTGATATATTACCCATTTTTTTTCTTGTGGTTTGAGATGAAGAAGAATGCCATCATAGCCACATTGATAAAGTACATCCTCTATGAAAGTGTATCAAGCCATTTTTTATTTGAAAGTGCATTTAGCAGTTGGTGAAAATTTTGTAGGAAGGACACCAAGTTTTAGGAAATATTTTATTTGAGCAAATACATCATGGTAAGACTCTACCTAAACTATATTTTAGACTTATGAGAAATAGCCAATTAAGAAAGAGTTTTAACATGGAAATTGGTGATCCTATCAAATGGGTTCTATGAAATGAGGGAACCAAGGGAATCCATTGTGTTTGAAAAATGATTAGATAACCTTGGGAAAGCTTCAATGTCATACCTATCAAAGGTGGTTAGCAATTTGCCTTATACTATTTCAAGATCATATATATGCACTGGTAAACACCCTTAACTTGATTAACAATGAGGAGGGAGTCACCCATGATTTTGATGTGCTTGATGCACATGGTCATAGTGGTTTGGAGTCCTAGTATGAGGGATTCATACTCTATGTTATTATTAGTACAAGATAAGTCAAGCTTAAATAAAAAGGGGATAGGAGCCCGTAGAGGCATGAAGACAACAACTCTAGCACCTTTCCCTTGTTCAAACTTAGAACCATCGAAGAAAAGGGTAATATCAGGTTCAACATGCTCTTCAAATTTAGTAACACTAAAAATAGATTCATTAGGAAGCTCTATGATGAGAGGTTTATCATCATGAAGGGTATATTTAGCAAGATGATTCACGATGGCCTGATCCTTTATGGATTTTTGACTAATGAATTCAAGATCAAATTCTATTAAGAGCATTATCCATTTGGTATTGTGGGTATTGGTGTAAGTATGACTCATCGTATAATGCAGTGGATTTTCTCTAGCAATGACATATGTTGTATGATTTATCATGTAGTGGTGAAGATTTTTGGTTGTAAATATGACATCTAGGCATAGTTTCTCCACATATGCATACTTGGTTTCATAACTTACCTATGTGTGAATGATGTAGTATATGGTTTGTTCTTGATTGTCATCAATTTTTTGCACCAACATATTCCCTTGATCAAAGTTAGTAGTAGATATGTACAAATGGAATGGGATGTCTGGTCAAGGTGGTGATAAAACTGGTGGGGAAGTGAGGTAAAATTTAATGGTTTAGAAAGCCTCTTGATATTCTATGGTCCATTTAAATGTGACCCCTTTTTGCAAAATATGATTAAATGGCTTGCATTTATTTGATAATTGAGCAATGAAGTGATGGATCACTTGAATTTTTCATTGCAAGCTACAAATTTCTGAGGTTAGGGAGTGACATTTCAACAATGGCCTTGAATTTATTAGGATCCACTTCAATACCTAATTTGGAGACTATAAAACATAAAATTTTCCTTAAAGTGATACCAAAGATGCACTTTTAGGATTGAGTCTCACATTATGCTTGAGTAATCGATCAAATACTTTACATAAAATATCAATGTGCTCATGATGAGTTTTATATTTGGCCACAATATCATCCACATAATATTTGAATTTTTTTTTAATATAGTCATGGAATATGTAAGTCATGGCATGTTGGTACATAGCTTCTACATTCTTGAGACTGAAAAACATGACTTTGTATCAAAATGTCCCCTAAGGAGTTGTAAAGGCTATATTATGTTGGTCATTAGGATTGACTCAAATTTAATTGTATCGTTAAAAACTATCCATAAGGGAGAGTATTTTGTGGCCAATTGTGGAATTCATGAGCGTATCAATGTTGGGAAGAGGAAAATCATCCTTGGGACATGCCTTGTTTAGGTCACAAAAATCAATGCAAATGGATATTTCTTGTTGGGCTTGCCAACGGGAACCATGTTTGAAATCCATTATGGATAATCGATTGGATGAATAAAGCCCATGTCTAATATATTTTTCAATTCTTATTTAACTATGAGGGCATTGGTAGGATTAGTTTTCTATAGCTTTTGTTTGATCATTTTGGCAAAGGTATTTAGTGTCATATTGTGGAAAACGATATTTAGATCAAGGCTAGACATGTATTTGTAGGACCATGCAACTTATTAGTATTTATTCAAGAGGGTGTGTTGTGAAATTATCTTGTGTCCCTTAATATGAGTCACACCACAAGATATTTCTTGATCATAAGTAGTATTACAAAATCTGGTCAATCTACCACTTTAATTTAGGAAAAGATTATTAAAAAGACTCTAAACAAACTGAATTGGGTTAGGATACCCCTAAAGTGAGCTTATAATATTTATTTATATGCTCATGTTCATATAGATAAAAAAAATGTAAAATTTGATGTTCATTTGACCAAGATTTTACAATAACTCTTTAATTGTGCCTTATCACTTGACTAATACCTTATCCATTATTAACTATAGTGAAGTTTTAAAATCATTAATGAGAGAGAAAGAAGGGGAAAGGAAGAGTAAAGTTATATCAATTCAAATAATGTAACAAATATAATTAATACACATAGTGAAATAAAGCATCATTCATACATTCAAATGATATAACATGCAAATGTGGCTGCAAATACAAAATTGAGAAAAATAAATGTCCAGGAGGAAGCTGGATTTGTTTAAATTTTTTAAAAAATATATTACAATTTAGAGTATGGCAAAGTGCTCAAATATCTTTGATAAAATACAAAGGGTTCTCTCTGTTCAAATGACATAACATAGAAATTCCATTCTTCATATTAAGAATAGTGATAAAGAATATCCAATATTCCAATCTAATCATTGGAAATGATCTCAACTAATTGGTTTATCCTAAACAAGACCTATACAATCAAGGGGAGGAATGAGGGGTGGAAAATAAGACACAAAAGGAAATACAATTAAAAAGACAAGGGAACTCTTAGTATACCTCTAAAAAAATGGCTATGTAAAAAGCTTCATCATTTTCTTGGTTTTAGTAGTCCCTTTTATAGCCTTTGGGTGCCCTATTTCTTGTTATAGTAGTTCTCATTATATTATTACAAGTGGCACTATCCTTTCCCTTGATATATTAAGTGTACTACAAACAAACTATAACTATCTTATTTCAAATTTAGTACTTGGATAGATTTGGATTTTAGAATTTCAAAGTTGAGTACAATTGTATGGTACTTTGGTATTATGAATTGCTTGCCCCTAGATCCATACCTTTTTATTCTGACCCTTCATCTTCTTGTGTGGTGGGCCTTGCAATATTTTTGTTGAATTCTTTTACGTCATATTTCCCTAAACTCTACCATTCTTCCATGGTGGGCCCTATAGTCTCTTGATTGAATTCATTTAGGTTGTCTTTACCTAAACTCTACCCTTTTCTATAGCCTCGATGTTAAAAACTTTAAGCACCTTGGTGGATATTTTTTTTTAAGTTGGAAAAGTTCATTTTTGAAAGCAATGCTAACATTTTACATAAACAGATATGGCAAATCACTGTCCATTTCACCAAGAATGATTTCCCACTAGCATAAAGCCTATACCAACCAAGTAACAATAGACACTTCACTAACCACATCCAAAACTAGAAAATCAGCATACACCTTACATATCTAAATATCATATACTCTATGCTTTCCTAGCAACCTCTTACTACTAATCTCCATTGTAAATTATTGTGGAATTATCATTGTCAATTAAATTATTTATGTGCACTGGGATATCATTCCTCCATTCCTTTATGGCATCTACCATAACTCCTTTATTAGAAAGACCATATGCTACCCTATTGGCTTCTCTATAAATATGATTGATAGACACATTCTCGATTCTATCCAAAAGTGCTCAAGCTTCCACCATCATTAAATCAGTAGTCCAAACAATTGGTTGTTCTCCCTTTAAAATGGTCATAATATTTTGTGAGTCTCCTTCAACTATGAGCTTATCTAGATTGCAATTGATAGCCAAATAAATTCCTACATTAGCTGCTCTTTCTTCTATAAAATGACTTATCTATTCATTTAGTGGTTCAACAAAGGCTTTGATTACCTTACCTAGATGATTTTGGATCACCCCTCCATATCCTACTAGGTTGGGATTACCTTTCGAGGCTCCATAAAAATTTAATTTGAACCATAGAACCGGTGGCAGTATCCATTTTGCATGAGTTTTGGGATGAACTCGAGTTATTGGTAATTTCTCTCTGACTCCCCAACATTCTAATATCTACCTTTCTTGCTCTGATTCCCATACCTCCTTAAAGTGAATAGTGTTAAAATTATCCACCAAGAGACTTGCTCAATTCCAAACCATTTTCCAGTCCATATTCAAGTCCTCAAAGATTCTATGGTTTATTTCATTCCAAACTCTCCACCAGATATGTGGAAGGATTAGAAGCCATAACTTCTTGATTCTTCTACCTTTAAAAGGAGTCTCCCATTGTAAGTTCAAATATGAGATAGTTCTAGTGAAAACCCACTGAACTTGGAATTCACCATAGAGCTGATCAAATAAGTTATTGGTAAAGGAGCACTTAATAAGTAGATGATCAATTCTTTCCTCCTATTTTTCATACAAAACACATCTATTAGGTAAGGAAAAATCACATTTTTTACATTATCCTGGGTCATAATTTTATTATGTATAACTAACCAACCACTAGAAAATAGTAATATTAGGGATGATATATTTGTCCCAAACCTTTACATGGGGCCACACTACCCCTACACCTTCAATTAAGTTATAACCAGACTTCACATAATAATCTCCACTCTTAATTTTCATCCAAATAAATATATCATTTGATCACCAATGGTTGAGGATGTAGGCATTAAGGCATCTATTAAGACTTTCTAGGTGTGGACGCAAGTCCTCATTGATGTTCTTAGCATAAATCCACTTCCACTTCTTGATGCCATTTTATTCCACAATATAATCCCGAACCAATAGTCCATAAATATGAGTCAAGATTGTTCTTAAGTTTGTAAACCTTAGGATTTCACAAAAGGGGGATTTAAAGAGCCAAGTATCCTACCAAAATCTCACATTAGCACCATCCCCAATCTAACATCTATAGGTATGTTGGATAAAAGGTCTTACCTATTGAATGCTATTCCAGAAACTAGATCCCTTAGAGGGGTTGAGGTTTTCTAGAAAGGAGGAATTACGTAAATACTTAGCTTTTACAATTTTTACCTAGGGAGTGTCTTCTTCCTTCACCAAATTCCAACCCAACTTTACCATTAGAGCTTTATTAATTTTGGGAAGAGTTATAAGTCCCAATAACCCATGTTTTTTATAGGTTCAAACTTTATTCCAAGCAAGCAAAGATATCATCTTATTTTCCTCAACACCAAACCACAAAAAAATCCTTTGGATCTGTTCAATATTTTTGTAGACTAATATTGGAATTTTAAAAATTGACATGAAGTAAATAGGTATACTTTGAAGGCAGGATTTCACAAGCTAGACCTTTCCTGCCTGACTAAGAAGAGAGCCTTTCCAGGAAGACAATTTCTTTGTAACACGTTCAATAACCGATTCCCACAAGGCTTATTTCATACTCCCACAGAATAAATACATCCCTAGATAGGTTGTTGGCAAATCACCTATTTCACAATTGAATATTCTTGCTATCTATAGTTGGAGAGATCTAGAAGTATTTAGGAAAAAAAACTTTCTTTTATTAAAATTTACCTTTTGGCCTGCTGCATGCTCATAGAAATGAAAAATCATCTTAATATATCTTGCTTGTGGAAGAGATGACCTTGTCAAAATTAGAGTATCATCCATAAACTATTGAAAAGAGACTAGTTCCATAGTGGAAGTTGGTTTGATACCTTCTATGTCTCCTCTATCTATGGCTTCTATGAAGGCTCTATCCATAGATTTAGCTAAATTTATAAATAGATAAGGGGATAGGGGGTCCCCTTTTCTTAACCCCCTCTTGCTAGGAAAATAACCCACAATAGACCCATTAACTAATATGGAGATCATCATTATGGAGATGTAGTTTTTCATCATAGAGATCCAATCCTCATGAAAACCAAAATGTTGGAGCACTTTGATCAGGAAATCTCAAGAAACTCTGTCATATGCTTTATTCATATCCAATTTAAGAAACATATCTTCCTTTTTTTATTTAGAGATAGATTCTAGGATCTTATGGATCAAAATGATCCTATCAAGAATCTATCATCCCTAAACAAAACCCCTTTGGTGTTTTTCAATGAAAAAGGAAGAGCCATATTTAGCCGATTTACAAGGACTTTGTACACAATTTTGTAGAGAGTATTACATAGGCTAATTGGGTGGTAATCAACAAAAGAATTAGCACTTACAATATTTGGTATGAGGGCTAAGAATGTATAGTTCACATTAGAAGGGATACTTTTAGAGGTCTAAAAATCCTTAACTACCAAGGTGACATCATTACCAATGATGTGCCAAAACTTGTGATAGAAGAGTGCCAAAAATATATATGGACCAAGAGATTTGTCTTCCTTCATGGAGATAACCACATATTTAATTTCCTCATTTGTAAAGGGGTTGAGGATATAGTCATTTATTCAATTTGTAATATTTAAGAGAATATGGTGTAACAATAGATTCATCACCTCTTCATCTAGATTGAATCCACTCCTAAAATGTCTTGGAAAAATCAAATAGCTTCCCCTCTAATTTGGAAAGGATCCCTTATAGAAGAACCATCAACAATATTGATCTTCTAGATTTTATTAAAACTTATGTGCATGAGAGTTAAAACATGGAAAAATTATGTATTCATGTCCCCTTCCTTTAACCACAAAGCTCTTAATTTTTGCAACCATAAAGCCTCATCACATGCCAAAGTATTGTACCAATCACATAGAAGATCCTTTTCTCTAGTTTGTACTTCCTTTGAAAACTCTCCCAAATACAAAGAGTTATCTAATTCCATGAGCTGTTATTGTAAAGCTACCTTTTTCACCATAATGTCTCCAAACACCTCTTTATTCCACGGTTTTAAGTTCCACTTAAAAAATATCAGTTTCTTTGCTACTTGATTCAATATATCCCTAGAAAAATCTTGCTGCCACCAAGATTGAATATTGCTCTCTAAATCAGAATGAAGGATCTACATATTTTAAAACTAGAAAGGTGTAGCAAAGATCCTTCTCCTATTCAATATTTCCCAAATCAAATAATTATGGTACGAGATAGTTTTTGGGAGGGCCATGAGAGGAATGTCCCAAAATAATACTAAGCACTCATAATAAATCAACACCCAATCTATTTTTATCTAAATAAATTGACTCCCCAACCACCTATTAGTCCAGGTAAACTTTACTTGTCTAAGCTCCAATTCCATCAAAGAATTTTAATTTATAAAATTACCAAACTCCGTCATACTCTCTGAATATCCTTCAATGCCTCCCTTCTTATTAGATGGATACAAAGGGGTATTGAAGTCCCCTACAATGATCCATGGTATGCCTACAAAGACATTCTTGAGTTCACTCAATTCCCTCCATAACATTCATCTTCTAATCATAGTAGTGGGTGCATAGATATTTGTAATGATCCAATAGGAATTATCCTCCTTAAAAAAGAAGTGGATAGTACAAAATCTATCATTTGAGATAATTTTTTGTCCTTCCAATTTATTTGGGTCCCAAATACACATCATTCCTCCTAGGGAGATCATTGATGGTTAAGAAACAAAGTCTGCTCTCCAAATATTGTCTTTAACCATTTCTAAGTTTACTTCTACCACATTTGTCTCTTGTAATAGCAAAATATCTGGGTGATTATATCTTCTCAACATTTCTATTGATCTATATCTTCTAGTCCCATTGAGACCTCATACATTCCATGATAATTCATTTTTTAGATTTAGTTGATTTATTCTCTCCCTCACCTATATTAATGATGGTTTGTGTTCCTTTGGCTATCTCTGCTACTGTATCCCTCTTCCTTACCTCTGTTAAAGGGGGTCTAACTATAGTGTATTCCTTGCCAACATCCAAGGGATTTCTCTTTGCTTTATTCCTAGTAACCCTTGAGGATGTCATCGAAACCTCGTCTAAACCATAATCCTATAGTATTGGAGCTACAATATTCACCTCTATTATTTTTAGGATCTACTTATCTTCCTTTAACACTTTTCTAGTTTCATCTTGACTGTATCGATTTGTAAAAATCATGTCAATAGAATTTAACATCTACATCTGCTTCTAGAGGTTTTCGTATCTCTTGTTGTACCCCCTCATGATTCACCCATTGTGTCTCCTCCACAAATTCCATAACTTCATCTCGATATCCCATTTTATCATATTCAGTTCCTCTCAAGCAAGCAAAAAGAGTTAGGGTCTTGAAAGTCAAGGGGTTCCACATCTCCATGGAGGTTTGGACTACCACAACTCCATAAAAGGGATCTTCCATGTGTTCCTCCTCAACCACCATAGTTGGCTAGTGTGAGGTACTTACTTCCTTCTGATTATACACCATGAGATATATACCTTTACCCTACTCTACATATTTACTCTCCTTCATTTGCCAAACTTTCTTATTGGGAGCTTTCTTCTTCTTCAGGAAAAATCTTGAGATATGACCTCTCCCTTTATAAAGATCACAAAGGGCTGAAATATTTTCATACTCCAACCTATGATTCTAAGTACCCACTATGGATGTTAGGTCTATTTTTTCTATAATCTTGCTATCTAGATCAACATTAACACAAATTTGGGCAAACACCATATGGGACTTTAGCCTGGTTACCCTATCAATGGTAATAAAAGTACCAATACCATTTGCAATAGCCATTAAAACTTCATTGTGTAAATATTGAAAGATAAGGTGAGGTAATCTTACCCAAATAATAGCTATATTGAGACTTTGGGTGTGAGGATTAAAATACACATCCCATTTTTGAGAAACAAACTACGCTTCCCCATCGACCATGGTCCATATAATTTTTTTGCATGTCACTTACCTCAGTAATTTTGATCATGAAGAACCTATTTTAGAGTGCCAAAATCTCCATGTAGCCCACTAGTTTCCATCTAGCGAAGGCCCACCTTCGAATGTTATCTATATCTATATTTAACCCAAAAAACATGCCCACCAAATTATGTTCCTCTTCCACCTTCATGTTCAAAATTATCTCAAAGGGAATGTTGAGAATGACATATTTAACTCTCAATTTTAAGTGGCTTACCAATAGAGGAAGAGTAGTAGCAAGTTTAGAACCATGTACCATCTAGGCCCAAGAGCAATTTTTTCCCACTTCTAGGGCCTAATTCTCCTAATCGATGTCTACCTCTGATTCATCCTACTCCTTCTCTAGGATTGCTTTGTCAAAAGGTTCTTGGATTTTTCTTCCTAGAAAGCCATTCTCTAGCTCTTCATCCAAGGCCCCATCCATTGACGTACCTTCCAAGGCCCCAGTATGGCCCTACCCTACTCTGATTCCTACACCAACCACTCCTTGTCTATCTCCAATCACTCCAAACCTTGGTTCATCCCCTCATTTTATTGTATGTTCCAATTTTTAACTCAAACACCCATTTATGGGTTAAAAATAATTAAAAACCCTATTTTCTGGGTTTTTTTCCCCTTTTCAGGTTTTGACCCCTCACCGGTTATTTGTCCTTCCTGCTACTCTTGTCAACTAGGTATGGGTAGTATTTTTTACCATTGTTGTTGCTCGCAGCCACCACTACTTCCAAATTTATTTTTTTGAAAAGATATTTACCAAAACATTATCAAATCTATGCGAACTTAGTACCCTCGATGGACATTTTGATATTGTCTACCTTGATACCTTTCTTCTTATTTTCTTCTATTTGAGTGTCCTTTATTGTTATGTCGATGAGATCCCATACCTCATCATAAAATGTTTTTATTAAATTTAAATATATTTAAATCTTGTAAATTTTTTAGCTTTTGTATTTTAGACCACTCTTTACTCTCTTGAGTAAAATTGCATAAATGGTTAGCTATCTCTATCAAAAAATTAGTTTGCCTAGCTAATTTTGAATCATTATCTGAATCATAGTTAAAATATTGAATCTTGTTTATGATGAGATTTTCAACATTAACCACATGTAATTATTCCTCAAGGGAAAATTACACTTCATTTAATTCATAACTGATTTCATTTTCCCATGTCACTACTTCTCTGACCCAGTTGTGCCATCCACCTTTTTCCTTTATGAACATTGATACTTTTATGAATTATTTAGTGCACTCTATGGTTGTACCATCCCCCAAGACTACTATTTCTTCATTCATTAGCTTGTAATATTTTTCAAACTATCATAAGATGGGATATACTGTGCTTACTCTATTTTTTATCTATTTCAAAAGGTGCTTCATGATCTTTGCACAACTTTTAATTATGTTCAAATTGTGAAATATATCCTCCAAAGTTTATTTATTTTCTTGTATTTTATTTAACATTTTTCTCTTATATTTGGTGATATAATATAAACATTAAATGTGCTTGATAATAATTTGAGCCTCTACCTATTGAGGTACCATTCGAGGGATTGATGCTTGTACTTTGAGCTTTTGTAGTTTAGCTCTAAGCTCCTTATTGTTTTTAAGCAGTAATATTGATGTAGCAACATTTATCTATTCTCTTGATCTCACTATGGCTTCTATATCCCCCATAATGTGTATTACCCCTATTTTTGGGTTCATTTATATCTCCTGTAATTAAGGTATTAGAATGGTAACCTTTGCTATGAATGTCTAAGTTATTGGCTCCTTATCTATGCACTGGATGCTCATAGGGTCCTTTCCTTCATCCATAGCCTACAAATATTGTTCATAAAAATCATCTATGGAGATCACTTCTTCTTTTCTAACTAAAATTATGCTCTTTATACTCCTTGTAGTAGGGCCAAACTCAATTCTTGCTTTCTTATGTTCTAGATTTAGAAGGACTAGGTATACTTATTTGATGTTCTCTAAGGAGGGTGGTCAATCCTTCCACTTTATCAATCTTATTCTACATAAAATATGATATTATATCTCTTTTTTATCAATTATCATGGTCTTAGGCATAAACTATGGCCTTTGTATCACCATTTTAGTTTATTTTCTTGAGATATTTGGCTTCTAGTGGACACTCGAATTATGGACTATTCTTGATGAGAGGAAGTAGGAACAACTTCTTTACCTTTTTTATTAATATTTATTCAAGATGTTTGACTTTAGAGGAGCTATAATTTTCTATGGACCAGTCAAGGTTGGACGAAGTTATCTCAAAATATCCCACTTCAAGAGGAGCTATAATTTTCTATGGACCAGTCAAGGTTGGTTGGTTCATCTCAACTGTTGGCTCAGTTAGATCCATTGTACCTACAAGGATTTCTACTTGCTGAGCATGAGTGTTGATAGCCTCCAATACTGGATATTGAAAGTCCTCTAGTTGTATGGTTGGAATTATGGGTGCATAAGCCTCAACTTAATTTCTTCTTAAGGATAGTAGATCAACAAGATAGTCTCTAGGAAATTCAATTTGATTATGAACCCTTTTCTCAATCCCAAAGTTCTCCCACACATCCTTTAAATATTTTCTCTCTAATGGATGTTTGTAAGATATCCTCAAATATGTCAGGACTATGAATAACCTAAGCATATCTCATGCCATATGGAGTTTATCAATAATATCCATGGGGATCATACGACCTCCAACTAAGTTCTGTAAAACTGTACTCATCCATTCTCCATATTGATTTTAACAAGCTAGGATATCCTTTGAAAACATATGTGCTCATATTATAGGAGACATTAAACCAAGGGACTCTTCTCATATTCTTACCAATACTCATTTTGACCTCCTCTATAATTTTTTTGGCAATTTCTACGGCAACTATAGAGAGAGGATAATATTATGGGAGCATTTTGGGGGGATCTTAGCCCCATATAGTCTAATATGGGTGAAATTCTCTAGTGTGAAGAAATATCTTGTTTTCATGCAAGAATTTTACATCCCCTTTAGCCATTCTACTAGGGGAGAAACCACAAAGGTACTCATGGACCGGGGGTAAGAATATCCCTAATAACTAGGTATGATTGGACCCTCCACGAATCCATGGTAACCTATCTTGCACATTAGGTGCTTCTGGTACTCATAGATATTTAATTTTTCTACTTTCTAGATACCAAAAAAGTAAATAAATCATGATGGAGTAATGTGTGAATTGCGACATTAACTCCTTTTATTCCTTTATCATATTCTATAGTGCCATCGGTTCTTTATGTATTGTTACACTAATGATGTACTCTAGTGTTATATGGGTGTTTGGTATTTTCTATTTTATTGGATTATTAAATAGACTACCTCTTTGGATATTTTGGATGAATCATGGGAAACCAATGCTATGTTAATCAAGTTTGCGTAATCCATAGCTCATGGTTGTAAAACATTCTTTTTGAGAGGTATTTCATTATAAACTTCTACATCATACCTAAAAATATTGGGTAGGAGTCTATGAACAAAACTTGGTTGGCTTGATTTCTTAGAACTATTTTGTCTAACACCAAGTAAGCTTTATCCAGGTTTAATACACTTTAAAAAAGAACAAGTATACTCTTTACAGATGGCCTACCATCATGTTTTCTATATTACCTTCTATCAGGGTCATATGCTACAACCAACCAAGACATTAGGTCTACTAAGAAATAAAATTTAGGGTAAGTTAATCTACCCAGATTATTGGTCCACCAATTGATGTATGACTTCAAGCTATTTTGATATTTTTGAGCTTGCTTAAATAGTCCCATGAGAAGAGCAAGGTATTTTTGCTCATTCTCTTCCACCAGCTCATAAGAGTTTACGATAGTGTTATCTACTTCCCATTGTTGGGTTGAAGTGATATGACTATTAGACCAAAATTCTTGCATGTATTCTAGCATCCAATTTAGGTTAACCTTCCTTATAAGTGACTTGTATGGGCTATCATTAGTGAGCCTTCTAATGTAGGTGACCACACCTTTGGGTATTTCTATATGAGCATTGGAGAAAGACCTATCATATTGGTTATATAATCCTTCTTCTTGCTATGAGTCTAATGCTCTTTGGCTCTAGCTGTTCTATAAAGTGATAATCTACAGTGAAGTCTTTTTTATTTTTAGGATATTTAATTATAGCAATTTGATAGGCTTACTTGCATGGTTTAGCTTTTATGATACTCAACCATTACCTTCCTATTTTGCCACCCTACATGCACCACCTGATCATCTTCAATGATATTAACTACTTAGGTATTAAATTATTGCTTTATTATTGGCTTATCTAATTTTAGAACATGTGCCATTACTTTAGAGGTAGATATGGGCATGCAGTATTAATGGTTAATGATTCTCAAATACCTAAACGATGTTGTTCATAACGTATTCATCAGATTTCTAAACTCATTATTGGTAGGGTATATTATTTATATTTTATTTTATCTTTGAGAAATGCTTCCTTCCATATATCTCATTGAGTGGGTCCCAAGCTATTCATTTTAGACTGATAAGATCTACTTTTTGACTTTTGATAAATCTATCTAGCTCTAATGAATTATAGTGATGTCAATATCATCAGGATCATCAATGAATATGACAAGAGATTCTTTGGTGTTTTTGAATCCATCAGTTATGATTGCCAACCATCATATTTATTGGTTCTATTTTTGGGTTGTTTGATCTCTCTATATAAGATTTTTTTTTTACTCAATCATTGTTGACGTCCTTCCCTATCTACCGACTGTGCATCCTAGTTGTTTGATCTGCTAGATATAGTTTCTAGCTATTATATTTTTTTATGAATAAGATAAAGACTTCTAACCCTGACTAAGGAGGTTGTAGACTTTTCAAATAGTTAGCTAATATTATGAGTTGTAGATCTCTTAACTGCATTTCTTGGCCATTATATTTTATGAAGTTTCTCAAGGTCTATCTAAAGGGGGCACATAGACATAGGGGAAATTATTCCTTAGGATAAAAATTTAGGGTATGGTATGCAATATTGGTTGTGAGTTTATTTTAGGTAGGAGACTAAGGTTTTGAGGGGAGAATAAAATGATATTTCAGAATTAGGAAATACGAGATAGTAGAATGTGGGGAAAGGTTATGAGTTTTTAATTTTTTAATTTTTAATTTTCATAACTTAGGCTCATAACTTTAGAAAAATAAATGTACATAGGGTATTTTGGATAATTAATTAATATTTAGGTTGGCATTATACTTAGACACTAAATTTTAGTCTTTTTAGTACTATAGACTATGCTTCCTAATCATTGGATTTATCAATGTTACTTTCAAGCAGTTAGATTTAGTGCAAATAAAACAATACCTTTTGACTTGGTTATGAATTTAAGACTCCTCGATCTACCAGCTATGCACCCTACCCATCCAATCTCTTAGTTATATTCCCTATCCATTAGATTTATTGAATATGCTTGAAGTCTACCAAAAGGGGGTACGTAGACATATGTAGAAACTTTTATTCCTTAGGATAGAACTTAGGCCATGGTAGGTAATATTAGTCATGAACTTATATTGAATAGAAGAGTAAGGTGCATTAATTTAGGATTTTTATTACTCTTGGTTGTGCACCATTATTGCTAGATTTGTCGGTCTTATTTTCAAGTCATTAGATTTAGCACAAAAGGGACAAAATTTCTTGACTTGGTCATGGCTTTGAAGAATTTTAGTTCTATTGGCTACTCTCCCTGATCATATAATCTATTGGATATGCTTTCTAACTATAGGATATTGCTATGAAGAAGATAAATTTAAATGACCCTAGTGGAAGATGTTAGGACTTTTTGACTTTGCCAGTTGTATGTCCAGACCATTCGATCTCTCAACTATAGCCCTTGTCTGTCAGATCTTGCTATAAATAAGATAAAAAAATTTGTATATCTCCTTCTATTTTTTGGTTAAGCTTTTGAGCCATGGATTTGCTAACTTTACTTCTTGGTTGTTAGATTTTGCTGTAAATGAGACAAAATACCTTGACCCTAGCTAAATATATTGTAGACTTTTGGCTTGCTAGTTGTGTACCCTAGCTATCCGATCTCTTGGTTGTGCTCCCTGATCATTGGATATTATTGCCAATGAGATAAAATAACTCAAATTTATCATGAAACCTTAGGGAGAAGTTTTTGCTTTGGATATTTTATTTCTTAGATGTTAGTAAAGGAAATTACAACTATGACCAAGGTGAGATGTGTACATGAGACATAAGGTTATATCAGATCATAGGAAATAAAACCTTAGGGAGTACTTTGGATGTGAAGGCTTAAAGTGAAGGGGAGGAGAATGTATTTTATGTGTTAATATATCATGGAACTTAGGCAATGAAGGAAATGTTTTGAGGGGGCTTCTCAAGCAAGAAAATTGTATGGTAATATGAAACGTGAAGGGAAAAATGATTGATTGAACTGAGACTTAGGATTTAAGACTAAAATGTGATGAAACTTAGACTTAGAGACTAATGAGAGGAAATATTGAATGGAGCCCAATGGCTAGAAATTTTGCAAACATGACCTTAGGGATCAAAATTGTTGAGGAAATTTTAAGAGAGGACATGTTCTTTAACCAAGACATAATTTTTCAAAGGACTACTAGATATGATCATAGACAAAAAAAAATGAAAACTTTGAAATATGGTGGTCTCCTTAGGGATTATTGCAACAATTTTAAATTAACCAAACTCAAAATAAAAATACCTTGACTTAGACATAACAACGAAACAACCTAGGCCTAAGATTGCATAATACCCCTCAAAATTTTGAAATAAGGGATAACTCTTAAGTTTGATTTCGGGGATCCAACAAGGTGATAAAATGTTGTTGCCCTTTATATGAGAGACTTTTTCTAAGTTTAAGGATTTTGGAGTTGTTAGGGTTGGTGCTAAGGTTTATATCAATGATTTCCTCGATGAGCACGTGGAAACCCTTCTCAAGCTGATGAGGGGTGGGAATGAGATAAATTTCATCTATGATATTATTGAGGATGGCTGGTGTGGTATCACTAAATTTGGCATGATAAAAAAGAAGGTGAGGAAGGGGGAGAAGGCTAAAAGTAAAAATTTTATTCTTTGAGTAATTGATTGAAAAGAAGGAAATAAAAAATAGGAGGGGATGAGATTTGCTTGAATTCAATGACACTGGTGTTGGTAGGGATGGGGTTTTCACGATCATTTAGATTATGGAGGGGTGTGAATAAGTCAATATATAGCATGTTAACTTGGGAGAATGGAGAGGATTTTGGATTAGAGGCCATGTTCCCATGTACAATCTCATGAGGAAGAAGTTGGTTTAGAATGGGTAGGTGAGGATTAGATGTAGGTGGCCATGGTGGAGGTGGGATATGCATGGGTATGTTGGGTCACTCCAATGGGAGGAGCATATGAAATATGGGAAATGGAATGGGGAATAGATGTAGGTAAAAATTATTTACATCTATAATGGGGATAATCAAGGATGATTCTTCTTTGAATCTATTTGAAGCAATAAAAAGTGCCTCAAATCATTTGTCAAATTCATCTCATGAGGTATCATATAAAAAGGAGTGAATGATGGAAACTTGGAAAAACTCATCTAGTGATAGGTGAGCATACTTAGGATAAATGTATTCATCATGACTATTCTCCTTGAGACCAAGGGTAATGGTTCAGAGATCATCTTCAATGAGGTCGATCGAAGAATGTTGATCATATCCTAAATTGGATTTGTCTTAAGGGAGTTCAAAATGAGGCTGTAAAATAGTGTGCATTCCAAAATCATAGTGACCAAGACTACATCCTTGTCAACTAAATCATTTAAAATACCTCATGGTGAATGAGGGGTTATCCAAAAAATTGATGTTGCCCAAAAACAACACTTTGGGCTCTTTATCAAGAGGTTTGTCTGATGATGAATCAATTATGTTATACATAAAATTCATGTAATTAGAGGAGGAGCCCATAGAGAAAACAACACCAATGGTTAAGGGGGTATGTCTAGGGTGACCAAAATCCCTAATCAACTCTATAACTGTAGGAATAAATTCTAAACTATGTACAAGATATTCACCTATACTAGGATTAGTTATATGTACATCGATACTAGCAGTTTGAGATGGGGGTATTATAGAGGTAGATGAGGATGAAGGCTCAAAATTTTCCATGAAATGGGATGGGGATGTATATGAGGGTGGAAAAAAGGAGTGTGTATCTCTTGAATAGTGTTAATAATAGATAGGTTCACATCATATGGATTTGGAGGTGGGGGTTGGTTCATACATTATGGGAGATATGGTTTGGGAAGATTGTGTGGATGTGGGTATGGTGGAGGTAGAAGTGGTGATGGTTGTAGTAAATTTTCCAATTGTGGAAGTTATGGGAGAAAATATAGGGGCAATGGATCAATTTTTAGGATTGTTGGAAGGAGTGGAAAGTTACGGTCTAGATGTAGTTGGTCGAGGGTAATGGACAAAAGGGGTTGGATGGGGGATGATGTAGTGTGGGTAAGAGAGGAGGGGTCGATGATGGATGTCTTGTAACAATATGTGAAAATGGGTATGAGAAGAATATGAATAGTTTATAGGTTGGGGAGGAGGGTGAGTGTCTTGAGTTTTGGAGGAAGGGTGGAATGGTTGAGCATTGGGAGAATGGTGGAAGAAATATGGATAGTGTTAGGGAGGGAGATACAAGTAATATGGAGGAGATGTATTGGTTTGATTTGGGATGATATGAAGAGTATGGTTAGTGTCCAAGGATAATTAAGGAGGAATAATATTGGATGGAATTGAGTGGGTAGGTTGTAAATTGGGTATAGGTAGTGTCGATGATGGAGGGTGAGATGTGGTCGAGTGGTAATATGAGTTGAGTGGGAGACATATGAGGGATAGATGTGTGGAAGGTAAAGGAGACTTGTGTGGGTTAGTGAACATGTGATAATATTTAAAAGGTTTATCATCTATTGGAATGTAGTGTATGTGACCCTCATGGGTATATTTGAGGTAATGATGCAATGTTGAGGGTACGCATAACATATCTCATGTCCACAGTCTACCAAGAAGCACATTATATTAAATTATTCCATCCAAGATACAACACAAGGTGTGTATGGTCCTTACCTCTACTTGAATAGGGATAAAATGTTTTTCCAAGAGTTTAACACAAGGTATTACTAAAGGACCATAGAGTGAAAGTGGAATCAACTATATGAGTGGATGGAAGGTTGAAGTGTTTGAGTGTAGTGGATGTGATGATGTTTGTTAAAGAGCCCATGTCAACCAAAACATATTTAAAATATTTTCCATATATGTAAGCCACGATATGCAAGGGTGGATATGGCCTTATATCAAAATGGTTTTGATTTCATGATCATAAAAAGTAATGGTCGATGATAGGCAAGTTTGAATATTATCCAATAAATTAGCAAAAGCATTAGGATCATGGGTTTGTAGCTCTATGGACTTAAGGATGTCCATTAGTGCCTCTTTATGGGGAGGCAATTTCTAGATTAGTTCATAAATTGAGATCTTGGTTGATGCCATTTTGAGGCTATGAGTGAGCTTGTTCTTAATATGGAGAACTGGTTGAGGTTGAGATGTTATGGCTTGCATTGGTGGAGGTGGAAAAGTAGATAAGGAAGGTGTAGTTGTATGGTTAGTTGGTAGTGCTTTTTTATTAGGGTACCATAAATTTCTAGTGACAACATGGATCATGTCAATAAAACCTTGGTAATTTGGGATATTATTGACGTGATTGACTTGATTTGGCTGAGGGGTAGATGTTGATTCCCCATTTTTTGGTTGTGTTATCCCACATTATGGTAAGAAATTTTGATAAGTACCAATATTTTGGTTAGGTGGAGCAATATGATTATCAACTATGATAGGTCCATTTTTGATCATATCCTGTACTATGTGCTTGAGTTAAATGCAACCATTGATATCGTGGACATTTTTTCGATGAATATTACAATAATTATCTTCTCTATACCCTATACCTTTGGGTTTTATTGGATATATAGGCCTTACATTGGGTAAAGAGATCAACTTTACCTCCATAAGTTTTTGAAATATGATTGACAAGGGATTTGAAAGAGGTATGAAGTTACATGGGGTTTATTGAGGATGTCTAGGCTATTGCAGTGGATATGGATGTTGTTGTGGTGTATATGGAGGTTTTTGTGGTGGATATTGAGGTTGTGGGGGTTGAGTGGTTGGGCTACTCAATACTACCTAGTTGACTTGGGTAGGCCTAGATTTCTTATTGTTGTTATTGCCCTTAGATTTTTTGTTTGACCATTATTTCTTTTTGAGCTTGATCTCCCCCTCTTGAATTTTGATGTCTTCGATTATTTTGGCTTGGGTCAAGGCTTCGTCAAGAGTTTGATATTGTTGTTGTAGTAGGAGGGATAATGATTTTGAATAACTTTAGGTGAACATTCGATTCATCTCAGTGATGGGGATAGAAAATGGTAATTTAGTTAATATAACTCTCCATCGATTGCCATAATCAAGGATAGATCCATCATCAAATTGACAAATATTGGTAAGATCTATCAATGTGGTTTTATTTTATATATTTAGAGAAAAGCACTGTAGAAAGGGATTATCCAATTGTTCAAAATTGTAAAGGATGTGTTTGGGCAAGTGGTTATACCAATCTAAGGCTCATCCTACAAGGGATAATGAAAAAGTGTGGAGCAGGAGAGGGTCTATCTCATTTATGAGATAATAGGTATTGATGGAAGTGCTCACATGATATTTGGGATCTTATTTTCCCTTGAATTTAATGAATTTAGGCATCTCAAACAAGGGATGGTATGGTAGTGCTAGTACCAAAGGGTGGAAGGGGTAATTTTGAAGTTGGATAAGTGTCAATTTTTGGTACCTAATGCTGATAACTAGTGATTCTAAACTATTGACCTTGTTATCCAATTGTTGAAATGCATCCAAAGTGGTCTAGGGAGTGGAATAGGGTACACCATGATGGGTCAGATAGGATGGATTAGAAGAGGGGTATGATTAAAATGAATGAAGTTGATAGTAATGATGTTGGTTTAGGTCAAATAATGGTGCTTGGGGAACTTGGGAATCTAAGGAAAAATATTGATCAGGTTGATGAGAGTGGTTGTTGGTATTTGTGGGGTTTGATGGTAGGTATTGAGTTGGATGTTGATGAAATGTAGGAGGTGGTTAGGGTTGGTTATACATCAAGTTGTATATAGGGGGGTTGACTTGGATGTGATTGGTATGGTTGTGAGGTAGGATGGTATTGGTTTGCAGCAAATGAGGGTTGGTTTGGAGGTGGTTGTTGTTGGTTTTTACTAAAAGGTGGCTAATATTGATTGAGGGTGGATTGGTATTAGTGATATGGTGGTTGATGTTGGTATGGTTTTGTGACTATGTCACTAGCCACTGGTGAGAATATGGAGGATGGGAATATATCATAGGTATCATGGGTGGATGAGAGGTTGGTGATGGATATTGAGAAATGAAGGATTCATGGGCATATGGATGAGATAGAGGATTTAGGATTGGGGTGGTTCTTGAGGAATATGAGCAGTGTGTGAAGAGTGGATGTAACATGGAAAATTGCTAGGGGGTGTTTGTTGCAAAGATGAATGATAAGAAGAAACAAGAGGATCATAATATTGAGAAGGAAAAGAAAAATGGGAGGTATAAGGATGTGCAACATGTGTGCCAATGATATGAATGGTAGTGGATAAAGTGTAAGTTTTGGAAGAAGTGACATTTAGAGCAGTGGATTATTGAGGTGGGTTAGAAAATTGAAAAGAGGAAGGGTTGGATGTGTGTAGACGACAAGTGGAAACAACTTGGGCCTAATGATATTGGTGAAGATCAAGATTGATTTATGGGGTAATGTAGAAGTAGGATGAGCATGTGATGAAGAAGTATGGTTAGAGGAAGATGGATTATTTGGGTTAGTGGGCATCAACATTAGGCCTGCTACTTTTTGAGGGGGTGTCAGATTATTTACCTCGAGTGGGAATAATTCTAGTGGCACTCCAAAAACTGTCATACTCACAATGGGATGAATAATAGTAGAAGGTGTGGGAGGTGATGGATGATGAAAAATATTATAAGCTTGAACCTAGTAATGTGGAGGGACAGTGCAAGAAGTAATGTGTAGTAGGGGTAAATATGGTTACGATGAGCTAGGTGGTGGGAGACGTGATGAAGAGGGATACTAGTTAATAGGAGGTGAATGAGGATGATAGATCAAATTGGTATAGATAAGGTAAGTGATGTCAATATTGATAAGTGTGACATTGGAATTGGCTAGATATAAGGGAGTCTCAAGACTAGGTGATTTAGGAGGGATGGCATGGGTGGTATGGTGAATCATACCTAGAGCATGTCTAACATGATGTATATTAGGTAGGTGAGGGATGTGATGAGAGGCTTCATTGGATAGGCTACCATGGTGGATTCACAACACATCCCCTCGATGAGTCAATGGAATGGTTGAAGGATGGGGGGATTGGCTAGAATTGTCTATGGAGGGGCTTGGGATTGGACTTTGGCTTGACTACAGGTCGATACCATAGGCTATAAAGAATGAAGTGGGATGTAGATAAAAGGTAACACTGCTCATGGTGACTCTTTTTTTAAAGAAAAATGTACTATCTATACAAACAAAAATCAAACAATCATTTAAATAAACAATGGTTATTATGGTGTTTTTGTTTTATTTTGATGTTTTTGATGTTTTGTAATATTTTTTTGTTTTATGTTTTTGTGTTTTATGTTTCCTAAACATATGAAATATGAAGGGGTTATGGAATGATATCTATAAGGGTGTGTTTATGCCCACTCCTCTTATGAATAATGAGATACAAATGGCTAATGCAACTTCCTAGGATGGTGGGTCAACTTCAAGTATCATAAGGGGATAAAAGTAAGTCTCCTAATAGATGTCACATTGTCTAAGTCCTGTTGAGTGAATATTTTGCTCTATGCCAAAATAATCATCACAAATAGAGTATTGAATTGAAAACTCTCTCTTGCAAAGAAATTAAATGAGACTCATTCATTTTTCCAAGGTTATGGTAAGCAAACATTCATATAAAATAAAATATGTATACCAGAATAACTCAAAACTTGCAAGTGATAGTTAACAAGGGGCCTTTATGGTTCCTTTCAAACATTGCTTAGTAATCACGACCTTCAAAACTTCCAAAATGTAAAATATTGATTCTTTTAGTGCTCTTGATATTAAAATAGTCTACCCTAAACCCCAATTAGTAGACTCTTTTATCTTCAAATTAGAAAGGTTCCAAATGCAAAAGTGTGTGGAATAGTCCACTTCATTTTAGAATCTGTGTCTTTAATGTGTGGTTCATTTTGAAGTTAGTGGATTCATTTTATCTTCATTGTAAATGTTCCACTATCCCTATGTTAGAATTTGGTGTTAGTAGAAGTTAGTAAGTTAGCATGTTAGTGTTCATTTGCTTTATCTATCTTAGTGTAAATTTGGCATTAGTAACCCTCCTAAACCAATATTTTATCTTAAAATTAAATGAATGTATTTGGAGGTGCAGAAATTCTGGATAAGGACAAGAATAGAAGCAAATGAATCAGAAATAAAACAAGAAATTTTGGAAAATGGACCAGAATGAAAATGAAAACTGAAAATAGACAAAAATTCTGATACCATAATAGAAATACTTAAAATAAAATTATGGAATGAACCAAAATGAAAAAGAAACAACTTAAGTTCTAGAAGGACCAAAATGAAAAAGAAATAACAAAATTCTGGAAGGACCAGAATGAAATGGAAAATAGATTAAAAATGCTGAAAGTAAACAATGAAAATAAATTATCTACAAGGTTAGCTGAAAATAAAAAATGACATCAAATTTGGTTAGCAATCCCCTCCCTGCAAAATCCCAAGTTATGAGATGAATCTAAAACAACCTGACCTAATGGACGTGCAACACAAGCACAATAAAATTAGACCAAGTGCGAGATCCAAGGATGAAATAAATTTGCATTATTTCTAGCATTCACCTATTGTAATGCATTTCATGGCATAAACAAATAGATACAAGTAGAAAATAATACAGAAAAGAATATAGAATAACAAAGTAGTCTTAGAAAAAATCTCCCTTTGATCTTGCACACAATGGTTGCTCTTGCAAAACTGAAAGTATTATATTTTGAAAAAAAAATCTCTTTGGTTACACAATTTCCAACCCCCCCCTTTTGTACAATGGCCTCATTGGGCTTTTAAAGGATGCAAAGGTCCCTCCGTTTCAACTTCTCATTCTTACTGATGTTAAAACAAATGCAAATAAAACAAGAAACCACTTCCCTTGTTTTGTGTTTGCCCATTACTCCCATTTTAACATCGCAAAGTAAGACTTCTCTTAACTCCTTATATCTCCCCTAAGTTTTTATAAATGCCCGAGTTTTCAGATATCCGTGACAAATACAAAGAAACACTTGGGAACGAGTTTATTACAGATTTATTTGAAGACAGTAAAATAAAAAAAGTTGGAGAATTGCTAACACAAATCAACAGGAGAAGGAACAACCTTCTCAAAGATATTAAAGATCATATGATATGATTTGAGTAATTGTACTTCCATATTTGAGGTCCCATAGACCATATTTGGGTCTCGCGGACGTAATTAAAATCTTTCATTCATTCATAATAAAATTTTTTAAAATTTTTATTAAAATCTAATAAAGTACTTTATGTTGTATAATAAAAAGTTTAAAAATCTAATAAAAATCTTTAATACTTTATATTATATAATTAAAGTTTAAACTTAATTAAAACTTAATAAAATACTTTATATTATATAATAAAAAGTTTAAATTTTTTATTAAAATCTAATAAAGTACTTAATGTTTTTTTTTTTTTTGAATTTCAATGGTGGAATCGGTAGCTGCCATGAATCCTAGCAGGCTTTCCAGCTTTTATGGCCACCACAGAATTCTGCGTTGTCCGCCCCAAAAGCCACCACACAGATCTTCGCACAGTCCGCCTCTATAACCACCATACCACAATCATTTTAAACCTTTTATGCCGCTGAAAGCACCAGGAAAGGGACAAGCGTTCAGTCCGACGAGGCCCGAGATTTGAACCTTGGACCTTCGCCCCCTTATGGGGTTTGGATGAACCAATTGGTCTACACCTAAAGTACTTTATGTTATATAATAAAAAGTTTAAAAATATTTATTAAAATCTAATAAAAATCTTTAATACTTTATATTATATAATAAAAGTTTAACCTTTATTAAAACTTAATAAAATACTTTATATTATATAATAAAAAAAACTTTTACATTATATTTACCACTTCTCTTTACACTCCCATTTATATTATGATATAAGTGAAACCCTTTCCTGTGTTATTGTGTAGACAATCATAGGCTATTTTATGATAATATGGTGATATAAAATAAAACCAACGTAATTTCACCTTATGACTCCCATGCGGCTATGGTTGTCAGCTTTCCTTCGACCTCTGCTTCCATGTTCCCAACAACGTAATCCATCTCTGTGATTTGCTTTCTCCACAAACTATTGTTTAGGTTCTGTATCCTTAGCACATCAATCCGAAAGCCAAAAGGAGAAATAAACAACAAAAACAATTCTATCCCGTGGCTTGCTACTTTATGGATAATTTCTAGGGTCAGGGTTTCAACTTGTTGTCACATCATGACCCTCCCTTTCAGCATGTTATTACATTGTCCTGATAGATTCCCTACCTTATTCATGTATTTTACTGATGTATACCACATGGCATCATCTATCCTGGGAATGGGCGTTTCATTCTACATTAATGCTTCCATCGCTGGGATGTGCCAATACCTGCAAAAATAAAATGACAGGATTTAGTTTCTTTTCAAATGCAAATAAACACGAAACCCTAATATTTAAATAAGCATAATGTTGAAAACTTTATTTTGATTTTACTTCATTAAAAGAAAAGAAGACAAACATTACATAAAGCTTAAACTTGAATCGTGTGACAAATAAAATTAAAAAAACTATTACTTTATTATAAAAAGCTTTCCTTCCTTTTATTGTTTTTTTTTTTTTATCTTATCTTATCTTTTAGCTTTTTTTTATGACATATATGATTATAATATATATAGAATATATCATAATAATATATATCATATTTTATCATAATATAAATAAATAAATATATATATATATATATATATATATATATATATATATATTACTTTTTTCATTTTCATTTTAATATTAATATATAAGATTATATATATTAATATATTTTTAATTTATTTATTTATTATTTTTTTGTTTTTATTTTTTATTTTTTGTTTTATAATAGCTTTTATATATATATATATATATATATATATATATATATATATATATATTACTTTTTTCATTTTTTATTTTAATATTAATATATAAGATTATATATATTAATATATTTTTAATTTATTTATTTATTATTTTTTTGTTTTTATTTTTTATTTTTTGTTTTATAATAGCTTTTATATATAAAAAAGTATATCTATATATAAAAGATATTATTTCATTTTTTATTTTATTATTAAATTTTTATTTATTTATTTATTTATCTTTATTTTAAATTCCAATGTCTATTTAAATTAGATTTAAATAGACATCAAATATTTGATTGATTTTTTTTTATTTTTGAGACATTAAAATTTAACGTTAAAATTAATCTCAAACCAAGATGATTTTATTTTGAGACATTAAAATTTAACATTAAAATTCATCTCAAACCAAGCCCTTTCCAATATATGTTGCAATATATGAGGGGAAGGTATAAGCCAAAGATGAACTTTGGAAATATGAATTGCAACCCCTAGGTGGCACCTATCGGAACATTGCAACAAAACTTATGAGAGCAATTTCAACACCAATCTCAAAGCAACCAAATCCGAGGCTCTAAAATAAAACAAGGAGGCACTCCTCTCAAGCAAATTGCATTGCACTCTCATGAATGGAACCTACGAAAGCTGCTACTCAAAAGAACCAAACAAAACTCAAAAACCAAAAATTTAAAGTGAGTCCCTAGACTTTGGGGCTAGTTGTGGAGCAGCCACAACAAGTCCTACTGCTTTTTCAACTAGGCTTTCACTTCATCCTCAGTCAGGATTGAATAAAAAGTATTACTACATGCTCACAAATTATTAAGCCCTATGAGCGAAGGGCATCTAAACTCAAAATTACCTTGAGCTATCCCCAAGGATAACCATTCTCTAGGTAATGAAATCTAGAAAAATATGCATACTATCTATGGTGTCTAAGGATCAACTGAGGATTGGTGGTGAAATACAACATCATCGATTGTTGTTCCTCATAAAATATTTGTTGAATATATCGTGCAAAGTGTATGCTTGATTTTTTTTTGTTTTGGTTTTGTTGTTTGAGGGTAAAAATACCTATGAAAATAAAACTTGATCTAATGATCGATAAAAGCAATAACAACTAATTTAATGAGCCTTGAAATAAAATGCTAACAAAGCTAATGAGCCTTGAAAGGAAATGATAACTAAGCTAATGAGCCCTTAAATCAAATGACAACTAAACTGGTGAGCCTTGAGTATTTAATCTAAAGAGTCATAAAACAACAATGATTGGGCCAATAAGCCTTGAGTCTTTGTGTTAAAAATTTAAATAAACTATGCTAGGCTATTGGGAATCTAAAGAAGGGGGAAAGGCTTAGACTATGAAGAAGGAAATCTTCTAGAAAAAATAAACTTTGCTAAGCAATTAATCTAAAGAAGAAAAGCTTATGGGGGTACTAAAGAAGACTAAGGAACTATGCTAAGGAGAGGAATACCTATGGAAAATTAAGGAATGACTAAAAGTAATTTGCAATTCAAACAAGCAATGACAAATAAATGGACTATGACATGAGCCTATATATAAAACTAGAAGTATAAGCCACTAATCTATGAGCCTATGCGCTAGAAATAAAAGAATTTGAGCCTCCTATACCTCTATATTTGTGCCTATGTGGCCATCCTAGGTGGTTGCCTATGTCTGTGTAGCTACATTGGGTGATTTTCTATGTCTGTGTAGCTGCTCTGGATGGTTATTTGTGTATGTGAAGCTACCCTAGTTTTTGTCTATGTCTGTGTAGCTACCCTAGGTGGTTGTTTGTGTTTGTGTATCCACCTTAGGTAGTTGTGTTTGAGTCCTAGTGGGAAAATATTGCAATATTGAGCCATATTTTTAATGAGGTGACTATTTCCTTTTTCTTCTAAGTACTTGTGATAGAAAAAAAAACAAAAAGTTGATAAAGCAAGTAAAATAAGCAAGAAGGCATGTGGAACCCTAAGCAAAATACACCAGACATACTATGCTAGATGCAAGTCCTATAACTTATGCAAAATAATGAATGTCAAGTTTGTTAAGGGAAAATGGATCCCACTGTGATCGACATTTATATGACTAAGAAAATACATCATAACATGTAAATAAATAAGATAAAATTTGATATTGCATTTATAGAATTTATTACAAATCAACCCTTTTGATTACAATGGACCTCCTATAAGGAAGGGTTTATTTTTTAAATGAAGGTCAATGGTGCCACAAATCATTTTCTTGGTCACACAATAAATTGTGGGAAGGGTTTTGAAGTCTTGTTTCTTGACATCTTGAGTCTTTATGCTTATCCTAGTACCTACACACAAGCCCACAATAAAGGCATCTATTTGTCCTTTCAAGATAAGGTCCAAAATCATGAAAAAAGATTACAAAAAGCTTACAAAATGTTACAAAACCTTTTACAAATATTAAAAAAATATGCAAAATTGTTACAAAACCTTATAAATTTCCTTGTTTTACCTTTCTTAACTGCATGCTATTTAAAAGCATAAAAACTTACACCATATAAAAGATATAATTTGAAACATGATGAAATAACAATGAAATGAATCCTTTTATTAATTTATTCGTTCCAAGGTGTTACAAGAGCATACCCTATAGGGATATTATCCAATGATACAAAAAATACAATATGTTAACTAAACATCTCCAGGTGCAATCTTTTATGATCTTCGTGCTAGCATAGTTCTTCAGAGGCGGGTTTTTCAGTGACCTCTGTATGAGAGTGGAATCCAATATATTTTGCAATACCTAATCTTGTAACCTACATAAAATGAAATAAAAGAGGAATCAGTAGTATTTGTAGGGCCCACTGAGGTTGGACCCATATTTAATCAAGGAATATAAAGTGAACTAAAAAATTAGGATGCATGCATGCAATAAAAATGAAGATCTATGCTAATGCAACAAGATAGTGAAATGGAAAGATCTAATGCTAGAACTACCATGCAACATGTAAATTTAAATTAACATGTAGAAAACTATGAAAATTGATCACCTGAATGGGACTATCTCAGGTTGATATGGTCTCTATCTGTAGACCATATCAGGGCAAGACGGTCGTTGGCATAGACCTGCAACTCTTGGAAACCAGGTCTGGCAGCATTGGGAGTAATCCAAGGATGTTTTATTAATGAATTATCTCATGAATGGGGAAATAATATTACTAATTTATATGATATGGAGTAGTAGTGTTGATAAAATGAGATAATAGAAGGTGGCATAAAGGCTTGCATGGTAATCCGATAGCATGGTAACGATGATAAATCTTTGGCAATTCATTTTAGTAGCACTTCATTGTGAGAGAGTTGAAATAACATTTGAAAATGGAGGGGGAAAGCCTCCATTTTATAGTATTTTTTGCATGCAACCAAAAGAGGTAGGTGGAAATCAAGGGAAACTTGATTGCTAGTTTGTAGGTGGTAGGCATGACTACAAGTCATCTGGCATGATGGGAAATCAACCACTGTGCTGACTAGTCCTACTTCTTGGTGATTCTTTTATTTTTGTGTGTGCATGATCATATCAGGTTGAGACGGTCCTGACTTGGAGACCATATTGGGCCAAGACAGTCATGCTTCCCATGGAGTAAAAGTGCTTTTTGTTGTAGTAAAATACCAAATTAGCCCTAAGGCTATCCTAGGTGAATTAAATGGGTTAGAAGGAGGTCTTTTGGGGAGTCTCCTTGTGATTACGTATTTTAGGTGTCTACAAATACCCCTTTTTGGAATGCTTTGTTCATAAGAACAATGTAGAGCAATAATAAATGACCTAAAATGGTTGAGTTGATGATGGATGATGTTAATTTGAATACCCCAATCATAAAAAGGGTGCATATCTTTGAATCATTACTTCCAACACATTGATGAATTTTATTTGATCTTGGTAACCCTTTAGCCATGGGTAGACAAGCTTGAGTCTACTCTTTAGGTTTTAGGTATACCAAGTGTTTGTTTGATTTAAATTTTGCTTGTTGTTTACCCCAAAAAAAAGGGCTTATGATAGTCTTTGGCAATGATTCTTGAATGAACACAATTTCCATTTTTGAGTGTTTGATTGTTGACTTGATTTTGAAATGTAAATTTTGTAGTTATTGACTACCCCCTCAAGCAATGAGTCAATGGAGGAGATGAAAAATTGATGATAGCAATTATGCACTTGACAAGAATAAAACTATTATCATGGCTATCTTTGAAAAAGTTCTATTTTAATATCATTTCAACTTGATATAGTTTCATTTTGTTATTTTTTTAATTTTTGTAAAAATCAAGACCATCTCAGATGGTTGTGTGGCACCACGCGATCATCCTAGATGATCGTGATCATTGAAAATTATAAATAGCAAAAAATCTAAAAAATGGATCATTTTCACCGTGCAAGATGAGAGGAGAGTGATACAAAGAGGAGGAGAGCCAAGTTTGTGAAGCAAAACATTGTTGAAAAACCTACAAACTGCTACGATGGATCCATTTGGTGCTTCAATGAGTGAAGGATCTAGTGTGAGAAAGGTAAGGATAAAAATCCAAACTTTTCTTTTAAAAGTAAAATGAACCAAAATAAATTAAATGGAAATGAACAAGGTGGGACGGGAAAAAATGGGTAGTGTTAAGTGAGTGAAAAAGTGGGTGGGTGATGGATCATTAGCTTTTTAATGCATTTTCACTATTGTGCTTTTTTTTTTAATTTACGAGTTTTTGAATTTTGTATGCTTTTGCTAATTTGGTTGGGGGACTATCTCAAGCTGATACGGTTCCATTTTGTGGTGTCTCAATTGAGATAACCTCTTTTGGGGATCATATCACATTGCGATGATCTCATATCGTGACCATCTCATGTCAATATGGTCATGTTTGGGGGCCATCTCATTTCAATATGGTCATGTGTGGGGGACATCTCGACTCAAGATGATCGTGTCAGCTATTTTTTTTTAATTTTGATTAAGTTTTTTCTATTTTTATTATCTTATTAGAGATAGGAACCACTTATCAAACCATTATAATGAGGCTCATGCTATCGTGTTGGAGAGTGAGCATGGATAGAAGTGGTTGAAGGACATAGGCCTTCTAACATAGCTTGACTAGAGTCCATGCATGCTAATCAAGTCTACTTGATGACACTGATAGATAGATGGGACCTGTTGGGGTCTAAATTGACATCAAGGTAAACTTGAACTATGACTATGAATATTTGAAATTATGGAGGCACATACCCACTAATCATAGCTCAAACTCCAACATTGGATGGATTAGATATTAACTTCAATCCAACCTCCAAAGTAGGTTGGTATACCTTGTCAACTAATTTAGGTGTTGACTCAATTAAGCTAAAAAAAAAGTGTAATCTTAGGGATAAAAATGAGATAACGGTTAGAAAATGAATGAGGAAATAATTGTTGGATAGAGCTAACAACATTGACAAATATCAAGAATCTGTCAATCAATCACATTTCCAGTATGCAACCCTGAGACTAACAACGATCAAAAATTATTATCTTCACCATTAAAATAATGAAATGCTCAAAAAACTATTTCAGACATCTAAAATGCTAATAATCCAAACAGCAAAATTAGATCAACACTTAGACTAACAAAAATAGAAGTCTTTTGTAGCATTTTTTTAGGCATGAACCATTCTAAGTTGCTCCAAATTAGAAATCGAATATTATCAGAATTGACTAATCATAATAGTAGTAGCAGAAATGCATTCACAAAATAAACTCACAATTAATGAAGACAAAAGCTAGAGGTAAACATCCAATTAATGTTCCTATTTATCTCACAAAAATTATAGTAATATATCAAGAAAACACTCCAGATCTAACCCTTAAACATGAGGGTTTGACCTCTTTATATAGATTTTACAATGATATTAAAAAATTAGAAACATTACAAGGAATTTCTTGCCATATTAGCAAAATGTTGAGGTGGTAGCCTCTCATTGTTTTAAAAAAAAATATGGAGTTGTACTCCATTGATGCTACAATTTTGAGCTCTGCAAGTTGTTCAGCTCTCAATTGAATTTTGTAGATGGAATGATTACAAGTCAATCTAGATCGTCCTTTGTTCTTGAGAATACTTTTCATCATCAATTTGCAACTACAAATATAGGAAAGTCTTTATTTTGGTGATGTTTGATCTTCCATGATTTTCGTTGCACTCCTCATATTTCATTGCATTCTCCTCTTTTTTGGAATCCGCTACTCTGAATTCTACCAGGATATGTATGACTATTTTGATCATAGAATGATCATTTGGAATCAAAATGTTCTCCTTTTCAAAATATACTACTTCAGTTTCTACCAGGTTAGGTTTGACTAGTTTGATTGTGGATTTTCAATTTTGCATTTGCTTCGGATGGATTTTGACACTACTGTACCTCATAATATTTAGAATCTACAACTTTGATTTTTGCTAGGCCTTGTTTGACTAAGTTGACTATGGATTTTACATTTTGGTAGATTTTAACCTTTTCGACACTTAGTCACATCTTCACCAAAACTGACATGCTTGTGATCCTCCACCGTGGAAATTGACCTTGTGTTGGTGTCACTCTTCTGAATTCCGCAACTTTGAATTCCACTAGGCACTATTTGACCATGCTGACCATGGATTTTACACCCTAGTAGAGTTTAACATTTTTTAGGAGTTTTTTCTTGGATACTTAGCTAATTTTACAAAAATTTCTAAGTATGTAGCCTTTTGGGCCTACATTTTGGTGCCTCCTAGGGAGTATTGATAGCAAGGCTTATGAACTCAAATCCTTATCCATTGGGTACTAGAGTAAAAAACATGACATGCAAGCTTGGCACCATAGCTTTGTAACTCCACAATCTATTGCTATTGCTTTTGTTGACTGATCTCCTTACGACCAAGCGAAACTTCAGTCCAATTGGTCATGAACTATGCTTCCAGGAACAAATTCCTTGCAAACCCCACTCTCTTAAGTTGCTATTTAAAAAATTAGAGAGTAATGATTCACATGGAAACCATGCTTAGAAGTAGTTATTGCTATACTCAAAATATATGGGAGAATGCTCCCTTAGACACCTGGTCACCCCTAGTTTCATAGTTTTTTCATGCCCAAACAAGCTCATGCCTTTTCTACCTTCTGACACTATCAGACTCAAAAATGCTCTTACAAAACTACCTTTATAGCTTATTCTGCTAATCATTATTATTCAAAAACTTATGAACTATGTTACAACAAAATTATTGGTACTTCTACCTTTATTGATGGTCTTGACCTTGGGTAGTATCTTCTATTGCCTCTTCATATGAGATATTTATGGTTGCATTTTCTCCTTCAACCTCTCCCTCCTATTCCTCTTCATGTGTATCTTCATGTTCCTCATATTCATTTATCTCTCCCTCTTGGTATTCTACCTACTCACCTTGATCTTGTTATTCTTCCTCCTCTACTTCCTCTGTATGCTACTACCCTTCCTTGTCTTTAGACTCCTTTTATTTTGGATCTCCTATTAGAATTTGATTAGCTAGGTTCAGGATATCCATGGCCTTGTTCCAAGATGCTAGTGTGGGATTTTGAATTTCTAAAAGCTATCGATGGACATATTGTAGTTTCACCATTGTATCATAGGAGAAGGAAGTTTCCCATTCTACCAAATTGATCATCAGATCTTTCAATATGGTTGAGCCCCTTATCAACTGAGTGACCTTTTCCTAGTCGACGGGCTCCTAGCATGCATCTATTTCTGATTCATCTTCAATTAATGCTTGTATGCTCTTCTAGAAATCTTCCTTTGATATCATCAGGTTATTCTACCCCCAAAATATGTTGAAACCATACTGCACCATATCTTTTTTGATATCAACGATATTCTAAAGCTTGTCATCCAATTTGTCCATTAATGGCCACCCCTCCTAAAGAAAACTATTCTTTTTTAGGATGATTCTAGCTATAATTATTGAGGTGTTATAATATTTATTGGGAATAGGCTTACCCAAATGGTTACACTTAGCCTCAAAAAAATTTAGGAGATCATTATACTTAGGAGAAATTGGTCGTATTTTCTTGGTGATGGCTTCTATGTCTTCCTTTGTTGTTTGCAACACCTCACTGGCTTCGTCCATGAAGTTGAATATGTGCTAGATTTTATAGCACCTCTCCAAGATTTAAGATAGGATTTCTCTTCTAACTTGCTTCACCTTGGTCTTGGAGAATCTTGCCACCTTTGTTCTCTCAAATTGGAGCTATTGTTGTAAAGCCTAAATTTACTCTGCATATTCTTTATTCTGCTCTTCTAGTTTCTAAACATGTTCCTCGAAATTGACCATCTTTTCAAACTTGTTTTATCATTTCTTAGCATCATTTGCTAAAACTTGCATTTTTTATTTTGATCCTTGATGGTAGCTTGAATCCTATAAACCTCTTCCTCCAATTTGGTAGACTGCTATCTATAGATGTTTATTTTGACGAACATGGTTTCTATCTTAGCTTTGGTTGTGACCATCACATCTTCTATGGCCAGTTGCTCTATATCCTCAGTATTTTCAACTATCTGATAGTATTCCACTATCATATATTCCTATGGTTTATCAACCAATGGGATCATATTATACTTTATCCTCTATTGGAATACAAGATCGACTATTGTTTTCCTTCTCACCTTAGCTACTCCTTTGGAAGATTGGGCTAGCTTCATACTCCAAAAATTTTATGCTCTTAGTGAGGTGCTCTTGATCTTCTACAGATATGCTACTGTGGGGTGATCCATAGGAGTGGATGGGGTGAAATTTGTAGGGAAGAGAGGGACTACCATAGCAAAAATGGGAGTGGAGGTAATAAGAGTGGAATCTGTATCCACAATAGAAATAGCAACCAAAATGGAACTAGTTGCCATGGTTGATGGAGGAGTTAATGGCAGTGATATTGCTATTGTTAATGGAGGTAATGATGATGGGGGAGTTGGATTTATGGAAGTTGGAGGTGGATATGGTAATGGAGAGTGTGATAAAGAAGGAGGATATGAAGCTTTGGTATTCTTGGTAGTATGGAGTGGAGAGTGGACTGAATGAAGAGGTGAATGTGGATGAGGTGAAGATGGTTGTGGGGAATCTAGTTTTGATGAGGATAGTTGTACTATATTTTTATCTTGAGAAGGGGAATGATATTTCTTTGGGAAATAAGTAGGAGAAGGAGGAAAGAGATTAGAAATCATACCTGAGCATACTGTGATAGACTATCCGAGAATCTCCTCAAAATTCTTCTACTGATATTCCTAAATCTCTTGCCCACCATATGTAGTGGGATATTGTGTCACCTCCTCTACTTCATCTAAATTTTATTTCTTCAAATATTTAGTGTCAATTTCTAATATTACACCCTCTACCTTCCTCTTGAATTGAATAGTTGGTTGTGATATTTTTGAGGAAGTGCTTCTGTAGGTTCTATAATTGGAGATGATTTACCTTTCTTCTTGGAAGGGGTTGCAGCAGTGAGGTCTAGCACTTTTCCCATTTTCTTCTGACATTATTTTATAGGTGTTTTAGCCTCATTGGCTATGCATTCATATATTCTCCTCCTTGGAGTATCTTCTATTGCCCCTACTTCTTTAAATTTTTTATTATCTTGTTGTAAAGGAGTGGTGGATGGTGAAGTGGATTCTTGCTATTTCTTGGCTACTCCAATATTTTTACCTTTTTTTTTGTCTTTTTTGGCCTCACTCATTTTCACTTTCCCTAGAACTAATGCTAGGCTTTTATTTTTCTAGGCCTTCCAAGCTGCAACATGTTCTTCGTATCTCCTCTCGAAATCCTCATCAATTTTGGGAGTGGGATATTTTATTTTCATTGCATTTCTCTCAACTCTCATCTTCCACCATTCAAGGATTTTGGTCAAAGACCACTTGTGGGTTTCTTCCATTTCCTTTGCTTTTACATCATTGAGCTGATGAGAGACCTTGGTTGGATCATAGTCATTTGCATGCACATAGAAATCTCTCCATGGTGGAAGTGGTTCCATTTTTCTTACATTCCATCATATGGGGGACTGCTCTCTATTATTTTTGTGCTTCTCCATATGTGAGCATTTGGATTTCACTAATTTAGCTATTTTCTCTCCATGCAGCTCCTTAATTATTTCTATGAACAAGTCATCTGGATCATATCCCCATCTCTGTAGAAGCTAGCTAAGACCTATTTTATCTAAATTTATTGTGATTTGCTCATATTAGCACTTATTTCATATAGTGATATCGCCTTCATTGAAACCATACTCCACAGTTGCTCTTCTTTTGTTTTTAAAACCAAACCTACAGTTTATGTAGTGTACCTACCTGCAATATTCTAGTGTGAATAAGTGGTGGGTGACATAATGAAGTAATAAGAAATGTTTCCCTGTGAAACCATATAATCTTATGATCGTACCCTCTTTTAGGATATACCAATCTCATTCATTCACCCCTTTTACTCTGATTTCTTTTCAATATTCGAAACTAGCTTGGGATAGTCACCATACATAACTCATAGAGTTGGTCCAAGGAACTCAAAATTGAAATTATAAAATGACTATGCTCGACTCATAACTCTTGTCCAGTAATATACTGGCTATACATGTCCATATGCATCTTTATTGACCATTGATATCCATGAATATTCATTCCTAGTAGCACTAAAGAACATCCAAATCAAGTTGGAACAATGTTTGAATACTAGGTTTATCTCTTCATCCTTCATATCTACTAGATTCTCATGCATTGTATTGGCAAGAAATATGCACCAATTGAAATAAATTGGGGCATTTCTATTATCACCTATTTATGGGGTATACATCCTGATGTTGGTGATGCAATATATGGTGGCCAATTTCTAGTCTCTTACATCTATGTATGACTTAAGGATTTCTATGACCACAAACATGGAGTAGAGATCTGGTTCTACGAACTTGTTGGTAGGAATAAGAGTCTTGGGCAGGGCTTGATTGGACATAATATTTTTTAATTGGCCATATACCCAGGTTCTAAAATGCTTTCCATATTATGCACAGTTTCTCAGAGAGTAAAATTTTGCTTGCTACACTAAGCTAAACTCTCTAGGGGGTACAAAGGATTTTTATCCCATTACAAATAGGTCTTAGTAGGCTTGCTCTATAATATGACCTACCGATGGACTCAAAAATCCTACGACCTACGACCACCTAAGACTAAGTGAGGCAAACAAAATTGGCTACTTTTTCATGTGAGGGAGTGGCTCGGTAGTGTTTACCCGAAGGTAGACATTGAGGTGCTTGTGGTATTTTCTTTATATACCATCTTTTGCCTATTTTTACCATGTATGTGGGATAATAGCTCCTAGAATTTTTCTTTTTGCTGCCGAAGTCATTAGCGTAGATGCAAACTACGTCTGAGAAAGGAAGTCTTTTCATGATCTAGACCAGATCGAATCGTGCTTAATCTTGGCATTATAGATCTATCACGAAGCCAACCGAGTTTAGGTGGAATCACATGTTTTTTTAGTGACGCTATCATTTTTGTTGATCATCGCTTATGCCTACGGATTTTTTCTAAGATTATCGTAGAGATCGTGCATCTGATCATAGAGGACGCTACGATCAAATTTAAAAAAAAAAATGTGGAGCTAATTTCTGATCATACTATTTGCGATTGAGATTTATGGATTGCAGTCAAACACCATCTATGAGAATGCATAGTTCTGGTTAGTAAAAATTTACATGCCGCACAGTCAAAGTGCAGACACGTTCTAGCACAGGCCTCGTGCACCAGGCGATCAAGAAAAAAAAAAAAAAAACTCGTTTGACGATGTCCTGTGAGCCTGCCAAAGGAGGCCACATCACTAGAGAGAAGTTGTCGCTGCCACACCGCCCGTAGAGGAGCCTCGGTCGAGCGAAACTCTTCCAAGACCACCGTCCAAGAGGGGTAGAAGCAAGGGGTGCCTCCCCTTACTCCTGTCGAGCAACCTAGCTCGGCTGGTTGGCGACCCGGGCGTAAGGCATCCAAGGTACGGAGGTTGGGGGATAAAATCCCTTCGACCCCCCTCCTATGCCTATTCAAGGTATTTTTTTTGTTAATGTTTTTTTAATGTTTTTCTTTAATGTTTTTTTTTAATTTTTTCCTAAGTTTAATTAAATTTTTTTAATTTTATTTTAAAAAAAATTATTTAAATAAACATAATTATTTGAAATATATATATATTTTAAAAGAAACTATTTAATTAAACTTTTTTTTGAATTTTTTTTTAAACATTGAGGTAGAAATTTTTTTAAAACTTAACAAGGGGGGCTTTTTTTTTTCACAATCTGTAAAATTCCGGGGGGATAGTGAGTAATTTTTCAGCATTTGAAAAAGCAATTTGGCATTTTGTAAAAGGTGCATTTTCGGCAGTGTCCGACACCTTAGGTTCATTTTTTTTGTGGGTATTTTTTTTATGTATGTTGAAATTTTCCTTTACATTTGCAGTACTTCATTAAAAATAAAATCAATCTCCCTTAAGTCCCCAAAAATAATTGAACCCATCTGTGCAATTTATTGCACTACAATGTTTGATATTTGTGATACCTCTGGCCCGCACTTACAGGTAATGCTGTCATGATTGGGCTACTGTATCTGCCATCTAATATAGCTGCCAAAACAATGTCTAAGCTTGTTATCTATCAATCATCGAGGAGGAATAAGTACGCCATTTTACATTTTTTTTACTACATCCACTACCCTAATCGTTCTTGTGTTTAGGCATAAATCTTGATGAAAGTTCTGACATTCAAAGTATTTAGGGGAAGTTACATCCCACGCATGAGGATTGATGACTTTCTATGGTAGGTGCCATCAACAAGATGATTTCCTTTCAGTACCGCCTAAGTACCACGTATCGTATAATCTTTGAAATTACCTATAGTCTCCCTCACGTAAGGGCGGGTAATTTTTCTAATTTTTCAAAATACCTATAGCCTTACTCACATAAGGGCAGGTATTTTGTATGGTATAACGGCCTGGAAAAAGGTATATCGAAATGGGGACCATTTGGTGATATAAGGAACCTTCAATATATCTGCAAAGTTAATGACTAATGCTCATCAGTTGTTGAAAGGTCCTAAATACACACCATGGAAAAATAAGATGAAGGCTATCCTAGTCATGGATGACTTATGGGATGTTGTTTCTGGAGCAACAACAAGACCTTCACCAGCTACCATAGCTCCAAATGCTGCTTAGCTAGACTTTGACAAGAAAGACAACAAGGCAAAAGTGCTCATCTTGCTTGTTGTTTCAAACGAAGTTCAACCCCACATTACTGACTGTGCACATAGTAAAGAGGCATGGGATGCCATTAAAACTATATATGAGGGAAATAATGACTCCACTATTATTTACCTTCAATCTCAATTACACAGTCTGAGCATGAAGCAGGGAGAGACAGTTGAACTCTTTCTATGCAGAGTGTTTGAGTTGAAAGCAAAATTGAGTTCTTTGGGAGAAATTGTAGATGATAAGCTCCTTACTTCAGTAGTATTGATATCTTTACCTAATTCTTATAAGGTGTTGATCACATCACTTCAGGTGTCATAGAGAAAATTTACCTTTGTTGAGTTGGTAAATCTACTTCATGAAGAGGAGGCACGCCAACTTCAAAGATATGATTCTTCTAATATAGCCCTATACTCCAACAGGAAGGGTTCTAAGAAGAAGGGTAATTTTCATAAGGGAGTAAATTATCACAAAGATTCAAAAGGTAAACAACCTCAACAAAAAAATAGGTATTGCAAGATCTGTGACAAAGACAATCATGACACAAACAAATGTTGGCACAAGAATAAGCAACCTAAATAGAAAGGCCAGAACAAACCACAAAATAAGAACAAGCAACCCAAGGTGAATGTTGTTGTTGAAGAATCTAACTCGGATTCTGAGTGGGCACACAAGGTGCTCATGACTACCACAACCTCCAAGCAGAAGGATCATGTATGGTATGTCGATTATGGCGCTAGTAAGCACATGACTGGCGATAAATCATGGTTTGAATAATTTAAGGACAAAGAGGAAAAATGTATCACTATTACTAATGATAAAGCCTATAAGTTTCAGGGAGATGGTACAATTTTAGTCACTCTTCCTGATGGCAAGTGTAATATTGAAAAAGTCCTCTATGTTCCAAGATTGGCGAACAATTTGTTGTTTGTCACACAAATTTTGGATAAGGATGTGGTTGTAAAATTTCATGTTTAGGATGGCAAGAAGTGTTGTTCTATTACCATGATATCTAATAACATTACAACCACTTCATATAGGCATGGCTTATTTGCATTAGATGCTATCTCTACTCGTCATGTTGCCATGATAGTATCTAACAAGGAGGCAAATTCCTTATGGCACAAGAGATATGGGTATCTTAGTTATGGCTACTTACTTGAGCTAATTAATTATGATAAGGTAAAGGGTATTCCTTCCCTTTATTCCATATTTCTAGTGTGCTCTGATTGCTTGGCAGGGAAGCAACATAGAGTATCTTTTGAGAAGAGCTCTACAAGAGCCAAGAAAACTCTACAGTTGATTCACACCGATCTGTGCGGTCCTTTCACACCAATCAGTTGTGGGCGGAAGATGTATTTTCAGTTTTTTGTGGATGACTAATCATGAAATATGTGGGTGTTCTTTCTTAATCTAAAATATGAAGCCTTTAGTTTCTTCCAGCAATTCAACAAATCTGTTGAGAAGGAGTCAGGGACTTCTATAAAGACCCTCCGCTCAGATCGAGGGGGGGAGTTTACCTCTAAATATTTTTCTACATTCTTGACTACACATGGGATCACAAGACAATTAACTACTACTTATACTCATAAAAAAAAATGAAGTTGCTGAGAGGAGGAACTGTTCTATCATGGAAATGGTTCGTTGTATGCTCACAGGAGCTAGTCTTGGGCAAAAATTTTGGGTAGAAGTTGTCACCACTACAGTATATTTGTTGAATAGGGTACCCACAAAGGCCCTGAAATGAATGAATCCATAGGAAGCATGGAGTGGTCGAAAACCCTCCATCTCTCATCTTCGCATTTTTGGATGTAAAGATTTTATGCACATACCGAAAGAGAAAAGGAAGAAGCTAGATGAGAAGACATTGAAGTGTATTCTTCTTGGATATGATGAGCACTCTAAGGGTTATCATTTGATTGATCCTTTGACCAAGAATATTCATGTCAATAGAGGTGTTGTTTTTGATGAGGCTTTCACTTCACAAAGCACATATGATGTATACCTAGATCTTGTGGAAACAAAAGTTGAGAAGTCTCCTTCATCATAAAATACTGGAGGTCCTTCTACTTCTTCATATTATTCATCACCATAGAAGAAGAACCCAAAATGGTATACAAGTACAATAAGAGACTCCAAGTTATCCACTCTACCATATTTGAATTTAGATAGATCTCGTACTCGCAGCATGGCTTGACAGGAGAGAGCAACAGTAGAGACTACTAAGGTTGATGATCTTTGTCAATATTTTGAGGAACTTTATGTATATCCTGAGAGAGAAATAGAGGATATGGATATAGATGATGATAGGGTGTTTATGTCTTCAATGAATGAACATGAACTTGCTTTTGTACAAGATGCCCTTAGTGAGCCACAATGGAAGGCTGCTATGGATGCTGAGTATAAGTCTTTGAAAAAGAAAAAAACTTGGGAGCTTGTCGATATACCACATGGAAAGAAGCCCACTGGCTGCAAATGGGTGTACAAATTCAAGTACAAGGTATATGGGACAATTTATAAGCATAAGACCCATCTAGTTGCAAATATCTATGCATAAAAGTAAGGTATTGACTATGAGGAAACTTTTGCACCTACTGCTTGGATGACCACTATTCGATTTCTTTGTGCTATGGTAGCACAATATGGGTGGAAAGTTCACCAGATGGATGTCAAGAGTGCTTTTATGAATGGTGATCTCCAAGAGGAAGTCTACATAACACAACCTAAAGGATTTGAAATGGAAGGCCAAGAGTAGAAAGTATGCAAGTTGGTAAAATCCTTATATGGTTTAAAACAAGCTCCTTGAGATTGGTATATAAAAATGGATAATCACCTCCTGTAGCATGGATTTAAGAGATGTCCGTTAGATGCAAACATTTATTTCAAGAAATAAGGTTCTGAGATAGTGTTTCTTGTACTCTATGTTGATGATTTGCTCATTATAGGGAGTTCAAAAACTATGATCTTTGCTATCAAAAGAGACTTGTGTAAATATTTTGAGATGACATATCTCGGACTTCTCCATTATTGTCTTGGTCTGGAAGTGAGCCAAAAAGAGCACTACATCAAAGTGATTAAAAAAAAGTATGCCAAAATACTGTTAGAAAAATATTGCATGACTGATTGCAAGCCAATGGTAACTCCGATGGAATAAGGGCTTCAGTTATCGTGATATGATGATTCACCTCGTAGATGGTACTCTCTATCAATAGATGATTGGGAGTCTCATATATCTAAAACAAACTAGGCCAGATATCATGTTTGTTGTCAACTATGTTTCGAGGTTCATGCAGGAACCTAAGACTACTCACTAGAAAGCAACAAAACATGTTCTTTACTATGTCCATGGCACAATGGAATATGGCCTAGAATACAAGAGGAATGAAAAATTCTTTTTGCAAGGATACACGAACTCTGACTATTCTAGGTCATATGATGATCGAAAGTCAACTTCAGGATATATATTTCATCTTGGATCTGGTCCTGTATCTTGGCATAGCAAAAATCAATAGGTGGTTGCTATATCATCTACAGAGGTAGAGTATAGCGCCACATGTGAAGCTGTGTGCAAAGTGATATGGTTGCATCGCTTTTTGAAAAGTATGGGTCATCCATAAAAATCTCCAATACACTTGTTATGTGACAACCAAGGTGTTTTGAACCTTGTTAAGAATCCAGTGCATCATGAGAAAACCAAGCACATTGAGACACAATCTTCTAGAGGGTCATGGACTATCCAATGCAGGAGCCACCTTCTAGAGGGTCATGGACTATGCTTTTGGTGAGCTGTTCAAAAAAATCATTTTTATTTATGTAGATGATATGACAATATTTTTGCACAATAAAGAATCACATCTTGAATATTTAGATAAGGTTTTCCAAAAGTGTAGAGAGTTTGGCATATCTCTCAATACAAAGAAATCATTCTTTTTCGTTCATGAAGGAAAATTATTAGGACATGTAGTCTCCAAAAATGGGATGGTAATAGATCTAGATAGAATAAAATTAATTTTAGCCCTCATCTAAAAATGGGATGGTAATCTCTTATCTCCTAGGTGCTATATTACTTGTGTATACTACTTGCAAAATAGGAAATTGATCATTCCCCTATAGCGGTGGTTCTCTCCTTTTTTGAGAAGGCACTTGGAAACTACCCATCTTCTATGGGTCTACTTGTAAGGGTTTATTTTTGGACCTGTTCATTACTAAGACCTATTCTTATTTAGGAAAGTATTATTTGCCCATGACTTGATCATACTACTATAGCATGTTAAATCTCCCCTTATAGTTTCTTTTTGCTCTTTCCATAGCTTATTACACATGACATTGGTACATAGCACAAGATTATGAATCATGAGGATCATTTCACACCAAAAACTACATGTTAACTAGACTAGTGACGGGAGCATATTCTTGATCTTCTTGATTTGCATTAACTTTGATTTCCACACTATTGATTGGACCTGTTGGTCTCCAATATGACACCACACATAGGGTGGGGTGGATGGATTAGTGCCAAGTAGTGTAGAATGCCCACTTTATTGGAAGGGTAGGGTGGACGATCTCTAAAGAAGAGCAGTTCCTTGGGGTGATTCTAGCCACTCTATGCCACAAAAGGAAAGGAAAAAAGGAAAGAGGAAAGAAATAAATAAAATGTTGTAGCTAGACTCACAAGTACAAGTATAACTACATCAAGACCTATGCAGGTATGATATCCCATACAAGAAAAAATCCCTGCATCGGGTCACCCAATGGCATCCTTTTCCTAGCTCTCTATCAATTGTGGGTGGGAGGTCAATTCCAATATCAATGATTGGGTGCATGAGATCTAGGATGTATAATCAAAGTACTCATGCTCGATCGACATTAGAAAAAATAAACCCCCAACCCATATAATGAATACACTTCCCCTTAGTCACTCAAGCACACCCCATAGAATCCAGATACCAAAATAACATAGGAAGACTTAAGAAAATAAAGAATTGAATATTCATACATTCAATGAAAAACAAGCAGACATAGTTAGAGGTTTAATAGTGTAAAATTTGTATTTACAGTCTGGAAACCTTACATAAGAATTGTAATGGCTAAACAACCACCCTTTGGAATGACCAACATTCTGTTATTTATAGGAATATTTACAAAACCAAAAATTAATAGCGATAGGTAGGAAGATGGATTTTGCAGCTGATGAGCATCACCCTAGTATGCTTCTCCACTAGGAAGCACCGATCATCAAGAAGGTGGTAGATTCTTTAGAATTAACCTGAGCCTTTGGATTTTTTGATAATTCTATCTAGCTCATTAATGCTCAACTACCTCATCCTTCTCCTCGATTGGTGATCCTCTAGTTGTGGTGGCAGATGACAGACATTGTGGTACCTTGGGAGTGTCATAACAAAAATCTATCACTTCTACATACATTGTTAAGTACTTGAGACATTAAAGCAATGGGTGTATCATCCTTTGGATGGTTGGGTCTAGTATATCTGATGGATTCCTTATTTTACCTACAAGGGGTCCAATGGATGTTTCCATGTGTTCCACCAGATTGATGCTCATATTTCCCCACCTAATATGGGTAGGGTTTTCCTTGTCCTCCAGGGTAGGATCGACCTAATATTTTGCCCTGATTAGCCACTCAGGACATCCACCCCAGGAATTGGGTAGGTTTTTAGGACCATTCCACCCAAAATTTTAGGGAAAAACTCTACTTGTGATATGACCTGCCTTCCTTCATTTTGTTATCTAACTAATACTTTATTTCACCTCAACTATTGTTGTTGTTATCTGATACCTTATGCTCATCCAGTAATATATTCAAATTTTAGCAGCCTTTAAAAGAGAGGGTGAGGAGGCACAAAAATTTCCACCCACACTCTTGTCAACTTATAGGGGTTTTTTTACTCTGTAAAAAAAGAACCCAAAAAGCATCCATCTAGTAAAGCACTCATGAACGGGGAAATGAGGAAGGAATGAATAGAGAAGGCAACAACAAAATGGAGTAGGGAGAGGAAAACCAGGGGGACAACAATAGCAAAAAGGGAAGAAAAAAATAACACAAAAGGGAGAGACTAGACAAAAGGGAGAGGCTCACCCAGGCATGAAGAAGGTAATAGACATGAAGGGGATAAGAGAGGGTAAGGGTGGCCACAAGGTGATTACCATATTAAGCAATACTTTGAATAAAAATAGCTAAACATAAAGTATATGATAGAAGGATAGAACAAGAGGGGACACAGTGTTGAGCACAATTCCAGAAGAAGAGAAACAGAAGTATTGGATCTATGATATATTATCATAGAATAGTAGACTAAAGTTCTTGGTTCATGGGATATTCCCTAACATCATATACCCATAAAAATACTCCTCTATAGACCAAATTTGATTCAAGAATAGATATATTGCCACAAGCCATGATTTTCTAGGTAGGGAGTTTTTGGTATTTTGCCTATTCTTGAATTGGCTTTCCACCTAGCAGGTTTTGACCAAATTTGCCTCCTCCATGAGCATGCCATGAGTTCTCTAAGCTACATTTATCCTTTAAATGGTATATATAGGAGGGGATAGGCACCAATTTATGGTTGATTTGATAAGGTATGATCCACCAACTCATACCATCGTTGGCACACCGATGAATCTAGCTTTTATACGATGCAATCACGTGCCTTTTGGTCTTTTTCCTTTATCCATTGGGCTATGGAGTCACAAAAGAGAGAATTAGAAGACAAGGAAAGTGATTTTAGGAATTGAGATACTTATCTGAAGTTATTTTCTTTTTATAAGTTCTGGTAGCTTGGCATGCTTTATTTTAGCTATCGACTTATGTACACAAAATTGTGATGCAATTGGTGTGACACGACTGTTGACTTGTCCCAGAGTTTCATCTAGTGAATCTGTAGTGATCGAACCAAATAGTATTGAAATTCAGGTGCTTCTTTTAGTATGGTCAATGTTGCTAGCTCCTCCAAATCATGAAGAATTCATAACTTGGTAGATCATGATGTATACCAATACCTATGCAATCGACGTTCAATGTGGCAACAAATTTTTCCATGAGGGAGTATTATTTTTGTACTGTTTTTCTTGGAAATAAGATCCAATATTACCAATTTTTAGGATCTTCTTATTGTGAAATCCTATCTTCGTATACCTCCACCATTATTGCATTTTTTTGCTCATAGACTCCATTGGTTGAGCCTACTATTTACGGAACCTCCTCAAGAATTGGGTGTTGATTGAGTACACCATCATCAAGATGGCCTATTTTTTCTTACTACCCTTTGGGACACAAAAGGGATGCAAAAATGCTCCCTCCTTATACAAGATGTTCTCGCCCAAGTCTAGATCCTCCCATTTTTTGGAAAAGGTGTAAGTACTGGAGGTACCACCTTCTGTGTTGATGCTTGCATATCTCCTGTCTAGACCCGAGGTGATACCTACCCCTTGTGTTCCATAGGTATGCAATCTTAGCTCCTACACAGCTTAAGATGATATCCATGGGGGATACTATGTAGTAGGGTGGGGAGTAGGGGTAAATGGAAATGTGGATGGTAGGGCAAAGTTTCCTGAAGATGTTATTCCTACTTGAAGTAGGAGTTGCTCTATCATACGACCTCCTAGTAAATTTGGGAGAATCTACTTTCCCTAGATTAAATTAGGAGGAGGCCTACATTTGAGCCTAAAGCTCAAACTTAGTATAGGTGATCTTGGGTAGGTGATGGCTAGCATTTAAGAGGAATCATTTTCTAGCTCCTCTCAAATCGAATTTTGAAGTTGATTAGAGACTCGAGAGGGACCCTCTTTATGTAAGAAAGATGCATCAAGATTTGGAAGGGATCCATGGAGCCATCGAATGTATCAATGAGAGCTCCTTATAGGTATGCCCATAATCATATGGTTATCTACTTTAGAGAAATGACCAGAAGTTTTATCATGGCATATTCATGAGTAATGCCATAGAGGGGCACTAATGCAACAACATCTTCAAGATGTTCCTGAGCCATTCCCAAGGTGCCATTATATTTGGTTAGGGATTTCAAGGCATCCTTGGGAATATCATGCAGGCAATGGAGGTTCAGTGGAATGAGATCATTCCATTTGGGGAATGATAGCTAAGTCATTAAGGCACCAATATTTAGAGGTTCTGACTATAATGTCAGAGTCAGAGTTAGAGTTGTCAAGTGAGCATGCTATCTCTACTTGTGAGGTCAAGGCTACTCACCATATATTGAGTCCTCTAGGATATTTTATTCTTTAACATGAGTAGGAAACTAATCTCATGATCTAGAAATTTTTCTCAGTTAGAGTCACTAGGTAACTTTGAGAAGATTTGGGTAAACCAGAGAGTCATCGAACTCTAGTTTCCTAAAACATGGGACTCTATTGATCCCTAGCAGAGTTGCCAAAAACTATTGGTCACCAATATGGCACTACATATAGGGTGGGGTGAATGGATCAGTTCCAAGCAGTGTAGAATGACCACCACATCAGAAGGGCAAGGTAGATGATCTCTAGATAAGGCCAATTCCTCGAGGTGATTACAACTACTCTGCGTTACAAAATAAAATGGAAAATAGAAAGAGAAAATAAATAAATAAAAGGTCATATCCAAACTCACAATGATGGGTATAGCCACATCAAGACCTATGCAGGCATGATACCCCATCCAAAATACAAGCCCTACACCAAGTCATCCAACAACATCCTTGTCCTAGCTCTCTATCAGCGATGGGCGGGAGGCAAATTTTAGTACCGACAAGTGGGTGCATGAGATTTAGGATGCAAAACCAAAGCACTCATGCTTGGTAAACATTAGCAAAAATAAACCCCCAACCCATATAATGAATATGATTCCCTTTAGTTGCTCAAGCACACCCCATAAAATCTAGATACCAGAATAACACAGGAAGACTTAAGCAAATAAAGAATTGAATATTCATACATTTAGTGAAGAACAAGTAGACATAGTTAGAGGCTGAATAGTGCAAAATTTACATTTATAGAGGGTAAAACTTACATAAAAATTATAATGGCTAAAGAGCCACCCTTTGGAATGACTAGCACTTCATTATTTATAGGTATATTTAAAAAACCAAAAATTAATGGTGGTAGGCAGGAAGATGTATTTTGCAGCTGGTGAGTGTTGCCTTGGTACACTACTCCACTAGGAAGCACCAATTATCTAGAAGGTGGTAGATGCTTCAAAATTAACTTGAGCCTTTGGATCTTTTGATATTTATACCTAGCTCATTAATGCTAAACTACCTCACCCTTCTCCTTGATTGGTGATCCTCTGGTTGAGGTGGTGGATGACAGACACTCTGGTACCTTGGGAGTGTTGCACCGAAAATTTGTCACTTCTACATATGTTGTTAAGTACTTGAGTCATTAAAGTAGCGGGTGGATCATCCTTTAGATGGTAGGGTCTAGTATATCTGGTGGATTCATTCTTCTACCCATGGAGGTTCAACAGGTGTTTCAATGTGTACCACCATATTGATGCTCACATTTCCCTTCCCAATATGGAAAGGGTTTTACTTGTCCTCCAGAGTGGGATTGACCCAATATTCCACCCTGATTGGCCACTCAGGGCATCCACCCTAGGAATTGGGTGGGTTTTTTGGACCATTCCACCCAAATATTTGTGGAAAAACTTTGCCTGTGCTATGGACTTACTTGCTTCATTTTGTTATCCCTCCAATACTTTTGTCTACTCACAACTGTTATTGTCACTATCTAATATCTTCTGCCCATCCAGTAATGTCTTAAAAATTTGGTGAGCTCTAAAAGAGTGGGTGAGGAGGTGCAAAAATCCCCACCCATAGGACTAGGCTTCTAATCTATATTAATATAGAGAAATATCCTTTGTTGGGACCTTTCTATCTCTCTTTTCTCCATCGCATTCACCTTATTACTAAGTGTTTTTAGAGTACTCTGAATATCAAGTAGCACGATGGATTCTTGAGATGCTTGAGATGGTAGTGGTGGAAAGGGGATGGAAGGAGATGGTATTTTAGAAGGTGTAATTGGAGTCATTTGAGGGAGTGGTGATGACAAGGGGAGGGTACGTGTAGGAAGATGAAGTTGGATGACTTTGGATATTAGGAATCTCATAACAATAGGGCAAAATAGTTTTTGGAGGTAACCTTCCTACATTGATAAGGATATTTTTGGCTTGTACAATTACATTGTAAACCTGGGGGAAGGTGTAGACTTTGGACTATTGAGTTTGTAACTTGAGTTCTAAAACCAAAGCTCTGATATAGTACATAAAAGCAAGAGGGGAAATGGGCCTAGCTTTAGGTGGAATTATTTTCCAAGTTCTACTGAATCTTAGATTAAAATCTAAAAATAACTCTTGTTGATGCTTTTGCATGGATGTAAATTGGTTTAGGAGAGAAAAGGGATCAAAAGAATCATTGAATTATTCAAAAAAGGCTTAGATAATTCAACCCACAAGGTAATGTTTTTGTCTTCTAAGGTTCTAAACCAATGAAGTATTTTCCCTCTAAAATACAGGGCTAGCATTCTAACAATGCCATCCTCATTTTTTATACTATGAATTATTGCTACACTAAGGATATCTTGGCAATGCTCGTACATAGTTTTTCCTGACCCATCATAAATTGGTATAGCTTTGGATACAGATTGAGGGATATCATGCATATGGGCAAGTCTTAGGGGACCACCTATATTCCAATTGGGATATTTTTGTAGGGGCTAGTTTGGGGTTGTGTTCACCATATTTCTAGGTATTGTTCTTACTAGAGGCAGTCTTGGATGAACTTCAGGGGGTGGTCCAGTTGGAGCATCTTCTATATGAAAATATGAGGATAAATTTCTTATGATAATGGATCCTTTTAAAGGGAGTTCATAAAATATAAAATGCTCTGGATTATTTTTTGCATATGACCTAGTATTCATGAAAATATATGATCTATTGGAATGGCTTTTTTAGTTTCTTGCATTCAGGGGATTTGCCAAGTGAATTTATGGTTCACCACTTAATGAGTTCAAGAAAATTGACTGAATCTTGATTCCTCTAGGAGAGATAAAATAAATAAAACTTTGTGGGTTAACTAATGTTCTTGTAAACATGGTCCAACCAGGTGTGCCAGAACTGTTGGGATCTAAATTGACATCAAGGTAAACTTGAACTATGACTATGAATATTTGAATTTTGGGAGGTGCATACCCATTTATCATAGCTCAAACCCCAAAATTGGATGAATTAGAGATTAACTTCAATCCAATCTCCAGAGTAGGCTAGTATACCTTGTCAACTAATTCAGGTGTTAACTCAATTAAGCTCAAAAAAGTGTGTAAGTTTAGGGATAGAAATGAGATAAGGGTTAGAAAATGATTGAGAAAATAATGGCTGGATAGAGTTAACAACATTGATAAATATCAATGTTTTTTTGTTCAATCACATTTCCAGTATGCCACCCTTGAGACTAATAGTAATCAAAACTTATCTTCACCATTAAAATAATGAAATGCTTAGAAAAATATTTCAAACATATAACAAAATTAGAAGTCTTCTACAACATTTGTTTAGGCATGAACCATTCCAAGTTGCTCCAAATTAGCAATCCAATATCAGTAGAATTGACTAATCATAACAACGATAGCAAAAATGCATTCATAGATTGATGAAGATAAAATATAGAGGTAAACATCCAAGTAATGCTCCTTCTATTGATCTCATGGCAATTGTAGTAATATATCAGGAAAAAACTCTAGAGCCAACCCTTAAACATGAGGGTTTGACCTCTTTATATAGATTTTACAATGATAGTAAAAAAAAATTGGAAACATTACAAGGAATTTCTTGCCAGATCAACAAAATGTTGAGGTGGTAGCCTCTCATTGGTTTTCAAAAAATAATGGAGCTATATTATATTAATGCTGCAATTTTGAGCTCTACAAGTTGTTCAGATATCAACTGAATTCTGTTGCTGGAATGGTTATAGGTCAATCTGGATCATCCTTTGTTCTTGAGAAAACTTTCTGTCATCTATCTACAAGTAAAAATGTAGGTGAGTCTTTATTCCGACGATGTTTGATCTTCCCTTATTTTTTTCTACACTCCTTAGGTTCCACTACATTGTCCTCTTATTTGGAATCCACTAATCTAAATTTCGTCAAGATATGTTTGACTAGTTTCATTGTGGAATGATCATTTGGCAATGAATTGTTCTCCTCTTCATAATCTGCTACTTCAATTTTTTCCAGTTTAGGTTTGACTATTTTGACTATGGATTTTCAATTTTGCATTGGCTTTGGATGGATTTTGACACTGCTCTGCCTCATAACATTTAGAATCTACAACTCCAATTTTTGTAGGCCTTGTTTGACTACACTAACTGCAAATTTTGCCTTCTAGTAGATTTAAACCTTTCTAACACTTAGTCGCATATTCGCTAAAACTGACATGCTTGTGATCCTCCACTGCAAAAATTGACCTTGTGCTGGTGTCGCTCTTCTGAATTCTACAACTTTAAATTCCACTAGGTGCTGTTTGACCATGATGATCATGGATGATGTACCCTAGCAGATTTTAACATTGCTTAGGAGTTTTTTCTCAGACACTTAGTTGATTTTATGAAAATTACTAAGTATGAAGCCTTTTGGGCCTATAGATTAACAACTTTTCTATGTCGACCAGTGAGATAACTATTACTCTAGAAGATGTTTATCAAATATTACGATGCCCAATCAAGGGAGCACCTATCTACACTATTGTGACTACTTAAAGAGAGGCAGTATTTCTATGAGTCTACAAAAATTAGTGGATACTTATGGATTGCGATGTTCATTGGAACAAAATCCACATTGAGGTTGGATATCACACCAGGCTACTGATATCCAGACATGTAGTGTTGATGACACTAATTTTTGGGCATCGAATTGTCATCAAGCTTTACTTGACACTGCAACTATATATCTTCTAATTTTCTATACAGGCATGCACCAGATAGTCACAGGTTGACACTCAAGCATTGTATGGATCAAATAAAAATTCAATCCAACCTCTAGAGTAGGTTGGTTTCTTATCAACTTAAAATGGTGTTGATTCAATTAAAGCTCAAATAGGGTTTTGAGATAAGGGTTAGAAAAGGGTTTAGGGTTAGAAATATTATAAAAAAAATGGCTAGATAGGCTAATATGATAGGCAACTATAGCAAAAGGCTCCCACAAGCTATTTCTAGTGTCCCATAACTCAAATGAACATCCCTTAAATCAATGAAATCTTCACACATTAAAGCATAAACAGAGAGATATTGTTGAAAGCAATTCCAACATCCAATATTGATAATCCAAATAGCAGAATAAACCAATAGTTAGATTTAACATAAATAAACTTCCTAACAATACAGATCTAATCAAGAACAAATTTCAACTACTCTCACAACTAGTAATCCAAAATCTGGAATGAACTAACCATTCAAGTATTAATAGAAATATAGCTCAAGACTTTAAACCTCTTGCACAGGATAATTAAGAATACAAATTTGAGTTGAACAATTAGAGTAATGCTCCTTCCATTAGCTCACAAGAATATTTATAGTAGGGAAAGCAAATGCACTAGATACAACCCTAAAAAATGAGGGTTCAACCTCTATTTATAGTTTTTAAATAAAATAATAATGAGCATTACAAAGATTACATATTTTCTAGTTTAGTAGAGAGTTCTTGCTGGCATTATCTTACTGGTTCAACTTCCAAGAAATCCACTATGCATAGACCACCATGGCAGCTCAAATCCTCTACAACTTGCTAGTTGGTTGGTGATAGTTGACGTCCAAGCCATTAGAGACTGCATATCATCCATCAAATCTTCTTGGAAGCTCACTTCACTATCGATTTACAATTATCTCTGGTTCTTGTTATTGAAACCATTCGACGCTTCAGTTCCTATCTTCCAATTTATTGTGTTTGAATCTGGTGAGAAAATGCTTTTAAATATTTTAGAATTGTTAGTAGAATCTTGACCGTTGATCTTCCCCGTGCACAACTTTGATTAAATATTGGAATATACTCTGTACAATGGTGGGGAAAAACCAAAGCACCATTCCACTCTTTTAAGTCGATGACATCACCTTCCATGGATTTTATTATGTGGAACACCAATCCGACATGAAATGCATTAAGATTTAAGTGGGATAAAATCCACTCATCAACCTTCCTCTTTTTTTCTTTGACTTTGAAGCAACCAAAAATCTGCACTACAAAATATGTTGACGTCATATTTGCTTTATAAATCTGCAGAACACCAATCCGCACTCAAGAAAGTGTAAATCTTCTTTGTCACCAATCCGCACTTGCCATAGTGTAAAATATATTTACCTCCATTCTGTACTGGAGTTAGTGTAAAATGCTTCTTGTCACCAATCTAGAAAGAAATCAGTTCAAAATACTCTTTGACACCAATCCACAACTTTTGTATTGATGTCTTCCTATCTCTCACTAATCTGCACTAAAATACTCTAAAAAATTAGTGGAATTAGTCTTACCAACACTTAATCACTCAGAGCATGTCAAGAAATACAAGCGGTCACCATTCCACACTTCTTCCTATACTGATGTCATCTTCGCCAAAAACTTTTATGGAATCGGTACGCATCGCCAGTCCACTGCCAAATGTATTATAAATTGTGTGGAATTTCTCTAAGTAAAAAAATGTACCAAGTGTTGGGTGGATTAGAAAACACTTGTTGCGTATCCACTCCAAAATGCACTAAAAAATATGTGAAATGAAAACTTCATACCTTAGAATAAAATTTTCAATATTTTCTAAGGATGTGGTCATTTTGGGCCTACATTTTGGCGCCTCTTGGGTGGATTTTCTCACAAAGCCATAGAACTTAGAGTCTTATCCATTGGGCATCAGGAGTCAAAAATGCTCATCTTCAAAATTGTTTAAAAGAATAATTTCCATATGAACACTACCCTCTTAAAATTCATCCTAGGGGGTAAAAGTTCACATCAAGACCATGCTTCACACATCCCAAAGGATAATTTTTCACATGGAGACTATACCATAAACATTAATATTCATGTCTTTAGAGAAAAACTACCTCACTGCTCTAGAAAAATATAGCTATATTCTCCTTATGAAGCCTTCTTACAAAAATGCCTTCACACAAAACTTGTTGCTTTCTGTGCCTCTTTGGACTCATGCTTTTATTATTTATTTTTGACCATGTCAGAGCAAAAAACAACATACAAAACTTGTGACTACATGTGTACAAAGCAAAAAATGGCTAAGTTTGTGCCCCTTTAGGGCTTGTTGCGGTTCTATCTGGCTCTTCTTCTTGCTGAGCCTCTTCTTCAACTTCCTCTTCAACTTCTTCCTTAGCTTCTTCTTCAGGAGAAGATTGCTCTTGTTTTTTCTCTCCAATATCATCATAAAATAATTGTACCATTAATTTCAAATTATGTAGGGCTTGTTTCTAGGTTTCTTCTAAGGGATTGGAAGTCTCTTTTAGCTACTTGTAAATATAATGGAGTTCACCAATATCTTCATAATAAGCAACACTTCCTCTATTTACCAAGTCTTCCATGAGGTCTCTAAGCCTGGTAAAATCAATGATAATTTGTAAAGCCTACTCTTGGTCAATTGGTTCCTCTAGAGCATCAATTTCATATTCATCTTGTAATCTCTCTCTAGTACTTTTCTTAATCTCTTTGACTAATAGCAAACTATGATCATCCATCCACAAACCTCTAAAACCAATTTGAATCATTTCATTATTCACATCCACTATATCCTTGATCAATCCTTCAGTTTTTTCATACAATATCCACTATATCCTTGATCAATCCTTCAATTTTTTCATACAATAACCAAGCCTTTTGAAGTGCTTTGTGCTTCTTCACTACAATAATAGTAGCAAATCTAGCGATATTCCATTCTTTATTAGGGATTAGCTTGGCAGAATAACTGAGTCTACTATCCACTAGCCTATAAATTTGCTCTGTTGGAATTACCATAGGCTATAGTTCTCCAATGATTTTATCTAAATCCTTCTGAATGCTCTGGAGTAAATGGTTGGAATCATCTAAATAATTAATAATAAGTTGAAGCCCTGAGCATTTTTCTAAAACTTCATAGAGTAGTTATTTTCTTACTTTCTTTAATCCATATTTGGAAAAACCAGAAGATTTAACTTTCTCAATCTAAATCTGCTACTTCAAACTTTGAATCTCCTTAGCTTGTTCTTCATTTAGCTTTTTCTGCTCTCCTAGCTACTCCTTGAGCTTATTAGTCTCCTAAAACTTCTCTTGCCAACTCTTAGCTTCTTTTTTTAGAGCTTTCTCCACTTCTTTCTGATTATTTATAGTTTTTTGAAGCTTTTCAATTTGCTTTTCCAACTTACCCATATTTTTTTTAAATATATAATTCTTCACATAAAAAGTATCCAAGTGGGCTTTTTCTATTACAAATCCATCTTCTTCAAGCAACTTTTCAATATCTTCTGTGAACTTTTCAACATGATAATCCTTGGTAGTCATCTTAGTTTCAGGCTTTATTACAAGAGGAATCATGAATCTAGATATCCTTTGCCTTGAAACTGGATCAATAAACATGGTTCTTCTTTTAGTGACCATCCTACTGGAAGGCTTGGATAGCTTCTCTACCCAAAAATAATTGATTTTCTATATAGCTTCATGCTCTCTTTGCAAACTTTCTTGGATAGGGTAACTCATAGCAAGATGAGAAGAAGACACCAAGAATGTAAGGGTAGAATCAACAGTTGATACTAGCGATGCAAAAGTATTTATAGTAGAATATGTGACCATAGTGGAATATGTGACCACTATCATTGTTGCAATTGGTAAACTTATGGAAAATGAAGGTAGACTCATAGAGGGGTGAGGGGGTGAACTGGAAATAGTTTATTTCTTAGATGATGGTGGTGGTAATGGTGATGTTGTAACTATGGGAGATGATGAAATGGGAATCTCAGCTGATGAGTGTGGAACTTTGAATGATGAAGGTGGAACTTGGGGTGACCTTGGAGGATATGGGTTAGCTTGCACCTCAGTAGTGACTGATGAAATAGGAGGTGAACTATGAGGTGGAGAAGATACCTTTGTTACAACTTCTTGTTAAAAAAGAGAAGGATATTTCCTTGGGGAATCTAGAGGAGGAAGAGGAGAAGAGGGATTAGAGACCATAACTTCACCTACTAATGTAGGGTTTTCTAGAGTTGTCTCTATGATCTACTGTTGTTCTTGTTGTATTTATTATTTAACATATGAAACAATTGTTTTCTCAACTACATCCTCTTTATCCAGCCTCTGTTTCTTTGAGATATCCTTCTCAAATATTTCTTAGGCCCTTTTGGTATTTCTTTGAAAAACCTGATAGGTAACTTTCTTAACTTCCATTTATTCCTTAGACAACCCTTCATGTACTATTTCCTCTAGAAATACCTACTCAAAAATAGGATTTAACTCCACTGTTGCTACGGAGATGAAACTTAGAGGTGTAAACTTGAAGCTCTCATCCTTTTATTTCCATTTAATATCTATATCTAGAAGTTAAGCACCCAATACTAGGTGCTTAGACCTATTTGTTGTCTCTATAACTAGTGTACTAATAGCTTTCTCATCAGAGGAGTGCATTTTACTCATAAATCATGGTCCTTTTGTAAACTACTCCATATGCTCAGTTGAAGATTGAAAAGGCTTCAGGACTTCGATAGCGGTTAATGGAGTATCAGTCTCCTCTTCTTCTGAATGTGGGGATGGAGAATCAGGCCCAAAGTGTGACTTACCATATATGAGTACTATATTCCTCATGTCTTTGGACCTCCAAGTTTGGATATTATTGTCATACCTTTTAGAGAATTCAACATCCATTTTAATCCCAAAGTTGGACTTTGTTTTACCAGTCTCAACTCTCATCCTCTACTAATTTGATATCTTGGTTTCATTCCATTTCCCCTTATGCTCTATATTTTCATTATTACGTTCTTGAGACCGAGGTTCTTCTTTCTTTTCTATTTTTTTCTTAATATACTTAATGGTAGACTCCTTCAACTGATGTTTTACATTGTTTTCTGGGTAAAAACCCACAATTTCCTCATAAAATTCCAACCATGGAGGAAGTTGATCCATTTTAGAAACATTCCATTCTAAAATATCGATTTCTTTGTTATTTATACCTTGTTCAAAATGGGGCCTAGATGTCTTTTCAAATTTGTAAGTCTTCTCTCCATTTACGAAAATATTTATTTTATGGAATATATCATCTGGATCATAACTCCATCTCTAAGGAATATATAATATTGGTCAATTTTTTCACCTTGCCACTTATTTTTAATAGTTATATCACTAACATTTCGGTAGGTCAACATAGACTTCCTCTTTCTCCCAGAACCATAGTTCAAATCTATATATGCTACTTGCCTCAAATATTCTAAGGCAAATAGCCTCTCTATGACAAAGTGGGGTAGTATAAAAGGCTTACCCATAAAGCCATACAGTATAATGACTATGCCCTCTATTAGTAGATACCAGTATCCTTTCTCTGCACCCTCTGCTCTCAATATTCTCTCACCTAGAGGCGGTATCCTAGGGCAAACTCCATACATTATTTTTAATGCTAGCCCTAAGAATTCTAAATTGAATTTGTAAAAAGACTTAGTACTTCTGAGATGCTTAGTCTAGTAATAAACTGGCGTGGATTCTCCTTCATTGGTCTTGCCCTTGATTGGAATCCAGGGCATCATATCTCTTATAGCAGCAAAGAACATCCAAACTAGGCTTGAACATTGTTGAAAACAAGGTGTGTCAGAGTTTCTTTTCAATGCTACTAACTGCTCATGTATTCTCTGGGTAAGGAAAGTCATCCAATAAAAATAGATAATCCTAATATTCTTTTCACCATTTTTCTAGGTGATTGGGAATCTTTGGAAGTCATATTCATCAGCAATGACTTAGATTTTCTCTATTGAATTTATGGGTAATGCTTCTACTATCATTCTGCTCTTCTATGCTCAATGAATGCTGCTCCTGTCAAATGGACAAAATTTTGTGCTTTGCTCTTTTAATTTCCATTACATGCACATATTCCACCATTAATACAACTACTATGTGATTTTCCTATTGGCACACTTCTCAACTAGCACTCTATCTCTTTGGTGGCTCAAAGGTGGCGTTCTAACTTCCAATTGATCAAAATTCAAATGTGCTCCATCCTTATGGCATCACTTTGTTCTTTCTCTTTCAAGCATGGTAAAATCAATTTTTATTGTGGATATTTTTATCTTTTCCAAGTGATACGTTGTGGAATTTTTGTCCTGCTCAAACGTAGACTTGAAATCAACGGATTAGCAACACCTTTTATTATGCACAACTTAACTCTGAATTGTAGTGGATTAGGACCATCCTCATTCCACACCTTATAAGTCTAGAAACCTGGCAGATTGGAACCTACTCTTTACTTCATTGGCATCATGGTCCATTTGAGTGCAAAAAAATAGCTCACATTGCATTCTGCTAAAATGTAGTTCATTTAGGTGCGGATTGAGACCCGCTTGTCATTTTGCTAGTGTGATGGTTCTTTTGAATGTGGATTGGAGTCTGACAATATTCCACTTGACACTTAGTGTATTTGAGTGTGAAATAGGAAATGTTGCATCTTGTGGGAACACTTAGCCAAATTTTGTAAAATTTTCTCTTTCTTTTCTCTTTTTTTTATATTTTGTACAACATACTGTTAAAACAAAACTTGATACAATAGTGTATAAAGAAAGGAAATATGATACAATGTAAAATGAGCTTATATTTCATTCAAAGTAGAGTTTAAGATGAAAACCATTAACTAGAATTGGCTGTATATTTCCTTCTAGATCTTCAAGTTGGAAAACATTGGTCTCCTTGACCTCTACTATCTTTAAAGGGTCATCCCAGAAAGAGTCAAACTTCTGATGGTGACCTAGTTTTGCTCCTTCAACATTCCACCTGAGAACTGAATCTCCAACCTAGAATTTTGATGAACCTTACCTTTTTATCAAACCATACCTTAATATCCATAGAATGTTTATAAAATTTATCATAGGTCTGAGCTCTTTTCTCTTCCAATTGGAGTAGGTGTGTCAGCCTTGTATCCACTAGATTTTCCTCTTATTCATATTCTGAATTTATCAGTTTGAGTGCTAAAATCTATAAATGGATAGGTAACACTACCTCATATACAAAAGTATAAGGAGAAGTCTTTATGGACGTATTGATGGTAATACTATCTACCCACAAAGCTTGTTCTAGCATTAGGTGCCAACTTATTTTATTTCCTTCTAGTGATCTCCTTAAAATTCTTAACAGATTTTTTTTGATAGACTCTGCAAGTCTATTCCCTCGAGGGTAATAAGTTGAAGTATTCTTAATGGTTTGAAGAACACAAGCTTATACTAAGAGGGGGGGTGAACAGTATTGTATCGCTCCAAATTTTTCGCATCCCTACCTTCAGGCTATAGGATCCGTGCCCGAAAGGAGGATGGGAAAAGGATGGCGCGGTACCTCGGACTGAGAGGCCTTGCGAAGGTCCCGCCTCTCGGGGGAGGTGTATTATGGTGATTTTTCGATGGATGGTGGGTTCACCAGGAAACGTTTGAATGGCAGTTTCCATGCCTAGGTTGGGAATGTGTTTGATGTGTTCAGTTTTAGCTTTAATCATCCAAGTCCTAGGTTTGGCCAAAATGCGTCTAAGCTATTCTATATGAAATGCAGATTTAAATGAAGACAAAAATAGATTTGGACAGAAAAATAGAAAGAACAAGATGGATTAAAGACCCATACCTGATCCGGATGTCTGATGAAGGTTCTGATTTTTGAAGTAGTCAGGATCGTCTGGAATTTGACAGGATCGTCTCCTATCTGACAGGATCGTCTCTATCTGACAGGATCGTCTGAGATCTGACGAATTCGTCAGACGAATTCGTCAGAGACCTGTAAACAGAGAAACAGATGCAAAATACAGAGAATGCAACTATGATAACAGAGGGTAATGATGTAAAATGACAGTAAGAACATTAAAATGATAATATCAAACTAAGACATGAATGCATTATACTGATCTAATGACAATTTATGCTTTTATTATGCATTAAAGCTACATGGGTGAACTCCAAGATGCAGAATAATAAAGAATAACCATAGAATTAACTAAATGCAGAATAATACAACAAAAAAAGGATGAAGAAATGCAAACTATGGGCATTGATTGCCCCCAATGTGGACTGCAGTCGAAATCGCCTCAGATTGGTACGAAATCGTCTCTAATTGGACAGGATCGTCCATGACGAACTGAGCTTGCTCCGGCTGAAAAACAATGAAGTTCCTGCAAACAAACTTGGAAAAATACAAATGCAAACAGTGATTTAAGATGGTCTAGTGCGTGTAGAATTCGAGTTACAGGGAATTTCAGCCAGGGGGATGCTAAGGGGAGGGCCTAGGATTAAATAGGCTTAGGATAGAGGTTGGGAGGTTGGAGATCATCCCAATTTGGGAGATCTCCAACGGGGAGGTCTCTAACGACGCAGACACGCTTCTGCCCGGATTAGAGACGTCGTTGGAACAGAGTCCAACTATGCACAAATCAGTTTGGGACGAGATCGTCTGGACGTCCTACGCCAGACGAAATCGTCCGATCTGAGGCGATATCGTCTTATCGGAGACGATATCGTCAAACGGACAAAACAAACTCTAAAAATGGCGCGGGAAAGGAGGAAACGGGTTAAACGACGATTTGGGAGCGGTTTTGGAGGTTGAAATTTGAATTTGAATATTTACTAGAGTAATTGTAATTATTAAGGTTTTACTGCGCCAATTTTAGGGTGCTACATTTTGCCCCCTCTTTAGCGAATTTTTTGAAGAAAATGCGTTAAATATGAGTTCTTCTCGATCTACGAGAAAGCAAAAATTATTCCCATTTTTAGGCGACGATTCTTGGTCGAATCGTACGACGACTTACTATGGTGCCCCCTCCGTGTTTTTACCCAAATCGAACGTTTGAGGTAAAAACGCGGAAAAGCAAAATTTTAAAATGTTTTTAATTGTGTTTTGAATAAAATTAAGAAAAATAGGGTAAAACCCTAATTCATTGTTACTGTTCATTTTTCTGGTTTTTAGAGCTCTGGAGACAAAAATGGTCGAGACAGCGCACAGATCGACAGAGGTCCGACGCGGGCTACGGGTAAGAGTCTAAACTTAGTTTAGAATGCTTTAAGTTGAATTTACATGCTTTTTAGGTGAATTTTGAGCAATTTTTGAGCATCGTGGCTGTTTTTGGGCCGTCGACGTCGTCGGGATGAAATCGTCTCGATTTCGACGAAATCGTCTCAAGTTCGCCGATTTCGTCTAAGGGCGAAATCGACGAAAGGGGGACGATTTCATCAAATTAGGGACGATTTCGGCTTGCGAAATCGAAGACGATTTTGCTCAAATTTGGGACGATATCGTCCAATAGTGGACGATATCATCATTTATATAAAATTGAACTAATTTTACTTGCATTATTAATTACTTGAGTTTTTATTAATGATTTTTTATTGTGTTGTTGTTTTTATGTTGCAGAGAGGATTACTAAAGAGCAGAGAATGGAAATACGATGGGTTGAGAGATGACTTGGCCACTCTATCTCAGGCAGAGCGAGATCAGCTGGCACAGGTCGGCTTACAGCATGTGGCAGAGATGCCACAAGTTTCTACAGACATGGGGCTACTGACAACCCTGGCAGAGAGGTGGTATCCGGGTTCTTCCTATTTTTGGTTATCGATAGGGGAGATGACTCCCACACTAGAGGATGTATGGAGGATTTTGAGGATCCCCATACAAGGACGGTTGATCACTCCCATGGCCAATAAGGGCCACGCTATGATGCGGTTGTGTGGCGATCCGAGCTTCACCCTGGAGAAGGGCAGAGTGAACATCGAGTCGCTGCGTCAGATGCCTGGGGCATCGAGACTCACACGGGTTTTGGCCGGGGTGGTAGGTGGACTTTTGCTATGCCACCAGAGTGGATGCAGGGTACCATGGGTACTGGTAGATGTGGTCTATGACATGAGAGACCACGGCTACAGGTTTGCTTGGGGTAGCTTTGTTCTATGCCGATTGTACAGGATCCTGCATGGGGTCGTGTACAAGGGCGGTCGATGTCTGGTTATGACATCGCTTCTACAGGTTTGGTGCTGGGAGCACATTGCAGTGCGAAGGCCGGTAGGGCTTCCTTTGATAGGGGTTGATGGGGAGAGGCCCCGAGCTTTCTACTGGTGGCTCCGAAGAGGGTCACAGTGGTGGATAGATCTACCGATGTCCTGGAGACTACTTGATGACCTTGTCTCCGACCAGATCACCTGGAGGCCTTGGAGGGATCATCCAGGGTGGGCCGAGGATGGACAAGAGCTGGCTCGCATCAGGCGAGTCTGCTGGCTGAGGATGGAGAGGGGAGAGGTGGAGCTCCACCGCTACGACCGAGTTTTGTGATAGTTCGGTCTATAGCAGGGGATCCCATCTCTCAGGGATTACGAGTTTTCTTGGACTATCCGGGATAACACTACAGTTAGCGGGGCTCCAGATATGCAACGATTCTAGAGTCAAGACACGGATGATGCCCCCATTCAGCCAGTGGATGGGGACGATGCTAGGGTAGCCGACGGCTATGATGCCTAGTACACAGGCATCCGCCCTCCTCGGATGACGAGGGCTCAGGGTCCGATTCATGTAGTTGTGCATCGGATGGGGAGGCGATGCCAGGCGGCCATTGAGGCGGCCCAAGGTCATGACGGGAGAGAGCAGAGGAGACCACAGGTGTAGCAGAGGCCATGATAGTGGGAGAGGAGGGAGGAGAGACCCCCTTCTCCATAGAGAGAGAGGCCACCATCACCCGATAAGGGCAAGGGTGTTGACACTAGGGAGAGCAGCGAGACAATGACTCTTCGAGCGAAGATAGTCCATCTCTAGGCACAGGTGCAGACCCTGCAGGAGGAGGCTGCACGACACCGAGCTGAGGTTACACAGCTCAGAGATGAGATTGCACGCCTCAGAGCATGGGGTGGAGGAGCGAGCACTCGAGAGCTAGCATGGGCTATTGCCCAGATCACATTTTATCAGACACTATACCACCAGATGGTGCCAGAGGAGGAGAGATTACCACTGCCGGCTACCATCGTGGATCCGATCAGGATTGGGTCGTCAAGGACTTCATCCCGATCCACGACTAGGACTCGCAGTACCACACATACTATGATGGGGCCACCTCGTCCACCTCAGGGTGGGGGAGGAGATGAGGCTGAGAGCTCGAGGGGCTCTCGAGGCTAGCTACTATAGATTGCACTGCACATATTGATATATAGTATTTACTATTTTTGATAGAGGATTGAGTATGCCGAGGTACAGATTGTGGCATACCGATTCGGTTTTGATATGATGTATATTATGGTTGATACAAATATAGATGAGATATTTTTGATCATATGACTTGTGTCTTATGTATTTTTATGATGCTTTTAATGTTTTGATTGATTGATTTGATGATTCATGTAATTACGTCGTTGGAAATATTATGGTTGAAATGTCATGCTTGAAAAATTTAAATGAAATAATTCGATAGAACAAATTGGTTGTTTGTGATGTGATGATTTGATAAAAATAAATAAAAGGGACTTTTAACAATAATTTCAAAGGACATTGTCGCTATTATAGACCATTTCATGGAGTCGCCGCTCACTCGGTCGTCAAGCTAATCCCAGTATAGAAATATTGTTAAAAAGTAAAAGAGTGCTTAAGAGACTGTCTTAAGACTTTGGTGCAATGGTGCAAATGATGATGATGATGGTTTGTTTTCAGAGTTTCATAAAAATAGTATGCATGAAATAATGTTAAAATGATTTTTTTGCTAGGCATAAATTCCTAAGTGTGATAAATTTTTTGGATAATTCCCTAGGAATTATACCATCATTGCAAAATTGAAGGTTGACATAATGACATGAAATAGTGATAATGTGCATGCTTTTGAAAGCATAATTGTGTAACATAATGATTTAAGTCATATGGTTTTTATGATTATTTGAAATAAATGGGGAATAAAAATTGGTACAATGGTTTGCGCTAGGCATAGAATATGTAGGTATAGACTTATACCATCATCGCGAAAATCAAAGAAGAAAATAGATTGTTTTATTGCATGGTTGATTTTTAATTTTTGAAAATATGAAGATGAGGACTTGCGCTAGGCATAAAATTCCAATTTTGGTTTTGGAACTATACCATCATCGCGAAAGTCGACAATATATATATATATATATATATGTGTGTGTTTTGATTGTATGGTTTTGAAAGAAATTTTGATTTTTTCTATTATGTATGTAGTTGTCTTTATACTAAACAACTGTACTTTAAAGAAGAAAATGAATTATTCTAGACAATTTGCAAAAAAATATTTCAAAGTATCTTAAAGACAAAAGTTAGATTTATAAGGAATCCCATGTGCATATGTGAGTTCATTTCCAATCTTGATTTATCATAATGATACACAAAATCTCTCAAATACAAATGTGTGTGCAATTGCTATGTTCATTTACCAGTTTTGAGCAAGATAATATGATACAAGTGATTTGAATGAACCAAATAAGTGTTCATTAACCATGATGTAGATGCATATAACCATACTAGACTACTATGTAAGTCGGATTATCAAGAGCTAGCTAATCCATAAGCAGACATAGGTCTGTACAAAAGAAGGTCGCTAATGTGACAGACATATCGCCATGCTAGGAGTTACCCAAGGCCAAGCGGGTTGGGCACAAACCACCTGTTATGGGGCTTACCTCACAGTTTTCGAATAATTGAGAATTCCAGGGATTCAAGCTCATCAACCCTTCTTTTCTTTTCAAAGGGTAGGGAAAGGGATTTTATTGCTTTTGCTTTTGCTTTCATTTCTTTTCTTTTTGTATTTTTGCTTGATAATGCTGTAATGATATAAAATAATATTTTTCTTTTTCTCTTTTTCTTGAACTTTGCTTTTTTTTTTTTTTCTATGCTAGGGATACTTGCTCGGATTAGCTGTAGAGCAAGGGATTTTTATTCGGGTAGGGGTGAGCTTGTCCTTTTGCCAATTCTCAAAGATTCTAGACCATGTGCATGATAGGATAGCAGGGGAAACTTTTCGCTCAAGAAACCACTTCTACTATGTAGCATAGCATGGACATTACAAATATAATCATTTTATTGTGAAAGGATGTGCTTGGTTTAAGTAAATAACAAGATCAATTCTCTGTGCTCAAACTTTATTTAATTGAATTTTGTGAACTTTGATATAAGAGAGATTAGTAATCATGCCAGATAAAAATCAAGATATTTATTTTTGTGTTTGTGAAAGTGAGGGATTCCAAATAAATGCTAATTTATCCAAAATAATTTGAAACATATAACTGCAACATTTGTAAGAAGATATATATAAATACTTTTTGAGAAGTTTTGAGAATGTTGACTCTCTCTTTCTTCTTTATGTTGTTTTGGTTTCGAAAGAGTCAAGAATATTGGTGTTTTTTTATTTTTATTATTATTTTTTTTGTTTTTGAAAGAATTAACAAGTGCCATAAATAAATACAACAAATAGTTTTGAATATTTTGATGATTATGAATGTTTTTGGTGTTTTTGAATTTATAAATTGAAAGAAATACAAGATAGTGATTTTGAAATATTTTAAACAAATATATACAAGGATGAAATGACCAAATTTATACATAGTAACGTTTAAGATGCAAAATGTTCATGGGTTCTTTAAGTTCTTTACCATCTAAGGTAGATAATTTGTATGCTCCCGATTCAAATTTAGCAGTGATAATGTATGGTCCAAGCCAGTTGGGCTCAAATTTACCTTTAAGGCTTGTAGTTGCATTAGTATTTTTTTTTGAAGATTTTGAGGATTTTGATTTTTTTTGTATTTTGATTTTAATTTATGAATTGAAATTGGTGGTATATACAAGATGATCTATATACACTATACAAGGTTATTTGAGTATAGCATGTCTAAGGTTGCTTCAAAATCAAAGGAGGTTTTGAAGGATAATTTGGTTGTGGTGAAGGTAAGAACAAAAGGTGATGAATAAAAGGTAGCGATAACAAAAGCTTTGTTATAATGTAGAATAATGTAGCAAAAGATTTGACTTTTATATGTGTAAAATTGATCATGTTACAAAATAAAATGTCAGAAGGATAAGAAAGTTCTTCATTCTTATTACTATATTCCAAGTCTTGATAAGATGGAGGGAGCATATGTGAAAGATATGCATGGGTGTTATTTGGTAAACAAGGATGATCATATATGGATGAAGAAAAGTGATGGATAGAAGGTAATTGTGACAATGGAGAATGTATAGAACTTGATGTTTCACCATTAAATATTCTTCAAAAGTGTTGGGTCACCAATTTTTTTTTACAAGCCCCAAGATTCTTGAATTTCATTGTTAAAATATTTTATAATAACATTTGATTCATTAAGATCTTCTTCCTTTGATTTGAGTTTTTGGAATAATTGATAAGTGCATAAATTAAGAGAGGAGCCATTATCTACCATGATAGTTTTAACAGGTGTTTCTTTACTAGATCCTGTAATGTAAAGATAGGAGTCTTCTTGTGGAGTAGAGGAAGGAATCTCCTCATCATAGAATGAAATATGGTTAACCTCAAGAGGGTTTACACCATTAATTATGTTCTTAGAGAAAATATGATGAGGAACAAATTGTTGGCTAGGTATCTTGAACAAAGTTTCCTTATGAGAACTTTGTAATACTTCTAAAAGGGATATCTTTGCTTGAGGATTAATCACTTGTTGTTGGCTATCAAAGTGGATTTCAGATTGAGATTTTGATTCTAAAGATGAGCTTTCTATGCTTACATTCCATTTTGGATCATTCTCTAGAGCCAAAGATAGTTTTGAAGGTTGGTCAAATGAGGAATCCATATCTTGAATATCGGATTGAGTTGATTGAACTTGAGGTTGCTCATTTGTAGTTTTTGTTACAATATTAATAATATCATCATGATGGGACACATTAACATGCAATATTTGATTGGTTTCTTGTTGTTGATAATTGAATAGGGGTTCTTGGGAGATCCCCATGTCTTGATTGATTATTGGTATTTGTTGTGTAGGAGTTTGATTGTTTACTTGGAGATTTATAATCAGTTGTAGATTGTAATTCCTTTATATTAAAAAGACCCTTATCAATCAAATCTTGAATTGCACATCTTAAATCTTTACAATTTTGTGTCATATGTCCATCTACTCTATGATATTCACAATGTAGCTCAGGTTTAAACCAATCTGTTGTGGTATCAAGTTGTCTTATGGAAGGGAGTTCAATCTTATTTGTATCAAGTAAATGCTTGAGAATTATATCCATTGGTTGATTGAGCTTAGTAAATTTACGTGATGAAGGTTTTCGAGAGGTTTTTGATACGTGCCTTAGGAATTCAGTCATAAAAGGACCTAATGGTTTCTCACCTCTACTTTCTTTATTATGGGTAGAATGATGATAGGAAGATTGCGAAGTATGAGGTGAGTGCATGGTAGAATTGGAAGAATAAGTATTTTCTTGTTGAAATGGATGTGTTGTATTGAAAGAAGAATATTGAAAAGGTGGAGGAGGATTGTATGTGGATTGATAGACATAATATGGATATATGGGAGAATAGATAATATCATTATGAAGAGGATTGGAAAAGGGATTGTCCTGTTGGGGTAAGGATGAAAAATGAGAAAAGTGTGATGGAGGTGATGTTGAATAGGGATGAGGTTGGTCATAATCAACAAATGTATTTGGCTGAATTCTTCCAACATTACTGATGGGCTCATATTGATTTGAGTAAAAACTCATGGTTTCTTTAGTACTTCTAAAAGTAATATTTAATATCTACTATTTAGAATTGAATCTAAAACATACAAACTTGAAATGATGATTTTGTTATTATTTTTTTTGTATACATAAATAAATATATATATATATATAATAAATATATATATATATATATATATATATTTTTATATTTTTGTTTTCAAAAGATGCCTATGTTATTCACGTCGGGTTCACCAAAATGTATCGCTCCAAATTTTTCGCATCCCTACCTTTAGGCTATAGGATCCGTGCCCGGAAGGAGGATGGGAAAAGGATGGCGCGGTACCTCGGACTGAGAGGCCTTGCGAAGGTCCCGCCTCTCGGGGGAGGTGTATTATGGTGATTTTTTGATGGATGGTGGGTTCACCAGGAAACGTTTGAATGGCAGTTTCCATGCCTAGGTTGGGAATGTGTTTGATGTGTTCGGTTTTAGCTTTAATCATCCAAGTCCTAGGTTTGGCCAAAATGCGTCTAAGCTATTCTATATGAAATGCAGATTTAAATGAAGACAGAAATAGATTTGGACAAGAAAAATAGAAAGAACAAGATGGATTAAAGACCCATACCTGATCCGGATGTCTGATGAAGGTTCTAATTTTTGAAGTAGTCAGGATCATCTGGAATTTGACAGGATCGTCTCCTATCTGACAAGATCGTCTGAGATCTGACGAATTCGTCAGACGAATTCGTTAGAGACCTACAAACAGAGAAATAGATGCAAAATACAGAGAATGCAACTATGATAACAGAGGGTAATGATGTAAAATGATAGTAAGAACATTAAAATGATAATAACAAACTAAGACACGAATGCATTATAACGATCTAATGACAATTTATGCTTTTATTATGCATTAAAGCTACATGGGTGAACTCCAAGATGCAGAATAATAAAGAATAACCATAGAATTAACTAAATGCAGAATAATACAGTAGAAAAAGGATGAAGAAATGCAAACTCTGGGCATTGATTGCCCCCAATGTGGACTGTAGTCGAAATCGCCTCAGATTGGTATGAAATCGTCTCTAATTGGACAGGATCGTCCACGACGAACTGAGCTTGCTCCGGCTGAAAAACAATGAAGTTCCTGCAAACAAACTTGAAAAAATGCAAATGCAAATAGTGATTTAAGATGGTCTAGTGCGTGTAGAATTCGAGTTACAGGGAATTTCAGCCAGGGGGATGCTAAGGGGAGGGCCTAGGATTAAATAGGCTTAGGATAGAGGTTGGGAGGTTGGAGATCATCCCAATTTGGGAGATCTCCAATGGGGGAGGTCTCTAACGGTGCAGACACGCTTCTGCCCGGATTAGAGACGTCGTTGGAACAGAGTCCAACTATGCACAAATCAGTTTGGGACGAGATCGTCTGGACGTCCTACGCCAGACGAAATCGTCCGATCTGAGGCGATATCGTCTTATCGGAGACGATATCGTCAAACGGACAAAACAAACTCTAAAAATGGCACGAGAAAGGAGGAAACGGGTTAAACGGTGGTTTGGGAGCGGTTTTGGAGGTTGAAATTTGAATTTGAATATTTACTAGAGTAATTGTAATTATTAAGGTTTTACTGCGCCAATTTTAGGGTGCTACAAGTATAAGACCTCTTTTTACTTTTTCCTTTATATTACAAAATAGTAAAGCAATATACCCACAACAATATCAAAGCAATGCATGAAAACATCCACAAAGTGACAACAATTTTAACGTGGTTCACCCAGAATGGTTGGGCTACGTCCATGGATAAAATCTTTCACTAAATTTTATCAATCAAAAATTTTGGGAATACCTTTCCCAATTACAATGTTTATGGGCACCAACCCAAAGGAGACACTAATCCCCTAATCTCGAATTCGTGGGCACCAACCCACAGGAGACACCAATCCCCTAGCTCTGCTCTGGCTGGTGATCCTCTAGAAGACCTCTACCTCCGCTACCCTTAGCAAATGGAACTCTATCCATAGAAGACACCTGTCCTCCCTGCTCTAGTTGGAGACCTCTGTCCTCAACTCTATCACCTCCAAAGCTGGTCCTCGAATTTGCACTAAACACAGTCCTTCGGTCTAGCACAAATGTCCTCATTCTCTTTCTTTGATCTGCACCAAACATAGTCCTTCGGTCTGGCACAAATGTCCTCGAAACTGCACCAATATCTGTCCTCAACTGGTCCTCAAATCTGGTTCACAGAAGTTGTTCACAAGCTTCCACTAAAGCTTGCTTGATCTTCACCCAAGTCTTCACCAAGACTTGTCTCAGATCTGCTTTGCAAGTTCTCACTAGAACCTACCCAAACTGCTCCACAAGCTCAACAAAAGCTTGCTCAAATCTGTCCAACAATCCCTCTCAATGATTTGTCCAAAACCATCAAGGCCTGCGCACTATCTTCGAACGTCGTAGAAATGATGCACCCAATAGCTTTGCGCTTTTTTGCTCCCTGTGCATTCTTGCTTCGCACTTAGCTCGATTTTGCATGACTCGCTCTTTGCGCACCATAGACTTAACTTGCACACTTCAACAACGCATTCGATCCCTTCACAACTCTCCAAACAGCCCTCCTTTTATACTAACACTTTCAAGATCAAAACCTTGATCTTAGTCGGCTACACAACCCTAAACTACGTCGGCTACAAACCCTAATCTTCGTCGGCCCAAATTTAACTTTGTCGACCTCACTGCCTCTGTAGCTCTTCTGTAGCTTCTGCCATGAAACTACAACATGTCGTGATATCACGACACCTTTGCAACCGTATACCTTCTTTTGGCTTTTGTCGCGATATCGCGACACTTCAGCCTTTGTCGACTTCAACTACGTTCTTGTCACGATATCGCGACACTTCTATCTTTGTCGACCTCCTTTCTACTTTTGTCATGAAATCATGACACTTCTGCCTCTGCAGACTTTGTCTTCACTTCTGTCGTGAAATCGTGACACTTTTGTCTTCATGGCCTTCCTCTCTGCTTTTGTCATGAAATCGTGACACTTCACCTATGGAAGACATGCTTTTAGTTTCTATCGTGAAATCGTGACACTTTCTCCATCCGTACGCTGCCATCTCAAACTGTCATGAAATCATGACACTTTCTCTTCCTTGCACTCTTGTCTGCTTGCACTAGCAAAAATGGAACATGTCACGAAATCGCGACACTTTCGTTGCCTTGTGTTTTTCTCTGCCTTACGCCCATGAAAATGGAACATGTCGCGAAATCGTGATGCTTTCACCTTTGAGCTCTTCCTCCTTAAATTTGTCGTGAAATCGTGACACTTCTAGCTTTCGTACGTTTTCTTTGCAGCCTATCATGAAATCACGATGCTTTCAGCTTCCGTACGACTTCTCTGCAACCTGTCGCGAAATCGTGACGCTTCTCATTTTAGACTCTTCCCTTTGCTGCATGTCGCGAAATCGTGACAGTTCTTACTTGGAACATTTTCATCTACAGCATGTCGTGAAATCGTGACACTTTATCTTGCTTCCACTTTGTCTTCTGACTTGTCGCGAAATCGTGACACTTTTTCTCCTTAGCGCTTTTCTTTTCTTCGGGTTGCGAAAACCCGACATGTCGCGATATCGTGACACTTTTTCTCCCGGACTCTCTCTCTTGCATTATGTCATGAAATCATGACATTTTTTCTTTTGGACTCTCTCTCCTGCAACATGTCGCGAAATCGTGACACTTTTTCGTCCGTTCAACCTTCCTTGCAATATGTCGTGAAATCATGACATTTCTGACTCCGAACATTCTCTCTCCTCTTTGAGTCGCGAAACTGCGACATGTCGCGATATCGCGACACTTTTCTAAAAAGCTTTCTCTCACCTGCTTAAGTCACGAAAATGCGACATGTCGCGATATCGCGACACTTTTCTAAAAAGCTTTCTCTCTCCTGCTCAAGTCACGAAAATGCGACATGTCGCGATATCGTGACATTTTTCCAACTTACTTTCTTTCAAACCTGTCATGCCGAACCTTCATCAAAACAAATTATTTTACATCAAATCAAATTCCTTCAACAGCTTCTTGACATCAATGACAACTTATTCACTTGAGCAAATGCAATGTACCCAAGGTACCCAAAATTGCCAACAATCTCCCCCTTTGTCATTGATGGCAAACCTTTATCGAAAACACGTCTCAAGAGCCAAAACTGAAACCAACTATGCTATAACAAATGCCCACAAGGAATCTTCCTTTGAAGTTTTTCTCCCCTGACTTGAAGCTTTCCTCTTCACTTGAAGCTCTCCCCCTTACTCATATCTCTCCCCCTTTGTCATCAATGGCAAAGGGTCACCTTTGGGGCTCGGGACTAAGAATGAGCCTCTTAGCTTAGTCCCTCCCCCACCTCCTGATGAGGTGATTAATTCTGGGGTGGGAGTAAAACTCCCATTAGGCACTGATCATCATCAGTGTCTATAATTTCCTTGTCGGGCCTTCTCTTGAACTCTTTGCCCGTATTCCTGTTCCTGTTCTCATTCCTGTTCTTGTCACTGTTCTTGTTCTTGTTCTCATCCCTGTTCATGCCTTGATCCTTGGACCTGTTTATACCACTATTCCTATTCCTGTACCTTGGAAGTTCAGCTCTACACTGTCTAGCTGTGTGACCTTCATTGTTACACTTATAACAAGTAACAATGTTATTTCTTTTAGGCATACCTGTTCTTTGAATCCGCCTGTTCTGACTAAACCTGTTCTGGCCGAACCTGTTTTGATCAAACCTGTTCCTGTAATTAACCTTGCAATAGACTGCCTTGTGCCCAAACTATTGACAAGAGTAGCAGTACCCTTGAAAGAAACTAGCGCTTCTGAAATTGTCGTTTACCTTCTTCACTTGAGCCATGCAATGTGCAGCCATGTGACCAAACCTGTGACACGCAAAACATCTATCGTGAAATTTTCCTTTATTCGACCTCTTGGGTCCTAAAAACTTCTTCTCATTCTAAATTTCATTTTCTATTTCTGCGCATCTATCATTCAAGGACTCATGATCTGAAATACTTTCCTCATCAGAACTCTCTTCCTTTTGGAGTCTCTTACTAGACTCTCCAGCTTGTTCCTTAACAAAACCAAGGCCTGTTTTATCCGTTGTCTTTCTTTGACCTTTGATGAGTGACTTAACATTTTTGGAGCTATCTTGAAACCTGTAAAGCTTATCCTTGTACTCTTTAGTTTCCTCTTTCAAAGAAGCCATTTTCTGTTCTAACTCACTATACTCAAGAACCTTAGACTCTAACTCATCCTTGAGTTCTTGTATCTTAGCCATAGAGAAGTCAAGACTTTCTATAAGATCATCTCTCTCCATACAACATTCATCTAACTTATCCTTGAGTCTAGCATTCTTCTTTCTTTCCTTTTTCAAAACACTAAGAGCATTAGTAAGTTCACTTTCAAGATCCTTTATTTGTTTGCTTTCTGAATCATCAAAGCCTTTTTCAGATTTCTTATCACTAGAGGTGCTACCCTTTTCAAAAACCATACATGCATCTTCCTTATAGTTTTCTGAAGCATCCTCATACATACTAGAAACCAAATCATTATTTGTGCAATCATCCTCAAGGTGACCAAAATTTCCACATCTAAGACATTTCATGATAATGAATCTATGTTTCGGTTCTTCCTCTTTTTCTGATATGAACAACATCTCATTTTCATTATCACTTGAAGAACTTTCACTATCACTACTAGAACACTTACTTGCTTTGTCTAGGTAGAAACTCTTCTTGTGCTTGTGAGAATACCTCTTTCCTTGATTGTTGTGCTCATCTCTATTTTTCCTATGATGCTTGTGCTTTTTAGAATCCTTGCTCTTAGAATCCTGTTTATCTTCATCACTTTCATCCTTGGGAATAGTACAGTCTGTAGCATAATGACCAAACTTTCCACAATTGAAACATCTTATATTTTTCACGCTTTTGTGCTTTCTAGAGAACTTGCCTTTCTTGCTGTAATACGCCTCTTCATCACTAGAAGACTCATCACTCTCTTGAAGCTGTTTACCCTTGGATTTCTTGGTAGCCTTGAAAGTTGCCTCTTTCTTGACATCAACCTTCACTTGAGTTCTCAACTCAAATGTTGCAAGTATACTATGGAGCTCATCCTTTTTCAACTTATCCAAATCTTTAGCTTCCTCAATAGCAGAAATCTTTTCACTAAATCTATTAGGAAGAGATCTTAAAATCTTATCACAAACATCATTTTCAGCAAGCTCAAGACCTAAGTCTTTCATGGAGTTAACAACCTCATCCATACGAAGCATGTAGTCACTAATATTTTCATCATCATTCATCTTGAGTTGTTCAAACATACCTTTGAAGTGTCTCAACTTGGCCTTTCTGACATTTGAATCACCTGTATGAACCACTTGCAACTGTTTCCACATTTCACTAGCTATTTTGCAGTGAATTACTTTGGTGAGATCTGCTTTCTGTAAGCCTTTCAAGATTGCGTTCATTGCTTTTGAATTGTTGTGATGTAGGAGCCTTTCTTCTTTAGTATTTGGACCATGTACAGGAATAGTGTACTCATCTTCAATTACTTCCCATACCTCATTACCAAGTGCCATTAGATGAACCTTCATCCTTGCACTCCAAAGACCAAAATCTGACCCATCAAGAATAGGTGTTGCATTGCCACTTGAATAATCCATTGTGTTCTTTATTAGCTTTTCCTTCAAGCTATTAAAATTTTCGAAGGCACCCGCTCTGATACCAATTGAAGAACACAAGCTTATACTGAGAGGGGGGTGAACAGTATAAGACCTCTTTTTACTTTTTCCTTTATATTACAAAATAGTAAAGCAATATACCCACAACAATATCAAAGCAATGCATGAAAACATCCACAAAGTGACAACAATTTTAACGTGGTTCACCCGAATGGTCGGGCTACATCCATGGATAAAATCTTTCACTAAATTTTATCAATCAAAATTTTGGGAATACCTTTCCCGATTACAATGTTTATGGGCACCAACCCAAAGGAGACACCAATCCCCTAATCTCGAATTCGTGGGCACCAACCCACAGGAGACACCAATCCCCTAGCTCTGCTCTGGCTGGTGATCCTCTAGAAGACCTCTACCTCTGCTGCCCTTAGCAAATGGAACTCTATCCATAGAAGACACCTGTCCTCCCTGCTCTGGCTGGAGACCTCTGTCCTCAACTCTATCACCTCCAAAGCTGGTCCTCGAATTTGCACTAAACATAGTCCTTCGGTCTAGCACAAATGTCCTCGTTCTCTTTCTTTGATCTGCACCAAACACAGTCCTTCGGTCTAGCACAAATGTCCTCGAAACTGCACCAATATCTATCCTCAACTGGTCCTCAAATCTGGTTCACAGAAGTTGTTCACAAGCTTCCACTAAAGCTTGCTTGATCTTCACCCAAGTCTTCACCAAGACTTGTCTCAGATCTGCTTTGCAAGTTCTCACTAGAACCTACCCAAACTACTCCACAAGCTCAACAAAAGCTTGCTCAAATCTGTCCAACAATCCCTCTCAATGATTTGTCCAAAACCATCAAGGCTTGCGCACTATCTCCGAACATCGTAGAAACGATGCACCCAATAGCTTTGCACTTTTCTGCTCTCTGTGCATTCTTGCTTCGCACTTAGCTCGATTCGGCATGACTCGCTCTTTGCGCACCATAGACTTAACTTGTGCACTTCAACAATGCATTCGATCCCTTCACAACTCTCCAAATAGCCCTCCTTTTATACTAACACTTTCAAGATCAAAACCTTGATCTTAGTCGGCTGCACAACCCTAAACTATGTCGGCTGCAAACCCTAATCTTTGTCGGCCCAAATTTAACTTTGTCGACTTCACTGCCTCTGTAACTCTTCTGTAGCTTCTGTCGTGAAACTACAACATGTCACGATATCGCGACACCTTTGCAACCGCTTACCTTCTTTTGGCTTTTGTCGTGATATCGCGACACTTCAGCCTTTGTCGACTTCAACTACGTTCTTGTCGTGATATCGCGACACTTCTGTCTTTGTCAACCTATTTTCTGCTTTTGTCATGAAATCATGACACTTCTGCCTCTGCAGACTTCGTCTTCACTTCTGTCATGAAATCGTGACACTTTTGTCTTCATAGCCTTCCTCTCTGCTTTTGTCATGAAATCATGACACTTCACCTATGGAAGACATGCTTTCAGTTTATGTCATGAAATCGTGACACTTTCTCCATCCGTACGTTGCCATCTCAAACTATCATGAAATCGTGACACTTTCTCTTCCTTGCACTCTTGTCTGCTTGCACTAGCGAAAATGGAACATGTCACGAAATCGTGACACTTTCGCTGCCTTGTGTTTTTCTCTGCCTTACTCCCATGAAAATGGAACATGTCGCAAAATCATGATGCTTTTTCCTTTGAGCTCTTCCTCCTTGAATTTGTCATGAAATCATGACACTTCTAGCTTTCGTACATTTTCTTTGTAGCCTGTCATGAAATCGTGATGCTTTCAGCTTTCGTACGACTTCTCTGCAACCTGTCGTGAAATCGTGACGCTTCTCATTTCAGACTCTTCCCTTTGCTGCATGTCACGAAATCGTGACAGTTCTTACTTGGAACATTTTCATCTGCAGCATGTCATGAAATCGTGACACTTTATCTTGCTTCCACTTTGTCTTCTGACTTGTCACAAAATCGTGACACTTTTTCTCCTTAGCACTTTTCTTTTCTTCGGGTCGCGAAAACCCGACATGTCGTGATATCATGACACTTTTTCTCCCGGACTCTCTCTCCTGCATTATGTCGCGAAATCGTGACATTTTTTCTTTTGGACTCTCTCTCCTACGTGTCACTAAATCGTGACACTTTTCCGTCCATTCAACCTTCCTTGCAATATGTCACGAAATCGTGACATTTCTGACTCCGAACATTCTCTCTCCTCTTTGAGTCACGAAACTGCGACATGTCGCGATATCACGACACTTTTCTAAAAAGCTTTCTCTCGCCTGCTTAAGTCATGAAAATGCGACATGTCGCGATATCGTGACACTTTTCTAAAAAGCTTTCTCTCTCCTGCTCAAGTCACGAAAATGCGACATGTCGCGATATCGCGACATTTTTCCAACTTACTTTCTTTCGAACCTGTCATGCCGAACCTTCATCAAAACAAATTATTTTACATCAAATCAAATTCCTTCAATAGCTTCTTGACATCAATGACAACTTATTCACTTGAGCAAATGCAATGTACCCAAGGTACCCAAAATTGCCAACATGGTTATGCCATAATTCTTAGAAAATTCAATATACTTGGCTCCTATAAAGGTCGGCCCATTATCACTCACCAAGGCTTTCGAGACTCCAAACCTTGAAATAAAACTTTCCATAAAATTGATCACAACTTCCTGATCTGATTTCTTAGTAAGGATAGCTTCTACCCATATGGTGAGGTAGTCTATGGTGGTTAGAATATACTTGTGCTCAGGTGAATAATTTTTATTGATGACACCTATGAAGTCCAACCCCTATTTATGAAATGGTTATTCTACCTATATTGGCCTGAGGGGGAATGATGCAATCCTTTTTCTCCCACATGCCTCTAGCACTTGTCACAAAGCTCTAGTGATTTTGAAAGTATCAAAAAATATAGTAGGCCAGTAATAGCCTACTATTATGATTTTTAAATATGTGACTCTACTTGAGAATTGTCCTCCATATGGCCCTCCATGGAACTCCTCAATGACCTTTTGTTGTTGATCTTATTTTAAGCACTTAACAAGGAATCCATCAAGGTTTATTTTCTATATCCCTTCTGGTAGTAAGACATACTTCAAATCTTGAAGTATATATATTCTTCTTTGTGATGTATTAAGGTCAGGATGGAATACTTCAGTTTGAAAGTAATTGTTCATATGTTCTACCCAATCAGAGTCACCTAGCTGTATTCTTTCAATTTGATCATATTTTGCTGCCTAACAAGTTGTTATTTTTTTTGATGCTACTACCTCTATTAGACCTTGTCAAAGGGCCTTACCTCTTACCAAATTGGTGGGGTGTATCTCCACATAATATTCCTAGATCTTGGTGATCCATCCAACTCTCTTATCTCCTAGTTCACCTTGCAAAATAAATCTTCTTACATTTGGGTGAACAACATATACTAGGGTCTTACCTTGAACCAAATACTGCCTAAACTTCTTCAATGACTTCATCACAACAAATACTTATTTCTAAATAAAAGTATACTTAACCTGGTAATCATGGAGGGTTTGGATCCAAAATAATATGGGATGCTCTTCACCTTGATCATCCTTTTGAGTGAGCACTGAGGCATAACTCTCTTCAACGCCATAAGTATAAAGAATAAAACCCTTACTAAAATCTATATTTACTAGCACTGGGGCCATTGCAATGGACTACTTGATGGGGCCATTGCAATGGACTACTTGATTATCTCAAAGAATTATTTCCTAACTTTAGTTCATTTGAACTCGACATTTTTCTTGAGCAGTTTAGAAATGGGTCTCACTTTTTGTGCAAATTTACAAATGAATTTCCTGACAAAGTTTATTTGACCCAAGAAATATTGTAAGGCTTTCTTATTCATAGGTAATGGGAGGGTTATAATGGAATTGATTCTATTTGGATCTATGACCATGACTTATTTAGAGACTACATGACCTAGCAACTTTCCCTCATTGAATGCAAAGAATGATTTCTTAGGTTTAAGGGAAATGCCAAATTCTCTGCATTTATGAAATACTTGCTCTAGATGTGCTAAGTGATCATGCTTGTTATGGTAAAATATAGTCATATCATCCAAATAGATCAGAATGACCTTATTTATAATTTCCCCAAAGGCATAGTCCATGGCTCTCTAAAAGGTGGCTCTTGTGTTAGATAGCCCAAAATGTATTCTCTGGTAGGCAAAAGTACCCCATTTTGTGGCGAATGCTATTTTATACTGATCTTCATCCTTCATTCAAATCTAGTTATAGCCAGAGAAATAATCCAATAGTGAGAACCTTTATGCACCTTCCACTATCTGTAATATCTTATCAATCTATGGAAGGGGGTAGTGATCCTTAAGGGATGCTTGGTTAAGATTTATAAAATCTACACACAAGCGAATATCGCCATTCTTTTTTTCACAGGTACCAAATTAGCTACCCAGGTGGAGTGTTTTATGGGATAAATGATCTTAGCCTTTAAAAAATTTAAGAGATCTTCTCCATTATGGCTTCAATCCTTGGATTTACAGGCCTTTTCTTCTACCTAAAAGGCTTTGCATCAGACTCTAGCTCAATAGTGTGTTGGATAATCATTTTGTCATATACCTTGAGGTATTTATATGACCAAGCTATGATATTTGTATACCTTAAACATAGGGCCTTGATGTACTCTTCCTCCTCTAGTGAACATCAAATTCTAACATTGAGCTTCTTTTCATTATTTACTTCAACTTATTTATAAATTTTTCATTGACTTCCATGGATTTGGTCCTTTTTATATCTTCATTATCAAACACACTTTCTAAGGTGACCAAACCCCTAGGTATGTGATTGTTCTTGAGTTGAATAACATCTTGTTGATCAATTTCTTCTATATTTTCCTCTTGGATAGTGGAGAGATATGCTTCCCTTACCAAAAAATCAATTATCTATTTATCATTTTCAAAAACCTGCCAGAAAATCTTCTTATCTGGTACTGTAGGCATGAAAATCATCTTGATTCCCTTGTCTTTCTTGACTCCAATATCTGTATAAGGGTTTAAGTTAGCTCCCCTTGCTGCTAAAGAGTCTTCCAAAGTATTATTTTCTTTGGGAACAAAGTTTATATTTAGGGTATCAACGGATTCCATTAGATCCCATACCCTATTTTTGTATGCTTTTAGGTAATGGTGCTTACTACTGCACATTTTTATTACCTTATGGATTATTAACACAGAGTCTCCATACATGCTCAATATATTAATACCCATATTTTCTATTTGCATCAATCCAAGGCATAAAGCCTCATACTCTGCAGCATTATTGGTGCATGACCATGTCAATTTGTAGGTGAAACTCTTTATCTCTTCGGATTGGTACTGTAGTACCACACCAACACCAACTTCATTTTTGCATCTAGTACCGTCAAAGTGCATAGTCCATACCTCTCTCTCTCTCATATACTAATTAGATATGGCAGGAATTTTATTCTATGATTCTGTAGAAATACTATATGTGCCCATGCCTATCCAAAACTGATTGTAATCCTCTCTAAAAGGTAATTCATATTCCATTTCCAGTTCCTCAAATTTATCTACAATTTCAAATTCTTCAAGAGGAGTGAGGTTGAACATGTCTTCCTCAAAATTTTCTATGTGATAAGACACAGTATTTTTAGGTGTTATCCTTATCTTCTTTCCTTTGAAGGGAATGACCATGCTAGAATAATCCATGTACATGCATCCACCTAATTTTGTAGTGAACTCCCTAGAGAGGCATAAACCAAAGTAGAGCTCTAGTTCAACCACTACTATCTCTTGTACTATTGTCACCTTAGGAGCTCTATGTAACCTCATTAAAACATCATTTATGACTCCCACTATTTTCACAAGTGTCCCATACAATTGTAGTACTCCAAGGCAAGATCAAATATATTCCATACCCATATCTTCACAGAATGCTTTAGGCATAACTGTAGTTGATACCCCTAAGTCTATCATACAATTTCATACTACCCAAAATTCCATTCTTAAAGATATATATAAAGGAGGGGGTTTGTTCTTTAAAACAGTAGGGGACATTTCTTTCTTTTATGGGGGTATACTAAGGATTGTGGTGGCCTGCCTATCCAGTGGATATTTATTGAGAGAAGCTTTAAGCAAGTCAATATGAATAGGAATGAAAATGGTATCATATAAAATAGATTTTTATGGAATCCTTTTCATCTCTTCTACAATGTTGTATTCAGACTTATCAAAGTGGTCCTCTCAGGCCTTCTTTCTGGCTCACCATATTTTATTTTATATTGTTGAGTGGATTCTATTCTTTATCTTTTGGTAATAGAAGGGAATCTAAGCCTCTCTTGAGCCTCATATTTAGACTTCATTTTGTATCCTTAAGTTTATTTCTCAAATCTCTTGGGGAGACTATCTATCTTCTCTTTCCCTTTATCTTGGGGAATAGGAAAAGTATCACTACTTTAGGGGAGTGGATCATTCCTTTTCTGAGAAGGAACCTAGAATCATTCCATATTTTTAGGATCTACTTGCAAGGTTTTCTTTCTTGAACTTGTCATAATAGCAATTGGGCCATCCTCATCTTTCTCTTTCCCAACCATGATTTGGTCAGGCTACCATAAAATATTTACTCTTCCCTTTTGATTTCTTTTCACTTGATCCATAGCTTGTTGAGCATGGTGTTGGTACATGACATAAGACTATGAATCATGAGGATCATTACATACAAGACATCAAAAATTAACCGGACTTGTCTCTAAAGAATATGCAGGCTCTTCATATGCTGCCTTTATTTTAACCCCAGTACTGTTACTAGGACCAAGTCTCTGATCTTTGTTCACATATGGAAATATTATCTGTTGTGACCTTTCCTGATCTCTCTTTTCTATTGAATTTATTTTGTTACTCAAGGTTTTCATAGTATTTTGTATATCAATAATGGCATAAAAATCTTGAGAGGTTTGAGAAGGAATGTGAGGGAAAGGAACTGCAACAGATGATGTTTTCTACTAAGGAATAAGATTCATTTGCAAATATTGGGATGACAAGGAATGGGGATCCATGTAAGATGAGTTTATAGCTTGGCTTTGGACATTAGTGGTTTTTGAACTATAAGGTAGCATAGCTTTGGGAGGTAACCTCCCCACATTAATTAGGATATTTTTTGCATGAACTAATGCATTATAAACCTATGGAAATGTTTCCACTCTATATTATTAGGTTTGCAAGCCTAGCTCTAATCCAAGAGCTCTGATATAATACATATAAGACAAGCATACAACTAGTCTAGCTGTAGGGGGAATTCTCTTCCATGTTTTGCTAAACCTCAAATTGGAATCTGAGACAGTTTCTTGATGAGATTTTTGCATGGATGTAAACTGATTAAGCAAGGATAAAGGGTCAGCAGATTCATTAAATTCTTCCAAAAAAGGCTCAGCCAATGCTTCCCATGAGGTAATGGTGTTATCCTCAAGAGTCCTAAACCAATGCAAAATATTTTCTCTAAAGGATAGGGCTAGTATTCTCATGATAACATCATCCTCCTTTATGTTGTGGATTGCTACCAGATTCAAAATATCCTGAAAGTGCTCATATATTGTCTTCCCAGATCCATCATAAGTGGGAATAGCCTTGGACACAACTTGGGCTATGGTATTCATATGGGCTAATCTAAGGGAACCAACTGTGTTCCAACTAGGGTATTTTTATAATGGATTATTTAGGGGTACATTTCCCTAATTTTGGGTTGCATTTCTAGCCATATTTCCAGGTGTAGGTCCTGTTGTAGGGGTTGTTGGATTAACTGCAGGATTTTCATTAGAAAGTTCTTCTGAGAGGAAATCTTGATTTAAAATTCTGATAACAGTAGACCCTCTATAAGGTAACTCACAATAGAAAAAGAAGTCAAGGTTATTTATTTTGAAATACCTGGTATACATGAAAGGACATTGGTCTACACAGGTGATTATTTTTTGGGTTTAAAGACTAGGGAGTTGCTAGGTAAATTTATTATTCTATGCTTAGCAAGGTCAAGACAATTCACCAAATATTGATTCCTTTGGGTAGAGATAAAACAATAACTCATATGATGGGTTTTTGTGTTCCTTGTGAACTGGTCCCACCGGGTGTGCCAAAAATTGTTGGGCATCAAAATGTCATCAAAATTTACTTGATACTACAACTGTCTATCTTCCAATTTTTTGTCTAGGCATGCACTCGATAGTCATAGCTCGACACTCAATAATTGGATGGATCAAAGAAAACTTCAATCCAACCTTCAAAGTAGGATGGTTCCTTATCAACTTAAAATGGTGTTGATTCAATTAAAGCTCAAATAGAATTTCGAGATAAGGGTTAAAAAAGGGTTTAGGGTTAGAAATATTATAAAAATAGTGGTTGGATAGGCTAATAGCATAGGCAACTACAAAAAAATGATCCCACAAGCTATTTCCAGTGTCCCATCACTCAAATGAACATCCCTTAAATCAATGAAATCTTCACACATTAAAGCATAAAAAAAGAGATATTGCAGAAAGCAATTCCAACATCCAATATTGATAATCCAAATAGTAGAATAAACCAATAGTTATATTTAATAAAAATAAACTTCCTAACAATACAGATCTAATCAAGAACAGATTTCAACTACTCTCACAACTAGTAATCCAAAAGTTGGAATGAACTAACCATTCAAGTATTAACAGAAATACGGGTCAAGACTTTGAACCTCTTGCATAGGATAATGAAGATAACAAATTTAAGTCAAACAATCAAAGTAATGCTCCTTCCATTAGCTCACAAGAATATTTACAGTAGGGCAAGCAAACGCACTAGAGATGATCCTAAAAAATAAGGATTTTGCCTCTATTTATAGTTTGTAAATGAAAGAATAATAAGGAATATTACAAAGATTACATATTTTCCAGTTTAGTAGAGAGTTCTTGCTGGCATTATCTTACTAGTTCAACTTCTGGGAAATACATTGTGCGTAGACCGTCATGGTAGCTCAGATCGTCTACAACTTTTTTGTTGGTTTGTGACAGTTGGCATCTAGGCCATTAGATACTATATCTTGTCCATAAAATATTCTTGGAATCTCACTTCACTGTCGATCTAAAACTACCTCTGGTTCTTTTTATTGAAACCCTTCGACGCTACGACTTCCTATCTCCCAACTAATTGTGTTCGAATCCGATGAGAAAATGCTTTTAAATAGTTTATAATTGTTAGAAAAATCTTGACCGTTTATCTTCCTCGTACATGGATTTGATTAGATCTTGGACTATACTTTGTACAATGGCAGGGAAAAACAAAAGTACCATTTTGCTCTTTTAAGTCGATGATGTCACCTTCCATGAATTTTATTATGCGGAATGCCAATCTGGTGTGAAATGCATTAAGAGTTAAACAAGATGAAATATGCTCATCAACCTTCCTATTTTCTTCTTTGAATTTGAAGCAACCAAAAATCTGCACTACAAAATATGCTGACATCATATTTGCTTTATAAATCTGTGGAACGCCAATCCACACTCAAGCAAGTGTAAATCTTCTTTGTCACTAATCCATACTTGCCATAGTATAAAATAGCTTTACCTCCATTTAGCACTGAAGTTAGTGTAAAATGCTTCTTGTTGCCAATCCAGAAAGAAGTTGGTTCAAAATACTCTTTGACACCAATCCATAACTTTTGTATTGATGTCCACCTATTCATCACCAATCCACACTAAAATACTCTCAAAACTTGATGGAATTGGTCTTACCAACACTTAACCACTCAGAGCATGTCAAGAAATACAAGCGGTCACCATTCCACACTTCTTCCTATGCTGACATCATCTTCACCAAAAAAAATTATGGAATCGGTATGCATCACTAGTCCACTACCAAATGCGTATAAACTATGCAGAATTGGTCCAAGTGAAAAATGTACCAAGTGTTGGGCGGATTAGAAAAATATTGTTGCGGATCCGCTCCAAAATGCACTAAAAAATATGTGGAATTAAAACTTCATACCTTAGAATAAAATTTTCAATGTTTTGTAAGGATGTGGCCATTTTGGACCTACACTAATGTCTAATTTCATCCTTCCAAACTCCTTTGACAATAGGTTCTCTTGGAACTTGCTAGATCTTATCCAAGACTTGGTGGACCAGCCATATATCATGGCATGGGTCCCCAATCTATTAGCATAGCTCTGTAGAGAGCTATACGAGATTTAGGAGAGATTTTGATAGGGCCTAGGATGTAACTTCCTTCTTTAGGTTTGGGGTTGGAAGAATTTTAGTGTGGATCAACCATATGGGCTACCATGGGTTGCATGAAGAGACATGGTAGATAGAGATAATATATATGCCATGTGATGGCTACATGATTTGGAGCAGTGTAGGAGCCACCCTCGACAAGCTAACCTAGAGCATTGCACAGACTCCTAGACTAGACTATAGCCAGGCCAGGTGATATGGAGACCATGGAGGGGAGCACCAACTTGTATTGAGATAGATGAGCAACTAAGGTGGGTGAGATAGAATACATGGTTGATAGGGCAACATAGGATAGAGCATGAGTACTTTTAGTACTCACGAGTGACTAAAAATCTTGGAGTGAGGTAAGATGTGCTTGAGGAACTAATTTTTTACAATTAGAGGACTACATATACTTAGCTAGTGTGGTTACGAGTAGAGCCTCTTGGGGAGGAGGCTGATGAGGCCCTAGTGGACCCAAATATAGAGGACTCGAGCACTACACCTAAGTATGATGCCTATTTCATAGCCTAGAAACTTTAAAGATATGCAGTGGTTGGAGGGAAGACTAAGGTATCAAGAGTAGTTGAAGAGATCTCGGGATAGTAGGGGATCTATCTTAGTGATGATTTCATCATCAAGTGGATGAGGATGAACCTTAGGGAAATACTAAGGAGGCTCCTACGAGGAGCGAGGAGAGATATGGGAGTGAGGGGCCATATGAGGATGACCCTCAAGGGTATATTACTTCTCTAGGAGAGTAGGTACAGATTCTCTAGGGGCAACTAACAAAATATGACACAACCCATGCCACAATGTAGAGCCTGTGGGACATAGATAGATAGAGATGGTGAGGTTGGGTAGAGGAGAGGGACATACTATGGACTTAAATGGTGAGTCTACAAGAGGATAGGGAGATAATTGTGGTAGAGTGAGATGCTCTATAGACTCAAGTGGTTGAATATATAGCTAGGTAGGGCTAACTATTCATAGGTGAGTAGCCTACAGATGAGGTTGTCAGACTATAGGTAGAGGTGGTAAAATTTTAGGTCAGGGTATCCATATACATATCATGGCATCAGGTAGATAGGGAGTATTTGGGGTGATTTGATTATGAGATGGATAAACTTGGTTTGGTTCTTCCCTCATGAGGGTTTTCATCTTAGTCACATTAGATAAAATATAATAGAGCCTTGAGAGAGCCATTTGTGAGATAGATTATGCCATGATTTGTAGTACTAAGGACCTCTTAAATGTTAGAGACCAATGGATCCAAGCAGACCCACAAATATGATACTAAGGGTAGCAGGGAGAGTGGTGAGAGTAGTAGTGCAAGGCTAGACTAAGGATGGATCTTCCTCATTAGCTTGTATTTTTGGATGTGAGGTTTGAGGACCCACTTATTATTGTAGCCTATGGGTATTTTTGTACCATGATGTACTTATAATTTTGATATATATATATGAGATGATGTTTATTGATGCTATCCTATGTTTATGGTTCATGCTTTTATGTAATGATGAATGAAATGATGTATGATTATGAATGTATGCCTAGACTTGTAGTTATGATTATGCATATATGTTAGATGGATGCTTTGGGATATGATTTATTTGTGCATAGACCTAGATATGTATGTGATGTACTAATGACATGTGATGATTTTAAATGGTATGAAATATGAATGTATGTTTAAATGATAAAACATAATGAATTAATCTAAGATGCAATAACCAACTAAGTGTAAGCACCACAAAATGTATAAAAGTCATGAATCAAGGTTGAAACAATTTCATCTAAGGCATACACTAAAATATGTACCAAATAAAATAAAATGTTTATTGATAATATGTGAATGTAATGGATGGTGGTCAACGAGAAGTCACAAGAGAACAATAATATTTTCAGGAGACTCAAACACCCTAGTTGAATAGTCAAAAATTTGTATACTAACCATGCAAGAACCTGAAAGATAAGAATCTATTAGGAAGACCAAGATATTAAATATCCCTATGTATGAATAGTGAAGTTCATTATTTCTATTTTGTACTTGGTTGGACTCAACTACTTGGCAATGCAAGCCATAAAAATCTAGCTCATCCATAAACTAAAATTGGTCTATACAAAATAAGGTTGCTAATGTTTTTTTTTTGCTACCACTCATAAGGCTACTCCATTGCTAGTCTGACATCTATAACCCATTATTGGTGATGGATACTACCCCATGGTTTTTGAAAAACTGAGAATTCCAGGGATTCAAGTTCTTTGTCCTCTTTTTTTGGGATACTTGCTCGTTTTTAATGGGAGCAAGGGATTTTTATTGCTTATTGGGGATTTTGTTCATTTTTGAGAGGAGTAAAAGGGATTTTTTTTTTAGAGGGGCTTTCTCATTTTAGAGAATATCAAAGGATTTTATTATTTTTGGGGCTTTCTCATTTTGGAGAGGAGCAAGGGGATTTTTTGGGGGGAGGAGAGGAGGAGCTTGTCCTTTTGTCAATTCTCAGTCTTCTGGACCATGCATATAATATAAGAGCAAGGGACACTATTTTATTAAGAGGAAATAACTACTTTATAGTTTCGTATTTCCTTGTTCAAAAATTGTGATTAAGAGTGTGAAGATGTGTTGGGATTTTGAGATAAGAAAGGTACAATCAAAGTAAGACCTTACCACCAAAAATCAAGATGGCATTTCACAAAATCTAAAAGGAAACTAGAAATGGCTGAATGACCGAAAGATCTTATTAGACACCCTATGACAACTACTTAGAGGAAAAGTAGGAGAGAGTGAAACAAACATTAAGAAGAGGAAATATGGTAGGAAATGAATAATGAGATGGGTGTTTTCTTTATGAAATTTAAAAAATTAAGTGATGTGTGTAAAATAGTCAGTGGTTGTATGAAAACCATTTCTGATGATAAAATGGTATCTATCATATCTTACGCATACCACTTAATAGTCAAAATATCACAAGAAAAATTTGCAAATGATGACAAGAGAAAAGCTTGATTAAGACCAATTCCAATCATACAAATGTGGTGCTATGCTATGCTATGATGATTAATGAAATATATGCCTAATGAAACTAGACAAAAAATACCACTAGATATTACAAGATGCAAAAATGAAGATATAAAAATTGGTGTAATAAATGATGATATGCAATGCAATGGTAATGTGCAATGATGTGTAATGCAAGGTGCAATGAGATGCTTTGTTTTTGTGCTTTTTATGGTTTTATTTTTTATGTATAAAATGCTCATATGTGGATAATATTAATGGGTTTAGGTTCCTCAACACTCTCAAGTGAAGCTAACTAATATGTTCTCGGTCCCACCTTATTATGAATGGACCTAACCAATTTATGGTGAATTTATCATGCAAATGGCTATGCAAGTTAGAGTTTTGCTTATTATACTTGAGCACAAGGTCACCAAAATGGAATTACCTAGAATGAACCTTTGTATCATAAGCTCATTTATGATAAACATGAATATGCTCAAGAGCTTTAATTCCTCTTTCATCAAGAAGCATAAGTTGATCAAAGTGAGTCTATTGTGCAATATCATCATTAATGAATTCTTGTAATAAGATGTGTAATGAGGGAATTTCAAGCTCCAAGGGCATAATGGCCTTAACACCATATACCAATGATAATGGAGTTGCCCCTGTACGTATCCTAATACTCATTCTATAAAAGTGATAGAGGCAATTGAATATGCCAATCCTTGTGATGATTATTGACTATTTTATTTAGGATGGCAATAACCATTTTGTTCGATGCCTTAACTTTCCCATTATTCTGTGGATAGTAAGGAGTTAAAAAGTTGTGTTGTATATGATACTTTTTGCACAAAGCTCAAACATACTTAGTTTTGAATGGTGGCTCATTATCTAAGATGATTTTAGATGGGATATTAAAACAACATATGATATTATGGAGTAAGAACTCTGTAATATGTGCACCTGTTGTAGTGGTAAGTGGGATAACTTCAATCCACTTTGTGAAATATTTAGTGGTTGTTAGAATAAATGTGTGTTGGCCTAATAATGGGGGTGATATTTTTCCAATTAGATCAAAGCACCATTGCAAAAAATTCCGCAATGAGTGTATCAACTGTAGCACTTGTGAAGGTACATGGGATAAATTAGAATGATGTTGACATTTGATGCACCTTTTGATATAAGTACAACAATCATGCTCCATCATAGGATATTAATAGCTTATGCAAAGGATGCACTTTGCAATGGCCATAACACTAAAATGGCCACCACATGTACCATCATGATCTTGTGAAATAGCCCAAGTAGACTCTTGGGGATCCAAACATCAAAGGAGGACACCATCATAAATTTTATGGTATAGTATGTCTCCTAGTAATACATATTTAGTCACTCTTTTCTAGAATGTTTGTTTGGAGGCATATGACAAGCTTGTAGGAGGGATACCAAGCTTCAAGAAATATTTGATCTGGGAGAACTAGTCGTGATATTGCTCAACTTGAACTAAATGAACTACTTGCTTCTCTCCAGAAGTATCTCACAAGAATACTTATTGAGAGAGGATCTTAATATGAATTGTTGTGATATTATCATAAGAAATTGTTGGGGTCTAAATTTACATCAAGGAAAAATTGAACTATGACTATGAATCTATGACTTCTAGGACGTGCATACCCACTAATCACAGCTTAAACCATAACATTATATGGAGAAAATATTGCTTCAATCCAATCTCTAGAGTAGGTTGGTGTACATTATCAACTAATTTAGTTGTTGACTCAATTAAGCTCAAATAAATGTGTAGCTTTAGGGATAGAAATAAGATAAGAGTTAGAAAAAAATTTGAGTGAATAATGACCAGATAGAGCTAACAACATTAAAAAATATTAAGAATTTGTCGATCAATCACATTTATAGTACTCCACCCTTGAGACTAACAAAAATTAAAACTGGAACATTACAAGTATTTTTATACTAGATCAGTAGGATGTTGAGGTGGTGGTCTCTAATTTGTTTGCAATAAAAATAATGAACTGCACTCCATGAATGCTACCATTCTGAGATCTACAAGTTGTTTGAATCTCAACTAAATCTGGTATCTATGATGGTTATAGGTTGATCTTGATCATCCTTTATTCTTTAAAATACTTTCCTTCGTTGATCCATAGCTAAAAATGTAGGAAAATCTTGATTCTGGAAAAGTTTGGTCTCCCCTAGTTCTTTTCGCTGCACTCTTCAGGTTGCACTACATTCTCCTCTTCTTTGGAATTCACTATTTCAAATTTTTCTAGGATAGGTTTGATCAATTTTACCACAGAATGTGAGTTCTAGAGTAAACTATGCCATCCTTTGAAATTCATTACTTCATTTTCCACTAGGTTAGGTTTTACTGGTTTGATCATGGAATGATCATCTGGAAATAAACCATATCCCTTTTTGGAATCCACTATTTCATTTTTTCTAGGTTAGGTTTGATTTATTTGACTACGTTAACCACAAATTCTACACATTAGTGGATTTTAACATTGCTCTTGAGTTTTCTTTGGACACTTAGATAATTTTACAAAATTTTGCTAAGTATGTAGCCTTTTGGGCCTGCATTTTGGTGCCTCCTAAGGAAAATTGATAGCAAGGCTCACAAACTCAGATCCTTATCCATTGGGGACTAGAGTAAAAAAAAAATGAATCGATGATCTTAGCATTGCAACCATGTGTTCAACATTCTATTTTCTTACACTTTTGCTGACTAAACTCCTTTCAAGTGAGAAAAATCGGCTCCTACTAGTTGCAGACTATGCTTCCAGGAACAACTTCCTTATAAACCTCACTCTCTTAATCCATTGTAGGAAGAATCACAGGGTAAATGTTTATATGGATTCCAGGCTAGAAGCGGTTGTTGATATGCACAAAATGCATGGAAGTATACTCCTTTATATACTTGATCAAACAACTATTCCTCAAAACTCAGCTTCACAAATTTTACATGCCTGGATAGGCTCATGCTTATTTTACCTTTTGACATTATTAGGCTCTAAAAAATTCTTTTACAAAACTACCTCTGGCTATTTTGCTAATAATTATTATTCAAAACTTTTGAACTATGTTACAAAAAAATTATTGGCACTCTCATGCCTTTATTTTTGGTCTTGCTCTTTGGCAATATCTTCTATCGTCTCTTCATCTAAGATTTCTATGATCTTATTTTCTTCTTCAACCTATTCCTCTCATTATTCTTCATGTGTATCCTATTTCTAATTATACTAATACTCAACTTCATTTCCTTCTCCTTCTTGGTCTTCTTCCTATTCTTCATCTTCTTCAACCTCTTGTTCTTGTACTTCTTCCTCTTGATATTCCTTTGAACACTCTTGAACTCCCTATTTTTGGCCTCCTTTTTTTAGATCCCCTTTTAGAATTTGATTAGCTTGTATTAAGGTATCCATGGCCTTTTTCCAATATTCTAGAGAAGGATTTTGAATTTCCAAAAATTATCGATGGACGTAACGCAGTTCAACCATCTTATCATATAAGAAAGAAGTCTCCCATTCTGCTAAATTTACCATCAAGTCTTTCAATCTAGTTGAAATTTTTATCAGTTGAATTACTTAATCCTGTTCAATCAACTCTTACCATACATCCACTTCTGATTCATATTCAATCATTACCTGTATGCTTTTCTATAGCTCCTCCATTTATATCATCATATTATTCTCATCCTAAAATCTACTAAAATAGTACTACACCATTTCTTTATTGGTATCAATGATATTCTAAAGCTTGTCATCCAATTTGTCTATTAATGACCACCCCTTCTAGAGTAAACTATTCCTTTTTATAATGATTCTGGCTATGATCCTTGATGTGTTCCATTTCTTATTGGGGATAGGCTTACCCAGCTAGTTACACTTAGCTTCAAAGAAAATGAGGATTTCATTGGCCTGAGGAGCTATTGGCCGTATTTTTTGGTGATGGCATCTATATATTCTTTTGTCATTTGCAACACCTGAATGGCTTTATCCATGAAGTCAAATTTATGTTGGATTTCAGAGCACGTATCCAAGATTTAGATAATATTTCTTTTTTGACTTGCTTCACCTTAGTTTTGGAGAATCTGATAGCCCTAGTTCTCTCAACTTGAAGCTACTCTATAAGGCATGTATCTGCTCAACATATTATTTATTTTGCTTCTGTAATTTCTCACCCTAATACTTGAAGTTGACCATCTTCTCAAATTCATTATGCAATTATTTATGATCATTCACCAAAGCTTGCTTTTCTTTCTTTTGGTCTTTGATGGTGGTTTGAAGCTTGGAAATATTTTCTTCCAATTTGGTGGACTGCTCCCTGTAGATGTCATTTTTGATGAACATGGTTTCTAATACGACTTTGGTGGTGACCAATGCATCCCTTGTGACCATTTGTGTGATATCTTCAGTATTTTACTCTATATTATAGTCTTCCACTATCATATCCTCCTCTAGTTTATCAACCAAGGGGATCATCTTGTACTTCATCCTTTGTTAGGACACAGGATAAACCATCATTGTTCTTCTCACCTTGGTAGCTCCTTTGGAAGACTGAGCCAGTTTCATGCTCCAGATATTTTATGCTTTTAGATAAGTAACTTTTGGCCTTCTACAAAGATACGATTGTGGGATGATCAATGGGATTATATGGAGTGAAATTTATAGGGAATAAGGGGACAACCATATCTAAGAGGGGAGTGGAGGTAATAATAGTGGAATCTGTGTCCACAATAGAAATAGTAGCTAAAAAATAACTAGTAACTACATTTTATGATGGGGATAATGGTAGTGATATTACCATCGTTAATGGGGGTAATGATGATGGAGGAGTTGGATTTATGGAAGTTAGAGGCAAATATGAAAATAGAACCTATGATGGAGGGGAATATGATGATTTAGGATTCTTGACTGTATGAAGTGGAGAGCATATTGGATAATAAGATGAATATGGGTGAGGTGGATATGGTTATGGGAATATCAGTTATGATGAGGATATTTCCACTATTTTGATATCAAGAAGGGGAGTGATATTTCTCTAGGTAAAAAGTAGGTGAAGGAGGAAAGGGATCAAAAATTATACCGTATCCTACTATAGTAGACTATCAAAGAATCTCCTCAGTGCTCTTATACTATTTTTCCTCAGTTTCCTATCTACCTGATGTAGTAGGAGATTGTGTCACTTCCTCTACTTTGTTCATATTTTTCTTCTTAGGACCTACAATGTTAATTTCCAATACTACACCTTCTACTCTTCTCTTGAATTCTACAGTTTATTTAGGTTCCTATTAAGGAAGTGCTTCTATAGATTCTGTAACTAGGGCTAATTTTTCTTTATTTTTAGAGGAGGTTACAATAGTGAGGTCTAACACTTTTCTATTTTTCTTCTTATATTATTTTATAGGGGTGTTTGCCTCAAAAGCTCTGCATTTTGGACCTTCTCCTCGGAGTATCTTCTGTTGCACCTGCTTCTTTCATGGTATCCTCATTTTGTTGTAAAGAAGTAGTTGATGGTGGAGTGGACTCTTACTGCTTTCTAGCTACTTTGGACTTATTTATTTTCATTTTTCCCTTTCCAATCACACTCATTTTTGTTTTTCTAGCACTAATGCTAGGCTTTTATTTTTCTTAATATTCCAATTTATAATGTGCTCATCGTACCTCTTTTTAAACTCATCATCGATTTTAGGATTGGGGTACTTGATTTTCATTGTATTTATTTCAACCCTCATCTTCCACCATTCCAAAATTTTGCCTTGAGACCATTTGCAAGTCTCTTCCATTTCTTTCATTTTGGCATCATCGAGTTGATGAGAACTCTTGGTTGGGTCATAATCATTTGCATGCACATAGAAATCTCTCCAAGGTGGAAGTGGTTCCATGGCACTTACATTATATTGTATGGGGAACTGCTCTCTATTAATTTTATTTTTATCCATGTGTGTGCACTTGGATTTCACTAATTTAGATACTTTCTCTCCATGTAGCTCTTTAATTATTTCTACAAAGAAATAATCTAGATTTTATCCCCACCTCTGTGAAAGTTGGATAAGACCTAGTTTATTCAAGGTTGTTGTGATTTTCTCACATTACCATTTATTCCATGCAGTGATATCACCTTATTTAAAACTATACTCCAAGGTTGCTTTCCTCTTGTTCCCAAAACCAAACCTGTAGTTTATGTAGTCTATTTACCTATAATATTCTAGTGTGAATAAGTGGTGGATGACGTAATGAGGCAACAATAATGACTTATCTATGAAACCATATAGTCTAATGACCATACCTTATGTTAGGAGGTACCAATATCCTTATTCCCCTTTAACTCTTATTTTACTTTCAATTTTTGAGGCTATTCTAGGGTAGTCAGCATACATAACTCGTAAGGTTGGTCTGAGAAATTCAAAACTAAAAGTTATAATTGTGTTCTGCTCATAACCCTAGTCCAATAATACATTGATAATTGCTACCCTTTTTCATATTTTTTGGTTACTGATATCGAAGGATACTTATTCCTAGTGGCACTGAAGAACATCCAAACCAAATTGGATCAATGTCTGAATATTGGGTTCTCCTCATCTTCCTTCATATCCACCAGCTGCTCATGCATTTTCTCGATAAGAAATGTGAGCCAATTGAAGTAAATTGGGGCATTTTTATTATCCCTTGTCAGTGTCGTGTACATCCTAGTGTTGGAGATGCAATATATAGTGGCCAATTTCTAATCTATTATGTCTAGGTTTGAATCAAGGTTAGCTATTATGGCCAACATGGAGTACAAATATGATTCTACAAATTCACTGGTAGGAATAGGAGTTGTGGGCAGGGCTTCTCTGGACTTATTTATCTTAAACTAGCCATACAACCAGGTTCTAAAAAGTTTTCCATCTCATGCACAGTTCCTTAGAGTGTAATATTTGACATTCTGCTCTAAGTTAAAATCTCTAAGAGGTACAAAGGGTTTATCCCATTGCAAAGAGATCTCGATAAGCTTACTTTGTAATATGAAACAAAACCTTACCATTGAAAATTCTCACAGATCTAGATGTAAGGTCATAGAATTTTGCTATGGAGAAGACTAATTTAGAGTAAGGATGGAATGCATCACAAATATAATAAGCAAGAAAATAATACATAGCCCCAAAACGTTGGTCTGGAAGAGGCTCCCCCTTGAAGAATTTATCTTCATATCCCCATATCATGTTGTCTCTGGTTGTGTACATCATCCTTGTGTCTATGATCCCTACCTTCTTGTCTATGTAATATAGCATTTCCACCTTGCTAGATTGCCCAATATACTTTGTTGAAGATGATGCCATTTCAACTTTTTAGTAACTCACTCTTCACAAATTGCTCTAGGGAGTATGTAGGAAACTATTCTCAACAATGCTCTGGTTCCTCAGCTTGATTGCTCGTAAATGACTAAAAATTTGAATTTGCTTACTTAAATAGATTTTCAAGCACTCCTTCACCATGAATGATAATGAGTGGGTGGTTACCTTCCATGATCTCAAACAAGCAAATCATATATTGTGAAGTGTGGCTTGTCAGTGAAGTATACATATTTGATTGTATGACATTCATGGAAGATGGTGGTAAACTATCCATTGGTACACTTCTCAAGGCACATTTATTTACCCATATTCATGGTGGAATGATGAACTCAATGGATTCTAATGCTATACTTCCTTTTTCCAATTCTACTCATCTAAAAATGCATGTTCCTTTTAGTGCTCTCCCTAAAATTCTGCCAATTGTATTTTTGCAATGGTAACTTTGACCAAGTTGACTGTAGATTTTAGAAATTTACCAATTTTAAAAATTGTTGAAGGATTTTGGGCCTCTTGAAAACTCTGTTGGACTTTGAATTTTTTTGTTCTTAATTCTGATAAGCATTGTTTGACCACTTTGACTGTGGATTCTACATTGCATTACATCCTTGTGAAGTATAGCACAGTCGTTTGGTCAAGCGAAAAATGATCTCATTTTCTTCATTTGCTTTTTTTGGACTCAATAAAGAAAATATAATACAACATGTGTACATAAATAAAATATGATTCAACATATGTATATATATTACAATAGGAGAGATATTCTAACTAAAATATAGTTTGATATGATAACCATTTATAGGAGTGGGTTGTATATTTCCTCTTTGATCTTGGAGCTGGAAGGCATTGCTCTCCTTCACTTCGACAATATTGAATGATCCTTCCTAGAAAGAATCAAATTTTTATGATTTCCTGGCTTAGCCTTTTTAGCATTCCACCTTAGCACTGAATCTCCTTTGAGCTTTTTGTACCTTGTTTTTTTGTCAAACCATTCTTTGGTATTCATGGAGTATTTCTAAAATTTATCATAAACTTGAGTTATTTGTTCTTCCAAGTGCAACAGATGCATCAATTTGATATCTTGTAGATTCTGATCAAGTTATGAATCTTGGCTGGCCCATTTCAAAGCTGGTATCTCCATATGCATAGGTAGAATAGATTCTGTTGGCAATTTTGGGTACTTTGGGTACATTGCCTTTGCTCAAGTGTATAAGTTGTCATTGATGTCAAGAAGCTCTTGAAGGAATTTGATTTGATGTCAAACAATTTGTTTTGATGAAGGTTATGGCATGACAGTTTCAAAGGTCTTTTGTAAACCCCAAGTTGGCAGGTTTAAAGATTACAGGTGGATGCATTAGTTTAATGCATTTGGGTCCAGGAGGAAGTATTTATTTAAATAATTAAAAACCTTGTTAAGGTTCCTTTTAATTATTTTTAAATAAATATTATTTTTGTTTGCATTGGGTTCTCCTAACCCATGGCGCAAATGTCTTAACTTTGATGGCGCTATGTTCTAAGATTGTGGGCGCTAGCCAAGACCTCCGTCGACGTGTTAAACTCCTCCGTCGACGTGTTAAACTCCTCGCCGACGTCAAGAGTTTATGGGAAATATGCATATAAATCTCCCATGATGAAGATCAAAGATTATCCCATCCGCATTTTTGAAAAGTGTTGCTCGCTGTGAATTCATGATCTGATGTTCGATTTCTTCCTCGTTGAGATTTCGTGATCCGTTGTTCGGATATCCGTCGTTCATTTTTTGTATCCGTCGTAAGGTTTCGTCGTCGTCATTCATGTCAGAAGACAGGGAGGCCTATTGTTTATTTTAGCCCTGGCATAGAAGGTACAAGGGAAACAGAGTGAGGTTCAAACCTCACCGGATGCCTTTGGTGCACCGATAGCGGCTAGGCTGTTGGCGCGCTACCCGAATGGGAGGTTCCGCATTCGAATAACGTGAAAGGGTTTTTCTTCATTGAAGTGGACGCAGCGGGTGGTGTTAGAGTTCATGCGCAATTTCTCCATAGCACGATTTTTGGTGTTGGCCAAGGTATTTTTGAAATTAATTTTTGCTAGTGTATTTTGTGGATGGAGGAAGTTTATTAGAGAGAAAAACAGCTTAGGAGTTATAAGGAGTTTGAAGCTTGCTTTATTTTGATAAAATATTCTTTTGAAAGTGTTGTTTGCATTATCTTATTGCATTCTTATGAGAGATAAAGTTTATTGTTGATAAGACTATAAGGGAGAAATAAGGTGTATAAGGGATAAATATTTCTTGTAATGTTGAGAGTGCTTTTGGTTGATTATGGAAATGAAAGCATGATGTTTTAAGGTTAGAATTGCTTCTTGTGTGAAGTTGTGAAACCTTAAGTGGGCAGCTTTGAGATTGACATTAGCTTTCATTAAATTGGTTATAATCAAGCTATTCTTTACTTGGTTAAAGTGTTGGGCTTACTTCTTTGTTGATGATTTGAAAAGTTGTTTTGTGCTATTGAGATTTGAGTTGGTGGATGCTTTTTGTTCAAACAATATTGGAGAGAAAAGGAGTTCTACTTGTTTCCTTTTCTGATGTTGATTGTGAAATGCTTCAAGGTTGTGTTTTGAGTTGAATGGTGTTGATTGAACCTTGGTTGATGAGCATTGTTGTTGAAGCCCTAATTGATGGTGAAAAGAACATGAGTATCATTGTTATGTGATTCTTTGCATAGTTGGCAATTGTTGGGGTTTCATGTTCTTGAAAGAAAGCATTCTATCCTATCCATTTCAGATATTGAGTTGAGTTTTCAGATTTGAGATTGAGATTGAGCTGAGTTGATTTGAGTTGAGTTTTGAGATTGGGAGTTGAGTATAGAACATATTGAGTCTCTAACAATTCTCTTTATGCTTCTATGAGTTTGAAAAATCACATTGGGTCTCTAACAATTCACTTTGTGATTTCCTACTAAGAAAGTTTTTCTTGGTGAGCTTGCTGAGTTTTTGGACAGGGTACGGTTGGAGCAGTTTTGGACAGTTTCCATGGGGACTTGTGAGCAGATTTGGACAGGTCCTAGCAGAGGACTTGTGAGTCGAGTTTGATAGTTCTATCAGAGAACTTGAGGACAGAGGTGCACTGGTTCTATGAGAAGAACCTGAGGACAGATTTGGCAAGTCTTTGAGAAGGCTTGTATGTAGAGGATTGATTTGTTCAAGAGTTGGACAGATCTGACAGACAGAGGAAGACTTGTACTAGACCGACTGACTGTGTTTGGTACAGGTTGCTGAGCTGCTGTGGACGTGATCATAGAAGGCAGAGGTCTCTTAGGCTAAGCATTGAGGACAGGAGGTCTTCGGTGGAAAGGAGTTCCACGTGCTGGCAAGAGGTAGAGGCAGTTGATCTTCTGAGGGATCATTTCTAGAGCAGAGGGGAAGGTATCTCCTTTGAGCAGAGGCTCATAAATTTTGATTGGGGGAAGGTATCTCCTTTGAGCAGAGGCTCATAAATTCTGATTGGGGGAAGGTATCTCCTTTGGGCCGAGGCTCATAAACATTGTAATTGGGAAGGATTCCCAAAGAACTTTGAGATAACTTTTAGAGAAAAGTTTTGTGGACGTAGCCCAGCCATTCCGGGTGAACCACGTTAAAATTGGTGTCACTTTGTGGATGATATTGTGCATTGCTTTGATATTGCTTTGGGTATATTGCTTTACTATTTTGAAGTATAATGGAAAAAGTAAAAAGAGGTCTTATACTATTCACCCCCCCTCTCAGTATAAGCTTGTGTTCTTCAATTGGTATCAGAGTAGGTGCCTTCGAAAAGTTTAACAACTTGAAGGAAAAGCTAGTAAAGAACACAATGGATCATTCAAGTGGCAATGCAACACCTATTCTTGATGGGTCAGATTTTGGTCTTTGGAGTGCAAGGATGAAGGTTCATCTAATGGCACTTGGGAATGAGGTTTGGGAAGTGATTGAAGATGAGTACACTATTCCTGAACATGGTCCTAATACTAAAGAAGAAAGGCTCCTACATCACAGCAATTCAAAAGCAATGAATGCAATCTCGAAAGGCTTACGGAAAGGAGATCTCACCAAAGTGATTCACTGCAAGACAACTAGTGAAATTTGGAATCAGTTGAAGGTGGTTCATACAAGTGATACAAATGTCAGAAAGGCCAAGTTGAGACACTTCAAAGGTATGTTTGAACAACTCAAGATGAATGATGATGAAAATATTAGTGACTACATGCTTCGTATGGATGAGGTTGTTAACTCCATGAAAGACTTAGGTCTTGAGCTTGCTGAAAATGATGTTTGTGATAAGATTTTAAGATCTCTTCCTAATAGATTTAGTGAAAATATTTCTGCTATTGAGGAAGCTAAAGATTTGGATAAGTTGAAAAAGGATGAGCTCCATAGTATACTTGCAGCATTTGAGTTGAGAACTCAAGTGAAGGTTGATGTCAAGAAAGAGGCAGCTTTCAAGGCTACCAAGAAATCCAAGGGTAAACAACTTCAAGATAGTGATGAGTCTTCTAGTGATGAAGAGGCATATTACAACAAGAAAGGCAAGTTCTCTAGAAAGCACAAAAGTATGAAAAATATAAGATGTTTCAATTGTGGAAAGTTTGGTCATTATGCTACTGACTATATTGTTCCCAAGAATGAAAGTGATGAAGATAAACAGGATTCTAAGAGCAAGGATTCTGAAAAGCACAAGCATCACAGGAAAAACAAAGATGAGCACAACAATCAAGGAAAGAGGTATTCTCACAAGCACAAGAAGAGTTTCTACCTAGACAAAGCAAGTAAGTGTTCTAGTAGTGATAGTGAAAGTTCTTCAAGTGATAATGAAAATGAGATGTTGTTCATATCAGAAAAAGAGGAAGAACCGAAACATAGATTCATTATCATGAAATGTCTTAGATGTGGAAACTTTGGTCACCTTGAGGATGATTGCACAAATAATGATTTGGTTTCTAGTATGTATGAGGATGCTTCAGAAAACTATAAGGAAGATGCATGTATGGTTTTTGAAAAGGGTAGCACCTCTAGTGATAAGAAATCTGAAAAAGGCTTTGATGATTCAAAAAGCAAACAAATAGAGGAAGATATAGAGAAAGGTGAAGTAGATCTTAAAGGTGAACTTATTAGTGCTCTTAGTGCTTTGAAAAAGGAAAGAAAGAAGAATGCTAGACTCAAGGATAAGTTAGATGAATGTTGTATGGAGAGAGATGATCTTATAGAAAGTCTTGACTTCTCTATAGCTAAGACACAGGAACTCAAGGATGAGTTAGAGTCTAAGGTTCTTGAGTATAGTGAGTTAGAACAGAAAATGGCTTCTTTGAAAGAGGAAACTAAAGAGTACAAGGATAAGCTTTACAGGTTCCAAGATAGCTCCAAAAAGGTTAAGTCACTCATCAAAGGTCAAAGAAAGACAACAGATAAAACAGGCCTTGGTTTTGTTAAGCCACACAAGGAACAAGTTGGAGAGTCTAGTAAGAGACTCCAAAAGGAAGAGAGTTCTGATGAGGAAAGTATTTCAGAAAAGGAGTCCTTGAATGATAGATGCACAGAAATAGAAAACAGAATTCAGAATGAGAAGAAGAAGTTTTCAGAACCTAAGAGGTCAAATAAAGGGAAGTTTCAAGGCAGATGTTTTGCTTGTCACAGGTTTGGTCACATGGCTTCACATTGCATGGCTCAAGTGAAGAAGGTAAATGACAGTTTCAGAAGTGCTAGTTACTTTCAAGGGTATTGCTACTCTTGTCAATAGTTTGGGCACAAGGCAGTTTATTGCAAGGCAAATAACAAGAACAGGTTTGGTCAGAATAGGTTTGGCCAACAGGTTTGGTCAGTACAGGTTTGGTCAGAATAGGTTTGGCCAGAATAGGTTTGGTCAGAAAAGGTTTGGTTAGAATAGGTTTGGTCAGAACTGGTGGATTCAAAGATCAGGTTTACCTCAGAGAAACAACATCGTCAAGTGTTTCAAGTGCAACAATGAAGGTCACATAATCAGACAGTGTAGAGCTAAAATTCTAGAATACAAGAACAGGAACAGTGGCATGATCAGGTCCAAGGATCAAGGCATGGACAAGAACAGGGATGAGAACAAGAACAAGAACAGTGACAAGAATAGGAATATGGGCAAAGAGTTCAAGAGAAGGCCCGACAAGGAAGTTATAGACGCTGATGATGATCAGTGCCTAATGGGAGTTTTACTCCCACCCCAGAATTAATCACCTCATCAGGAGGTGGGGGAGGGACTAAGCTAAGAGGCTCATTCTTAGTCCCGAGCCCCAAAGGTGACCCTTTGCCATTGATGACAAAGGGGGAGAGATATGAGTAAGGGGGAGAGCTTCAAAGTGAAGAGGAGAGCTTCAAGTCAGGGGGAGCAAAACTTCAAAGGAAGATTCTCAGTTGTGGGCACAGTTGGTCAGTTGTTAGCATAGTTGGTTTTAGTTTTGGCTCTTGAGAAGTGTTTTCAGTAAAGGTTTGCCATCAATGACAAAGGGGGAGATTGTTGGCAATTTTGGGTACTTTGGGTACATTGCCTTTGCTCAAGTGTATAAGTTGTCATTGATGTCAAGAAGCTCTTGAAGGAATTTGATTTGATGTCAAACAATTTGTTTTGATGAAGGTTACGACATGACAGTTTCAAAGGTCTTTTGTAAACCCCAAGTTGGCAGGTTTAAAGATTACAGGTGGATGCATTAGTTTAATGCATTTGGGTCCAGGAGGAAGTATTTATTTAAATAATTAAAAACCTTGTTAAGGTTCCTTTTAATTATTTTTAAATAAATATTTGTTTGCATTGGGTTCTCCTAACCCATGGCGCAAATGTCTTAACTTTGATGGCGCTATGTTCTAAGATTGTGGGCGCTAGCCAAGACCTCCGTCGACGTGTTAAACTCCTCCGCCGACGTGTTAAACTCCTCGTCGACGTCAAGAGTTTATGGGAAATATGCATATAAATCTCCCACGATGAAGATCAAAGATTATCCCATCCGCATTTTCGAAAAGTGTTGCTCGCTGTGAATTCATGATCTGATGTTCGATTTCTTCCTCGTTGAGATTTCGTGATCCGCTGTTCGGATATCCGTCGTTCATTTTTTGTATCCGTCGTAAGGTTTCGTCATCGTCATTCACGTCAGAAGACAGGGAGGCCTGTTGTTTATTTTAGCCCTGGCATAGAAGGTACAAGGGAAACAGAGTGAGGTTTAAACCTCACCGGATGCCTTTGGCGCACCGGTAGCGGCTAGGCTATTGGCGCGCTACCCGAATGGGAGGTTTCGCATTCGAATAACGTGAAAGGGTTTTTCTTCATTGAAGTGGACGCAGTGGGTGGTGTTAGAGTTCATGCGCAATTTCTCCATAGCACGATTTTTGGTGTTGGCCAAGGTATTTTCGAAATTAATTTTTGCTAGTGTATTTTGTGGATGGAGGAAGTTTATTAGAGAGAAAAATAGCTTAGGAGTTATAAGGAGTTTGAAGCTTGCTTTATTTTGATAAAATATTCTTTTGAAAGTGTTGTTTGCATTATCTTATTGCATTCTTATGAGAGATAAAGTTTATTGTTGATAAGACTATAAGGGAGAAATAAGGTGTATAAGGGATAAATATTTCTTGTAATGTTGAGAGTGCTTTTGGTTGATTATGGAAATGAAAGCATGATGTTTTAAGGTTAGAATTGCTTCTTGTGTGAAGTTGTGAAACCTTAAGTGGGCAGCTTTGAGATTGACATTAGCTTTCATTAAATTGGTTATAATCAAGCTATTCTTTACTTGGTTAAAGTGTTGGGCTTACTTCTTTGTTGATGATTTGAAAAGTTGTTTTGTGCTATTGAGATTTGAGTTGGTGGATGCTTTTTGTTCAAACAATATTGGAGAGAAAAGGAGTTCTACTTGTTTCCTTTTCTGATGTTGATTGTGAAATGCTTCAAGGTTGTGTTTTGAGTTGAATGGTGTTGATTGAACCTTGTTTGATGAGCATTGTTGTTGAAGCCCTAATTGATGGTGAAAAGAACATGAGTATCATTGTTATGTGATTCTTTGCATAGTTGGCAATTGTTGGGGTTTCATGTTCTTGAAAGAAAGCATTCTATCCTATCCATTTCAGATATTGAGTTGAGTTTTCAGATTTGAGATTGAGATTGAGCTGAGTTGATTTGAGTTGAGTTTTGAGATTGGGAGTTGAGTATAGAACATATTGAGTCTCTAACAATTCTCTTTATGCTTCTATGAGTTTGACAAATCACATTGGGTCTCTAACAATTCACTTTGTGATTTCCTACTAAGAAAGTTTTTCTTGGTGAGCTTGCTGAGTTTTTGGACAGGTTCCGATGGGGACTTGTGAGCTTTTTGAAGTGGGGACTTGTGAGATTTGGTTGGGACTTGTGAGCATTTGGACAGGTTTCGATGGGGACTTGTGAGCAGATTTGGACAGGTCCTAGCAGAGGACTTGTGAGCTGAGTTTGATAGTTCTATCAGAGAACTTGAGGACAGAGGTGCACTGGTTCTATGAGAAGAACCTGAGGACAGATTTGGCAAGTCTTTGAGAAGGCTTGTATGCAGAGGATTGATTTGTTCAAGAGTTGGACAGATCTGACAGATAGAGGAAGACTTGTACTAGACCGACTGACTATGTTTGGTACAGGTTGTTGAGCTATTGTGGACGTGATCATAGAAGGCAGAGGTCTCTTAGGCTAAGCATTGAGGACAGGAGGTCTTCGGTGGAAAGGAGTTCCACATGCTGGCAAGAGGTAGAGGTAGTTGATCTTCTGAGGGATCATTTCCAGAGCAGAGGGGAAGGTATCTCCTTTGAGCAGAGGCTCATAAATTTTGATTGGGGGAAGGTATCTCCTTTGAGCAGAGGCTCATAAATTTTGATTGGGGGAAGGTATCTCCTTTGGGCCGAGGCTCATAAACATTGTAATTGGGAAGGATTCCCAAAGAACTTTGAGATAACTTTTAGAGAAAAGTTTTGTGGACGTAGCCCAGCCATTCTGGGTGAACCACGTTAAAATTGGTGTCACTTTGTGGATGATATTGTGCATTGCTTTGATATTGCTTTGGGTATATTGCTTTACTATTTTGAAGTATAATGGAAAAAGTAAAAAGAGGTCTTATACTGTTCACCCCCCTCTCAATATAAGCTTGTGTTCTTCAATTGGTATCAGAGCAGGTGCCTTCGAAAAGTTTAACAACTTGAAGGAAAAGCTAGTAAAGAACACAATGGATCATTCAAGTGGCAATGCAGCACCTATTCTTGATGGGTCAGATTTTGGTCTTTGGAGTGCAAGGATGAAGGTTCATCTAATGGCACTTGGGAATGAGGTTTGGGAAGTGATTGAAGATGAGTACACTATTCCTGAACATGGTCCTAATACTAAAGAAGAAAGGCTCCTACATCACAGCAATTCAAAAGCAATGAATGCAATCCTGAAAGGCTTACAGAAAGGAGATCTCACCAAAGTGATTCACTGCAAGACAACTAGTGAAATGTGGAATCGGTTGAAGGTGGTTCATACAGGTGATACAAATGTCAGAAAGGCCAAGTTGAGACACTTCAAAGGTATGTTTGAACAACTCAAGATGAATGATGATGAAAATATTAGTGACTACATGCTTCGTATGGATGAGGTTGTTAACTCCATGAAAGACTTAGGTCTTGAGCTTGCTGAAAATGATGTTTGTGATAAGATTTTAAGATCTCTTCCTAATAGATTTAGTGAAAATATTTTTGCTATTGAGGAAGCTAAAGATTTGGATAAGTTGAAAAAGGATGAGCTCCATAGTATACTTGCAGCATTTGAGTTGAGAACTCAAGTGAAGGTTGATGTCAAGAAAGAGGCAGATTTCAAGGCTACCAAGAAATCCAAGGGTAAACAACTTCAAGATAGTGATGAGTCTTCTAGTGATGAAGAGGCATATTACAACAAGAAAGGCAAGTTCTCTAGAAAGCACAAAAGTATGAAAAATGTAAGATGTTTCAATTGTGGAAAGTTTGGTCATTATGCTACTGACTCGTACTATTCCCAAGAATGAAAGTGATGAAGATAAACAGGATTCTAAGAGCAAGGATTCTGAAAAGCACAAGCATCACAGGAAAAACAAAGATGAGCACAACAATCAAGGAAAGAGGTATTCTCACAAGCACAAGAAGAGTTTCTACCTAGACAAAGCAAGTAAGTGTTCTAGTAGTGATAGTGAAAGTTCTTCAAGTGATAATGAAAATGAGATGTTGTTCATATCAAAAAAAGAGGAAGAACCGAAACATAGATTCATTATCATGAAATGTCTTAGATGTGGAAACTTTGGTCACCTTGAGGATGATTGCACAAATAATGATTTGGTTTCTAGTATGTATGAGGATGCTTCAGAAAACTATAAGGAAGATGCATGTATGGTTTTTGAAAAGGGTAGCACCTCTAGTGATAAGAAATCTGAAAAAGGCTTTGATGATTCAAAAAGCAAACAAATAGAGGAAGATATAGAGAAAGGTGAAGTAGATCTTAAAGGTGAACTTATTAGTGCTCTTAGTGCTTTGAAAAAGGAAAGAAAGAAGAATGCTAGACTCAAGGATAAGTTAGATGAATGTTGTATGGAGAGAGATGATCTTATAGAAAGTCTTGACTTCTCTATAGCTAAGACACGAGAACTCAAGGATGAGTTAGAGTCTAAGGTTCTTGAGTATAGTGAGTTAGAACAGAAAATGGCTTCTTTGAAAGAGGAAACTAAAGAGTACAAGGATAAGCTTTACAGGTTCCAAGATAGCTCCAAAAAGGTTAAGTCACTCATCAAAGGTCAAAGAAAGACAACAGATAAAATAGGCCTTGGTTTTGTTAAGCCACACAAGGAACAAGTTGGAGAGTCTAGTAAGAGACTCCAAAAGGAAGAGAGTTCTGATGAGGAAAGTATTTCAGAAAAGGAGTCCTTGAATGATAGATGCACGAAAATAGAAAACAGAATTCAGAATGAGAAGAAGAAGTTTTCAGAACCTAAGAGGTCAAATAAAGGAAAGTTTCAAGGCAGATGTTTTGCTTGTCACAGGTTTGGTCACATGGCTTCACATTGCATGGCTCAAGTGAAGAAGGTAAATGACAGTTTCGAAAGTGCTAGTTACTTTCAAGGGTATTGCTACTCTTGTCAATAGTTTGGGCACAAGGCAGTTTATTGCAAGGCAAATAACAAGAACAGGTTTGGTCAGAATAGGTTTGGCCGAACGTTTGGTCGACGTTTGGTCAACGTTTGGCAACGTTTGGTCGAACAGGTTTGGTCGAAAAGGTTTGGTTAGAACAGGTTTGGTCGAAGCGGTGGATTCAAAGATCAGGTTTACCTCGGAGAAACAACATCGTCAAGTGTTTCAAGTGCAACAATGAAGGTCACATAATCAGACAGTGTAGAGCTGAAATTCTAGAATACAGGAACAAGAACAGTGGCATGATCAGGTCCAAGGATCAAGGCATGGACAAGAACAGGGATGAGAACAAGAACAAGAAAAGTGACAAGAATAGGAATATGGGCAAAGAGTTCAAGAGAAGGCCCGACAAGGAAGTTATAGACGCTGATGATGATCAGTGCCTAATGGGAGTTTTACTCCCACCCCAGAATTAATCACCTCATCAGGAGGTGGGGGAGGGACTAAGCTAAGAGGCTCATTCTTAGTCCCGAGCCCCAAAGGTGACCCTTTGCCATTGATGACAAAGGGGGAGAGATATGAGTAAGGGGGAGAGCTTCAAAGTGAAGAGGAGAGCTTCAAGTCGGGGGGAGCAAAACTTCAAAGGAAGATTCTCAGTTGTGGGCACAGTTGGTCGGTTGTTAGCACAGTTGGTTTCAGTTTTGGCTCTTGAGAAGTGTTTTCAGTAAAGGTTTGCCATCAATGACAAAGGGGGAGATTGTTGGCAATTTTGGGTACTTTGGGTACATTGCCTTTGCTCAAGTGTATAAGTTGTCATTGATGTCAAGAAGCTCTTGAAGGAATTTGATTTGATGTCAAATAACTTGTTTTGATGAAGGTTACGGCATGACAGTTTCAAAGGTCTTTTGTAAACCCCAAGTTGGCAGGTTTAAAGATTACAGGTGGATGCATTAGTTTAATGCATTTGGGTCCAGGAGGAAGTATTTATTTAAATAATTAAAAACCTTGTTAAGGTTCCTTTTAATTATTTTTAAATAAATATTTGTTTGCATTGGGTTCTCCTAACCCATGGCGCAAATGTCTTAACTTTGATGGCGCTATGTTCTAAGATTGTGGGCGCTAGCCAAGACCTCCGTCGACATGTTAAACTCCTCCGCCGACGTGTTAAACTCCTCGTCGACGTCAAGAGTTTATGGGAAATATGCATATAAATCTCCCACGATGAAGATCAAAGATTATCCCATCCGCATTTTTGAAAAGTGTTGCTCGCTGTGATTTCGCGATCTGATGTTCGATTTCTTCCTCGCTGAGATTTCGTGATCCGCTGTTCGGATATCCGTCGTTCATTTTTTGTATCCGTCGTAAGGTTTCGTCGTCGTCATTCATGTCAGAAGACAGGGAGGCCTATTGTTTATTTTAGCCCTGGCACAGAAGGTACAAGGGAAACAGAGTGAGGTTTAAACCTCACCGGATGCCTTTGGCGCACCGGTAGCGGCTAGGCTGTTGGCGCGCTACCCGAACGGGAGGTTTCGCATTTGAATAACGTGAAAGGGTTTTTCTTCATTGAAGTGGACGCAGCGGGTGGTGTTAGAGTTCGTGCGCAATTTCTCCATAGCACGATTTTTGGTGTTGGCCAAGGTATTTTCGAAATTAATTTTTGCTAGTGTATTTTGCGGATGGAGGAAGTTTATTAGAGAGAAAAACAGCTTAGGAGTTATAAGGAGTTTGAAGCTTGCTTTATTTTGATAAAATATTCTTTTGAAAGTGTTGTTTGCATTATCTTATTGCATTCTTATGAGAGATAAAGTTTATTGTTGATAAGACTATAAGGGAGAAATAAGGTGTATAAGGGATAAATATTTCTTGTAATGTTGAGAGTGCTTTTGGTTGATTATGGAAATGAAAGCATGATGTTTTAAGGTTAGAATTGCTTCTTGTGTGAAGTTGTGAAACCTTAAGTGGGCAGCTTTGAGATTGACATTAGCTTTCATTAAATTGGTTATAATCAAGCTATTCTTTACTTGGTTAAAGTGTTGGGCTTACTTCTTTGTTGATGATTTGAAAAGTTGTTTTGTGCTATTGAGATTTGAGTTGGTGGATGCTTTTTGTTCAAACAATATTGGAGAGAAAAGGAGTTCTACTTGTTTCCTTTTCTGATGTTGATTGTGAAATGCTTCAAGGTTGTGTTTTGAGTTGAATGGTGTTGATTGAACCTTGGTTGATGAGCATTGTTGTTGAAGCCCTAATTGATGGTGAAAAGAACATGAGTATCATTGTTATGTGATTCTTTGCATAGTTGGCAATTGTTGGGGTTTCATGTTCTTGAAAGAAAGCATTCTATCCTATCCATTTCAGATATTGAGTTGAGTTTTCAGATTTGAGATTGAGATTGAGCTGAGTTGATTTGAGTTGAGTTTTGAGATTGGGAGTTGAGTATAGAACATATTGAGTCTCTAACAATTCTCTTTATGCTTCTATGAGTTTGACAAATCACATTGGGTCTCTAACAATTCACTTTGTGATTTCCTACTAAGAAAGTTTTTCTTGGTGAGCTTGCTGAGTTTTTGGACAGGGGACTTGTGAGGACTTGGAGCTTTGAAGTTTCATGGGGACTTGTGAGCAGATTTGGACAGGTCCTAGCAGAGGACTTGTGAGCTGAGTTTGATAGTTCTATCAGAGAACTTGAGGACAGAGGTGCACCGGTTCTATGAGAAGAACCTGAGGACAGATTTGGCAAGTCTTTGAGAAGGCTTGTATGTAGAGGATTGATTTGTTCAAGAGTTGGACAGATCTCGACAGATAGAGGAAGACTTGTACTAGACCGACTGACTATGTTTGGTACAAGTTGTTGAGCTACTGTGGACGTGATCATAGAAGGCAGAGGTCTCTTAGGCTAAGCATTGAGGACAGGAGGTCTTCGATGGAAAGGAGTTCCACGTGCTGGCAAGAGGTAGAGGCAGTTGATCTTCTGAGGGATCATTTCCAGAGCAGAGGGGAAGGTATCTCCTTTGAGAAGAGGCTCATAAATTTTGATTGGGGGAAGGTATCTCCTTTGAGCAGAGGCTCATAAATTCTGATTGGGGGAAGGTATCTCCTTTGGGCCGAGGCTCATAAACATTGTAATTGGGAAGGATTCCCAAAGAACTTTGAGATAACTTTTAGAGAAAAGTTTTGTGGATGTAGCCCAGCCATTCTGGGTGAACCACGTTAAAATTGGTGTCACTTTGTGGATGATATTGTGCATTGCTTTGATATTGCTTTGGGTATATTGCTTTACTATTTTGAAGTATAATGGAAAAAGTATAAAGAGGTCTTATACTGTTCACCCCCCTCTCAGTATAAGCTTGTGTTCTTCAATTGGTATCAGAGCAGGTGCCTTCGAAAAGTTTAACAACTTGAAGGAAAAGCTAGTAAAGAACATAATGGATCATTCAAGTGGCAATGCAACACCTATTCTTGATGGGTCAGATTTTGGTCTTTGGAGTGCAAGGATGAAGGTTCATCTAATGGCACTTGGGAATGAGGTTTGGGAAGTGATTGAAGATGAGTACACTATTCCTGAACATGGTCCTAATACTAAAGAAGAAAGGCTCCTACATCACAACAATTCAAAAGCAATGAATGCAATCCTGAAAGGCTTACAGAAAGCAGATCTCACCAAAGTGATTCACTACAAGACAACTAGTGAAATGTGGAATCAGTTGAAGGTGGTTCATACAGGTGATACAAATGTCAGAAAGGCCAAGTTGAGACACTTCAAAGGTATGTTTGAACAACTCAAGATGAATGATGATGAAAATATTAGTGACTACATGCTTCGTATGGATGAGGTTGTTAACTCCATGAAAGACTTAGGTCTTGAGCTTGCTGAAAATGATGTTTGTGATAAGATTTTAAGATCTCTTCCTAATAGATTTAGTGAAAATATTTCTGCTATTGAGGAAGCTAAAGATTTGGATAAGTTGAAAAAGGATGAGCTCCATAGTATACTTGCAGCATTTGAGTTGAGAACTCAAGTGAAGGTTGATGTCAAGAAAGAGGCAACTTTCAAGGCTACCAAGAAATCCAAGGGTAAACAGACTTCAAGATAGTGATGAGTCTTCTAGTGATGAAGAGGCATATTACAACAAGAAAGGCAAGTTCTCTAGAAAGCACAAAAGTATGAAAAATGTAAGATGTTTCAATTGTGGAAAGTTTGGTCATTATGCTACTGACTGTACTGTTCCCAAGAATGAAAGTGATGAAGATAAACAGGATTCTAAGAGCAAGGATTCTGAAAAGCACAAGCATCACAAGAAAAACAAAGATGAGCACAACAATCAAGGAAAGAGGTATTCTCACAAGCACAAGAAGAGTTTCTACCTAGACAAAGCAAGTAAGTGTTCTAGTAGTGATAGTGAAAGTTCTTCAAGTGATGATGAAAATGAGATGTTGTTCATATCAGAAAAAGAGGAAGAACCGAAACATAGATTCATTATCATGAAATGTCTTAGATGTGGAAACTTTGGTCACCTTGAGGATGATTGCACAAATAATGATTTGGTTTCTAGTATGTATGAGGATGCTTCAGAAAACTATAAGGAAGATGCATGTATGGTTTTTGAAAAGGGTAGCACCTCTAGTGATAAGAAATCTGAAAAAGGCTTTGATGATTCAAAAAGCAAACAAATAGAGGAAGATATAGAGAAAGGTGAAGTAGATCTTAAAGGTGAACTTATTAGTGCTCTTAGTGCTTTGAAAAAGGAAAGAAAGAAGAATGCTAGACTCAAGGATAAGTTAGATGAATGTTGTATGGAGAGAGATGATCTTATAGAAAGTCTTGACTTCTCTATAGCTAAGACACAGGAACTCAAGGATGAGTTAGAGTCTAAGGTTCTTGAGTATAGTGAGTTAGAACAGAAAATGGCTTCTTTGAAAGAGGAAACTAAAGAGTACAAGGATAAGCTTTACAGGTTCCAAGATAGCTCCAAAAAGGTTAAGTCACTCATCAAAGGTCAAAGAAAGACAACAGATAAAACAGGCCTTGGTTTTGTTAAGCCACACAAGGAACAAGTTGGAGAGTCTAGTAAGAGACTCCAAAAGGAAGAGAGTTCTGATGAGGAAAGTATTTCAGAAAAGGAGTCCTTGAATGATAGATGCACAGAAATAGAAAATAGAATTCAGAATGAGAAGAAGAAGTTTTCAGAACCTAAGAGGTCAAATAAAGGAAAGTTTCAAGGCAGATGTTTTGCTTGTCACAGGTTTGGTCACATGGCTTCACATTGCATGGCTCAAGTGAAGAAGGTAAATGACAGTTTTAGAAGTGCTAGTTACTTTCAAGGGTATTGCTACTCTTGTCAATAGTTTGGGCACAAGGCAGTTTATTGCAAGGCAAATAACAGGAACAAGTTTGGTCGAATTTTTTGGTCAGTTTGGTTTTCTTTGTAGGTTTGGTAAAAGGTTTGGTCAGAACAGGTTTGGTTAGAACTGGTGGATTCAAAGATCAGGTTTACCTCAGAGAAACAACATCGTCAAGTGTTTCAAGTGCAACAATGAAGGTCACATAATCAGACAGTGTAGAGCTGAAATTCTAGAATACAAGAATAGGAACAATGGCATGATCAGGTCCAAGGATCAAGGCATGGACAAGAACAGGGATGAGAACAAGAACAAGAACAGTGACAAGAATAGGAATATGGGCAAAGAGTTCAAGAGAAGGCCCGAAAAGGAAGTTATAGACGCTGATGATGATCAGTGCCTAATGGGAGTTTTACTCCCACCCCAGAATTAATCACCTCATCAGGAGGTGGGGGAGGGACTAAGCTAAGAGGCTCATTCTTAGTCCCGAGCCCCAAAGGTGACCCTTTGCCATTGATGACAAAGGGGGAGAGATATGAGTAAGGGGGAGAGCTTCAAAGTGAAGAGGAGAGCTTCAAGTCAGGGGGAGCAAAACTTCAAAGGAAGATTCTCAGTTGTGGGCACAGTTGGTCAGTTGTTAGCACAGTTGGTTTCAGTTTTGGCTCTTGAGAAGTGTTTTCAGTAAAGGTTTGCCATCAATGACAAAGGGGGAGATTGTTGGCAATTTTGGGTACTTTGGGTACATTGCCTTTGCTCAAGTGTATAAGTTGTCATTGATGTCAAGAAGCTCTTGAAGGAATTTGATTTGATGTCAAACAACTTGTTTTGATGAAGGTTACGACATGACAGTTTCAAAGGTCTTTTGTAAACCCCAAGTTGGCAGGTTTAAAGATTACAAGTGGATGCATTAGTTTAATGCATTTGGGTCCAGGAGGAAGTATTTATTTAAATAATTAAAAACCTTGTTAAGGTTCCTTTTAATTATTTTTAAATAAATATTTTTGTTTGCATTGGGTTCTCCTAACCCATGGCGCAAATGTCTTAACTTTGATGGCGCTATGTTCTAAGATTGTGGGCGCTAGCCAAGACCTCCGTCGACATGTTAAACTCCTCCGTCGACGTGTTAAACTCCTCGTCGACGTCAAGAGTTTATGGGAAATATGCATATAAATCTCCCACGATGAAGATCAAAGATTATCCCATCCGCATTTTTGAAAAGTGTTGCTCGCTGTGAATTCGTGATCTGATGTTCGATTTCTTCCTCACTGAGATTTCGTGATCCGTTGTTCGGATATCCGTCGTTCATTTTTTGTATCCGTCGTAAGGTTTCGTCGTCGTCATTCACGTCAGAAGACAGGGAGGCCTATTGTTTATTTTAGCCCTGGCACAGAAGGTACAAGGGAAACAGAGTGAGGTTTAAACCTCACCGGATGCCTTTGGCGCACCGGTAGCGGCTAGGTTGTTGGCGCGCTACCCGAACGGGAGGTTCCGCATTCGAATAACGTGAAAGGGTTTTTCTTCGTTGAAGTGGACGCAGCGGGTGGTGTTAGAGTTCGTGCGCAATTTCTCCATAGCACGATTTTTGGTGTTGGCCAAGGTATTTTTGAAATTAATTTTTGCTAGTGTATTTTACGGATGGAGGAAGTTTATTAGAGAGAAAAATAGCTTAGGAGTTATAAGGAGTTTGAAGCTTGCTTTATTTTGATAAAATATTCTTTTGAAGGTGTTGTTTGCATTATCTTATTGCATTCTTATGAGAGATAAAGTTTATTGTTGATAAGACTATAAGGGAGAAATAAGGTGTATAAGGGATAAATATTTCTTGTAATGTTGAGAGTGCTTTTGGTTGATTATGGAAATGAAAGCATGATGTTTTAAGGTTAGAATTGCTTCTTGTGTGAAGTTGTGAAACCTTAAGTGGGCAGCTTTGAGATTGACATTAGCTTTCATTAAATTGGTTATAATCAAGCTATTCTTTACTTGGTTAAAGTGTTGGGCTTACTTCTTTGTTGATGATTTGAAAAGTTGTTTTGTGCTATTGAGATTTGAGTTGGTGGATGCTTTTTGTTCAAATAATATTGGAGAGAAAAGGAGTTCTACTTGTTTCCTTTTCTGATGTTGATTGTGAAATGCTTCAAGGTTGTGTTTTGAGTTGAATGGTGTTGATTGAACCTTGTTTGATGAGCATTGTTGTTGAAGCCCTAATTGATGGTGAAAAGAACATGAGTATCATTGTTATGTGATTCTTTGCATAGTTGGCAATTGTTGGGGTTTCATGTTCTTGAAAGAAAGCATTCTATCCTATCCATTTCAGATATTGAGTTGAGTTTTCAGATTTGAGATTGAGATTGAGCTGAGTTGATTTGAGTTGAGTTTTGAGATTGGGAGTTGAGTATAGAACATATTGAGTCTCTAACAATTCTCTTTATGCTTCTATGAGTTTGACAAATCACATTGGGTCTCTAACAATTCACTTTGTGATTTCCTACTAAGAAAGTTTTTCTTGGTGAGCTTGCTGAGTTTTTGGACAGGTTCCGGTGGGGACTTGTGAGCATTTTTGGACAGGTTCGATGGGGACTTGGTGTGTGGGACTTGTGAGTTTTGGACAGGTTCCATGGGGACTTGTGAGCAGATTTGGACAGGTCCTAGCAGAGGACTTGTGAGCTGAGTTTGATAGTTCTATCAGAGAACTTGAGGACAGAGGTGCACTGGTTCTATGAGAAGAACCTGAGGACAGATTTGGCAAGTCTTTGAGAAGGCTTGTATGTAGAGGATTGATTTGTTCAAGAGTTGGACAGATCTGACAGACAGAGGAAGACTTGTACTAGACCGACTGACTGTGTTTGGTACAAGTTGTTGAGCTGTTGTGGACGTGATCATAGAAGGCAGAGGTCTCTTAGGCTAAGCATTGAGGACAGGAGGTCTTCGATGGAAAGGAGTTCCACGTGTCTGGCAAGAGGTAGAGGCAGTTGATCTTCCGAGGGATCATTTCCAGAGCAGAGGGGAAGGTATCTCCTTTGAGCAGAGGCTCATAAATTTTGATTGGGGGAAGGTATCTCCTTTGAGCAGAGGCTCATAAATTCTGATTGGGGGAAGGTATCTCCTTTGGGCCGAGGCTCATAAACATTGTAATTGGGAAGGATTCCCAAAGAACTTTGAGATAACTTTTAGAGAAAAGTTTTGTGGACGTAGCCTAGCCATTCTGGGTGAACCACGTTAAAATTGGTGTCACTTTGTGGATGATATTGTGCATTGCTTTGATATTGCTTTGGGTATATTGCTTTACTATTTTGAAGTATAATGGAAAAAGTAAAAAGAGGTCTTATACTGTTCACCCCCCCTCTCAGTATAAGCTTGTGTTCTTTAGATTCCTTGCCATAAACTAATGCATAAAGATATTTCTTGATAGACTTCTTTACAATGATTCTATCTACCCACAAAACCTGGTCAAGTAAAAAATGCCAACTCCTTTTATTATTTTCTAGTACCCTTTTTAGAATTCTAAGCAAGTTTTTATTGGTGGATTCCACCAATCCATTTCCCTAAGGGTAATAGTTAAAATAATTATTTATATTTTTGCCATACTTGCTTGCGAACTCAATGTATTTTGCACCTATGAAAGATAGGTTGTTATCACTTACAAGTGATTTCGGGATTCGAAACCTTGTGATAAAATTTTCCAAAAATTCAATCACTACTTCTTGGTATAATCTCTTAGTTGGAATAGCCTCAACCCATATAGTGAAATAGTTAGTGGTAGTAAGGATGAACTTATGACCTACTGATGAATTGGGATTAATGACTCCAACAAATTTGAGTCCCCGTTGTTGGAAGGGCTCTTCTACCTGAATTGGTTTGAGAGGAAATATTGCATTCTTGGTTCTTCCCACATATCTCTGATACTTATCGCATGACTTAGCTACTTTGAAAACATCCATAAAGATATTGGGTCAGTAGTATACTACTCTTATTATTTTCATAGAGGTTATACTTCCTAAAAAATGACCTCCAGATAGGCCTCCATGAAATTCCTTGATGACCTTCTATTTTTCATTATCTTTCAGACATCTTAGGAGTACTCCATCTAGGTTCCTTCTATACAAAATTTTAGGAAGTAACACATAATTTAAATCTTGTAGTTTGAATCTCATCCTCTATGAATTATTGAGACCTTGTAGACATACTCTTGACTAGAAATAGACCAACAATTGATCTACCCAATCAGAATTTCTTGGAAGATTGTCATTTTGATCATTCTCTGCTCTTTGATAGCTTACTATTTGTTTCAGATTTGCCTTAGCTATGAGTTCCTGACACAATGCTCTTTCTCTAACCAACTTGGTAGGATGGATTTCTACATCATACTCCTGTGTTTTAGTAATCCATCCAACCCTTTTATCATCTAGTTCTCCTTAAAGGATAAAGTTTATTACATATAGGTACACTACATAGACTAAAGTCTTACTTTGAACTAAGTATTGCCTAAACATCTTTTAAAACTTCATTACAATAAATACCTATATTTCAATAAAATTGTACTTTGTATGATACTCGTACAAAGTTTAAATCTAGAAGAAAATTTGGCATTCCTCTCCATTCTCATCCTTTTGAGTGATCACTGATGCATAGGTTTCCTCAGCTCCATAGGCATACACAATAAAATATTTATTGAAGTTAGGATTCATCAATACTAGTGCAGATGTAATTGCTTATTTTATAGCTTCAAAAGCTTTTTTTCTTTTCTTAGTCCACTTGAATTCCATATTCTTTTTGAGTAATTCTGAGATGGGCCTGACTACTTGAGAAAAGTTCAAGATGAACTTCCTCACAAATTTGATCCGCCCAAAGAAGGATTGCAACCCTTTCTTTTTTGTAGGAAGGGGACGGACTAGAATTGATTTTATTATATATAGATCTATTGCCATCCCATTTTTGGATACTACATATCCCAAAAATTTGCCTTCATGGACCGCGAAGAATAATTTCTTTGGATTGAGAGAAATTCTAAACTCTTTGCACTTCTAGAAAACTTTCTCTAAATATTCAAGATGTGATTTCTTCCTATGAGAAAACACTGTCATATCATTCAGATAAATCATAATTATTTTATTTATCAACTCACCAAAAGCATAGTCTATGGCCCTCTAAAAGGTGGATCTCGTATTGGATAGGCCAAATGGTATTTTGTGATAAGCAAATGTGCCCCACTTGGTGGTGAAGGTTGTTTTGAATTGGTCTTCATATTTAACATAAATATGGTTGTACCCAAAGAAACCATCAAGAAATGACTATCTTTCCTCCTCTAACACCATTTGTAGAATTTGATCCATTTGAGGAAGTGGATAATGATCCTTTAATGAAGCTCTATTCAAGTTTTAGAAATCCACATATAACCAGATTTCTTCATTTTTCTTTCTCACTAGGACCAAGTTGGATTGATAGGATAGATGATATTCCCTTTTAGAATCTTAAGCAATTCCTATCTCATTATGGACATAATTTTAGGATTCATAGGACTTTGTATTTATCTAAAAGGTTTTGCATCAGGTTCTAGCTTGATGGTATGCTAAATGACCTTCTTATCATAAACTTGAGGTCTTAATATGACAATGCAATGATGTCTAGGTATTTAAAACATAGTGTCTTGACTCCCTCAAATTATTCTGAAGAGCACTTTATTCCAATATTAATATTATTATTTGATTCTATTTCAATTTCACTGTAGATATTATCATCTATTTTCATAGTCCTTGACTTATTTCCATCCTCATTATCAAACAAGCTTTCCAATGTGATCAGGCCTTTAGAAATGTGATTATTCTTCAATTGGATGATGTCTTGTTGATCTATTTCTTGGGAAATCTCTTCCTGCAGCTTTGCTATACAAGCCTCTCTAACTAGAAAATCAATTATCTCCTCATCATTATTAAAAACTTGCCAGAATATTTGTTAGTCTGGGATTGTTGGTATAAAGACTAATTTGACTCTTTTACTTATAGCTGACCCAAAGTCTGAAGAAGGTTTAAAATTAGAACCTTTAACTTCCAATGCATCACCTAACGTATTATGTTCTCTAGGGATAGAGCAGATATTTAATGCATCAAATAATTCCATCAAGTCCCATACTTTGTTCCTATATATCTTCATATAGTGATGTTTACTACTATATTTTTTTGTTACTTGGTTGACCACTAGCTTTGAATCGCCATAAATGTTTAATATATTGATTCCCATTTTTTTCTTGCATTAATCCCAATCATAGAGCTTCATAGTATAAGCCCAAGTGAATTTGAAAGAAAAACTTTTCACTCCTTCTAAAGGAGACTTTAATACTACATCGTCTTCGACTCCATTTTTGTATCTTGCTTTGTCAAAATACATTGTCCAAAATTTTGTCTGCATGAGTGACTAGTTAGATATGGTAGGGACATTATTTTTAATCTCTGTGAAGATACTGTATGTGCCTAGTCCCATTTATGATAGACTATAATCATCTTTGAAGGATAAATTATCTTCTATTTTTAGATCTTCCAAGATTCCCACAAACTCTGGTTCTTCCATCACTGAATGATTGTAAAAGTTTTCTTCATTATTTCAATGTGAAGGACATAGTATTTTTTTAGGTTATTCTTATTATCATGACTTTGTACGGGACTATCATAGTGGAGTAGTTTAGATACATATATCCTCCCATATTGGCCATGAATTTTCTTGATAGGCAAATACCAAAATAAGGCTCCAGTTCTACTACCATAATTTCTTGAACAATGGTAATTTTGGGGCTCTATCCAACCTCATAAATACATATTTTATGACTCCCATAGTTTTTACATGGGAACCATCAATTTTTAAAACCCTCTTATAAGATCTTGTATACTCCATACCCATCTCATCACAGATTACTTTGGGCATAACAGTTGTTGAGGTGCCTGAGTCTATCATACAATTGTGGACCATCCATCCTCTTCCATTATGAGAGAAATGTAGAAAGGAGAAGACTTGTTCTTCAGAGTGGTAGGAGACATATTTTCCTTATCTTGTGCCACATTGAAAACAATGGTGGTATATTTCCTTTGGGACCTTTTATGTAGAGAAGCTTTTAACAAATCTATTTGGCCAAGGAGAAAAAAAGTATCATACAGGCTTGCTCTAGATGGAACTCTTTTTAACTCATCCACAATGTTATATTCCACCTAAAATGGTGAAGGTATTTCATACCTTTTATCTGGTTCTCGATAGTTTCTTTTGTATTTTTGTGTAGCCTCAATTCTTTGGATTTTTGTAATGGAATGGAAACTCAGTTTATCCTAGGATTCCTTTCTAGAAATTTATTGATCTTTACTCCTTTCCTTTTTACCTCCTCTTTGAATGCTTACCTCCCTCTCTTATATTATAGGTGCTATATTACTTTTATCAATAGCTTATAGAATAGGAAATTTATCATTTCCTTACAGTGATAGTTATTTCCTCATTTAAGAAGGTACTTGAAAACTACCCATATTCTATGGGTCTACTTGCAAAGGTTTCATTTTAGACCTGGTCATGATAGAAACCTATTATTATTTAGGAAAATATTGTCCAATCATGACTTTATCATACTATTGCAACATGTTAAATCTCCCTTTTTGGTTTCTTTCTACCCTTTCCAAGACCTTTTGCACATGGTGTTGGTACATAGCGCAAGATTCTAAATCATGAGTATCATTGCACACAAGACACCATACGCTAACAAGACTAGTCTCAAGAGCATATTATTGCTCCTATTGATTCACATTAACTTTTATCCCCATACTATTGCTAGTACCAGGATTTTGATCTCTTTTAATATATGGGAATCTCCTTTGTTGATATTTTTCTATCTCTATTTTCTCCATCGCATTGATATTATTACTGAGTTTTCTTAGAGTACTTGAATATCAAGTAGCACAGTGTATTCTTGAGGTGCTTGAGATGGTAGTGGTAGAAAGGGGATGGAAAGAGATGGTATTTTAGGAGGTAAAATTGGATCCATTTGAGGGAGTGGTGATGACAAAGGAGGAGGGTCCATGTAGGAAGATGTAGTTGGCTGACTTTGGGTATTAGGAGTCTTAGAACAATAAGGCATGATAGTTTTTGGAGGTAACCTTCCTACATTAATGAGGATATTCTCAGCCTATACAACTACATTGTAAACCTGGAGGAAGATGTAGAATCTTGATTATTGAGTTTGTAACTTGAGTCCTAACCCCAAAGATTTGATATAGTACATAAAATAAAATGGGGCAGCGGGCCTAGCTTTCAATGGAATTATTTTCTAGGTTCTATTGAATCTTAGATTAAAATCTGAAACTGACTCTTGCTAATGCTTAGGCATATATGTGAGTTGGTTTAGGAGTGAAAAGAGATTAGCAGACTCATTGAATTCTTCTATAAAATTTTTGGCTAATTCATCCCATGAAGTGATGTTTTTGTCCTTTAAGGTCCTAAACCAATGTAATATTTTCCCTCTGAAATATAGGACTAATAATCTAACAATCACGTATTCATTTTTTATATTATGGATTGTTGCTAGATTTAAGTTATCTTGGCAATGCTCGTACGTAGTTTTACCTAATCCATCATAAGTGGGTATAGCTTTGGATACAACTTGAGAGATATCATGCACGTGGGCAAGTCTCAAAGGACCAGTTGTATTACAACTAGGGTATTTCTATAGAGGCTGGTTTGGAGCCACATTCACTATATATATGGGAACTATTGTTGTTGGAGGTGGTCTTTGAGGTACTTCAGGGGGTGGTTTAGCTGGATTTCCTTCTGATAAAAAATTAGAGGATAAATTTCTTATGATAGTGGATCCTATTAAAGATAGCTCATAAAAGATAAAAGGCTCTGGGTTATTCTTCGTAGACGACCTAGTATTCATGAAAAAATATAAGCTATAGGAATGGATTTTTTGGCTTCTTGCATTCAGGATAGTTGCCAAGTGAATTTACTATTCATCTCTTAATGAGGTCAAGACAATTCATTAGATCTTGATTCCTATAGGAGGGATAAAAGAAATGAAACATTGTGGGTTAACTAATGTTCTTGTAAACAAGGTCCCACTAGGTGTGCCAAAACTTTTGGGGTCTAAATTGACATCAAGGAAAACTTGAACTATGACTATGAATATATGAATTATAGGAGGTGCATACCTACTAATCACAGCTCAAACCTCAACATTGGATGGATCAAAGATTACTTCAATCCAAACTCTAGAGTAGACTAGTATACCTTATCAACTAATTTAGGTGTTGACTCAATTAAGCTCAAATAAATGTGTAGGTTTAGGTATAGAAATAGGATAAGGGTTAGAAAAATAGTTGAGTGAATAATTATCATATAGAGCTAACAACATTGAAAAATATCAAGAATCCACTAATCAATCACATTTCCAGTATGCCACACTTAGGACTAAAAACATTTAAAACTTATTATCTTCACCATTAAAGAATAATAAAACACTTAGAGAACTATTTCAAACATCCAAAATGCTAATAATCCAAATAGCATAATTAGATCAACATTTAGACTAACAAAAATATAAGTCCTCTATAGTATTTGTTTAGGCATGAACCATTCCAAGTTGCTCCAAATTAGCAATCCAATATTAGCAAAATTGACTAATCATAACAACAGTAGTAGAAATGCATTCACATAATAAACTCATAATTTTTTAATACAAAATCTAAAGGCAAACATCCAAGTAATGCTCCTATTGATTTCTCAGCAAGTTACAATATAATATTAGGCAAACACTCTAGAGCTAACCCTTAACAATGAGGATTTGACCTCTTTATACAGATTTTTACAATGACATACTAGAATATTACAAGGATTTTTCTACCAGATCAGTAGGATGCTAATGTGGTGATCTCTAATTGGCTTACACTAAAAAGAATGAATTATGCTCCATAAATGCTACCATTTGAGCTATGTAATTTTTTCAGCTCTCAACTGAATCTAACAACTGTGAGGGTTGTAGGTTGATCTATATCATCCTTTATTCTTGATTAGACACTCCTCTATTGATCTATGTAGACACTAAAATCATTTCAATCTAATTAGGTGACCGAAATTATTGGCTAATTGACATCATATGGCCCCCTTGGGCAACCCTCAGAGGTTTAACAATGGTCCTAAAAACTCTAGGAAGGCTCTACCCCACTTTTATAATCTTTTGGTATGCATAGGCATGACCATCCCACCTTGGGATGATCGTAGTTCATGGCCATCCCACATAGGGACGATGGCAAAGAGGTCATCTCTAGGTGGGACAACCATAAGGTTTGACTCCCAAAAAGTCAAATTTGGACAAATGGCACCCAAAAAATACCATTTATCCCATCTATGTGAGCATGCAATACCTGAGGGTACATAATCCTTATGAAACTTTGCAAAATGAAGGTCAAAATGGGAGATTATCTTCCCCTTCTAATGCATGCTCAATTTTTGACAAGTGTCACCGCTTGCCCTGCATGCCCTTACATGTCCATTTTCCCAAAGGCTTCCTTTGGATATAAAGTGGATCCATTTTCATCCAAAATATAGATAGGGTTTTTGAGACATAGCAACAAAGTGCTACCAAGATTTCCCCTCACCCTTTTGTGCCTTTTTCCCTCAAAATATCTACCTAGCAAAGGAGGTTTGTGAGTGATTCAAGAGGCGCAATTTATTTGCAAAACCAAATAATTTGAGTGAATTTCATCATAAAAATTTATCACAACACTATTAAGGATGTTTTTGACCAATCCATTGAGGAATTGGTGGCAAATTAGGGGCAAAATTGGTGGTCGTCCCACCCCAGGATGGTCCCCAATCTGTGATAGTCACCACCATACCTGCAAGGGATGGTGATATATCTATGTATTATTTTTATACTATTTTTAATTAGGCATATTATAGGTTATATTATTAACATGCTTTCCAAATTGCATGCAATTTGGAGTTATATTGAGTGAGATATTGCATTTTTAAGTTTTTGTAGGCTTCCGAGGACCATATAAATATGCACATGAAATTGTGATTTATTTTGCAAATCTAACCATATGGGTCCTCTTAAAATATCATTTTATGCATACTTTCCAAGTTTGGTTTTATTTGGAGGTGTTTTGGTCTAGAAATTGCTTGTTTTGGGTTTTGTAGGCTTCGTAGGTGCACTACGAATGCGACACCGATTTGGAGGTAATTTCTGTTATTTTTTCAATTATATATTCCCAAAATCATCTATTATACATATATCTGCAATTTTATATTATTTGAAGTTGTTTTAGATATTTTCATTGCATATTTACATTTTCTAGCTCTTAGTTGCATGTATCGCTTTTGCATGTTTTACATTCTACACACTTGTTATTTAACAAATCTAGTTTTCTTGTGTGTAGGTGCAGGTTTTACAGCACAAGAGGAAAGAATAAAATATCATAACAGTTAATAATGAAGCGACAGAATCATAGGTTCACCCACCTCAATTATGGGTACAAGGAAGAACATTGGAAGTGCACACGAGCTTGTTTGAAAGGACTTGATCCTTGGGCACCCATTTTTGTAAACAAGTGTATCAAACTAAGAGCCCTCAAGGGGACATCTATGTAACCATTGTTCTGATTTACCAAATGAAATAAATAGAAACACCTTTTCTTGCACTTATTTGGCTTCTATGGTTGCTTAAATTTATCCTTTTATAATGCTTCATTAATACAGATATAGATGCATATTGTTTAACACTCTTAAGTGCACCGTTTTTTCCATACTTCAATCCGTAACTAAAAATGTAGGAGAATATTTATTTCAATGATTCATGGTCTCCCTCGGTTTTTTTTTTTCACTCTTCAAGTTCCACTGGATTCTCCTCTTCTTTTAAATATGCTACTCTGAATTCTATTGGGACAAGTTTGACCGATTTGACTATGGAATGTGAGTTCTAGAGTAAACTGTGTCATCCTCTGAAATCTGCTACTTTATTTTTTTCTAGGTCAAGTTTGACTACAAAATGATCATCTAGAAATAAACTATGCCCCTTTATGGAATTCACTATTTCATTTTATGCTAGGTCAGGTTTGACTGAGTTGACTGTGCTGACTGTGGATTTTGCACCTTAGTGGAGTTTAACATTGCTGTTGAGTTTTCTCTAGAAACTTAGCCAATTTTACAAAAAAAATCTAAGTATGTAGCCTTTTGGTCCTAGAGGAACCTGTGGGATTAAGTATCCCAAGGAAGCAAGTTTCAAGAAGTATTGAATTTGTAAGAACCAATATTGATGTGGTTCAATTTGTACCATGCGAATGCTTTGCTCTGTTGTAGAAGAATCTCATGAAATCATGGATTGTGAGAGCATTTTGACATGGATAGTTGTGACATTATTTTATGGTTTTTATGGAATTAGAGATCCCAAAGAATCCATGGTATCCAAAAAACTATTGGAGGAATGTGATATAGCCTTGATGTCATACCATTAAAACTTTGCAAGCAACTTGTCCATGATGGTTTTGTATAATTTTAATATTGAGCATTTGGATTGGTAGATTTATTTTACTTGGTTGACTATGAGCAAGGATTTTCCAAAGATTTTTATTCTCTTGATATTCATGGTGGGATTTTTTTGAATACCCAAGAAAAGGGCTTAGTATTCAATGTTATTTTTAGTGAATGGGAAATCGAATTTGAATGAAAGGGGAATAGGAGCCCCTTTTAGTGTGCAAACCATGATTCCTACACCACCTCTTTGCTTACACTTAGAACCATAGAAGAACAACATGAGATACTCTTTGTGTTCTAGTTCTTCTAGTTCTTTTGAGTTAGATAATGCAAAAATTGAATTATTAAGTAGCTCAATTGTAATAGGCTTATCATCATGAAGAGGCACTTATGCTAGCTGGTCTATGATGACTTGACCCTTGATAGACTTTTGTCCAATGAATTATAAGTCAAAATCCATCAAAAGCATGATCCACTTTGCCAGTATGATTGTTATGATAAGTATGACTCATCATGTATCACAGAGGGTTATATTTAGAGATGACATATGTTGTTTGATTAGTCATGTAGTGATGGAGTTTCTTGGTGGTGAAAATCACCACTAGATAAAGTTTCTCAACATAAGTGTACTTGATTTTATACAATACCTTGGTGCGACTGATGTAATAGATAGTTTATTCTTTATTTAACTCATTATTTTGGGTCAACATGGTCCCTAAGGCAAATTTAGTGGTCGATATGTATAGTATAAAAGGTACACCAAGTATTGGAGGGGACAATACTAGTGTAGAAGCCAAGTATTAACTGTTCTAACTCTTGATCATCTCCTAACTCATCCTCTAACCTACAGAGTTAGTAATAGATAATGTAGCGATATACAAATGGTCACTAAGAAAATGAGTGTTACTAGGATTTGCGTACTCATTGCCATCGATGTCTCCTTCTAAGCCTAAGTTAAGGTATTGAAGGGAATTATCAAGAAGCTCATCAGACATGCACATATGGTACCCCAAGATTGATTTGTCTATTGGTATATGATAATATGGTTCTATAGGGGTCCAAGGACCTTTCTCATATCACCCTAGGACATTTTCATGCCAATTATTGTAATGGAAATATTGCATAGCAAAGGATGGATTGGAAAGATAATAAATATTTGTCTAAAATGACTCTTCATCCTTTGGTATAGGCAATGTGTCTATAGCGATGTCGATACCACCATAGACAAAATTGGTTTGCCTTGGATAAAGCCCAGGGGGGACTATGGTATCTATGTATAATTATGTGCTATGTGGGTGACCAAAGTCTTTGATTGAATATATGACTAGGGTGAATGCAACTTCTTGCACTAGATATTCATCAATACTCAAATTTGTCATGCAAATTGTGATTGGTATTAACTTTGTTTAAGGAGATGATGATGAATATGTGGGTTGTGATGAAATCTATGTGATGATAGGCAAATAATATATGGGGGAAGCATGGGTGGAAGTTGCAAATATGGTTGAAATCAAATATGTGAAACTTGTGATGGATGGTTAAGGTGTAAATGTGTGTGTTGGCAAAGGTGGAGTTGAAGGTGATGGCATAGGTGCTTTCTTTAGATTTTGAGGGGGATGATCTACTAATGATGAAGGGATATCTGATGAAACTAATGATGAGGGTTGATATGGAGGTGGTTGAAGTGGAGTGATGGATGATTATGGTGTGAAATTTATGGTTTGCATGGGGTTTTTGGTCTAAATTTCTAGATGTGTGGAAGATAAGGTGGACTCTTGGGGATGTGAACCATATTTTAAAATTTAAAGGGCTCCAAGTATGCAAGGGTGTAGTAAACTTGGACTTCATGTATATAATTTATGAACTAATGCAATATAGAAGGTACGCATTTCATATCTCAAATCCAAGGTCATCCAAGCAATATGTTGTATTGCATGGCACATTCCAAGATGTGACACAATACATGAATAGTCTTTTGTCCAACCTAAATAGGAAGGAATACTATGCCAATAGTGGAACATATGGCATAATTTAAATCTCAAAGGGTGAAAGTGGATGACATGATGTATGACGGTAGAAGGTTTATTAGGTACCTCAATGGGTATTGTCTAAATTTCACGATCCTAAAATATAATCATAGGATCTTAACATGTTTGAACGTTGATGAAAGAATTAGGATCTTGTGGCTATAGTTCAAAATATCTTAAGATCTCCATCAGAGCCTCTCGATGTGGCATCGATTGTTGAATTAGCTCATAGATGAAGAGCATCACTGATGATATTATTATGCTTTGAGTAAGTCCATTCCTTGGTGTGAGCATTGGGTGAGGTGTAGGCATGATCTAATTTGATATTGATGATGCCTATGATGTTGATGAAATATTGGTAGGGTCTACTACTTGTGTGGGGTGCATTGGATATTGTTTATTCCTTGTCATGATGTTGATCATTCCCATTAAACCTTGGTTAGGTAGGGTGGTATGCACTTGATTAACCTATTTAGATTGTTATATTTTGATAATAGGTGTTGTGTTTGCTCTACACTGAGGTAAAGGGTCTTGGAATATGCTTATGTTTTGGTTATTTGAGGAAAGAATATTATCGATTTGAATCTCTTGTCTCTTCATCATATCCTACACTATATTCTTGAATGTGTACCATGACTGAATGTCATACCTATTTGGTTGATGATAAGTGCAGTATTGGTCCTCCCTATAAGATTTAAATTTAGGATTATTTGGATCTAATGGTTGGATATTAGGGAGTGTAATTGCTTGTACCTTGCATAATTAATTGAAGATTAATACCATGGACTTTGACAATGGTTTATATTAGCAAGGTGGTCAACGAAGTTGAGTTTGGAGTTGTTATTATGGATTGGTTGTTTAAGTGTTGTATTGCATTGATGGAGGTTGGGCTTGATAATTAGTTGATTGCATTAGGGCTCGGTTTGAGGATCCAAGGACACTTAATACAACCTGGTTCATTAGAGGTACCTTTGGCTGATTTTGACCACCCTTTATATTTTTGTTGTTCCCTTATTATGAAGTTTAATTTCTCCTTCGTGGACCTTGATGTCCTCAATTACCTTTCCTTGGACCAAGGCCTCTTCAAAAGTTCTATACTACTAAAGTTACAATAATAATAATATATGTTTGGTGCAACTCCTAATAAATATTCAAGTGAGTTCTATGATGGGCAGGTTGAAGGGTAATTTGATTATGACAACCCTCCACCTGTTCTCATAGTCCATGACTAGTTCATCCTCAAATTGACTAAGATTATATAGGTTAGTTATGGTGGCATTTTTCTTGATGTTGAAGGTAAAGAATTCTAGGAAACCATCTACCAATCGTTCAAATGTTAAAATACTATGGTGTGGAAAATGGTTATACCACTCCAAAGCACCCTCAACAAGTGTTATAAGGAATGTTCATAGCATGAGGGGGTTGTTGTCTTTAAGATAGAAGCAAGTGTTCATGAAGCTCATCACATGCTCCTATACATATTCATCACCCTTGAACTTATCCAATTTGGTATCTTGAAGTGCTTAGGATAGGGTGGTGATAGAACGGATGGGTGTAAAGGTTTATTGATGAGCTATCGTAGGGTAGGTTTCTGGTAACCTAAACTAGAGGTTTGCTTTTGTATAGAGTTGAGGCACCCTATCAACAATTTATAGGCCTCTAGTGATATGATGGCATCTGTTCACCTTTTTCCTTGATTAGTTTGAAGATTATACTATGGATGAGGTGGTTGGCAAGTGTTGTCAATAGGCATGTCATCATATGTTGCCTCAAGGTACGTATTAACTAGTTCTTGATACTCAGGTTGTTATTCCTCATAGGCTTCATGATACTATTGATAGGTGTATGCTTGATAGCATTTCAGTGAATGATATTGATGATGATGCATGGGTGGCATTCTAATATGTTGATGGTAAATTTGATTTAGGCATGGGCAAGGTGGAAGATTTTGATTTGGGCATTATGGAAGGTTCTGTTGTTGTGATTAGTGGCTTATGTATTTTTGGGTTTGTTACCTTTGTTGCGTAGGCATGGGAAACCTCTGATGCAACACCCGCTGCAATTGATGGTCCACGCTTGTCCTGGGTAACTAGTTTTGGTTCACCAGGTTAGTTTTGTGGGGCCTATTCACACGTGTGTAAGTGGTGTGAATAGGTATTTTTGTGCTTTGGACCTAGAGATATTGATAATTTATTTTCTAAGGTAATGAGAGGTTGCATTGACCTGATACTACTATCAAAGGATATCTTTTGAGTAATCAGGATGTGCTGAGATACACCATCCTTGATCGTATTGCATATCATAAGGTATATAGTAGGAGGATAAAAATCACCATCCCTAGACCCACAAGCTAACATGACAAATGCTTGAGCTGATATGGTAGCATTGTTATTACCTTGAACATTGTACATGTTCAAGTGCTCATATTTATGGCTCATCCATGGATGATCAGTTGAAGTTGAACATTCCTATCTTATTGTGGGGTGCATTCTTGATCCTAATCAAGGGGAATCATAGGTCGATCCAGGATACGAATGCATGGTAGGTACCTCCTATATGTTTCAGCTTGAATGTAATTATCCCTATAAAAATTACACAAGGTATCTTGATCTAGATAATCTATGTCTTTCTCATAATCAGGACCTGTGGGTGAATTGTGAATGTGGGTGCTCAATGTGTTAGGTTCAATGGAGTAATGAATGGCATTTGAGATAGGACAGTTGCATCACAACTCAAATATGATGAGGTCCCATGGAAAATTTTGAAAATTATCCATGGCTCTATGTAATGGATCAACAACGTAAGCTCATGAATGAGCTTGGTTGTGTGTTTCAACCATTTTATAGGCAAATGGAGCATAAAGAACCACAACAATGTTCTCAAGAACTTTCTAGACTATGCAAACAAATAGCAAGACAAAATAATCAAGAAAGAATTTTTTTTTTTTGGTTTATTTATTTATTTTTTATTTGATTTTTGTGTGTTTTTGTTTTTTAGATCTACTCCTAAAAAATAAGGAAGATGAAAAGATCACTATAGAAATGTAGTTTGTGTGCAAAATCTATCGAGTAATACAAAAAAAATGGTAAAAACGGTTTCCTATATATAATGTATGGATGATAGGTGATGGTATAAGAATAATAACCCTCGAGAAGGGGTTGTGTGATCTAGATCTTGCTACTTTCCCAATTGGGTTTTCACTTCACACTCAGGCGTACTCGGATACAAACAATGGTTGTGTTCCATAGATTATTAAACCCTATGGTTAAGGGGCATCTAGACCTAACCTACCTCAATATGCACCACAAATTAGGGGGTCTCTTAGTAATAAAGTCTGAGAAACCACTCTTGTGGGATACTATGGTGTTTAGAGGGGTGAACTAGTGGAAGGAGGTGAAATCCAATATTGCTAGTCTTGATTGGGGGTTGGTGATGAAGGTTAACCTTACCAATGTTTAAATCATATATGCATGTGTGATGTTCTTTTTATTTCTAAAAATGGAAACAAAGAGCACACAAATGATTCTAACTAATTAAAATTATAAATAAAAATGCATCTATTTTCTCTACATAAGGATCCATATTTTTAATATCAGATAACAATGTAGAAAAAATAGTGAGATGCAAAGACCATCTCAACCTAAGACAATTGTAAAATAGGTACCATCTTGATCTAATTAGTGATATATCAAAGACCATCTCAACCTGAGATGATCACAATATGACAACTTTCAAGCTAAAAATAAAAAATTCATGCAACTAGATTATGTAGTTTTCTTATTTTCTTAGTTTTCTCTATCAAATATGCAACAAAACTATCCTAAGGTATGAACATGTAACATGGAATAATTTCATCTGATGGATATTCTTGTAGATCTATAGCTATTATATCTTTTGTTGGAGATCATATTGCCTTGAGATGGTTGTATAATAGGGGCCCTCTCACCTTGAGATGATTGCAGTAGAGGGGTCATCTTGATCCAAGATGGTTATGTTAGCTTTTGATATAATATGCAAAGGGAGATAACAATCATGAGATGTAGAATAATATGAAAGAAAGTAAATTTGCTAGATGACTGAGATATGCAATAAATAAAAATGATATAAATAAATACAATGTAGCTATGGAGGAAGTGAACACTCCATTAATAAATCTATTGGACTACATTGCACCCATCACCACTAGGTGGTGATCCACATAGAACTGTACTATCTACAAATATTCTCTAAGCTACTGTGTTACCGAATCTCCCTGTTCTATATCTAACAATGAGTCCTTCCTTATATAGGAAAAATAGGATACTTGGCCAACACTCTATCTAGTTGTACAAGTGACACCTTGCACATTTACAACTTGCACATTGATACTTATGCATTTATTACATTGCATGAAGTAACTAGATAACTTCCTCCTAAATTAATCTATTGTCCTAAGTATGTACCTTGGAAGATACATTTACATAACCCAAATGATGGAATATAATCTATTTTTAACACCCCCTATATTACATTATTTGGATATTAAAGACTTTTAGTCTTCAATATGGATCTTCATCTTGATCTTTGTACTCTTCCTCTGCATTCTTTGTAACCTATTCAAGAAAATAGTTAGTATTTCTATAATATGTTACATTTTTTGGTAGAGATTTCACTTCATAATAATCTATGGGTTCTTCTAGTTCTTCAATTTCTTCTATCATCTGAACCAGGTGACCTCCATGATTTATCTTTTGATATTCCAGTTGAGGATAATTGGTTGATAATTGAAATTGTTGTTGACGAGGGTTCCTTTGGTATTGTCATGGTTGAAATGGATTCCCATTATTCATCTGATTTCCTTGGTTCCTATTTTTGCGATTGTATCTGCAATAGTTGGTACTATGGCCTTTTTTTTTGCATATTTGACAATACCATGCTTTCCTTCCTCTTGTTGATGTAGCAATATTTTCCTATGGGTTATCTTTCAACGCCAATGCAATGTTAGTCATATCATATTTCAAGGCATTTTCTACTTTATATTCTTGAAGTATATTGACCAGGTCATCAAAAGAAGTATCTTTACTTAAGACATGTAAAGATGTTATCAAATTCTTATAGTTGTTTGGAAGTGCTCTCATGGTTACTTGAGTAAGAAGTTCATCCTTGACTATTTCTCCTAAGGTCAACAATTTCCCTTTAATATTTTATAACTTCCTTAGGAATGGTTCTATGTTTTCTCCACTATTCATTTTTAAAGAGTGAAGCTGGTTTGGAGATGAAGAATAGTTGCCTTATTATTTCCTTCATATATTTTCTCCAGGCTTGTCCATGCATCTAAAGATGTTTTATCTGAATTGATATAAGGTTGAATCTCATCAGTAATAGCAAAGGTAATTATCATTAGATCTTTTGAATTAATTTCTTCTTACTTTAGGATTTCAGTTTCACCTATGGTAGGCCTCTGTGTTTTCCCTTTTACAACATCCCAAAGTTTTTCATACACTAAGATTGCTTTCACTTTATTTTTCCAAGAGAAATAATTAGGATCCTTGAGTAGTTGAGATTCTGCTAGGAAGAATTTATTTTATGCCATTTAGATCTTCCTAATATAAAACCTTAGATTTGTAGGATACCTTATATCAACCTAGTGATTTTGAAATATGATCTAGTGCTTTTGTAAAATAGAGTTCAATTTATGGTTGATTTTGTACAATTTTGTAAATGTCAAAAATCAAATTTTCTAACACCTTATTTCTCCTAATTGAACTAAGAATTTTTCTAATTTTTGAAGAGGATTTAATGTTGGATTCCTTTTGTCCCTTTTTGAGAAATTTAAAGACAAGAAAAATATAAATTTCCAACCTTATCAAAAAATATTTTTCCAAAGACCTAGTTTGATGTTGTAGCCCTTATCACTCCCAAATTTGGAAATTTAGAAAATTAATAATATTTGTAAAATATTAAAGAAAATAATCCAAGTTGAATTCCTTATTTCTCCTAGGTTGAGATGCAAATATTATTTTAATTTGGTAAATTATCCCTTATAGCTTTTGCTTTTAGAAAACTAAATTTTCAACCGTAACTTATAATCCTTATATCTCCAATCTTGAAAGCAATAATAAATTGGGATTTAAACCTTACCTTTTTGATGCTAATCTCCTCACTTTTCAAAACTTCCTACGGTTGAGTATAACAATAGTTTTGAAGTTCCCTTGGATGCTGGAATCAATGGAGATGCTTATATTTAATGCTGGAATGTAGATGCTACTAAAATAAGGAGGGTTTGACCTCCAAGACTAGGAGCCTTTAATGCTCCTTCTTCCTTCCTTCCATGTTGTGCTTGATTGGATTTGATTGTGTTTCACTCTATTGTGATCTTTGGACTTCGGATACCTTTTATTGGAGGAGTAAACTCATGCCTTGTGACATGTGTCATGTTTATTACGTATGAGTGCTCCTTCTCACTTTTATAATGTAACTCGTTCTTGTTCAATACCTTTGATCACTTAGTAACATCTATTCATTCATGTGGGACTTGAGTAGAATAACAAGTATCACCATGTATGCTTGGGCATTGAGATTCGAAGATCTTGTAATGTATACACCTTAGAAGATTGATGCCAAGTGGCATTCATGTTCTTTGTATGAATTTCTTTGTTGTAACACCTTACAAGGATATTATTATAAATCCTTAGATCCTTTCGTATTCCATTCCTTTGCTTTTCTACGTTTCTTGAGTGGCAAGTAAACTTATCTTCTACAAGTGGATTGATGAGGTGCTATGGAGCTTGAATAGTGATTTTGATGCTCCCTTTGGTGTACGATCTTCATCAAGTCTAATGTTTTGAATTCAGCTCCTTCTCTCTATCTTCTATGCCTTCAATGTATTAATCCATGTGCATATGTGTAGTGTAGATGTTGTCTGTGCCATGTTGATAGATGTGAATATTATCCATATCATATTGATAAAAGTAGACACCTTCTCTTTGCAATGTAGATGTTTTTTGTCTCACATTGATAGATGTGGATGCCTTATCTTGTAGTGTATATGTTGTTCGTGTCATGTTTATAGATGTGCACTCTTTTATCTACATAAATTACCTCTTGTGGGCTTTTTTTTGCAGGTTCGTCCATCCAAGATGAGCCCTTTGAGTGGCTCTTATTGCATGGGAAGAAGATTGCTTACGTTTGGCCTTTTTTGGCTGCTTTTTCCTATATATATTGTGACTTTTGGGGACACATTAAAATATTCTCTTAGGATGTAAAAAACCAGTTTGAAGTAGTGCAATAAAATGTACTATAGATTGTACATAAACCTCCTTTGATGCACCTTCTTTTGCACTCTTATTTCAGATCTGAAATTCTGGTTTTATGGCAGATTTTTCTCCTGCAATACAAGGGTTTTGAGGTTGTATTTTATGAGTAGACACCTTCCCCTTTTTTCTTGAACACTATGATTGTAAATATAAGCTTAGATAACAATGGATAGAAGTTTTTAATTTATGCAATTTTTTGCATTTTCTTTTATTGCATCCAATCTTGTAATGCTTTGGATTTGAGACTCACCAAGTCTCAATATTTGAAGCTTCTATTTCTATTTTTGGTTAGTTGTGTTCTCCAAATTTTGGAGGATTCTAAACATTTTGGGTGGATTATTTTGGCCACTATGAGTTGCGGATTTATGTGCTTCAATAGTGTCTTTAGATACTTGGTACAAATCAGATTTTGTGCCCTTCAAGAACATAAAACTAATTTATTTTGAGAGTAATATAATAGTGCAAATAAATCTAATAGAATTTATTTTTAATGCACTAACAACTTCACATTATCACTCCAATCAACTCTCAAGATAATGCACTTGATAAATTTACTGCAACTAATCAAGAATAACCTTAAAATGAATCTTAATGAGTTATTATGAAAATTCACTACAACTAATATTGTAGGGCTTAATCTTCTTTTATTTTTCCAAAGTAGATGATAGGTAGTTGATAGATATAATTCTAAAATCTAATCAACTCCTAATTAATGTGCAAATGAACCTTAAAAATAACCTTTTCCTTTTTGCACTTTTGAAGACTATAATATAATTTTTCTTCATGCAACTTAAATCCAGATAAGGTTCTCTAATGAATCTGATAAGTAGTCTAATTAATGAGATAGTTAGAACCAGTATTTGCATGCCTTTTTATAGCTCCTTTTACCACTTCTATAGAGGATGTGGATCTTGGTGTCTAATATCACCAAGTTGCTACTTCGAGTAGTATTTTTTAGTTCTTTGTAGACTATCTTGAATAGTTCCTCCATCAAATGATGGTCTCAAACTTTCTTTCATGAGCCTAAGATTTGGTGGCTTGTTCTCCTCTTGTGATCTCCTCCTTCTACTATAGATTTGGAGAAGTATTTATCTCTGAAGTGGTGCCTTCTTTCTGTGAGAGGTAATCTTCAAATCTCCTAGATTTGATAAGCTTCTTATGTCTTCAAGTCTTCTATTGCATAAATTTATTATTATTAACATAAACCATTCACCAATATGCAAAAATATCAAATCATTCATCCAAAATATATTATCCAAAATAACAATCCACAAATGAGAGAGAGATAGATAATACCCTTAAGGTAGGGAAACACCAATAATAATCCTTAAGGAAGGAATCACTCCACAAGTTCTCCCAAGATGAGAGGCCACTCAAGGAGGGCAAAGTCCTATAAGCCACTTTGTGGGCACAACGATTACATAAGATTCTTCTTCAATGATATGAATGATTACAATGACAAATATCTCTTCTTTATATATCCATATTCTTATTCTACTTTGGAGAGACTACTACTAATATAATATTATATTATAATATAATATAATATTATAATACAATCAACCTTGGGTTATGTGTGGCCCATGCCAACCCTTATACAATATAATAATATATCCCCAAATATCTATTCCTAGGTACCCTACCATGCCACCCTCCTTACAAATGTTTCATCCTCGAAACATATGAAGAAACATGATAGTATGATTTGCTAAGCAATGTTAGCAACTGGTACCAATCTCGATCATCCATCCATCCAAGTGAAACCCGATGATGTTGGTATGCCATTTTGTTACTTGAGTATCCAAATATGCTTTGTTGGCTCCACGCTTTTGTTGTTGTATTTTGATAACTTGAATGATAGGTCCACTTGTTCCTTGATGCTGATAATCCACTCTGAAAAATAGGATCACTATGCTTTCGCTGCCAAACACTACCATAGTTGGTGCCCTTCTGATTCCATGTAGAACCATAATATTATTGCCTTGAACCATGCCTCCAAGATTGTTGCCACTCATGGTGGTGTGGATGGTGATATGGTGCAACCTTAACTTGATGTTCTACCTTCTTTGACTTCTCAACATTTGGCTCCATTGTTTTAAATTCTTCTACACATTGTTCTTTCATGTTCTCTTGGTTTGGTGTGTCCTTGTGATCTTCTATCAAAGCTTCCTTGGACTTTGTTACTATTATTTCCACTAAATAATTTGTTGCTACTTCTTCCATGGACTCTTTTGCTGCTATTGCCTTCTTGGATTCTATTTTAGGTTCTTCAATTTGTTTCTCTACAACCACTTCTTGATTTTCCTTGGATCCTTGCTCCTTAAGATGAGAAATATCCTGCAATGTTATCTTCTTTTTCCTGTACCATAACTTCATAAACTTCTTTTGCACATTAATGTTAACAGTACCCAAAGAATCTAACCAAGGATAACCAAGAACAATATCCTCATCATCCATCTCAATAGCATAGAAATCTGAATGTAAAACATATTTATCCATGGTGATCTTCAAATATTCAAAAATATGAACATGCTCACCCTCTAGTTGTGTGTCCTTAATTTTTGTTGCTTGAACTTGCAACTTCTTAGCCAAAGCAATATTAATAAAATTATATCTGCTACCCGGGTCAATGGAAATAATAACCTATTCTTTTTGAATGCTTCCATGAACCTATAAAATAGAATTTTGAGATTCAAACAAATTCCTTTGTCCATTTTGTAATTTATCTTCTACCAAAGGTATGGTTTCCTTTGTCTGCATACTAACATATTTTTTATCTTCCCTGACCTTTTCCTCTTTCTTCTTGAGTAATTTTATTTCTTTTTCATAGTCTTCATTCTGTTTCTTGAAAACTTCCCATTCTCCTTTTATTGCATTTCGCTCATTTTGAATTCCCTATAGTTTCTTTTCAAGATCTTCATTGAATTTGTGAAGAAAGGCTTCCTTGAAATTAGACCAAAAGAAGGCCCGATGGACGTTCTCACATTTATACCATGTAAACCATTGATAGGCTTTAGTGCCTAATTTGGTTGTTGTAAAAGGGACTTTTTCATCCTCCTTGAATTTGTAGAACTCTAAGATGCCTTCCATTTTGGCTATCCACCCACGTGGATCCTGACCCTCAAAGGTAGGCATGTCAACGCATGGATAATTGACTCCAGTAGGACCTCTTGGTTGGTAGTGAACATTGTTTCTATCTTGTTCCTCATTATTCCTTTGTCACTGGTTGTTATTTTGGTAAGGTCTATTAGAACCCCTTTGTTGCTCAAATACTGCTTTGTTTCCCCTAACATCAATATCATTTTCTCTAGAAAACCCTTGGAGTGCCATTGTTCATGCCCTAATGCAAACTAGGGTTTTATGGAAATAAATAACTTCCCACTTATTTGAAGCTAAAAATCCACATAGACAACTAGATCTGCAATTTTTCTTCCAAATAAAATAAAGTGCAACTAATTTGCTTACCCAAACTAAACAAATTTTGTCTTTTGAAAAATTTGCGACTTGAAAATTCGTCACTACCCTTGTTCCAGACGGCTGACTTTAGAAGGTCGTATCTCCCTCAATACTACTCGGATTCCTTCATATGACCACTCATTTTAAATCTCTTCAAATTCTACACAAAATGATCCAAGAATCATCTAAATCGAGATAAACTCTCACAGAGATATGGCTTCAGAAAGATGAGACATTTTTCTAGAAAAAATCTATGAAATTCGTCACTATCCTTGTTTTGGATGACTAAATTCAAAAGGTCATATCTCCCTTAATACTATTTGGATTCCTTCATATGACCACTCATTTTAAATCTCTTCAAATTCTACACAATATGATCCAAGAATCACCTGAATCGAATAAACTTATGCAAAGATATGGCTCCTGAAAGATGAGACGTTTTTCCAAAAAACAATTGCCCTAATTCTAGGGTTTCACACAAAAATCCTCACTTTGCCAAAATCGTTGCTCTGATACCACTTGTTGCATAACTTTATTATTATTAACATAAACCATTCACCAATATGCAGAAATATCAAATCATTCATCCACAATACATTATCCACAATAACAATCCACAAATGAGAGAGAGATAGATAATACCCTTAAGGTAGGGAAACACCAATAATAATCCTTAAGGAAGGAATCACTCCATAAGTTCTCCCAAGATGATAGGCCAGAAGGGCAAATTCCTATAAGCAACTTCATGGGAAAGACGATTACATAAGATTCTTCTTCAATGATATGAATGATTACAATGACAAATATCTCTTCTTTATATATCCATATTCTTATTCTACTTTGGAGAGCCTACTACTAATATAATATAATATTATAATATAATATAATATTATAATATAATATAATATTATAATACAATCAACCTTGGGTTATGTGTGGCCCATTCCAACCCTTATACAATATAATAATATATCCCCAAATATCTATTCCTAGGTACCCTACCATTTGTCAAATTTTAACTTCAAGCAGACTCCTTTTCTCAAGATTTTGAATATCTTGAGGTCTTTCACTAGATTCTTCTTATAAAATTTGGAATTCCTTACCAAATTCATCTTCTCAAATTTAGCACTCCTTTCCAAAATATCCTTCTCTTGGGATTTTTTTTTTCATATGGCAACAATTGTCCCTAGTCCTTCACTATCATGGGCTTCTCCTTGGTAGTGGATTTCTTCAATGAGATCTCCTTTGATGATTTTTTTAGTAAGGCTTTCCTATCCTTTTCATAGATGCTCGATGAGACCTTCCCAAGGTATTTTATCTTACAAATTTTTATGGTCTTCCCTTGAGACCTCTTCAAAATTCTACTTTTAGAAGTGTTGGTATTTTGATATGCACTTGGATATCTAATTCTGTTGCTTTTAGATTTGAGCAGGACTCTCCTAGTCCTTATTCTTCTTCCAAGTTTGAAATTCATTCAATGATATCTTCTCCTTATATATTTTACTTAAGGTGCTAAATTGGTTCTGAATAAGATACTCTTCCTAACTTTCTTGTAGGAAGTTTCCCAACTCACTAAATCTTATTTCCCTACAACAAAAATGTTAATACCAAAATATTAATTTGCTTCTGAATAAAATATTGCTTTTGAATTCTTCTTTAGGATCAAGGCTTCTGTGGCCTTTTTAGTATCAAGACTTCTATGGACTTTTTAGTATCAATGCTTCAATGGCCCTTTTTAGTATCAAGGCTTATGTGGCCTTTTGAGTAGTAAGGCTTTTGTGGCTTGTTCTTTAACTATGAAGTTTTTCAATCTGCAATGGATATCTTAAGTCTCCTAACTTCACCATACCTCTTATTTAAAAGTCTTCTCATGTACTATTCTTCTCATGCATAAGGAACTAATCTCTACACTATGAGGGCACGTTGACCTTCAAGTAACGAAGTTGAAGACTCCTATCTTTCTATCATAGGAGGAATACCAATCCTCTAAGAATTAATTATTTGCAATAAAAGAAACTTTGGGTAACAATTATTAAATTCCAAATATCCTAGATATTCACTAGATGATCTGTCAATCTAGTGGATTGAATTTTGAGTCCTGGTCTTCATGATTTTTTTCTATAACTCTATGAAAAGACTCTAGTCAAATGCAATCTCAGTATTTTTTGGGACCGATATTTCTTTCAATCCTCACTTGTGACTCTCCATAATTCTACCACCTATATTCTTTTGAGATATTTTGATAGTGACTGGTCCAATGGCACGTTAGGTTGACAAAAAACTCAATCTCAATAATGATGGTAATTATTTTGTAGACTTGCACAAACTAGATCTACCGCAACTCTGATACCATTGTTAGCTTTTGATGTAATATGCAAAGGGAGATAATAATCATGAGATACAAAATAATATGAAATAAAGTAAATATGCCAGATGATTGACATATGCAATAACAAAAAATAATATAAATGAATACAATGTAGCTATGGAGGAAGTGAACACTCCATTAATAAAGCTATTAGACTACATTGCATCCATTACCACTAGATGGTGATCCACAAAAAATTATACTACCTACGAAGATGCTCTAAGCTACTGTGTCACCAACTCTCCCTGTTCTATATCTAACAATGAGGCCTTCCTTATATAGGTAAAATAGGATACTTGGCCAACACTCTATCTAGTTGTACAAGTGACACCTTGCACATTTACAACTTGCACATTTAAACTTGTGCATTTATTAAATTGCATGAATTAACTAGATAAATTCCCCCTAAATTAATCTATTATCCTAAGTATGTACCTTGGAAGATACATTTACATAACCTAAATGATGGAATATAATCTATTTCTAATAGGTTAAGACTGTGTACCTACAAATCACCAAGGCAAGAAAAAGTTAGTCATTTTGACTCATAAAAATAATAAATGATGAAAAAGGGAGACCCATAGGGGTCCCACTGTGATCGATATTTGAAAGCACAAAAAATTGCACCATAAAAAAGATATAATTTGAAACATAGTGAAATAACAATGAAATGAATCATTTTATTAATTTGTTCTTTCCAAGGTGTTACAAGAGCATCCCCTCGAGGGATATTATCCAATGATACAAAAAATACAATATGTTAATAAAACATCTCTAGGTGCAATATTTTATGATCTCCATGCTAGCACAGTGCTTCATTGGTAGGTTTTTTAGTGATCATCACATGAGAGTGAAATCCAAGACCTTTCACAATACCTAATCTTGTACCCTACACAAAATGAAACAAAAGAGGAATAAATAGTATTTATAGGGCCCACCAAGGTTGGACCCATGTTTAATCAACAAATATAAAGTGAACTAAAAAATAGGATGCAAGCATGCAATAAAAATGAATATCTATGCTAATGCAACAAGATAACATTCATGAAATGGAAATATCTAATGCTAGAATAACCATGAAATATGCAAATATAAATTAACATGAAAAAAACTATGAAAATTGGTCATTTGAATGTGACTACCTTGGGTCGATATGGTCTCTATCTCTGGATCATCTTTGGGTGAGATTATTGCTATCACAGACTTGCAACTCTTGGAAACTAGGTTTGACAATGTTGGAGGTAATCCAAGGATGTTTTATCGATGGATTATCTCATGAATGGGAATATGAGCTTGCTAATTTGTATGATATAAAGGAGTAGTGTTGATCAAATTAGTCAATGGAAGATGGTATTGAGTCTTGCATGGTAATTTGGCAAGTATAGCAGTAACGAGAAAGATTTGGTAATTTATTTTGGTAGCAATTCATTGCGAGAGTTCAAAATTAGATTAAAAAATGGAGGGAGGAAACCTCTATTTTATAGACTCTCTAAAACACAACCAAAAGAGGCAAGTGGTAATCATGATTAGCCTGATTACCGATTTGTAGGTGGCAAGGGTGATTTCAGGCCATCTAGTGTAGTGGGAAATCAACCACTATGTTGATAGGTAGTCCCATTGCCTAATGATTATTTTTATTTTTGCATGTGCATGACCATCTTAGATCAATATGGTCTTGAATTGGAGACCATATTGATTCAATATGGTCATGCTTCCCATGGATAAAATTTGCTTTTTACTATAGAAAAATACTAAATTAGCCCCGAGGCTACCCTAGGCAAGTTAAATGGGTTAGAAGAAGGTATTTTTGGGAGTCTCCTTGTGATTATGCATTTTAGGTGTCTACAATATTGATTTTGGATTTGTGTCTACCTTTAGGACTTTTGTGGAATTATTCTATCTCCTTAAAATTTTGGTTGTCATGCCCCATAATACTTTTTTTTTTACAAACAATATTGCAGACTATGATGGATCTTCCTCTTTGATTTGAGAAAATATTATCACATTGACTCTAAATAAACCAAATTGGGTGAGGATACCCATGAAGTGAACTTATAATATTTCTATTACATGTTCATGTTCATCCATATAAAAGGTGTAAAAAAAAAATTCTTTGACCAAGATTTGCATAACTCTTAAATTGTGCTTTATATTAGACTAGTGCCTTATATAATGCCTATTATAGCAATATTTTAAACACATTAATGCATTTAGAAATAAATAAAAAGAATATGTTGAGTCAATTATTTTTGTTCAAATTATGTAACAAGTAAAAATTGATTACCAATGAATAAAAGCATCAAATATAGGTTCAAATGATGTAACATATAGAAGAGATACACACACAAAATTGAATAGAGAAAATTTATTAGGGAAGAAGCCTAGAATTGTATTAATATCAATGACTATTACAATGAGAGTTGGCTTGAATTTCCATAAAGCTCTTTTTAGATTAATACAATAAGAATTCTCATTCAAATGATGTAACAAGAATCCTTCACCTTCTAGTTCTAATATAGTAATAGTAAGGCCTCCAAACCTCTGACTCAGTAGCTAGAAATGATCTCAGTTTTTGAATACTTCCATATTAAGACCTACATAGAAATGGAAGGAATAAAATATGGCAAAGAATAAAGACATAAAAAGGGAATATAATGGCAAGATAAGGGCACTCTAGTATACCTTTAGCAGAATGGCTATGCAAAAATCTTGATCCTGGTGCTAGCTACTAAAGCTCCTTTTATAGATTTTAGGGGATCTTGTTCTATTATTGTTTGAGTACAGTGGATCTGTCCATCTAGTGATCTCTTAGTTATTTATTTTTTGAATGCGTTATAGCAAAAACACAGTTTCTTAGGTCATTTATTCAAAATTTTATCTTTTTCCTTGCCTATTATCAAAACTTTGGGTTTCCAAAAAGAAGTGAAAAACAACTATATAACATTTATGGGCTAGCCTCATAATCAGTATCTTCTTCAGTTGTGGACCCAACATTGACTTCTTCAGCCTTGTCTTTTTGTGAACTTTGCCCTTGCTCTAAATTCTTACTTTACGACTGTGATCATAGAAATTTCAAGGCTACTTTTCCTTATATTTTCCTTATTGATTTCATATTGAAGGTATTTTACCTCCATATCAATATAATCCCAGGATTCATCACTAAAATTTATAGCAAATTTTAGAATGTTCATATTTTGTATGATCTTATTTTTCATAGTATTTGACTATTATTTGCTATCTTGAGCAAATATGCATAAGTAATTTATAGTTTTTGCAAGAAATTCATTATGGCTAGCCAACTCTTCATTATCAGGATCATAGGCAAAGCTTTGTATTCTATTTAGGATAAAATATTTGATAGTGGCCATTTGTAAATATTCTTTGAGAGTAAACTTTGCTTTAGATAGCTCTTTATTGATCCTGTTTTTCTATTCGACCACCTTTCTCTCCCACGTCTACCATTCCAGCCTATCTATAAAAAATATTGAGATCTTTGCAAATTTCTCAGCATACAAGATAATAGTACTATTGTTCATTATTATATGTCCTTCATTCATCTCCTCATAATATTCTTAAAATAGTTGAAAAGTGGGGTATATTTTGCTCACTCTGTGGTCTACTTTTTATAAGAGGAGTTTTAGGTTATTTGCAATGAGCTTGATCAATATGATGTTGTAGAATATTTCTCTTAGATCCCCTAGCTTATTTTGGGTTTTTTTCTACATCTCTCTTTTTAATTTGGAAATGACATCAAAGAAAAAAATATTCTTAATGATGATTTGTTTTTCTACATTGGAAGTTACAACCTATGAATATGATATTTGATTTCTCAATTTATCTATCGTAGTTTGAAATACTTACTTTTCTAATTGAATTATTTGTATCTTGGCTTTAAATTGTTCATTATCTTGTAGAACTAGATATATTTATTGTTTTTGCATGTGTTTCCCTATTTTCAACAAATTTGTGAGATTCCCAAACACCTGCACATCCCCTATTTATTGATCATTTTGAACAACAGTGATATTTTTTGGTTTGGGGATTGTAATTGGTGTAACCTGTGATGATGCCAGTTAGGTATATTTATCTAGGCATGAGATTCTCCTAAGGTATTTCCCCTCTTTCATAGCTTGCAAATATTTCTCATAAAAAAATTTAATGGAGATCACCTCCTCTATTTTAACTAGGTTGATGCTTTTTGTGCTTTTTGAAGCAGGTTCGGCCTCAGTCCTTGCTTTATTATATTCTAGAGAATTATAAGGGTTGGGCATTCTAACTTGATGTTTCATAAGGAGGGTGGTCAATCCTCTAGCCTTTTCAATATTCTTCTATACAAAGGAAGATATATTTCTCTCCTTGTTATCAATCACCATAGCCTTAGGTACAAATTATGGCTTTTGTATTACCATTTGGATTTGGTCTTCCTTAGATATTTGGCTCATGGGGATGCTTTAACAATGGATTTTTCTTTTTGAGAAGTAGAACTAATTTTTGTACCTTTTTCTATTATCCTTTGTTCTAGAGATCTAGTCTCAAGAGGCCTTGCTTCAATAGGAGTTGTGATGCTCTCTATGCCTATCAAGGCTAGTTGGACCATTTATGATATTACTTCTGCTAAATGCACTGTATCCACAAGGATTTTCACTTGTTAGGCATTGCTATTAATAGCCTCTAACACCAAATCTTAAAACTCTTTTGGATACATGGCTAGAATTATAGGTGCATAGACCTCAACTGAATTCCTTATTAAAGATACTAAGCCATGAGGATAGTCTCTAGGTAATTCCGTATGAGTATGAGCCCTTTTCTTAATTTCAAAATCATCCCACACATATTTCAATTACTTATTTTCTCTAATGGTATTTTGTAGATAATTTTAAAATGAATCAATTTTATGGTTAAGTTAGGGTAACTTCATACCTTCTACATTTTTTTGATAATGGTCATGAGGATCATATTATCTCTAGCTAAGTTCTAGGAAACCATACTAGTCCATCTTCCACAATATTTTAGCAAGTTGGGGTATCCTTTGAAAATATATATACCCATTTTGCAAGGGAGCTTAAACCAAGGGACCCTCTTTGCCTTCTTGCCAACCCTTATCTTGGCTTCATCTACTATTTGTCTGGTAATTTCAAAGGTATCTTTAGATAAAGGGCAATATGATAGGAGTATTTTGGGAGGAATCTTGGCCCCATATAATTTGATATAAGTGAAATTTTTAGTAATAGATAAATATCTTGCTTTATTTTTGTTTTAAAATTTTACAATTCCTCTAGGCATCCTACTAGGGGAGTAACCACAGAGATATTCATGGAGTAGGGGTAGAAATTTTTCTAGGAAGTGGGTATGGCTAGATCATCCCTCATGAATCCATGGTAGTCTATCTTGTACATCAGGTTCTTCTGGTACTCCCCCTAGATCTTTGATTTTTCTCCTTTCTAAATACCCGATAACCAAATGGACTAAGATGGAGTAATGTGTGAATCAAGGTATTACCTCTTTTTATTATTTTATGGCTTTCTGTAGGGCTTTAGTTCTACATGCATCCTCTCAATGATGATTTCTTCCTAGTGGTACATGGGCATTTGATATTTTCTATTGTATTGGATTATCATATAGGATACTTCTTTGGATATTATTGATAAAGCAGGGGTGGCTAGTGCTATATTAATCATTTTTGTATAATATATAGCCCATGGTTGTAGAATATTTTTATTGAAAGGTATTTCATAAGATAATCTTACATCATACCTGAATAGATTGGGATAGAATTCTATGAACAAGACCTGATTCGCTTGAGCCTTTAGCACTATCTTGTCCAATGTAAAATAAGCTTTCTCCAAGTTGAAGATCCTTTGGAAAATTTTGGGAATGATTTTTATGGAGGGCCTACCATTGTGCTTTTTTAATTGCTTCTTGTCAGGGTCATACACCAATTTCTAGCCAAGACATAAATTCTATAGAAAAATTGACTTTGGTGCAAGTTAACTTGCCCAAGTTGGTAGTCCATCGATTATAGTATGGTTTATCTTCATATTGATATCTTTAAGCTCATTTAAAAAATCCCATGAGAAGAGTAGGGTATTTTTGCTAATCCTTTTCTGCTAGCTCATAAGAATCTATGGTTGTGTTATCTGCTTCCCATCTCTAAGCTAAAGTAATTTTTTCGTTAAGCCTTGACCCTTGTATGTATTTTAGTATTTGATTTGTGCTTACTAGCCTAAGGAGAGACTAGTACGGGTTGTTGTCGTTGAGCTTCCTGATGAAGGTGATTATACCTTCAAGTAATGTGGTTTGAATACTAGAGAAAGCCATGCTATTTTCTTTGATGCAAGACCTTTTTCTTTTGCTCTAATATTGATGCTCTTTACCCCTAACCTTGCTTTTGCAATATGATGAGTCACTGTGAAGCTTTTCTAGTTTTCTCGTATGTTTATTTATAGTGAGTTGATGGGCTTCCTCACATGGTCTAGTTTTTATGATACCCAACTACTGTCTCTCCTTTTTTTCCACCCTGCATATACCACCTTATCATTCTCAATAGTTTTAACTATATTAGTACTATGTTGTAATATTATAATTGATCCACCTGATTTTAAAATATGTGCCATTGCTTTCCATAGGCTTATATGAGTGCATGGTATTAACACTTAATAATTTATGATTCTATGAATATGCCATTTATAGTCTCTAAAAGGGTTTTATTGTCATTGCATGGGATTTATAAAAATCCAAGCACTTATTAGTAAAAACCAAATCAACCATAACTTTTTTTTTTGTTAGGACTTATAGTCTTATTATAGGCAAAGGTGTCTTCTTTATTATTTTCTTTCATTTTTGAAGAATTTTTCTATTGTGGATTTTATTTAGATCATTTCATTGGCCTTTCAACCTCTAACAAGTTTACGAGCTCTGATAGTTTGTGGTGGTGTTAGATTTACTAACATCACTGAAGAATAAGACAAAATATGCTTTTGGTGCCTTTGAGTCTACCAGTTGCACATCCAAACTATTGATATATCAGCTTTTCTTCCTAACTATCACATTTGAGTGTATATAATACAAAAAACCTTTAAAATTGGTATATGACATTGTTAAATTTTAGATTATGAGCTGCCATTTTGAGCTATATATTTCTTGGTCTTGACTTCCTAGTTGTCAGATCTGAAAGCATATAAGACAAAGAGCCTTTTAGACTATCACTAACTTTCATATTGTAGGTTATATCTTTGCATCATAGATTTCCTAGTCTTGAATTCCTAACCATCAAATATGAGTGCATATAAGACAAAGAGTCTTTTAGACTAACATTAACATTTAGACCATAGGCTGCCCGTCTATGCCATAGATTTTTTGGCCCTACCTCCTATTTGTAGATCTTGATGCAAATAGGACAAAAGAACTTCAACCTCAGTGGGGAAATACTATTATATTTTGTATCATAGGTTGTCCATCCTAACCATCAATGTTTGGGCTATGCCTCCTAACTATCCATATTTATGAATGAGACAAGAAACCTGCAGTGAAACTTAGGGAGGGACAAAAATATGACCAAACAAAATAGTATCATCCCTAAGGTTATAGTGATAAGGGAGAGTGGAATATTCAAACTTAAGCTTAGGACTTAGGGAGTGAGACCTTAGAAAAATTAAATGTAAGTACATAAGGCTTAAAGAGAAAAATATTTAATTTATGTGGTAATGTTTTGTAAACCTTAGGCAATGGAAGGAACTATTTTTTGGGGGGGACCTATTTAGGTATGGAATTTACATGGCAATGTGAAATGAGGAGAAAATGAGGCATGAAGAACATAAGGTTTTAGATTTAGGACAAGAAATATTTGGTGAACTTTAGTCTTATGGAAAAATTGGATGGGGATGTTGTTTATAAATTTTTTTGAATCAACCTTGGGAACCATGGAAGGAATTTTGGGGAAAAAATATTAAGGAAAAGGAATGTTCTTAACCATGACACAAATTTCCAAAGGGACTTCTTAGACATGACATTGGACAAAATTTGACATGTGGTGGCTTCTCTAAGAAATATTGCAATAATTTGAAAGCCATATTTCTTTAACTCAACAAAATTACCTAGACCCAGGACTTTATAAGACCCTTAAAAATTTAAAATTAGGGGTAACTTGCAAGTTGTATTTTGAGGATCCAACATTGGCTTTGACTGGGACAAGTGGTAAAAAATTTAAGCACTTGAGAACTTAGAATATCTGGTTTAGACTTTATAATCATATTCCTAAATCACCTAAAATAAAAAAAAAATTGAAAAGGCATTGCCTAATCATCGAAGACTATAAAATGAAAGTGAAATAAAAAAGCTGCAACAGGTTGTTTTGAAAACATAAAAAGGTATTCTTCTATCTCATCACCTAAAAATACAATGGACTTGGAACATAATCTCTTTTTTTTTTATAATAACTGTACTCTTCACTCTCTTCTAACCCAAAAGTAGGGTTGATACAGTTTTATATGTTGGCCATTGATTGGGATTTGCATTTATTCTCCTTCTAGAGTTTACAACCTATAAGTGTATTTTCCAATGATCTAAACTATCTAATAAGGCCCTAACCATTTGGGCTCTAGTTTACCGTTTTCACCATGTTTTTAATTTTTGGGATCCTAATATATAACTATATCTCATTCCATTAATGCTTTACCTCTAGATTTCTTATTAAATAGATACACTATTTTATGTGTTTGTTTTATCATCATATTGAGGGCTTGTCTTCTATCTTCTTGCAACTGTACAATCTAATATAATATTCTTTGCAGTGCATATGGATTGTGATGCTCTTGGAGAAGTATATATAAAGAATTTTTCTCTATCTAAGGAGGCAATAGAGACTTTTCACCAAACACCAGCTCATATGGGGCTTTCCTATATTTATCTCGATAGATAAACTATCTACCCATAAAGCAAATTTTGGTTCACTATCCCAACTTCTTTTGTTATTGCCTAGTTATCTCTTGATCTTTGTAATTAGATTCTTATTTGAGGACTTAGCCAGATCATTCCCCTGAGGATAATAATTTATAGTGTTGGGTACCAAACATTGGTTAATTTTATCCTATAATTGTCACAACACTCACATTTAAATTGTCAACCCGAGAGCTCATAGACTTTAGAAGTGCCACAATTGAAACCACTAACACTACCACCTTTGAGATGAACCCACTAACTACCATTGGGGGGTGTTCATGAAATATGAATTATCCATACCAAGAAAAATTACATACAAATGAAATGCATAAACGTAAACACACCACACTGAAAGTAGTAATACGTCTACCATAAAAAGAATACAACTAGAATAATTAGATTTAATCTAGGAACTCAAAATATACTACCACACATAATTAAACATATGAAAATTCTAACTAATAATAGGGGAAGAATACTGGTTTGGAGTGGGCATGAGCTCCATTAGATTATGCCCAGCAAATCACGAAAGCAGCACACAACTAATAAAATGCTCAAGCTTTATTAATAATTCAGAAAAATATTACATGCGATAGTATTATAAAAGAATGCTTCCCCTACTACAGATAAGTCCGTGTGTTTATATACTATACACAAAACTTCATGTAATATTTTTGTTACAGTGAGTGTCCTAGTTATATTCTAAACTAGGATAGTTCAGTTATTGTAGCTGGTGTGCGATGATCAGCTTCCTCGTCATTTACTTGCAATTGGGCGATTTCCATTTTGTATGGTTCTACTTCGTAAATGATTATGTGTTCAACTAATATGGTTGAGACAACTCGTGCATCAATTATTTCCCATAGATGACATGGAATGATGATCAAAGGGGTCCCCCTCCAGTCTTTGATCAACACACATAATCTAGGTATTCGTTTGAGTAGGGCACCTTACTCAGTAAGGCGCCTACTTGAGTAAGGTGTCTACTTCAATAAGGCGCCTACTTTAGTAAGGTGCCTACTTTAGTAAGGTACCTACTGGAGTAAGGTGCCTACTTCAGTAAGGCGCATACTCAAGTAAGGCACCTACTTAAGTAAGGCACTTACCTTTGTATGCATTTGTTTGATTGAACGGAACCATGCCAGGTCCATGCAAGACCTCGACTGAGTAAAAGACAACAAAATCTAGGAAATAACAACACAAAACACACTTCACACTAGGATTAGATAATACACATGAATTTATTAAATACATACATAATATTTCATAAAAATATACAACTCATTATATATTTCCACACAAAAATCATTAGTACATATACAAAAATATGAGCATATCAGGTGCTCATCATCCCCCCATGCCTAATATGTGCTACGCCCTTGTGGCACCTAAAACTGGTAATTACCTCCTTGTAGGCCACTGCTTTTCATTTTCTTTTCTTGTTGGTGGCCTTGTCTTGCTCTCCTTCCCAAGGCTTCCATTTTTGTTGAGGTGACTTGGCTTATTGCGGGGAATCCTTGGGTTGCACTATCCTCCTGTTGTGCTGGGTTGGCCTATTTTTTGTGCCATCTTCCTGTTACGTTGGCTTCACCTTCCTATTTTACTTAGCCCATCACCTGTACTAGGCCTTGCCACCATATTCGTTGCTCCCTTCTGGAAGGCTTCTTTTTCTTCCTGCCATAGGTCAGCGTGTTGTGGTCGTAGCTCTCTTAAGGGAATGTCAGAGTCGTCCCTCTTCTACAAAACCATGTTGGCCTTGTATAGCTAAAGTTCCTTAGGGGTGAGGCTGGTGTTTTCTATCATTATTGCTACTGCCTTTGCCTTTGGTCCATATACTCCCCATATTGCCATCCACTTCTTCATTTTAGAGGGTCGACCCGACAACGAACCATAGATATCCTAAAATTGGTCATCATCGATAGGATTCACATCGATGCTTGGCCCTCTTTCTTCCTTTTTGGTAGCTTCATAGCTGCATTTACCTTCTCAAACTCCTTACAGAGCTTTTTAAGTTTCACCTTCCACTCAATGAAGGCCTACACACTTGCTTCTCATTCCTCATCTGAATGGGGGTTTGGTTTTGCAAATGTTACTCTGGCCTTTCTATGTTGTTTGCGATTCCTTCCCCTTTACTTTATCTGGTATTATAGTGGCATGTGTGGTATACATTTCCTATGGAGGTTGCCTCCCTATTGGATGATCCAAGGAGTTGTTCCTCTGATCAGAGGTCCCTCGTAGTTGTTCCTCCTGTGCCCTGGTCATCTAACAATTGTTCCTCTGGTTCCTTAGGTAGCCCCATTTCAATTTTAAGACCCTGGTGCTTTGGGAACTCCTTCTTGCATTTAGGCTTAGGGTCTTGCCCTTGATTCTGCCCTAAAGGCTCCTCATCATCATTGATGTTGATAACATGGTTTTCTATTTGAAAAACAAAATTCCCTTGTTCCTGTGGAATTCCTCTATCAGAGGCACACGATTCTTCTCCCACCTCTAATTCCTCATTTCGAGCATCAAACTTTATTTTCCCATATGATACTATCCACTCTGGTGAGGTCGAGGAATTCATGGGTACCTCAATTGCCCAATCTGTTTAGGTAGAGGCATCCTGCATTTTGATCACCCAGACATGTAGCTGTTGGTTTTCTACCCTCAAATGCTGGATCAATTGCTGGAATTGCATGATGGTGGCCTCTTTCCTCTAGATTTTTCTCATGGTCATATCCTTGTATTCATTGAACAACACCTGCATCATAGTATTCTCACCCTATTCGGCATGGTCCTCTTCCATTGGTACCTTGGGCTGTTGTTTCATGCTCGTTGAGGGTTGCGGGTCTTGTGGGCTTAGAGTGGCCAAATTCTATAAGGTTTGGGTTGTGAAGCCAATATTTGCATCTTCCTTGCTTGTGAGGATTAGGTGCCTTAATCATCTTCAACCTCACATGCACTCTGTCCATTGTGCTGAGGGTTCGAGGCTGGAAGGTTTTGACCTTTCCTCCATATAATTGTGTAGAGAGCTTTGTCTTTCCTCTGCAACATTTTGTGAGAATTAGGGAAAATATCTTTAGAAATTCCTCTCGATTTGACATCATACTCTTCCTCTATTATCACCTACTCTGATGCATCAAAAGGCTCAACCCTAATTTCCTTGGTCATTCCTTGTAATTTGACCTCTTGCATTGGTTCGACCACTATCTGCTCTTGTGCCCTAGAGTGTTCAGCCCTTGCCACCAGTGAGCTTCCCCTATGATCCTCTATGTGGTGTATCAAGGCTATAATTAGACCATGGTGGGCTAGGGAAGAGGATGACCCTCTCTAATATCATGATGCCTCATCCTCTAGGGCATTTTCCAGGTAGAATGGGATGTTAATTTCTCACCCGTGCACTAGGTGGCTCAAGAACTACACGTGGTTTGCATTTAGGTATGAATACTTCCTAGTGTATGTGAAGTATATTACCACCTACTCGAAGAGCTTCCTAAGGTGCATTGAGAGCTTCTATTTTGGAAGCCCATGTTGATCGTATGGGACATTTATTTGTCCCAGTAATACCTATGCATATTTCTTCACCACGCCATCTTTATACGTGCATTCCCTAGTAAGGGGAAGGTCGATGACATGCACGATGTGCTATGGAGTGACTGGAATATCCAGTATGCATAATCGGGCAATGCCTCTATTCACAGTAGTAACAAAATCCTTTGCTACCTCTACGTCCTGGTCTTGGATGACCAGGTGATAGTAATTCATTAACCCAACTTCTTTGAATCAATGCACCACTTCTCCTCTGATCCCCTCAATACCACTGGGATCATGCTTTTTGAGCGTGTGATTCTTTTATCGACCACCCATGGCAAATTATCTAATGGTTTTGACTAGTTTGATGCCTTGCCTTCAGTAAGGCACCTTTTTTATAAACCTAGGTGCCTAACTCTAAAAATTATTTCCTTCTTGGGATTGGCAGGGTATGCCACCCAAATTAACGTTCGACATGACGTATTAGGCATGTGGGGTGAATTCAATTCTTGCACCGACATTATTTTTAGAGAGGTATATTATATGAAAAAATTATGTATATATCTAAATAAAATCATGCGCATACCTGATTGGTCATTTCATGCTACGTAGAGTATGCCAAATTGCTATTCAATGATATTTTTCCCATGCTTTGATTATGTCATCTTGGGTACTGCATTCCTATTTCACTCGAGGTCCTTCTACAAAAAATATGGTGGATCCTATTGGTTTAGGTTGGGATGCATATCTCCTCGATGGTTGGCCTTGGGACATGCAGAAATCTTGCCCAATGATTTCAAAATATTTTTGGGTGCTTCCAGATTTCCATCATGTGAGATGATGGTGTTGGCTTTGGCTGCTCCTCGTATTTCCAAGTTGCACATGTGTTTTTGAATTGATTGAGGTACCTGCTTGAGTAAGGCACCAAGGTAAGGTGCCTACCTCAATAATGTGTCTTCCTCAGTAAGGCACTTACCTGAGTAAGGCACCTATTTGAGTAAAGCACCTACCTCAATAAAGCATCGCTCCTTTGGATTAAGGCACCAAATTAAGGCACCGCTTCCTCCAGAGTAAGGTGCCATAGTAATGCACCTCCCATGGGAATATATATTTTTATTTATTTATTTATTTATTATGTCTTGGGTTGCGGTGCCTTCTTGGTAGATTGAGGTGCCTACCTGGGTAAGGTGCCTACTTTAGTAATGCGTCTACCTTATTAAGGTGCATACTTCAGTAAGGCACCTACCTCAATATGGTGCCCACTTCAGTAAGGTGCCTACCTCAATAAGGTGCCTACTTCAGTAAGGTGCCTACCTCAATAAGGTGCCTACCTCATACTTGACTTATGAAGAATGCTTCAGGATGGTGCCCTCTTGGATGAGTAAGGCACCACTCCTTCAGAGTAAGGCACCCAAGTAAGGCATGTCTCCTCTGGAGTAAGGTTCCTGAGTAAGGCATTTCCCCTCATACTATTGAAAGAACGCTTCAGGGTCGTGCATCCTTGGCTAAGTAAGGCACCGCTCCTTCGGAGTAATGTGCCAGAGTAAGGTGTCGCTTCCTTCGAAGTAAGGCACTAGAGTAAGGTTCTTTCCTTTTGGGGTTGTCTGTTCTTCCAACGTTTGAAAAGTCATCGACATTTTACATGCATGTTGATGTTTTTTTTTGGTAGATAAGATACTATAGCATTAATACTGGGTTTTACAAGTTGACCCAAAACCTTTTACAAAAATTAGCCCAGGATTGTTGATGAACATGTCCTTACTAAGGATCCTATATATGTAAAATCTACATGTTGCCAAAGCCATTACATCTAGTAAGGCACATAGCCTGTTATCAAAAAGAAACTTCCCATACAACATTTTGGGTATACCCCGAGAAAACACACCTGCATCATAATTACAAAAAAAGAAACAAACATAGATCCCTTCCTTGAAAAAGTGGAGAAACAAAAAGCTACAGACACACATAGCAGAGTACTAAAAAAACTCCCACAAGCTCTGTATTGATAGTTACTCTTAATAATTCTTTGGTAATTGATTTCTTTTGTATATGACATGCTTTGGGACCACATCCCATCTTGGCCAATAAGCCTTGGAGAAGTGAACCTGCTGGCTATATTTATGATGATGGCTATCTAGTGGTCCACGTGGCTCTGGTTCAAAGTATTTATATTGTTTTTTCTTTCCTGCCCTATGATTATCAACCAACCTCAAATTACTAAGACAACTACAAGCCATGTTATCTAACATGTGACTATCCCCATTAGTCTTTGTGGTATTTCCAAGAAACATCCACCAAGACTGACAACTCGAATAATTTTTATTGTGAGTCCATTTCAAAAAGACACAAGAATACTCATAGCCTTCGAACTTACAATGTATTCTCCATTGGTAAATTCGACTATCATTGTTGGCATTCTTGTTGGATAAGCTCGTCTACTTCACTCGGGACACCATGTTCCCATTTGAAAAGTTTGTCACCATCGACACCCAAATTGGCCAGCTTATCAGCAACTTTGTTAGCTTCTCGAAAGACATGTTGGGTTTTTCTGTCCTGTCTTCCCTGGAAAAGGATCCTAGCCTCTTCAATAATTGTTTTAATCCTCCAAGGAGGTGTTTTCCAATTATTGAGGAGATTTATAACATGCATAGAGTCTCCTTCTACAATAAAATTACCTTTTAAGTCTTGAGTCATTTGAAGGCCTCTCCACATAGCTCTAGCTTCAGCTTCGTTGTTTGTCCTTGTTCTCAAATATTCATAAAATGCAATCATCATATTCCCATTATGATCTCACATAATGCCACCAGCACTTGCTCTTCCAGGATTGTCCTTAGTTGCTCCATCAAAATTAATCTTAAACCAACCTGTAGGAGGTGGGGACCACTTAACATTGGCTCTAGGGTTGACTACCCTAGGCACAAACTCATCTAACAAGGTTAAGCTTAAATATTGAGCAATCATGGTCTCCTACAGATGATGTTTATGGCTATCAAAAGGGATAAGGTTCACATTCTCATTGGCAAAGGATAGGATCCTAGAAATGATAGTTTGATGATCATGGATAGACTCATTAAAGACTCTATGGTTCCTTTCTAACCACACCTGCTAAAGATAGTGATTGAGACAAATTTTCCACATGTATCTAAGTATTTGACTTGAAAAGGGGTAACACCACTAGATGAAAAAATCAAGTACGGTGGCTAGTTTAACCTAGGAAATATTGAAGGCCTAAAAAACCCCACTTAGGACTGTCAAGGAAAAAGAGCACTCAAGGAAAATGTGATAAATGGCATCCCAATTAGCCCTACATAGATAACAACAATTAGTGATACAAATACCTTTACGCATCATATTATCAATGGTTAGAATTATTCCTTGGATAACCAGCCATGAAAAGACTATAATTTTTGGAATTAAATTTTTTATCCAAACTAAGTCCTTTTGGAGGACAAAATTCTTGTCATCAAGCAGAATCTTGTAAGCTGATTTAACAGTGAACTACACATTTTTTGTAGGAGCCCAGGTCACTTGATCTTCCTTGGGTCTCATGGGGATAAATTGTTTCCCGAGAATATTAGAAAGATCATTTGTTTCCACTTCATTATACCTATGTCCTCAACCATATAATCGAATACTTTTCTGCCAATGAGTTCTTCCATGAAATCTCTGATTCGGGATAATTTAGGATATTGCGTCAGTGGTTCGTCCTTAGCCCACTTGTCATTCCAGCAATTTATCCTCTCACCATTGCCTAAAACCCATCTTAAACCTTTTTTATGATTTCCTTACAATTGAAAATTGCTTTCCAAAAATTAGAACCTCTAATTGGAACTGAGTCACTTAGAAATTCCATATTTTGAAGATACTTTCATTTGATAATAGTTGTCTATTCATTTTCTTCACCAGAAATGAGGCACCATGCCTGCTTAGCTAGTAAAGCTAAATTCATATGATAAATTATCCTCAGACCTAAGCCCCAATTTTCCTTGGGTCTGCACACTTTGGTCCATCCTACAAGGTGTATCCTTTTTTTCTCCTCTGATCCAATCCATAAAAATTATTTTTGGAGTTTCTCAATTTTTTGGAAAACCTTCATAGGGGCTTTGAAAACGAAGAGGAAATAGACTAGAATGCTCTGAAGAGAGGCCTTAGTGAGGGTTAGCTTTCCTTCTTGAGATAGGATATGACCTTTCCATCCAGCAATTTTTTCTTGAATTCTTTCAATAACCCTATCCCACATTGAATCTCTCGGAGAACCAATGAAAAGAGGGAGACCAAGATACGAAGTGGGGAGGTTTGCTATATCACACTCTAAAATTTTTGCAATCCTTCCTTACCTCTGAATGGGGGTGTTCAAGAAATATAACTTGCTTTTACTAAAATTAAATTTCTGGCCAGCAGTGTCCTCGTAGAGTTGTAGGATGTATTTAATTCTTTTGGCCTCAACCACCGATGCATTAGTCAATAGAAGGGTATCATCGATGAATTGTTGGTGATAAATAGCCCTAGTGAGAGATGTTTCCTTTATTCCTAATATTAGCCTTGAACTACAAGCATTTTTTATGGTTTTTCCTAAAGATTCTACCATAATGATGAATAACATGGGGCTGATAGGGCCCCCCTATCGAATTTCTCTACGACTTTGAAAGTAACCAGTAGTTTTTCCATTAACCATAATAGAGAACCATGCTTTAGAAATGCATTATTTGATCAAATTAACCCATTGGTGGTGAAAACCAAACTTAAGGAGGACAACAATCAGAAAGTCCCAATTTAGCCTGTCAAATGCTTTGTTCATATCAAGCTTGAGGGCAAAAACAAATATGTTAGTCTTATGAGCAGAGTGTAGATCTTCATAAACTATGATAACTCCATCAAATATTGACCTACCCTGGACAGAGCTTCCTTGGCATGAATCTATGATGTGAGGTAGAATATATATCATTCTATTTGCAATGGCTTTAGTTAAGATCTTGTAAGAAACATTACACAGGCTGATTGTCCTAAAGTCAGCCATAGATTCAGGGGTTTGCTTCTTAGGAATTAGATAAATAAAAGTAGATTTGAGACCTTTTGGGATATTATTGCTTGCTTGGAGTTCTCTAACAGCAAAAATTACCTCCTCACTTATGATGTCCCAAAAAGCTTAATAGAAACGAGGGGAAAAGCCATTGGGTCCCGGGGCTTTGTCTGGCTCCATGCTAAACAAGGCTTCCTTAATTTCCTCATCAGAAAATGGAACTAGAAGCTTAAGGTTTATATCCTCATTTATTATGCTAGGAATGGATTGCAAGAGAATATCTTTGGCCTCCTCATTGCACTGTGATTCTTGAACAAGGATAGAATTGAAATAAGTTATTGCCTCCTTTCTGATTTCTATTAAGTCATGAGTAATAGAACCATCTGCTTTTTTAAAAAAAATTATCTTGTTATTGCTTTTGTTTCTAAGTGTGGTGACGTGAAAAAACTTGGAATTTGAATCTTCATATTTCAACCAAAGAGCCCTTGATTTTTGCCTCCAATAGATTTCCTCATAGGCCAAAATGTTATGAAACTCTGCTAGTTTTGTCTATTCCTCCTGTCTAGTAGTTTCATAAGCATCACCATGTTGAATCCTCTGATAAATTATCTTCAAAAATTCAACAACCTATTTTTTATTTTCAAATAGGTTCCCAAAGACCTCTTTGTTCCAATTTTGAAGCTTTTCCTTAACAAAATTTAGTTTACCAGCAAGTTTAAAAGTTGCACTACCCCTGACAGGCTGCTGTCACCATTGAATTAAGTTATCTCTAAAATTGGAATGTTTGATCCACATAGATTGAAATCTAAAAGGTTTTTTTAAGGACAGAGAGTTAGGGATCTCCAAAAAATGGGATTATGATCAGAGGCAATTTTAGGAAGGGCTTGCAAGGTAGAATCACTGAATAGAGTTGTAGCCTCCTTTTATAAAAAAAACATGTCAAGCCTTTCTTAAATGAGATGACATCCTATCCGCTGATTTCTCCAGGTATAATTTGCTCCTCTAAGTTTTACATCCATCAACATGTTGGAGTTCACAAAGTCATTGAACTCATTCATGCTCCTGATAGGTGGTCCATTTCCACCCATTTTTTCTGAAGGGTAAAGAGGAATGTTAAAATCCTCAACCAAAATCTAAGGGACATTATGGAAGATTTCACTCAGATTGCCTAAGTACTCCCATAGTAGAGCTCTCCCTTGAATTGAAGTTGGGGCATAAATATTTGAAAGGATCCACTACCGGTTGCTGTTTATTTCCTTAAATAAAACACTAATAACCCTATCATGTTTCTGAATAATGGTGCCTTCTACTATTCGAGGATCCCATAAAGTCATAAGGCCTCCAGATGCTCCTCTAGATGATTTGCAAACCATCTCCCCTTGATTCTAGATTTTTTTGCTACTTTTTTTTACTGAATCTCATCAATTTTTGTTTCTTGCAACATGATAATGTAATAACCCTCCCTATCTAGTTCTCTAGGGGTTTGCCAATTCTTAACATTTTTCGTGAATTTTTGATATACAAAATCACAAACACAGAGCAATCCAGAATTCTTGAAAATATTGCTTTATTCTTATATCAAAACTAGGGCACAAATTACAATGCAAATACCTCAAATGTTGATGAAACCCTAGCTGCTCCGTACTCTATAAATGATGATGAAGGCTCAGCCCTTCTGATGTGAATACTGTGTGGTGTCCCAACTCCAAATATTCCCTGTATAATCTCCGAATGACCCCGTGTGGTAACCCAACTCGAGAAGTCTTTAAAACTGAAGTCCAACCGCAATCCCGTGTGGAAATGCCCGGATTGACTCGAGGGTAATCTTGCAACCCCGAAGCCAATGTCCCTGTAAGAGGTTGTCGTCTCTCACAAGCTCCAGAATCTCTCGTAAATGGCTCGCGCAGAGTCCTCCAAAAAACCAAGAGAGAAAAATAATAATCTTCGCATATCTCCAAATGAACTCAAATCCTCCTTTTATCTCCTCCATAGGTCGACTTAGGGTTAGGTCACTTTTAGGGTGGGCAAATATAATTTTATCAATTTTTAATTCCACCTTATTTCTCCTTAATTTATTCACCCCCTTATGCCTAGGCTTAACGACTTTTTAAGTCGTCACTTAAAATGGCCCCTTTTAAGTATAAAATGATTTTATAATAAAATAAAGTCACTGACTTTACAAAATTAAATTAAATAATCACTTTATTAATTTTATCTTCGACCATTAAAATTTCCAACCTCTCGCCCATCCGAATTGAAATCCGCGAATGGTTTTGGACACCCATTTCATTGAAGAATATCATTGCACTGTTCGTTGTCCACTGAAACCCTAAAAACGGACATGGCTAAAAAATAGTAACTTTGATCAAACAAATCTCCGAATGAGCCCAAACGACCATAAATCAATAGCTCTCTAGGTACTGACAAAGATTTTTATATCTCCAATGGCTCCCCTCCATCCGACTTAGCCTACGGGAGCTCGTGTATAGGCTAATCTGCTCTGCACCTGACTGAGTAGAAAAGGGGACATTACAGTCCGCCCTTCCCAAAGATTGCTTGTCCTCAAGCAATACGTATACATACTCCAGTCAGATGCTACATCCCGGCTGAGATCACATCAAATCCCCTGGATCCCATAGCAACCTCAAAAAGGAACCGCCACGCTGACGCTGCGCCACTCTGATCATCACTACCCCTCTGACATGGTTAAGTGGCAGAAGTCTCAACTGCAATAGCATGATGAAATCTCTCTCTAGTCTGGCACTGACATGTCTGTCTGAGCTGAGATGTAATATCATGTACCACGACATACCAAAGGAAACAACGTCATAGATTACTGCAAACACAATGCTGGAAGTGCCTCCATAGTCATCACCTAACCAGCTCAACTCGGCGTTCACACTCCTGGAATCTCCCAGATAATCCCATGTAGCCCAATCTATTGCAGTCAATGTAATATCCTCTGGAAATATGATGTCCCTCATCATACTCAACCAAGTAGGGTGTAAATGTATCTATATAATTCCTGAAAGATCAACCACACTCCACTCTGGCAACTCAATAAGAAGCTCAACCTCACCATCAAAACTGGCATGCCCATTATGACTGCACCCTGTGCCAAGTAACATCTCATGCATAGGTGACTCAACCAGGCCTATCTCTGCACTTTCACGGATTAAACTGACCCCTTGAGAGGGCACTATGTTCAAATAAGAAGTAAGATACTCCATGTAATGCCAACCAAATTGTGGACCCATCTCCATCATGTAAATGTTATGGTTGTCCGAAAAGCGAACAGCGGCATATCTCTCATACCCATGATCAACTATCACCCATATAAAGCTCCTACCATCGCCCTCGATGCTCATCAATGCAAGCATACGATCCTGGGTAAGAGAACTCAATCCCCGATCATCATGATTAGGCTGGAAAATGCTCATGAAATCACTCTCAGACTCATGTCGAAATAGACACCCTCTCTCAAACAATGTATCCTCATGATCTATCACAGGAAAAGAATCAACACTCTTCATCTCAAAAAGAGGATTATCAAAAGATGTATCATTATCCATCTCATACAGCGGATTGTCAGTCCATGAGAAATTATTATCACTCTCGTGCTTATCACAGCTAATCCACTGATCCGAAATTGTGTAATCTAATCTCATGGGACAATGTGTTAAGTTATAGTCCTCCTGAATGCAATCTAGTTCGACAACAATCCGCCCAATCTCCCTGGCTCTCTCCTGATTCAATTGTTCAGTGGATTCTAAAACAAAATTGAGTTTCAACTCTGTCTCATGCAATGAAAGACGAGCCTCCGAAAAAGAGCTTCTAGTCTGCTCAAGCTCTTCAATTAGCTGACTAACTTCTTCTTTGCTCCTGTATGCACTAGGGGTCTCTTCAACAAGCTTGGCATAGTGATCTCTGTCTGCAAGAGTGCTCATGAAGTCTGACTTCATAGTTTCTAAGGCTGCCCTCAAATTCTGTAAATCAGCACTGCAGATTACTCCTTCTACACCCTTTTGTCTCTTCTCAACTTGTGCCCTCCAATATAGTTCTTTGGTGAACTTATGGGTGGCATCGAAACGAGATAAAGCTGCAGCAATTCTGTCCTCATCAGACCTGGAACTAAAATCAGATTTATGTACCAAGTTTTCAAAATTATGCATCTGGTCTCCCTCTTCACAACTCTTGGTGTTTGGCTCCCTGTATGAAGATGTAGTAGGCAGATCATCAAGGGGATGACCATAATAAGGCGTTGATTCACTCGGATCCTCATTAAGCTTATCATGAATACAATCTGAAATGGGATTATAACCAGCAATAAACTCAACATCCGTGGAGTCCTCATGGCTGTCTTGAAGAGATAAAATATCCTTATAATCTGATTTTAAATCAGCAGCAATCTCAACTGTGTTATGGTCTGAAAATTCATGTGTGTGCTCCTCAAAAGGGGCTGCTATGAATTCTGTAACATCACCATCATGTGTATCATCCACCACGGACTCCATATGCAACTCACTCTGCAAATCTCCGAAGAAGATGTAGTTATCCAGTGCATGCATCCTACCCTGTTCCGATTGTGAACCCGAATCCATAACACTTCCCTCTGAATGGGTCTCAACCTCATGTTTTGGCTCATCAGCAGTGTGTACCTGTATATCAACTGAACTAACCTGTGATCCTACCCCGCATACCTCATGGGAAGAGGACTCTTCATTCTCACAATTTGCTGATTTGTTTTTCTTTCTCCACAACCTGGTCGCCAACTGTGTCATCCCATTAAGATAAACAGGATCACTTAAAATAGCATTCATCTTTTCCAATAGGTGTATCATTTCCTGCTGATTTCTAACCCAATCTCCGTGCGGGTCCATGATTTTATTCTCTCCGGATATGTGAAGTCTCGTCTTTGCTCACTGTCTGCTGATGTATAAATCTTGAACTGTCCCCCTAAGAATTACTGCTTAGTTTGAAGCAAGACTTCACACATTCCTTAATTCTGCCACCCATAGATGGTACGGCACATATTGTTGAATAGTGTAGGACTGTGTAATTTTAGAACCGAATTGATTATTTGTTCCTTTAAAAGGTACAGCAGATGCAACCAAAGGGTCTTCACCAATACCTCTATACATAGGCTTCAAAATGAAGTTGCCCTATGAAGGAAGATTAGTTATTGTGACTTAATCAAACTCTGTTATTTCGACTGCAGGTAATCTGAATATTCAGTGATATAATGGTATGTCCCAGGTATTATGTTATTCAGTCATAGCCGAGGAAGTTTCAACACTACAGTCCAAAAAGTGTCATGTCTCTCAAAGGAGTCATCGTCAGTTATGACAGAATAATTTGCCCCTTGCAGATACAAAATAATATGATCGTCGATATTGTTCATATACAAACTGTTAATTTTTTCAATGGATTTAAAAAAAAAATAGTCAATATCTGTCAAACTCCCCATTCATCAGCGCAAACAAAGAATCTTATTATTTTGTATTTGCTCATCTTAAACCAATCTTCAACCGCAGCTTTTCTTCAACTTATATTCATTTCCCACGACCCCTGACAAATAAATATAAATTCACAAGCAACAACTATATTCCTGCGGGCACAAAGATTCATATAGAATCGCCTTTGTTAAAAGAATGCCAATATTTTATTTGGCCACCAGATTTTTGAGGAGTTGATGCCTCCAATATTACACTGTTGCTCCACACAGTATGTTGGCAAGTTAAATTTCTGAAATTTATCCTCGTACAGGATTCATAAATTTCTCCAATTTACCATCGTTATGCTTCAAGCAAACCCTAACAGGCAGGCAAGAAAAACCCGCTTTGATACCACTGTAATAACCCTCCCTATCTAGTTCTCTAGGGGTTTGCCAATTCTTAACATTTTTCGTGAATTTTTGATATACAAAATCACAAACACAGAGCAATCCAGAATTCTTGAAAATATTGCTTTATTCTTATATCAAAACTAGGGCACAAATTACAATGCAAATACCTCAAATGTTGATGAAACCCTAGCTGCTCCGTACTCTATAAATGATGATGAAGGCTCAGCCCTTCTGATGTGAATACTATGTGGTGTCCCAGCTCCAAATATTCCCTGTATAATCTCTGAATGACCCTGTGTGGTAACCCAACTCGAGAAGTCTTTAAAACTGAAGTCCAACTGCAATCCTTGTGTGGAAATGCCCAGATTGACCTGAGGGTAATCTTGCAACCCCGAAGCCAATGTCCTTGTAAGAGGTTGTCGTCTCTCACAAGCTCCAAAATCTCTGTAAATGGCTCGCCGAGAGTCCTCCAAAAAACCAGAGAGAAAAATAATAATCTTCGCATATCTCCAAATGAACTCAAATCCTCCTTTTATCTCCTCCATAGGTCGACTTAGGGTTAGGTCACTTTTAGGGTGGGCAAATATAATTTTATCAATTTTTAATTCCACCTTATTTCTCCTTAATTTATTCACCCCCTTATGCCTAGGCTTAACGACTTTTTAAGTCGTCACTTAAAATGGCCCCTTTTAAGTATAAAATGATTTTATAATAAAATAAAGTCACTGACTTTACAAAATTAAATTAAATAATCACTTTATTAATTTTATCTTCGACCATTAAAATTTCCAACCTCTGCCCATCCGAATTGAAATCCGCGAATGGTTTTGGACACCCATTTCACTGAAGAATATCATTGCACTGTCTGTTGTCCACTGAAACCCTAAAAACGGACATGGCTAAAAAATAGTAACTTTGATCAAACAAATCTCCGAATGAGCCCAAACGACCATAAATCAATAGCTCTCTAGGTACTGACAAAGATTTTTATATCTCCAATGGCTCCCCTCCATCCGACTTAGCCTACGAGAGCTCGTGTATAGGCTAATCTGCTCTGCACCTGACTGAGTAGAAAAGGGGACATTACAGATAATAGTTGGATTCACTTGATTTCTTATTGCACTGACTTCCCTGTGTTTGGGCAAGCCATTGAGGCCTCTCATGTTCCATGAGAGGAACTTCATTTAGATTTTTTGGGATTTCTTCCTCTCCCCCTCCCTTGAGGTGGTTTTCCTAATTTGTTGTCTTCAGAACCCGGAATAACCTGTTGAAACAAGGTTATCTGTTTTCCATTGGCAATGTCATTATCAATTTTATTTTTTTATGCTCAGCATTTGATATTCTCCCTATTCTTTTTCACTGCCAAAATCTATAGGAGACTAAATTAGGGGGAGGTAATTTGTTGTAGAACTAGATTGCCATATTCCTTAGTCTAAAGAGTTTCACATATCTCCACCCCTACATCTAAATATTCTCCTTTTTTCCTGTATTCCCCTGGTCTACGAGATGGCCCCTCAGTAGGATTCACCTGGCTCCTAGTGATAATTTTAGGGAGATGATATTTTTTATTTTCCAATGCCTCAAATTTCTTCCTAAGTTCTTCAGCATTAGGGTTTGGCTTTGGGATGCCCATTGGGCTTGAAGTATTTTTAGCATTAGGGTTTAAGGATCCTGACTTGGATGAGGATTTTAGAGATTGGGTATTAGGATTTGGCTTTGTGATGCCTACGAGGCTTATAGTAAATTCAGCATTAGGGTTTGAGGATCCTAACTTGGATGGGGATTCTAGAGAGTCAGAAAGGTTAGCCTGAAGGTTCTGGGCTTCCATGTCTTTCGATAATCCTCCTACTACCATATTGGATAGAATTGAAAATTTATTTGAAACTAGAGGATTGGGAACTTACTTGAGTATTTTTATTGCCAACAACCTGTTGTTTTCCTTTGTCTTGATGGGACCTTGCACCCTCTCTTTTCTTTTTTTGGTAGACATAGTTTGCCTGATTGAAATCGCCTCTGCCAGGGAAACTCCTCAAATTTCCTCTATCTAGCATTCCCTATTTTTTCCTTTCTCTATTCATTTCTAGGATAGGGCACTGATTGCATATATGTCCTTAATTTTTGCATTCTGCACCGACTATTTTCGATAGTATTCTCCATACACTAGCTCCACAAACCTTGGCAATTTATTATCCAAATTAGCATTTACGTAGATTCGTGCATGAGTCATCCTTGTCCTGGCCAAGGTTGCATGGTCAATGGAGATCAGGTCCCCTATAGTTCTGGCTATGTCCTATAGCCAATATTCATTGAATAAATGGGTAGGTAGACTTGGGAGATGGTCCCAAATAGGGGTAATATTAATATTTTTCTTTTTAGGGTCAAAATCTTCACCTCATCATCTGATAAAAAGGCTCATTTTGTCCAAAAACCAAGGACCTCCTGTTAAAATGTGGTTAGCATCCTCCATATTGTTAAACGTAATTCATACCTGTTAGGCCCTAGCTCTCAGGATGCCTGTAGCTTGCATGCGGGTATTATCCCTAGAAAAACACATCGTAAGATAAAAAATACAAAGGAAACTAATCTAGCTTGTTTTTGGTGGAAACCTCTACACCCACCATGTTGTTGATAATTTTGGATAATTTACTCGGATGGGGTCTCCCCCATGCCTGTTCTGGATTCTACCAGTAAGTTTTTAGACCTATGATATGGGTGCAACTAGTGGCCATTAACTATCAAAAGGGTGTTGCTTCTGTTAATTGTCTTGACCCGCACAACACTGTTCTTAATTATTTCCACCACCTCGTACGATCTCATCCATATTTGCATCAAATTTCCTTTTCATTCCTAGAATATAGAGTCATACAATAGAACCCAATATCCCTCTTTGAACTATTTTTTTTTAATGTGGCAGTCATGCCACCATTTCCTCTTATTCTACATGATTTTTGTCCTTTGGAGGGCATCCATTCAAATTTCATCCAGCTAGTTTAGTTGTTGAATTCATTACCTCTATGCTTCATCTAGGCTTAGGTCCAATTCAACTATCGTTCTGAGCGTCTTGACCTCAAATTCTATGGGCATATTTGCATCCTTCCCATATACCAATTGGAATGGTGTGAACCCGATGGTTTATTTCCACATTGTATTATACGCCTAGACCACCTTCGATAATCTGGCAGCCCAATCCTTCTTGTGTTGTTGCATAGTTTTTGTCAGGATGTTTTCTAACTCCCTGTTGGTCACCTCCACCTTCCCATTCGCATGTGGATGGTAGGGGTTAGTTCTATTATTATACACCTTGTACTATTACATCAATTTCTTGATCAACCTAGAGGTGAATTGGGGTCCTTGATCCATTGTAATTTCCCTAGGCACTCCAAACCTTGTGAAAATATGGATGAACAGGAATTTGGCTACCGTCCATTCCTTGGAATCTCTCAACACCTAGACTTTGACCCATTTGGTAACGTAGTATGTGTAGACTAGAATATACCTCCTTCTTGTTGAAGGTGGGTTAATGGGTCCCACAAAATCCATGCCCCATTTATCAAAGGGCTCAATGTGTACATGAGGTTGAAGGGGTATTTCATCCCTATGGGTCGACCTGCCCATTCTTTGGCATTCGTCACACCTACTAACATATGTGGTTGCGTATTTAAATAGGATGGGCCAAAAATAACCTATTTGTAACACCTTGTACATAGTCTTCCTTCCTAAAAAATACCCACCACATGGTTCATTGTGGCAGGCTTTGAGTATCTCTGAGAATTATTGCTCTATTACGCATCTCCTCACTATTTGGTCGAGCCCTATTTTGAATAGGAGGTCATCAATTCATTGAAAGGCAATGCTATTCTTGATCACCCCATGTTTTCCCATATACAAGAGAGCAGGGGATGCTCTACTTGTGGCTAGGTAATTAGCAATGTCTACATACCATGGCGTCTATTCATTGATGACGAACATATGTTCAACCAAAAACTGGTCCTCTACCGCTGCATGATCTACTGGGATTAGTCTAGACATGAATTCTGTGACTACATTATCCTTCCTAGGCTTGTCAACTATGGTGATGTCAATTTTTTGTAACAGTAGAAGCCACCTTATTATCTTGCCACTAATCGTCCATTTACTCATTAGGTATCTAGTGGCCGCATGGTTCGTGTGCATGAACACTTTGTACCTAGTGATATAATGGTGGAATTTGTTGATGGCATGTATCACTGTGAGAAATTATTTCTCTGTTACTGTGTAATTGAGCTCAACCCCTACTAAATTTTTATTGATGTAATAAATGGAATAGAACTCCTCGCCATCCTTCTGCCCAAGGACCACTCCAATTGCACTATTGGACGCATCATAATATATATGAAATGGGATAGCCTAATTCAGACCCCGCAACACTGGGGTAAAAATTATCTTCTCCTTTAGCGTCTTAAATGCTTGTTCGTAGTCCTCCATCAAATCAAATTCTACTTACTTCACCAACAAGTTGTGTAGCGGTTTAGCAATCTTGCTGAAGGCAGCGATAAATTGCCTATAGTACTCGACAGATCCAAGAAAACTCCTTACCTCCCTCTGCATTTTTGGGTTGGGTAGATATTTAATTACCTCTATATTCTTTTGATCTACTTTGATCCCTTATTTCAAGAGATTATGTCCCTGCAATATGCCCTCACACATCATCATAAAATACTTCTCATTACTGAGGGATAAGTTGTTCTCCTCGCATCGCCTGAGCACACATTCTAGGTTTATTGTTGCTTCTTCGAATGTCTCTCCATAAATGGTGAATTCATCCATATATAATTCCACCACCTCCACCATCATATCTAAAAATATTCTCAACACCACTCTCTAGAAATTGGTTGGTGCGTTGCACAACCCGAAGAGCAGCACTCTGTAGGTGAATGTTCCCCATGGGTAGGTGAACGTTGCCTTGTCCTGGGCCTCCTCTCTGATCTGGATTTGGTTGTATCTACTAAATCCATCCATAAAGGAGAAATATTTCCTTCTGGATAGTGTGTCCAATACTTGATCAACAAATGGGAGTGGGAAGTAATATTTCTTAGTCACCTTATTTAGCAATATGTAATCAACACAGATTCACCATTTCCCATTTTTCTTGGGGACCACCATGAGTGGTGACACCCATTCACTATTAGATATCGGGTAGATGAATCCTATCAATAAAAGCTTTTTTATCCCAGCTTTGATGATTTCTTTCATGGTTGGGTTCATCCTTCTCTGTGGCCATCTAACTGGGGTCACTTGCTCTTTGAGGTATATCTGATGAGTGCAAATATTTGGGCTGATTCCTTTTATATCTGAATAATCCTAGGCAAATGCTTACTGGTGTCTGGCTAGGAGCTCTTTTAACTCTATCAATTTTATGGGGGTCAACCCACTACTGATGTTCAACGTCCTACAGAACTCAATGTCGATCTACTTGGTATGGGGGTCCTGGGTTCCAACCAATTGCGACTCGGGAATGGTGAGGGAGGATTCCCCTTGCATGTATCTTGTTATGATGCCATCTTCATCGCCATCCTCCTCCAACTCTATCACTTCCATCATAGGCTGGAGCATGGATAATGAATCCTCATTGTATTCGGTTAGCATGGGTTCACCCAACATATCCATGAACTGAGTGATAGGAGAGATCATCAATTTATTGACATTCTATTTGTTTGAAATTGTCATCATTCCATCACAGTAGTTGATGTAGGTGTCAGTTGTAGCTAATCATGGTCGACCCAAGATGAGTGGGTATCCACCTAGCCCTATTTTTGACTATAGCACCAAAAATTTAGCTGGGTATTCCCATACGTAAACTGTTATGATGATGTCCTTGAGCATCCCCTTTGGTGCTATGGTCGACCGATCAGCTAGTTGCAACACCATCTTGGTGGGTTTCAGGTTCATAAGCTTCATCTTCTGCATGGTCTCCTACGACATCACATTGATGGCTACACCAAGGTCAACTAGGGTGTTCACCAATGAGTGTCCTATTTTTACCATCAATATCAGGCTACCTAGGTCTGTATATTTGGGATGAAATGCATTCCCCATCATCAAATCAACCAATTTCCCTTTGATGTTGATGGTTTGTACCACCTTGCATCCTGATTTTATTAGGCATAGCTCTTTTATTGCCTTAGTGTATATGGGTATGTCTAGGATAGCTTGAAACAAAGGGATTGTGACTGTCAAGTTCCTCAAGATCGAGAGGATATCGAATTTTGGTTGCATCGGCTTCCTCTATTATTGCAACCATTTGGGAAATAGAGCCTTTATTTTCTCAAAAAAATTATCTTCTTCCACCTCTTCTATCAGAGGGGAATATCCTAGGTTTTCCTCCTCTTCTACCAGGGGAGGTGCCTCTACTCCTAGCTACTTTCATGATATAATATGGATAGGATTACAACTAACATTATACATCAGATACATCTCTCCTTCTACCTAGTATGATGGTTGGTTTACCTTATTGTTTGGGTTGACCATCAGCTGTATTGGTAATTGTGCAGGTCTCACCATAGGTAGGGTTGATAATCCTTGTTGAGGTGGAACTTGTGCTATATTTTTTGGGGTAGAGTTCCATGGAATGTAGTTCCTCCACTGCTGCCTGGGATGTTGATATGGCATCCATGGTGGTTGGTTTGGAAATGCCACACCTGGAGGTATGTTCAACTAATATGGTGATCCCCACCATACCATATTGGGTGGTTATGGCTACCCTTGTGGCATATATGGTCCTCCTCCATAATGCGGCATCCCTGTGGGCATATTCCCCATAGGGGGATATAGCCAATTTCTTCGATTGCCCATGAAATAGGCTTTAGTTATGTCAGCCTCCTCCTTAGAATTGGGTAGTTGTGGACATAGTCGAGTTTTGTGGTTTTGTTGGAAAACTATGCATACTTTAACATTATTTTTTGGGCACACATTCCTCGAGTGCTCTCTACATTTTGGGAAAAAATAGGTCAACGTTGCATCATTATCTTGTTTCTTCTTCTCCAGCAAGATCATATCCAACTGCAATGCTAAAGAACACTACAATGCAGTCATCTTCATAGTCCTAGAAGCTAGTTTGCCTCTCCTTCATGAGTAATTTTGACATAACTATCAGATATCTTCCATGGCATGTTGGTAAAAGTCTCCTCCCAAGATTATGTTTAGTGCTTCCAATGACTTGTTGTTGAGTTCTCTCATACAAATTCTCTTGAGATATTTATCTCCCAGCTTTGCATGAGGAGATCGTTGCAGGTTGAAATTGAATCTCTCCCAGTATTCTTCCAGAGATTCATCCTCCTTATGTGTCATGCTGAGGACTTCCTCCCTAGAATCTCATGCTCTGTCGAAGTCTTGGTACTACTCTAGAAAGAGCTTCCTCATCTCTTCCCATATGGTGATATATTTGTTCCCCAACCTGATAAACCATCATAGAGCTGAGTCGTTCAATGTTGACAGGAAGAGCTTTAGCTTCTAAGCATTTGAATTGTAGTCAATAGACCTGCATAGCACATCAAATTTAAACAAAAATAGGTTAGGGTCTTTTGTTGGATATCCCCAGAAGGTGGTAAGATGATTAGGGGATATGTTCTTCATTTTGGTTTCCCCTGCTCCTTCCTCTATCGAGAAGCTGAATCTAGATGAGACTTCTTCAGCCATTTTTTCAAGAAATGTGGTCTCTTCTATAGCTTCTAGGGATTTTTGATCACTCAATACTTTCAGTATTAAAGCCTCTAAGTCAACCGGTGTTATAGTCTGATACTCTACGACTTTCCATAGCAGGGCTTCCTTATAGGGTGTTATTTTGAACAATGGGTTTAGAATAATATATTCTTTCCCAGGTCGATGAGACGAGGAGGCACTTTGCATGAAGTGAGGATGCTCACTCCAGTGGACTACTAGTGATGAGTCAAGAGAATAAAATTCAAATTCTAGATCGTCGGCTGACTCAAATTTTTCCAACTGGCTCTATCTTATAAAATGGTCATCAGGTCCTCTTCTTCTTGGAGAACTCATACAAGGTCAAGAAAAATGTTTTCAAGGGTAGTGGAATCATTTTACTAGTGATGCTTCCCTGGCAACGATGCCAAAATATTGGCTGTCAAAAACTTGTTAATTTACCTATAATTGTCACAACACTCGCATTTAAATTATCAACCCAGGAGCTCGTATACTTTGGAAGTTCCACGATTGAAACCACTAACACTACCACCTTTTATATGAACCCACTAACTACCATTGGGGGGTGTCCATGAAATATCAGTTGAATTATCCATGCCAAGAAAAATTACATACAAATGAAATGCATAAACATAAACACACCACACTAAAAGCAGTAATATGTATACCATAAAAATAATACAACTAGAATAATTAGATTTAATCTAGGAAATCAAAACATACTACCACATGTAATTAAACATATGAAAAATCTAACTAAGAATAGAGGAAGAATACTGGCATGGAGTGGGCTCGAGCTCTAGTAGATTCTACCCAGCAAATCATGAAAGAAGCACATAGATAAGAAAATGCTTAAGCTTTATTAATAATGGAGAAAAATATTACATGCGATAGTATTATAAAAGAATGCTTCCCCTACTATAGATAATTATGTGTGTTTATATACTACACACATAACTTTTTGTGGCAGTTCTATTACAACAGGCATCCTGATTATAGTCTAAACTGGGATAGTTAAGTTGTTGTATCCAATGCACAACGATCAGATTCCTTGTCATTTACTTGCAATCGAGTTATTTTTGTTTCGTATGGTTCTGCTTTGCAAATGGTTACGTTTTCACCTACTTTGGTTGGGACAACTTGTGCATCAACGATTTCCCACATATAATGTGGAATGGTGGTCAACGGGGTCCCCCTCCAGTATTTTGTCAACACACGTAATCTGGATATTCGTTTGAGTAGGGTGTCTAACTCAGTAATGCGCCTACTTGAGCAAGGTGCCTTCTTCAGTAAGGTGCCTACTCAATTAAGGCACCTACTTTAGTAAGGCACCTACTCGAGTAAAGTGCCTACTTTAGTAAGGCACTTACCTTTGTATGCCTTTGTTTGATTGAATGAAACCGTGCCAGGTCCATGCAGTACCTCGACTGAGTAAAATACGATAAAATCTAGTAAATAACTACACAAAATACACTTCACATTTGGATTAGATAATACACATGAATTCATTAAATACATACATAATATTTCATAAAAATATACAACTCATTATATATTGTCATGCAAAAATTGTCAGTACATATACAAATATATGAGCATATCATGTGCTCATCATATACCATGTGAAAGCTCTATACTATATATGATATAAAATTCTATCATTTCAAATGAGGTGAAGTGCTTGCCATTGTCTGTAACTATCTTATTAAGGAACCCAAATCTAGTTAATATATTTTATTCTAAAAATCTGATTACAACTTCTGTGGTTGACTTCTTTAGAGGATCTCCTCCTAACCACTTAGTGAAATAGTCAATAGTTATTATAATCGACATATGACCTCTTGAAGAATTTGGATTCATTTCATAAATTAAATAAATTAACCACTATGAGAAATGTGCTTCAATGATAATAGGTTTGAGAGGCATAGCTGCTAAATGTTTCTTACTTGCAAATGACAACTATGAAAAATTCTTACCAAATGGTGAACATCTTTAAAAAGTGTAGGCCAATAATAACCAACTCTCATTATTTTATTAGTAGTAGCCTTTGGTGCAAAATAACCACCACAAAATTCAAAATTATATTCTTTAATACCAGATTGATTTATGTTTCAAACAGATATAGTAATAGTACACCATCTAGGTGTCTCCAGTAGAGCTTACTTTCTTGCACATAATATTTGTGTGCTTGCTATTTGACATATCTCATCTTACTTTGTGATATACCTCTCGAGAAATATAATGTATGAGGGTACATCAATATATCATCATACCATTTGCACTCAACATTGTTAATTCTTTTTATTTCATGCATTTCATCCACCATGATAGTGTTGTTCATATTCTCCCCTTCTCTATTGGCAAAGTATTTTGCTAAACCCTACCCTTTAATAACTTACACTAGTTTGAACTCTACATCATACTGCAATAGTTTTACCATCCACCTTGCAACATTGTCTGTTGGTTTAGACTAGGTAAGGACATATTTTATAGCTATATACGAAATACAAGCTATAACTTTGCTTGATCCAAATATGCTTTTGAAATATTCCAATGCTCTTATTAGAGCATAAGAATGGTTCTCTATCATGGAATATTTTAGTTGAGTTACATTAGTCTTTTTATCATAAAAGCTATAGCTCTTTCATTATTCTCATTATCTTTCTAAGATATAACCGCAACAATGGTGTGCTTTAAAGAAAAATAGTATATTTTGAAGTCTTTGGAGTAGTTAGGGTAGTTTAATACAGGGGTTGTAGTGATGGCATATTTGATGTTTTGAAATGCTCTAATATTATTTGCATTCCATATTATGTCTTCATATTTCTTAATCATGTCATTAATATATTTTTCTATTTCATCAAAATTGGGGATAAACCTCCTTATGAAGTTCATATTTCAAAAGAAATATCTAACCCCTTTTAGATTTTTAGGAGATATTTTATCTATTGCTTTAGTTATTTGATGGTCGATGCTAATTCCTTATTTTGATACTACATACCCTAATAATTTCCCTTGAGTTGCTCTAAAAATATACTTATTTATATTTAGAGATGTCCCATATTCTTTACATCTAGAAAACACAATAGCTAAGTGTTGAAAGCGATCTTCTGGGTTCTTAGAAAAAAATGTTATATCATCAAGGTATACAACAATTTTAAACATAATATCCTTGAAAGAAAAATCCATAGCCCTATAAAATGTAGCACCTGTATTCATTATTCTAAATGGCATCCTGAGATATTCAAAGGTTCCCCAAGGTGTAGTAAAAGCAGTCTTATACTTGTCTTCTAGATTGATCAAAATCTGATTGTACCTTGAAAAACCATCTAGTAGAGACATTCTTGATAATCCTACCACTACTTGTAGCAATTGTTCCATGTTGGGGAGTGGATAGTTATCCTTGAGTGAATTCTTGTTTAAATTTTATCAACACATAGTATGATATATCCATTTTTGTTCCTAACTAGTACTAAATTTGCTATCTGAGAAGAAAATCTCATTTTTCTAATAATTTTGGCATGCAATAATTTTTGTACTTCTTTGCAATATTGGATGTAATGTGGGGTTAAATTTTCTCTTATTCTATTTAAAAGCATTTGCATCTTCTTTTGGAGGTATAATATGAGTCATAACATTAGTGTTGAACGTCCTCAAATCTTCATAGCTCCATGCAAAAAATTATTTTTTCTTTTTTAGAAAGTTGATATACTATTCTCTTTCCTTCCCTGACAAAAGCTTTATTTATCTTGACTAGCCTAGGCTCTTTTGCTATCCTAATATTGACATAATTTGCTTCATATTATTGAAATAATGGTTTGTATGCTTTTTCAAAATCATCAAATAAACTTTCTAGAGAGACAAACCCACTAGGGATTTTATTTGTTTTTAATTGGATAACTTCAACTAGTTCTTCAATTACCTCTTTTAACTTCTCTTCATCTTATTCTTCACATATTACATCTACAAATTGGTTCTAAAGAGTCATGAAGTATTTGATGTCTATATCATCCTGAAATACTTGAAGGTAGACTATATTATTAGGTACATATGGCTTATAGATAAAAATAGTAGGGAACCTTTCCATATACTCTATATCTATATTTGGATAGTCTGCACCAGATGCATTTATTGCCAATAGATTTGTAACATGATTATTTTCTCTCAAAATATAAGATAAATTAAATGTCAAAAATGTATCTATCTCTTATAACACTACTTGTTTGTATTGTTTTAGTCTTGGATGCTTGGCTTGGTATTTTTCTTTAACCTACTGAATGATTAATTTTGCATCTCCACTAATAGTCAAGTAGTTTATCCCTAACTCTTTGGATTTTATGAGTCCTAATAGTAAAGCTTCATATTCAACCATATTATTTATGCAAGAAAATCAAGTCTATATGGGAAGCCTAGGTAATTACCTTTGATATTAGTTAAATTAATCCCTACATCAGCCCTTGAGTGTGATTTTGCTCCATCAAAGGTCATGGTCCACATCTCTATAGTTAGTACCCTTGTAGATTTTGCATCCACCTGTGCTTTAATTTTTGGATTCATGTCTTTATCATCAATAAATTCCATAAAAAATGGTGTATGCCAAACTAAGTATACTCCCATATCCTTCTCTTTAATAAAATTAACCAAATTAATCATAGTGTCATCAGGTTTTTTAATTCCATAGAGTACTTATTAAATGATCTCTTCTAAGAGTGGCATTTTATTTTTTGGATAGGGGGATGGTGGCATATGGCCAATCTAACTAAATAGAACCATCCAATTGTTTTTCCTAGTATCTACTCAGATGTATAGAAAAGAAGGGGTCAACATCTACAACTGTTGCATCCATCACTATGCCTTTCTTTGGATATTGATCTAAGAATACTAGCAAGCCAATTATTACTCCTACACATGGTATTTTTCTACTGTCCATTACTAAAATAGGAGAATAGTATCTTGTGCAAATAATTTCTAACTAATTTTCTATCTATTTAGGCATAATATTGTGCAAAGCACCACTATCAAGCATACAATTGTGAATTACATATTGATCCCCTAATCTTGACTTGTACCTGAGGGACACATAAAAGGGCCTAATTGAAGAGGGATTTTTGGTTTCATGGGTTTCTATTCTAGTAGTATTATATGACTATTTTTTTGGATGTGTCTCATCCATTGCAGAGGAAGTACTATATGACATACCCCTATTTTGGGGGGTCCAAAGGCAACGTCCTTGAAAAAAAATTTGGGCTCCCTTTTTTGGATATATTCTTGGAGCTATTTTCGAAGGCGTTGGTGGGATTCCCATGATTGATGGGTATGGGTGGTTTTAGCCCATGGTATTGTGCCCATGGTATTCTAATACTACGTTGTGGTTTAGGGTTGTAATAGTTTCCTTTATATTGATTGTAATGTCCCATTATGGGCAGTGTAAAAACAATAATAGAAAAGGAGGTGTGGCTCTTGTTTTCTAGAGTAGCCCATATTGGGTGAACCAGGATAAATCTTTTGTGTTCTATGTGCATGTATTTTGTGAGTTGTTATTTTCTTCTGAATTATTTAATTTTGCATTATTATTCTAGAATAAGTCTAGGTATAACTCTTCAAATTTCCTATCTACTCTATCAACTCAAAAGCTTTGTAGATTTGATCTCTATATTTTATGACTATCATTAGTTCCTCGAATGTAATGTTGATTCTAAACTAGCATAGAACTCTATTTTCTTAACATCTAATGTCTCTGTATATTCCTCTTCTTGTTATTTCTATAGATATTCATCTACTTCAACTAATTCAAGAATGAATTTTTTATTTTTTTGTTGTTTATCTTTATAGGAAAATTTATCTGGGCCTATCCGCACTTTATTTTCACTAGTAGATGCCTTTTTTGCCTTCCCTAGCACTATTCTATTTCTTAAATTGATGGCAAGAATTCTTTCCAAGTCCTCTTTTTCTTCTACTATTGGAATTAAGTTTCCTTGTTTCATTTTGTCATATCTAGAATCTTATGATATTTGCATAATTTTTATGTTATCAGTAACTATATTTTTAGGACGATGATTAGAAGCATATTAGTCCATGTTATCTTCAAAGAACTTTTCTCTAGATTCATCTTCTTGAGTCCAACATACATTAATATTTATATCTTCCTTAGACTCATCATCCAAATATACATTATTATGCATACTTCAGTAAATTCCACAATCAGTTAAATTGTGAGGGGCATCACAAGAAAAACAATAGAAAGGAAAATATACTATAACATTAACTAAAGGGATAGGATTTGGTACAACATCTACGTCTTTATTAGTTTCTCTCTTTTTCTAGCCATTTTTGTCATTCCTATTTCTATTACCTTCATCTGAATTGTGGTTATTCTTCCAACCCCTATTAAAATTCCTTCTAAATGGAGGTATGATATCTCCCTATTGTTTTTCACCTTAAGAGTGTGAATATTCTATGTTATTATATTTTCCTCTTTCTATTCTTGTTAATCGGTTATACATAGTGTTAAACATCTCTATCATTTGATTAGCCGACCTTTCCATAGGATCTTGCTATATTTTATTTAATATTGTAAACCCTACTTTCTTGGGTTTCTTATCTGACTAATTTAAATCTAAAGAATAAGGCTTCATCTTACCATTGTCTATCACATTTATTTCAATATCTATTGATCTATCCATACATGTATCAATTGTAGTTACTTTTTCTTGTCTAAGCTCATAATTAAACTCTCCCAAAAATGCATTCTTATAAAAATATATTGATTGAATATTATTTGACCTTAAATTAGTAGGGATTTTAATCTTGATATTGGTAAATCTTCTATTAAAATTGCTTACTAACTCATTTTCCTTTTTCTTCATTGTAGCTAGTTTAATTAGGAGAGACTGTAAATAAACACACACTTATACTGAGAGGGATGTGAACAATATAAGATAAAACTTTTCTTTCTAAATGATAACTACAATAATAAATTATGCCCAAAATCCATACACATAAGAGACAAGATTTTTATGTGGAAACACCCTTTCGGGAGAAAACCATGGAAAAATATTACTTATATTTCTTCAATAAAATTCATGGGCACCAACCCATAGGAGATAGCAATCCCATTGTACAATTTCATGGGAACAAACCATAAGAGATACCAATCTCCTTGTTAAAATTTCATGTGCACCAACCCATAGAAGACACCAATCTCCTTGTTATAATTTTATGGGCACAAACCCATAGGAGACAACAATCTCCTTGTTATAAGTTTTTGGGCACAAACCCATAAGAGACACCAATCTCCTTGTTACAAGTCTATGGGCACCAACCCACAAGAGACACTAATATCCTTGTTATAATTTCATGGGTACCAACCCACAGGAGACACCAATCTCCTTGTTACAAGTTCATGGGCACAAACCCATAGGAGACACCAATATCCTTGAGGCACCAACCTCAAATCTGAAGGCACAAACCTTATGTTGCAACAATGTAGGTACCAACCTACAATATGAAGGCACCAATATTGATAAACAAATAAAGGATGATATACTGGTGTTGTAATATTCAAATGGCCAAAATTTCCTTCACATTCATTAAGTTTATCGCTTCCACATGTCTCACATTTATTATATTTTAAAGGTAGCCCAAGTCTAGCACTAGATAACTTACTTGCATGTTGAATTGGAGATGCTAATACCTTGCTTTCACTCTTTTATATTTCCACATTATGAAGCACTTCTCAAGCTCTTCAAATTTTGAATTTCAACCTTCTATGCTTGTTGCTTTATTCTAGGCACTCAACTTTGTTAACTGGTGCACAATATACTTCAACTAGGTGTTGTTATCAGGCCCTTAAGGCTTTATCCTTTGTTATTTGAATTATGAAATCAATTACTCATAATATTGCTTAATAATTCTACCCAGGTCTGCTCCATTCATCTATCCTTCTATGAGCTTTCCAGGCCCTTTCCAAATGATACATGAATAATATCCAAGCTTTGTTGCTATTAATTAATCTATAATGCTTTAGATTAATTAAATCAAACCCTATAAAATAAATATCAATGCTCCTTATTCCTCCTAATGAATTAAAATTTATGACTTCTCCTTATAACTCCTACCATAGAAAAACAAATAAATATTATCTTAAATTTACCTCTAAACTCTTCCAGAGTGCATGATCCTCTTCTCCCAAAAAACTAGTTTCGATGGCACCCTCTATAAGTTCTCCTTAAACCTCATGCACACTTTCAATCATCGTTCGCTCCTCTTGAGTTTTGTAGGTGAAGGTAACAGTTATTGGATTCAATCATTAGACTTTCCTTGGCATACCTTGTACCCTTGGATTCGTTGTTTTCTTCTCAATCCAAAATCAATATAATTTTGTCTTTGCTGACTCACAATCCAAAATTAGGACATCTCCATATCAAGATTTTCTTGGATCATAGTCCAAAATTAGGACATCTCCATATCAGGTTTTGCTTGGATCACAATCCAAAATTAGGATGTCTTCTCAACTCGAGTAGCTTCGCTAGTCTTCTGCCATGATGGCTTAAATACCTCTTACTTTTCAACCTCTGTGATCTTTGGATGTTGAATACTAACTCTACCACTGCATGAAAAATTCTCTCTGTCATTTCTTGAAATGATCTCTCTATCACTACTTGAAATGATATCTACTTCACTACTTGAAATTATCTATCCATCACTATGGAAACTATCTCTTTATCGCTGCTTGAAACGATCTTTTCACTGTTGATCTTCACCTTTGTATCTCACAACTGCAGCATCATAGTCTTCAGCTCTGGCTGTTGTGTGGCCTATGAGTATATTTTTGCTATCTAATGGCTCTCCAACCATAATAAATCCAATGTGTGGGCATTCTCATAAATATGGGTGACTCATAATAGATGATCATGTTGTATTTGCATCCTCATAAATACTTGCAACTCACAATAGATATATGTGCTATCTTCAAGATTAACTAGGCACACAAAAAAGTTTTATCCAATTATCCTTGTTTAGTCTAAATGAAGCTTCAAACTTGCACCTCACTTCTCATCACTGGGCATGCCTCCTTTGCTGACTATGTGGAGTTTATGTGTGCGCGCTCTACTCTAATATATTGAAGACATTCACATCTACTACAAACTTCCCTTATTTCATGTTTTCAAAGTATTCGGTGTATCCCTCTCCTTGTTCACATCTTCATTCTCACCATGCTCCTGTATATCTCGAAGATATTCAATGAATAATAATAATTCCAAAGTGAACTTACCTTGTATTTATATAACCCTTTCTCTTCCTTGCTTTTGGTGCCCAAGTGGTCGGCCCATACTTGCTTTACAATAATATTTAAATATTTGATTTAAATATTTAAATATTTAACCAAGTAAACCCTTTATTTATATGCAACCTTTCACTTTAATATTTAATTTAAAACTTTAAATTAAATATTTCAACCTTTGGCATTTTCAACATTAACATAAATATTAATGTTAAATATTTTAAACTTACCCTTGAATAATTTATCCATTGTTTTCTATCAACCAAGTCGACCTTTGACATCAATGACAACTCAATAATTCTAACAATCTCCCCCTTTGTCATTGATGGCAACCCTACAAAGAAACTATCCTTTATTGCAACAGGATCACAAGTTGCTCCCCTTAACAAGTTGCTCCCCCTTACTAAATTCAAAATTGCTCCCCTTATTGAAATTTGAAACTCCTCCTTACTAAAATTCTCCCCCTTTGACATCAATGGCAAAGGCTTCTCGGGGCTAAAAGATAAGACACTTGACAACGCCCCTTACTAACTGCTCTAACTGAGACTTCAATGATGATATGGGAGTGAAATTACTCCCAACTTACTATGCTCCTTTTCTTGTTCCATTTTCTTTTTCCAAACTTTGGAGGGCATATCCTTTTGAACAGTTTGACCATCCTCCTTCTTACTTGATTTTGGAAGTTCAGGGAACACCATTCTACACCATTTAGCTCTATGCCCAAAATTATTACATTTGTAACAAATGATGTTGTAGTCCATGAGAGGTGCAAATGAATTGAAATTTCTCTTGGTGAAGCCAAAATTATTTTTAGCATGGACCCTACAATGTACAACTTTATGACCAAATTGGTGACATGAAAAGCAATAACCTCGAAAGAAATATTGAAACCTATCTGATTGCCTTGGAGGATATGGCCGCATGGTTCTCTCATTGTTGTTTCTGTGATGGACCTTGTTCCTTGATGATGCTTTATTTTCTTCCTTCTCGATGCTTCCACTTCTCAACACATCAGCATAGGTCTTAGGCTCTTCTTTAATTATTTTCTTTGATGCCTCTGTTCCTTTTGAGCTTGACTCCTCCTTTTGTTTCTTTTGACCTTCTTCAAAACCAAGTCCAGTATTTATAATCGAAGATCTTTGTGCTTTGATAATATCATCCAAGATTTTTGTGCTTTTCTCCAACCTAATATTTTGATGTAGCTTATCATTAGATTCTTCCACTTCCTTCCTTAGAGAGACAACCTCATGTTCTAGTTTTTCACATTCCAACTCTTTTGCCTTTAACTGCTCAGCCATACCTTCTTCAATTCACTTTGCCTCTTCAATTTTCACTTTTAAGTCGGTGAGATCTTGTGAAAGCTTTGCCTTTGTCTTCTCATCCTCTTGTACTTGAGTCTTCAATCTTGAGTTCTTCTTTCTAAGCCTTTTCAACTCTTCAAGAGAAAAAACAAGTTCCTCTTCTATGTCAACTATGGCTTCCTCTTCATCTTCTGGATCTTTCTCCTCTTCTTGTTTTTCAACAATAGGAGCATCTTCTTTCACCTCCATGGCCAAAAATAGGATTTCTTCTCTTTCACTATCGGAGAGACTTTCATCACTATTGTTGGAAGAACTACTTGCTTCCTCAACATAAAGACTCTTCTTGTGCCTTTGAAAGATCTTCTCATGCTTGCTTTGACCATGCCTCTTTTTCTTTTCATGATAAAATTTTCTTTCCTTCTTTTTCTTGTATTCCTCTTCTTCTTCACTGCTACTACTTCCAGCTTGTGGGCACTAAGCTGCATAGTGACCAATGTTACCACAATTAAAATATTTCATAGTATGCTTACCTTTGTGTTTTCTTGGTCCCTTCTTATTTCTTCGTACAAAGTTAGCTTCTTCTCCATTGCTCGATTCTTCACTTGACTCTGGTTCTTTATTCTTTGTCTTATTTGAAGCTTTAAATGTGGCCTCCCATTTGGATGTTTGATCTTTTTCAGTCCTCATCTCATAGGCTGTAAGAATTCCATGTAGCTCATCCATGCTTAAGGTTTTAAGATCCTTCATTTCTTCAATCATCGAGACCTTTGCATCAAACCTCATGGGAAGTGACCTTAAGATTTTTTGAACAATCTTAGAGTCATCAATACTTTCTCCAAGTCCATGAATGGTGTTGACAATTTCATCAACGTGGAGTAGATATTTGGCAATATCTTCCTCATCTTTCATCTTCAAGTCTTCGAACTTCCTCCTGTGGGTTTGAAGTTTTGCCATTTTAACCTTGTCATCTCCTTCATATGTTCTTTGTAACTTGTCCCATAATTCTTTTGTTGTGGTGCATTGCATGACTTTCACAAACTCTGATTCACATAACCCACTTAATATTGCATTCATTGCCTTGGCATTATTTTCAAATGGTTTCTTGCCATCTTTATCCATGGGAGGGGTTGTAGGTGGTGTGAACCCATCCACGATGGATTGCCATATATCATAGCCATGTGCCATCAAATAGGTTTACATCCTCACACTCCAGAAAGCATAGTTAGTCCCATCAAACAATGGAGCCCTACTTGATGAAAAACCTTCTTGGTAAGCCATGTGTGTTCTTGTAAGATCTTCCTTCAAGTGGTTAGGCTTTCACGAAGGAACCCACTCTGATACCAATTGAAGAAACACATGCTTATACTGAGAGGGGGTGAACAGTATAAGATAAAACTTTTCCTTCCAAAAAATAACTGCAATAATATGAATGCAATAATAAATCAATGCACAAAATCCATACACATAAGAGACAAGAGTTTTACGTGGAAACACCCTTTCGGGAGAAAACCATGACAAAATATTGCTTATATTTTCTTCAATAAAATTTATGGGCACCAACCCATAGGAGACACCAATCCCCTTGTACAAGTTCGTGGGCACCAACCCATAGGAGACACCAATCTCCTTATTACAAGTTCATGGGCACCAACCCACAGGAGACACCAATCTCCTTGTTACAAGTTTATGGGAACCAACCCATAGGAGACACCAATCTCCTTGTTACAAGTTCATGGGCACCAACCCACAAGAGACACCAATCTCCTTGTTACAAGTTTATGGGCACCAACCCATAGGAGACACCAATCTCCTTGTACAATTTCATGGGCACCAACCCACAGGAGACACCAATCTCCTTGAGGCACCAACCTCAAATCTGAAGGCACCAACCTTATTTTACAACAACATGAGGCACCAACCTACAATATGAAGGCACCAACAAATAGAGAATGATATACTAGTGTTGGAAGCTTCAAATGGCCAAAATATCCTTCACATTCATTAAGTCTGTCACTTCCACATGTCTCACATTTATTACATTTTAAAGGTAGCCCAAGTCTAGCACTAGATAACTTACTTGTGTGTTGAATTGGAGATGCTAATACCTTGCTTTCACTCTTTTATACTTCCACATTATGAAGCACTTCTCAAGCTCTTCAAATTTTGAATTTCAACCTTCTATGCTTGTTGCTTTGTTCTAGGTGCTCAACTTTGTTAACTGGTGCACAATATGCTTTAGCTAGGTGTTGTTATTAGGCCCTTAAGGCTTTATCCTTTGTTCTTTGGATTCTAAAATCAAGTGCTCACAATTCTACTTAATAACTCTTCTCAGGTCTGCTCCATTCATCTATCCTTCTATGAGCTTGTCAGGCCCTTGCCAAATGATACATGAATAATATCCAAGCTTTGTTGCTATTAATTAATCTATAATACTTTAGATTAATTAAATCAAACCCTATAAAATAAATATCAATGCTCCTTATTCCTCCTAATGAATTAAACTTTATGACTTCTCCTTATAACTCCTACCATAGAAAAACAAATAAATATTATCTTAAATTTACCTCCAAACTCTTCCAAAGTGCACGATGCTCTTCTCCCAAATGGCTAGTTTTAATGGTACCTTTAATAAGTTCTCCTTCAACCTCATGCACGCTTTCAACCGATATTCACTCCTCTGGCATTTCATAGGTGAAGGTAACATTTGTTGGATTCAATACTCAAAATTTCCTTGGCATACCTTATACCTCTGGCTTCGCTACTTTCTTCTCAGTCTAGAATCAGGATGATTTCATCTTCACTTGAATCATAGTCCATAATCAATATATCTCACAAATTAGGATGTCTTTGCTTGGCTCACAGTCCAAAATTAGGACATCTTCTCAAATTGAGTAGCTTATCTAGTCTTCTACCATGATGGCTTCAATACCTCTCTTGCTTTTCAACCTATACAAGCTTTGGATGACAAAGACTAACTCTATCACTACATCAAATATTCTCTCTGCAACTACTTGAAATGATCTCTCTACCATTTCTTGAAATGATCTCTTTGCCACTACTTGAAATGATCTCTCTACCAATGTGGAAACTATCTCTTCACCGTTGCTTGAAATGATCTCTTCACCACTAATCTTCACCTTTGCATCTCACAATCGTGGAATCATAGTATTTGGCTTTGACTACTGCATGGCTTGTGAGTGTTCATTTTATATCTAATGGATCTCCAACCACAATAAATCATATGTGCAGGCATTCTCATAAATACAAGAAAATTATAATAGATGATTGTGCTATCTTCACATCCTCATAAATACTTGTTGTAGACACCAAAACAGCACCAATCCGATTATGTGACAACAAGCACTGATCGCACTAACACACACAGCCCCAAGGGCAGCCCCTAGAGGTTAAACAGTGGTTCTAACCACTCACACAGTAGTTTTGCAAGTCAAGGATCAATTTGGCACCTTTTAGACACTTTATTGCTTATTCGTCCCACCCAGGGACGAGTGCGGATTTGTACTCGTCCCACCCGGGGACGAGTGCGGATTGATACTCGTCTCACCCAGAGACGATTACCAGCGCTCGCTTCGGGGTGGGACGAACGCCAAGTTTGACCAACAAAAAGTCAGATCTTGGTGCATGACAACTCAGAACTGCCACTTAGCTTTTCTTGCATGGCATAGGAGTGCGAGTGAGTTCTTTTGACAACTCATATCCGCCAATTGACTTTCCCTTCACTGCATGGGAATGAGAGTGAGCTTTTTAAGACAACTCAGATTTGCCACTTAGCTATCCCTTCATTGCATGGGAGTGCAAGTGAGCTTTTCTAAAACATACAAAGACATGCACGAGAGGCGGTTAAGAAGCCCTTGATCAAGAAGAAGTCTTCTCTTCACACAAAAAGCATTCATGCAAAGAAACACTTTTGCATGTTAATTCAAAGAGACCCCTTGGGTCTATAAAATGGTGAGTTTCCTCACCCAAAAGATATACGAAGAAGGAGCATTTTGAGCGACGAAGTGCTGCTAATTCATTTACTTGCGATTTGTGTTTTCAACATCCATAATCTCTTAATCGAAAGAGAGGTTATTGGGTGACTTTTGAAGGCACGAATCAAGAACCAACATCGATTTTTCTGACCACAATATCCTACCAATTTGCCGACAACACATCACATCAGGTTTCGGACCCATCCCAAGCGGATTGGTGTCGAAGCAAAGTTTCACCCGCGGGTGGTTTGCCTTCGGGCACCCCCGGCTTTATTGCTTTTGGTGACTATTTCTTTTGTAGTATTTAGCTAGTTTCATGTTTATGCTTTTGTCAAGTTTTCAGTTTATTTAGATTCATTTTAACCATCGTTAGATTTATCTTTTATTTTTCATACACAGGTGCTACTGATTCTTTGTTTGTTTCTTTGAACGCAGATTTGCGGCATTAGATGAGCAGCGAGGAATCTACCTTTACCAACGCAAGCGGCGACAACGTTTTGGTTCGCCCATCTTACATGTGGGCACGCGGAAGAAGGAATTCTGAAACAAGTTGTAAAAGACCAACATTTAACGCTCCTATCCCCTAAAAAGGAAGGAGACGCATTGTAACACAAATTTGTAAAGCATATCAATAAAAGGGCCATTCTTTTTATATTGCTTTGATATCTTGTGTTCATGTTCTTTCTTTTTACGCATTTTTCAATAACATAGGGTTTAAGCGTTATTTTAGTTTCGTTTACATTGCATTTTTAGTTTATCCTTTTTGTTTTCGGAATCTCGTGTTTTCAATGGCGATCACGGTGGGACCTCTGTCCTCTATTTTTTTTAGGTTAAATTACTGATCTAAAATTGCTTTTTTTTTACAGGTACCTATTTTTCAACATCAGACTATTATTCGTCTCTGCAAGTGACGATTACAGAATTGGTATTCGTTTCACCTCGGGATGAATAAACTATTCGTCTCACCCTGGAACGATTACTATTATGATATTCGCCTCACCCAGGGACGAGTATAGTTCTGTGCAATTTTTAGAGCAAATCAAAAACATCCTGTTAGGCAGAGAAGAGGTAGGGGTTTTTAAAGCTTCTGTCAAATTTTTGTTTTTCTGTTTTCTGGTTTTCAGTTTTGTATGGCTTAGGGAAAGATTTCTTTTTCGTTTGCTTGTTTCAAATTTTGCACATTAAAATGAACCCCACACATCACGTGGTATTTTAAACCAAGGCGTTGGTCGTAAAACCCCAACCCTTGAGCAAGACCAAAGGTGGATTCCATTATCACTTTGGCTTGAGATATTGCATCCATTACCTCGATCGTGACTGTTGCTAGACGTAAATCCTGACGAAAGGCGACCAAGTGTAGCTTGGGGTGATTCCTAGCACATGAGGATAAGTCTTCTATGGTAGGTGTCATAAACAGAGTGATTCCCCTTTCGTACCGCCTATGTTCCACGTATCATCTGCTCTCACGTACCTATAGTCTCCCTCACGTAAGGGCGGGTATATAGAGAGGTTGGTATATCGGTCCGACAATGGTATATTGAAGGGGCGACCATTTTGGGAGTCATAAGAGCCTTCATAATTGCATTTAAACGTTTCACAAAATTTTCAAAAACAAAACAAACAACAAAACACACTAAACCAGATTTAGGGCACACTATTAATCTTTAAAAGAGATAATCATTGCTTGTGTGTGTATGCTATTTTCTATTTAGACAAAAAAAATCATAAAAAAAAATCATAAAAAGAATTTTTGCATCTTTAGGTTAGCATTACCATGGTGAATACTCGTAGCCAAGCCCAATCACGGGCAGAAGCTGCAGAAAATGCACCAAGAGAGACAAATCGTCTCCGATATAGCCTTGAAGACTTGGCCATCCCGCCTCGACGGCAGGGTACACCAGTTAGTTCACACCATGCAGAACATGGCTCTAGAGGCCCCTCCTTGAGGGGCACTCCAACCCATACAGTCATAGAACATGGCTCTAGAGGCACCTCCTTGAGGGGCTCTCCAAGTCGGGCCATCAATAGACGAGACTTTAGAACCCCCTCCCTAAGGGGAACTCATGAGCAACAAGAATATTTTCAAGAAAATAACCAATATGCAACACCTGGTCTAAGTACGAGGCCTCCTTTGGAAGTTAGTTTTGGGTGGCCTAGTGATGAAGCAGCATGTCTTGCTCTAGAACAACAAAGGGTCCAAAAGGAAGAACCATATGATTTTGTGGTTCCTAATTTACCCCCGATTAATGTCGGACACAGTAGACCATATCCAGAACATCAGGTTCTCCCGACAGGGCAAGACAATTCTGCCCGCACTTTTTATGCATATCACAGAGAGAGTGAGGAGGATCACTACATTCCTCAAGAATAGTATCCAGTGCGAAAACGATGCACGTCTACACCTGCTTTATATCCAGATCGCTCATTGAGACCAGAGTTTCAAGTAAATGCGGCCAACCTCGACGAGGGAAGCAACATATAGGGGTCTCAGAGCACCATGATCGAAACAGATATGTAGGAGAGACATCTAGGCCTATTAAACAAGAGACGGTAGAACAAAATGACTTGGCATTTGCACAACTAGCCGCCCACCAAGCACAAATCATGCGGCTTAGGCAAGAACAACAGGAATTAGAACATTTGTGTCGCCTTGATCAAGAGCGCATTCAGCGTCAGACAGCTGAATTGCTTCACAACAATGCACCTGAGAAGGCCCCAGTCCCTCGTGCACAACAATCCGAGATGTATGTGAGGCACAACCCCTTAGTGCGAGACAGGTCTCCATGACTTCAGCAAGCACTGCCTCCAAGACCTCTTAGACCTGAGCGGGAGGCCATTCCTCGCAACCGTGATGGGCATCCTCCGCGGGCACCCATCCATGTTTACAGGCCTAGGCCAAACACTCCTCAAGAAGATTATGAGGATTATGACCAAGAAGAAGAGCGGGCTGAAATGCCCTATCAAGGCAGAAGGGATGCTACCCATTTATCCATCCAAAGGCCTCAAGTTCCCCGCAACCCACGAGCGGGAACAAACCAAGGAGGAGGAGATTACGTCCTCCGATGCATACAAAGTGTTGTTAGAACGCTTAGAGACTATGGAACTCAAGACTGCTGGGCCCCAAAAGCCTACCTTACGCCAACTCCGTAGTCATCCGGTGCATCCATCAGTGCCAGCACCTCCATACCCCGAACATTTCAAGCTGCCCCAGTTGGCACTCTTTAAAGGGGATGAAGATGCTCAAGAGCATGTGACACGATTTTTGAGCCAATGCTTTGGTATACAAGACAATGATGCATTGCTATTGAGAACATTCATAACCACATTCGTAGGATCTACCTCGGATTGGTTTACCCATCTACCGAAGCATAGCATCTACAACTTGGATCAACTAGTGGACGCGTTCCTAGAACGTTTTGCTTTCAATACAAAGAAAAAGGCGTCACTCAGTGATCTAGCTAGCCTCAAGCAGTATGAGGAGGAATCTATGGTAGCATATGGGAATCGGTGGAGGACGGTGCTTTCAAAGTTGTCCTACCTCCCTCCTATGTCCGACCTAACTCAAATGTTCGCAAAGAGTTGTTTGCGATCGATCTCTGTGCTATTGCAGCTGCAGCAATACGCCACTTTAGAAGAAGCTCTGGCGCAAGCTAGACGTATCGAAGAGATCAAGATACAGGATGGCAAAATTGCCAAGCCTAAGAAAAAAGAGTGGAACAAGAGCACCAAAATAGGGAATACGCAACAGAAACCCGTCGCGGTCAATCAAGTTGCTATTAATGCCCCTACGCCTACCCAAGCAACACAGCCTCCAAAGGCTAATTATCAGGCGGTGCCTCACAATAATTATGAGAAAGATAACAAAAAGTAGGATCAAAATCAGAGGCGTCGCCCTAAGCGGCAATTTACACCATATACTGAGTCTAGGGACTCCTTGTTTGACCGTTTGTCAGTGGCAAACTTGATTAATCTGCCAGATATTCCAACAATTGATCCTAATGCGCCAAAGCCTAAGGGCTACAGAGAGGATCTTTTCTATAGATTCCATAGAAGGAAAGGGCATGACCTTAATGTCTGTTGGACGTTTAAAGGTTTAGTGCAAGATCTCATTGATAATCACACATTGGTAGTGGATAACCCCATCGCACCCAACAACCAACAAATGGGTGTTTTCAAAGATCCTTTACCCACACATGATGCACAAACAAAACCTCTGCATGTCAATGAAGTGCAACAGAGTTGCCCCATGGAGGGGTATGTTGGGATGATTAGCATTGTGACAAGAAACAAGAGACACCCGGGAGTTGCCCCCGTGACAACCACCAGGGAAGTTCCATCCACGTCACAACATCAACCGAATCCTACATAGTTGCCCCCGCCTAGACCAGTGGCCACGATTCGAACTAGACTTACTCAAAGTCTATGGACCACATCGGCTAGGCTCTCCATTTATGAGCTTATTCAACAATCGATGCCCCATCGGGAAGCTCTTATGGAGATATTAAAGGCAATTGAATTGCAACCCCATGAAGCGGATTCGTTCAACAATTTTGTGGGGCATGTCAAACAGTGTACTTGAACCAGTCATTACCTTCAGGGAAGATGAGCTAAAAATGGTGACTTGGAGATGTAGCGGATCCACCCCTGCACGTTATTGCGTGGGTCAACGGGACTCCGTACAAGCGGGTGTTGGTAGACACTGGTTCGTCCAGTAACATTATTACAACTGCTGCATTGAAACATTTGAAACTGCCAGCCTCTCACATTGCACCTTCCACTTATACCCTTCGAGCATTTAATGATGCGATATGCTCGACAGTTGGCACAATTGTCCTGCCCATACAAGTGGGACAAAAGACCATTCATACGTTGTGCCACATTTTAGAAGGTGAGATGGCTTACAATATCTTGCTTGGGCGGCCTTGGATCCGGGATATGAAGTGTGTCCCTTCAATTGCTCATCAATGTTTGAAGTATACATTTGAAGGACAAGTGCACGTGGTCCCCGTAGATTTGGAACCTTTTAAATATTGCAACTCAGTGCAAATCATGCCGTAGTCGACCCTTCCTTCAACGCACGTGGATTTCTAGTTAAATCCATCTAAGAGGGGTCCGACTAAGCAAGAATCTCCATTACCAAATCAATCAAATTCCCAGGCGGGTTCATCTTCTTCATCCAGTCCTCCCACAACGACGCCACCTACGGTGGCCACACCAATGGACAAAGGAAAGAAGCCCCTGGAAGCGGAACCACCTCTAGTCTCCAACATCTCTACAGAAGAGACGCCTAATAGAATGGAAGTTGAGACGCCTAGTTCACCCCACATGGAGTGGACTCAAGGAGAACTCCCATTCGCTTCCCCTCAATCGCCAACGATTATTGTTGAGATGTCTAACACAGGCATGGGGGAGTATATAGTGCGCAATGTTGTTGCAACGCCCACACTTCAATCTATGCAAGACATGGGAAGACCTCGACTCCCCATAGGCTCCGTGGTTCCTTTAGGCTACCCACCTAATCAGAAAAATTTTATTTTTGGGGGCCTGGATCATGGCGTTGAACCTTCCCGACAAGAAGAGGAAGATGAAGATCCCTTTGTGGAAGATGTCAACTATCTGGCTAACCCAGACTTCGCATTACGATATCTTAGCCAATGCAATTGGCATGGATACGGGTTAGGCAGGTATGAACAAGGAATGCGTGTTTTGTGCCAACCAAGATACCAAATGCCTTATGACAAGTCGGGAGTAGGGTTTAATCACCCTTTGCCCCTCGACATCTTGGTCGAAAACATGCAAAGCCTAGGGATAGGCAACAAGGATGGGTTGGCATCGAGATCCATATGCCAATCCAAATACAACTTATACATTGGGGGATTATTTCCCATTACAAACAAATAACCTTGTTGACCTCAACAACCCTTTCCCTATGGCCGAACAAGGAGAAACCTCATGGACTCACCCACAAGGGGAAGATGGACAAGACCACGAAGGGTCTTCCGAAGATGAGTCGGAGTACGATCATTCGCATGAATATCCAATGAATGACGATCGGGATAGCTTCCTGATGATGTTCCCATTGAATGATCCCAGTGAGCATAGGCTACATCAACAACAACAAAATCCTTTGGACATAGATGACATGTTTGAACACTTACACATAGGTCCAAGACATAGGAGGCATTTCAACCTGGCGCAGTTATAGCAATTACTGCACCCGCCACTCCAGGCATATCGAGAGCATCTTCCGCTTGGAGACCCTATCAAACCATCAGTGCCTAGGGCAGACCCTATTTGCAGGTCCACGCATAGGGCTGATCCCTTTGTGCCGGTGCCTACGGAGCCGGATCCAAAGCACCAAGAGCATCCCGAATGTCGGAGTTGTCACATTTGCGGTAATGGAGATTACAATCATTTCATCAACATGGTCTCCATTGACTTGACCGCCCCCATCCATGATCCAGCCAATCCAACATGATTATTGCATCTAGACATAGAAGCTATTGATTGGGATCGTGCTGACACACCACCATCTCCATCAGAGTATTGGCCTTGCGGTGGGATGTTTCATTTCACTCCGAGACAGACTCGGGATGTCTTCCATGCTTGAAGAGGAACTTGACGTTCCTAATGATGATCTTAATTCAGCAAACGATATCCATCTGATCCCAATTCCACACCAGTTGGAAGACGGATCCCATATGTCAGTTGAAGCAACGACTGATGTAGACATCGGCACAGATCCAATGAATCCATGGATTCTCAAGCTAGGGGTAAGTCTTTCCCCTGAAGAGCGAGCCGATTATGTTACCCTTCTTAAGGAAAAGAAGGAGGTTTTTGCATGGTCATACAAGGATATGCCGGGACTAGACCCACAGCTAGTCACGCACAATTTAACGCTTGATCCGACAATCAAGCCAGTCAAGCAAAAACTACGCAAGATGCATCCAACAGTGGCCTTAATGGTAAAATATGAGTTACAAAAGTTGTTGGATGCCCAGTTTGTCATCTGTGTGGATTATCCTCCATGGTTGTCTAACATGGTTCCTGTCAAGAAGCCCGACGGGAGGATTCGCATATGCACCGATTTTTGAGATCTTAACAAAGCGAGTCCTAAGGATGATTTTCCCTTGCCGAGCATCGACGCGTTGGTAGACGCTACAGCGGGCCACGAAATGCTTTCCCTTATGGATGGTTTCTCAGGATACAATCAGATTCGTATCAATCCTGAGGACCAACTAAAAACGGCATTCACAACGCCTTGGGGGACATTTTGCTATAAGGTCATGCCTTTTGGCCTTAAAAATGTCGGAGCCACCTACCAACGTGCCATGACGTACATCTTTCATGATTACATGCACAAAACTTTGGAAGATTACATGGATGATTTGTTGGCCAAATCTCTTTTGTGCCCAGATCACATCGGTGACTTGAGTAAGGTCCTTGATCGCCTCATTGAGCATAAAGTCAGACTAAACCCCAAGAAGTGCGTCTTTGGCGTCACCTCTGGAAAGCTCTTGGGTTTCATAGTCTCCAAACGAGGAATTGAGGTTGATCCAAACAAAGTCAAGGCAATCCTTGAAATGCGTCCCCCAACCACCATCAAGCAGCTCAGGAGTCTGTAGGGAAAGGTTGCGTCGATCAAGCGCTTCATAGCACGAGTTATCTGACAAATGCCGACCCATGAATAAATTATTGCATAAGGGGGTCACATTTCATTGGGATGACGAGTGCCAGTCCGCCTTTGATGACATTAAATAGTACTTGGCTTCGTCGCCAGTATTGGCACCACCTAGACCAGGAGTGTCGTTCTATTTATACATCTCAGCCACTGAGGTGGCACTGGGCGCCATGCTGTCCCAGAAAAATGAACTTCACAAAGAACAGGCTACATACTATCTTAGCCGCACCCTGGTCAATTATGAACTTAACTATGCATACGTTGAAAAGCTCTGCTTGGCAGTGGTGTTTGCTACCAAAAAGCTATGCCACTACATGCTTAGTAATAAGACGTATGTTGTGTCTAAGGAGAATCCATTGCGATACATGATGAGTCGTACTTATCATAGTAGCCGCACGGCGAAATGGATCATGTTGTTGACGGAGTTTGACATAGAGTTCATTGGACAGAAATCTATAAAAGGTCAAGTCATCGTCGATCAACTAGCTGAGGCTCCTCTTGAAGACGATCAGCCTCTGACTTTTGAACTACCTGATGATGGGGTCTTCCATGTTTCAGAGTCGCCAGATTTTGATGAGCCTGAGTCACAGGTTGACATAACCCTATTCTTCGATGGTTCTAAATGTGAGCAAGGGGGTGGTGCGGGAATTGTATTCTTCACTCCGCAAGGTGCTCCAATGCCCTTGTCATTTAAATTAGACTTCCCGTGCACCAACAACAATGCAGAATACGAAGCCTTGCTCATAGGTCTTCAGACAACAATCACCATGAACATTAAACGATTGAACATCTTTGGTGATTCGTTGTTAATTGTCAATCAAGTAAAGGGGATATTCCAATGTAAATGTCCAGTTTTGTGGGCCTATAAAGCCCTTGTGGACAAATTCTTGGCACAACTTGAATGGTATGACATCGAGGCACTCCCTCGATCATCAAATCATTTTGCGGATACTATGGCCTCCTTGGGGTCACTCATCCCGCAAGACCCTTCTGGTGAAATGACAACCATTCAGGTTAAAACATTATCGCAATCTACGATGGAGCGTGCAAGCTCTGATCTGACGCCAGGAATCCACATGATCCAGATTGAACCATCTTCGGATAAGTTCTCTCGAATTCGAGATTGTTTGACTCAAGCCAACTGGGGGTCCTTGTTCTCCCCGACCCCTCTTACTAGCAACACCACGTTGTTTTTACAAGTTCTTTCCTGCTCAGCTTTTGTTCGGGATAGACTTCAAGAGGGATTGGCCGTTCATACTATCGAGGTTTATGATCAGCAAGATTGGTACACACCCATTCGGGATTACCTCAAGCTAGGTAATCTCCCACTTGGATTGACACAAGCCACGAAAAGATCATTCAAACAGAAAGCGGCAAAGCATGTCTTGTTAGGAGACATTTTGTATCGTCAAAATTATGAAGGAATCCTCCTTCGTTGTTTGGACCAACAAGAGTCCGCTTGGGCGATCACCCAAGCTCACGATGGTACATGTGGTGGCCACTTCAGCGGTATGGCCATCGCAAAGCGCATTCTTCGCATGGGTTATTATTGGCCATCTTTAGAGCGAGATTGTTGCGCATATGTGAAGAAGTGCGTGAAGTGTCAGCACCATGCTAATTTGACACACGTACCTTCTTAGGCCTTGCAGCCGATTCAATCGGTTTGGCCTTTTTTGCAGTGGGGCTTTGATCTAATTGGGAAGATCTCCCCTGCGTCCTCTGGTCGTCACACGTTTATTTTAACGGCCACAGAGTACTTTACCAAATGGGTGGAAGCAATTCCGTTGACCACTACGACTGGAGCCCGCATTGCGGAATTTATTTTGCATAACATCATATGTCATTTTGGTATTCCATCCAAGATCCTGTCAGATAATGGGACACCATTCAAGAATAAAGATGTGCGTGCTTTGACCACAAAGTACAAGATTCAACATAGCTTTTCAACACCCTATTATCCGCAGGCAAATGGGCAAGCAGAGGCGTCAAACAAAATGCTAGTCGCCATTCTCAAAAAGATAGTTGCAGACAATCATAAGGACTGGCACATTCAGATCCCGCTTGCCCTATGGGCTTATCGCACCAGCATTCGAACGCCCACTGGGGCAACTCCATTTTCGTTGGTGTATGGCTCCGAGGCAGTCATGCCTTTTGAGTTGGAAATTCCTTCCTTGCGCATTTCAATGCAAGAGTTCATCGATGATGACACTGCATGGCAGGCCCGGTTAGATCAACTGACGTTGCTCGATGAACGACGCGTTAATGCTCTCGAGCATTTGCGTATCTATCAAGAGCGACTTAAGAAAGCATACAACATGAAAGTCCACCTTAGGGAATTTTAGGTTGGTGACTTGGTCTTAAAAGAGAACCAGCAGAATTCTAATTTGCCGTCCCATCTACGGGACAAGTTCATGGCAAACTGGTTAGGTCCTTACATCATTGACGAGTAAAATAGGACCTGGAACATACCGGCTTGCCTCTCTTGAAGGAATCAAGGAAACGAGAACCCTTGAATATCATTCATTTGAGGCCATTCCACATCTAGAGAGCCATAGTTCAACACAAAAAGCTCCAAGGATTACCACAATCGCTTGGTCAACCCCAAAAAGCTCCAAGGATTACCACAATCGCTTGGTCAACCCAAAAAGCTCCAAGGATTACCACAATCGCTTGGTCAACCCAAAAGCTCCAAGGATTACCACAATCGCTTGGTCAACCCAAAAGCTCCAAGGATTATCATAATCGCTTGGTCAACCCTAAATGCCCCAAAGGTATCTATAAACCCTTTGGTCAAGACCAAAAGCTCCAAGGATTTTCATAATCGCTTGGTCAACCCTAAATGCCCCAAAGGTATCTATAAACCCTTTGGTCAACACCAAAAGCTCCAAGCGTTACTATAACTGCTTGGTCAACATAAATATTCAAAAATCAACAAAAACAAAAAAAAAATCAAAATCACAAAAACAATTGCATTTCAATTCCATGCATACTCATAAAAACAATCAAAATCACAAAAACAATTGCATTTCAATTCCATGCATACTCAAAAAAAAAAAAACAATCAAAATTACAAAAACAATTGCATTTCAATTCCATGCATTCTCATAAAAATCAAAATACAAAAATATAGGTTGCATTAAGCATTGCATCCATACATTGCATACTTCGATAGGTCAAAAGCACCATAGGCTGTCATTACTTGGCAATTCCATCATTTCCACATCAAATCCATTTTCATAAACGCATACATCCAGCATATCACCCTTTTTATTTTTAGTCAGTTGTCTCCTCATGTATATAGGGTTTTCGTCATTCAGATGTCTTTAAATTTCTAGCCAAAACTATACATAGTTAAACAGATTTTACACGGGAAAGTTTTACTTGGATCACACCTTGTTACGTAGCATCCCAACACAAATTAACACACATATAAAAATTCCTAAGTTGTGTGAACGAAAGATGAAACCTGCACCGTAATCCGGGTTACCATAAGCGAAACGGTTATCTTGCTTATCCCCCTGTGCGAATGACCCTAGGAATGCTGAGAGTTGGCAAAAGGACAAGCATCCTCCCTACCCAATTCCCCATGAATCCCAAGTTCTCAAAAGTTGCAAAAACATCAAAAATTTGCAAAACGTCAAAACATTACAAATTTGACATCCTACAGTGCACACATCAAAAGGCACAAACAATAGTGATTCTCGTCACTCCATATTCAAATCCCTTGCTCAAAAAAAAAAAAAAAAACAAATAAAACAAAAATAAACAGTGATTTTATCACTATAAAGAGCAAGTATCCCAATACACTTGAAGAAAAGAAGGGAGTCGAACTTGAATCCCTGGAACTCTCAGCATTTCGACGGGTCATGAGGCAAGCTTCGATACCGATTTGGTTGATAGCCTATCGGTCACTGGCGGTAAACCTCCCGCATGACGATATATCTATCACATTAACTTGTGTGCAGATCAATGTTTGCATGTGGATGAGCTAGCTTATGGTATCCTAGATAACATCGTAGATAAATCTGACTAAATACAATAAAGGAGTTAGTGGAGCTAATTAGGTGATCCTCGATACGAGTTCGGTTGAAAGCCCATCTGGCATTGGCGGTATCCTGATGAATAACACATAAACGAACTCAATTGCACACACAGGGATGTGAAATAACTTGGTTAAATTCAAGTCGAATTTAGACCTTGTTCAAAAGTCTTGCGAGATAAATGTACAGTCTTGGCTAGTTAGTTAAAATATCTGCATCTCAGAAAAGCTTAACTCCATTTTTAAACAACCGGTACATTTTATTTCATACATCATCATCAGAAACTAGACAAAATACAAAAACAAAGTTTTCACATGCACAAGCATTCCACAAATTAATCCCATTACTCTAGCAAGTCCAATCCAAATCTTGTACAGTCTATGGTGCCTTGACAAATCATCAACAATTCATTGCATTCATTCCATATGCATACATCATACAAATTAGAATCATCGCATTTTAATCGCATATGCATACATCAATGTAAAAACATGTACATAAAAATAAATCATGAAAACTGTATAAACACCAAAAAGAGTCATCTGTATATATATATCATAACAAAATTGCCCGCAGGCTACAATACACTGGTCCTCAGACCTCGCTCCCATCATCCAAAATCTCAAAAACCCCCAGCCTAGGGCGTCGACCACCATGATCATGCAGGATCGGTGCGACGAGAGCTACCCCCTGTAGTATCAGTCCTCTGAGATCTCTCAGGGCGACTGCTCGCCCCTGCATCCCGACCACTAGCGCCTCCCTCATCTCGCCGTCGACGACGGGATGATGCTGACTGCTCTGTCCCACTATCTCTCGTTCGGTACGACGAGCCACTCATCGGAGGCTCTGGTATTCACCCACCAAGGCGGATAATCTCGCCCTCCATCTCCCGTCGATGCTGACTCCACTCTGCCTCCCGCCTATGGTAGTACGTGATGGCGTCATCACGCTATGCTAGCTGCACCCACAGGAGATCCCTCTCCCGTGCAGCATCCGTATCACCACCCTATCGGTGAGACGTAGCCCCTGCGCTCTCTCGCTCTGCCAACTATGTCCGTAGGAGATCCCTCTCCTACGTCATCTCCCCAAGCTCTCCATCCCGCCTCTGTAATAACCCCGTCAATCGTGCTACCTCAGCGTGCAACCCCGCCTCTGTATCCCCCGACCCGATCGGCTGCGTCGGCCTCTCTGGAGCATCGGCCTGCTCCGGAGCATCCTGCATCTCTGGCTGCTCCTCATCATCAATGTCCTCTCCTGCATCTACTACCTCCACCATATCCACATCAGCAGGAGCTCCCCAACCCTCTCCTGGTGCCTCTGCACCCTCTTCGCCTCCCGCTACCTCATCTCCTCCCAATGGCCCCTCACCTCGCCACTGCCGAAGCGTCCACCACTCCTGGTACTCGGTAGTCACTCCGACGTCATCTACGTCTGGAATGTCCAGTACTGTATCCGACTCCTCCCCCAATGGCTCGAGGATCGACGTAGCTAGGGTCCTCTCATCACTCCGATGTCGATAGACTACGGGTTCCCCAGGCAACCCCTGGCGTACCCCAAACTGTCGTGTCACTCGGAGGTAGTGGAAGTACTCCTGCTCTGTCCCATGTCGCCCAATCACCCATCTCCCCCTTCGGACCCACCGAAGCCACTCATCAGCCTTTGGCCATGCGGGACAATCCCGATATGGCCTCCATACCACATCTTCGAGAGTCAGTCATGCCAATGCATCTCTGTAATGGTCTACGTCTCCCGCAAACCGTCGACTCTGCCCTCGCTCCTCAGACCGATACCATAGAGCACCATAACCAATATCTCTATCCACCATGTCCGCCCGTGTAGTCCAGGGTAGCCCTCGTGGTCGCTCTACGGCTATATGCTGCCATGCCCAGCACTGCAACAAGAAACTATAGCCAATCCCCTTTCGCCTCCGACAGTGGACCTCATACAACTCATCATACAACTGAGCCAAAAGCGTCTGGCCCCATCTCATAATCATCGGCTCTATCATCGGACAATCCACTAACTGCCACACCACCTCCAATAGGTTCCATGGGAACCTCGCTCCTGACGAGTCTAGCAGGAGCATGTTGGAAATGAGGCTCATGAGTAGTGCATGCCTCACTCCCAACATTCCCCTCGCATACCAATATCGTACCAGAATCCCACCAATCTGACAATCCAGCTCCGCCCTCTCCAACGAGGTCATCCCATCCTCATCCTCTCCATGTCCAAAATACCACGTCAGTACAGCCGTCCTCTGGCCTCGTGGTGTCGTCCGAATGGGAACCCCGTCTATCGAAATCTGGAGAATCCGATACACGTCCTCTAAGGTGACGGTCATCTCCCCTGTCGAAAGATGGAAGGTGTTCGTCCGAACATCCCATAGGCCGATCAAAGCTGTAATGTATGCCCGATCCGCAACAACTGCATCCAACCGAGCCACATGCTTGAGCCCTAGGGCATCAAGCCAATCCCAGTCCTCAGCTGTCAACGCCTCGCGGGCATTAGAAAAAATAGTCGGTACCCGATGTCGACTCTTCACCACCTGCACATCACAGAAAATAACACACATCAAAAACATGCATCAAATCACCATCACATGTACAAAAATGCATAACTGTACAGTAACATCTTTCATTCACATGTACATCCAAAAAAAAAAAAAAAATTTGACATGGTTTACCTACGGTTTTACCTAAGTTTACCATTTCAAAACAAAAAAAAATTCATTCAGTTTTCATTTTACATTTCATCAAAAACAACAAAAATTTGACATGGTTTACCTACGGTTTTACCTAAGTTTACCATTTCAAAACAAAAAAATTCATTCAGTTTTCATTTTACATTTCATCAAAAAAAAAAAATTTGACATGGTTTACCTACGGTTTTACCTAAGTTTACCATTTCAAAACAAAAAAAAATTCATTCATTTTTCATTTTACATTTCATCAAAAACAACAAAAATTTGACATGGTTTACCTACGGTTTTACCTAAGTTTACCATTTCAAAACAAAAAAAAATTCATTCAATTTTTCATTTTACATTTCATCAAAAACAACAAAAATTTGACATGGTTTACCTATGGTTTCGACCTAAGTTTACCATTTCAAACAAAAAAATTCATCCATTTTTCATTTTTTAATTTCATAAAAAACAACAAAAATTTGACATGGTTTACCTACGGTTTCTACCTAAGTTTACCATTTCAACAAAAAAAATTCATCCATTTTTCATTTTTTAATTTCATAAAAAATAACAAAAAAATTTGACATGGTTTACCTACGGTTTCGACCTAAGTTTACCATTTCAACAAAAAAAATTCATCCATTTTTCATTTTTTAATTTCATAAAAAATAACAAAAAATTTGACATGGTTTACCTACGGTTTCGACCTAAGTTTACCATTTCAACAAAAAAATTCATCCATTTTTCATTTTTTAATTCCATAAAAAAAATTAAAAAAAAATGGGCATGGTTTACCTACGGTTTCGACCTAAGTTTTACCATTCACATCAAAAACAAACATTTTTATAACCATGGTTACCCTAAAGTGTTACTCTAAGTTTCATTTTAGGTTTATCCTACGGTTTTCATCTAAGTTTCCATCGGTTTGCATCCACGTTTCATTTGGTTTCATTCATTCACCTTTTAATTTAATTAATTAGGGTTTCATGTCTTAAACAAACGAAAAACATAATAAAAACACATTTGCATTTTTCAAATTCAAACTCGAGGAGATAGTGCACTTACTGGTCTCGCCTCGGCTCCGCCGCTCGATGACCCGGTCTGTGCACTCATGGTAGCTGGAAAATCCGGTAGCGCTTCGCGTCAGAAAATCTACCTCCTCCTCCCCAGAGCTCCAAATCGCAATCGATGAACAGTGCAAATGAGCCAAATCCGTCATTTTCGCATATTTATACTTTTTGCTTGCTGGTAATCGTCCCTGACTGGAACGAGCGCTTTTTCCTGAGGCGCGCTCGTCCCACCCCAGGACGAGTACCATCATGGCGCGCTCGTCTCACCCCAGGACGAGTACCATCATGGCACGCATTCGTCCCTCCCCGGGACGAATAAAAAAAAAAAAAATCAAAAATAACCAAAACATAAAAATGACAAATGCCAACAAAACCACTAAAAATTGCCGGACAAAAGTGCTCTTGCACTTAACCTCTTGGCATAAGAAAACTGATGTCGGGGTCTACCTTGTCGTTATCCTACTCCCTAAGAAGGCTACCATAGCCGGACCGCTCCACGGGAAGACGGATTTTCGCCAATGTTAACCCCAAATGGCATTCCAAAATGGGTTCACACCCACCAAAAATAGGTCAAAACAATCGAGAAACTGCTCGAGCATGCATCGGATAACATCTGAAGGCACCCTCACTTAAGTCATCTTGGGTCAAGCGACTCGTCGCTTTTCTCATGTCAGGTCATTCCCTCATCGATTCGTCGCTTGAGGGGGTAGTCACACTTAGTTGCCAATCAACACCAATATACCCAGTCTTGGAAATGACACGCATTCAAAGGATCATTGCAAAAGACAATCGCGCCCCTGCTTGGGGCAGCAAACAAGCAATTATCACAAACTGATCATATACTTGGCATTCGTGAATCATGAACTCAAGGTTCCCACAGACAAAAGGTTGCGCCCTTTGCCTCTTCATGAGTGATCAATGTCTAAGTTCAAGTAATACCTCACCGAACCAGGTTAATGCTTGATTTAAGTTCCTTAGCTCGTCAGAAGCAAGGATTCAAGAATGCGTGCCCTTTCCATACTTGGGGCATCAAGAGTTGGTTAGGTTACTGAGAAACCCTAATCATTAGTGCTTTGGTTATCTATTTTTGCTCAGCACTGCACCATGTGCAGCGCTTTCCAAAAAGGGGCATCTATAGACACCAAAATAGCACCAATCCGATTATGTGACAACAAGCACTGATCGCACTAACACACATAGCCCCCAGGGCAGCCCTCAGAGGTTAAACAGTGGTTCTAACCACTCACACAGTAGTTTTGCAAGTCAAGGATCAATTTGGCATCTTTTAGACACTTTATTGCTTATTCGTCCCACCCAGGGACGAGTGCGGATTTGTACTCGTCTCACCCAGGGACGAGTGCGGATTGATACTCGTCTCACCCGAGAGACGATTACCAGCGCTCGCTTCGGGGTGGGACGAATGCCAGGTTTGACCGACAAAAAGTCAGATCTCGACGTATGACAACTCAGAACTGCCACTTAGCTTTTCTTGCATGGCATAGGAGTGCGAGTGAGTTCTTTTGACAACTCATATCTGCCAATTGACTTTCCCTTCACTTCATGGGAATGAGAGTGAGATTTTTAAAACAACTCAGATTTGCCACTTAGCTATTCCTTCATTGCATGGGAGTGCAAGTGAGCTTTTCTAAAACATACAAAGACATGCACGAGAGGCGGTTAAGAAGCCCTTGATCAAGAAGAAGTCTTCTCTTCACACAAAAAGCATTCATGCAAAGAAACACTTTTGCATGTTAATTCAAAGAGACCCCTTGGGTCTATAAAATGGTGAGTTTCCTCACCCAAAAGATATACGAGAGAAGGAGCATTTTGAGCGACGAAGTGCTTGCTAATTCATTTACTTGCGATTTGTGTTTTCAACATCCATAATCTCTTAATCGAAAGAGAGGTTATTGGGTGACTTTTGAAGGCACGAATCAAGAACCAACCCCGATTTTTCTGACCACAATATCCTACCAATTTGCCGACAACACATCACATCGGGTTTCGGACCCATCCCAAGCGGATTGGTGTCGAAGCAAAGTTTCACCCGTGGGTGGTTTGCCTTCGGGCACCCCCGCTTTATTGCTTTTGGTGACTATTTCTTTTGTAGTATTTAGCTAGTTTCATGTTTATGCTTTTGTCAAGTTTTCAGTTTATTTAGACTCATTTTAACCATCGTTAGATTTATCTTTTATTTTTCATACACAGGTGCTACTGATTCTTTGTTTGTTTCTTTGAACGCAGATTTGCAGCATTAGAGGAGCAGCGAGGAATCTACCTTTACCAACGCAAGCGGCGACAACGTTTTGGTTCGCCCATCTTACATGTGGGCACGCGGAAGAAGGAATTCTGAAACAAGTTGTAAAAGACCAACATTTAACGCTCCTATCCCCTAAAAAGGAAGGAGACGCATTGTAACACAAATTTGAAAAGCATATCAATAAAAGGGCCGTTCTTTTTATATTGCTTTGATATCTTGTGTTCATGTTCTTTCTTTTTTACGCATTTTTCAATAACATAGGGTTTAAGCGTTATTTTAGTTTCGTTTACATTGCATTTTTAGTTTATCCTTTTTGTTTCCGGAATCTCGTGTTTTCACTTGCAACTCACAATAGATGTTCATGCTATCTTCAAGATTAACCAGACACACAAAGGATTTTTTTCTAGCTATCCTTTTCAATCTAAATGGAGCTTCAAACATGTGCCTCACTTCTCATCACTGGACATGCCTTCTTTGCTGACTATGTGGAGTTTTTGTGTGTGTGCTCTACTCTGATATATCGAAGACCTTACCATCTACCACAAAATTCCCTTCTATCGCATCATAAAAGGATTCAGTGTATCCCTCTCATTGTTCACATCTTCATTCTTACTGTGCTCATGTATATCTCAAAGATATTCAATGAATCGTCATGATTCCAAAGTGAACTTACCTTGTATTTATATAAATATTTCTCTTCCTTTATTTTGGTGCCCAAGTGGTCGGCCCATACTCACTTTACAATAATATTTAAATCTTTGATTTAAATATTTAAATATTTAACCAAGTAAAGCCTTTATTTATATGCAACCTTTCACTTTAATATTTAATTTGAATATTTAAATTAAATATTTCAACCTTTGGCCTTTTCAACATTAACATAAATATTAATGTTAAATATTTCAAACTTGCCCTTGAATAATTCATCCACTGTTTGCTAACAACCAATTCAACCTTTGACATCAATGACAACTCAATAATTCTAACAGACTATTCATTCATCCTTTCACCATATTTCTTTAAGAAACTTTCTTCCATTTCATGAAAATTATGAATAGTGGTGGCTGGAATACTATTAAACCATTCTCTAGCATATTTTTCCAGTGTTAGTAATAATAACCTAAGAACTACATCTTCTTCATTCACTTGCAAGCTATCCATTTTTTATATGATCATCCCCACATACAACATTATTTCCTTGGAATTTGGGTAGATACTTATGGTATTTCCTAGGTAGGGGATTTAATACAAGGGGTAAGACAAAAAGGAGGTACCTATTGGTTCTCCATTGATGCAAATTAGGTTGAGGGTTTTCCATGTTAACTACTAGAGTAGTTTTAATAGGAATTACAAAAATAATAGTTGGTGGAGTAACAATAAAATTATTATCTACAAGAGTAGAATCAAAATTTTCTCTAGAAGTAGGACTTTTAGATGAGGGACTAGAAGTATGAGTCCTAAAAAATACTTTTGGGTTTGAGAATTTTGAAAGTAGCTCTCAAGTGGTTCTTCTTTTTGATTCTATGATAGTCTGCTCTTTATTTCTTGATTTTCTTGATTTCTTGACATCTGGGTATTAGCCAGTCGGAGTCGCCAACACTGTATGTGTAGAAAGAACAAGATACTCTGGTCAAAATTGCTTGACCTTTATATTATCGATGTCATAAAATATTATGCACTCAAGGTATTCTAGGATATGTGATGAAATAAAGTAAACTTATAAACCAACATAACCCATGACTATCGTATTTGAAAAATTAAAGCATGGAAAAACAAGACCTATAAAAATTAAAAATTAAAAATTGAGCTTGGTCTCTGATGCCAAAATTTTTTGTCTGACTATTGCTATATAAAAATGATTAATAAAGAAAATACACAGGTCTAAAACCCTAACAATGAGAATTCTATCCCTAACAATGGTGTCATAATTTTTTGTGGAATTATTATGTGTCCTTAAAATTCTAGTTGTCATGCCACATAATACTTCTTGTTCACAAACAATATTGTAAACTTTGGTGGATCTACCTCTTTGATTTAGAAAAATATTATCACACTAACTCTAAATAGACCAAATCATTTTAGGATACCCCTGAAGTGAACTAGTAATATTTCTATTATATGTTCATGTTCATCCAAATAAAAGTATAAAAATTATTGTTCTTTGATCAATATTTGCATATCTCGTAAATTATGCTTTATATTAGATCAATGCCATATATATTTCCAATTGTAGCAATATTTTAAACACATTAATGCATTATAAAGAAAGAGAAATAATATGTTGAGTCAATTATGTTCATTCAAATTATGTAACAAGCATAATTGATTACCAATGAAGGAAAGTGTCAATTATACGTTAAAATGATGTAACATATAAAAGAGACACACACACAAAATTGAATATAGAGAATTGATCAAGGAAGAAGTATATAATTGTATTGATATCAATTATTGTTACAATGAGAGTTATCTTGAATTGCCATAAAGCTATTTTTGGATTAATACAATAATAATTCTTGTTCAAATGATGTAACAAGAATCCTTTACTTTCCCATTCCAATATGGTAATAGTACGGTCTCCAAACCTCTGACTCAATAGCTAGAAATGATTTTAGTTCCTAAATAATTCCCTATCAATACTTGCATAGAAACAGAAGGAATAAGATATGGCAAAGAAGAAAGACACAAAAATATTGATCTTGATGTTGGATTCTAAATATCCTTTTATATATTTTAGGAGATCTTGTTTTGTTATGGTTTGAGTGCAGTGGATCTATCCATTTGGTGACCTATTAGCCATTGATTTTCTAAATGTGTTATAACAAACACACATTTTTCTTAGGCCATTTTATTAAAAATTTTATCTTTTACCTTACCTATTGTCAAGACTTTGTGTTTTCGACAAGAAGTAAAAAACAATTGTATGGCATTTATTGGCTAACCTCTTGATTAGTATATTCTTCAGTAGTGGACCCAATGCTGACTTCTTTAGGCTTATATTTTTGTGAACCTTACCCTTTATCTAAATTCTTATTTTTAGTGAACCTTGCCCTTACTCTAATTTCTTGTGAAGTCATCCTCCATATGGGTCAAGCTCCCAGGTCTTCCAATCTAGTTTTAGCATGATGAAATAATCTGAGAAAATGCATGAAAAATTGGGGACTTGGTTGCCTTTGACCCAATGACCAAGGCTAATTCCAATATGGTGTATGCTCAACTATGCATTAATGGAAATCTTGACTCCAAGATCCCAATTTTTATCAACCTCATCTTGGGCTCTTACCATAAGAACTAGGCCATTGAATATGAAACAAACCAACCTTATGTATTGAATGCAAAAAATAAGGCCATCTTAGGGTGCAATGTCCCAATATCAAAAATGAGTCTATGAAATAATGGATTTGCTCCAAGAAACCCACTAAGGATTGATAAAAAATTAAACAATCCCAAAATAAGAATCAAAGAGATGTCAATAGCAGTGTCCTCTCACCAAACTCAAATAGAAAACAACCAATATCTTCATATTTTGAAGGCACTTCTGGCCAAGTATGTTCTCTCTTCACATTTCCAAATTATTTTACCCCTTTGGATAATTTAGAGGACATTGATGTTAGAACCACTCCTCCTAATGAATCCTCTCTCCCTAAACCCCAATAACATCCCACTTTAAATCCTAATCCTAGTCTAAACTTTCCACCTTAATCCCCTTCAAGTTCAGGCCCGTTTGGACTTAATAAAGAATATTTGGTCACATCCATGAGGAAATATCTCAGATTCAATAGCATGATGCTTCAAGAAACTAAGATAGATGAAGCTAGCATTGAGAGAATCACTAGAACTATATGGAAAAATAATAAATTCATTGCCATCCCAACCCAAGGCACTTTTGGAGGCCTCCTCTAATTATTGAATTCAAGCCAAATAGATGGCATAATCTTATCCTCATTATAAAATATCACAAACATCCTATTCTTTTGCAAAACCACCAATGTGATTTGGGTTCTTTTAAAAATTTATGCACCTAACAAGCTTTTATGGAATTTGGTCTTATGGAATACTCTAATTCAAATGAATAATGTATTTTTGTAGGAGACTTCAACACCTCTTTTATCCTTTTGATAAATGTGGAGGGGCACCCATCACTCTTAGAAGCTTTAAGAACTTTAGAGATTTTTTTGGCAACAATGAGTTAATGAACATTCAGCTTAAAAGAATCTGATTCACTTGGAGAAACAAAAGGATGGGCAACAAACTCATTAAACTAAGGCTTGAAATAATTCTACTATCCAAAGAAGCCATTTATCTCTTTTGTGATGCTTCCCTCCATTCCATCCCAAAAATAGGCTCATATCATAACACCCTTGTCCTTGACGGGCTACTACTAGATTTATCTTTTAAAACTCCTTTTAGATTTGAATCCATGTGGATCCAACATCATGATATCAGAGTTTGATTTGTACAATGGTGGAATAGGAGTTTCTTAGGCCCTCTCATTGGCCAAATTATAAAACTTTTGTGCTTCATAAAAGCGAACCTTATAATTTGGAATAAATAAGTGTTTTGTAACATCTTCAAACTTAAACAAAATATCATAAACCAACTTAGCACCATAGAAGAGCAATTCCAAATTGGGGACACACTTCTTAACATTAAAATTAAATAAAAATATCTCTTATCTGAATTTCACAACATTCTTGCTAAAGAGGAGGTCTTTTGGAGATAAAAATTAAAGGCTTTATGGCTAAAATAAGGAGACTCTAACACCAAGTTCTTTCATACTTTAACTCTTAGAAAGAGAAGCAACAACAAAATAAAATAGATATCTAGGGTGTATGGGTTTTTTACCAGTGATATTTGTAAAATTAGAGCTAAATCAGTTGTCCACTTTATTTCTATCCTTGGACCTTGTCTTCCAATCCTTTCTTAAGCTTCTAATGCACTCCTTCAAAATATCCCTTGCCTCATTTTCCTTGATTTTATTTCCTAGCTTCTTAGAACTTTTACTTAGGATGAGGTTAAAGATACCCTCTTCTCTATGGTAATGAAAAAATCCCTAGGGCCTAATGGGTTTCCTTCTCATTTCTTTTAGTGATTATAAGAAATTGTCAGCCATGACCTCATAACTTCCATTCAAGAAGTCCAAAAGAACAATTTTTTTCTAAAGATGTTAATTCAGCATTCCTTACCATCATTTTGAAGTCTCTTATAAATCATTCTCTCTCTGATTTTTGACCCATTAGTCTCTATAATTTTATTTACAAGATTACCACTAAAGTCATGGATAATAGAATGAAATAAATCTTACCCATCATCGTTGATCTCTACCAAGGTAGTTCTATCTAGGGTAGACTCATTACCCATGGTATCATCACCATCCATATGCTCATCCACTTTGTTTCCAAAAGCAAAAAATCTTATCTCCTTCTCAAGCTTGATATGAACAAAGCATTTGATAAAGTCTATTGGGATTTCCTCTTTGCTATCCTTTCCAAATTTGGCTTTCATGATGATTGGATCACTCTCATAAAGGAATACATCACTTATACTTGGTTCTCTATCATCATCAATGGCTTGGTGGTTGGATACTTTAAGAGTTTTAAGGGTCTAAGACAAGGATATCCCATATCACCTTTTCTCTTTATCATCTTGGTAGAATCTCTCGATAGATATTGCAAGGTTGCTTACTCCTTGAGTGTTATTTTGGGTATAAAGGTGTCATCCACACCCAAACCCATCACCCATAAATAGTTTGTAGATGACACCATCGTAGCTACTATGTCATCTATCCTAGAATACAAGGCTATCAAGACCATTCTCAAATTCTATGAAGAAGCTACTAGTCAAAAGGTTAATCTCTTAAAAAGCAAAATTTATTTCCTTAACATACCCATTGAAAAACAACTTGAGATTACTATAATTCTAGGGTGTACCATTTCTAGCTTACCTTCCACTTATTTGGGCCTTCCTCTCTTCTAGGGCAACCCAAAAAAAAATCATGTGGAATAATGTCATCAAAATACATAAGAAAACTCGTCGAATGGAAATAAGCTCTTTAAATTCATGCAAATAAATCCACGCTAGTCCAAGCTTGTCTCTAGACCATTTTAGGTTTCTTCATGTTTATCTTCAAGACTTCAACCTCTATTTTCCAAAAAATTAAACAAATCCAAAAACCATTTCTTTGATCAGGGATTGAGAACCAAAAGAGGTTACCTCTAGTTTCTTGGGATAAAATTTGTACCAAACAAGGCCAAGGAGGCTTGGGTTTAATAAAGGTGAGCAAAATGAATTTGGACCTCATTGCTAAACAAGGATGGAGAATCCTCACTAATGAGAAAATTACTTGGATTGACATAATCAAAAGCAAATATCTTCAATGAAAATATCTATTGGATGATGACCCCCTTCCAAGTGGATTTGTGTTCTAGCACTAAATTATTAAAACCAGATCCATTATCAAGAAAGGGGTCAGATGGCAACTTGGCAATAAAAGGAACATTCATTTCTAGAAGGACCCCTAGCTGACAAACCAACCTCTGATGGATGATCCTATATTGATCATCTTGAAACCTATCATAGATCATCTCTTTGGTGATAAATTCTATAATTTCATCACTATCTCTTTCCAAATTCATTCTTGGAATGCCATTGTTACCAATGACTTAAGGTAATAATAGAGAACTAATGCTAGATTTATGACCAACCTTCTACAAACTTGTGTTATCCCAAATGATCATTCCCATGACTTCCCCTTTTGGAAAGGCTATGATAATGGTCTATTCATCATAAAATCTATGTACCATATCTAAGATAATCCTCCTTCCAATTGGTTCCTTTCTATGCATATTTGGCTCAAGCACCTCATCCCCAAGATTACCTTATTTATTGGTTGGTTTTCCAAAATAAAATATTGACCATTGATATAATATCTTATCCAAATTAATAAGTATTCCCAATCATTGCTACCTTTGCCAGGCTGGATGGGAGTCTATGTTTTACCTGTTCCTTTAGTATCCCTTCTCATTTAGTGTTTTTCAATTCTTTCTCTCATCCTTTAGTATTGTTTGGGCCCAACCCAACTCCATCATTGATCTGTGTGACCAATGGCCCATCCCTTTCACCAACCAACATCTTAAATGCCTTTGGTCCTTCTACCTACCTCATCTATTTTGGTAAATATGGTTAGAAAGGAATAGTAGAGCTTTTTGTGGTGTGTATAAGGATCCTCCTTCTATTCATTTTCAGTTTCTCATAGCTTCCATTGAAAATTCTCTTTTTGTTACTATTCCCAAGACCCCCATGTCTAGTGTGGAATTTAGACTTGTTTCTCTCAAATTTTCTTTTAATCCTTCTCATTCTTCCCCTCCTCTTATTGATAGATCCAGTGTTAGGTGGTCTTCTCCTCATTTTGGGTGGATCAAGATTAATTTTAATGGAGCTACTAAAGGTAACCTGGGTAAGGTTGGAAGTGATGGCATTGTTAGGGATGAACGTGAAAGAATCATCCTGGCTTTAGCTAAAATCATCGAAATTCAATCAAATCGTGTGGCCAAAGCTAGAACTCTTTACCAAGGATTATCTGCCCTAGAGAGCCTTCATATCAACAACCTCATCATTGAAGGTAATACCTGAATATTATCAACTACCTAAAAGGGACTCATGTTCTAGCATGGAGCATCTTCAACCTCATTGGAGAATCTAAAATACATCTCTATAGCTTTAGCAATTTTACCACCCAATACATGTACAGATAAGGCAACAAGGCTACTGATTTTATGGCCAATATAGACCTAGAAAAATAGTCTCTTCATATTTTGGCATGATAATCTACCTCAAAATATCCATGCTCATGATGATAGTGAAGATGTGTCCTTCTTCTAAAGATACCTTCCTTCCCTGTTGTCTTCCAAATTAGTGTGGTCTTATAAACTATATCTCATGACATTTTACCATTTAGCTTGCATGTCAACTTAATATGATCTACTCTAATTGGTATCTTCATTCAAACCTAAGTTCTCATAGGGATAAACCTCTTGAGTCAATATCTAGTCCTACATGGCCTAACTACTTTTGGATGGACCAAAGTGTTCATAGAATTTAGAACCTAAAGTATTTTTTTAGTATTGTGAAGTACTCTAACAAATCATCTAGACCTGAGCACTCATAGGAATAAACACCTCAAGTTAATCTATGATCTTGTGTGGCACTACCATCTAGACCTAAGCTATAGTGGGAATCAACACCTCAATTTAATCTTTGGTCTTGTGTGGAACTATCATCCAAACCTAATAAATCATAGGAATCAACACCCAATGTTCATATTTGACCTTTTTTGGCACTACAGTTGGCTCATGTTCTCTCCCACATCCACCAATGATTATTTCCATGGAAAATTACCTCGTGATAGTACCATATTTTGGAACACCTCTAGTCTTAATATTTCTCGAAGCAGTGAGAGATTACATTTCAAACCTAACTCTATTTTTATTGGCTATGAGGTATCTAAAGATGACTTGGCACACATGACAAGGCTATCTTAGTACACTTCATACCATCAATATATTTGGAGCATTGGGTTCTCTAGATTTGGTGACATGCATATCTAGGAAGCTTTAGCCCATTTGGCTTTTCAAACGCATTTAAATCTCAACTGGTGGAATGGTGGCATCCATAAACATTCCTCTACAAAGTTGCTATAAATGTGGATTTCCTTGAGTTTCTTCATTGTGGTAATGATGCTCCTCAAGCTAGATTCCCTACAAATGGATGCAATTGTTGAAGAGATCTTGAAAAATAATGGGTTTATGCCATTCATTCATAAATTAATCGATAATGACCTTGATTTATCCCTTGAATTCATCATTTCTTGGGATAACAATCGTGTCACACTATGTGGGCTTAAATTCAAGGTCACTACTCATTTGCTGGTAGAGGTGATAGGGCTCCCCAATGATAGGAATATAATTCATTATGACAAGCACTCCTTGGTGGTTGAGCTCAACCATTTCATAGAAAAGGGTGAAAATTTGGACAATGAGAAAGGTGGGATCATTAGAGATAGCCTCTCTATTACTTAGAATAGGGTAATGATTCCAATTCTTTAATATTTCATGGTGGAAAACATTGATTATCCTCTTAGTAGTTTCCACCTAGCTTTTTTGAATCACCTGTGCGATATCAAATGCACCAATGTCCTTGAATATCTATTTTATTATTTGGAGCTCACTATGGAAAATACCAAATAAGGCAACTCATCTCACCCAAAGCACCAAATCCTCCACATGATCTTGTACAAGCATACCTTATAGAAGGAGGTATAGAAGTCTATCCTCTTAGTTGGTGGTATCCCAATGGACCACCCTATTACTTCGACTCTCAATCAAGGGATTCCTCAGAAGGACATCCCAAGTGAAAATGACATAGAGGGAGATTTCATGGATGCATTCAAGGATGGGAAGAAATTGATGTTTGACTCTACTACCATTAACACCCCTACTTCATTCAAGACTAATTCTCATCGACACTCATCCATAAGCAAGTCTTCAAGGGAAAAAAGGAAAACTCCTATCATTAGTGACCAAGACAAAGAAGATTCAAAATATTCTTTAACAAAGCTCATGAAATCCAAAACTGAAAGGGTCCCTATTTGGTCTCACTCCCTAATGGTTGGTTATTCCTCAAGTGGGACCTCTATTTACATCTAGTAGAGGTTCAATATTGAATCCCTTAGCAATATGTATAATATGGTGCAATATGCATCTAAAGTATCTTTGATGGCCTAGACTCTCCTCTAGCATGCTGAAAAGATGATCTCCACCATCAAAAAGTAGAAGGAAGGCAACACTCAATTTTTTGTTGGTGATCCCAATGCAAGTGATGTCGAATGGGATCCTTTTTATTGTTAGCTTTTGGAACGTTAAACTTAAATGAAATGCAATCACAAGTATTGAAATAAGCATGCAATATTATAACTATAATAATGACAACTTAACATACATGAAAATATGATAAAAAAACTTGATACAATGCTCTAGAAATGCTCATATAAGAAAGCTCACAAAAATTACAATGCTCCTCTAATGGAGTTTATAACCACTCCATATTAACAAAATGGAGCTACATTGTGACTACTACTACTCTAACCTATGCACTCCAAAATCCTCACATAAAACACTCATAATGAGGCCTTTATATAGGAATTTAGATTCCTTACCTCTTACTCAACCCTAAGACTCATGTACATGTGGACTACATGCATATTTACATCATTGTACATTCTAACACTTGTGCATTTATTAAATTACTCTAATAAACTATTTATCTCCTAATATAATCCTAATATAAATATGTACCCATGAAGGTACATTAGTAAATAACCAAATGATGTAATATATTCCAACACCCCCCTGTATTACATTATTTGGTTTTTGAAGACTTTAGTCTTCAATATGGATCTACAATCTGGTACTAAAGTTTGTATTCTCCTTCCTATTCAAGTAAGTAGTTAGTATCTTCATAAGAATCTATCAGTTACCTCAAAAATAACAACAATCCTTCCTAGAGAGTCAAGGATTACATTGAAGGCACTAGGAACTTGATCCTTGACATGCAAAACATGCTTACAAAGAAGCAAATGGAGTTACAGACACATTGGCCAACCTTGGATTCCACACACCCAACATTATGACCTAGAATGATGACATACCTAATGAAGTCCACACCATTGTGGAATAGGAAAAACATCAAGGTGATAATCCTAATGGTATTCCTCATGAGGATGTGTTCCTCTAGGACCATTATCCTATGTCACATGCATAACAACATAAGTGGAATGAGGATACCCACATGGAAAGTGAATACTCCACCTAAGCACAGAAAAATTGGGCATCACACGATCTTAATTATTATTGGGCATCTATCCATGTAGACCCTTTTCTATCGCTAAAAAATTAAGCTTTTCTGGTTTGATTTCTTGGAAATGTACACTAACAATAATATCAATTTATGGCAATCAATGTCAACTATGTGTAGAGACCTAGGTGGTGATTTCAATTCCAATGAGAAGATGTTTCACAAAGGCATCATTTTAAATTACTTCAACTATCCTCTGCATTGGCAATGGTACCATAAAAATATTGGGCCAAGTAATATCCAAACCCAAGATAGAGATGCAGCCCTGAAAAAGTGGATTACCATAGGTTGTGTGAGGGGGACGTGGCACTATCGAAGGAAAGTAAAGGATGGCAATGATCACATTTTCAATATAATGATCTGGAACATGAAGCACACCCATTGGGAAGATCATGGTGGCATCAGTGATGGAGGTAATTATTCCAGAAACATCTTACTTAGCTCTAGAACCAATCATTGCCAATATTCAAATATCATCATTTTCAACCCTTCGTTTCTCCTCGTACATCGTCCCTATCCTAGCAATCATTTCCAATAAAATATTGAGCTTTCCAATCCTTCGGTGTCAAATTTGATTTGCATCGTTGATATCATTAATGGTAACATCCAATAATTGGGACTTTTTCCTCGATCTTTCATTCATAAACCCACCATTAGCACCCCCTGCACTTCCATCCCATGCAAATTCATCATCCTTCCTCCATTGGTTGTCTTCCCTCCTTACTGGTGTAGTAAGCCCATCGACCCTCAGGCCTTTTCTATTCCTTCTAGTCCTTTCCCCAACCCTCTCTACCAATTTACCAGGAGTTTTATCAAGCCCAACAAAGTTGAATGTGATGCCCTAGTTGAGAGAATACTCACTAAGCACAACTTCTTTTCCTTCTTCCACATGTTCACTGGTGAGGAGCTCGACATTACCATGGCATTTCTAGATTCTTAGGATAATGGATCTGTTATGTTTTGTGGGAGAATTTTCTACATGGATTTCAACCTCTTGTCTATGATTACTGGCCAAGATACAAAAGGACACTCAATCCATAGACAAAAGCACAACTGGGAGGTGGAACTTAAGGATTTAAAGGATAACGAAAGGATCTATAAAGGATCAAAGTAAGGTATCTATAGGAGTGATCTCAACACCCCCTGTAATGATGTTATGAATCCATTCATGGAGTTCATCACTGTCGATGACCCAAAAAAAGTGCTTTGTACTTATCATTTGGTCTTCGTGAACCACTTTCATGATATTAATCCCATAAACATCCCCTAGTTTTTTCTCAATTCCATAAACTATTCAATTACGTCCTATAGGAATAAGAAATGCCATGTCCTCCCTTTCCATCAAGGCATGTTCAAGGTTATCTACACCTATGTCCTAGCTCTTAACCCTAAGGCCAACCCGAGCATCCCTAGCCCATCCACAAAACCTGTTGGACATTCTACCCACCTATCACTTATAGAAAGAAAGAGGAAGGCCATTGAAGTTGTCCAGGAGATGAAGGCAAGGAAGAGAATTAGCTTTGAAAATATGGAAGAGCCCGTAAGGAAATCTATCCACCTTCAAAATCAGGCAGCAAGAGACAGCAAGAAGATTATTGACATTAATACTAATGACAAAGAGGTATACGATGAGGTGAAGCAGTTGAAAGAGTTCATAATCTCCACCACAACAGGCATGATGAATGCCATGGTTAATTCAATCATCGATCTTATAGAAGGCCTTTTGAAGCTTTTCTTCAAAACATTTTTTAATGAAATTTTAACTTACCAAAAATAAATATAGCAATTTTGAGATAACGAAGTGTTATCGGATTAGAGAGCAAAAGAGTCCTTATTCCTAAAGTAACGAAGTGCTATCAAAATTCAACCACAGATATTTTAGCATGCCAATGGATCATTTTAAAAGTTGAAGATTGAATTTGTGCTTCTTGTGCCATTAAACCTTTATGATTTGGTTTCAATTTCCACCCCTAAGTTATTCTTGACAAGCGTACCCTTGAACATCAATCCTATAGATCAAAATTGATGTTGCCTCACATCGGTTATGATAAATTCACTCTTAGTTTAGTGACCATCTCGCCTTGAGATGGCCCGTGGGTATGATCATCTCACCTTGAGATGACCAATAGGCCAAAACATCCTGAACAAATATGGCATCATGGTAGAGATCTATTTTCCTTGTTTTCTTAATTTTATCAGTTTTAACATTTTATTCATTTCTTAGCATAGATTTCAATTTTAATGCATTTATCATTCATATTTTAGTCTCTTTATAATTTTTTGTATCATGGATATGGGCCTTATCTTGGGAGGCTCTTCATATGCTATTAATACCTTTTAATATCTCTTGTGTGTATATTACAAGTCTTTCAAGGGATAAAATGACATAAATATTCACTCCTCATCATCATACATTACGGAGGTCACAAAAAACCCTCTCCAAATTAGTTTGTGAGGGTGCAAGAAAGATATTTGGAAGCATATCAAAAATGGCTATAATTGTATTTCATTGTATCAATATTTGTAGCAATACCTAAGACGTATTTTATTGTAAGCTTCTTGGAAAGAAGAAAGTATTATCAATAAAAGGGCACCATTCAATCATTTATTTATCTTGTTATTTATTTGTATGGTTACATTTAGATTTGCTACATTTCAATATTATCTATTATTTTAGGGGTGTATGATGTTTTTAGCATACTTCATAAACCTTCTCCTTTGAACTTGTTTTAGGATGGTGATAATTGTCCCAATTCCTTAGCTATCATGAGCTTCTCCCTTGGTAGTAATTTTGCCAATGAGTTCTTCTAGGAACTCCTTCAGTGAGGCTCACCAAGACTTCTTGTTTCTTCTTGAGACCTCACTAAGGTCTTCAATATTGTAGTTTTAAAACCTTTAATGAGACTTACCTTGGCCTCTAAAATATTCAACTATGGAAGTTTCATAGTGAGATCGTCTAGGATCTCCTGAATCTACTGCTCCTGAAATCTACAATAGAAATTTTTGTTAGTCCTTCTTAATACTCAATATTCCACCATGGAATTTTTTCAATGGGTCCTTATAAGGACATCTTCTTCAATGTTAAGTTTTCAATATTCTATGGAGATCACCAATCTCCCATCTTCACTAGGACTCTTCTCCTTGAGTCTTTTCTTATTTCAATGGGGTCTTATTTCTAGGACCTCCTACCTAGATTTACAATCTTCAATGTGGCTTCCCTGGTCACTAGATATCTCCTCATTATTTCAACGAGGAGTCTTCAATATGTAAATATCTCAATGGGAACTTTCTCCTTAGGCCTCCAAATATTCAATATTTAATCCCTACACGAGGAAAGTACAATAACTTTTAGGCAATGAAGATGAAGTTCTTCTCTATCTATTGTAGGAAGTTTCCCAAATTTTGAGAGTTAATTTTATGCAATAAGAAAAAACTTAAATGATAGTAATCCAATAATATTTCTGACCCTTCTTTCTTCTACAGTAAAATATTAGCAATGATAAAAATTTATTTTTATTTTTATAGAAAATAATCTTCACTAGCTAGATTGCCAATCTAGTGGATGTAATGTTGAATTCTAGTCTTCACAAGTTTTTGCAACTCTATGGAAAAACTCTAGCCAACTCTTATCAATCAATCATGTAGATTTCTCTACTTTCTATTATTCCACTTAGAGCTTCTTCTATCAAAAATATATTGTAATGGTATTTGCAACAATGCACAATGGCTAATCTAGTTTACAAATACTCAAGAATATCAATGGTGATCACTTGTGGTTTTCCTTTGATCCACCATGGCTCTGTTACCACTGTTAGATTTTGGATCCTTGAAATTAAAGAAAATATAATCATAATTATTGAAATAAGCATGCAATGTTATAACTATGATAATGACAACTTAACATGCATGAAAATATGATAGAAAACATGATACAATATGGTGAGCAGAAATTATGTCTCAAAAACAATCATTTCTCTTTCATAAATTATCAATCCGGTAAGTCCATAAACTTACGAGTGTCACGCATAGTATATGCCTACAGTGTGGGGGAATGAATTCATATGTACCTTATTTATTTTGGTGTGGGATGTTCGTGCATTTGAATTTCAGCTAAACCAAATAAACTAAGTGCAAAAAATTAAATAAATAAATTACAAGCTAAAATTAAAGTGCTGAAAATAAACTACGGAAATAAAATGTAGGAAAATAAACACACATAATTGAAATTAAATAAAGTAGTAAATCTACTCTACTGAAAGCAAATAATAGAACTAAAATAAAATAGGGGAGGACTACTGTAGGGAGTGGGCCCAAGCTCCCACAGATAGTCTGCCTAGCTAGCTACATAGAGCTTGCTCAAGTAAGAGTATTTGCACTCTTAATAATTTAGACAAAGAATGAAATGAAAGATATTTTTTGTGTAAAATTAATCATTGTCCTCGATTCATCTGGCCTACATATTTATATAAAGCATGGACAGATCTCATTACAATAATAAATTGATTTATTTTTAATCACATGACGTGATTAGTTACAATTGGTTTCTACACAGATTTTATTCTACTATTTTAAAGCATGTCCGTTCACCAAAAGGATAAATATAAAAATCCTTAGGTGTACGTAACAAATAAATCTAAATTAATGCATCCTAAAAATAATGCTTTAAGAGATTTACAAGGTCAATCGGCCAATCGGTTGATAATAATAAAAAATAATTTATTCTATTTAATAATAATGTATTCTTAAAATATCCCCCTTTGTCTTCACATGAAACAATCTTCGTAGCCCCTTGGTCAACTTGGTCAATGTTGACTTGGTCATATGGCATCTCCAATGTGGGTGCTTCCAATGTATGGGAGTAAGGCGCTAGTAAGGTGCCTCCCATGTATGGGAGTAAGGTGCCAAAGTAAGGCACCTACTCCATATACCTTAGACTCATTGAAGTAGAAGCATGCTAGGTCCAATTGGGATGTAGACTGGAAAACACCATATTAGTAGCAAAACCTACATTTATACATAGTTTCCACTAAAAACACCAGTCAAGCATAATACTGGATTTTCTATCAATTATATGCATAAGTTAAATAAAAATACATCTCACATGCTAATTAAAGTAGTAATGATTGATGCATAGTCGTTATACCATCATTAATTCTCAATGAATTTGTCAATCCAGGGTTGTGTACAAGGCTATCTATGGAAGAAGAAGTGAAACAACTATAACTTAGGTCAATCTAGAGCAACAGGTCTTATTGGTGGAACCGGTTGTGTGGGGGGTTTTAGGACATTCCTATATCTAATTGCATAAATTAAACCTTAATCTAATTGCAAAAATGAAAACTAATCATTAACTATAGAAATGAAATCCTGATTTACAATTGTAGAATGAGACCTAATTATGTTGCAAAAATAACAGTTGCAGAATTGAAAGTCTGATTCTAATTGCAGAAAGGAAATCTATTTACTTTTACAGCAATGGAAATCTAATTATAACATGGAAAATAAAACCCTGTCAAGACTCTGTAATAGAAGGTTGTCAATCTTTACATCATCTTTACATCATCCCTTAAGTTGTTCAAGTACATCATCTTTACATCATCCCTGTTCATCATTGAGAAGTGTTGTCTGGTGATAACTGGGTGGTTTGGATGGATTGCTCTGACTAACAATTCAGCCCTTGTTTCAATCTCTTTATTCTACTTTTTCTCTTGACCCCAGTAAAGCTGATTCTATAAAGTAGACATAAATGCTCTCAGCTGAACATCTTCAATGTAGATTTGAGGATAAAAATCTACTTCCTTTAGAATGAAGAAACTGTGCAAAAATAGTTCACATAGGAGATTTTTCTATTCTATGGGGCTGTCAAAATATGCCTCCAAGAAATCTGCAGTTGTGTCCAATTTATATGGGAGGTTTGAAATAATCCTCATGACACTGCCATCCGAGGTATTTCTCCTTCAAAATAAGAATTTGTAAAATTTGGCTGGTCGTCTAAATTGAACTAAAAATTTAGCAATTTGGCATAAGTCAGACACTTTTTCTTTTAATGCTTGGTTTTCTATTTCTTTTGACTCTAGATGTTTCCTTTCCAATTTGAATTTCTTAGTCTTAGTGGCAAGCTGCTCATATCTAATCATCCAATTGGCTTTCTGCATTATAATGCTCTAGAGACACAGTATTAGGTGGTCTGACTACAGGGGGATCCTAGGCAGCAGATCTACCTAAACTCTTTTTTCTGCCACTTCCACTGGTTGACTATCTACCAATAATTCTACCTGTACCCCCTTATTTGCTATTTCTATTGGGTTTTCATCAGATAGTAATTCTATTTATACCCCCTTATCTGCTGAAAGTATAACAGTTTGAAATACAGGGACCTCAATAGGAGTACTTACTTGAACATTTTCTTGTTGTTGGGACTGTTCCTGTATTGGTGGCTCATCTTCAACATCCTTTCCTATGCTTTTTACCATTTCTGAAGCATATTCAGAATAAGAAGGCAATGCTTCAGAATGAGATGGTGCTGCTTCAAAATGAATCAGCATATGCAAATTCATCATCCTTCCTCCATTGGTTGTCTTCCCTCCTTACTGGTGTAGTAAGCCCATCGACCCTCAGGCCTTTTCTATTCCTTCTAGTCCTTTCCCCAACCCTCTCTACCAATTTACTAGGAGTTTTATCAAGCCCAACAAAGTTGAATGTGATGCCCTAGTTGAGAGAATCCTCACTAAGCACAACTTCTTTTCCTTCTTCCACATGTTCACTGGTGAGGAGCTTGACATTACCATGGCATTTCTAGATTCTTAGGATAATGGATCTGTTATGTTTTGTGGGAGAATTTTCTACATGGATGTCAACCTCTTGTCTATTATTACTGGCCAAGATACAAAAGGACACTCAATCCATAGACAGAAGCACAACTGGGAGGTGGAACTTAAGGATTTCAAGGATAACGAAAGGATCTATAAAGGATCAAAGTAAGGTATCTATAGGAGTGATCTCAACACCCTCTGTAATGACGTTATGAATCCATTCATGGAGTTCATCACTGTCGATAACCCAAAAAAAGTACTCTGTACTTATCATTTGGTCTTCGTGAACCACTTTCATGATATTAATCCCATAAACATCCCCCAGTTTTTTCTCAATTCCATAAACTATTCAATAACATCCTATAGGAATAAGAAAGGCCATGTCCTCCCTTTCCATCAAGGCATGTTCAAGGTTATCTACACCTATGTCCTAGCTCTTAACCCTAAGGCCAACCCGAGCATCCCTAGCCCATCCACAAAACCTGTTGGACATTCTACCCACCTATCACTTATAGAAAGAAAGAGGAAGGCCATTGAAGTTGTCCAGGAGCTGAAGGCAAGGAAGAGAATTAGCTTTGAAAATATGGAAGAGCCCGTAAGGAAATCTATCCACCTTCAAAATCAGGCAGCAAGAGATAGCAAGAAGATTATTGACATTAATACTAATGACAAAGAGGTATACGATGAGGTGAAGCAGTTGAAAGAGTTCATAATCTCCACCACAACAGGCATGATGAATGCCATGGTTAATTCAATCATCGATCTTATAGAAGGCCTTTTGAAGCTTTTCTTCAAAACTTTTTTTAATGAAATTTTAACTTACCAAAAATAAATATAGCAATTTTGAGATAACGAAGTGTTATCAGATTAGAGAGAAAAAGAGTCCTTATTCCTAAAGTAACGAAGTGCTATAAAAATTCAACCACATATATTTTAGCATGCCAATGGATCATTTTAAAAGTTGAAGATTGAATTTGTGCTTCTTGTGCCATTAAACCTTTATGATTTGGTTTCAATTTCCACCCCTAAGTTATTCTTGACAAGCGTACCCTTGAACATCAATCCTGCAGATCAAAATTGATATTGCCTCACATCGGTTATGATAAATTCACTCTTAGTTTAGTGACCATCTCGCCCTGAGATGGCCCGTGGGTATGATCATCTCACCTTGAGATGACCAATAGGCCAAAACATCCTGAACAAATATGGCATCATGGTAGAGATCTATTTTCCTTGTTTTCTTAATTTTATCAGTTTTAACATTTTATTCATTTCTTAGCATAGATTTCAATTTTAATGCATTTATCATTCATATTTTAGTCTCTTTATAATTTTTTGTATCATGGATATGGGCCTTATCTTGGGAGGCTCTTCATATGCTATTAATACATTTTAATATCTCTTGTGTGTATATTACAAGTCTTTCAAGGGATAAAATGACATAAATATTCACTCCTCATCATCATACATTACGGAGGTCACAAAAAATCCTCTCCAAATTAGTTTGTGAGGGTGCAAGAAAGATATTTGGAAGCATATCCAAAATGGCTATAATTGTATTTCATTGTATCAATATTTGTAGCAATCCCTAAGACGTATTTTCTTGTAAGCTTCTTGGAAAGAAGAAATTATTATCAATAAAAGGGCACCATTCAATCATTTCTTTATCTTGTTATTTATTTGTATGGTTACATTTAGATTTACTACATTTCAATCGTATCTATTATTTTAGGGGTGTATGATGTTTTTAGCATACTTCATAAACCTTCTCCTTTGAACTTGTTTTCGGATGGTGATAATTGTCCCAATTCCTTAGCTATCATGAGCTTCTCCCTTGGTAGTAATTTTGCCAATGAGTTCTTCTAGGAACTCCTTCAGTGAGGCTCACCAAGACTTCTTGTTTCTTCTTGAGACCTCACTAAGGTCTTCAATATTGTAGTTTTAAAACCTTTAATGAGACTTCCCTTGGCCTCTACAGTATTCAACTATGGAAGTTTCATAGTGAGATCGTCTAGGATCTCCTGAATCTACTGCTCCTGAAATCTACAATAGAAATTTTTGTTAGTCCTTCTTAATACTCAATCTTCCACCATGGAATTTTTTCAATGGGTCCTTATAAGGACATCTTCTTCAATGTTAAGTTTTCAATATTCTATGGAGATCACCAATCTCCCATCTTCACTAGGACTCTTCTCCTTGAGTCTTTTCTTATTTCAATTGGGTCTTATTTCTAGGACCTCCTACCTAGATTTACAATCTTCAATGTGGCTTCCCTGGTCACTAGATATCTCCTCAATATTTCAACGAGGAGTCTTCAATATGTAAATATCTCAATGGGAAATTTCTCCTTAGGCCTCCAAATATTCAATATTTAATCCCTACACGAGTAAAGTACAATAAATTTTAGGCAATGAAGATGAAGTTCTTCTCTATCTATTGTAGGAAGTTTCCCAAATTTTGAGAGTTAATTTTATGCAATAAGAAAAAACTTAAATGATAGTAATCCAATAATATTTCTGACCCTTCTTTATTCTACAGTAAAATATTAGCAATGATAACAATTTATTTCTATTTTTATAGAAAATAATCTTCACTAGCTAGATTGTCAATCTAGTGGATGTAATGTTGAATTCTAGTCTTCACAAGTTTTTGCAACTCTATGGAAAAACTCTAGCCAACTCTTATCAATCAATCATGTAGATTTCTCTACTTTCTATTATTCTACCTAGAGCTTCTTCTATCAAAAATATATTGTGATGGTATTTGCAACAATGCACAATGGCTAATCTAGTTTACAAATACTCAAGAATATCAATGGTGATCACTTGTGGTTTTCCTTTGATCCACCATGGCTCCGATACCATTTGTTAGATTTTGGAGCCTTGAAATTAAAGAAAATATAATCATAATTATTGAAATAAGCATGCAATGTTATAACTATGATAATGACAACTTAACATGCATGAAAATATGATAGAAAACATGATACAATATGGTGAGCAGAAATTATGTCTCAAAAACAATCATTTCTCTTTCATAAATTATCAATCCGGTAAGTCCATAAACTTACGAGTGTCACACATAGTATATGCCTACAGTGTGGGGGAATGAATTCATATGTACCTTATTTATTTTGGTGGGGGATGTTCGTGCATTTGAATTTCAGCTAAACCAAATAAACTAAGTGCAAAAAATTAAATAAATAAATTACAAGCTAAAATTAAAGTGCTGAAAATAAACTACGAAAATAAAATGTAGGAAAATAAACACACATAATTGAAATTAAATAAAGTAGTAAATCTACTCTACTGAAAGCAAATAATAGAACTAAAATAAAATAAGGGAGGACTACTGCAGGGAGTGGGCCCAAGCTCCCACAGATAGTCCGCCTAGCTAGCTACATAGAGCTTGCTCAAGTAAGAGTATTTGCACTCTTAATAATTTAGACAAAGAATGAAATGAAAGATAATTTTTGTGTAAAATTAATCATTGTCCTCCATTCATATGGCCTACATATTTATATAAAGCATGGACAGATCTCGTTACAATAATAAATTGATTTATTTTTAATCACATGACGTGATTAGTTACAATTGGTTTCTACATAGATTTTATTCTACTATTTTAAAGCATGTCCGTTCACCAAAAGGATAAATATAAAAATCCTTAGGTGTACGTAACAAATAAATCTAAATTAATGCATCCTAAAAATAATGCTTTAAGAGATTTACAAGGTCAATCGGCCAATCGGTTGATAATAATAAAAAATACTTTATTCTATTTAATAATAATGTATTATTAAAATATCCCCCTTTTTCTTCACATGAAACAATCTTCGTAGCCCCTTGGTCAACTTGGTCAATGTTGACTTGGTCATATGGCATCTCCAATGTGGGTGCTTCCAATGTATGGGAGTAAGGCGCTAGTAAGGTGCCTCCCATGTATGGGAGTAAGGTGCCAGAGTAAGGCACCTACTCCATATACCTTAGACTCATTGAAGTAAAAGCATGCTAGGTCCAATTGGGATGTAGACTGGAAAACACCATATTAGTAGCAAAACCTACATTTATACATAGTTTCCACTAAAAACACCGATCAAGCATAATACTGGATTTTCTATCAATTATATGCATAGGTTAAATAAAAATACATCTCACATGCTAATTAAAGTAGTAATGATTGATGCATAGTCGTTATACCATCATTAATTCTCAATGAATTTGTCAATCCAAGGTTGTGTACAAGGCTATCTACGGAAGAAGTGAAACAGCTATAACTTAGGTCAATCTAGAGCAACAGGTCTTATTGGTGGAACCGATTGTGTGGGGGGTTTTAGTACATTCCTATATCTAATTGCATAAATTAAACCTTAATCTAATTGCAAAAATGAAAACTAATCATTAATCGTAGAAATGAAATCCTTATTTACAATTGTAGAATGAGACCTAATTATGTTGCAAAAATAACAGTTGCAGAATTGAAAGTTTGATTCTAATTGCGAGAAGGAAATCTATTTACTTTTACAGCAATGGAAATCTAATTATAGCATGGAAAATAAAACCTTGTCAAGACTACGTAATAGAAGGTTGTCAATCTTACGTGCGAGGGTTAATGACAAAAACACAGAATGCAAAAAATTGCAGAAAACAACAAATTTTAGAAATAATAGTCTGAAATAAAATGGAAGCTTTTTTGAAAGTAAATATTAAAGCTAAAACATTAAGCACAAGATTAATCTAAGCATAAATAAACTAATATTGTAGATATTGTCAGCTGTTTACAAACAATTAAAATAATAAGTTCTACAACTCATTATGCTGTAGCAAAATCAAAATAAAAACCTGCTATTAGTCCTCCTCCTAGGTCTGGAAGTGGCTAGCCTCCTTGTCTAGAAGAAGGTATGAGTCTCTCTCTCTCTATATCTTAATCACACTCATTTACAAGTAATATAGAATACAACTGGTGCACTTTATTGATTAAAGAACATGATTACAAAGTCTGCTAAAAAAGCTATTACGAGGTATGTAAGATCAATTTCTACCTATTCCCTATATTTTATGCTTTCTCCTAGCTTCCTTACTCTTTTCTCACTACTTACTACCTACAAGGCTCAACCTGAATGGGAGCAATATTTATAGCTATCCTATGATCTGATTACAAACAAAGAATATCTCAAAAGATCTAATCCTACTATGCTGCAACAAATTTTGGGTTTATTCTTTGATCTTTCCATTAATGATGGCTTTGGTTGGCAATGATGGCAAATACAGATGGAAGATCTTTTCCTTTACCTTTTTTGACCTTTATTTTCTTTTTTCAGCTTCAAAAATCAGTCAAAAAGTCAAAAAAATGCATTATGTTTTCATTCCGGAGATAAGTGGCTTCATTTCAAAGACAATGCAATTCTCATTCCGAAGATCGCTCATTCCGAAGATACTACATTCTTCATTCCGAAGATCGCTCATTCCGAATATACTGCATTTTTCATTCTAAAGATCCGCTCATTTCAAAGACACTGCATTCTTCATTCCGAAGATCCACTCATTTCGAAGACACTGTTTTCTCTCATTCCGAAGATATCTGTTCATTTCGAAGATACTTGAGAATGAACAAATGTGTGCTTTTCCAGTGATTTCTTCTGCATATCTCAGGTGGGTTATCTCTTAAGATCAAATTCCAATGGTCTTCATCTCTTTCCACATGTGAATTCCATGCCTTGCTATTTATGGACAGTTGGTTGGAATTTACATGGGAAAGACTAGTTTTTGTTGCATAGCAACGATCTGCTTGCCATTGTTGCGGATTTAGGTGAAATAAATGCTTAAGACAAATCAAAACATGATTAGTGAAATGTTGCTATTATTCTAAGCATATCCCATTTTAGCAAGTCATAGCAAAAAGAACACAAAACTATGCAAAAAGCTGTAAAAATCAGCATATAATATTCCAAATACATTGATCATGCAAAATGGTTAATATACAGCATATTGAATCAACTTAACTAACATATCAGATAAAAAATAAGAGTTTATAAGCAATTTTAGTGTTCAAAACATGTTATGATTGAGGCATTTCCAGGCCTCATCATTTTTCCCCCAACTTATATTAATGCATGCCCTCATGCATTCTGTTGGGGTATGGAATCACATATGACCATGTTTAGATTCCATGACCTGTAGAATAATTTCTTGCCTATATAATACCCCCTATTTTCTTGAATGTTTTTGAGCCAGTCTTCAAACTGTTCATCAAGTTGGGACTCATCCTCAAAATAGAATGGAACTAGAGTAATGATGGTTGGAGGTCTAAACCTAAGACCTATCCAGTTATCTTTGCATGATTTCAATCAACTGGACTACACCTTCTACTCTTCTTCTGGACCATTCTAAGTTGATGGGTGAGATGGGTTCTCTTTTCCACAAAGACATGGAAAGTTCATCCCATTTGTTTTTGCACACTGACAAAGCTGGGAAAAAATTGTGATCACTGAAATTTTTGAATCTGGCCACACAGTCCCTTAAGTTGTTCAAGTACATCCTCTTTACATCATCCCTGTTCATCATTGAGAAGTGTTGTCTGGTGATAACTGGGTGGTTTGGATGGATTGCTCTGACTAACAATTCAGCCCTTGTTTCAATCTCTTTATTCTATTTAATAATAATGTATTATTAAAATATCCCCCTTTGTCTTCACATGAAACAATCTTCGTAGCCCCTTGGTCAACTTGGTCAATGTTGACTTGGTCATATGGCATCTCCAATGTGGGTGCTTCCAATGTATGGGAGTAAGGCGCTAGTAAGGTGCCTCCCATGTATGGGAGTAAGGTGCCAGAGTAAGGCACCTACTCCATATACCTTAGACTCATTGAAGTAGAAGCATGCTAGGTCCAATTGGGATGTAGAGTGGAAAACACCATATTAGTAGCAAAACCTACATTTATACATAGTTTCCACTAAAAACACCGAGTCAAGCATAATACTGAATTTTCTATCAATTATATGCATAGGTTAAATAAAAATACATCTCACATGCTAATTAAAGTAGTAATTATTGATGCATAGTTGTTATACCATCATTAATTCTCAATGAATTTGTCAATCCAGGGTTGTGTACAAGGCTATCTACGGAAGAAGTGAAACAGCTATAACTTAGGTCAATCTAGAGCAACAGGTCTTATTGGTGGAACCGGTTGTGTGGGGGGTTTTAGGACATTCCTATATCTAATTGCATAAATTAAACCTTAATCTAATTGCAAAAATGAAAACTAATCATTAACTGTAGAAATGAAATCCTTATTTACAATTGTAGAATGAGACCTAATTATGTTGCAAAAATAACAGTTGCAGAATTGAAAGTCCGATTCTAATTGCAGAAAGGAAATCTATTTACTTTTGCAACAATGGAAATCTAATTATAGCATGGAAAATAAAACCCTGTCAAGACTCTGTAACAGAAGGTTGTCAATCTTCTATGCAGGGGTTGACAGCAAAAACATAGAATGCAGAAAATTGTAGAAAACAGCAAATTTTAGAAATAACAGTCTGAAATAAAATGGAAGCTTTGCTGAAAGTAAATATTAAAGCTAAAACATTAAGCACAAGATTAATCTAAACATAAATAAACTAATACTGTAGATATTGTCAGCTGTTTACAAACAATTAAAATAATAAGTTCTACAACTCATTATCTTTGTAGCAAAATCAAAATAAAAACTCGCTATTAGTCCTCCTCCTAGGTCTGGAAGTGGCCAGCCTCCTTGTCTAGAAGAAGGTATGAGTCTCTCTCTCTCTATATCTTAATCACACTCATTTACAAGTAATATAGAATACAACTAGTGCACTTTATTGATTAAAGAACATGATTACAAGAATTCTGCTAAAAAACTGTTACAGGACTGTAACAGTCAATTTCTACTTATTCTCTGTATTTTCTGCTTTCTCCTAGCTTCCTTACTCTTTTCTCACTACTTACTACCTACTAGGCTCAACCTGAATGGGAGCAATATTTATAGCTATCCTATGATCTGATTACAAACAAAGAATATCTCAAAAGATCTAATCCTACTATCTTTGCAACAAATTCTGGGTTTATTCTTTGATCTTTCCATTAATGATGGCTTTGGTTGGCAATGATGGCAAAGACAGATGGAAGATCTTTTCCTTTACCTTTTTTGACCTTTATTTTCTTTTTTCAGCTTCAAAAATCAGTCAAAAAGTCAAAAAAATGCATTATGTTTTCATTTCGGAGATAAGTGGCTTCATTTCAAAGACAATGCAATTCTCATTCCGAAGATCGCTCATTCCGAAGATACTACATTCTTCATTCCGAAGATCACTCATTTCGAAGATACTGCATTTTTCATTCTAAAGATCCGCTCATTTCAAATACACTGCATTCTTCATTCCGAAGATCCACTCATTTCGAAGACACTGTTTTCTCTCATTCCGAAGATATCTGTTCATTTCGAAGATACTTCGGAATGAACAAATGTGTGCTTTTTCAGTGATTTCTTCTGCATCTCTTAGGTGGGTTATCTCTTAAGATCAAATTCCAATGGTCTTCATCTCTTTCCACATGTGAATTCCATGCCTTGTTATTTATGGACAGTTGGCTGGAATTTACATGGGAAAGACTAGTTTTTGTTGCATAGCAACAGTCTGCTTGCACTGTTGCCAGATTTAGGTGAAATAAATGCTTAAGACAAATCAAAACATGATTAGTGAAATTCTGCTATTATTCTAAGCATATCCCATTTTAGAAAGTCATAGCAAAAAGAACACAAAACTATGCAAAAAGCTATAAAAATCAGCATATAATATTCCAAATACATTGATCATGCAAAATGGTTAATATACAACATATTGAATCAACTTAACTAACATATCAGATAAAAAATAAGAGTTTATAAGCAATTTTAGTGTTCAAAACATGTTATGATTGAGGCATTTCCATGCCTCATCATTTTCCCCCAACTTATATTAATGCATGCCCTCATGCATTCTGTTGGGGTATGGAATCACATATGACCATGTTTAGATTCCATGACCTGTGGAATAATTTCTTGCCTATATAATACCCCCTATTTTCTTGAATTTTTTTGAGCCAGCCTTCAAACTGTTCATCAAGTTGGGAATCGTCCTCAAAATAGAATGGAACTAGAGTAATGATGGTTGGAGGTCTAAACCTAAGACCTATCCAGTTATGCTGCATGATTTCAATCAACTGGACTACACCTTCTACTCTTCTTCTGGACCATTCTAAGTTGATGGGGGAGATGGGTCCTCTTTTCCACAAAGACATGGAAATTTCATCCCATTTGTTTTTGCACACTGACAAAGCTGGGAAAAAATTATGATCACTAAAATTTTTGAATCTGGCCACACAGTCCCTTAAGTTGTTCAAGTACATCCTCTTTACATCATCCATGTTCATCATTGAGAAGTGTTGTCTGGTGATAACTGGGTGGTTTGGATGGATTGCTCTGACTAACAATTCAGCCCTTGTTTCAATCTCTTTATTCTACTTTTTCTCTTGACCCCAGTAAAGCTGATTCTATAAAGTAGACATAAATGCTCTCAGCTGAACATCTCCAATGTAGATTTGACGATAAAACTCTACTTCCTTTAGAATGAAGAAACTGTGCAAAAATAGTTCACATAGGGATTTTTCTATTCTATGGGGCTGTCAAAATATGCCTCCAAGAAATTTGTAGTTGTGTCCAATTTATATGGGATGTTTGAACTAATCCTCATGACCTGCCATATGAGGTATTTCTCCTTCAAAATAAGGCTGTAAAATTTGGCTGGTCGTCTAAATTGAACTAAAAATTCAGCAATTTTGCATAAGTCAGACACTTTTTCTTTTAATGCTTGGTTTTCTGTTTCTTTTGACTCTAGATGTTTCCTTTCCAATTTGAATTTCTTAGTCTTAGTGGCAAGCTGCTCATATCTAATCATCCAATTGGCTATGTCTGCATTATCTTGCTCTAGAGACACGGTATTAGGTGGTCTCGACTACGAGGGGGATCCTAGGCAGCAGATCTACCTAAACTCTTTTTTCTGCCACTTCCACTGGTTGACTATATACCAATAATTCTACCTGTACCCCCTTATTTGCTATTTCTATTGGGTTGTCATCAGATAGTAATTCTATTTATACCCCCTTATCTGCTGAAAGTATAACAGTTTGAAATACAGGGACCTCAATAGGAGTACTTACTTGAACATTTTCTTGTTGTTGGGACTGTTCCTGTGTTGGTGGCTCATCTTCAACATCCTCTACTATGCTTTTTACCATTTCTGAAGCATCTTCAGAATAAGAAGGCAATGCTTTAGAATGAGATGGTGCTGCTTCAAAATGAATCAGCATATGCAAATTCATCATCCTTCCTCCATTGGTTGTCTTCCCTCCTTACTGGTGTAGTAATCCCATCGACCCTCAGGCCTTTTCTATTCCTTCTAGTCCTTTCCCCAACCCTCTCTACCAATTTACCAGGAGTTTTATCAAGCCCAACAAAGTTGAATGTGATGCCCTAGTTGAGAGAATCCTCACTGAGCATAACTTCTTTTCCTTCTTCCACATGTTCACTGGTGAGGAGCTCGACATTACCATGGCATTTCTAGATTCTTAGGATAATGGATCCGTTATGTTTTGTGGGAGAAGTTTCTACATGGATGTCAACCTCTTGTCTATGATTACTGGCCAGGATACAAAAGGACACTCAATCCATAGACGGAAGCACAACTGGGAGGTGGAACTTAAGGATTTCAAGGATAATGAAAGGATCTATAAAGGATCAAAGTAAGGTATCTATAGGAGTGATCTCAACACCCTTTGTAATGACGTTATGAATCCATTCATGGAGTTCATCACTGTCGATAACCCAAAAAAAGTACTCTGTACTTATCATTTGGTCTTCGTGAACCACTTTCATGATATTAATCCCATAAACATCCCCCAGTTTTTTCTCAATTCCATAAACTATTCAATTACGTCCTATAGGAATAAGAAAGGCCATGTCCTCCCTTTCCATCAAGGCATGTTCAAGGTTATCTACACCTATGTCCTAGCTCTTAACCCTAAGGCCAACCCGAGCATCCCTAGCCCATCCACAAAACCTGTTGGACATTCTACCCACCTATCACTTATAGAAAGAAAGAGGAAGGCCATTGAAGTTGTCCAGGAGATGAAGGCAAGGAAGAGAATTAGCTTTGAAAATATGGAAGAGCCCGTAAGGAAATCTATCCACCTTCAAAATCAGGCAGCAAGAGACAGCAAGAAGATTATTGACATTAATACTAATGACAAAGAGGTATACGATGAGGTGAAGCAGTTGAAAGAGTTCATAATCTCCACCACAATAGGCATGATGAATGCCATGGTTAATTCAATCATCGATATTATAGAAGGCCTTTTGAAGCTTTTCTTCAAAACCTTTTTTAATGAAATTTTAACTTACCAAAAATAAATATAGCAATTTTGAGATAACGAAGTGTTATCATATTAGAGAGCAAAAGAGTCCTTATTCCTAAAGTAACGAAGTGCTATAAAAATTCAACCACAAATATTTTAGCATGCCAATGGATCATTTTAAAAGTTGAAGATTGAATTTGTGCTTCTTGTGCCATTAAACCTTTATGATTTGGTTTCAATTTCCACCCCTAAGTTATTCTTGACAAGCGTACCCTTGAACATCAATCCTATAGATCAAAATTGATGTTGCCTCACATCGGTTATGATAAATTCACTCTTAGTTTAGTGACCATCTCGCCCTGAGATGGCCCGTGGGTATGATCATCTCACCTTGAGATGACCAATAGGCCAAAACATCCTGAACAAATATGGCATCATGGTAGAGATCTATTTTCCTTGTTTTCTTAATTTTATCAGTTTTAACATTTTATTCATTTCTTAGCATAGATTTCAATTTTAATGCATTTATCATTCATATTTTAGTCTCTTTATAATTTTTTGTATCATGGATATGGGCCTTATCTTGGGAGGCTCTTCATATGCTATTAATACCTTTTAATATCTCTTGTGTGTATATTACAAGTCTTTCAAGGGATAAAATGACATAAATATTCACTCCTCATCATCATACATTACGGAGGTCACAAAAAACCCTCTCCAAATTAGTTTGTGAGGGTGCAAGAAAGATATTTGGAAGTATATCCAAAATGGCTATAATTGTATTTCATTGTATCAATATTGGTAGCAATCCCTAAGAGGTATTTTCTTGTAATCTTCTTGGAAAGAACAAAGTATTATCAATAAAAGGGCACCATTCAATCATTTCTTTATCTTGTTATTTATTTGTATGGTTACATTTAGATTTACTACATTTCAATCTTATCTATTATTTTAGGGGTGTATGATGTTTTTAGCATACTTCATAAACCTTCTCCTTTGAACTTTTTTTCGGATGGTGATAATTGTCCCAATCCTTAGCTATCATGAGCTTCTCCCTTGGTAGTAATTTTGCCAATGAGTTCTTCTAGGAACTCCTTCAGTGAGGCTCACCAAGACTTCTTGTTTCTTCTTGAGACCTCACTAAGGTCTTCAATATTGTAGTTTTAAAACCTTTAATGAGACTTCCCTTGGCCTCTACAATATTCAACTATGGAAGTTTCATAGTAAGATCGTCTAGGATCTCCTGAATCTACTGCTCCTAAAATCTACAATAGAAATTTGTGTTAGTCCTTCTTAATACTCAATCTTCCACCATGGAATTTTTTCAATGGGTCCTTATAAGGACATCTTCTTCAATGTTAAGTTTTCAATATTCTATGGAGATCACCAATCTCCCATATTCACTAGGACTCTTCTCCTTGAGTCTTTTCTTATTTCAATGGGGTCTTATTTCTAGGACCTCCTACCTAGATTTACAATCTTCAATTTGGCTTCCCTGGTCACTAGATATCTCCTCAATATTTCAACGAGGAGTCTTCAATATGTAAATATCTCAATGGGAACTTTCTCCTTAGGCCTCCAAATATTCAATATTTAATCCCTACATGAGGAAAGTACAATAACTTTTAGGCAATGAAGATGAAGTTCTTCTCTATCTATTGTAGGAAGTTTCCCAAATTTTGAGAGTTAATTTTATGCAATAAGAAAAAACTTAAATGATAGTAATCCAATAATATTTCTGACCCTTCTTTCTTCTACAGTAAAATATTAGCAATGATAACAATTTATTTTTATTTTTATAGAAAATAATCTTCACTAGCTAGATTGCCAATCTAGTGGATGTAATGTTGAATTCTAGTCTTCACAAGTTTTTGCAACTCTATGGAAAAACTCTAGCCAACTCTTATCAATCAATCATGTATATTTCTCTACTTTCTTTTATTCTACTTAGAGCTTCTTCTATCAAAAATATATTGTAATGGTATTTGCAACAATGCACAATGGCTAATCTAGTTTACAAATACTCAAGAATATCAATGGTGATCACTTGTGGTTTTCCTTTGATCCACCATGGCTCTGATACCATTGTTAGATTTTGGAGCCTTGAAATTAAAGAAAATATAATCATAATTATTGAAATAAGCATGCAATGTTATAACTATGATAATGACAACTTAACATGCATGAAAATATGATAGAAAACATGATACAATATGGTGAGCAGAAATTATGTCTCAAAAACAATCATTTCTCTTTCATAAATTATCAATCCGGTAAGTCCATAAACTTACGAGTGTCACGCATAGTATATGCCTACAGTGTGGGGGAATGAATTCATATGTACCTTATTTATTTTGGTGGGGGATGTTCGTGCATTTGAATTTCAGCTAAACCAAATAAACTAAGTGTAAAAAATTAAATAAATAAATTACAAGCTAAAATTAAAGTGCTGAAAATAAACTACGGAAATAAAATGTAGGAAAATAAACACACATAATTGAAATTAAATAAAGTAGTAAATCTACTCTACTGAAAGCAAATAATAGAACTAAAATAAAATAGGGGAGGACTATTGCAGGGAGTGGGCCCAAGCTCCCATAGATAGTCCGCCTAGCTAGCTACATAGAGCTTGCTCAAGTAAGAGTATTTGCACTCTTAATAATTTAGACAAAGAATGAAATGAAAGATAATTTTTGTGTAAAATTAATCATTGTCCTCGATTCATCTGGCCTACATATTTATATAAAGCATGGATAGATCTCGTTACAATAATAAATTGATTTATTTTTTATCACATGACGTGATTAGTTACAATTGGTTTCTACACAGATTTTATTCTACTATTTTAAAGCATGTCCGTTCACCAAAAGGATAAATATAAAAATCCTTAGGTGTACGTAACAAATAAATCTAAATTAATGCATCCTAAAAATAATTCTTTAAGAGATTTACAAGGTCAATCGGCCAATCGGTTGATAATAATAAAAAATACTTTATTCTATTTAATAATAATGTATTATTAAAATATCCCCCTTTGTCTTCACATGAAACAATCTTCGTAGCCCCTTGGTCAACTTGGTCAATGTTGACTTGGTCATATGGCATCTCCAATGTGGGTGCTTCCAATGTATGGGAGTAAGGCGCTAGTAAGGTGCCTCCCATGTATGGGAGTAAGGTGCCAGAGTAAGGCACCTACTCCATATACCTTAGACTCATTGAAGTAAAATCATGCTAGGTCCAATTGGGATGTAGACTGGAAAACACCATATTAGTAGCAAAACCTATATTTATACATAGTTTCCACTAAAAACACCAATCAAGCATAATACTAGATTTTCTATCAATTATATGCATAAGTTAAATAAAAATACATCTCACATGCTAATTAAACTAGTAATGATTGATGCGTAGTCGTTATACCATCATTAATTCTCAATGAATTTGTCAATCCAGGGCTGTGTACAAGGCTATCTACGGAAGAAGAAGTGAAACAGCTATAACTTAGGTCAATCTAGAGCAACAGGTCTTATTGGTGGAACCGGTTGTGTGGGGGGTTTTAGGACATTCCTATCTCTAAATTGCATGAATTAAACCTTAATCTAATTGCAAAAATGGAAACTAATCATTAACTATAGAAATGAAGTCCCGATTTACAATTGCAGAATAAGACCTAATTATGTTGCAGAAATAACGGTTGCGGAATTGAAAGTCTGATTCTAATTGCGGAAAGGAAATCTATTTACTTTTGCAGCAATGGAAATCTAATTATAGCATGGAAAATAAAACCCTGTCAAGACTCAGTAACGTAGAAGGTTGTCAATCTTCTGTACAGGGGTTGACAACAAAAACACAAAATGCAGGAAATTGCTGAAAACAACAAATTCTAAAAATAACAGTCTGAAATAAAATGAAATCTTTGCTGAAAGTAAAGATTACAACTAAAACATTAAGCACAAGATTAATCTAAGCATAAATAAACTAAGATTGTAGATATTGTCAGCTGTTTACAAGCAATTGAAATAACAAGTTCTACAACTCATTCTGCTATAGCAAAATCAGAATTAAAACCTGTTGTTAGTCCTCCTCCTAGGTCTGGAAGTGGCCAACCTCCTTGTCTAGAAGAAGGTATGAGTCTCTCTCTCTCTAGATCTTAATCACACTCATTTACAAGCAATATGAAATAGAACTGGTGCACTTTATTGATTAAAGAACATGATTACAATAATTCTGCTAAAAAGCGTACGAGGTATCGTAGTCAAATTCTACCTATTTTCTCTATTTTTTGCTTTCTCCTAGCTTCCTTACTCTTTTCTCACTACTTACTACCTACTAGGCTCAACCTGAATGGGAGCAATATTTATAGATGTCCTATGATCTAATTACAAACAAAGAATATCTCAAAAGATCTAATCCTACTATGCTGCAACAAATTATGGTTTTATTCTAGAAGAAGATCAAAACTTGATCTTTCCATTAATGATGGCTTTGGTCGGCAATGACGGCAAAGACAGATGGAAGATCTTTTCCTTTACCTTTTCCAACCTTTATTTCCCTTTTTTCAGCTTCAAAAATCGGTCAACAAGTCAAAAAGCACATTTTGTTTTCATTTCGAAGATAAGTGGCTTCATTTCGAAGACAATGCAATTCTCATTCCGAAGATCGCTCATTTCGAAGATACTACATTCTTCATTCTGAAGATCACTCATTCCGAAGATACTGCAATTCTCATTCGAAGATCCGCTCATTTCGAAGATAATGCATTCTTCATTCCGAAGATCCGCTCATTTCGAAGACACTGTGTTCTCTCATTTCGAAGATATCTGTTCATTTCGAAGATACTTCGGAATGAACAAATGTGTGCTTTTCCAATGATTTCTTCTACATCTCTCAGGTGGGTTATCTCCTAAGATCAAATTCCAATGGTCTTCATCTCTTTCCACATGTGAATTCCATGCCTTGCTATTTATGGACGAGTTGGCTGGAATTTACATGGGAAAGACCAGTTTTTGTTGCACAGCAATGCGTTGCTACTGCATTGTTGCAGATTTAGGTGAAATAAATGCTTGAGACAAATCAAAACATGATTAGTGAAATGTTGCTATTATTCTAAGCATATCCCATTTTAGCAAGTCATAGCAAAAAGAACACAAAACTATGCAAAAAGCTGTAAAAATCAGCATATAATATTCCAAATACATTGATCATGCAAAATGGTTAATATACAACATATTGAATCAACTTAACTAACATATCAGATAAAACATAAGAGTTTATAGGCAATTTTAGTGTTCAAAACATGTTATGATTGAGGCATTTCCAGGCCTCATCATTTTCCCCCCAACTTATATTAATGCATGCCCTCATGCATTCTGTTGGGACTATGGAATCACATATGTCCATGTTTAGATTCCATGACTCTGTAGAATAATTTCTTGCCTATATAATACCCCCTATTTTCCTGAATGTTTCTGAGCTAGTCTTCAAACTGTTCATCAGGTTGGGCATCTTCCTCAAAGTAGAATGGAACTGGAGTAATGATGGTTGGAGGCCTAAACCTAAGACCTATCCAGTTATGTTGCATGATTTCAATCAGCTGGATTACACCTTCTGCTCTTCTTCTGGACCATTCTAAGTTGATGGGGGAGATGGGTTCTCTTTTCCGCAAAGACATGGAAAGTTCAGCCCATCTGTTTTTGCACACTGACAATGCTGGGAAAAAATTATGATCACAAAAATTGTTGAATCTGGCCACACAGTCCCTTAAGTTGTTCAAGTACATCCTCTTTACATCATCCCTGTTCATCATTGAGAAGTGTTGTCTGGTGATAACTGGGTGGTTTGGCTGGATTGCTCTGACTAACAATTCAGCCCTTGTTTCAATCTCTTTATTCTGCTTTTTCTCTTGATCCCAGTAAAGCTGATTCTACAAAGTAGACATAAATGCTCTCAACTGAACATCTCCAATGTAGATTTGAGGATGAAACTCTACTTCCTCTGGAATGAAGAAGCTGTGCAAAAATAGTTCACATAGGAGATTTTTCTGTTCTATGGGGCTATCAAAATATGCCTCCAAGAAATCTGCAGTTGTGTCCAATTTATATGGGAGGTTTGAACTAATCCTCATGACCTGCCATCTGAGGTATTTCTCCTTCAAAATAAGGCTGTAAAATCTGGCTGGTCGTCTAAATTGAACTAAAAATTTAGCAATTTGGCATAAGTCAGACACCTTTTCTTTCAATGCTTGAATTTCTGTTTCCTTGGCTTCTAGCTGTTTTGCTTCCAATTTGAACTTTTCAGTTTTAGTGGCAAGTTGCTCATATCTAATCATCCAATTAGCTATGTCTGCATTGTATTGTTCTAGAGACACAGTATTAGGTGGTCCGACTACGGGGGATCCTAGGTAGCGAGATCTACCTGAACTCTTTTTTGCCACTTCCATTGGTTGATCATCTATCAATAATTCTACCTGTACCTCCTTATTTGCTATTTCTATGGGGTTGTCATCAGATAGTAATTCTACTTGTACCCCCTTATCTGCTGAAAGTATAACAGTTTGAAATACAGGGACCTCAATAGGAGTACTTACTTGAACATTTTCTTGTTGTTGGGACTGTTCCTGTGTTGGTGGCTCATCTTCAACATCCTCTGCTATGCTCTTTACCATTTTTGAAGCATCTTGAGAATAAGAAGGCAATGCTTCGAATGAGATGGCTCTTATATTTCAGATGCCTCTGTTTCCTTGTTATTTCTTGCTCTTCAAATCAGTAGTCACTCCAAAAAATGAACCTTCTTTTGTTTTTTTTCTACTGCAGTTCCGGATCCTTTTTTTCTTTGTTTTTTGGTTCGTGAAGTTGAGGCTTCAGAGCAAGGTTTTCTGTTACTGCTGCTGGGTGTGGTTCTGTAACAGCTTCTGTGGCAATTTTTGTTTCATCTTCTACAATAGCTTCTATAGTAGTTGTTTCTTCTTCTACAGCAATGTCAGCAACATCTGGTTCTTCTTCTTCCTCATCTTCATCCCTAAAAATGACATCATTTAGGGTAGAGTAAAACCTATCAAAACTCCTAGGGTTTCCTCTAAAATGGTGTTGGCAAACTAGTTTGATGAGGCCATGATGGCGAAGGCTTCCTTTACCCTCTTGATATCTCTTTGCCATGTTTTTTAATTCTTGATATAGATACAGGGGAAGATTTACCCTAACTTTCGATTGTTGCTCACCATGTCTGAGATGGTTTAAAATTCATAGATGATGCCCTGACAACAGCACATACTGCCCTTCATAGGTTAGGAATTTAATTACCCAGGTGGCTACTTCATCCCAGGGTTCCTGCAGGCTAGCCCTTTTTAACCCTTTGCATGTGTTGTTATGGGTTAAATACTCTAGCTCTCTATCATTTTCTTCTACAAATTGATTAACTACATTTGCCAATGTATTCTTGCCAGATCTAGAAATTGAAATCCCTTCTAATGGCAGCTCAATAATCTGACTTAAAATTTTAGGGGTTACCTCAATAGTCATGTCGTTAACATGTGCTCGGTTGTTTCTGAATGTATGGGCGAACATGCCAACCAAATCTTCAGAGGACCCATTAAACTTATCCAAAAATGGCATAAACCCTCCATCTTCAAAAATCTACAGGACTGCCAGATTTTCTCGGAGGTAGGTGGTATCTATTGGTTCCATTATGATCTTTCACCCCATATTTTCTATTTAAAAACCGTTCACTGCTGTTGCTATTCCTCTGTTGGATCTCTGGTTTTTATGTTGCAGATTTGTAGGGTTTAGTTCTAAGTCTTCACTTGCCCTATTTCTCGTCTTCTTCTTCGGAATGAACCGTAACCTGAGCACTGTACTTCGCAAACATGTCTTCGAAAAGAAAGGTGGCACGCATTTCTACTATTGCATCGAACACCTGTCCGTCAATGATTGCATGGATGTCCTTGTCGTCAGATCCACCTCATTTGGTTTTAATTTTTTTGTTTAGTCCATAGATTCTCACGTGCAAAATAAACCATGTCTTCCTTAATTCTAGTACCATGCAAAATAAACCATATCCTTGCTGACACGTGTTCCTTTTTATCGTATGCAGCTAAAAGAATTTGATTTTATCGTACCTTGTCTTCTTGGATGCCACGTGGAAATGCTCTTTTCGAAGATTATAATTTAATTGCAAAAAACTTCATTTCGAAGATTATAATTTCATTCCGAAGACAGGCCTTCATTCGAAGACAAATCTTCTTTGCAAATTTAAATCTTCATTCCGAAGATTAATCCTCATTTCGAAGATCAATCCTCATTCTGAAGATCAGGCTGTATTGCGAAGGTAAATCGTCATTTCGAAGACAGATCTTCATTTCGAAGACAGATCTTCATTCCAAAACTTCATTCTGAAGATAGATCTTCATTCCGAAGATGATGCAGCAAGTCGTCATTCTGAAGACAAAGTTTCATTTCGAAGACAAATTGTCATTTCGAAGACAAAGCTTCTTTCCGAAGACAAAGTGCAACATTCATTCTCTTGTCATTCCGAAGACAATTTCAATCCGAAGATAATACAGCGAGCACTGTGTTTGGCATTCTTGTTCGGAAGATTAGGCAGAAATCAATATTTTCATTTTCAAAACATGTTTTAAATATGCCAACTCTTATGAATACCTTTTATGCTAATGGTTAATTGTCATATACTATATACCAATCATTTTACAATGAAGAAATGTAAGAAATATATACCTGATAAAAATAGTTAATGCCAGTTTTGAAGAATGACTGCCTTTGTTGATGTTCTGCTGAGATTTTCTGCAACATTTCAAAACAAGTGCACTTGGTGAATTTGTACAATGATGGTTCAGAAATTTCTCAAGGTTATACATGCCAGAAAACTGGTTTTCATGCATACCAACCCAGTAGTGCCTTAAGAAAAGGTTTTCACTGCTGAGTTATTCATTTTTCTCTCTTTTTTTTTTCTTGATTTTCCTTTTTTTTTTTTTTTATTTTTACCTCTCCTTTTCTCTCTTTTTTTTTTTTTCTTGATCCTGACTATGCCCATGAAGGAATTTCATGATTTCCCCTGAAACCATGCCCATGAAGGAATTCATAATCAGAATTTATTCATCTTTTTGTTTTCTATTTTTTTGATTTTTTTTGTATTTTCTGTTTTTTCTTGAAATCCATGATCATGTTGATTGTTTTGAAGTGGAAGAGGGAATCTCTTCCACCTGTTGTGTATCCAAACTATCAAGTTGCTGCAAGAATTCTTCTTTAGTCAGAGGTGTATGGTACACTCTGAGGCGATGTCCATTTACTACCAACTTCCTTTGTGACCCATCAATAGGAGATAGACGAGCTGCTCCATTGTCAAATACCTCTTCAATCCAGTAAGGTCCCAACCATCTAGTTCTCAGTTTTCCAGGGAAGTCTTCATAGCGAGAATCAAACAGTAAAGCCCAATCTCCTTGTTGAAGTTTCCTCTGCTGAATGTGACTGTCATGCCATAGCTTCCTCTGCTCCTGAATTACCTCAGTTTGGTGCAGAGCATCCAATCTAAGTTCATCCAATGCATTCAGCTGCAGAATCCTATCTGTCTGTGCCTGCGACAATTCAATTCCAATTTCCAATGTTGTGCGCAATGTTAGTAGCTCAAATTCAATAGGTAAGAGGGGCTTTTTACCAAAGACTAGTTCATAAGGTGTGAATCCAGTAGTGGACTTCCAAGTAGTATTGTAGGCCCAAACTGCTTCAGGTAATTTATCTAGCCAATTCCTCCTATGAAAAGCTACTATTTTTGTCAAGATGCGTTCTAGTTCCTTGTTTGTTACCTCAACCTGGCCATTTGCTTGTGGGTGGTAAGGTGATGATTTCCTATGTTTGATTTCATACAATTCTGTAAATGCCTTTATGACTTTGGATGCAAATTGGGGTCCTTGGTCTGTGGTGATAGACCGTGGGGCTCCAAATCTCTGAAAAATCTGAGTATACAAGAAATCAGCGACCTTCTCTTCACGAGCATGTTTGAAAGCACGCACCTCTACCCACTTTGTCGGGTAATCAGTGCATACTAGAATATGCACCTTTCCTTGAGAAGGTGGATCAATAGGTCCTACAAAATCAAGCCCCCACCTCTCAAATGGTTCTAAAACCATTTGAGGCTGCAATGGCATCTCATTTGTATGAGTGGGTTTCCCCATTCTTTGGCATGCATCACAATGCCTGATGTACTTTTTCACATCCTTGTGAAGAGATGGCCAATAATATCCTGTCCCTAAGATTTTCCTAACTGTGCTTTTTACAGAATAGTGTCCACCTGAGGGTTCATCATGACAAGCTCTAAGGATATCATACACTTCATCCTTTCGGATGCACCTACGTAACACATGGTCAGGACTGCACTTAAAAAGCATACCCTTAATCCATTCAAAAGAAGAACTCTGTTTGATCAATTGTTTTTTCTGTTTTGAAGTGAAATGTGGAGGAACTTTCCTTGTGACCAAATAATTGGCTATATCCACAAACCAAGGTGATTGGACTGATATAGCAAATAGTTTTTCATCAAGAAAAGTGTCATCAACTAATTCCCCTTCATCTGTGTTACTGCAACCTGGACAAGAAATCTGCCACAACATTAGCTTTCCCTGGTTTGTTGATTATAGTGATATCAAATTCTTGCAGCAACAACAACCAACGAATAATTCTTGCACTTACCATAGGTTTATTCATCAAATACTTAATGGTTGTATGATCTGTGTGAATAAATATTTGATAACCTGTGATGTAATGCCTGAATTTGTTGATGGCATAAATTACTTGCTAGGAATTCCTTCTCGATTGTTGTATAATTTTTCTCGGCTCCTGTCAAGTTCTTGCTAATGTTGTAGATGGTATAGTGTTCACCATTGTCAATTTGTCCTAATGCTGCTCCAATTGTTGTATTGGAGGCATCAATCTGTATGTGAAATGGTAATGTCCAATTAGGTCCTCTGAGCACAGGTGGAGTTATTAATTTCTCTTTCAGAGCTTCAAATGCTTCCTGACACTTTGCAGTCCAGGAGAATTCAGAATCTTTAGTCAATAGGGCAAACATAGGACTGGCTATTGTACTAAAGTTGGGAATAAACCTACGGTAAAAACCAATGTGTCCTAGGAAGCTTCGGCATTAGTCTGAGTTTTAGGAGGAAGGAGATTCTTGATAATTTCCACCTTCTTTGGATCAACTTGGATCCCTTCAGGAGAGATGTGATGACCAAGAACTATCCCTTCCTTCATCATCATGAAGCATTTTTCTGGATTCAAGGATAACCGGTATGTTTCACAACGAGTTAAGACTTTGTCAAGATTTTCCAATGTAAAATCAAAAGTCTGTCCACATCCTGTGAAATCATCCATGTATATTTCAACACTTTTGGTGGTCAGATCAGCAAAAATTGCTAGGATCTGCTCGCTGAAAAGTTGTTGGGGCATTACACAAACCAAAAGGTAAAACCCTATAGGCAAATGTTCCCCATGGACATGTAAAAGTTGTTTTCTCTTGATCTTCGGGTGCAATCTGAATTTGATTATATCCACTAAATCCATCAAGAAAACAAAAGTATCTTTTTCCAGCAAGAGTATCTAACACCTGATCTATGAAAGGTAATGGAAAATGGTCTTTGTATGTCACCTTATTCAACTCTCTATAGTCTACACATACTCTCATTTTTCCATTTTTCTTAGGAACTATTACCAATGGAGAAACCCATTGGCTATCAGAAATTGGGTAAATGAATCCTACTTCCGAAGTTTTTCAATTTCTTCTTTCACAATATCTCTTAAGGCAGGATTCAATCTTCTCTGGGGTTGTCTAACTGGCTTGACTTCTTCGGTATAGATTCTGTGGGTACATATATCGGGATGAACTCCCGACATATCTTTGTAGTTCCAAGCAAAAGCATGAACATGCTTCTGCAAGACAACTATCAATTTTTCTTCCTCTTCCCTAGTAAGCTGGTTGTAAATGTTCAAAAATTTGCTTGGCTGGACTTCTATTTGTTTTGTATTTAGAAGGACTGAATTCACTCCTTCATACCTGGTGATTAGGGGATTAAGAGGACATTGTTGAGTTGGGAGAAGAGAAGCAGTTTCTATTTTATTGCTGCTTGAGGGAAGCATATCATGTATGGAACAGTGAGAAGGAAAAATCAGATGATGGTGCCATCCATGTGGTAGTGAAACAGAGTTTCCTTGTGATAGTACAGATGGTTCATCTTCAGATTTTTGATTCTCCTCATTACTTAACAACTATTGGATATTTGTTGCTTCCCCTTCTAAACCTTGTTCATGCAGAACATTCATCAGGATTGTTTCATTTTCTAAATTTTCTGTGTCACTGAGGTCTTCTGTGTGTTCTCTTACTACTAAGGTAGCTAGTGTAGAAATGACCTCTTCCGGTTCTTCATCTGAGTCAGAAAACCATAACTGACCTAAAAATTTGCTAGATGGTTTTGCAGGAGGATATAAAGAAATTTGTTTCAGATCAATACCATTTGAAATAGTCATATTTCTAGATCTGCAGTCTATGAAGGCTGCTGCAGTTGCAAGCCAAGGTCTTCCCAAAATAATGGGATATCCATGTGCTGAATTTCTTGGCTGTAAAACCAAAAAATCTATAGGGAATTCCCAAGAAGAAACTTCTATAGGGACATCTTCAATGATACCTTCGAGTTTTGCAACTGACCTATCAGCCATTTCTAAAACTGTAAATGTGGGGCTGAGATGTTTGAGCTGTAATTGTTTCATTGTATCCTTGGTCATGACATTTATTGCAGCTCCTAGATCTACTAAGACATTTGATATTGATACTGAACCTATGGTGACTGTGATAACTGGGCTTCCTGGATCACTATACTTTGGAGGTACTAGTTTTCCAGATAAGAGATCAGCTATCTTCCCTTCAACCTGCACAGTTTTGGGAAATGCTTTCTTTTTTCTTCCTGTTCTTTTAATGCACAAATTTTGGATAGTACTATTAATCTCTGGTATTTCCTTAATGGCTTGCAATAAGGGCAATGATATAGTTAACTTTTTGAGTTCTTTGACCAGTTCTGACTCAGAATTTTTTGGTATTGCATTGAATCTTTCAGGATATGGAATTATCCTTGGTAACTATTCTGCCTGTGGTTTTGTCTCTTTCTCTATTGTTGGTTGGATTTTCTCTGGTTCCAATTTTTCTTCTATCTCTATTGTTGGTTGGACTTTCTCAGGTTCCAATGATTCTTGCTCTTCATTTTCTTTAATTTCATTTGAAACTGGTTCAAGTACAACTTTTCCTGAACGAAGTTGGATGTTACTACAATCAAGAACATTAATTTCAACATTTTCTTCAGCTTCAGCCACATAGACAGGAGGTGTCTATCTCATGCTATTTGGATTAGTGACTGGTTGAGCTGGCATTTGAGGTTGTTTCACTTGTTGTGTTTGCTATTGTTTTTCTTGGAAATTTTGATTAGGTGCAGGCAACAAATGCTGAGTTTGACCTTGATTCCTTTGTTGCCTTGGATAGGACTGGTATTGCTGACTCCACTATGGTTGGTTTTGCATCCAATGTGGATTAGTCTGATTTTGATTCCAAGATGGATTGTTTTGATTCCAAGATGGGTTGTTTTGATTCCATGAGGGGTTGTTTTGATTCTGATTCCAGGCTGGGTTACTCCAATTTGCTTGTGGCCATTCTTGGGAATTTGTCCATTGAGGATTATTCCAAGGACGTTGGGGTGGTTCTGGTTGTCCCCAAGGCATAGTACCAGGATTATGCCCCCAATTTGTAGGAAAACAAGGGGGATTTTGGTATTAAGAGAAATTTCCCCCTTATTTTGGTCCAATATAGTTGAGTTCCTTGGTCTGATTTTCTAACACGGTTTTGAGTTGTGGTAGCGGTGGCATTGATTAGTTGAATGCATTTTTTAATGGAAACTACAAATGGCTGAGATAGATGTTTTATTCAAAGGAAATTCCTGCAAAGCATGTTTATTTCTACATCTTGGGCAATAAATTGCCAAGGGTTCTATGTTTTTTGCTTTTGCGAACATTTCCCCCAAAGTAGTGTTTAGGTGCACTAGAATATCAGTTTTGAAATTTGCAAGTTCCTCTATCGGGTCCTTCACATCAGTGCCATTTGTACGGATTTTTCTTCTTCTCTGCTTAGTGCGAGAGTAATTCCTACAGAGATCCATAATTTCATCATTACTGAGAGTGGTTACATCCCCTTTTCCCATCAAATCCAGAACTTCTCTGGATTCATCTTGCAATCCTCTCAAAAATATGGTTTTACATAATTCTGGTTCTACAAGTCCACATCTCCTTTGAACAAAGGAGAACCTATCAAGATAATCTTCCAATGTTTCATCATCTTCTTGCTTAATTCTGAATAACTCATCTTTTCTATTCCTTACACGGCAATACTCCTGATATTTATCTAAAAACACAGTTTCCATTTGATCCCAGGTTCTTATGGAATTTGGCTCTAAGCTCATGAACCAGCGTAATGCTGAATCCTTGAGTGTTGAGGGAAAAACCTTAAGTTTTTGATTGTCATTTATATAATCATAGGTCTGACACACTACCTTGAATTCAAACAAAAACTGATCAGGATCTTCAGATACAACACCTCGAAAGGTTGGAAGTACTGAAGGTGAAATGGTCTTCATGGGAGAGTTTTGTGTTGGATTTAGACGAATAGGATATTCAAATGTTCTGGAAGGTTGGGGCATATCCTGATCATCTCCTTCATTATGGACATAGCCATGTTGGCCATCTATATTGCCTCCTTCTGCCATAGTTTCCTGTTTGTTGGGAGAAGTTAAAGCTTTCCAAATTGTTCTCTCAAGAGGTCCAAGCCTCTCTGTTGATGATGAGTCTGATGAATTTTCTTCCTTAGGATATTATGATGATGATAAAATTGGTGATTTTCCTTTCTCAAAATGTTCTAATGATGGTGAGACTGGTGATTTTTCTATCAATCTTTTTGGTAGTTCAAACACAGGTGATTCACCCCTTAGGCGTGAAGATCTCCTTAATGGAACAAGCCGAGGATCCTTTGGGGTAGTTCTAACTTCTCATTCATCCCTAGACTTATTCATTCATGTTTACTCTTGAATGACATAAATTAAATCAATAGTTGTTACCTTCCTCAATTGTTGTATTCAGATTTTAACCTGAATTTTCATAGCTTAGTCTGATTACGACTATTGGACTATTTGTTTTCTTCTGGCAACACTATTCCCTGACAACGGTGCCAAAATGATGCGTAGTCATTATACCATCATTAATTCTCAATGAATTTGTCAATCCAGGGCTGTGTACAAGGCTATCTGCGAAAGAAGAAGTGAAACAACTATAACTTAGGTCAATCTAGAGCAACAGGTCTTATTGGTGGAACCGGTTGTGTGGGGGGTTTTAGGACATTCCTATCTCTAAATTGCATAAATTAAACCTTAATCTAATTGCAAAAATGGAAACTAATCATTAACTACAGAAATGAAATCCTGATTTACAATTGCAGAATGAGACCTAATTATGTTGCAAAAATAACAGTTGCAGAATTGAAAGTCTGATTCTAATTGCAGAAAGGAAATCTATTTACTTTTGTAGCAATGGAAATCTAATTATAGCATGGAAAATAAAACCCTGTCAAGACTCTGTAACAGAAGGTTGTCAATCTTCTGTGCAGGGGTTGACAACAAAACATAAAATGCAGGAAATTGCAGAAAACAGCAAATTCTAGAAATAACAGTCTAAAATAAAATGGAAGCTTTGCTGAAAGTAAATATTACAACTAAAACATTAAGCACAAGATTAATCTAAGCATAAATAAACTAAGACTACAGATATTGTCAGTTGTTTACAAGCAATTGAAATAACAAGTTCTACAACTCATTCTGCTATAGCAAAATCAGAATAAAAACCTGTTGTTAGTCCTCCTCCTAGGTCTGGAAGTGGCCAACCTCCTTGTCCAGAAGAAGGTATGAGTCTCTCTCTCTCTAGATCTTAATCACACTCATTTACAAGCAATATGAAATAGAACTGGTGCACTTTATTGATTAAAGAACATGATTACAATAATTTTGCTGAAAAACCTGTTACAGGATTGTAACAGTCAATTTCTACCTATTCTCTATATTTTTTGCTTTCTCCTAGCTTCCTTACTCTTTTCTCACTACTTACTACCTACTAGGCTCAACCTGAATGGGAGCAATATTTATAGCTGTCCTATGATCTGATTACAAACAAAGAATATCTCAAAAGATCTAATCCTACTATGCTTGCAACAAATTCTGGGTTTATTCTTTGATCTTTCCATTAATGATGGCTTTGGTCGGCAATGACGGCAAAGACAGATGGAAGATCTTTTCCTTTACCTTTTTCGACCTTTATTTCCCTTTTTCCAGCTTCAAAAATCGGTCAACAAGTCAAAAAAATGCATTCTGTTTTCATTTCGGAGATAAGTGGCTTCATTTCGAAGACAATGCAATTCTCATTCCGAAGATCGCTCATTTCGAAGATACTGCATTCTTCATTCCGAAGATCGCTCATTTCGAAGATACTGCATTCTTCATTTCGAAGATCCGCTCATTTCGAAGATACTGCATTCTTCATTCTGAAGATCCGCTCATTCGAAGACACTATTTTCTCTCATTTCGAAGATATCTGTTCATTCCGAAGATACTTTGGAATGAACAAATGTGTGCTTTTCTAGTGATTTCTTCTGCATCTCTCAGGTGGGTTATCTCTTAAGATCAAATTCCAATGGTCTTCATCTCTTTCCACATGTGAATTCCATGCCTTGCTATTTATGGACAGCTGGCTGGAATTTACATGGGAAAGACCCGATTTCTTTGCACAACAATAGTTTGCTTACCAATGTTGCCAGATTTAGGTGAAATAAATGCTTGAGACAAATCAAAACATGATTAGTGAAATGCTGCTATTATTCTAAGCATATCCCATTTTAGCAAGTCATAGCAAAAAGAACACAAAACTATGCAAAAAGCTGTAAAAATCAGCATATAATATTCCAAATACATTGATCATGCAAAATGGTTAATATACAACATATTGAATCAACTTAACTAACATATCAGATAAAACATAAGAGTTTATAGGCAATTTTAGTGTTCAAAACATGTTATGATTGAGGCATTTCCAGGCCTCATCAATGATGCCCCTTAAGAATGTATGTAAAATGAGCATTTTTGGTGCTCATCATCCCCCCATGCCTAAATATTATCACATCCTTGTGACAACATCCCCCGAAATAATAATAATGATTTTTTTTAATGGCCTTCAGCATCTCTGTTTTTCATACTATGGCACCAGTGAAAGTCAAAAACATGTCATGACTAATCACTACGGGCAAACGGGTAAATCATGACTACACTATTCAGGTCGGATTACCACTACACTGTATTTTTCTTCATTAAGCACTACGACACCTATGAAAGCACACTACACTGATTTTGATAAATACTGCCATGTAATTGCCCATCTGAGCCTTCATGTAGCTATCATAGGGCCACATTTTCTAGTTTTGCACATTGGTCAAATTTGGTGAGACCAAATTTTAAAATGAGTGTGGTCGCCTACCGCTATGTTTGCCCACATCTAAAACACATTTGATCCATCTCTATAACTTTATTTGTGGTACGAAGTAGCATGATGGATTTCTCACAATGCAGCAATGAAAAAATACCAATGTTATTCATGTGAATGCCATAATATATATAGATATATATATATATATATATATGTAGACACCCAAAAGTCACACATTGTCCCTCTCCCCATTTCCACGGTCAATCAATTTGCAAAACCCTCGAAAATTGCATAAATTGGCTAAAATCACTATTCATCATCATTAGCCCCTTTGGGCTAGCCAAGCCCCTTCCTACGCTTAACCATGGATCCTCATGTGACCTCATGCAAACTCAACTAAGGTTGAAAACTCTCACCATGGTCAAAAAGCACTTTATGGTCAAATTATGCTTTATGGCTAATTTCATGATTAATTAGATCTAATCTTGATTTAATTAAATCCTCCACCTCACCTAGTCTACTTTGACTAGCCTAGCCTTCCACCTCACCTAGCCTAGCCTATGCCACCTTTCCACCCAGATATTTCTCCACCTCACATCCCCCTGGGTCATTAATGCAAGATGGAGACTTTTGCACACAAAAATCATTGTTTAATCCTAAGATATTTCAATAAAGCTGAATATTAATGACAAATTGATATTTATGCTAAATCATCATTACTTTTGGATGGGTGAGGGATTCTCTCACCCAACCTCACTTATGACCCGGGACACCTTAGAGGACACCTCTTTGGTGGACACCTCACCACTGCCACCTCACAGGGGACACCTCATCCCCTTTCTCTCACCTTGGCCCACTCTATAAATAGAAGGCCATTTTCACCATTTCACAACAACTCACTTTTGCATACCGAAACTCTGCCGAAATCACTACTGCCATTGCATCCATCACACATCCATTACACAACCATCATACGAGCATCACAATCAATTGGTCTCCTTCACAGTACTATTTGGTGAATGAGATAGGTTGAGAATACTACCAAGAGTGCACTTTTACAAGGAAAATCGAACAAATCACCATCAATATCCAATCCTGAGCATCCAGAGAAGCTATCTGAACAATACGGTCAAAAAAGGACCGGTTCACACCTCACACGTGCGAACCACCCGATTCGCACCCTAGGAGTGCGAACCTCTGCAATAGGCACCAGAATCACCCAGACAGGTAAGAATAGATTAGTTTTCTATTTTATGTTGTTTTTAGCAGTTTATTTTATGTTTTGAATAGTTTTTATGAGTCTTTTGTCTTCATAACTATGGGGTTTGACTGAGGCAGACCCCCCAATGCACTAATAGGATTTTGTAGGTTTACAGGTCCAACAAAAGCACAAGGAAATATCCCCAACAAGCGGTGGCTCACGAGCAAGAAGCCCACCTACATCGAGGAACCCAAAGAGACGAATCTTGTTGTCTTTGTACCACATCTGAGAGGGCTTCCTTAGGGAAGACCCCATTGTAGCCTTCAGGGCAAGATTGTAAAAGGATATCACCTCTTGTAACCCCTTTTATGATTATCAATACAAATATAGTAGATTCTATGATATTGAATGAAGTGTCTTAGTATCTCTTTTTGGTAGTTTCATTCTGGCACGCCCGGTGGGACCCCCACCAAGCATAAGCTTAATCACCTTCTAACCAAAAATTATGGTCTATTTTGTATGGCAGGTAGTTGTCATCTTTGAAGAACACCACAAACCAAAAATGCCCTGAAAGACACCTCAAGCCAAACCACAAAAGGTTCACTGGTGCACCGATGAGCTTACAAAGAGAGTAGTGAGTACACACTTGGGCGTGTGAATTCCCCAAACTACCTCAAACTACTACTTGATACCCAGGTATTGGTTCAGACACCCACAACCAATGACAAGGTAAGTCAGGGGAGGTTAAGAGCCTCATGTTCTCGGGGATTGCGTGCCCTCATACCTAGACCACAAATTGTCTCTTGCCATGACGTATGCAAGGTTAAAGCATCCTTGTATCTTTCGACACCAAATCAGTAGTTAATTTACCTTCTATCATTTATTTACTGTAGGTATTTGTGAAATATTTATGAGTTTTGGTCATGTTGCTACACTTAAATTGGGTTTTTGGAATCTTCTATGTAGGTACCTATACTCAAAATACTCCAGAGACATCAAAATCATCACCAGGACCCCAAAACTAGTCAGCTCTATCTTCGGATCCCGGTTCACATGGTAGGAGTGTGAACTCCTCAGCAGAAGATAGGTTCACACCCGAGGAGTGTGAACCTCCCAAATCTACATAGTCTTGGACCAGAGGGCACATTGGAGATGTTTACACTCACCTGGACGTAGGTTTTGTGTGAAATTATTTCATTCTTCTCTATTCTAAAGCTAATCTAACACGTTGAGCTACAAATTCCACAAGCATCACACATTCCTGTTTGCTTTAGCTAGAATTTTTAGTTGCTTTCTAGTATAGCTTTTAAATTCTAGTAATTTCTTTCCAAGTCATTTCCCTTTAAAAGCAATTAAATTAGATTTCCTTTTTGAAAACCAATAGTGTAACTTTACTTTTGTGCAAATCACTTAATTAGATTTCCATTTCACAAATCAATAGCTTAAATTTGTTTTTGCACACAACCAAGTAAATAGATTTATTTCGAAAAGGCATCATAGCATAGTTTATTTCGAAAAGGCATTTAATCTAGATTTGCTTCTAAAATAGTACCGCACAAACAAACACCACACACTCACATTCCATTTAAACGGTGTAAGGAGCTGGGTTTCATCTCCAACCCAAATTGGATTTCATCACCAATTCAACACCAGAGTTCAGTGAGGTTGGAGTCTTACCCTCCACTGGCTCACCTCCGGATTAGTCACCATAGTATCCCCCCAGGTGGATCATTCCAGCATTAATACCCGATCGGTCCTTCCCACTTTGAGTGTTGGTTATCCAAAATTCATCACTGGAAGGTACCTTTAGAGTGGGTAGTTTTAGAAAGCCCCTTTACCATAGGGCTTTTCAAATAATTAGTGGGTGCAATTGATCATTACTATGGATGCCTTAAACATGAGGGTTAAGCGAAAGCATGGGTATGTCGGTAGCACCACATTGACAATGCGACCTCTCTTCGTGAGAGTTTATTTGACTCATTAGAGCATTTTGAGTCTCCCCCCTTTGGATACCATTTTATTGTACCTTATACATCTAGGTTGCCATTCACCTGTTGGAAACATAGTTCTATTTTGTGCACTTTTGGGCATTGCAAAAGGTTCTATGCTACGACATTCCTGATTCAAAATAGAAGTTCACCCATTACCTAGATTTGTTCCTAGGGCGGATACATACTTTCATCAAAACACATGAAAATAAAAAATAAAGAACATTTGCTTATTGTTGAGTCTCAAAAAAGTGGTTACAACAACATATCAAATGTGCTATAACACACTTACTGATTGTTCCATAGTTTCACTACCATGCTTTACACTACACAGTCTATTTTTAGGAGATTTGCACCCCACAGTGTGATTCCCCTACACTTAGACTTATTTCGCATGATTCTGTGTGAAAATCTAGTTATCAAGCTACAAAACTGCATTTCACAGGTCTCCACAACACACAGAGGGTATACACAACACAAAATCCACTCTCTATCATAGTTTTGGGTGGTCCGCACCCCTGGAGTGCGAACCAGTTGGTCCGCACCTCTAGAGTGTGAACCTATTTTTTAGGTTCCAGATTGCACACACAAGACACAGACACACTCCACAACACATATCTGACATCTATTTTTCATTCTGAGTGGTTCGCACCCCACCTATGCAAACCTATGTTTTTCAAAATAGATAGTGTCCCAGTTAGTCACAGATCTTTCTTGAGTTTAGATTTCACACCTGTTGACTATTAACATACATTTTCCACATATTACCATGCCAGTTACGCGTAGTCAGATGCGTGAAGCCCTTCGTCATGCCACTGAGGCTGCTCAATGGACAGTCATGATGGTAGGTGCTTCTAGTTCTCAGACCATTGACCCATCTTTCGAGTCTGACCGAGTTACTGCTGTAGGTCCTCCTGACCTATTGACTGGGCCTTCCACCCCTACTACTAGTCCCACATCCCACATGGCCTCTTCCACCCCATATCACCTCTTGGATGAGACTTTCAAGGAGACCCCTCCTTTGGAAGATCTTTCCTCACCCAATCCCCCATCCACATACTACCAGCATGTCATCTACACTCCCCCTAGCCACCCCATACCAGTTATGGTGGCGGATGAGTTCACCCCACCTGCATCACCTTTCGCTACCCATCCATTCCTTGAGCATTCTTCCCATCCACTTTTGGGAGATGAATCTGGTCCCGTCATTTCCCAAATCATCCCTGATGTTGTCACCACTATACAGATAGTTGGTATGATATCCACACCCCCTTCCTCCATGGATCCTCCTACCATACCTTCATCCCAAACCCCACCATCTCAGCAAGCTTCATCGAGTCACCAACCTTCCTCCTAGCCACCTTCCTCACTCCCTCCATAACACTATTCACACCCATCTCAGTATTACCAACTGACATCACCTAATTTATCCCATCCTTCGATCCAGCTTCATCCATAATAGGCTTCTTCATCCTCCCAACCACCTCCAGTCACACCATAGTTCACTTCCTATCCACCCACTAGCTACCCACCATTCTCCTCCTATGGACCTCCATCGACTCCATCATCATTTTGCTTACCACCCCCACCTTCCTTTCACCCACCACCATTGAACCCCACTTATCAAGGTCATCCACCTAGGTATTCGGTTCAACCTGAGTCCCTTCTCACCATCCCCACCATACCTCCTTCATCCGCATCCATTCCACCTCCATCTTCACACCAGTCCGCTTTTACCACACCGACATCTCTTCCACCTCCAACTTCTACACCACCCACTCTCTTCACATCACCACCTACATGGTCCTCTACCACTACTACTCAGGTGCAACCGACTTATCCATATGCACAATAGTAGTAGATGCCTATGCCTACCTAGCAGGTCCTAGGATATTATGATCCATAGCAGCAACCACTCGCCTACCATTCTTCATACATCTCACCCCATCCATCTCAGGTTCCTGTCCCACAATATCAGACCATGTCGGCACCTGACCCAAATCAGGCTGCTTACTATCATCCATGGGAGGAACAATAGTTGTAGTATCCACCACATCTAGATTATTCACAACCCCCATCACAACCATTACCTGCACCCACATCATCACCTCCATTTTTAGCCCCACCAAATACTACCACGGTGCTCTCTAGTGAATTTCAAGCCATGCAAGAGTAGCTTCATACATTGGATTTACGTACAACTAGTTATGGGCCTCAAAAACCCACATATGATGAGTTGTGCAATGAACCAATTCACCCATATATTCCTATTCATCCATATCCTTACAGATTTGAGATCCCTAAATTTGATAAATTTAAAAGTAAGGAAGATCCTAGAGAGCACCTTAATAATTATCACTTTGCTTGTTACCAATTGCACGGTAGTGACCCCCTTATGCTTCGCACATTTCCACTTTCGCTTGGGGGACAAGCATTAGATTGGTACAATCATTTGCCTCGCCATAGTTTATTCACATTCGAACAATTGGCCAATCTATTTCTAGAGCATTTCTCAATCAACATCAAGACCAAGCTTACCTTGTCCGATGTATATGCTTTGCATCAATGGGATGACGAGCCTATTACTAATTTTATCACCCATTGGAGAGTGGTCATTCATGATCTAGCCTTCCCTCTCCCACCTTTAGAGCTCGTCAAACTCTTTACCAAGAGTTGTCATAAACAAATCTCCCAAACACTGTAGATACATCAGAGTCGGACATTTGAGGAAGCCATTTCCCAAGCCAAAGTCATCGAGGACATCAAGGTCCACACGGGAAAAATCATGTTGCATCAAAAACCACCCTACCCCACCAATTACCATTACAACCATCCTCCATATGTACCACCTACCACACGACCACCTCAAACCAATCAGGTTCTTCTCAATTCTCCATATCCACCGATGCAAGTGGCATCTGCGCAAGCTCCACAACCCACTCCTCCACGCTCTCCTCAAAATCAATATCAAGCCAATCCCCCACTTCTTCCCACTCCACAACCAGGTAATCCTCCACCTCAATCTAATCCATACCAAGGTCGCAATCCACATCCACCTCACCCTCCATGCAATTGGATGCCCTTATCTGAGCCCATGCCCACTCTATTTCATAGGTTAACTGATGGAGGTCTCATCACATTGCCAAATGTCCAACCTCTTGATCCAAATCATCCTCTCCCATGGGACTACAATCCGTAAGCCTTCTATGATTTTCATCGACAACACGATCACACTATTGATTCATGCCGCATCTTTCACCATGTCATGCAAGACCTCATTGATCGAGGCACTATTCAGGTCTCAAATCCCCTCGCACCACAAAATCAAAACTTGGGGATATATCAAAATCCATTACCCGAACATGGGGGTAATCCACCTCAAACTGATCCACGCCAGGTTAATCATGTCAATCGAGGTCCTTCCCAATAAGGGGTTTGTGGGTATGATCAATATCACCACTCACAATCAATGCTATCCACCCCCTACCATCGACCAACAACCTTCCACTTCTCAACCACCACCTCCCACAACCTCAATCATCACACCACCAATTCCCCCACCCCTTCCATAGAATGTCATCACCATCCATGGTAGTCTTTCTCACCAGCTCCGAACCACCCCTGCAAGGTTATCCATTTATGACCTCCTACAACAATCCCCACCTCATCGTGAAGCCCTTGATTCTATCCTTCGCTCCCTCGATCTCGAGACCCATGATGCAGATGCCTTTGCCAACTTCATTGGCAATGTCCAGAGATGCCTACAACCTTCTATCAGCTTCCATGACCATGAAATCATAGAAGTTGTAGGTGAGGGAGCAGATCCTCCATTACATATTCAAGCCTCCATCAATATCGTCACCTATAAGCATGTTCTCATCGACATCGGTTCATCCATCAACATCATTTCTACCACCACCTTGAACCACCTTCGCCTTCCCCCTTCCCATATTGCCACTCCATCCATGGACCTTCGAGCCTTTGATGGCTCCATGCATCCTACCCTTGGCACTATTGTCTTGCCCATCAAGGCGGGTGCCAAAACCATTTCCACCCTCTTCCATGTTATCGAAGGTGAGATGCAGTATAACATCCTATTGGGATGCCCTTGGATTCGGGACATGCAATGCATCCCTTCCATGCTCCATCATTGTATCAAATATGTCCATAACGGATTAGTCCACTGCATCCCCATCGACGGTGATCCATTCAAATTCTATAATATCATCACTCTTCCACCTGGTCCACCATTATCATCCACTCAATTCGCCCCTACTCCATGTCGGTCCCTTGATAACATGTATCCATCCACTTCACAATCCCCTCCTCCACCACCCGATCCAAGCAACATTGCCTCCACTTCTTCCAATCCACCTCAACCTCCCTCCATGCAACCAACACCCACATTTTCTCATCAACCCTCCTCACCTTTCATGCCACTCCCTTCATTTACATTTTCTGCTACACCTTCCACTCCATCTTCCTCTAGCAATCCACCAATTCTTCCCACACCTCCTACATCCTCCCATCGCTTTGTACCTCGCTCAGCATGAACGTGGGTCATTTCTACCTCACCCACCACTGCTTCCATCCCCACTTCCCAATTCACCCATGCCAATCATCCAATCACTGGCACACCTGCTGAATGCTATGAGTGGACACAATGTGCCTCTCAACTTGATGACCAGTTAGCTCAATCTGATACTTCCACTTCCACCCCTTCCCCTGCCAATCCACCTACACTAGTCCCATCATCTACCACGCCACCCAGGGGGTCCTCCCCTCCACCTGAGCATACGGCCCCTCCTCATGTCTCCATACTCATGACCACACCAGGTCCTGGTGAGTATAACATTAGCAATGCTCGGGTCCTTCCATCCAACATCCAATCCACCCGTGACTTTGGCCACCCTCATGGTATGCCCTTGACTATTGGGGTAGTGGTTCCTTTAGGTCCTCCTAAAAATTGCATAAACTTTGTATATGGGGGACTTGACTCATCTGTCGATCCTCCAACACCTCCACCACCACAAACCTGCTTCTGTGATAACCTAGACCACATGTCTAATCCAAATTTTTGCTGGCATTATTTATGTATGTATAACTGGCATGGTTATGGCCTTGGGAAATATGAACAGGGGTGTCGCACCTACATTCATCCTCCCCCATGCAAACCTACTGATCGATCCGACATTGGTTACCATTCTCCAACAATCAGTACACTTGAGCATGAATTTCAGCATCTGAATCTTGATCATATCAACCTCTTGCCTGATGAGGAATTTGAACTTAATCCTCCAACACACAGCTCTTCCCCACATTCCACAATTGATCTTCCTTCCACATTCTTTCCACCATCCCCACCACATGAGCCACTCTCTCCCCATGAAGTCGAAACCCTTGCTCACCACTTCCACTCCCTATCCCTCGATCCACGCTTATAGTTGATCCACCTTTACCCGAAGATCCTCCTTCTTCACCACCATCGACTACTCCATTCTTCCCCATTCATGACTTGCCACCACCTACTAGCCCACATTCTCATCCCCCATCACCACCAATGGTGTTAAACCCTGATCAAAATCAACCTTTTTTAGACTCATTGCTATCCTCCTCTGATTCATCCCAACCCTCATCACCTACATCTCCTATATCTAGCACTTCGATCAACATGATCTCTATTGATTTGTATGCTCCACTATGATATCCAAACCATCCCACTTACACCCCACCTCCTATCCCTAATTTCATCATTCTCGATGATATCTCTAAAACCCCTATCACTATCGAATTCCTCCCGACACCACACATGCTTCACTCCACCAATGCACCTTTACCGACCATCCCACCTCACCTACCATGGATCAATCATACAGATCTTTATCTAGATGATGAATTCCAACTCCTAGAGTCCATCGATGACCTCCACCTCATTCCTACACCTACCCAACTTCATGATGGTTCTCACATGCTTGTCGAGGACACCATTGAAGTTGACATTGGCAATGATCCAGAAAACCCTCACATCATCTACCTTACCACCAGTTTATCCGAAGAAGAGCGTGTTATCTATACAAATTTCCTTAGGTACTACATTAAGGTGTTCGCATGGTCCTATACGGATATGCCTGGCCTCGACCCATCGCTAGTTGTGCACAACCTTGTCTTGGATGACACTGCCAAACCTGTCCGACAAAAGTTGCGTCGCATGCATCCCACCATTGCACTCATGGTTAAACAGGAGTTACAAAAACTCCTTGATGTTGATTTCATAGTACCTATCGATTACCCTGAGTGGGTTTCAAACATGGTTCCCATCGAAAAACCCAAAGGGGGTATCCGCATTTGCACTAATTTTAGGGATCTTAACAAAGCTTGTCCCAAGGACAATTTTCCACTCCCTAATATCGACACTTTGGTCGATGCCATAACCGGACACGAAATACTATCACTCATGGATGGTTTTTTAGGTTATAATCAAATTCGTGTCAATCCAACAGACCAGCACAAGACTTCTTTCATGACCCCCTAGGGGACCTTTTGTTACAAGGTTATGCCATTTGGCCTCAAAAATGTTGGGGCAACTTACCAACGTGCCATGACCTACATATTTCATGATATGATGCACAAAACTATTGAAGACTATGTTGATGACCTCATAGCTAAATCTAAAACTCATGGTCAACATCTTGAAGACCTGCATCAAATCTTTGATCGCCTCTTGGAACATAATGTCCGATTAAACCCGAAGAAATGTATCTTTGGTGTCACCACTGGAAAAATATTGGGTTTCATCATTTCACAGAAAGGCATCGAAGTTGATCCCACCAAAGTCCAAGCTATTCTTGACATGCCTCCCCCTACGAACCTCAAACAGTTACATGGCTTACAAGGAAGGATCCAATCCATACGGTGATTCATCACCCAACTTTCAGACAAGTGTCAACCATTCAATCATATTTTACAGAAGGGGGTCCCATTTAAATGGGATAGTAAATGCCAAGCTACCTTTGATGACATCAAATCATACCTTACATCTCCACCCATCCTCATTCCACCCCATCCAGATCACCCATTCCACCTATACATTTTTGCTATCGATGTCGCCTTGGGCACGCTTCTTGCTCAAAATAATGAACACGACCAAGAGCAAGTTGTATACTATATCAATCACACATTGATTGATTACGAGATATGGTATGCTTATATGGAGAAACTTTACCTTGTTGTTGTCTTTGCTACCCAAAAGTTGCGCCACTACATGATCAACCATACTACCTACGTAGTTGCCCGTGATAACCCACTTCACTACATGATGGGTAAGAGCTACCACAATAGTCGAACGACCAAATGGATCATGCTCCTCATAGAATTTGATCTCAAATTCATCAGTCAAAAATCCATCAAAGGCCAAGTCATTGCTGATCAGCTAGTTGAGGCTCCATTACCCAGTGATGCACCATTGCTTATCCAACTTCCCGATGATTCAGTATTTCATATAAGTGAAGCCGAAGAGCCAGTCGAGCCTGAATCCACTACTGAATTGACCTTGTTCTTCGATGGCTCCCATTGCACACACGTTGGGGGTGCAGGAATAGTCTTTTTCACACCACATGGGGAGCCTCTCCCCTTTTCCTTCAAGTTAGGCTTTCCATGCACAAATAACAATGCTGAGTATGAAGCTCTTATCCTTGGCCTAAAGCAAGCCCTTTCCATGCACATTCATCACCTAGAAATATTTGGTGACTCCCTCCTCATTGTGAATCAAATCAAGGGAGAATGGCAATGTCATTGCCCAGTCTTGCAACAATACAAACAAGTCATGGATGATTTATTGGCTCAATTTGAATGGTATGACATCACCGCTACTCCATGATCTACAAATCATTTTATCGATACCATGGCCTCACTAGGCTCCCTCATTCCACAAAACCCACTATTCAACACAACACACATGTCTATCCACACCCTTTTCCATTTTTCCATTTCTACCAATCCACCTTCTCGAGATGATGGCATCAATATCATCGAAGCTCACCCACACGACCCATGGTTTTCCCAAGTCAAGGACTACATCAAGCTCGATATTCTCCCACTTGATCTAAATCATACTCACAAATGAGCTTTTAAATTGTGTGCCATTCACTATACATTGCTAGGCGATATCCTATACAAGCGAAGTTATGATGGCATTTTATTACGTTGTCTTGAGCCTTTCAAAGCCCAACGCATTACTCAAGAGGCTCATGATGGTACTTGTGGTGGCCATTTCAGTGGCATGGCTATCACCAAATGCATTCTACGGATGGGCTATTACTAGCCCACAATGGAGCATGACTGTTGTGCCTATGTCAAAAAGTGTGTTAAATGCCAACATCATGCCAATCTCACACACTTACCTTCTCAGGATCTACAACCTATCCAGTCAATGTGGCCCTTTTCACAATGGGGCTTGGATCTCATCAGAAAAATCACACCCGCCTCATCTACCAATCATAAGTTCATCATTACTGCAACCGAATACTTCACGAAATGGGTTGAGGCCATTCCTTTAATTCAAATGACTGGTCCTAAAATTGTTGATTTCATCACTCAACATATCATTTGTCATTTTGGCATCCCATCCAAAATCATCACAGACAATGGCACTCCATTCAAGAACAAGAATTTTCATGCACTATGTGAAAAATTCAACATACAACATAGTTTCTCTACTCCATACTACCCACAGGGTAATGGCCAAGCAGAAGCTACAAACAAAACCATTTGTGCCATTCTTCACAAAACTATTGTAGAGTCACACCGTGATTGGCACAATCAAATGCCACTAGCACTATGGGCCTACCATACCAGTATTCGTACTCCAACTAGGGCAACCCCATTTTCACTTGTCTATGGCACTGAGGCCATCATGCCATTGGAGCTTGAAATACCATATTTACAGGTTTCTATGCAAGAATTCATTGATGATGAAACAACCCGTCAGGCTAGACTTGACCAATTGACCTTATTAGATGAACGTCACATTCATGCTATTGAACACACACGAGTTTATCAAGACCATCTCTGACGTGCCTACAACTCCAAGGTACACCAACATGAATTTCAAGTTGGAGACTTAGTCCTCAAATAAAACCAATAGATTACTAGCCAACCATACCATCTCCATGATAAATTTACACCAAATTGGCTAGGCCCGTACATGGTTACTCATAAATTTGGATCTAGGGCATATCATCTGGCCACATTGGAAGGAATAGCTAAACTTGAGCCCATTAACATTATTCATCTATGAGCATTTTATGCCTAGTCATAGGCATTACAGCTCATCATCACTTGTGTACATATGTATATAAAAAAAAAAACAAAACAACAAAAACAAACAAACAAACACAACATCACCATTTTTGACATTTGGTGGCACTAAGTTCACTTGCATATACATTTAAATCTACTTGCTCCATTTCTCTCCTTCCTTTTCTATTTCTTCTATAAGTGAATGTTGTATGGTCACGCTTTGAGCGGCTACATACCTTTCATTTTCCCCTTTTCCCTTTCTTTTCTTTCTTATATTATTTTCTTCTAGTTACTTGTCAATGTTGTATGGTCACGCTTCGAGTGGCTACATACCTTTGATGGGTTTCTTTTATTTTCTTTCTTATATTATTTTCTTCTAGTTACTTGTCAATGTTGTATGGTCATGCTTTGAGTGGCTACATACCTTTGATAAGTTTCATTTCTTCTTCTTTCCTCCTTCTATCCCATCATTTCTTCCTTCCATTCTCCATTTTCACACCACTCCACCTCATACCCCATTCCATTGTCCATAACATTGGGGCAACCTTGTACATAAATACCTGATTTTTGCATCCATGTAGGCATCTGCATATATTCATTGTAAATAACATGCGAAGGGAATTAAAAATGCACATGCTAGCATACCAGATTGATGTCCAAACCCCTTTTTAGGAGATAGGATTAGAGCCATGTTTTGATTGCTTCGACCACAAATAGTTACATAATCAACCACCATCCAAAGTTGGCATATTTTAAAAATACTTTTAGGCTTCCCTTGGTCACCTTGCTCTCTTTCCTAGACTTACCTGCACGTCTTACACACTAATAACATTCTAGAAATGGGGCTGATTACGTTGCATGCCAGCTGATGCTTAGCGAAAATCACTCTACTCATTAAATCATTCACATGATTTCTCTTGAACCAGAGGAATGACAAAAGGACAAGCTCCCCCTACCTGAATAAAATCCCTTGCTCTACAGCTAATCTGAGCAAGTATCCAAAAAAAAAGCAAAAGAAAGAAAAATCCCTTGCTCTACATCTAATCTGAGCAAGTATCCCAAAAAAAATAAATAAGAGACAAGAGAAAAAGAGAGAAAAGAGTACTACCCACAAAGAGATAGTCATATCATAGAAGGCAGAAAACAAAAGCAAAGGCCTCAAGAGTATTACCCGCTTGAATCCCTGCAGTCCTCAGGTCTTTACCAATGAGCTAGCATACAAGCTAAGTTGGCATGCAATTATAACCCACCCTATTCCAGAATGGTTAAATGAACATCACTTTCCACACACAAGTCCAGGATAGAGGTCTTGTTTACCAAGATAGCCTCCAAGTGAGTCAAGAAGTTTCGCTCAGTTAGTCAATGGGATTGATTTTACAAACTGTAATGTTCGAATCTCCTCATGACATTCCTCATATCCAACTTCCTTGGAATAACGGAATGGATCACATCATTTGAGTAATGTAACGATGCAAATGCTATCCCTAAGCAAATTTTTTATATCATGCAACTTTATGCATATCATTTTATTTTTCTTCTCACAACTCATTTTTAGTTCATATTTACTTAAGCATATCATTATTCCATTTCCATCCAACTATCTATTATCACATCTACGCTAATCATACACTACCATAAGCAGAAAGAAGCAAACACAAAAATGCAAGTAGAACACAAGTACCACCGAATATCATATGTATATATATCTCCAAAAACTGACGCCATCAGGCTACAATAAAAAAGTGTGTGAAGGCCCTTGCGGGCTCCTCATATCAAAAATACAACACCGTTGTACATCTACATCTCAAAAATACCATACGACTACAATGCGATGTGCATCCATGTTGATGCACCGCTACCAAAAACATGTCTCATCATGTACATCTATCCATATGCAATAGTACAAAAATGAAGACCATCCTCCATCACCACTACAATGCACCCTCATGGCTGCTACCCTCCAGATGTCTCACCGCTCCCCTCACCCGCTGAGCCTCCTCCCATTGCCCATTGCGATGACTCTGCCTTACTGATCCTTGCAAATCGTGCCCTCTCCACCTGTGCTGGTGGCCCCATCCTCACTAGCACCTGTGACATCATAGGTGCTACTATCTCCTAAGCCCTACCCCCAACCGATGCCTCGCTCTACTGCGACTACACCTATGATGAGGCAAGTGATCCATAATACATCGGGATATCCAACCCATGCACTATCAACTCACCCTCACACCTCAACCTCTTCCCTACCTCCTTCACATTCATAGCTAATAACCTCTCATTTACCACCTTTAGCCATGCCACCTCCCTCCATGATGCCTCCAGCTATGACACCACATCCCCCAAGCCCTCAATCTCCTGCTCCACCCATGCCTTTGAGGCTAATGCCTCTCACACAATATGCTCTAGCTCCACCACCCTCACAATATGGCTAGCTCTCATAACCTCTATCTCCCTCCATGCCTCCTCCAACAACCTCTGAAACCACTCCATGGTCTCAATCATCTCATCCCGCTCTCCCTAGATGGTATCACGCTCATGCCTAAACTCATCCCGCTCAATCTTGAGCACCCTCATCTCCTCCACCATCTGATCCACGCATACCCTAGCCTCATCTCGCTCCTCCAAGGTGGCCCTCAGGTCTACCTCTACCTCTCACCTCTCCTGCTCCAAGGCTGAGTGGTCAATCACCCAATCTATCTCCCTATCAAACAACATGTCCCTTAGCCTCTTCACTTCCCTCCTCAAAGCCCCCACCTCACCCTTAGCCTCGATGGCCACTACCAAATCCTCACCAAAATCATACTCCTCTGCATCCACATCCATCAAAAGGTACATCTGGCCTCACCAACCACTCATCTACCTCCACATCTACATCCATCATGGGAATGTCTTCCCTCACCTCCATACCAACCCCCATCTCCCTACCACCCTCGGCTGATGACCCCGCACCACTATCACTCACCAACCTATCCTGGTCATCTCGTCATGGCCTCACCTATCTCCTCAGCTGATCTAACTCCTCCTCCTCCTCCTCACCTGGCTCGGGTGATCCCACATCCTCCTGCTCCTCCACACCCTACACTAGTGACCCTACTCTCGCCCCTCTTGATAGACCTACATAGGGTAGAGCTCCTGCTACATCCACCCACTCATCCACCACACCCTACCCTGGCTGCCAACTCTGTCTAGCCCACCACACATCATACTCTGGCGTGGTCCCTGCATTATCCACATCTAGAGACAACAATAGGCTCATCAAGAATAACATCTAGAGGTGGCACTATGGGTTGTGGCCCTGTGTCACCCTCTACCCTATAGATATCTACAGGTGGGTCCGACCGCCCTGCACCAACCCAAACTACCACTGTACTCTAGAAAATGGAAAGTACTCAACCTGCACTGTGTACTTCCCCACCAACCACCGACTACGTCGAATGCATGCCAAGTGCACTGCATCCTCACCCCACTTAGGTCCTCCTCGCCATGGCCTCCACCTGACCTGATCCATCATCAGTCATCCAAGCTCCTCCCGATGATACAGTAGCTCACCTACGTGGGTCCTCTTCTTCTTCTCCTTGTTCGCTCTCCACCTCATCGCATATGGTACCTCCCTCCCCTCATGCACATGTGCCTCATATGGTAGCTTATCGGTCTTAAAATAGTCACATGCTCCCACACCCATATATGTAGAAGGGGACTCACACTCAGTCCTATCCTCTCAGTCCTAACCATACCATGTAGCTCTTGATACACCTATGCCAATAGTGTGGGTGCCCATGCATACCTAATCCCCCACTCTACCATGTCACAAACCACCCCCATCATATTCTAGGGGAACCTAACCCCTGAAGCATCTGGTAATGCATGGCTAGCTATCAATAGCATCGCCATTGCATGATGAAGGGAGAGCCACTCCTTCCTCCAATAGGCCATGTAATCCACACCCTTCCTCGCCTCCACCTGGCGCCAGCGCTCCCCAAAGGTCCTCACCAAAATACCCTCATGTGCCTCCTTCTCCATCGTCATCATTGTAATCCCATCTATTGGAAATCGATAGATGTGGTAGATATCCTCCAGGGTCACCGTCATCTCCCCTATAGGTAAATGAAAGGTGTTCCTGTCTGGATCCCACCTCTCACACAATGCTGCTATATAGGCATGGTTCACATGAACCTCGTGCATCACCCATACTCCATATAATCCCACTGTCTTCAACCACCCCACATCATCCATTTGCCACTCATCCTCCAAAGACTTCCTACACCTTCAAAGTCGATGGCGTGTAAATATTCTCTTCACCTGCCATCACAAATACATCACATGTCAAAAATCCATCAAGGTCTTATACATAATCATTATATATAGCACTATAAAATAAATGCATGTATTTTACTTATTTTTTTGTCATCACTTAGAAAATTTGTATTCTTGTACATAAATACTCACATCTACATTGTATCTATTTTCCTTCCACATGCACACACATCCACACAAAAAAAATTGGTTCGCACCCCACACGTGCGAACCATTGGTTCACACCCCACACGTGCGAACCCCCAGAACAAAAAACAAATTGCATGATCGGGTGCATAATTTCATGTAGAATCTGGCCTTATCAAACACGCATGCAAAAAATGATGAGACACATGTCAAAAATGCAAAAAACGATGTAAAAACCCTCCCCATTGGCACGCAAAACAAGGTGGTTAAAACGAGGTCAAAACAAAAAAAAAAAGTAGATCGGGATACCCATTTGGCCAATTAGACCATCCCATGCATCAATTTCCCACCCATGCACATTTCCCCCCCTATTTTCCACATCACATTAAATGCACGCATTCCCACATGCCAAAAAGTCAAAGCAAAAAACAAACCACATATCTGGATACCCATTTGGCTATTTTTACACATTGTGTATGAATGTTCATAATTTTCTACCCCCACCCTTGTTTCACGGTGTTTAAAGCAAAAAGATCATTTTAAAACCCTCTTTAAAACACAGTTACCAAAAGAGAAAAATAAGCCTACCTCGGGCATTCCCGCCCCCGAACTCGTGCTCGCAAATGTGCTCGCCATCCGCTCCCATCCAATCCACCCTCTGACAACACTTCGTTCCATTTTATTTCTCTTCTCCACCTCTCCATCACCATCGTCGTGCGAAAAAAATGACGTCAAAATTCAAAATACCTCCTTAAAAACCCCGTTCACACTGGTTCACACGCCATCTGTGTGAACCTGCCACCTGACCCCAAAACTCTGCCATTCACCTCAAATTGCATCCAAAATCTTACCCCATCATCATTTTCACATGAATGCCATAATATATATATATTTATTTTTTAAATAAATTATTCCGGGGTAATAATTTTTTTTCTTATCCGAGGCATGTCATATGCTTGAACTTTGATGGGATATTTTGATAGAGAGAATTTAAGGGGGCATCTACTGATATTAGCAAAGAAATTATTTTTAAAATAACTATACACATAATTAACAGAAAACTCAGTACATACTTGGGTGAATTTCGTAGATTCTAATATGTATGATGTTGATGGTGTAAAATATCTTCATGTTGCCTGTAATCATGGTGCTCCAGAATTGTTGTGACGTTGGTGCCTTTGGAGAATTTTATTTTATTTTATTTTTTATCTGACTGCCTTCATCATCCACACTACTAAACATCTATGTTGTTCTTCCTCTGAGTGTTTATTGAAAACTGTGATGGTAGTGTTGTGCAATGGTGTTTGTGGTCCATTTGAATTTATACTGCAACCACAAGGTCCCCACCACTACTACTAATTTTCTCTTCATCACTTCACTGCTCAGAAAAAATTATATAGTCTGAGGTAGTTTCCATTCAATGGCCTTCAACAATCAATGAAGATATCATTTCCCGTGATTGTGAAAATCTAGAAAATGATGCAGTCTTTAAATTTCCAATGGTGGATATTTTCTATGTGGCTTCCAAAAGGTAAATATAAATTTTTTGCCCATTTGTATTGCTAGCAAAGAACGGTAAATAATCATGGCATACTTTCTATGGTGTTCTCAAGAAAATAATGACGATGTCCAATTATTCCATTGAGGCATTATTTTTGTAGGTGTGGATTCTAGCATCGCAACCATAGTTTACCACTTTTCTTTTTCTTTTTAAATCTTCATCCTGAGCCCTCTTCTACTGGTGTTCTCGTATAAGCTCTATTTATTATTTGCATTTCAATTAGGAGTCTATCAACAGAAGATTTTTATTTGTGGGAGATTCTGGTTCACCATACCCTCCCCCACTTAAATTGGTGATGCCCTCATCGCCAATAATAGGTCCCTCTGTGCAATAGGTTTGTAACCCTCTAAATGTGAGGTCCCATACTAATGAACAACACGCACCTACATCCTAGTGAGAAGAATTTTGAGTACTTCTTGAACATCAAGGAAGTTAATCATCTTGATCGATGAGCATCAAGGTGCCCTTGGTGCAAGGCTTCCCTTAATTTTTTTTTAATAATAACTTCTCATAGAAGTTAAGCATCTTTATCAATGAGCATCCAAGCACCCAAAAATATATGAGATTAGGGCACCTACTTTACCATCAAGGTACCCAAAAATCCAAGGCACTTTCTTATGCATCGAGGCACCTTCTTACTATTGAGAAGTCAACAGTCGCTAATGTGTCTATTGTTGCAGAGTTGATTAGGCCCTCCAAAACTTTTCTCGTGCTACATCAGTGTCTACTTCATCCAAGCACAGAGGTGGGTACCTCTTCCCTTTGCAAGAAATTAACACCCATGTCCATGCCCATATGGGGACTATCTCCTTCAGATGGAAACAGTCAAGTTTCTACCTCCTAAAAAAAATGTGCAGGTTCATGGATGCTGAGCCGGTTTAGGCCTTGTCTCCCAAGATGCCTATTTTTTGTACAATCAAGCCATTTCACCTACAAAATAAATTGAGAAAAACTAAAATGCAGTTCAGTGCAATCCATGTCTGTTAGTCCCTGGCTCTCAAGATACCTGTAGCTTGAATACGGGCACTTTACCTACAACACATGAAAGTAGGAAAAATAAGAACCATGATATTTGTGTCTGTTAGGCCCTGGCTCTCAGGATGCCTGCAACTTGCATGCGGTTCATGATTTCCTACAAAGCAAATAAAATTTTATGCTAAGTAGGACAGGTTCTATGTAGCTCTTTTTTTTTTTTGTTTTTTGGGTGTGGCACCTTACTATGGGAGTAAGGTGCCTCCCAAAATTTTGGAGTAAGGCACCTCCCAAAATTTTTGGAGTAAGGCACCTCCCGATATTTTTTTTTTGGTGTGGCGCCTTACTATGGGAGTAAGGCGCCTCCCAAAAATTTTGGAGTAAGGCGCCTCCCAAAATTTTCAAAGTAAAGCACCTCCAAAATTTTTTGGAGTAAGGTGCCTTACTATGGGAGTAAGGCGCCTCCCGATTTTTTTTTTTTTTTTGTGTGTGGCGCATTACTATGGGAATAAGGTGCCTCCCAAAATTTTCAGAGTAAGTCGCCTCCCGAAATTTTTGGAGTAAGTCACCTCTCGAAATTTTTGGAGTAAGTCGCCTCCCGAATTTTCGGAGTAAGGCACCTCCCAAAATTTTTGGAGTAAGGCGCCTCCCAAAATTTTTGGAGTAAGGCACCTTACTATGGGAGTAAGTGCCTCCCAAATTTGATGTCTCCCCTATATTGATGTCACTTCACGTATAAATATCACTTCATTGACATCTCCTTATTTGTCTATATCGCACTTCATGTTGTCCTACAAAACATAAAAAAAAACTAAACTAAAGGTGTTAAAATAAAAATCTAACTAATTTTTTTTCATTTAGTTCTACCATGACCAGAGCAGATTTTGGCTCCTCTTTTTTTTGTTTTTTTTTCATCATATGCATCAGAGAACAGAATGTCATCTGCAACCATGTGAGCTAGTGATTTTTTATTTTCCACAGACTAAAATATTATCATAAAACCCATAATATTGACACTGTGCATTAAAAAGTGGAGGCTGTAATTGATCTAGGTAACTATGTAGCCTGGTGTGCAAAAATTATGTTCCATGTACCACTATGAAAGGATTTATGATAACCAATCAGCTCAAACTTTTGAAACACCAAGCTCCTCATCAGCAACACAAAAAATATTTTGATCCTACTCTATCGTGTCTCAAGAGTATTGAACTCTTCGAATGCATTGTAGGGATCAATATTTGTGCATTATTATTTTCTCACCATGTGCTCCTGAACACATCATTTTTTTCAATTGGGTAGCCCTGACACATTTACCTCTGAATCAAACTGATATCCCACTCTAAATTATTTCCTTCATAGGTAGAATTAGAGTAATACTATGATCATATGCTTCCTGGAGTGAGGATAAATCCATTCACCATCATCTACGACATATGTCGGGTGTTCAAGTGTGACATTTTCATGAGATGCATCATTGATATTTATGTGTTATTTTTTTTTTGGCCACTATGAGCTCCATTCATATTTTTTATCATGCTTGTTGCGGGCCAAACAAGGTTAACTTCTTTCCTACTTTTTTCACATGCCCATGCATTTAATTTATCAACCTAGGGAGCTTCATAAACTTGCGAAGGGTCTTGAACAAGATTACTCACAATACCACTTGAGATGAGTCCACTAGTTCTACTATTGGGGGGTGTTTCAAATGGTTGTCAATCATTCATGCACTCCTCAATAATTTACGTAAAAATAATTAAATCTATAGAAAGAAAATATTCACACATTCCTGGAAATGAACCTACTACAAATACTAGAAATATCAATGCGATAAACAATCTTATAAAAGTGGTAAACTAATCTAGAAAACATAGGAAAAATAGGGGAAGAAATACTGGCTTGGAGTGGGCCTAGGCTCCAGCAACTTCCTCTTAGCTGAACACGCACTTAGAAACTCTTAGAACTATATTATGATTATCAAAGTATTACAATGCTTCTTTTGTATATCTCTCTATAGTTACTATCAAAGTATTACAATGCTTCTTTTGTATATCTCTCTATAGTTACTATCAAAGTATTACAATTCTTCTTTTGTATATCTCTCTATAGTTACTATCAAAATATTATATATCCTCTATATATCCTCAGAGATGTCTGCGTGTGTTTATATAGCACACCCACAGAACTTCTGTTACAAAGAAGTTATAACAGTCGATTCATTCCAGACTAAACTAAGATAGTCTGGTAAATGTGATCAACGTCTACTAAAACTGACATTTAGTTCTAACGATGGCGTGTTCACTAATTGGTTTGTGCTTCACCTGGCATTGGTAGGACGTTCTCATACGTTGGAGCGATCCCCAATTTAGCTCTACATGACGTAGAGTTGGAACTTCACCAATCATTGTTGTCCACGTCGTTCTTGTATGGTCAACGGGCAAAAAATAGGGGCGCCTTCCCTATGAGGAAGGTGCCTAAGTATGTCGGGTGCCTTCTCTATGCGAAAGGTGCCTTACTGTCATTGGCACCTTCCTGGAAGAGGAAGGTGCTTATCTTCTGTTGGCGCCTTCCTATGAGAGGAAGGCACTTGCCTTCTAGTGGCGCCTTCTTGTCGACGCCTTCCTTATGATAGGAAGGCACTTGCCTTCTAGTGGCACCTTCCTTATGAGAGGAAGGTGCTTGCCTTCTAGTGGCACCTTCCCGTCGATGCCTTCCTTATGAGAGGAAGGTGCTTCTTTTCCTTTGGCGCCTTCCTGGAAGAGGAAGGCGATGGCCTTCTATTGGCACATTCCTGGGAGAGGAAGGTGCTTGCCTTTCCTTGGTGCCTTCCTGGAAGAGGAAGGCACCTACTTACGCTTGGCGCCTTCCTGGAAGAGGAAGGCACCTACCTTCTCTGCATTGATTTCGAAAGAAACAAAGTGCCAGGTCCATAAAAAGACCTCGACTGATCCAAATCTAACTAAATCAACTGTAATTCCACAAAAACACACTGAAAACACATGAATTAGATAACACGCATAATTTCATCAAATAATTATATAATCATTCATAAACATATGCAATCCTTATTATACATCCGCATAATAATCAAGAAATTGTATACAAAATATGAGCATTTTTGATGCTCATCATTCCCTTGCTGACCCCTCATCGTTGTCATTTCTTGGTGGATCTAGTTGTACCTGCGGCCCATGTCTACCTCTTCTGCATGTTGAAATCTAGAGATGTGGCTCTTCTTTTTATACGTGGAGCTGAGGGTGCGGTTGTCGACTGTTCTTTCCTTGTTCTGACCACTATCGATAGTGATCTAGCCAGCGTCATCTCTACTGACTGGAATGCAGCTTCTGTAGCTTGTCATAGGTCAGTGTTCGGAGGTTTGACCGTTGCAAGAGGGGTATTTGAATTATCTCTCATGGAATGAACTACTTGGGCTTTGTATAATTGGGCTGCTTCAGGAGTAAGCCCTACGTTCTCCTTTGCAATGGTTGCGGCCTCCAATTCGGGGCCATATACCCCCCACCATTCAAAATACCTTCTTATCATGGAGGGTCATCCCCGGGATGACCCATAAATATCCCAGAACTGGTTGTCCTCTATCGGATTGATGCAGATACCAGAGTCCCCATGCATCCTCGAGGTTGCCTTCCTAGTCTCCTTGGCTATTGTCATATATTTTAGCAGTCGTTCAAACTGTTTTCACCTCTTCGTGAATGGTTACATATCCCACTTGTCTTCCTTTGGCTTGATGAAGTTCACCTTCACCTTATTTTGAGCTGTCCTGGGCCCTTTTCCTTTGGCCTCTACAGAAAATATGGCGGCTCAAATAGGGATTTTCTCTTTCTCCCTAGCAGACGTCTTCTCGCTCCGAGGGGCCTACTCTGCGGTCCCTAGAGCATTCTCTTCACTCTGTGTTGCCATCCCTGGGGGTGCTTCTTCATCCCCCTGTCTATCCTATGTCGACCCCTCAGGTTCTTCTCTTCCTTCCTCAGGTCCAAGGAGTTCTTCCTTATCCCTTGGTCCTATCTGCTACTGCTAGCCCTCGTCTTGCTCTGTATCACTCAGGACGATGATAGGGGATGTTGTGGAACTTCTTTCCCCTTCACTCCCAAAAATAGAGGAATTCTCCCCTACCTCCGGGCTGCTCTTTCGGGTGTCTGATAAAAATTCTCCCAAAGAAAATATGCATTCTACAGATGTGGGAGAATTCATCGAGACTTCTGTTGCCCAGTCAGTTTGGGTCGATGCATCTCTTCTATCTGTTCCCCTGTCCTAGAGTAGCTGGTTATCCTCCTGCAACTGTTAGACCAGCTGCTTGATTTGGGTGATTCATATTTCTCTCTCTTTTAATTCCCCTCTGTGCTTGTTCTTGCAGTCCTCTAAAATTTTTTGGGCCATCCAGCAATTGGTTTGCCACTCCAGCGCTTCCTCCAAGGTTGCATCGACCTGAGCATTGCTCCCGGAAGTCCCTGCATCTTGTGGGCTCCAGTTTGTCAATTCTTGGAGGGTTTGGGCTGCAACGTCGACTTTCAGGTCATTATGTTCTTCTTCTGTCAATAGGAGGAGTCATCGCAGGCATTTCCTCCTAGGGACTGGTTCTGAAGTCGAAACTCGGCCTCGTCGCTAATAAGCGGCACTCCTTCCTCTTCACACTCGGGCACTAGGGAATGCCCTCTTTCCTCTGTGCATTTGGGCACTGGTGAATGCCCTCCTTCTTTCATGAAATATGGCAATGCCAATTGCCCTATACTCACCATTTCCTCTACAAAGCTTCCCTCTTCTTGCCCTGTTTTAGCAACAGCATCCTGTTGCCTTTCTTGGCCGCCATATCCCTTTGCGTCGGGGTTCTACCTCTGTGATTCTGCATGGCATACCAAATCTAATATCAGCCCATGGTGGGCCAAGGTGGACGGTGCTCCCTTCTGGTACCTAGTCGCTTTGTCCCTCAGAGCATTTTCTAGGTAGAAGGGCACATTCAACTTCCTTCCATGCACCAGGTGATTGAGAAACTGCATATAGTTAGTGTGTAGATGGGTATACTTCTCGGTGCATGTAAAGAATCGAGCAACCTACTTGAATATTTTTTGTAGATTCATGGGAAGGCTGCTTTTGGGTAGCCCTTTTCTATCTGCACATTTTCCCCTAGCAGTAACACTTCAACGTATGGCTTTATCAGTCCGTATTTGTATATGCATTCCCCTGTGAGGGACAATCCAATCGCCTGCAAGATGTATTCGGGGGTGACTGGAATTTCTACCCCCTGCACCTGAGCTACGTCACCCCTCAAGGAGGTAGCAAATTCCTTGGATACCTCCATATCTTGGCCTTGACTGACCAGGGTATAGTATTCGAGCCATCCCTTGGCCTTGAACTGTGTCTTTACCGCTCCCCTGATTCCTCCCATATCACTCGGTTCATTCTTCTTTACCGTGTGATTCTTCGACCTTCCTCCCATGGCGCCTTCCCTTACTACTGCATTTTTTTTTTTGTCCTTCCTTCTTCAGGAAGGTGCCTTCTTATAAGGAAGGTGCCTAACCTTAGCATTTATTTCTAGGGTACACCTTTCGAGCCATATCATTGGCACGCGGTTTCGGCTATGGGGGGATATGATTTTTATGACGACAATATTTTTTTCGATACTGCATAATTTATAAATAATTATATAAAAATTTGAGTTAGTATGTGCGTACCTTATTCAACATTTCATGCATCGTGAAGAGCGTTGATTCACTGATTTGTGACACGGGGTAGGGGTATGGTCATCTGATACCGCTCGTTCATGTGGTGGTTTCATTTCGATCGAGGCATTCAGGAGACGTAAGTGTTGGCTGTACGCAGAAGGCACTCTTTAGTACCTTCCCCATGTGGAAGGTGCTTATGTGGCACCTTCTCGATGTGGTCGATGCTCTTTGAATGGATGCACCTTTCGGTGGTGGAAGGCACATTTTTGATTGGATGCGCCTTCCGGTGGTGGAAGGCGCCTTCTTGATGATGACACCTTCCTGCTACGAAAGGCACTTCTGAATGGGTGTGCCTTCGTGATGTGGAAGGTGCCTCGATCTGTATGCGCCTTCCCGATGTGGAAGGCACCTCGGTCTGTATGTGCCTTCCCGATGTGGAAGGCACCTCGATCTGTATGCACCTTCCCGATGTGGAAGGCACCTCGAGATTTTTTTTTTTGTGGTGCCTTCCAGCCACAAAATGCGCCTATATATATATATATATATATATATTTTTTTTTTTTTTTTTTTTTGTGTGCGCCTTCTCTATAAGGAAGGCGCATTCTTCTGACGGGCGCCTTCTTTATAAAGAAGGCACCTTCTTTTGGTGGGGCATCTTCTTCATACGGAAGGCACCTTCTTTTGGATGGGCGCCTTCTTCATACAAAAAATGCCTTCTTCTGGTTGGGCGCATTCTTTATAAGGAATGCACCTTATTCTTGGCAATCATGTTGCGATTTATTGGGAAAGGGTGATCAAGCCTTCTCAGTCTCGCTTCACGCTGCCTCAGCTTCTACCTATGAGTGTCGGTGTCGAAATGTTGAGCCGAATCAGGCCTGGTTTCCTAGATACCTATTCCTCGTGCTGTCAGGTCTCCCACCTGCAAAAAGAAAACAAAAAGAAAAAAAATAAATGCAGTTAGACGCATTCTATGCCTATTAGGCCTTGGATTAGGATGCCTGCAGCTTGCATGTGGGCGTCTTCCTTGCAAAACACACCATAAGAAAAAAACTAAATTAACTAATTTTGGTGAGCACCTCCATGCCCATCGTTTCACTTGTTAAGAGTTTGGTCCGGATCTAACAAGATGGGGTCTCCCCCACGTCTATTATGGATTCCACCTGTAAGGTTTTGGATGTGTTATAGGGGCTCAGTCGGTGGCCATTGACCGTTAACACGATGTTTCTATCGTCAATTGTTCTAACATGCACTACCATGTTCTTGATGATCTCTACCACCTCATACGGTCCCATACATATTTGCATTAATTTACCTTTTCTTTCCTAGAACCGAGAATCATACAATAGCACCCATTCTCCTTCTTGGAACTACTTCAGTTTAATGTGGCGATCATGCCACCGCTTTCTTTGCTTTTGTATGATTTCCATTCTCTACAAAGCGTCCATTCAGATTTCATCCAGTTGATCTAGCTACCGAATCCTTTCTTCTTGAGTGTCATCCAAGCTCAAGTTCAATTTTGAAGTCGTCCTCAGTGTCTTGATTTCAAATTCAATGGGCATCATCACACTTTTCCCATAGACCAGTTGGAAGGGTGTGAAGCCTATGGTGGATTTCCATGTGGTATTATATGCCCAGAATGCCTCCAGCAACTGTGTAACCCAATCCTTTCTGTGTTGTTGCATGCTCTTCGTCAAGATGTTCTCTTTTTCTCTGTTTGTCACCTCCACTTGCCCATTTTCCTGCAAATGGTAGGGTGTAGTTTTATTGTGTCAAACTCTGTATTGATCCATCAGTTCTTTGATCAACCTGGAGGTAAATTGAGGCCCCTGGTCTGTTGTTATCTCTCTAGGGACCCCAAATCATGTAAAAATGTGGGCAAATAAGAAATCGATGACTGTTCTTTCTTTTGCATCTCTCAATGCTTGAACTTCAACCCATTTGATGATGTAATCTATACAGACCAAAATAAACCTTCTCCCTATTGAAGGTGGATTAATTTGTCCCACGAAGTCCATGCCCCACTTATTTAAGGGTTCCAAGTGTACCTGAGGTTTGAGGGGCATTTCATCTCGATGGGTTGGTCTGCCCATTATTTGGCATTCATTGCACTTGCTGGTGTACGCAGCCACATCCTTGAACAGAGTGGGCCAAAAGTACCCAGCTTGTAGGATTTTGTAGGAATTTTGTTTCCCTGCAAAGTGTCCTTTGCATGGTTCATCATGACACGCTTTGAGTACTTCTGAGAACTCCTACTCTGCTACGCATCTCCTTATAATCTGGTCACGTCCTATTTTGAATAGGAGGCCATCAATCCATAGGAACGATGCACTTTTATCTATGACCGCCTGCTTTTCTTGAAAAGAGAGAGCAAGTGAGGTTCTTTCGGTGGCCAAGTAATTGGCTATATCTACGTACCACGAGATTTGCTCACTAATGGTGAACAAATGTTCATTTGAAAACTGGTCTTCCATCGCTGTATGGTCTACTGGTATCAATCTAGATAAAAAATTTGCTATGACATTGTCCTTGCCTAGTTTGTCAACTATTGTGATATCAAATTCTTGTGAGTAACAAGAGCCACCTGATAATTCTTCTACCAATGGCCAACTTACTCATCAAGTATCTGATAGTTGTGTGGTCCATGTGAACTATTACCTTATACCCAAAGATATAATGGCAAAAAAAATTTATGGCATGCACAACTGCAAGGAACTCCTTCTTCGTCACCGTGTAGTTGAGCTTGGCTCCTACCAAGTTTTTTCTGACATAGTAGATGGCGTAAAATTCTTCGTCGTCCTTCTGTCTGAGGACTGCTCCAATCACACCGTTGGATGAATCACAGTAGATATGGAATGGTATGGCCCAATTTGGTCCTCTTAAAATCGATGCGAATATTAGTTTTTCCTTAAGCAACTAAAATGCTTCTTCACAGTCTTCTGTCCAATTGAACTCCACATCTTTAGATAATAGAGTGTGCAGTGGTTTTGCAATTTTTTTGAATTCGATGATAAATCATTGGTAGTACCCGGCTGATCCAAGAAAACTCCTCACCTCTCTTTGCGTTCTGGGTCTGGGTAGGTCTCTGATGGCCTCAATTTTTCTTTTATCAACCTTTATTCCTTCTACGGAGAGGTGGTGTCCCAGTACGATACCTTCTTGCATCATCATAAAGCATTTCTCGTTGCTCAGGGACACTATTTTCATTGCTTCTTTCAAGCACTCTTTCCAAGTTCATCATTGCCTCGTCAAATGTTTCTCCATAGACAGTGAATTCATCCATGTATACTTCGACCGCGTCTCCCATCATGTCTAAAAATATGCTAAGCACCTCCCTTTGAAAGGTGGCAGGTGCATTGCATAATCCGAAAGGTAATACCCGATAGGCAAACGTTCCCCATGGGTAGGTGAACGTTGTCTTGTCTTGATCATCTTCTCCTATCTGGATATGGTTGTATCCACTGAATCCATCCAAAAATGAGAAATACTTCCTCCCTAAGAGTGTATCTAAGACTTGATCAATGAACGGGAGCGGGAAGTGGTCCTTCTTGGTCACTTTGTTTAACGCTCTATAGTCCACACAAATTTGCCATTTCCCATTCTTTTTAGGGACTACCACTAATGGTGATACCCACTCGCTGTCAGAAATCAGATATATGAATCCGACAGTCAAGATTTTTTGCAGTTCTTCCTTGACAATGTCTTTCATTATTAGATTCATTATTCTTTGTGGTTGCCTGCTTGGAGTTGTTTGATCATCTAGGTATATACGATGGGTATAGATATTTGGGCTGATACCCTTTATATCTGAGTAATCCCATGCAAATGCTTATTGGTGTCTAACTAGGAGCTCTTCTACTTTCATCAAATATATGAGAGTCAACCCACTGCTGACATTCAACGTTCTTCCTGGCCCGAAGTGTATCTGTTGAATGTGGTGATCTTGGGCGCCAACCAACAGCGATCCAAGTGCAAATATGGAGGACTCCCCATGGAGAAACTCCACAATAGCACCATCTTCGTCTTCTTCTACCGACTCATCCAACGTCATCACCGGTTGGATCATGGATAGCTCAATATTTTCATGCTTAGTCAACATGGGTTCTCCTACTGAGTCGATAGACTGTGCTGGGGGTGAAATAGTAAACCTTTTAACATTTCGTCCATCGAAGATGGTCATCAGCCCATCCCGACAGCTGATGTAAGCGTCAGCTATTACCAACCATGGCCTTCCTAATATGAGTGGGTAACCGCCCAGCATAGTTTTATATTGCAAGAGTAAAACGTTGGCTGGGTATTCTCATGCGCTGACTGTCACTATTATGTCTTCCAACATTCCCTTCGGTGCCAAGGTCGATCGATCGGCTAGTTGCCGCACTGTCGCAGTGGGTTTCAGATTCATGAGCTATAGCCTCTTTATGGTCTCCTAAGGCATTATGTTGATGGTTGATCTGAGATCGACCAACGTATTGGACAGGGAATGTCCCTCAATTTTTATAGTCAACACTAGGCTACCCGAGTCTACATACTTCGGATGGCACATTTTTCCCATCATCAAATATGCTAGTTTACCCATGACATTGATGGTCTAGGTTGCTCTTTGTCCTATCTTTCTTAGACACATCTCTCTTATCGCCTTGGTATATATCAGAACTTCTCGAATGGCTTGAAATAATGGAATTGTCACGGTGAGGTTCTTCAAGCTAGACAAGATATCAAACTCCGACTGCGTTACTTTCCTTTGTTCTTGTAGCCGGTTGGGAAATGGAGCCTTTGCTCTCTTAGGTGTTTCTTCTATCACCTCTTCTACAAGAGGTGTTTCTCCTACCTCTTCCTCCTCTTCTACAAGTGGAGGAGTTCCTACTCCTAGTTGTCTACCAGACCTAAGCTGAATATGGTACATCGAATACATCTCACCCTCCACATTATATTCTGGCCGGTTCACCCTATTATTTGGATTTGTCATCGGTTGTGCGGGTAGCTGCGCAGGTCTAACTGCTAGCAATGTCGATAAATTCTTTTGGGGGTGAGCTGGTGCTGCATTCTGTGGAGCCTGATTCCACATAGTGTGGCCTCTCCACTGTTGCCCAGGATATGGATATGGCATCCATGGTTGCTAGTTTAGGAATGTTGTGGGGGTGCGTTAGACCAGGGTGATGGCCCCCACCACCCCATGTTAGGTGGTTGAGGCGGACCTTGGTGCATGTATGGTCCTCCCCCATATTACGACATTTTAGTTGGCATATTCCCCATAGGGAGTTGTGGCCAACTCTTTCAATTGCCTATGAAATAGGCATCCACGCTTTCAGCATCCTCCTAATTATTGGGCAGTTGTAGGCACAATCGAGTTTTATGGTTCAGCCTACAAACTACGCATACTCTGACTTTGTTCTTTGGACATGCATTCTTTGCATGCTTCCCTCTAAATTTTGGACAGAAATAAGCCAATTTTGCTTCGTTTTCTTGCTTATTTTTCTCTAACAGCAGCGTATCCATCTGCAATGCTAGAGATGAGAGCATTTCGCTCTTTAAATCTTCTAAGATGTTACCTATTTCTATCTTCATGACTGACGCAGTCGCTTTCATGGTTCTAGAAGTGGTCTTGCCTCTCCTTATTGAGTAGTTCCGACATAGTTGTCGGATGTCTTCCATAGCGTGCTGGTAGACATCACCTCCAAAAATCATGTTAAGAGCCTGTAGTGATTCATTGGTAATTCCTCTCAAAAATATGCTTTTGAGGGACTTATCAGATAGTCTCATGTGAGGAGATTTTTGAATATTGAAGTTGAATCTCTCCCATTATTCCTTGAGAGACTCATCTTCTTTTTGTGTCATACTCAGGACCTCTTCTCTGGAGTCCCTTGCTCTCCCGAAATCTTGGTATTGCTCTAAAAATAGCTTCTTCATTTGATCCCAAGTGGCAATGTGTTTGTCTCCCAGACCGATGAACCATCGCAAAGCTGCATCGTCCAATATATAAGAAAAGAGTTTTAGCTTCTGCATATCATATTTGTAGTCCACAGACATACATAAGACATCAAACTTAAATAAAAATAGGTCAGGGTCCTCAATTGGGTAACCTATGAAGGTCGAAAGATGATCAGGGGATATGTTTTTCATTTTGGTATCTCCTACTCCTTCAATCGAGAAACTAAATCCAGATGAGACTTCTTCGTTGTCAACCATTTTTTTAGGAAATGTGGTCTCTAATGCAGTATTTATGGCCTTACGATCGTTTAAGACTTTCTAAGTCAAGGCTCTAAGGTTGTCTGGTGTTATCGTCCGATCTTCTACAACTTTCCACAATAGGGCTTCCTCTAAGGGTGTCCTATTAAACAAGGGATTTATGATGATTCGTTCTTCCCCACATTGATGGGATGAGGAGGCACTTTGCACAAAGTGTGGCTCCTCACTCCAATGGATTGCTAGAGGTGGGTTGGGTGAGTCTAATTCAAATTTAGAATGTTCGGCTGACTCAGGTTCTGATGGATTGGTTTTTATAAACCGACCATCAGGTCCTCTTCTTCCCTAATAACTCATACAAAGTCAGATTGAAGGTTTCCAGGTACTGTAGATAATATATTTGAGACGCTTCCCTGACAACGGTGCCAAAATGTTGCGAGCCAAACAAGGTTAACTTCTTTCCTACTTTTGTCACACTCTCGTGCATTTAATTTATCAACCCAGGAAGCTTCGTAAACTTGTGAAGGGTCTTGAATAATATTACTCATAATACCACTTGAGATGAGTCCGCTAGTTCTACTATTGGGGGGTGTTTCAAACGGTTGTCAATCATTCATGCACTCCTCAATAATTTACGTAAAAACAATTAAATCTACAGAAAGGAAATATTCACACATTCCTGGAAATGAACCTACTGCAAATACTAGAAATATCAATGCGATAAACAATCTTATAAAAGCGGTAAACTAATCTAGAAAACATAGGAAAAATAGGGGAAGAAATATCGGCTTGGAGTCGGCCCAGGGCTCCAAGCAACTTCCTCCCAGCTGAACACGCACTTAGAAACTCTTTGAACTGTATTATGATTATCAAAGTATTACAATGCTTCTTCTGTATATCTCTCTATAGTTACTATCAAAATATTCTATATCCTCTATATATCCTCAGAGAGGTCTGCGTTTTTTTATATAGCACACCTGTAGAACTTCTGTTACAAAAAATTTATAACAGTCAATTCATTCCAGACTAAACTAAGATAGTCTGGTAAATGTGATCGACGTCTGCTAAAACTGGCATTCGATTATAATAGTGGCGTGTTCACTGATCGGTTTGTGCTTTGCCTGGCATTGGTAGGACATTCTCATACATTGGTGTGATCCCCAATTTAGCTCTACATGACGTAGAGTTAGAATTACACCAGTCGTTGTTGTCCATGTCGTGCTTGTCTGGTCAACGGGCGAAGAACAGGGGTGCTTCCCTATGAGGAAGGTTCCTAAGTATGTCAGGCACCTTCTCTATGTAGAAGGTGCCTTACTGTCATTTGGCACCTTCCTAGAAGAGGAAAGCGCTTATCTTTTGTTGGCACCTTCCTGTGAGAGGAAGGCGCTTGCCTTCTAGTGGCACCTTCCTGTCGGTGCTTGCCTTCTAGTGGTGCCTTCCTGTCGACGCCTTCCTTATGAGAGGAAGGCACTTGCCTTCTAGTGGCACCTTCCTTATGAGAGGAAGGTGCTTGCCTTCTAGTGGTGCCTTCCCATCGATGCCTTCCTTATGATAGGAAGGTGCTTCTTTTCCTTTGGCGCCTTCCTAGAAGAGGAAGGAACTGGCCTTCTATTGGCACCTTCCTGGGAGAGGAAGGTGCTTGCTTTTCCTTGGCACCTTCCTAGAATAGGAAGGCGCCTACTTACTCTTTGCGCCTTCCTAGAAGAGGAAGGCGCCTACCTTCTCTGCGTTGATTTCGAAAGAAACAAAGTGCCAGGTCCATAAAAAGACCTCGACTGATCCAAATCTAACTAAATCAACTACAATTCCAAAAAAACACACTGAAAACACATGAATTATATAACACGCATAATTTCATCAAATAATTATATAATCATTCATAAACATATGCAATCCTTATTATACAGTCGCATAATAATCAAGAAATTGTATACAAAATATGAGCATTTATGATGCTCATCAGTGCTCAGGCACCATGTGGTCTTCTTGCAGATATTTGACATTTGATTACTTCCAGGCTCCTCCCTTGCTTTATTTAGCTATCGGTTGGAGATTTCTCATTTCCCTTCTAGACCAAGTTGGTCCTCGGGAAAGAGGATACTCTCTTCCAACAAGTAGCAAAATAAAACTTTGTTTTTTATTTGCTCTTAACTTGGAGCCTTTTTAGTAGAAGATAATTTTTTTTCTCTTTTTTTCATGAACACTGTAAACAACATTTATTGTGTTGTTGGTGGCAATGATGAAGGTGGGGTCCCCCCATGCCTACATCTGAACTAGTCTTCTGAAAATCATCTCCTTATTTAACAACTAGTTTGATATGTTGTAGCATGAGAAGAATATTTTCCTTCATGGCCTCACAACCAAACTCTTTTAACGTAATGGCACAATGTGCAGGCTGGAAAATGACTATTTGAGAGCTGGTATTTTGAAGAAACCATGGTGTAGCAATATTTTAAACACATATGCTAGTTTTTGATTCACCAGGTCACCTTAGGTGCAAGTGAAGATCATACTCCATAACAAGATGTTCTTGTTAAATTATGCTCTGTCATTTTTCCTACATCATTAAACTAACTTGCCAATATGTTACAAAGTGTCAAGCCTATAAAAAATTTTCAATCATTAAAACTAAGCTTTTGGAGGTATAATTCCCCAATGGTTTCTGTATAAAAACACATCCCTAATGATTTTCAACTATATCAATCCTGGGTTGTGTTATTTCTTTGATATCTTGAAACCATTCAAAATATGATGGAATTCCTTCATTGCCTGATTTTCTAAAAATAATTCAACAACACAGTTTATTCCTACTTCTACACTTAATATGGTACATCAAGTTCATTCTCGTATTTACCTAAGAAGCTAGTAAATTTAAACTGTTGCCTATGGGATTTGGCTTTGACTGTGTCGACAATTGTTTTGGCCTTGTAAAAAGGCCCTTGGTGGACTCATGCTTCTCAGGTAGAAGATCTATAGGTAATTTTGAATAGCTATTTTAACTGACCTATAAATCATAACACTACAGTTTTGACACTCCTTGGTAACGGTGCCAAAATGGTGAGAAAAAATTATGTCTTGAAAAACAATCATTTCTCTTACATAAATTATTTGGTAAGTTCGTAAACTTACGAGTGTCATGCACAATATATGCCTGCAGTGTGGGGGAATGAATCCGTCTATACCTTATTTATTTTGGTGGGGGATGTTCGTGCATTTGAATTTCAGCCAAACCAAATAAACTAAGTGCAAAAAATTAAATAAATAAATTACAAGCTAAAATTAAAGTGCTGAAAATAAACTGCAGAAATAAAATGCAGGAAAATAAACACACACAACTGAAATTAAATAAAGCAATAAATCTACTCTACTAAAAGCAAATAACATAACTAAAATAAAATAGAGGACTACTACAGGGAGTGGGCCCAAGCTCCCGCAGATAGTCCGCCCGGCTAGCTATGTAGAGCTTGCTCAATTAAGAGTATTTGCACTCTTAATAATTTAGACAAAGAATGAAATGAAAGATAATTTTTGTGTAAAATTAATCATTGTCATCTGTTCATCTGGCCTGCGTATTTATATAAAGTGTGACCATATCTCGTTACAATAACAAATTGATATATTTTTAATCACATGACGTGATTAGTTACAATTGGTTTCTACACAGATTTTATTCTCCTATTTTAAAGCATGCCTGTTCACCAAAAGGATAAATATAAAAATCCTTAGGTGTACGTAACAAACAAATCTAAATTAATGCATCCTAAAAATAATGCTTTAAGAGCTTTACAAGGTCAACCGACCAATAGATTGATAATAATAAAAAATACTTTATTCTATTTAATAATAATGCATTATTAAAATATCCCCCTTTGTCTTCATGTGCAACAATCTCTGTAGCCCCTTGGTCAACCTGGTCAATGTTGACTTGCATATATGGCGTCTCCAATACGGGTGCCTCCATGTATAGGAGTAAGGCACCAGTAAGACACCTTCCTATGTATGGGAGTAAGGCGCCAGTAAGGTGCCTCCCATGTATGGGAGTAAGGCACCAGTAAGATGCCTCCCATGTATGGGAGTAAGGCGCTAGTAAGACGCCTCCCATGTATGAGAGTAAGGCACCAATAAGGTGCCTTCCATGTATGGAAGTAAGATGCCAGAGTAAAGCGCTAGAGTAAGGCACCTACTCCATATACCTTAGATTCATTGAAGCATAAGTATGTCAGGTCCAATTGGGATGTAGAGTGAAAAACACCATATTAGTAGCAAAACCTGTATTTATATACAGTTTCCACTAAAAACACCAATCAAGCATAATATTGGATTTTCTATCAATTATATGGATAAGTTAAATAAAAATACATCTCACATGCTAATTAAACTAGTAATGATGCCCCTTAAGAATGTATGTAAAATGAGCATTTATGGTGCTCATTACAATGCTCTAGAAATGCTCATATAAGAAAGCTCATGAAAATTAAAATGCTCCTCTAATAGAGTTTACAACCATTCCATATTAACAAAATGGAGCTACATTGTGACTACTACTACTCTAACCTATGCACTCCAAAATCCTCACATCAAACACTCACAATGAGGCCTTTATATATGAAGTTAAATTCCTTACCTCTTACTCAACCCTAAGACTCATGTACATGTGGACTACATGCATATTTACATTATTGCACATTCTAACACTTGTGCATATTTACATTATTTGGGGTCTCTTTCAAAACCCCCTCTTTCAACTTATCAAAAAAAATATTATAAAAAAATTCTTACTTTGGAAATATGTGATCATAGAAAGTTTAAGGCAACTTTTCCTTATATATTTCCCCTTATTGATTTCATCCTGAAGGTCTTTTACCTCCCTGTCAATATACTTCCAAGCTTCATTACTAAAATTCAGTGAATTTTAGCATGTTCATATTTTGTATGATCTTATTTTTCATGTCTTTGATCATTCTTTGTTGTCCTGAGCAAATATACATAAGTAATTTATAGTTTTCATGAGAAATTTGGTATACCTATCCAACTCCTCTTCATTATCAGGATCACAGTTGAAGCTTTGTATTTTGTTTAGGATTAAATCTTCGACATTGGCTATTTGTAAATATTCTTCAAGAGTTAAATTTGCTTCAAATAGCTTTTCATTGATCTTTTTTTTCCATTCGACCATCTTTCTCCGCCAAGTCTACCATTCTAGCCTATTTGTCAAAAATATTGAGATCTTTGAAAATTGCTTAGCATACAAGATAACAGTACTATATTTCATTACTATATTTCCTTCATTCATCTCCTCATAATATTCTTCAAACAGTTGAAAAGTGTGGTGTATTTTGCTCACTCTTTGGTCTACTTTTTCTAAGAGGAGTTTTATGTCATCTACAGTGAGCTTGATCAATCCAATGTTGTAGAATATTTCTCTCAAATCCCAACCTTATTTTAGATTTTGTTCTATCTCTCTTTTGAATTTTGAAATGACATCAGAGCAATCAATATTTTTAATGATGATTTATTTTCTACATTGGGAGTTGCAACCTATGAATCTAACATTTACTTTCTCAACCTATCTTAATTTGCAATATCTCCTTTTTGTTTGAACTTTTTGTATCTTGGATTTCAACTATTTATTCTCTTTCAGAACTAGCTCTATTTCTTGTTCTTGTATGTGTTTCCATGTTTTCAACAAATTTGCAGGCTTCTCAAACACCTGCACATCGCTTGTTTTTTATCAATTTGGAGAATAATGTTATTTTTGGTCCTAGGCATTGTAATTGATGTAGCCTATGATGATGTAGTTTGTGTATATTTATCTGGATGTGAGATGCTCCTAGGGTCTTTTCCTTCTTCCATAGCTTACAACTATTTCTCATCAAATTTTTCAACGGAGTTCACCTCCTCTGTTTTGACTAGGTTTATGTTTTTTGTGCTTTTTGTAGTAGGGTCAGCCTCAGTCCTTGATTTTGTTAGAATAAATCATATCGTAAGTTGTTACTAGGATAATGTGTGTGGCTGAGATTAGCTCAGTTAGTTATGATCCAACTGATCAGATTGTAAGCACTTACTATTTAAGCAAGGTACTTTTAATTAAATAACATCAAGTATCTTATTTTCTAGCATGGTATCATAGCAGGTTTTCCCTGCCCTGTCCTGTGAGCCTGAGAAGCTTGTCCTCATGAGGGATTTCCCTCTTCCTTTTTTTCCTCATTTTTTTTTTATAATTTTTCCTTTTTTTTTGGATACTGAGGGAGTATGCTCTCCATCCTTAAATGGATGGATCATAAACCAAAAGTTGAAAAATTAATGGCTACAATTTTTTTTTAAGTGTTTTTTTTCAGGTATCCAACGAATCTGGTAGCTGGAAATTTTTTTTATTGTTGTTCGTGACTCCGATGGATCCAGATCATGGGCATCCTATTGCTACAAGCTGGCGAGCGGTGGCGAATCAATTTTCTGGATTTGATTTTGGATGTTGTAATATCTATTGTTGGTCTCATGTACAACAGTTCCAGCGGTCCAGCAGTTCTATAAGTTCCCAATGCAGATTCGAAGATGTTGGTGATAAGCGTCGATTGTTGTAGTGCGTCCGTGAAGTGCACGAGAGCGTGAGTTGTACGTTTTTTTGCAGGTCCGTATGAGCTACTATAAGGGAAAAATGAATTTTTTTACCTTACAGTACCGGACTGTAAGATGTGCAGAAGGAGATCTTCGTTTGAGCACCATATTTGGTCTATTTTTTTTTATCGACAGCATGGTGGAAAGTATTTGAAGCATTGTTGTTTCCGTATCAGGTGTTTTTATTTGAAGTCTTTTATTTTTGGCACTATTTTTTTGCGATTACAACTGGAGATATCTCTGTTTCATTGCTGCATAAGCCATTGAAAGCACCATTTACCAGCGACGAGAAAGTCCCACGAACGTCGCTGAAAATCGTGAAGGTTTTATGGTTCAAGATTAGGCCGATGAATTTTTTTTGTAGCAGTGGTGGTGACTTTTTCCGATGATTGTGATTTTGCGTTGCTTTGAGGCGGTCTGTTGAATCCTGTGTGCGATGCACCTCTGATCTGCGTGGGCGTTGTGCTATTGAATGTTGAAAGGGTTCTGTTGCTGTTGAATGTTGATGGTGACAGTGATTCCATTTGGGCTGTGATTCCATTGGAGCGGACGGTGCATCCTACAACCCTTTAACGACCCCTTTTATGGCCCATGCACTGCAGGTCTGCCATATGGACGATTTTGTTGTTGTTGTGTCACCATATAGCCAGTTTTTTTTTTTTTTTCTTTTTTTCTGCCGTGTCCTGCCAGATAGTGTCGTTGATAAGTTACCGTTGCCCGTGGAATCTGGATAAATTTGTTGGTCACCATGGATTTTTAGACAGTTACGTGCTGTTGAGTTCCTCAGACGAGAATGGATCGTGATTGGAGTTGAGCTCTGTTTGAAGCTCAGGTGGCGTCAACGCAGAGTTGAGCAGCAGTTGATCAATGCTACAAATGGCGGCAATCCAAGACCACAGTAGTAGGGGGTGAAGCGATGAGAAGATGAATTGTTTATTTGGCGGTGGCTTTTCTTTGACAGTGGTGGTCACGTAACCATGATTTTCAGCGACGTTCAACCCATGTCATATATTTGAAATAATTGCAGTGAATATATTTTTTGGGTGAAGTTATTTTTTGTGGTGAGGAGCCTATATTGTAGTATCCATTCTTTGTCCAATACCTTTGGGCTATTGTGTTTTTCAATTTTTTTTCTTTAACTGAGGCAACTTTGTGAAATTAGCTATAGACTATGCACGGCTTGTCATTGGCCTTGCGGGCAGTGTTAAGTCAACCTACTACGATAACTTACATTAATACTGTGAAAGGATTGGTAGAACAGTGCATATTGTGAACCTTGATTAATATGAGGGCACCACCTGCAAGAATCCATTCCTGCTCTGCTTCAGGCTCGTCTAAGGCCACCACCACCTCCTTGATGATTATCAAACACAAATCAGAATTTGAATGTAGAGTACTCGACAGTAGGGGCATATTGAGCACGAATTGAATGATCGAACCGCTATTGCACCTTTGCTATTACTACTACTGATGCTCCCTGTATTTTCCATGCCATATTCTTCACTATCTCATTCATGGCTGGCAAGCAGAGTGTTGACGTGGCTTTGCTGAGTTTGAAGAAATCTGTGGACAAGGATCCCTACGGCTCTCCGCAAGAATAGGATGCGGTGAGTGATCCCTTCTTCTGGCACAACGTCACCTGCTTCTATTGGCGAGTCACAATGTTCTCGATAGTCTCGCGTCTGTAGAGCCCCACGATCACAGCCCGCCCAGCAACCATTTCTTCAATATTGCAGTCAAGTTGAAGTATTCGTGGTTGCCTGGGGATGTGAAAACACCGCAGAATCCTAGTGAAGACATCTAGTTGCTATTTGATGAATCGTGAAAAAGGTGTGAAGAGAAAACGTGTTCATGTGAAATGTCTAAAGTTGGAGCTTAGGATGCTTTCGAAATCATTTTTTTGGAAACCGATTCTGGGAATTTTCCACAAATAATGCAGCAATACAAATGATGAAAGGGGGTTGTGATAAACTAGCACTAAAACCTAAGAATAAGTGCAGAGGAGCGAGAATGAGACACAAACAAGATTTGTTAAAACCCTTAAACTACCTGAACAAAGCCGAAAGTTTATTTATATAAAAATGGACTACAAGGTACCTCAAAATGAGGGTTTACAAACTTTTGCAAGTGATATTGCAAGATAAACTAAGAAATTTAAACTGCCAAGATGGCTGCTCGGAGTTGAACCAGATGAGCTTCTCTGCTCACTAAACAACTCTATTTTGCTGCTCTGTGAATGAGTGCTTCTGCCTGCACTTCCTTTTTGCACTACCCCACTATGCTTAACTCTGAAGACCCGAGCTACCTTATATAGCCACGGGAAGAAGAAAATAAGGCTTATCCTCTGATAAATTCTAACAGACTTTGAGCTAGGGTTTTTGACCAATCGTCGAACTAGCATTAACTACGCATGCTTGGGAAAGTGCGGTGATCTGATTTGCGATGATCAAATCTGTCAGGCATCACATCTGTCAGGACACATGCGATGTCACATTGGACAATTTGATGGAACGCCTAGATTCACTGTTTTTGCCGAGCGAAGCCTGACTGCGCTCAATTTCAGTGCGCAATTGGGCAAAAATGGGAAATTCAGGCTTAATATTTCTAACACCCTCCTTTAAGCCTGATTTCATGAGCGCTTTGACTCCAAGCTGCTCTCACAATCTGCTGAAGTCCTCCTCCTTCAAAGGCTTTCTAAAAATGTCTGCCAACTGCTCCTTGGATCTGCAAAAATGCAGCTGAATTTCACCAAACTTCATCAGCTCTCTGATGAAGTGAAACTGAATATCAATGTATTTCATTTGGCCATGGAACACTGGATCCTTCGTCAGTGCAATGGCGGAATTATTGTCACAAAAAATAGTTGTCGCGCCTTCCGGAGGATAGTTCAGTTCACCCAGAACTCTTCGCAACCAAACTGCCTGGCATGCAGCTGATGTGGCGATGACATATTCTGCTTTGGTAGTGGACAACACAACAATAGGTTGTTTCTTAGATGCCCATGAGACTGCCCCCGATTCGAGATGGAAAGCATGAGGCGCTCTTCCGATCATTGGTGCTGCCAGCCTAATCGTTATATGTGTAACCCACCAAATCCAACTGGTCTTGTCTGGCGTAAAATATGCCATGGTTTCGCGTCCCGTTGACATAGCGGAAGATCCTCTTACCTACTTGCCAGTGCATGTCCTTTTAAGTCTCCATAAAGTGACTGATCGGACTAACTCCGAACATCAGATCTGGCCGAGTTGCAGTCAGATACATCAGACTGCCAACTAGCCGCTTGAACAGAGTTGGATCGACATTCCTCCCTAGATCCAACTTGCTCAGCTTCAAACCCGTGGCAACAGGTGTGATGGCAGGTTTGCTATCCTCCATATTGAACCGCTTCAGGACATCCTTTGCATACTTACCTTGAGAAATGAAGATACCATCTACCGATTGGTCAACTTCAATGCCGAGAAAATACTTCATCAGCCCTAAGTCCGTCATCTCGAACTCCGTCATCCGAGAATATCCAGAATACAAACTCTGTAGTTATTGCCGATGTAGTTGATTATAACACTGTGACTCACTGCCAGGATCAAATGCGCATGAGGAGGAGCATCTTCCCATCATTGAAATCACGACAGTAGTGAAGCGCAACTCTAATTTGAAGAGGTCGTCTCTCTTGCAGTCTACGTATGTGTTCTAAACATTCCATTGGGCGACATCATTACTACTGGTGCGAAAGACTTCTTCGTGGCTTGTTGGCGTAATGAAATTTTTCATCTGGTGAAGTCGTCCCCAGTGCCATCGGTTCAACCCATGTCATATATTTGAAATAATTGCAGTGAATATATTTTTTGGGTGAAGTTATTTTTTGTGGTGCGGAGCCTATATTGTAATAGCCATTCTTTGTTCAATACCTTTGGGCTATTGTGTTTTTCATTTTTTTTTTCTATAACTGAGGCAACTTTGTGAAATTAGCTATAGACTATGCACAACTTGTCATTGGCCTTGCGGGCAGTGGTAAGTCAACCTACTACGATAACTTACATTAATATTGTGAAAGTATTGGTAGAACAGTGCATATTGTGAACCTTGATTAATATGAGGGCACCACCTGCAAGAATCCATTCCTGCTCTGCTTCAGGCTTGTCTAAGGCCACCACCACCTCCTTGATGATTATAAAAAAAAATCAGAATTTGAATGTAGAGTACTCGACAATAGGGGCAGATTGAGCACAATTTGAATGATCGAACCGCTATTGCACCTTTGCTATTACTACTACTGATGCTCCCTGTATTTTCCATGCCATTTTCTTCACTATCTCATTCATGGCTGGCAAGCAGAGTGTTGACCTGGCTTTGCTGAGTTTTAAGAAATCTGTGGACAAGGATCCCTACGGCTCTCCGCAAGAATAGGATGCGGTGAGTGATCCCTTCTTCTGGCACAACGTTACCTGCTTCTATTGGCGAGTCACAATGTTCTCGATAGTCTCGCGTCTGTAGAGCCCCACGATCACAACCCGCTCAGCAACCATTTCTTCAATATTGCAGTCAAGTTGAAGTGTTTGTGGTTGCCTGGGGATGTGAAAACACCGCAGAATCCTAGTGAAGACATCTAGTTGCTATTTGATGAGCCGTGAAAAAGGTGTGAATAGAAAACGTGTTCATGTGAAATGTCTAAAGTTGGTTTAATTTCCTCATTGGCCGTTGAAGGGATCCGTGAATGGAGGACAGTGCCACTATTTTCGGCCCACTATTTTTCCACTTCGGTATCGTTGGGGTCGTCGGGGCCCACCTTCTAAGTCTGAGACATAGCATGCAGTTTTTTGGTGCCCAGATTTGTCAGATAGTTGAAGAATTTGACTAACTGTCAATCCGCTGGACTGCGCAGTTTTAGCTGCGAAGTCGAGCTGCGCCAAGGCCAAACTTGCGACACCAATCGGAGGTAGCCGGTCAACGCCTGACTGCGCAAGTCAAACAGTGCGCAGTCCGATTGCATTGCGCAGTCGGGCAGCTGCCTGGCACTTAGCCAGATAAATTGGTTGGTCAACGCTCGGCTGCGCAAGTCAAACAGTGCGCAGTCCGACTGCGCTGCAGAGTCGGGTGGCTGCCAAAACACTTAGCCAAAATTTGGTTAAGTAGTTGCCAACTCCAAAGTATTCTGTCCAAAGTCGCTACGACTTCGGACAGCGCACGCCAAAGAGTGCGCTAGAGGGCTAGTGGTGTTGTGGAGCAACGCACAATGAGAGCTTAGGATGCTTTCGAAATCATTTCTTTGGAAACCGATTTTGGGAATTTTCCACAAATAATGCAGCAATACAAATGATGAAAGGGGGTTGTGATAAACTAGCACTAAAACCTAAAAATAAGTGCAAAGGAGAGAGAATGAGACACAAACAAGATTTTTTAAAAGCCCTAAACTACCTGAATAAAGCCAAAAGTTTATTTATATAAAAATGGATTACAGGGTACCTCAAAATGAGGGTTTACAAACTTCTGCAAGTGATATTGCAGGATAAACTAAGAAATTTAAACTGCTAAGATAGCTGCTCGAAGTTGAACCAGATGAGCTTCTTTGCTCACTAAACAACTCTATTCTGCTGCTCTGTGAATGAGTGCTTCTGTCTGCACTTCCTCTCTGCACTACCCCACTATGCTTAACTCTGAAGACCCGAGCTACCTTATATAGCTGCGGGTAGAAGAAAATAGGGCTTATCCTCTGACAGGTTCTGACAGACTTTGAGCTAGGGTTTCTGACCAATCGTCGAACTGGCATTAACTACGCATGCTTGGGAAAGTGCGACGATATGATTTGCGATGATCAGATATGTCAGGCATCACATCTGTCAGGATACGTGCGATGTCACATTGGACAATTTGATGGAACGCCCAGATTCGTTGTTTTTGCCGAGCGAAGCCCGGCTGCGCTCAATTTCAGTGCACAATTGGGCAAAAACAGGAAATTCAGGCTTAATATTTCTAACACCCTCCTTTAAGCCTGATTTCAGGAGCGCTATGACTCCAAGCTGCTCTCACAATCTGCTGAAGTCCTCCTCCTTCAAAGGCTTCGTGAAAATGTTCGTCAACTGCTCCTTGGATCTACAAAATTGTAGCTGAATTTCACCAAACTTCACCAGCTCTCTGATGAAGTGAAACTGAATATCAATGTGTTTCATCTGGCCATGGAACACTGGATCCTTCCTCAGTGCAATGGCGGAATTGTTGTCACAAAAAATAGTTGTCGCGCCTTTCGGAGGATAGTTCAGTTCACCCAGAACTCTTCGCAGCGAAACTGCTTGGCATGCAGCTGACATGGCGGCAACATATTCTGCTTTGGTAGTGGACAACGCAACAATAGGTTGTTTCTTGGATGTCCATGAGACTGCCGCTGATTCGATATTGAAAGCATACCCGGAGGTGCTCTTCCGATCATTGGTGCTGCCAGCCCAATCGTTATATGTGTAACCCACCAAATCCAACTGGTCTTGTCTGGCGTAAAAGATGTCATGGTTCCGCGTCCCGTTGACATAGCGTAAGATCCTCTTGTCTGCTTGCCAGTGCATGTCCTTTGAAGTCTCCATAAAGTGACTGATCGAACTAATTCCGAACATCAGATTTGGCCGAGTTGTAGTCAGATACATCAGACTGCCAACTAGCCGCTTGAACAAAGTTGGATCGACATTCCTCCCTAGATCCAGCTTGCTCAGCTTCAAACCCGTGGCAACAGGTGTGATGGCAGGTTTGTTGTCCTCCATATTGAACTGCTTCAGGACATCTTTTGCATACTTACCTTGAGAAATGAAGATGCCATCTACCGATTGGTCAACTTCAATGCCGAGAAAATACTTCATCAGCCCTAATTCCATCATCTCGAACTCCGTCATCCGAGAATATCCAGAATACAAACTTTGTAGTTATTGCCCATGTAGTTGATTATAACACTGTGACTCACCGCCAAGATCAAATGCGCATGAGGAGGAGCATCTTCCCATCATTGAAATCACGATAGCAGTGAAGCGCAACTCTAATTTGAAGAGGTCGTCTCTCTTGCAGTCTACGTATGTGTTCTGAACATTCCATTGGGCGACATCATTACTAGTGGTGCGAAAGACTTCTTCGTGACATGTTGGCGTAATCAAATTTTTCATCTGGTGAAGTCGTCCCCAGTGCCATCGGTTCAACCCATGTCATATATTTGAAATAATTGCAGTGAATATATTTTTTGGGTGAAGTTATTTTTTGTGGTGCGGAGCCTATATTGTAGTAGCCATTCTTTGTTCAATACCTTTGGGCTATTGTGTTTTTCATTTTTTTTTTTATAACTGAGGCAACTTTGTGAAATTAGCTATAGACTATGCACAGCTTGTCATTGGCCTTGCGGGCAGTGGTTAGTCAACCTACTACGATAACTTACATTAATACTGTGAAAGTATTGGTAGAACAGTGCATATTGTGAACCTTGATTAATATGAGGGCACCACCTGCAAGAATCCATTCTTGCTCTGCTTCAGGCTCGTCTAAGGCCACCACCACCTCCTTGATGATTATCAAACACAAATCAGAATTTGAATGTAGAGTACTCGACAGTCGGGGCATATTGAGCACGAATTGAATGATCGAACCGCTATTGCACCTTTGCTATTACTACTACTGATGCTCCCTGTATTTTCCATGCCATATTCTTCACTATCTCATTCATGGCTGGCAAGCAGAGTGTTGACGTGGCTTTGCTGAGTTTGAAGAAATCTGTGGACAAGGATCCCTACGGCTCTCCGCAAGAATAGGATGCGGTGAGTGATCCCTTCTTCTGGCACAACGTCACCTGCTTCTATTGGCGAGTCACAATGTTCTCGATAGTCTCGCGTCTGTAGAGCCCCACGATCACAGCCCGCCCAGCAACCATTTCTTCAATATTGCAGTCAAGTTGAAGTATTCGTGGTTGCCTGGGGATGTGAAAACACCGCAGAATCCTAGTGAAGACATCTAGTTGCTATTTGATGAATCGTGAAAAAGGTGTGAAGAGAAAACGTGTTCATGTGAAATGTCTAAAGTTGGTTTAATTTCCTCATTGGTCGTTTAAGGGATCCGTGAATCGAGGACAGTGCCCCTATTTTCGGCCCACTATTTTTCCACTTCGGCATCATTGGGGTCGTCGGGGCCCACCTTCCAAGTCTGAGACATAGCATGCAGTTTTTTGGTGCCCAGATTTGCCAGATAGTTTGAGCTCCCAGATTTTTTTTTGGAGGATAAGATTATGGTGTATGTTAAAGGATCATTGACATAGCAAGGGGAGAAGCAGTAGAAGACGATGGATGAAGCGATGGCAAATTTGATGTTAATGGAGGAGTCTCTGTGAAACCACATTTGAAGGGAATCGACAGTGAGCACATTGGGCTTGTGGACATAGCACTAGAGTCAAAGGCATTATGGATCATGGTGGCTTCGTGCCACGATAATGTTTTAAGAATCCAAAGACGGTGATGTTGCAATCCGTCCAACCATGGAGCTTTTCAGTGTACAAATACAGAAAACTATGCACAGGATCTGTGATCTGCGAAGAGCAGGGAGTTGCTCATGATCGCAGATGGATTTGATAACCACGATGGAGCCACCCAACACATTCTCACATTTGTTGCAGTCTCTTCGGTGAGATTTCCACCACTGCTGAAATTTTGACTGAATCGTGTTTCTTTTTTCTGGCCGATCGTAGCCCTGTTCAAAGCTCATGACATGGAAAAATCGAAGGCGGTGATAGCAGCTATGTCATGTTGTAGAATCCGGCTTAGCCATTCAAGTGGGTGTTTGTGGAAGTCTCTGTGTGAATCCTATCCGTATGAAGGAGATATCGCTCTACAGATGTTTGACATTACTGACTGATCCCTAAAATAAATAAATACCTCTATTTTTTTTTTTGGGTATCAGTCAAACATTTATGGGTTCCACTGTTTTTATTTTTTGCACATGCTATGTATCGGGTATGGAGTGGTTGTACGCCTCACAGCCCATTGGATTCCTGTCATGTGTATGCAGTTTGTGATCTCCACTACCATCTGGGAAAGCATTTTTTTTGGGAAGTGCGCCTGCCAGCCGAAGGAGTCATTTTTTGACTTGCTGACTGGATCCCACCTAATGCATGATAGCAGCCTCATTGGAGACGTGCTGCATAAACTACCAAAGTTCCTCATCGCCTCACAAAAGCAAATTTGCATCAAGGGCCCCACTATATTTTTTTTATATACATATATCACCAAAAGGAGGAAACAACTTATAGAATTTGCTTGTATTTAATTTCAAGTTGGAGGTTCTCTTTGGTGGTAGTAAAATTTTTAACAACTCCCAAGTTAAGCATTCTCTTCTAGAATACCACTCCGATGGGTGGCCACTTGGGAAGTCCCAAAGCTACACTTACTACTTAGAGGGACATCATTTCTTTTGCATTTTTAAGCACCTTTATTTTTTAGGAGTATACCTTATATATACTCGTTGGAAAGAGTTTTTCGAGCCGGACACAATGGATTTAGGTGTCCATTTTAAGTTTTGAAACTATTTTCTATACTTTTTATGGCTCGAATATTTCTCTCGGTTGAAAGGTTTTGTGTGGTTGCTACGGACTAAATTTATAAAGTCCCTTTGACCCTTATTTGGCTTCTTTGGTGACTTTTTCATTGTTCGACAGCTACCTTGGTGCCCTTTCTTTTTTGATCCCCTTGTTTTGTTGTTTGTCCACAAGTTTTGGACCTTGTTATCAGCCCATTGTGTTCGTATAGGTGGACACCAAAAATTTGTGCTTGTGGAGTCATTTGGGACTACCCTTGTGATTGTGGTGCTTCTTTTTCCATCTTATCTTCTCACTCTCATTTTTTGTGAGACACTTTGGTTTAAGGGGGTTTCCTTTGGTGACTTTTTCATGGTTTGCAACCTTGCTCATAGTCACAAGCACCAGATTTCATGTTGTTCTTCATACATTCTTGGAGTGGGAAAACATTCAGTTCGGGGATGAGGCACCTCTATTTTTTGAGATATCACATGGATCCTTTGCAGGCCCTTCTTGTTTGTCCACTAGTTTTGGACCTTGTTATCAGCCCATTGTGTTCATATAGGTGGAAACCACATACTCATGCTTGTGGAGTCATTTTGGACTACCCTTACGATTTTTGTGGTTCTTTCTCCATCCTATATTCACACTCCTTTTTGTGAGACACTTTGGTTTTAGGGGAGTTTTCTTTAGTGACCTTTCTTCATGGTTCACAGCCTTGATCTTTGTCACAAGCACCAGTCTGGGAGTAAGATTTCATTTAGTTCGGCGATGAGGCTTCTCTACTTTTTGAGACATCTCATGGATCCTTTGTAGGCTTCTTGATGGAAGTTGTCCTAAGGGGGTTGAAGAGGACATCTTCCTTCCTCTCCATCCTCCTTCCACATCTTCCTCCATCTTCTTCTTCTTCTTCTTCTATTTTAGTAGGTGGTTTTCTCCCTTGTGGTTTTTCATCATCTTTTAGCAAAGATTTTTTTATCACATATTGTACATGAGTACCTTATTAGGCCTTGTTACCGGGACTCATACTTGTGGATATGCCACTTGTTTTGGTTTTGTTGTTTTTTACTACCTCCTAGTATCACTTAAGGAAGGGGTTAATATATCCTAGTACAAATTAAGGGGGGGTGTTAGAATAAATCATATCCTAAGTTGTTACTAGGATAATGTGTGTGGCTGAGATTAGCTCAGTTAGTTATGATCCAATGGATCAGATTGTAAGCGCTTGCTATTTAAGCAAGGTACTTTCAATTAAATAATATCAAGCATCTTATTTTCCAGTATATTTCTTATATTCTAAAGATTTAGAATGGCTAGGCATGCTAATATGATATTCCCTAAGGAGGTTGGTCAATCCTTCAAATTTTTCAATCTTCTTTTTTACAAAGGAAGATATATTTCTCTCATTGTTATCAATCACCGTGGTCTTAGATACAAACTATGGATTTTGTATTACCATTTGGAGTTGGTCTTCCTTAGACATGTGGTTCCTAGGGGATGCTTGAACAATGGATTTTTCTTATTGAGAAGAAGTAACAACAATTTATTTACCTTTATGTGTTGGCCTTTGTTCTAGAGATCTAGTCTCAATAGATGTGGTCTCAAGAGGCCTTGCTTTAGTAGGAGTTGTGATGCTCTCTAGGCCTATTAGGGCTAGTTGGACCATTTTAGTTGTTGCTTTAGCTAAATGTATTGTATCCACAAGGATTTCTACTTGTTAGACATTTTTATTAATAGCCTCTAACACCAAATCTTGAAATTCTTCTCGTTGCATGGCTAGAATTATAGGTGCATAGGCCTCGACTGAATTCCTTCTTAAAGATATTAAGTCAATAGGATAGTCTATAGGGAATTACATATGAGTATTAGCCCTTTTCGTAATTTCAAAATAATCCCACGTCTTTCAAGGACTTATTTTCTCTAATGGCCTTTTATATTTAATATTCGAATGAATCAGGTCTGTGGTTAACCCAGGGTAACTTCATACCTTCTGCAGTTTTTGATAATGGTCGTGAGGATCATATGGCCTCAAACTAAGTTTTGGAAAACCATACTCATCCATATTTCACACCACTTTTAGCAAGTTGGGGTATCCTTTGAAAATATATATACCCATTTTGCAAAGGAGCTTAAACCAAGGGACCATCTTTGCCTTCTTTCCAACCCTAATATTGGCTTCCTTTACTATTTGTCTGGTAATTTCTAAGGCATATATAGAGAAAGGGCAATATGATGGGAGCATTTTGGGAGGAATCTTGGCCCCATATAATTTGGTATAAGTGAAATTTTTAGTAACGAAAAAATCTCCTGCTTTATTTTCGTTTAAAAAAATTTACAATTCCTCTAAGCATCCTACTAAGGGAGTAACCATAGAGGTATTCATGGACTAAGGGTAGAAATTTTCCTAGGAAGTGGACATGGCTAGATCCTCTCTCATGAACCCATGGTAGTCTATCCTGTACATCAAGTGCTTTTGGTACCACCTCTAGCTCCTTGATTTTTCTTCTTTCTAAATACCTGATAAGCAAATGGACCTATATGAATTAATGTGTGAATCGAGGTATTACCTCTTTCCCTTATTTTATGGATTTTTGTAGGACTTTAAATCCTACATGCATCCTCTCAATGATGATTTATTCCCAGTGATACATGGGTGTTTGATATTTTCTATTGCATTGGATTATGAGATAGAGTTCTCCTTTGGATATTGTTGACAAATCAGGGGTGGCTAGTGCTATATTAATCATATCTACATAATCCATAACCCATGGTTTTAGAACATTATTCTTGAGAGGTATTTCATAAGAGAATTTTACATCATAGCTAAATATCTTGAGGTAGGATTCTGTGAACAAGACCCGATTCACTTGAGCCTTCAACATTATCTTGTCCAACATCAAATGAGTTTTCTCCAAGTTGAAGATGCTTTGGAAAATATCAAGTATGATTTTTACGAAGGGTCTACCATTGTGATTTCTAAATTACTTCCTATTAGGTTCATACACCATTGCTAGCCAAGACATCAAGTCTACAAAAAATAGACTTTGGAGCAAGTTAACCTACCCAAGTTGCTAGTCCATCGATTGTGGTATGGTTTATATTCATCTCAATATCTTTGAGCTCATTTGAATGGTCCCATGAGAAGAGTAGGGTGTTTTTGTTGATCCTCTTATATCATCTCATAAGAATCTATGGTTGTGCTATCTACTTCCCATATCTAAGTTGAAGTAATTTTTCTATCAGGCCCTGACCTTTGTATGTATTATAGCATTTAATTTGTGCTTGCTAGCCCAGGGGGAGATTGGTACAAGTTGTTTTCAGTGATTTTTTTATGCAAGTGATGATAAATTTAGGGAATGTGGTTTGATTACTAGAGGAATCCATGCTATTTTATTTGTTACAAGACCTTTTTTCTTCTACTCTTTACCCCTAACCTTGCTTCTACAATACAATGAGTCATTGTGAAGCTTTTCTAGTTTTCTTGTGTGTTTATTTATAGTGGATCGATGGGCTTCCTCGCATGGTCTAGCTTTTATGATACCCAGCTATTGTCTCTCCTTTTTTCCACTCTAAATGTGTCACCTTATCATTATCAATGGTTCTATCTGTCTTAATACTATGTTGTCATATTATAATTGATTTACCTGATTTTAAAATGTGTGCCATTGTTTTCCATAGACCTATATGAGTGTGTGGTGTTAATGATTCATAATTTTTGAATCTCTGAATATATCATTCATAGTCTCTAAGAGGGTTTTCTTATCATTACATTGACTTTATAAAAATCTAAGCACTCATTAGTAAAAACAAAATCAAGCATATTTTTTTTGTTTGTCAAGACTTATAGTCTTGTTATAGGAAAAGGTGTCTTTTTCATTCTTTTCTTTCATTTTCAAAGAATTCTTTCTACTGTGGATCTAGTTTAGAGCATTTCATTAGCCCTTTGATCTATAACAAGTTTATGAACTCTGATAATTTGTGATGGTATCAAGTCCATTGGGATTGCACAATAATAAGATAAAAGATGCTTTTGACACATTTAAGTCTATTGGTTGCACATCCAGACCGTTGATCTACCGGCTTCACTTCCTAACCATCAGGTCTGAGTGTATATAATATAAAAACCCTTTGAACTTGGTAGAGAATATTTTTAACTTTTTTATTGCAGGCTACCCTTTCGAGTCGAAGATTTCTTGGTCCTAACTTCCTAGCCATCAGATCTGAGCACATATAAGACCAAGAGACTTTTAGACTATCATTAATTTTCAAACCTAAGGCTTTCCCTCTGTGTTGTATATTTTCTAGTCCTAACTTCCTAGCCATCAGATCTGAGTGCATATAAGAGAAAGAGCCTTTTAGACTAACATTAACTTTCAGACTATGCAATGATGAAAATGCATGAAATGGTCCCTAGGTTAGGGATTCTCTAGGCATAATAGCTCTAGTATGAGTGCAATGCATGTGAGCTAAGACCTAACTAGGTTTCATTACTTGCCATCCTCACAAAGTCCCCAAAAATAAATATGATGAAGCAATCATGCAAGTATGATAAAAAAACAATGCAACTGTATGACAAGCAAAAATACAAGTGGAAGAGAATGTCAAACAAACCATGCAAAATATAATAGACAATCATGTAGTATGAACAAATAAACCAAATGCAACATGAAAAATAAGTTAAATGCAATATGAGAATATGAAAATGCAGGGTCATGCATAGTATTTTTTTAGATGCATTATGTCCATTAGTTCTTTAAGATCTTAACCATCTAAAGAAGCTAAAAAATAGATGCCTGATCCAAACTTGTATATGACAAAGGGACCTAGCCAATTGGGCTAGAAGTTGTCTTTAAAATCTAATCAAGCATTGATGTTATTTTGGTTTTCCTTGAGGACAAGGTCCCTAACCTCAAAATAATTATAGTGAACTCTCTTGGAATAAGATCGCTTGAGCCTATTTTGATAGGATCAAAGATGCTCTAAGGCATGAATGCACTTTTCATCCAATAGCTCCAATTAATAAAAATGATTGAAATAATACTCATAATTGATCGAGTCATCTTGTAGTAATATAAGTAATGAAGGAACATTTAACTCAAATGAAAAAATTACCTTAGTCCCATAGACCAAGAGATATAGAGAAGTGCTTGTAGGAGTTCACACACTAGTATGATAGACCCACAAGATATGATAAAGTTGAATATACCAGTCATGACTGGTCTTACTAACCAACTTATTGAAGATCTTAACTAAGGACTTATTGGATGCTTTAGCTTGATCATCACCCTGAGGGTAATATGAATTTGACCACCTATGTTAAATCTTATACGCAACACAAAGCTTATAGACATCCTTGTTCTTGAAAGGAGTGTCATTGTAAAAAACAATCACTAAAGGAATCCAAGAGGGAACCAAAGTTATCTCATTGCAAAATAGAATATTAGTGGGATAAGGAGATCCCTCATCCTCATCACTCCACTCTAAGTCTTGATGATACAAATGTTTATAATAAGTAATAAGGTGGTCATTATCATCAAATGGTAAAGGTTGATTTTTATTGGGCATGTAGTATATGCCACATCTCCTAGGCCAAAGCTCAACTTCCAAAGGATATTGAATACCTCTCTATTATGGCCCTAAACCTTTACCTATATATCCTATACTAGATAGGATTTGCCTAGAAATTAGGTAACATTTGGATAGATAACAATGGGTAAAAGAACACTTTATAGGAAGAGAGTTGCTACCATGGATATTTTCTTTGAGGAATACACTTGCAAAGATAAAGGTACAAGTGTCAATGTTACAACTTCACCCTTCTTACGAGGTAAACCATAGTCAAGGTTGTAGTTTGGCTAAATTCATAAGATATTTTTGAAGAAATGGATTAACCTAATATTGTGAGGAAAAATTGATTAGCAGTTCCTTACTTACCTTTTTATTTACAAGTTACATGGTAGCGTGAGATAAGGAAATTGAAAAATATAAATTGAGACTAGGTTGAGCTTGCTCAACCACCAAACAATATTGGAAAGGATGAGGGTCACCAAAAATATTGACAAGTTAATTTTTGAATTCAAACTTTAAACATTGATGAAGAGTAGAAGGGACAACCCTCATCACATGAATCCAAGGGCATCCAAGAAGGAGATTAAAATATGTGAGGCAAGGTACCACATAAAACAAGGTATCTAAGATATTAGGTCCAACCCTAAGGGGGAGGGATATAATGCCATAGGCCTCTTGGGATTTATTGTTGAAAGCTTTGATGATGACATTGGATTTAATTAAATCTTCCTCTTTTAATCCAAAATTTTAGAAAATTTTATAAGTGCATAAATTGAGGGAGGAACTAGTATCTATTAGAAATTGCTTGATAAAGTTTTTCCTAATAAATGTAGTTTTGTAGGGTGAAGAATCCCCTTGCAAGTTTGAGGAATGAATATGATCATCTAAAAATGTGATATGATGTATCCCAAGGGAGCCTACAACATCAACTAAAGTGTTTGGAAAAATATCTTGAGGGACAAATTGTTGTCTTAGAAGTTTCAATAAAGCTTCCCTATGAATAGGAGAAGTTTGCAAAAGTTCCAAGAGGGAGATCTTGGTTGGGGTACTAGCTAACTATTTTTGGATTTCAAATGAGACTTTAGGTTGTGGCTTCAACACTAAAGGTGGATTTTCTACTCCCATGCTCCTTTTTTGGGTATTATTCAAAACTAAGGGTGGTTTTGAAGGTTTATTGGATGTAGAACTTGTCTCCTACTAAGATTGTTGAGTCAGTTGAACTTGAGCTTATTGCCTTATGGTTGCTACTATCATACCAACCATGTTGTTGTATGGAGGGGGTACATACTATATGATATTTGGTTAGTTGTCTATTTCCTATTATTAGGTAGGGGATATTGGAAGATCCCCATGTATTGATTAGGTATGGGTGCTTGTTGAGTAGGAGGTTGATTGTTTGTTGGAGGTTAGGTTGAGAACCCTCTATAACAATGAAACCTACATTAATTAAGTCACGAAATACATGTTTCAACATTTTACATGAATTTTTCATATTCCCCTCCACTCTATGATAATCATAATGATGACCAAGATTATACTAATTAGTTATGGTATTAAGTTACCTTATGGGAGGTAACTCAATCATGTTGGATTCCAAAAGCTAAGACCACTGTCATAGGCATGTTGAGCCTTGTGAAATTACTTGGTGGGATTTTTTGAGGTTAGCTAAGCACCATATTTTACAAGGTGTTAGAAACATTGTTAATAGGTCTACTATCTATTACCCCATCACCAACTAGATACTCGTTCTTATACTGATATTTCATATATCTTCTTCTTTCTTTGGTTTAATTTTTCCTCTTTAAATAAGGGCTTGCTCTACCCTTCTTTCTAGATCTATTGATTGGTCAAAAGAGGTAATGCTTGTTGTCTCCAATTCATAAGATATTTGCTCTTATAAATTTCCAATGAAAATCTCTAGCATGTATCAAGGAGGTAAAGTATATCTCAATCATCCAACTAAACTTCTCCAATGAGACAAGAATTTAAAAAAAAAATTATCTTTACCTTGTTTCAACATATAAACATATTTCATAGTCATATTTTTCTCAACATAAGCTCCAAATTATTGAAAAAACAATGCCATTCTCTTCAAAATTCCTCAAATAATAATGAGGTAGTTGATAATACCATTCAAATGCCATACCACCGAGGCTCTTAGGAAATATTTTTAGCAACAACATATTATCATATATAATATCATGGCATGTTATCCTAAACATCCTTAAATGTTCAATTGGGTCCTCTATTCCCTTATAAATAGGAAAATTGAATTTGGAAAATGCTTAGGGTAGGGCCTATAAGCAACAACAGGGTCTAAGGGTTAATTACACATTTCCTTATAAGTATAGGTGAAACTCAAAGGTTGAATCATATCCAGTCTTGAGAGAAATTGTTTCACCATATTTTTCAAGTTTTGAATATCAATATTGTTGTTGTGCAATGCCCCTAAGTTCTCTATGGGAGGGTTATAGGTAGGTTGTTGAAATGGAACTTGGCAAATGTTGGAGGAATCAACATTGTTATGGTATGGGTTATGATATGTGGTATCTTGTTGTGGAGAATAACAAACATTTGGTGGAACATAAGTATGAATGTTTAGATAAGTAGAATGAGGAGGAAATTGAGCATGATCTTGATATGAACTACTATTTGGAGGAACTTGTGGAATTCTTCCATTATTGATGGTTACAGTAGTGACATATGTTGGTTGATAAAACAAATTAACATGATGCAAAGATTCAAACAAAGGATTGGTGTGAATTTTTTGAGGAGAAATGGTTTGATGATGAGAAGTCCCACCTTCCTTGAGTTGGGATTCTTCATACATAGTCTTATTAGGTATCCATTAGACCCCTCAGCAGGATCAAGGCCATTACCAACTTCTTCATTGTTGGCAATTTTGGGTACTTTGGGTACATTGCCTTTGCTCAAGTGTATAAGTTGTCATTGATGTCAAAAGGCATTTATGTGTTGATATCAAAAAGAGTGTGATGTCAAAAATATCTTGAGAAGCTTCATAATGTTAAAGGGTTTTTATTAAAACCATGGTGACAAGGTTAAAGGTTTTTATTAAAACCATTTGGACTCATTAAAGGTTTTTATTAAAACCAAGCTTAACTTAATGCAGAAGTCTTGAAAAACCTTGAAGGTCCATATTTATTATTAATAATTAAATTAACTCAAACCTTTGACAAGGGTCTAAGTTTAATTTATTATTAATAAAATAATAATAATTATTATTAAAGGGTCTTTTAACCCTTAAGCGACGGAGATAAAGATTTCTTTTGCCGATGTGTTGCCATCGTTGGAGGAGCGCCGACGTCAAACAGTTAAGGAGAAATGGCTATATAAGTGGGGATGATTTTCTAAAGTTATTGTAACTCCGAGTAATGAAAATCGTAGCTCTGTGATCTTCGAGAAAGCATTGTATTTCATTGAGAGTTGATTATCGATTTTGAGTTGCCCAAGTAATTTCTTACGTTTTCAGTTTGCGCTTTGACATCCGACAGATTGCGCTTCACCTACAGTTGTTGGGACTGCACTCGAATTACGTTTTTAGTTTGCGCTTTGACATTCAACAGTTTGCTTTCACCTATGATTGATTGGATTGCACGAAGGATAATAGTTTTATGTTTGCACTGTGTGGATGATTATTTATGTTGCCCAGTAAGTTACGTTTTGGACAGCGCTCACTAGTTTGCATGTGGCTTGTGAAAGACATTTACATTTTCCAGATTCTTGGCATCAAAGGAAGATAAAATATAGGGCAACACTGTATTTCTTCATTGGGCACTTGTGACCCAACGACGATGGCGTTGAAGCGAAGGCGCTAGAAGGCAAAGGTGCCGAGTTCGATTCTCTTCGTGGGTAATTTTCTTTTGGTCACGGTGTGCAAAGGATAGTGGCTATGAAAGCATTGGAGGTATAAGGTTAAGGTATCATATTTGCTTTGACATTGTTTATTGATGCTTAATGTTTATGTGGAGTAATAAGGTGTAAAGAGGTTTTACTTTGTATGTATATTATACTTCTGGTGGTTTTTATTAAGTTGGAGAAATAAGGTGTTAATTTGGATCTTTATTATTGTATATTGTTGTATAGTTGCTAACTCTAATTGGTGGCAAATTGAGAGTTAGTGTTGTGATAGATTTTGAGTTCTCCTTCTTCATAAAAATAAAGGTATGGGCAACTTCTTCCATGTATATTGTTGATGGTATATTTTTTGAAATTGAGTTTGGAGTGAAAAGGTTGTCTACTAGGTATTTTTGGTGTAAATCCTATTTTATGGATATTGAAGATTGTTTATGCATTAAAATCATTGATGAGTTTTTGGGTGAATGCATAATTCTGGTTGAGGAAGAGGAAGCATTTTTTGCACTAAGGTTTTATGTTAGTAAGTCTTGCTACTTGCATTGAGATGATGAAACCCTTAGTTGGCTGTTTTGATATTGATGGTTGAGTTGCTTCCATAGAGGTTGTTTTGATCAATTTAGTGCTTTACTTGATACATGATAGTGGGCTTACTCCATTGAGTTGATTTGAGCAAGTTATTCTTTGCATTTGGTGATATTGTGTTGGTGGTTGTTTTGTTCAAATATCCTTGGAGGGAAAAGGATTTCTACTTGTTTCCTTTTCTTGTGATGATTGGTTGAATGCTTCAAGGTTGATGTTGAGTTGAATGGTGTTGGTTGACTAAACCTTTTTTTATGAGCATTGTTGTTGAAACCCTAATTGTTGGTAAAAATAATATGAGTATCATTGTTATATGAGATATTGCATGGTTGGCAATTGTTGGGTTGTGTTTCATATTCTTGAGAAAAGCATACTACATCTATCTTATTATTTTGAGATTGAGATTGAGTTGAGATTGATATTGGGAGTTAAGTATAGAACATATTGGGTCTCTAACAATTCTCTTTATGTTTCTATGAGAATTGAGATTGAGATTGGGAGTTAAGTATAGAACATATTGAGTCTCTAAAAATTCTCTTTATGCTTCTATAAGTTTTATGAATCACATTGGGTCTCTAACAATTCTCTTTGTGGGTTCATGCTAAGCAAGTTTTTCTTGGTGAGCTTGCCGAGGTTTTGGGATAGGTTTTGGTGGGGACTTGTGAGCAGTTTTTGGACAGGTTTCGGTGGGGACTTGTGAGCATATTTGGACAGGTCCTAGAAGAGGACTTGTGAGCTGAGTTTTTGATAGTTCTATCAGAGAACTTGAGGACAGAGGTGCATTGGTTCTTTGAGAAGAACCTGAGGACATTTTTGGCAAGTCTTTGAGAAGGCTTGTGTGCAGAGGATTGATTTGTTCAAGAGTTGGACAAATATGACAGATAGAGGAAGACTTGTACTAGACCAACCGACTGTGTTTGGTACAGGTTGCTGAGCTGCTGTGGACGTGATCATAGAAGGTAGAGGTCTCTTAGGCTAAGCATTGAGGACAGGAGGTCTTTGATGGAAAGGAGTTCCACATGCTGGCAAGAGGTAGAGGCAGTTGATCTTCTGAGGGATCATTTCCAGAGTAGAGGGGAAGGTATCTCCTTTGAGTAGAGGCTCATAAATTTAGATTGGGGGAAGGTATCTCCTTTGGGACGAGGCTCATAAACATTGTAATTGGGAAGGTTTCCCAAATAAATTTGAGATAAATTTTAGAGAAAAGTTTTGTGGACATAGCCCAGGCATTCTGGGTGAACCACGTTAAAATTGGTGTCACTTTATGGATGATATTGTGCATTGTTTTGATATTGCTTTGGGTATATTGCTTTACTATTTTGAAGTATAAAGGAAAAAGTAAAAAGAGGTCTTATACTGTTCACCCCCCCTCTCAGTATAAGCTTGTGTTCTTCATTCATTTTCTTCCACTTCTAGATTATGATTCTCTTTATCAATCTGGTCATTTTCTTGAAGAATCTCACTAGATTCTAAAATCCTTCACTTAATCCTAGAGGTGGGATTCATTAGGAGAAAGAGAAAGTATAGAGGATAAAGGAAGGAAAACTAAAAACTAGCAAAAAACACACAAAAGATTTTTAAAATTTTCTTAATGTTTTTATTCTAAGCAGACAAAATTAGTGGTTTTGTTTAATTTTTTCAAAAGAAAGATAAAAGGAGAGGTTTCCTAATGTAGCCACTAAGATGTTTCTTCATGTCAGATTCACCAAAAAGCATAGGTAAAAAATTGTCCTACCGTGTACGATTCTTGACTAGATCCATTGGGAGCCCAAATGACCATGGGGGTGTGTTATATTATCTACACTCGAGGGCTTGGGGATTAAAGGGTTCATCAAGAATGGTTTAAGGACTCACTCCAAGTCTATGGTGGGGATATTTGATGTGTATATTGAGCAAGCACCTATGTTTGGCCTTTCTAAAATCTAAGCTTCAAAAAATGGAAGAATAATGCAAGACAAACAATAATGTAGGCAAGCAAAGACTAACCCTAAAATGATTCTTGATTTTCAATGATTACTAAACCCTAACTTGCAATAAAATAAATAATTTCCTTTCAGCATGGGTTTTAAAATAATGCATAAATAGAGTTAACCCTAGAGTGCAAACTATATGATTTTTCTCTTTTTGAATACCTAAAAACATAAATTCACAATATTTCCCTTTATGGTCTAGGTTTTGAATAGAAAACACAAACAAACAATAAATAGCCTAAAATATTTTATAGATCACTTATCTAGTTTGGTGGTTGAACCTAGCTTTGAATTGCATCCAGAATATCAAAATAGTTTCAAACCTACAAAATAGCTTCACAAAATCCTAGAAGATTTAATCAGTGTTTGGGGGCCTGCTTAGACCACTATACGATTGAGCCTAGAGGTGTAGCATTCAATACCCCTTGGTTATTTAGCTGATCATTCAAAAAATAAATGATCTTGATATTTGGAAAAAATATAGCAAGATATGATAACATGAAGCAGTGAAGCAGATGCAAACAAAATGAACACAATGTTAAGATAATATGCAATTAGAAATCTAGGGTTTGGGGACAAACAATTGCCCCCAAGCTAGTATTATTTAAATGCAAGTGAGACAAGAATAACATAAGCTAAAACTAAATAATAATATAAGGGATACAATGCAAAATAAAAATACAAGTCAAAACCCTAGGGTTTATTGACAAATTATTTTCCCCAAAGCCTATCTAAGATAAATTTGTGCCTTATAAATTACCAGATGTGGATTCAATAAATAAAGGAAAAAGAGCAACATAATGCATGATAGGAAAAAATAAGACTTTTGTCGAATTTGTACCATATAGCAGATAGGACATGGATTCAAACAAGGTGGTTTAAAGCAAAAAACTAGGCGCAAAAATGTAGCTATGACACAAAGAAAAAATAATCAAAAGGATGATGAATGTAAAAGGATAACTTGATAAGCTTATAGAAGAAGCAAGAGCAAAGGAAAAGGACCTCTCCTCATTCAATATTAAAAATTTGTTATCAAGGATCCTCCATTTGTAAATCATAATAAGCACACCAAGAGTAAAACACCTAAACACCAATAGAAGTGAAGATTACCAAAAGCTTGCTTAGATCAAGATTGCACCAAAAAGGATTCTCTTTTTTGTGTGTACTTTCTCTCTTGCTAGCTCTAGGAAAAATGGGGATCCAATCCCTTTATTTATAGAGGGTTTGGAGGGTTAAAATGGTAGGAAAAATAAAGTTAACCTTGGCCAAGTCAATGCCACAAAATGTTGACTCAAAATTTAGAATTTTTAAAGAAAAAGTCTAAATTTACCGAATTTGCACTTCATAATTTATTAGGTGTGGATTTGGTCAAGGTTAATAAAAAAAAAGCAAAACAAAAAAAAGAGGATATAAATTTACACTTAGCAAGTTTGAGAGCCTCCTAAGGTATTTTAAGAAAAAATGACTCATCTGGATGGGTCGATGTTTCATATCTACAATATCCAAAGCAAGGAAATTCATTATTTTGATGATCAAGCTACAAAGTAGGAGGACCGTTGCTACTTCAATAATAGGCCCTACACAATAAAATTCATATTGTAGTGGAATATGATGACTTGTTTAAGTCACCAACTGGGGTTCCATTTCATTATGAAGTAAATAATTCCATTGATTTAGTTATTGGTTCTCATTTATCTAATATGCATGTTTATCATAGATCAATCCTTGAAAATGATGGAATCGTAAGAGATACCCAAGAATTGATTCAATAGGGGTACATTAGACCAAGTTATTCACCATATGGCATTCCCATTGTCTTAGCTCCAAATAAATATGGAATATGGAGACTATTTATTAACTATAGAGCTTCAAATAAAATCACTATGAAGAACTACTATCCACTTCCTCAGATATATGACTTGTTAGACTAGCTTGGTAGTACAAAGTTCTTAACATAAATTGATATCAAATTTAACTATAATCAAATACCCATAGATATTGTTAACATATGCAATACTACATTCAAATCCAAGGAGGGTTTATTTGAATGGTTGGTTATTCCTTTTTAATTTGACCAATGCACTTTCCACATTTATGAGGATGATGGATGACATCTTGTGTCCCTACACCAACTCATTTATGTTAGTCTACTTAGATGACATTCTCATCTATTGTACAATATGGAAGGAATATTTTCAACATGTTAAATAGGTACTTTAAACTCTTTTAATATACAATCTATATGCTATATTGAAAAGTGTTCATTTGTCATAACAAATGTTTAGTACCTCAAGTATTTTATTGATAGAGGAAGTCCATATTGATCCCAAAAAGATATAAGTAATTAGATATTGACCTACTCCAAAGACTCTATTAGAGATTTATAGTTTTTTGGGTCTTTCCAATTTATATTAAATATTTGTATTGGGGTTCTCACACATTGCTTTTAAACTATATGAAGTAACCAAAGGAGGTTATAAATCCAAGTTCCATTGGGGAGATATACAATAGAGGCCATTTTAGAGGTTGAAGAACTAATTACGTTAAACTCCTATACTTTATCTACCTTATTTGCATCATCCAATTGGGTAATGACTGATGCATTAGAATAGAGTATGCATTGGAAGTTGTCCTCACACAACATGGACATCCAATTGTCTATCATAGTGAAACATTCAATGAAGTAATATCCCGCATATGACAAAGAGATCTATGCCATTGTACATACATGTAAATATTGAAAGCACTACACTTGGGCAAGGAAACCATCATCCACATAGATCATAGACCTCTAGATTTAATACAAACATAGTGTAATATATGTAATAAAATACATAAAAATTGGGTCATATATTTGTACCAATTTAATTTTATCATCAGGTGTAAGAAATAGAGTTTCAATTCAATATTAGATTGTTTGATTTAGCTTCCAAACATAGCACTTATCACATTCTTGATTCCTATGTGTATGATACTTCCAATTGGTCCACCTTGTATGAAGAATATTTTAATTTTATAGATGCATCTCTTCATGTGGGTAAGCATATTTCTGATTTTTATTTATAATATAATCTCCTCTATCATATGATGATTATTTTTATACCAACTAAGTGCTCAAATATGATTTGAGAAGTATGCTTTAGAAAATTAGCAAGTCAATTTGTGATTGAAAAGCATCGTAGTTCCTCAAAAGTACTTTTGTTTTCCCAAAGTGAGGAATGGTGTCAAGAGGTACATAAAGTCATGTACCCTTGTATTGTTTCCAAATCAACTAAGCTATTACCAATGCCATTCAAGCTTTGGGAACATATATTCATGGATACCCTCTCAAGTTTACCCACATCTAAGCATGGTAATGATTGTATTTTTGTAGTACTCAATGATTTTTCAAAATTGGATATCACGATTCCTTGTAAGAAAACTATTTCAATTAATGATAGGAATAAACTCTATTTTAGTCATCTCTAACTCAAACTTGGTTTGTCAAGGTCCATTGTATTTAAAAGGGATAGAATTTTTTTTATCATATTTTGGTCCACCCTATGGAGTATGATGGACATTGATTTGACCATATCCATAGCCTTCCATCCTCAAATTTATGGCCAAATATAAGTTGTGAATAAATTGATCATACATCTTCTTCAAATATATAATTTTAAGAACCACTCACATGGGATGAGAGCCTCCCCTACATTCAATGTACAATAAAAATCAACATAATTATACCAAACCCAACTCATTTCAGGTTTGATTTGGGTTCCAAACCTTGGCACCCACTAGTGTAACTCTCCCTATGTGACCATGAAGTACTTACCTCATGGAAAAAAATAAGTAGAAAAGATAGCATGGTTTATGGAACATATTCAACACAATCAACAATAGGTTCATAACCTCTTGGAAAATACAAATTATAAATACAAACACCATGACCAACATTGGGTCCCACACTAATTCAAGGTTGGAGATAAGGTATACTTCTGTCTTTAGAAAGATAAAATTTTAGGACCCCATAAGAATATTATACCTCTTTTATATGACTAAAATAGCATCACCAAGAAGGTTGGAGAGAATGCCTTTGAATTGAATCTTTCATATTATCTTTGTTTACATCCAATCTTCAATGTTGAATTTTTCAAACCCTATTGCCCACCTCTATTGAAAATTTCTATAGTAGAAAAATAGTTAGACATTGAAGAACTCAATCTAGACAATTTAGCACTAATAATGAGGATCATATTATTTACACATGGACTAAGACCACAAAAAGGTAATCCATTCAGATATACATAGTTGTTAAGGCAAGACAACTTGGTCACCAAGGGGAATGGCTTACAAAAAGTGGTTTAAGAAATAATTTCTACACCTGATGTCAAAAATTGATGCAATGGAGACCATTAATTTCCAAGGGTGAAAATTATCTAGGCATTTGACCCTTTTGGGCATGGCATTTTGCCAAAAAATATATTTTTTAATCTAAACTACATTATTAAGAGCATAACTTTATTCTCAAGACTTCATTTTGATCTATTCAAGAAGCATTGGAAATATTAAAGGAAGAACAACATTTTCAATAGCCATTGCTAATAGCTTTATGGAAAAATACATAAGAGGCCCTAAAAAATGTATTTCTAGCTATGTTGACACATTAGTAGAAGAAAAGCACAAAAAGACAAGTCATTTATATGTAATTTTTCAATTAAATGCACTTTGAAATTCATGGAAGATGAATCACCATATTTTCATATGGGTGACCTTTTAACTCATGGAATGTGAACCACCACATTTTCATGTGGGTGATATTCCATATTTAACACGATGGATTTCCAACACAACAAAAATATTGTATAAAGATAGATACACCCCTGATTATAAAGACATAAGTATTGGATGCAATATTATAGCCTCATATATCTCCTAAAAGATTGCTTGCATTGTATTGTATATTTTTTAGCAATAAAATTATTATTCTATTTTGTTTATATATTTTTGTGTTCTAGGTTATTGTAATTTTTTATTTCTAAATCTAATCTTTCTTTATATTCCTTAACATAAAATTATGAGTTTTGGAACAATCAAAATTTTGAGTTTTAGATAAAATATTATAACCACACCCTATATCTCATGGTTTATTTATTTGTTACTTATTGACACGTGAAGCATAAACACAAATTTTAAAGGTGGAATAATTTTATTGATATTATTCAAGACTCGTATTAAGGATTTGCATTGACCTCATAAGAAGTTATTGAAAATGAAGCTAACAAGATATTTAATTGAATATAGTATAATAGGTTTATCATAGTATAGATTAGAGTAGGGTAGATTTATTTTTTAGAATTATATTAGAATCATTAAAGCTTTCTACTTGTGTTATCTCTATCTAGTAAACTTGAATTTGTTAATGCTTAAATGTAATAAGTAGCTGCTACATAAATTTTTTGTAGCTTCTTTTTCCTTTTTGGTGTGGGAATTTATCTCAAGCTATAACATGCTTGGGATAGATGGAAAAGACAACAATTTATGGAGATGTAAGTCTATAAATATATGGTAAGCATATTTCCCTTATTTGACAACAACAGCTGTTATTGCAACTTATACACTACACTCTCCTTAAAAAAAACCATTAGATTGAAAACCAGAAATGATAGTCTAATGAAGCCTCAAATTGAAAACCTGTAATGGGTGGCTTGGTGTGATAGGCACAAATAATCCAAATATTCAAGGTCATGGATTTTTCTAGCAATAAATATGCTACAAGGAATACTTACAATATTGTTTTTTTTTTTTTTGTTGGTAAAAGGGAATTTCATTGATAGTGGGTTTTGAAAGGAGCCCCAAAACTTTATTACAACCAAGTAAAAAATATCAAAACTTTTGACCCAAAGGCCAACAGAGGGTGGCCCACAAGAGGGGCCTGAACTTACATGGAAAAACACCACAAAATGTGGATATCCATAGGGGATGATCCTGACTGGACCAAATATGAAGAACAGGGCCATCCCGAAGATTTTTTCAACAATACTTACAATATTATTATGACATTTTGAAGATTTGTAGCATTTTATTAAGTGAATTCGATTCATTAAAATATACCATAATATGATTTTATTGATTTGGGACTGAAAATATTATAATAAAGGAGAAGATGATGAGTTCCAAAACTATCACATTTTGGGACAATCTTTCGCATGATATTAAATGTTTTTTTATTAGTTAAATTAAAAATGGGTTTTTATCAAGGATCCCAAAACCTGATTACAACAAGTCATAAGACTATAAAAAATGCCATAGGAAAGGACACCAAAATCCAGAGGAAATACATAAGGAATGCCTTTCAAGATAGGCTTAAGGACAACCTTTTAGGAAAGGCTAAAGGATAGCCTTAAAGGACAATTTTTTTTTTTTTACATTGAAGTATGGGACAATATCATCCCACCCAGATCAACCAAGAAACATGTGCAAAAGGACTTCCCAAATATCACGTGCTAAGAATATTTGAATTAGGGAAACCCACCCATAAATATTTGAAATAGGGTTATCCCGCCCACTACAATAATTTGAAAATTTAAAATTAAAACTAAAGCAGGAAAAGTAGAAAATTCCTATTTGAGGATGCATAGGGATGCAGTAGAAGGATGCAATAGTAGGGATCAGTATCCTGAATAGGTATGCAATAGGAACAACAACCAAGGGACTCCAGAGGCCATGAAATTTTTTTGCAACAAGGAAACTACTCAGAGGTCAAGGGAGACAAAGGAAACAACAATGCAAAAACATGATCCAAGGGAAAATGTGGGGAGGCCCCAAGAAACCTCAATAGAGGAGCTATGAAGCATGAGCTACCACCTAAAAGCGTAGGGCCCCATCAAAGGCCAAGAAAATAAGCAACAAGAGCTCCACAAAAACCTCCAATGCCACCGATGAGTAGCTTTAGGGATCCAGAAGAGGATGACCCGTAGGAGAACAATAGTAATCAGCACAAAGGCCCTCCACAAGCCAAAAAAGCTGAGAACCCACCATCAAACCTACAACCAAAAACCCAAAGAGCAACACCATAGGAATAAGCATGAGGTCCCATCCAAGCCAAAAGATACTGTGAAGAGTTGCTTATGAAGCCAAAAAGCCCAACCATAATGCACTACTCCAGAAGAACCTCTGATCCTTAGCACAAAATAGGACCCTACAAGAAAAAATAAAAATATTCTTGAAGAAACTCAGAAAATCCAAGGAAGGACCCAGGAAAAATTAGGGACACCCCAGAAAAACCTAGGGATGTCCCAGTTCACAAACATTAAAAGTAAAACCCACTAAAAGGCATGGAAATTGGAAAACAAGAGAAGTGAAATACCACCCCAAGGAAATAATATACAACACCATCTAGACAAGAAGGAGGGCAAAATGAATGCCAAGAAACTGGAACATGATCCAGGGACATCCCAGAAAAACCCAAGGACATCCCACATCACAGGCACCAAAAATAACCCTACTAGATAGCAAGGAAAGGGATAGACAAATGGAAAAATATCCCCCACCCCAAGGAGATCATTTGCAGTACCTACCAGCCAAGGAGGAAGGGCAAAGGAAGTGCTAGGGATCCAGGATAGGACTAGGGATCTAGGACAGGGCCACATAATCTTCAATGTTAAAAATTCCATTATGTGACTATTTATTATAATTATGATATAATTTATAAATGTTGTTCAACTTAGGAAGTATATCATATTTTACGTCAATAAACTAGAATAAGAGAACATTTATAGGGGCTTTAGATTAAGCAATTTGTTATGGTAGAGTTTAGTAGTGCTACAAAACCAATTTGTATATATAGCTGTGGAACAAACCATGAAAATATGGATGAAATAAAGAAATATAAAACTACAATATTTTCAATGAAAATATTTCCAAATTTGTAATAGAATTATGCAACAACAAGATCTAAGTCCAACTAGATCCTAAGAAAAATTGAAGATAGAAATTAAATTTGTTGAGATTATGTTCAAAATAATTTGGTTGATCCAAATTAGTTATATGTAAATCAAATTTGTTGAGATCAATTTCTAACTAGTTTGGTTAGATTCAAATTAGTTAGATGAAAATTAGATTTATCGAGATTGATCACTAACTAATTTGGATGTAGCCAAATTACATAGAATCTTTACCAAATTATTCTATTTTTTACCTCCTTTAGATAGAATTGGTTAGATTTGTTTCAAACTAATTTAAATTTGAGATATTATACTTTATTAGTTTGTGTTGTTGTCTATGATTGTCCTCGCCTGGGACAATTGCACTTAGTTTTGGAGTGACATAAGGAGCCACAATAGAGAGTGTAGGATTTGGCTCAATCGAGGGCCTCTAAGAGTTTTTACAAGGTCATATTTATGTTAAAATGTGATCTTCAAGGTGGTAGTCTCTCAACAAATAAAATTATGTGAAAAAGTAAACAAACTCAACAAAGAAAATTAAAAAGGAGATGATGCACCAAGAAATACACTAAGATATTCTTGCAAAAATTGGCTTAAATGCTATGTGCCAATGGTGAACATTTTCTCTCCTTGAAATAGTGAAACACGATCAAAATCTACCAATTATATGCATGCATAAGAAGGTGGGTCTCATAGGAGAACCAAGCTAGTAAGTGACTCAGTCCAAAAATAGACACAGACCACTCATACACACATACACTTAGCAAATTTTGATATTCATGTAAAAGATCACAAATACATACACATACACAACAATGGGTCTGCAAGCAAATGTCAAAAAATAGACATAGGCTCCCATGTATATATAATGCAAGTAAACTCTTACAAAAATTGTTCCATAAGTGAGGGTTTGAGATTGCCCACAAGTCACTCAAGAACCACAACTATTTTTACAAAGAGAAATGAAAGGAAAGCCTACAAATGCATACAATTGTAAACTTGTCGATCCTTTACAAAGCTAAGACTACTACTATTTATAGATTACAAAAGGAAAATTTTCCCTCCAAAATTTGTAGGATGATCTAACTTTTTGTCTACCCATATCCTAGGGATTCTAAATATTTAATGGAGTAGCCTCAGTTATTTTTCATGTTAGTCTATAGTTGTCATGGTTGTAGGTCCCCATTCTTTTACCTTTAATGGTTCACCTACCTTTGTTTGATTTGTAGAGCCAAAGTATTCTTGGTAGATAGTCATCTTTTCTTAGTAATGACATATTACCTTTCTTCTTCTTGGGGAAACGTGCACTCACCTACCTCCTCCTTGGCCTTGGTGCCCTCATCCAATTTTAAATTTATCCACCACTTCAAATATTTTTTGGCATCCTTTGTATGTATGATTGGGATCTTTTAAATTGAGACGTTTGCTTGGTTCCTTTCTTCAAGATTTTAGAAGTTCTGACGAGTTTCTCTATCGGGCCTTTTTCATCGGATCTTCTTTCTTTGTTGTATCTCATCAAAAATCTTGATCACTTTTATAATTTTTTTTCTTCCTCTCTTTGTTCTATTTTACACTCCCTTATTCCTCTTTGTTCATGCCAACCTTTGTCTTAGGATGTTTCCATGTGTACCAACTTTGGTAGTGACGTAACTACTTTTTATTGTTGTAGAGATGCTTTCACCTTAGTGGAATTTCTTATGAATGTAGAGAAGTATATGTCTTTTAACTCCTATCATTATAGAGTGGTCACAAATATCCATCTTCTTCCTCCACTTGTTGGTTTCTTGCTTTCCATATCCCATAATAAAGGTTATCCTTATATGTTTGGTGGTGAGATGATACATGAGTTGCTAGAGGCCACTTACACAAAATGATGTAGATGATAATGAGCTTTGCTAATTCTACCATGGGTGATATTTGGGTTGATCCTCATCTTATAATGGATTATTTTTAGTTATCACCAAAAATACTCATTAGCTTTATTCAAGATCGAGGTCTGGCTTAGATATCACCAAAAAGGCTCCAGACTATTCATCGTGGGTCATTTTATTATTAGGTGGTCAGCTTGCCCACATAGAAGGAGAGTTTCCACTCCTATATCTACCCTTTGGAGATATATTTTTGGTGAAATCTGACATGGAATATTTTTAGGTTAGCATGGATTGCATTCCCCTATTTTCAAGTTTAGGGTCCTCATATTTTTTTGGGTCATAATCTATCAAATTTAAAGTGATTTATCACTACAATTTTGGTGGATCTAAAGGGGCCTTCTACTTGTGGAAGTCAATGAACTTAGAATATAAAATACCTTTATCCATTGGGTATGAAGTTACAAAGGAATAGCTTTATAGAGGATATTGATCTTCTTTTATAGCCTTCATTTGGAGTTGGTGAGGCTTTTCATCCTTAATTTCACCTTACTTGGGTCAACACTTTCTCTCATTTCTCTTGTATTTACATTAGGATGAGATTATTCCTTAGTTCCCAAGGTGACAAAGTGAAAAAAATTTCTTGCTTTTCATCTTATGCACCATCATTTCAGTTGATGCAAGCCTACAAACTCACTTGTTTTAATCATTAAATTTGGTGTTTTTTAGATTGGCCTTACTAGAGAATTTTATGGCTCTCTCTTCTTGGAAATTTATCCTACAAAATGAAAGAAAATAAACCAAAAATTATAAATACATGACCCAATATTTGGGTCTCATTTCAATTTGTCCTTACCCCATGCCTATTTATCTATATTCCTTCAAGGTATCACTATCCTAATTTTCTATTTTCCTATGTCTAGCTAGCCCTAATTCTTCATTTATTTCATACAGTTTTAGCCATTATTTTTAGGTTGCTAGTATTTGATCATTGCTCCATTTGAATGGTTGTAATGTCTCTATATGATGATGATGCAATGACTCATTTGGAACTTTGATTTGGGTCCTATATATTGTCCTTAACACCATCAAAGACCATATATATATATATATATATACTCCCAATTTAGCAATAAAGTCTTTGGATAGGAATATGCTAAAATAAGGAAGATTGATTACTAATACATCTTGTAAGACTACTTTATCCAGACACACATAAGGTGAAAGCAAATTTTTTTTTGCAACCTCTAATATTTGAACTAGGCTACCATGTAATTGTACCACTCTTTTATTTTTTGGTTGATATCTTAACCCTAGTATATCTTCTATTTATTTTGGCATAACTAATGTGCTATGCCCGAAGTCTATAATATAGTTATGGATTAATTTATATTTATATACCAAAGTTAGATTAAATGAGGAAGTCTTGGGTCTATTAGATCCTGGGGATAATATTTTTAACATAGTCATAGTTTGTGGTTGCCTTCTTTTCTCCTCTTCTTCTAGAGACTTTTGCAAATGCTCATTCTACCCTAGGATAGCTAACATTTCCCAGACTTGGATTAGTATAGTGGAATTATTTAAATGATCCACTATCTTGAAAGATCCCAAATATACCACTTTTTTAGAAATGAAGCATGGTTTATCTTGGATTAACTGGATTTCTTTCGCTGGTTTCAATGACACTGACTACTTCCTTTAAATTGTTAGGGTATTTTGTTTGATAAATACTAAAGTTTTTTAAGATAAATTTATTAATGTTTTCAAGCCATTTTTTACTGTTTTATTCTATTTGTTTGGGTCCCTTACACCATTTGGTTGAGGTATGGTAGGGGGCATAGAATTCATTGACCATTGAGGTATTACAGTCAAAGGTTATTCTAATGGGGATGACTTGTGTTGAATATCAAGTTTTGGTGAGTTTCTTTCATCCTTTTCCTCCATTACCTACTTTTGAAACCTCATTAGATAATCGCATTGGACTTGAGGTATTTTACCCATTAGATTGCCCATTTTTAATATATTGCATATATCTTCCTCATCCCAAGCTACTAAGATTTGGTATTGAGAAACATGACCCGGTTCTATGGTAGTGGTCTGAGAATTATATTCTAGAATTTGTATTTCAGCTTTTAAATATGAATTGAATGGCATCATCTCCTATGTTGAAGTAGGTAAAAGCTATGATGTTTCTCCTAGATTGATTTGGTTGAGAGAGTTTTCAAGAGGTGGGTAGTACCATGTGGTGGGTTCCTCTATATAATTATTTTTTATAGGATCCAATTCCCTAACATGATTGGGTACTATCATTTATAGAGGGGTCGCCATTAAAACTATTTTGGATTGACCATTTTCTTGAGTATTTTGGAACTGGGTTCTAGGATTTCCCATGGGTAGATTCATGTATCTATGGTTTCCTTTTGAGGAATAAGGCTTGTAGTTGTTTTGATAGGTATATCTCTTCTCATGGTTATCATTTGGTTAGCTATAAATTCAAGAAGCTTATATGATGGGTCATGATAAAAATTCTTGGGGTTCAATGGAGTTGGAATTTGTGAAGATATAGTAATTGAGGGTGAATGACAGGATGATTATGAGGTCATTGGCTAATCAATAGGAACTAGGGGTTGCACATTGGGGTATAGATATGTGGGAAGCCTAGGGGCTAGTCTTCTAATATGAATTAAGTTACACTCAACATGGATGGCCAACTCATATGCTTTCAATAGGTATTTTTCTCCTCGAGCTTTAATCATCATTGAAATATCAAAATCCAAGGCTTTCAAATCGTATATAAGTGCCATAATATTGCATAACTTTATTATCATTAACATAAATCATTCACCAATATGCAGAAATATCAAATCATTCATCCACAAATAATTATCCACAATAACAATCCACAAATGAGAGAGAGATAGATAATACCCTTAAGGTAGGGAAACACCAATAATAATCCTTAAGGAAGGAATAACTCCACAAGATCTCCCAAGATGAGAGAGCCACTTAAGGAGGGCAAAGTCCCATAAGCCACTTCGTGGGCAAAGACGATTACATATGATTGATCTCCATGATGATTACAATGACAAATATCTCTTCTTTATATATCCATCTTCTTATTCTACTTTGGGGAGCCTACTACTAATATAATATAATTAAATATAATATAATATTATAATACAATCAACCTTGGGTTATGTGTGGCCCATGCCAACCCTTATACAATATAATAATATATCCCCAAATATCTATTCCTAGGTACCCTAACATGCCACCCTCCTTACAAATGTTTCGTCCTCGAAACATGTGAAGAAACAAGATAATATGATTTGCTAAGCAATGTTAGCAACTAGTACCAATCTCGATCATCCATCCATCCAAGTGAAACACGTTGATGTTGGTATGCCATTTTGTTACTTGAGTATCCAAATCTGCTTCGTTGGCTCCATGCTTCTACTGTTGTATTTTGATAACTTGAATGATGGGTCCACTTGTTCCTTGATGTTGATGAACTACTCTGAAAACCAGGATCACTATGCTTTCTCTGCCAAACACTACCATAGTTGGTGCCCTTTTGATTCCATGTAGAACCATAATATTGTTGCCTTGAACCATGCCTCCAAGATTGTTGCCGCTCATGGTGGTGTGGATGGTGATATGGTGCAACCTTAACTTGATGTTCTACCTTCTTTGAATCCTCAACATTTGGCTCCATTGTTTTAAATTCTTCTACACATTGTTCTTTCATGTTCCCTTTGTTTGGTGTGTCCTTGTGCTCTTCTATCAAAGCTTCCTTGGACTTTGCTACTATTATTTCCATGGACTCAATTTTTGCTACTTCTTCCATGGACTCTATTGTTGCTATTGCCTTCTTGGATTCTATTTTAGGTTCTTCAATTTGTTTCTCTACAACCACTTCTTGATTTTCCTTGGATCCTTGCTCCTTAATCTGAGAAATATCCTGCAATGTTATCTTCTTTTTCTTGTACCATAACTTCATAAACTTCTTTTGCACATTAATGTTAACAGTACCCAAAGAATCTAACCAAGGATAACCAAGAACAATATCCTCATCATCCATATGAATAGCATGAAAATATGAATGTAAAACATATTTATCCATGGTGATCTTCAAATATTCAAAAATCTGAACATTCTCACCCTCAAGATGTGTGTCCTTAATTTTTGTTGCTTGAACTTGCAACCTCTTAGCCAAGGCAATATTAATAAAATTATATCTGCTACTAGGGTCAATGGAAATAATAACTTGTTCTTTTTTAATGCTTCCATGAACCTGCAAAATAGACTTTTTAGATTCAAACAAATTCCTTTGTCCACTTTTTAATTTATCTTCTACCAAAGGTATGGTTTCCTCTGTCTGCATACTGACATATTTTTTATCTTCTACCACTTCTTTGAAATTTGCTAGCTCTCTTTTTATTTCCTTTTGTTCTTTTTGAAGCATATTTATTTCTTCTTCATATCCCTTGATGGTGACCTTCAAACTAGCTATCTTTTTATATGGGTCCCATTTACTCAAGAATGCATGCTCCATTTCATCCCAAGTGATGACACTATTAAAACTATAAAACCAAGAGAGAGCTTCTCCTCCAAGATAGCGAGGAAGCATAATTTTCCAAAGAGGTTGATACAACCATTTAAAATTTTTCCACCAATCCCTAACATCAATATCATCTTCTCCATTAAACTTTTGCAGTGCCATAGTTGATGCCCTAATGCAACTAGGGTTTTTTGACAATATATAGCATGCCCTAATGCAAACTAGGGTTTTATGGAAATAAACATCTTCCCACTGAGTTGAAGCTAAAATTCCATAGAGACAACTAGATCTGCAATTTTTCTTCCAAACAAAATAAATTGCAACTAATTTGCTTACCCGAACTAAACAAATTTCATCTTTCAAAAAAATTACGAATTGAAAATTCATCATTACCCTTGTTCCAGATGGCTGACTTCAGAAGGTCATATCTCCCTCAATACTACTCAGATTCCTTTATATGACCACTCATTTTAAAGCTCTTCAAATTCTGCACAAACTGATCCAAGAATCGTCTAAATCGGATAAAATTTCGTAGAGATATGGCTCCTGAAAGATGAGATATTTTTCTAGAAAAAATATACAAAATTCGTCACTATCCTTGTTCCAGATGACTAAATTCAAAAGGTCATATCTCCCTCAATACTACTCGGATTCCTTCATATGACCACTCATTTTAAATCTCTTCAAATTATGCACAAATTGATCCAAGAATTACCTAAATCGGATAAACTTTCCAAGAGATATGGCTCTTGAAAGATGAGACATTTTTCCAAAAAAAATCTGCCCTAATTCTGCAATTCCACAAAAAAATCCCCACTTTGCCAAAATCGTTGCTCTGATACCACTTGTTGCAGAACTTTATTATCATTAACATAAATCATTCACCAATATGCAGAAATATCAAATCATTCATCCACAAATAATTATCCACAATAACAATCCACAAATGAGAGAGATAGATAATACCCTTAAGGTAGGGAAACACCAATAATAATCCTTAAGGAAGGAATAACTCCACAAGATCTCCCAAGATGAGAGAGCCACTTAAGGAGGGCAAAGTCCCATAAGCCACTTCGTGGGCAAAGATGATTACATATGATTGATCTCCATGATGATTACAATGACAAATATCTCTTCTTTATATATCCATCTTCTTATTCTACTTTGGGGAGCCTACTACTAATATAATATTATATTATAATATAATATAATATTATAATACAATCAACCTTGGGTTATGTGTGGCCCATGCCAACCCTTATACAATATAATAATATATCCCCAAATATCTATTCCTAGGTACCCTAACACATACCTAGTGGAGGATATATCTTTTCTAGTATTATATGCTATGATTTATGAAATATGAAGTTGAAATATTCCACTACCTCCATGGGATCTATTTTTATTGTTGCCAGTTATTTCAAGAGAGATACCACATCCACCTCTCTAAATATTTCAATGAATATGTTGTCAAGCTAGTCCCAACTAGTGATCAAATCGAGTTGTAGTACGATGTATCATTCTTGAGCTTTTCCTCTAAAAGATGTTGCTAGCAACCTTAAAATAATATTTTATTTTGATATGTTATGGATTGTACATAGGATCATCACATGGTTAAGATGATCAATTAGGGTAGTAAGATATTCACCCATGAAATAGGTGAGATACTTTAATTTTGATTGGGGTATCTCCTCCCATATTTCATTTGATGTTGGTGGTGCTAGCGAACCTCTATCATTCCATGCAAGGAATATTCTCAAGGGTAGAAGTGGGGGTGGGAGTGGGGGTTGAGTAACCATATTATGGATTGTGGATCTCCTTATTGCATCTCAAAATTAGGTAGACTAATGTCTTCACCTAAACCTTGGTCTATTATCTTCAACAATGGCTTATCTAGTGTTTATTCTAGAGTGGAGTTGCTAGGTGATAAGAGATGCTTCAACAAGCAAGAATAGACTAAGATCCTCACCAAGTATCAACCCTAATCCTTGTTGTGATTATGGGACCAATGATGTATCACTCGGGTCCCATTGGGTATGTCATTAAATTGGTATTGTCTCTAATTGTTATTGCCTAGGATAATCATACCTTGCATTGGAGTGCCACAGTGGGCCACAATTGAGAGCACAATATATGGCTTAATAGAAGGCCTCTAGGAGTTTTTACAAGGCCAACTCCTTGTTAAGATGTGATCTTTAAGGTGCTAGTTTCTCAACAAAGGATACGATAAAGTAAAAAAACTCAACAAAGAAAAGAAAAAAGAGGGTAATGCACCAAGATATATGCTAATATCTTATTGCAAAAATAGGCCTAAATTCTATGTACCAATGGTGAACACTTCCTCTCGACACAGTGAAGTGTGATCAAAATTTTCCAGTTATATGCATGCATAAGAAGGTGGGTCTCATAGGAGAGCCAAGCTAGTAAGCGACTTAGTCTGAAAATAGACACTAGTGCTAGGTAGGCGCGAAAGAGCATTAGATTTAATATTCAATAATCAAGGAGTATAAATAACATTTGAAATAATCTATGAATAGCCTATGAGCTAATCATGCTAACAAACACGCTAATAGGTAGCCCCCATAAAGGTAGCTAACTTACTAACCTAACTACGTAGTCAAAATGACTACGATGACTAACCTACTAACCAAGATAATATCTAGGTTAAAAGTAAATAGTAAATACTAATAGTAAAAAGTAACAAACTACTTTTTACCATGAGGTAAATAAAATCTACCTAGGTGAATCTTACAAATTACCAAATGAGGTAATAATTATAGTTACTGTAGCATAGTAACTCTAACATCCCCCCTTATTACATTATTTGGGTAATGTATATAACTGTCCCAATACAGTGAAAAATATGTTGATCTGTTGGCTCTTGCTCTAGCTTGGGCTCTATGGCTGCTTCTAAGAAAAAAGTGGGTCATTCCTCACTTTGTCTTCACATCAACGAATGTCCTTATTGTAATCTTGTCATCCAACCGGATTGCATGGGTAACCAACCGCTGCAACCGCTAGGTGTACTAGAGTAGATCACTACATACGAGGTTCATTCGATTACAATATGATTTTGCAAAAAGTTTTGATAAGGTAGCTAAGGTGTCGATCGCTGCCAAAAATGCACCCTTATAAGTTTCCCCCTTGTTGCAAAACATGTTGTAATGGAATTTCTGCAAGAAGTGTGACTAAGGTGTCGGTCGTTGCTGAAAATGCACCCTTATAAGTCTTCCTCCTTTTTTACAAAAAATTGTGTGAAGTAGGAAAGAAATGTTTATCCCCCTTAATTGCAAAATATATGCAACTCATGAAGCTTGTTAAGGCTTTTACAAAGATTGCCTCCTAGGAAAATTTTACACCAGAAAATCCCCCCCTTTTATTACAAGTACTTCAAACAAAAAGAGTTTGCTATTTATGAAGCCTAAAAGAGGTACAATCACCCCTTTATTGCAAGTACTTCAAACAAAAACTTATGCTATTTATGAAGCCTAAAAAGAGAGTGTAAATGGTGCTTGCCTAAGGTGACAAATTTGTTTCCCTTTACAATGTTGTTTTAGCCATGAGCACTTTGTGTGCTCTTTCTGAACCAGAATCAGAATCGAAATCAGACACTTCACTAGCAACATTGCCTCTTTGTGATGTGCCTTTGCCATTTTTGTTTTGCTTGTTTTTAAACCAACACCGATTGGTGTCATGGTTGTCCTTTTTACAATTTGTGCAAAACTTCTTTTGAGGTTGCTTTCCCTTATATTTTGAAGATGATCCTCCCTTCTGAAAGTTTCCTTTCTTCTTTCCACCCTGATTTTTTGAGTAAAGTGCATTGTTTGACACTTCATCACTTTGGAGTTGATTTGCTTCCTCTGTTTGAAGCAAATTGACTAACTCCACAAAGGTGACTATTCTTTGAGATACATTAAGGGATGTTATTAACATCTTGTAGGATTCTGGAAGAGCCCTCAATATTACTGAAGTCAGAATAGTATCTTCTACTTTTGCTCCTAAAGCATTCATCTTTGACTTTAGTTCTGCCACTCTATAGAGGAATAGTTCTATTGATTCTCCTGACTTCATATGGAGTGTATGAAGTTGTGTTTGAAGGTTTAGAATAGTCGATTGATTCTTGCCTTCAAAAATGGTACAAAGTGCATCCCATGCATCTTTACCATTTTTAGCTTCACTTATGTGAGGCTGGATCTCATCAGTAGTAGCTAGGAGAATCAACATGAGAAGATGATTGTTCTTTTTATCCCATGCTTTTTGATCTGCTCTTGTTGATGTGGGTCTTGTTTTAGTGCCATCCACTAAATCCCACATTTCCTCTATAGTAAGGATGGCTTTCATCTTAGTTTTCCATGTTGAATAGTTAGGACCTTTAAGCAATTGTGTATCATTTAGGTATTTGTTGATAGTTGCCATGATGAAGGTTCTAGAATTTGCACTAAGATGATCTTTCTTTCACTCTTAAGTGGTATTTAATGGCACCTGCCTGAAAACTCTCTTTGAAGAAAGATGATCAGTTTGAGGATATTTAAGCCAAACAAATAAGAAGTGAAAGAGAATTCACTCAAAAAGATATTTAATGGCACTTGCCTGAAAATCCTCTTGAAGAGGAATAATCAGTTTGAGGATATTGAGCCAAACAAATAAGAGTGAATTTTAGGGTTTGTATGGAGAGAATATCAATTTTAAAAATGGCTTATACTTGTGCAAATGAATTACACAAATTATTGTGAAATTTTGGGGTTTTGAGTGCTCTTGATTTTGATGACTTATAATTGCAAAGAACAAGAAATTAAATGCAATAATCAATCAAAGAGTGCCCACAAAATTTTTATCACTTAGGTGTCGGATGCAACCGAAAATGCACCTAATTTGCCAATTTGTAATAAAGGTGTCGAGTAATATCGAAAATGCACCTTTATTATTAAGTTTTGCAACAAAATTTGGATTTGTGTTGTGCAAAAATTTGATATTTTATGTCTCCTCTTGTTTTTCAATTTTGCAAAGAATGTGGCATAAAACAATTGCCTTTCCTTTTTGATTTTGCAAAATAAACAAGTTTTGATTTTTAAGTGCTCCTCACTTTGTGTTACAATTTTGCAAAGAAATACAATTTCTTGTCTTCCCCCCTTTGATTTGCAAAATTAACAAAGTAGCACTCCTTTCAAGTCAAGTCGACACACGACCCACGTTTGAAAGGCTTTCCAGAACCAGTCGACACACGACTTGGTTTTTATGGACCCAAGGTCTTCAATCTCTTCTCAGTTTTGCAAAAAAAATAAAATGTGCAATTTCTTTTGTTATATTCCTCCTTGGAGAAAACAAATGCACACTTTGCCTTTGAATTTTACAAAATTTTGTGTCTCCTTGTGTTACAATTTGGCAAAAAAGAATTCAAGTTTGATCCTTTATTGTTTGCAAAATTAACAAGGTTTTGAGAAGATTTTAGGGCTCCCTAATTTTGCAAAAAAATAGTGCTATTTATTTGTCTTATATTCCCCTCTTGGAGAAAAAACAAAAACACTCTTTTGTATAAGGTTTTGCAAAAAAAAAAGGTCTTCCCTTTTTTTTTTTTTAATTTGCAAAATTTAAATAAAAGTTTAATTAAAATAATTTAATTAATAATAAAAATAATAATATTTTTTTTAAATCAATTTAAATTTAAAAAAAATTGATTTAAAAAAAAATATATTATATTTTAAATTATTAAAAATATATTTAAAAAAAAAACTTTAAATTAAAAAAAAACAAATTAAAAAAAAAACAAATTATGTGCATACCTTGGGCAATTTTTTTTTATATAAAAAAAATTGATTTTTAGCTCTAACGAGCTTCGAACTCACGATCGTAAGGACCACGCCTTAGCCCATCCTGATCAACCAGTCGAGCTAGGCTTACCATTGGGATAGAAGGCAAAGTGCCTTCTATTTGTTCCTTTCCTCCTCTTCGACGAAGAAAAAAACAATAGGATTTTTAATCCCACATGCACTCTACCGAGTGCATGTTCACTGTTTAAAATAGCGAATGTCCCCCTTATTTTTTATTTCCTATGGGTAATCACCCACATGTCCTTTTGCCATGCACATTAGGAGACCAATCAACTCACATCACGCATCCGTCCACGTCATGACAATAGAGCCAATCACACATCATCATGTTAGATGCAAGGGTTATGCTACCACATCCCCACGTCAGATGTAAGGGTTATGCTACCACATCGCTATGTCAGATACAAGGGTTATGCTACCACGTGTTTTCCTACCAAGTCAGCCTCCTCGTGCGTGCCACATAAGCACTTATAGGGTGCCAAGTTAGCAGTCAGATCCTTGAAATTTGTACCCACTAGGTCAGCAGCATGTTGTCCACCTATAGGGATCCACATCAGTGCCTCTATCCATGTGCTAGTGCCATGTCAGTGCCTTAGAAAATGTACCCAAAGTGATACAATTAGGAGGTTAGATCCTCCTCAGGATTCGTGCCAATGCTAGTTGACATCAGCCTTGTTGGATCATGCGTGTGGTTGCAGGTTGTCAAACTGTGCCCTCTACAAGTGTTAAATTGTACACGTGCAGTTGTAGGTTGTCAAAATGTGCCCTCCATTAGTTTCAACATAGGTGGTTGCTATGTTCTACACCCTTTGATTGGGGATCATACTATTAGTGTGAAGCACCCTCTAGTTAGCATAAGGCTACTCGCATTAGCCTATCATAGGTTTGGGGTTGACAAATCCTATTGTCAATACCTATAGGTTGTCAGCTCTCGTCAACGGGCTTGTAGCTCCTACGGGCTATCAACACAGAGCACCCTTTAGTCAGATTACATCAGCCTATTGTATGTTGGGGGCTAATAGATCATACTATCAATGCTTGCGGACTGTTAGCTTTTGCATTGGGTTGCATGCTAATAATGCCATCCAGTGATCAAAGAAGATGACCTTGGTTTTTGTACAATTGGTGTCATTCCAGTAGTCCTCCTTGGGAAACCTGCAAGGTAGTAGCAGCATTAGGAGGGGTCCCACATCCATAGTTATTGGCCACCAAAGGTGGAACCTAAGACAAAGTGGATCCAGGTGAAATGTCTGCACTCTGATACCAATGTTAGGTAGGCGTGAAAGAGCATTAGCTTTAATATTCAATAATCAAGGACTATAAATAAAATTTGACATAGGCTATGAATAGCCTATGAGCTAATCATGCTAACAACGCATAATAGGTAGCCCCCCTTTAAAGGTAGCTAACAACTAACCTAATTACGTAGTCAAAATGACTATGATAACTAACCTACTAACCAAGATAAATATCTAGGTTAAAAGTAAATAGTAAATACTAATAGTAAAAAGTAACAAACTACTTTTTACCATGAGGTAAATTAAATCTACCTAGGTGAATCTTACAAATTACCAAATGAGGTAATAATCATAGTTACTATAGCATAGTAACTATAACAACAAGCCTGTCATACACATCCAATTAGAAAATTTTGATATTTAAGCAAAATATCACAAACACGTACACAAACATAGCAACGGGTTTGCAATAAAATGCTAAAAAATAGACACAGGATCCCATGTATATATAATGCAAGTAAAATATTACAAATATTGTTCTATAAGTGGGGGTTTAAGATTACCCATAAGTCACTCAACAACCACAACTATTTTTATAGAGAGAGAAAGGAAAGCCTACAAATGCATACAATTACAAACTTGCCAATCCTTTACAAAGCTAAGCCTATTGTTATTTATAGATTACAAAAGAACTTTCCCTCAAAAATTTGTAGGATGATCTAAAATTTTTCACCCATATCCTAGGGATTCTGAATATTTAATGGATTAGCCCTCTTTTATTTTTCCTATCATTCTATAGTTATCGTGGTTGTAGGCATCCATTCTTTTAGCTTTAATAGTTCACCTACCTTCATTTGATTTGTAGAATTGAAGTATTTGTAGTAGATATCTATATTTTCTTAGTAATGGTGTATTATATTTCTTCTTCCTTGGAAACCATGCACTCACCTACCTCTTCCTTGGTCTTGGTGCTCTCAGCAACTTTCAAAGTTATCCACTGCTTCAAAAAAAAAATTGAAATCCTTGTCCACATGATCAGGATCTTTTAAATTGGGACTTTTGCTTGGTTCCTTTCTTTAGGACTTTAGAATTTTTGATGAGTCACTCTATCAAGTATTTTTCAATGAATCGACTTTCTTTGTTGTATCATCAAAACTCTCAATCATTTTAATACTTATTTTTTGTTCTTTCCTTCCTTTATTCTATTTTAAACTTCTTTTTTCCTCTTTTTTCAAGTCAACCTTTGTCTTAATATGTTTCCATGTGTGCCAACTCTACTAGTGACTTAGCTAGTTCTTTTTAATGTTGTGAGAGTTTTTCACCTTTGTAGCCTTTCCTATGAATATGAGGAAGTATATATTTTAACTCCTATTATTATAGAGTTATCACAAGTATCCCTCTTCTTCCTCCACTTGTTAGTTTTCCACTTTCCATCTTCCATAATTAAGATTATCCTTGTATGTTTGGTGATGAGATGATGCATGAGTTTCCAGAAATCGCGTACCCAAACTTATGCAAATGATAATTAGCTCTATTTATTCTACCATGGATGATTTTTGGGTTGATCCTCCTCCTATAATGGATTATTTTTAGTTATCATAGACAGAGCTCATAAACTTTTGTTAAGATCGAGTTCTAGCTTAGATATCACTGAAAAGGCTTTACACTATTCATTGTGGGTCATTTTCTTATTAGGTGATCAACTTTCCCACATATAAGGAGAGTCTCCACTCATATCTCTATCCTTCACAGATATCTATTTGGTTAAATCTAACATGGAATCGTTTTAGGCTAGTATGGACTGTGCTCCCCTAGTTTTAGGTTTAGGGTCCTCATATTTTTTTGGGTCACAATCTATCAAAATTATGATTTATCACTACAGGTTATTAGGATTTATTTTATATATCTTCTCTATAAAGGAGAAGCCACATAGAATTGTAAATGGGATTGAAAATAATATGTCCAACCATTGAATACAATTTCTTTTCTCTATTTATCATCTTATTATTTGAGTAATAGTATGAGCTACGGGTATGGAGATCTCCTTTGGATGAAACAAAGAAGGTTCCCCTTGTCTACATAAATAAGAGAGATCCATATACCATTAGAGTAGGATTAATGTAGATTTATATCAATTTTATTAAATAGATTAGTAAGTAATATAGATTTATTTTAGTTAGGTTAGATATGGGGTTCCTTTATGGATGGGTGTATATAGCACATGCTTTGTCAAGTTTGTACAACCCTAGATTGATAAAGTAAAATGATCACACAAGTGCTATCAACTAGAGATTAGACCTAGCTAAGTTCGTCACTTCTGCTGGAAGAAACACCTTTTGCATTCTTCCACTTGGTGGACTCATAATTTGGTCATAATTAATTTATAGTTGATATGTGACCCCATCAGGGGGAGGTCAACCACCATAACTTCTTGGAATATCACCAACTTAGGATGTAGTGACATAATCATGATCAAATCCTTTAATATTCCTATGATTTTTACTCAGGTTCCATCCATATAGATTAGATTTTTAGTAGTTTTGTGTAGGAAAATCTCATTTCTTCACAAATGGCCTTAGACATCAATATAACAACAACCTCAAAATCTAATATGCAACACCTTAGTAGGTAATTATCAATATTCAAATTCATAGATAATGAAGACAATTATAGTATTTTAGGCTTTAAATCATTTAGAATATATGTTGTGTTGACCTAAATATCATCAGGATATTTTCTAGTAGGTTATATTGTTCAACTAGATTGGGTTGACTTGGCTTAGGCTATTAATTTTTTATATAGTTTATATCATGTTCCTTAAGAGCTTATTATATTTTATATCTATGTCTATAAATGGATAGGGTCTCTAATTTGCTCATCTTTGAGGGAGTCTTCTTCAACTCTTATGCTATGTTGAACTTGAACTCAACAAAATTATTTTTACTATGTTGTGAATTTCCTACACTATCTAATGGTTATTGCACTGCTCTCACTAGTGAGAGATAAGTACTTAAGATGTTGTTCCATATCCATTTTCAATACATATATTTCTTTTACATTATCCTAATATTTGGACTTATTTACCTCCTCTTTGTTGTCCTTTTAAATTTCTAGTTCCTTTTCCCTATTCATTTATCTTTCTTTTCATACGTGTGCATCCACATAAGGGTGTTAGCCAAGTATTTCCCAATATTTTTGTTTTATTTTACTTGTTATGTTGTAGCTACCCATACCTCATCCTTTGGTTATCTTCCCCTTCTAAGAAATATGGTGTCTTTGTTTACCTCAACCTATTTTTGTGTCGATGCTTACTCTTCTAACTCCTTTCTTTTCCCTATAGTTCCAAATCCTTATTGATTTGTACATATAATATTATCCTCAAATGTGCAGTTTATCTACCTCAACCATAAAAAAATTGACAAGGATTATATTGTTAGGTTTTATAAAATCTTGGACTGCTTGTTGCACTAGAGTTGGTTGGGTCATCGCTAGAAACTAATAGACAATTGGACTCACCATTATGTGTTGAGTAATTAATGGTAAAAATTTTCCCATGGTGGTGGCTTAGAATTATTGATAATATTGATTCATTTATGAATACATGATAGCCACTACGTAATCTATGGTGTCATGCCCTACATTACATGAAAAAATAACAATGTGTTGATCTTTGAATTGATTTTTCACCATATTATTTTGCAACAAGTTCGTATTCTATACAATATTTTTTATGGTACCTAATATTTGGTGAGATAAGGGGTTTTCCTTGGCTTCCAATTATATTGTTTCTTCCACCCACTATTTTATTTTCATTTCCTCTTCTCTGCATTATTCTATTTTACATTATATCTACTATTTCCAACATTTCTTTCACATTGAACTTTCATTGATCTACAAGTTGAGCAATGTATTTAGTGTCATTAGTTTGTATTAGGGTAGGTAAAGCTAGCAATTGAGGCTAGAATATGACTATCAATGGTGAATTTTAACTTGGGTGTATCATGATGTATGGTGAAGGGATTGAATTGGTATATGACAGACATTTAGAATGGGTGAAATACTAGGCATGTATCCAAGAATTTGGAGACTCATTTACCATATTATTATGAACCAAGTTCATATTCTATACAACGTTTTGTCATGGTACCTAATATTTAGTGAGACAAGAGGTTTTCCTTGTCTTTCAATTATGTTGTTATTGTCACCAACTATTTTGTTTTCATTACCTCTTATTTATATTATTATAGTTCACATTATCTTTACTACTTCCAACATTTATTTTAAAATGAACTTGCATTGATCTACACATTGAAAAATGGATTTATTATCATTGTTAGTTTATATTGGGGTAGGTAAATCTAGAAATTGAGGCTAGAATGTGACTATCAATGGTGAATTTTTATCTAGATGTGTCATGATGTATGGTGAAGGGTTTGAATTGGTAGACAATTGGGCATGTGGAATGGGTGAGATATTAGGTATGTATCCAAGAATTTAGAGACTCTATGTGATGTGAGTGACATAATACATAGGTGGAACAAGTAATTATCCTACTCTAGTTAGGACATCCTCTACTTAGGACATCTCTTTAAAATTTATAGCTAAAGTGACATGGTTGGCATTACAAACCATTAGCACCAAATCATATTACAAGCCTTTGATATAATATGGCAATGTCTATTCCTGATTAGGTCTAATGTTTGAAGGGACTAAATACAAGGTCCTCATAAATCTTGCATTATAATCATGAATATTTTTAAGGATGGTTTTTAAGAGCATTTAATTGAAACAAAAATGAATACACATTACACATGCTATCAAATCTATGCATAAAAGGTTCTGAAATCTATGCCCAATTAGTAACAAAATCATCTAGCAATCCCCTATTTTAATATTATTAAATAGGTTAGTAAGTAATTAAATTATTTTAGTTAGGTTAGATCTAGATTTCCTTTATGGATGGGTGTATATAGCACATACTTTGTCGAGTTTGTATGTCCCTAGATTAATAAAGTATAATGATCATATATTTTACCAGTCAAGTGTTATCAACTAGAGATTAGACTTGTTGGCTAGGTTCATCACTTGCACTAGAAGAAATAGTTTTTGTATTCTATCACTTGGTGGAATCATAATTTGGTCATGAGAAATTTATGGATGATATGTGACCCCATTAGGATGAGGTAAACCACCATAAATTCTTTGACTACCACCAAATCAAGATGCATTGCCATAGTTATTATTAAATCCTTTAAAATTCCTATGATGTTTACTTAGGTAGCATTCATATAGATTATATTTTTTATAGTTTTTATGTAGGGAAGCCTCATTTCTTCACAATGGCCTTAGAAATTACTATCACAACAATCCCAAAACCCACTATCACAATAATAAGCAACTTCTTAGCAGGTAATTCTCAATATTTAATGCCACATAGAATGATAATGGTTATATGATTCTAGGATTTGGATCATGGGTAGCCTAAGCCATGTTGTGTTGACATAAATATTAAAAGGATAATTTTCTATTAGGTTCTATTGTTTAGTTATACTAGGTTGACTTGGCTTAGGTTAACCATTTTTGTCATAGCTCCTCTACTATTCCTTAAGATCTTATCAAAGTAGGTATATTTCTCTAGGAAGGGATAATACCTCTAGCATACTTACCTTTTTAGGGAGTCTTCTTCATCTCTTGTACTATGTTGAACTTAAACTCAATAAACCTACTTTCATTGTGTTGTGAATTTCCTATACTGTCTAATGGTTATTGTTCTCCTCTCATTAGTGAGAGATGAATATTTGATATGTTGTCACATATTCATTTGCAATATATATCTTTTTTTTCCATTCTCCCAATATTTGGACTTATTTGCTTCCTCTTGATTGCCCTTTTCAATTTTTGGTTCCTTTTCCCTATTCGTCTATCTTTCTTTTCCTACTTGTGCATCTACCTATGGGTGTTAATTGGGTCTTTCCTAATATTTTAATTTTATTTTTATTGTTTTGTTGTAGCTACCATTCCCTCATCCTTTATGTGCAATGGAAGTCTTTCCCTTCTAATAAATATGGTATCTTTATTTATCTCAATCTATTTTTGTATCGATGCTTGCTTTTTTTATCTTTATTATTTTTCCTCTAGTTCCAAATCCTTATTGATTTGTACATACAATAATATTCTCAAATATGGAGTGTTCATCTACCTCAACCATACTAAAGTTGATAAATATTGTATTGTTAAGGTTTAGAAAAAATAGGATTGCTTGTTATACTAGAGTTTGTTGTTTGTTAATCATTGGCAAATAGACAATTTGATTCACCATTATAAGTTGATTCATTATTGATACAACTTTTTCCATGGTTGTGGATTATTGTGATTAGAATTATTGATCATATTGATTCATTTATGAATACTTGATAGCCACTATGTAATCTATAGGATAGTGCTTTGTATTACATGGAAAACACAATAATGTGTTGATCTCTAAATTGGCATTTACCATTTTATTCTAAACCTACTTCATATTTCGGACAACATTTTTTCATGGTACCTAATTTTTGGTGAGATAATAGGTCTTCCATGAATTTCGATTATATTATTATTGTCACTCACTATTATGTTTCCACTTACTATTCTCTACATTGTTCTTGTTCATATTATATTTACTATTTCTAACATTTATTTCATATTGAACTTGCATGTATCGACACATTCAGCTTTACTATCATTGTTAGTTTGTATTGGGGTAGGTAAAGCTAGTAGTTGAGGTTAGAATCTGACTATCAATGGTAAATTTTGACCTAGATATGTCATGATGTATGGTGAAGGTATTTAATTGATAGATGATTGGGAATTTATAATGGATGATATATTAGGCATGTATCCAAGAACTTTGGGACTCTATGTGATGTGAGTGGCATAAGCTATAGGTGGGGTTGGTGGAAATTTTCATACTTTAATTAGGACATTTTTTTTTAGGCCACCTATTCAAAATTTATAGCTAAAGTGACATGGTGAGAATTACAAACCATTAGCACCAAATCATATTACAAGCCTTGATATTATATGGCAATGATTATTCCTCATTATGTCTAATTTTTGGAGGGATTAAATACAAGGTCTTCACAAGTCTTGTGTTATAATCATGAATATTTTTTAAATATGCCTTTTCATAGCATTTAATTAAAACAAAATGGAATACCCATTATTCATGCTACAAAATCTATGCTTTAAAGGTTCTAAAATTAATTCTCAATTAATAATAGAATTATCCAACAATCCTCTATACCATAAAGTAACTTTATCTTGTAATGAATAAATAAGCAAACATACTATAGCTTCTTTCCCCTAAATGTAGTAAATGACTTTGAAGAGCTCATTCAAGTGATCCAATGCATTTTTATTTATGCTTTTATTGAAGGTAGGTAAGGATTTTATAGCAATGATCAAAGTGAGAGAATAGATCCTTTGGTTCAATGGTCCATGATAGGTTCAATCTAGATGTTGATTTTGTGGCCTAAGCAATTGAGGCACCAAATCATTTTGTGGAGGTTGACCATATTGTATCAGATAGGGCTACATTATGTAGCCTTCAAATAAAGTTGCATATATAGACGAGGTATTAGAGGTAAGTTTTATTGTGGAAAATATTGAGGATACTGATACATCATGTAATATGATGGAAAAAATAAGGCTTTGGATTTTATAAAGGTGGAATATTAGCATATGTCAATTGTTTATTTAGAGGGGATTGCATATTTTGGAATGGAGGAGGGTATTTGAATTCAAATTTTTGGACTTGTCGGTTATAACAAGGCAAACATTGCAATAGATTTTGTAATGGTTGATTGGATGAAGGCAACATTTGGATTATAAGGTTTCCCTATGCTCCTTACATCCATATTTGACCATATAACACTTGTAAGTTTTAGGCAATGCCTTGGATCTGGCTAGGAATGGAAATTTATACTGAATAATTCAAATTGGGTGTCATAGACTACCAGATGATGAATTTCTATATTAGACATGCTAATTTGTTGACTAGACAGGGGTAAAATTTTAAATGAATTCATGCTCATAAGAGGGTTGGTTTAGCCATTAGATGCTAGAGGTTGGGTAAAATTTTTTGGTTTATTTAAATGACACTTAAAATTGGTTGTTTAAAGTCATCCCATATAAGGGATTAGTGTGAGTTATAGTGGGTCTCATATTGGCCAAGGTTTGATTAGAAACAATGAAGGCATAATTTTAAACAAATATTATCATACCTAGGTATAGGTATATGGAGATATGACATTATATTTTATAGGGGTTTTATTGAAAATTGGAATGGGCTACATATAACCCAAGGTTCATTGTATTAATAATATTTTATTATTATAATTAATTGGATAAGGGTTTAGGAGTCAACTCGGATTAGAGTTATACCTTCCCCAAAGTAGCATTAGAAGATGACATATAAAGAAGGGGTATTGTCATTGTAATGATCATGCATATAAAGTATTACTTTTAATCATATTTTCTCATGAAGTGGATTATGATACTTTTCCCTCTCTGAGTGGCTCTCTCATCTTGGAAAATATTGTGGAGTTATTCCTTCCTTAAGGAGTATTATTGGTGTTGCTTTACTGTAAGGGTATTATCTATATTTGTGTCTAGTTGTGTGGATTATCTTTGTGGAATATTATTTATGGATGAATGATTTGATATTTATACATATTGGTGAATGATTTATATTTATGAGAAATAAAGTTTCATAATAAGTGGTATAAAAGAAATGATTCTAGCAGAGTGGAGATTGATTTTTGTGGATTGTAGAATTTGGGAAATTCTTTTCCCAAAACAATATCTTATCTTTTAGGAGTCATATCTCTATGTAGAATTATCCAATTTAGATAATTTTTGCACTATTTTGTTCAAATTTTAAAGAGCTTCAAAATGAGGTCTTAGCATTAAGGGGTATATATGACCTTGTGAAGTCAGTCATCTAGAATAGGGGTAGTGACATTTTTTCAAATCATGTTTTTTAATGAAAATTGATATATCTGTCAATTAGGATAAGCAAATTATCTATTATTATGGTGTTTGAAGGATATTTTTTTTCTAATTGTTTATGTAGATTTTTTTCTTCAAATTAGCAGGAAGATATATGTTTTTTGTAAAACCCTAGTTTGCATTATATTTTCTTGTTGGGGTGCGAAATCATGGAGTTAATATTTTTCTAGAAGAGAGGATATTTATGTCATAGAGTGGTTGAAATTATTTTTTATGCATGCATTTTATGGTTATTTATGTGGAATAATCTTAATTTGTTGTTATAATTTTGCTACGTCCCATACTTATAACTAGACTTGGGAAGCAGTAGAGCAAGCATTTTGAGTGAATGGAAATTGAAAAGCAACAACAAAATATCATCCAAGTTGAAGTATACTAAGAAATGACTTGAAGAACAAATAAAGGGTCTAAAGGAAGAGAAATAAGAAAAAATAAGGTTGAAAATGTGTAGGTTAAGCGAACCATACCTTTAGTATCAGATAAGACAAAGAGTGGTTAGAAGGATTTGTTTGAATCTAAAATTTTATTATGCATGTTTATGGTTGCATTTAAAAGGGAAAGGTTATTATTTCCATAAACCCTGGTAGTAGATATAATTTTATTAACATTTATTTGGCTAGGAGGTTGCAAGTTTAGGCAACAAAAATTAAGGACATACAACTTGAAGGTGAGAATGTTCAATTTTTTTTTTGGTAAGTTAATATTTTTATTAAAATGGGGGCATTTGAAAGGCACCCCAATGCCTTTTACAATAGCAGAATAGAAAGGAAAACCCTCGGAGGAAACAAAAGGAGGAACCAAAACTAAGAGGCATTCAACCAACAAAACCAAAAAGGACTAAATCCTTGCACAGGAAGGAACAAAAAGTGACAAGCATTCCACTAGAAAAACCAAAGAGGACAAAATCCTCCAAGATAAAGGAACAACATATGAAGAAATATCAAAAGGGTGCGTCAGTCTGCATTGGTGACACAACAGTAGCCTCTAGCATGGCATCCTTCACATTTTCCTTCGATGCATCTTTTGGAGTTTCGATGCAGGCTTCCTTCACAATTTCCACAATGCCCTCATTCTTAGCATCAACCTTAACATCAAAAGGTACCTCTACAACATAAATGGCTAGAATATACTCAAAAGCATCATAGAAAAATAGAAGGTTGAGTGCTTGATGTTGTTCCTTGAGCTTCGAAATTGCCTTCCCAATGGCCATATGGGTAGTCTCCAAATGGTCAATGGTAACAAAGGTGGCCTGGAAAAAAAGCTTATGGAGGTATTTTTCAATAATATCAGGGGAGTTGGAAAGGTCCTTCAAGGGCTTCTCAGAAGTGGAATGAGGGGTTTCAAAAACTTTGTGATACAAACCTTTCTTGTGCAGCTTATGGATCACTGAGTTCTTCTCAAAGTGAGATAACTCTGCATCCCAGTTGTGCTTGTTCCTCTTGATTACTTTATCGTCAAGATTTTGTCTCGTCAATTTGGCTAGTAGCTCCATAGTGATTTGAAACTCCATGCCATAAATGGTAACAATGCCATTGTCCCAGGAGGTAGCAAAAGCTTTGGTCACCTCCCCGTCGATGCCAAAAAACATCTTGAAAAAGCTAATGAGCCCACCTTTGTCCTTCAATATGTCATTAGCAATAGCTTCTAATTCAAACATCTCAGGCTCGATAAACACAGGTTTTCCCTCCTTCATGATTAAAAATAGAGAGTAGCGGAGCGGAGGAAAAAGGGGAGTGCCAAAAAAAAATAGGTAAAGCCACCTGGAGAAAGGATGATGAGTAAACAGAGCATGCATAGGGAAGTATAAATGGAAAGTGGTGGTGCAGCTCTAGAACCAGCAAGGAAACAAGTAAGTAGACCTCAAAATGGGGAAAACCCTCCCATAGGAAGGGGATTGGCTATAACTGGTAACAATGAGGATTTTCTTGCGTCAAAAATTGCAACAGGTAATTGGGAAATTAAAAATCCACAGAGAAGGTTGACTCTTGGGGATGCTCAAAAAATGGAGCCAACAGGGGGAGCTGGCACAAGAAACATAAAGGATTGGAAAGTTCACCAAAATAAATCTCGAAACAATGCAAAATGAAAAATGGTAACAGATGATTCTCAAAAAATCTAGATGGCAAAAATCAAAAGGCACGAGGAAGGTATGATTAAAGATCATGTTGGGCTTTGCATTGGGATTCAAAAAATAATCGGTTATCAAAAAATAAGCATAGGCTAGAAAAAGAGGCAGTGGATAACCTAAAATTATATCAAAAAGGGTCATGTGAACATGATCCAAGGCAAGACAATGCAAGTGATGTGAAAAGATCATCAATTTGGAATTAAAATATTTCTTAATTATTGGGAAATAAACCCAAGGCTTCACATGCATAAGGAAGCATCGGACAACAAATTGAACACGGTGCTCAAGATTCATCATGATTACCAACATTTTGATCATGCTTGACAAGCTCAACAACTTCAGGAGGAAGAATGTCGGTCCACATCATCAAACCATGGGCATTCACTCCGATGTTAGCCAATATGTCAGCAATGGAATTGGCTTCCCTGAAGGCATGTTGAACAATGGTGTCATTTTGCTATAGTAGGATTTGTTTGCTTTCTTCCATTATGGTTCTAATCCTCCAACTGCTAGGTTTTGAAGTTTTTAAATAATTGATTATGTTTAGATAATCTCCTTCCACAATGATATTCCTTGGAATATTTTTGATGAATTGGAGGCCTCTCCATAAAGCCTTGGCTTCAGCTGAATGATTGGAATAACACCCAAAGGTTCAGAGTAAGCAAAAATGGAATTGCCAAGATGATCACGTAGAATTCCTCCAGCTCCAAAATTTCCAAGATTACCTTTTGCAGCTCCATAAAAGTTAAGCTTAACCCACCCTATCGGAGGAGGATGCCACTTGATGTTGGTTCTAGAAGATGAAGGATTGACCGGTCTTGAATGTTCAATTTTTTTAAGATTGAAGATCACCATTAATAAATGTGTTTTATATTCAAATTTTATAATTTTGAGATGGATGATATGGATATTATTCTTGGTCATCTTTGGTTGTATTCTTTGGGTACTATTAACATTAATGTGTAAAATAATTTCATGAAGTAATGGTACAAGAAAGAAGATAATACCACAAGATATTCTCATCTTAAGGAGCAAGGATCCAAGGAGAACCTAGAAGAAATTATAGATATGGAACAAGGGAAATAAATAGTAGACAAATCAAAAGCTAATTCTATAGCATAGATAGTAATAGACTCCAAGGAAGAAGTAACATCAAAGTCCAAGGAAACTCTATTAGAAGAGAATACTAATGCACCAAATAAAGGGAAGATGAATAAAGAGCACGAGGAATAATTGAAAACAAAATAATAAAATCTTGAAAGGTTAAGGGAAGTAAAACATCAAGTTAAGGATGTAGCATATTTCCACCCACACCACCATGAGCAACAACAATCATGAAGGCATGCCATAGGAAATCAATATTATTAGGAACCTATATGAAATTAGAAAGACATCAAGTTTGGTAATGATTAGTAGAAAAATATACTTATTTTAGAATTCAAAGTAGTGTAATAGAATCATGGAACCACAGGAAAAATTAATTTGAATATCAGAGTAAAGCAATAGAAGCATGGAACCAATAGATCAGTTATAAATATTCAAGTGGTATAATGGTAGTTTGGAATTGTAGTTATATTTAACTACACTAGGAAATCCATATTGAAGGAGTAATTTTGAGAAAAATTATCATCCATAGTTGATCAAGATGAGAGGACCTGATGCTCCTTCAATATATCAAGTAGTTGATGGTGTTAAAATGCTAGAGTTACCTACAATGGAAGGCCCACATTGAAAGTTGCCAATAAATTTAAAACACCCTAAACCAGGAGACAAAGATAAACATTTGAATTGAAATAATTATGATTTATAGCCTTTCTAGTGGTATCTAAGCCAAACCTCACCATAGGTAGGAACCCCAATGATTTTTTGATGGTAGCTAAAAGGAATCTATTGTTAGCAGGGTTTCTATCCACTTACCATCTTTGGACCCATCCCTCAACCAGAAGGGTGGATTCAAAAATTGAGCCATCCTCCTTTGGTAATTGGTTTTGTTGTACATCATATACCCTGGTGAAGTTATAAAAAAGTACCAAAAAAATCCTATGGAAATAAAACCCAAAAACAATGGAGGAAGAAAAGAAGGGGGACAAGGTGCTTAGAAAAGGATTCGGTATAATTATGTAAAATTGCTAGTCCATATAAATTTCACACCATAAATTCATGGTAAAAAGAGAAAAAGGGAGTGAATTGGCCAAAATCAGCATTCTCATCTAATGAGGAAGACTGGTAATCCCTATGGAAGGCAAATTTGAAGCATCAAAAATCAAGCAAGGGGTAATATGAAAACAAAAAAGAATATTCATTGGATTCAGAGGTTATTTATAAAGTAGCAACCAAAAATTTGGCTAAAATTCAAGCTTGAAGGACAAGTCTAGACTAGTAATTCTTTTAAGTATTCTATCTCAAAAGCTTAAGCAAACACTTTTTGGTCTAAAATTGCTTAAAATTTGCTTACACTTTCTAGCCAAAATCTTTTATTTGTACTATCTTGAGGCTAGACCTATAAAGGAGGTAAGTCTGACATTTCATGAGCTAACATCAATAATGCACTTCTAAATCTCTAGCAAAGGTAATATCATGCAAAGCAAGGTAGCATGCCAAACATTTTAAGCACTGATGTCAGCATGGGCTTCCAAAGCTTTCGACATAATACAAATATTATAAACAATAAGGTCAACTTAGGCTATAATTTTTTTTGACATGATCATAAGCATGTAAAGGGCACAAACGTAATCCAAAAATAATGAAGGCAAATCAATAGTATCCCATACCAAAAGAAATCAATATGAAGGACACTCAACAACTAGGAGAAGAGCAGTAAATCCAAGTGGCAGTTGGCCAAGCAAGAAAGTGACAACCACCTCAACTAAGCATAGTGGATGATCTTACAAATTACAACCACCTAATAGAATACATGGAAGATGTCGTGTTTCACCAAATCATACCTAATCATGCAAAGTTATTTTTACTCATAATTGTACACATTAGTTAGCTTAGTATTAGCCTAGAAAAATTTATAATTAGGGGAATACCCCTCATTGTAAAAGACTGAATGTTTTAATGTTTTCCTATGGCAAGTTATATGTTTATGCTACCTTGAAATGCAATCAACAGTTGTTTGACTTACCCTAATTAATGTTTGTAAATCTCATTATGCAATATTTAAAATTTTGGCATTACTTGTTTACTTCAATTGAAGTCTTTGTATTAGGTTTATTGTATTTTGCTATTCTATTAATCTATTTTATTTTTTTTTAAATAAAGGGATAAAAATTTATTGATAAAAATTTTGGATTAAAGAGTACAATTGAGATTCCAACCAGGACTCAAATAAACAACCAAACAGGCTAAAACCACTAGAATAGAATGACACCCAAAAAAGACAACAAGAATAAACCACATTAAGTCTGTACATCCTTGTGGATCAACTCCCACAGGCATTGAGAGTCCCCAAATGGGAGACTCTCCCAATTATCGATACTCCAAGGATCCAGCAGCTCAAAAGCCCTTTTGGCCAGGTAATCAACAACCACATTCCATTCCCTTAGAATTTGCACAAAGGATATAAATTTGAACTCTTCACTCATTCTGAGAATATGAACGGCTATAGAAGCCAACTTCCAATTAACTTCCTCCACCCTTTTACTATATAAAATATTAACCACAATTTGAGATTCAGAATCGCAGATAATACTATGCCAGGCAAGAGAAAACCTCCTTCGCAAGGCCTCAAGAATTGCAAGAGCTTCTATAAAATTGTTGGAGTTAACACCTTTATAAATGGAAAAGAAAAACCTGACACCACCATTAGAATATCTCCCAACACTGCTAATTCCAGCATGTCCAGGATTACCCCTGGACGATCCATCAGTATTAATTTTTAAAACTCCTCTAGGGGGTGGCCTCCACCTACCATCTCTCCTAACCTTCTTGCTGAGCTAAGGAACCCTACTAGGGATAGAAGAGTTCACACCATCCCCAAAGAGACCAAGGGCTTGATGTACCTTCTCCTCCCTAGAATCCAAAATAGGGTCCACATCACATTTGCTATGGATGGTTTCCTAAACCATATACAGGATCCTTTACCAGATCTGTTGAATAGCCAAATAACTTCCCTGAAATATGCATCGGTTCTGTTCGAGCCAAATTTTCTAGATGATGCAAGAAGGGCCCAAAGTCCAAGCCACCCGAAGGAAGGGAGCCTTGGCCGGAGGTCTGCCCAGACTACTCCAAAATTCCACCAGGGATAACACATGAAAATATGGATGGTTCTATGCACTCCACCAATGATGCCAAATGTCTCTGGCAAAGGAGCATTGGAAAAATAAATGAGAAGAGTCATCCTCATTCTTACTACAAAGGAAACAAAAAGAGGGACCCTAAAATCCTCTCTTCCTCACATTATCCCAAGTGAGGCATTTATTACGAGCTACCAACCAAAGAAAGAAGTTTCATTTTTGCCAGGAAATTTTATTCCACACCTTTTTCCACCAAGTGATAGGAAGACTTCCATACTTTTGCTTATCAAGAACCTGATAACCATAGGCTACCGAGTAGGTTTTCTTAGGATCAGGGTTCCAAGCTAGAATATATTTACCCCTCAATGAATAAAAAGGCCTCCCCATAAGAATAAGAGCAAGCACCTCTCTGTCCTTGGACAGTCCCCCCTGGGGCCATTCTTGTGGATATTTCCACCTGTACATCTCCATATTTCCAAAATACTAGATTTTTTTAAAGTCCTCCACACGAGACCAACTTGATTCCAAGAAAAAAATACTTAGGGAATGTAACCTAGGATATTTATTTAAGATAGGAGGGTGGCTATCCCATGAATCTTCCCAAAAAATAGCATTTGATCCCTAATTGTAAATCCAGAACAAACCCTGCTTGATAAAATTAGCTCCTCTTTTCAGAGTGTCCCAGATAACTAAACTTTTCCAACCAAGTTGACTCTACGGATTTCAGCCTAAGAAATATATCTCAAGTATTTACAAGATAATATTTTAGCTCAAATATGATCTTAAGAGGTACACCATCTCCAATAAAGTTTTACAGCCAAATCCTACCCAAAAAGAGCTGTCTGTCATAACCTAAGGCCTCCCTCTTACACCGTCCTACATATAGAATCCCACCTAACCAAACTCCATTTATATTGATCAAGTTTTCCATACCATAAAAATTGTCTTGACAAAGCATCCATGTCCTTGATGAAGTGAGAGGGAGCTATTTGTACAAAACATCTATAAATGGGTAAAGCTTGAACAACAGATTTTAAAAGCAACACTCTACCTATAGTGGATAGCCATCTAAAAGTCCAGTGATTCACCTTCCTTCTAAACTTATCAAGCATATACTGTCAAGAAGATCTAGGTAGAGGCTGAGATGAAATTGGAACACCAAGATAAATGAAGGGGGTGTCCAAACCTGGAATCTTAGAATGCAAGCAATCCTGGCTTGAATAAGAGGAGGGGTATTGAAGAAGAAAATAGAAGACTTGTCCTCATTAATCAACTGTCCAAAAGCACCAAGATATATGTCAAGATATTGTCTAATATTGCTAGCTTCCCTGATAGTGGAAACTCCCAACAAAGCAGTATCATAAACAAATTGAAGGTGGGAAAGATGTGGTAAACTACTATCCCACTTCCACCCTTGAATGAGACCCTGCATGACTTGAGACTTGAGCAATCTTCCCAACCCTTTTGCCATAATGATAAACAAATAAGGAGATAAAGGATCTCCTTGCCTCAATCCCCTTGAGGCCTCAAAAAGCTCTGATGGCTCATTATTAACAAGAATAGAGAATGAGGAAGAAGAAACACAACTCATCACCCATATAATCCATTCCTCCTCAAATCCAAATGCAGCAAGAACTTTCTTAAGAAAGGACCATCTGACCTGATCATAGGATTGACCATATCCAACTTAATGAACATAGTTTTCTCCTAAGAAGTTTCCATCGAGTGAATAGATTTTTTAGAAATAACAACCCCATCCAAGATTTTTCGGCTAGCAACAAACCCTCCTTGCTCCTCAGAGATGATTTTGCTCAACCATATCTTCAGCCTCTCAACAATAATTTTTGTGATGATATTATACATAAAATTGCAGAGAGCAATAGGCCTAAACATATCCAAGGAATTTGCTCCCTCTTTTTTGGTTATAAGCACCACAAAGGTAGCATTTAGGGCCCTTAGAATTTTTTTGTTCTTTTGGGACTCATGGACCACCTCCAAAAGATCAAATTTGATTAAATCCCAAAATTCCTGATAAAACTCAATCGGGAATCCATCTGGGCCTAGGGCTTTTCCTTTTTCATATTGAATACAACATTTTCCAACTCCTCAAGGTAAATTGGACCCATCAAGTCCTCATTCATCTCTCTAGAAATAATCGTTGGAATACAGTTTAGAATAAGTTTTTCATTCTCATCATCTGATAGGGAGTCATCCTTGAAGAGAGGAAAAATACCTCTTAGTCTCTTCTAAAATATCCTTGAAAGAAGAGAGAAGGGCACCCTGAGAATTCACAAGAGAGGTAATCAGGTTACCATTACGACGAGCCTTAACTGAGTTATAAAATAAGTTTGTGTTCCTATCCCCTTCCTGAAGCCAATCTACTCGAGCTTTTTGTTTCCAAAAAATTTCTTCTCTTAGTTCCCATTCAGCAAGGTCTTTCGCAGCCTCAAATTCCTCAACAAGAAGCTCCTTCATGAATCCCTAATCTCTAATCTTCCTTGAAGCTTCTTCCATCCTCCTAAGAGTTGCCAGCTTAGCCAAGGAAAGGTTCCCAAAATTTAGTCTATTCCATCTCTTCAATTTATGTTTTACAAATTGTAGTCGCTTCATAAAGGAATACATAGTGGTGCCATGAGGAGGTTTTCTAGTGGTCCACTAGCCTCGCATGAAATCATGAAGCTTAGGATCATGAAGTTGAAACTTAAAGGAGGGATTATTTTTTAGCCCTAACTTCAAAGCAGAGAGTTTGATAGGCCAATGATCATATCCCCTACCCTCCAAAATCACAGAACTAGCACCTCTGTTATTACCCATTCAATAACTGGATATTAAAAACCTATCCAGTTTCTCTGATATGGAAGCTTCCCTACACCTTCTATGTTAGGATATCATCCTAACCCTTAATGTAATAACTTCCATGATGTAATAATTCCTAGTGAACGTGGGTAGTACCCATGATTAATATTTTGTAATGTTCTAAGTTTTAGCTTAGGTAGTGCCCATGACAAATGGCACCCTTTTTATGTAACACATGGTAGATAGGTGGCATTGCGCAGGTAATTCATGTGGCATTATGCATGTAATTCGAGTGGCCTTGTGCATGTAATTCGAGTGGCATTGTGCATGTAATTCAAAGTGGCACTATGCATGTAATTCGGGTGGCATTATGCATGTAATCCAGGTGGCATTTTGCATGTAAGCCAACCTTGGAAGGAAACTCCTTAAATACCCGAAAGGGCACCAATGTAACCATATTTTGCAAAATTAATGAAGTATTGAAGGAGGTTGCCCCCTTGAAGAGGCCTGCGATTCGATCCTATTGTGAGATTGTTCTTTATGCAAATTTTTGTTATATTAATGTGATGTTTATGTGAGTTATTTCCAAGCAATTGTGTGAGAGTGTGTTATTTGAGTTTATTTTATAGCAGGATCTTAACAAGTGGTATCAGAGCGCTTTCCAGGGCCAAGTTCTGCTGCAACTGCAATGATTCTTGCCATCCAATCCGCCTGTTAGGTATAAATTCCATGTGTTTTTTCCATTCTGTTTTTCCTTATTAAAAAAAAAATCCAAAAAAATACAGTGTTTTTTTTTTCCAGACCAAAAACAAAAAAATATATTATTAGTTGAGTAGGTAGAAACCCTGTACCGGGGTTTTAAAATATCGTGAAGGATCTGTCGTTATTGGCTAAGCTAGATAGCCCATAAAGCGTCTGGTGAAGTGAGGGGCGATCAGGCTCCAATACCCAGGCCTCAAGACAGAACTCGCGCACGGACTTGAGCTCCCACGTATCTTCGGGTATATCGGGAGACCATCTAGGATTAAACAAACTTTTAGCCATTAGGAAGCTCTTCGGCCTTGTATTACTCATAGTCTACGGGACACGACATCCTCGGACGATTACCCTCCCGTATTGTCAGAGAGGCAGGTAGTGTGCTCAAGGGTATGTGTGGAATCCTCCTTGAGTAGTGACCTGAAATATTGGTTCGAGAACTATTTTTCGTCACTGTCGGTATATTAGAGGGCCTATGGGTGGTACATACTCCTATACTTAGCATTCCATGGTTCTGTTAAAACTTCAACCTGTAAAAAACATAAAAATAAAAATAAAAATCCAAACATCCATGTTCGTAAACCTGCATTTCAAAAGTGAGCATATGAGAAAGGAGTCCTCTACTAAAAAAATAATAGAAGGGACATGCATTCGGGATAAGCCATGAGGGTGACACTTAAGTCGACAGTCTGGAGAATAACGATAAAATTTACGATGGCGATCCACGATCGAGTCGATCGAGTCGGAGAGGTCGGCACGATCAAGGCGAGAATTCCACGGTCTTCGAGGTCAGAACAGAATTGTCATATCAGTCACCTGCAAAATACAGAGAATCTTGAGTGTGAAACATGGCCAGTTATAGATAGTGCTCCAGTAGCCAACTTTTGCTCAGTAGCTCAGAATCAGAATCTGTAAACACCGTTAGACTCAGCAAAACAGGAGATAAAAAAAAAAGTCTGGGGTGCCAAAAAGTAGTGTTGAGATATATAGCTCATTGTGACCACCTCCTTCTACTGATCATTTTGATATATAGCACCCAAGCACTTTTTTGGGCACTTACTAAAAATAGTAAGTCCTAAAAATTCAATTCTATTTTTAGTAACTGGTCACAAAAGGTAAAAAAAAATGGCCCAGGGTACTCGTGGACACCAGAAATAACTAGAACACTTGGAGTCCCTAACAAAATCCATTGAGAACTTGAACTCGGCTTTTCACTCCATAAGGGAAGAAGTCCAAGGTCTTCGCCTAGAGCATGAGGCCACTAGCAACCGCCTAGAAGAAGCACTGACAGAAGTGGACAGTAAACTGAGAAGAGAACCACCCAAATCAGAATACCAAGCTGAGAGTTCTACAAGGAATCGTGACCATGATCCATCCTTTAGAATGCCCAAATTGGACTTTCCCAAATTTAGTGGGAAGGATGTTGATGGGTGGCTATGTCGGGTTGACCAATTATTTCGACTTCATAATGTACCCATATTTCATCGAGTCCAGATGGCTTCCTTTAACTTGGAATCTGAGGCTCTACACTCGGTTCCAATGGTTGCGTCTTGCCTACCCAAATCTCTCTTGGGAGGATTTTGAATCCCAACTACTCACTCGATTTGGTCCTAGTGAGTTTGAGGACTTTACGAGGAGCCTTGACCAAACCGCAACAAACGAGGGTCGGTCCGAGAGTACCAAGCTCAATTTGAAAAATTGGCCAATCGGACAAGAGGATTGAGTGAAGGGTTCTTCCAGAGTTGTTATATCGGTGGGTTGAAGATGGAACTCCAAGCAGAAGTCAAAATGTTGAAACCACGAACTATGATGGAAGCTATCAGTTTGGCCCGTTTCGCCAAACTCTCTACCCAAAGACACCCATCAAAGTTTCCTAAAAATAGACCTTCATTTCCCCCTAGAGCCCAACACCCAGATGATAATAAACCTGCTGCACCCAAGCGCCTCACCACCGAAGAGATGGATGCACATCGTGCCCAAGGATTATGCTACAATTGTGATGAAAAGTTTTTCAAGGGGCATAAGTGTGCACACAAAAAAATGTTCTTGATAGATGTTGGAGAACCTGATACCGCTGACGAGAGTGATGAGGATGAGAACCCTCCAGAAACACCTCCTCCACAAGAAGAAGGGAAATAGGAACCTGAGACATCAATTACAATCCATGCCATTGCAGGCATTACTACTCCTCAAACCATGAAGGTTACAGGATGTTTCAAGGGCCAACGTCTTTCCATCCTTTTGGATTCGGGAAGCACGCACAACTTCATTGACCCTAGAGTTGCTCAACGGGCAAATTGCTATATCCACAATTGTAGTTCCTTTGAGGTCATGGTAGCCAATGGGGGAACCTTATCTTGTCAAGGAAAGTGTCGCAATGTTAAAATCAAGATAGGGGACTATGAACTCAAGCAGGACATGTTTGCCCTCCATTTGGGTGGATGTGATATTGTTTTGGGATGCCAATGGTTGAGTACATTGGGCACTATCAGTTGGAACTTTGCTAAACTTTGGATGCGGTTCTTCCGAAACGGACAAATACACATCATCAAGGGCTCCCCGACAGGGAACACCTCAAATTATCAGTTCAAACGACATGGAGAAATTGCTAAAGAAATCATCACGTGGGGTCATTGCACAACTATTCTCCATCCAGCCATCCACATCTCCAATGGGTGAAATCCCACAAGACATGCAACAGATTCTCCACAAACATGAGGCCATATTTTTAGAACCCATCACACTACCACTACATCGCTCTCACGACCATGCCATTCCATTATTACCGGATAGTACACCTCCCAATATCAGACCACCTTATGAGCGACTCAAGCGCACCTTATTTTGGAAAGGTAGGAAACAAGACATTCGCTCTTTTGTGGCAAACTGCGACACAGGTCAAAGGATGAAAAGAGAAACAGTGCACTCTTCGGGCACTCTTCCCCCCTTGCCGATACCGGATCAGGTGTGGACTGACATCTCTATGGATTTCATAGAAGGGCTACCTAAATCTGGAGACAATTCTGTTATTTTTGTGGTAGTGGACCGCCTTTCAAAGTATGCTCACTTTTGTGCCCTAACCCATCCTTACACAACATTCACTATTGCCCAAATTTTTCTTGACTCCATATTTCGCCTTCATGGCATGCCAACCTCCATTATATCCGATCGTGATCCCGACCTTACTAGCAATTTATGGCAAGAGTTGTTTAAGTTGCAGGGGACTCAGCTCACAATGAGTTTAGCCTACCATCCACAAACGGATGGTCAAACAGAGGTTGTTAATAACTGCTTGGAAACCTACCTTCGCTGCTTGCCTCCGATCATCCTAATCATTGGGAAAAATGGCTTTCTTTGGACGAATGGTGGTACAACACTTCCTATCATACCGCCACCAGAGGCAGTTTATGAGCACCCTCCACTCATGCCTCCCTCCTACATTTCGGGCAGCTCCAAGGTACAGGTCCCATCAACACTTCTCGAATTGGATGAAGAAGGCTCCATCTTACTTGCACCAAAGCAGCTGCTGTATCGTCGAACTCGCAATCGTACCATCACAGAGGTCCTGGTTCAGTGGCGTGGACTTCAACCTGAGGATGCTACATGGGAGTCTCTCCATCAATTTCAGAAACCGTTTCCTCATTTTCAGCTTTGAGGACAAAGCTTCTTCAAGGAGAAGGGCATGTTAGGATCTCATCCTAACCCTTAATATAATAACTTCCATGATGTAATAATTCCTAGTGAACGTGGGTAGTACCCATGATTAATATTTTGTAATGTTCTAAGTTTTAGCTTAGGTAGTGCCCATGACAAATGGCACCCTTTTTATGTAACACATGGTAGATAGGTGGCATTGTGCATGTAATTCGTGTGGCATTATGCATGTAATTCGAGTGGCCTTGTGCATGTAATTCGAGTGGCATTGTGCATGTAATTCAAAGTGGCACTATGCATGTAATTCGGGTGGCATTATGCATGTAATCCAGGTGGCATTTTGCATGTAAGCCAACCTTGGAAGGAAACTCCTTAAATACCCGAAAGGGCACCAATGTAACCATCTTTTGCAAAATTAATGAAGTATTGAAGGAGGTTGCCCCCTCGAAGAGGCCTGCAATTCAGTCCTATTGTGAGATTGTTCTTTATGCAAATTTCTATTATATTAATGTGATGTTTATGTGAGTTATTTCCAAGCAATTGTGTGAGAGTGTGTTATTTGAGTTTATTTTATAGCAGGATCTTAACATTCTATTGTGCCAAGTAAATATCCCATTATCTGGCTTGATGTCAACCAAGTTTAGGTCCTAGATATGAGCACTGAATACAGAAGAAAAAGGCTCGAGACGGTCCACTCCACCACGTTTCTCCTCTAGACAAGTGATAGAGTTGAAGTCTCTAGCCAAAATCCATGGGTACAGGGGAACCAAACTTCTCACAAAGCAAATGTGCTTCCACAAATTCACTTTACCATTGTAATAAATAGGAGCATACACATTTTTAAGTAGGATGATTTCACCAGATTCATTATCATGCCCGACCATTGAAATAGAGCATCTGCTAGAAATCCAAGTAAGAGGGGGTATCTTAACCCGATCCCATAAACAAGCGATACCACCAACATATCCACATGCACCAATACACTGGATTTTTTCCCCTCTCCACAACTTGGGAGTAATATTGAACATAATATCAATAGCCAATTTAGTCTCCTGAATAAACACCACATCCGTAGAATGCACACGAACCAAATCATGAACAACTTTTTGTCTGGGGATGCTATTCAACCCCCTTACATTCCATGAGAGGATAATCATTTTTGGGGGTTATAAAAATGGGAGTCCAATGTTCTCACCAAGCCTGACTCCACCAAAGTCTCCCCCATTAACTTAATTTTATCCTGGTCCTTCTTCCGACCCACCTTCATATTCTTATCCGAAAAAACATTTTTTAATTATTTTTTGTTGCAATCCCAACACCATAGGAGTTTTGCAGTCCAAGGATGACTACATCAGTTCTTGAGTAGGAGAGGGCATAACTAAATTTGTACCACTTTCTAAAATAGTTTCCCTTATAGGGCTAGACCCAACCATGTCCCCTATACTCAGATCCAAAGCCCTTTATTCTTCATTTAAACCCCCTAGATTTGATTCCTTAAGTTCCCCCTCAAGAAGAGACATTTGATTCGGCCTTGTTATATTTGCATTAGGTAGTGAAATTTTAGGTATCTCCATGCACTAATAAATATCATCTAATATTTCAAAATGGTTGAGTAGAGCATCTGGCTGGCTATCCTTAAGGTCTTTGTTTGCCCTTCGTCCTCTATTTTGGACTTTTACCAGAACAAAACCTTCCTTATCCCGTTACCCTTCCTTTATCGGGGCTTTTCCTTTATCCAAACTTTGTCTAGACCGAGAGGGCCCAGGATTTAAAGCCACATATGAGACAAACTTAGGGCATTTTATTTACAGGTGGCCATATTCACGATAAATCCGGCAACGAAATGGAAGAGCTTCATAGTCAAGTTTTTGAACCCATGTAGTTGATCCAAATTGTATTTCAATAGAATCTAGAATAGGATTATTTAAGTCAATTTCAACACAAATACGAGCAACAGAGATTACCTTTTTATCCATTATCTGTTATGATGGTCCAACCAGCTTCCCAAGAAGAAGGGCAATCTTCTGCAAGATATCAGTTCTCCAAAATTCCAATGGGAGCTATGGAAGCTGCACCCATACTAGAACCTACGATGGACACTCCTCTAATGGGTTGAAACCCACATGCCAGGGTTTAAGAAAGAGTCCCACCTAGTTATAGAAATGAGGACCCCCTTCAAATGCTTTGTTATGATCTGCAATACAAGAGAAAACCACCATAAAATAACTGTTCGCACTCAGAATCACCTCCACATCACCTTCAGAATTCCAAGTCTTCCTGACCCAAGCCTCCACAAAGGGGAGAGAAATTTGAATGCCCAAAAATTTTCCAATAAGGGTATGTTTGGTTAGATACTCCACATCTTTCGCCACCAAGTCTGGTTGAGCCACTAGAACTAGCTTGGCTTCACATTGTTCCAAACATCCATTATTATTTAACAAGTGGTTCCTGACATGCACTAGAAAATCATGTTCCTTCCAGTCATTTTTAGATGAAAAAATATCATGAGCATGCACTCTCTGTGCCGAACCCGATGCCATCACGACATTCCTCCAATTTTTTAGACCTCCTTCGGAAGTTGTTGCCATTATCGCAGAGCAGTTTTTCTTCATCAAACCCTAGCAGAGCTATCTATTAGGATTAAATTGTTTGGATTTATTTGGTTAGAATGTTGAAGATGTTGAAATTTGTAATATTTAAGATCAATGTATTTTTTGCATAGCATTGATTGTGTAGTCTATTAAGATTTGTTTGTATCAAGTGGCCTATGCTCATGTAGCATAAAGCAATGTTGTTAGCTAATCCCTTCCCTATATTCCCTTTATCTTTTCTCTCTTTAATATTTTTTCTAGCATATATAAAAAAGAAACAACCTTCTCTGAAGTCTAGCTTAGAAGCAATTTTGAGCCATCCAATCTTGACTCCAATCTAGGGTGCAAATTCATACCTAGGTAGATTAGAACATCAAGAGTTTTGGCATGCTCAATGGAATTTTTTTTATTAATTTATCTCACATTCAAAATATTCCATCCAAATATCAAGTAGAAGAATTATTGATGGGATGTAAGCATAATAATTGCCTCATTAGAAGCTAGAGCCATTATGTGTATAAGAGCATTTTTCATGCCTAAATATTTGGATGATAAAGATTATGGTGAATATCTATCACAAGGTAGATAAAAATTCATTTACCTAAAAACTCAACTATTGAAAGAACCTCAGGTCTATAACTTCGTTGAAGGACGCAATCCCAAAATTGCATGATTACAAGATCAAAGGCCAAGAAGTTGAAATACCTCTCCAATTTTTTGAGATCTTAGTATTTTTTGAGATATAATGGTAAGGTTATTAGCTTTGTCCTTTAGAGGTAAAGTGTTGGCTTGGTACCACTCTTTAGAAGAAAGAAGTATTAGCACTTGGGATATACTAGCTAAACCTTTTATTCTAGATTTAAATGTTCTAGGGGATAGCTTTTCACTTCTCACATAGTGTACTTCCATATAAAGACATCTCTAGAAGAACATCAAGGATTTCAACATATAGTTTAGCAAAACCTTAAGGAAAATCCCTCAAGATATAAGGTCATCCCATGCAAAATCTTACATATACTATATTAGAGCTTTTGTTTTGGACTTGAGATTGTAGATTTGATAGTCCAATAATATGAGATTTCCTTAGTTGTTGTAGCAAAGAATGCACTCATCTCAATTGGTAAGCTTCCTTTAAAAGTGATGATACCATATTTCTCAAAGATCCCTTAGTAAGGCCATCAAGCCTTACTTTTATCTCTATCATCCCATCCACTTGATACTTTACTAACACCCAAGCCCTACCCCCAACACACTATTCTAGTTATACCTCTACTATCCTTACCCACTTCATAGCCTAAAGAATCAATAAAATTAGAATTAAAATTTGTGGTTAGGAACCTAATAAATAAGCTCACTATGTTGCAGCAAAAAAATACCAATAATATTTTAAGGCTAGCAATAAAGAAGATACCCCTATATCATAAAATTTATGGGGGCATCAACTAGCAACACTACTAGAAATCAAGTTTCTATTATCAAATTAAGAGGAAACATTCATTTCCCAAGAGGAGTATTGGTTCTTAGCTTGAAATGATCCCTACAATACTAACACCTATGTGGTCCATCAACATCAATGTCAAATTATTGTATCCCAAAAAATAGAAAGGCAATGAAAAGGATTGTGGGTATGTTGACTAATCTAGAGCTAAATATCATCATTAAAGAGCCTTCAACTTTTGATTCAGTCCACATATTGACTAAACCTAAAAAAATAAATCTTCTACCATATATCTAAAATATTGATGGTCCAGAAGTCTTATCTCAACCTCAAATAAAACAAAAAAAAAGGAGCAATCCAATTCTAAAACACAAAATCCAACCTAGAAGAATCGAGGGAGTAGGCCAAGCCAAAATATGTAGTATCCTTTGGTTACTAAAAAACAAAGGAAATAAGTCATATAACAATATCAAAAGAGGTTCAAAGAGCCATTCTAGAAGGAAGGAAGTATGTTGAAACCCTTTAGTTATAGCATTGGCAAAGAGCTAAAGAAGACTCCATAAAGGATCAACATGTATGATGTTATATTGATCCCTAAATAAATTGATTTGCTTAGGGCTGCCCTGAAGAACACATTTCCAAGCAAATTTGGTTTTCAAGATCTAAATCTAGTTCAAGACTAGGATATGTGTGACATGGGTAATATTAAGCCTCCTCCCTTTTGTGCCTTTAAGAATGGAAGGTTAGATCATCCAAATTTGTATGGTTTATTTTGGAGCTACCACAATAGTCATGCCTAAGGTTGTTTTTTATGAAAAGGGTATGGAATACACCCAGACTAGTTTCAAGGTATTACAATTAGATGGGACCCTAGTCTAGATAGTGGTACTACACAAGATTTTGGATGTCTTTATAATCTAGGAGGTAATACTAGTGGACCTTCCATCACTATTTGGGATGTGCTTATCAAAGGAGTTCATAGTGAATTTGGGGGGATATATATCCCTAGACTACACTCACATGGTAATTTCCTACAAAGGAAGGTTGGAACTATGTAGAAAATCCTAGTATCTCATAGAGAGGATTGAAGAGCAAAGCATTAATCTAGATGAAGATGATATTGAATCCCCCCAAGTGGATATAGTAGAGCATTCAAAATACTTGGAGGAGATAATAGAAGAGTCATTGATGGAAGATGAATTTTACATGTTTGATTTCAATGTAATAATAAATTTAGACTTAGGAACTCACCACATACCAGATCCAACCAACCATCAACTCCTAGCTACAACCAATCACATGTCCCAAAAAATAGATAGGTGAGAGTGACAAAAAATTGGATCACTTTGATCTAGATATTGATATTCAAAAGAATAAACCCCATGTGAAACATATGGCATGAAAAGGCATGTCAAAACCATGTATCATATTGTAAATAATTAGTATTTAAATAAAGCTAATAAAGGTTAAGTATCATATAGTTATGGGATAAAGCAAGCAACAACAAAGTGCTCACATAAAACATGTTTTTGGGAAGGTGCACCAGATGGTTCATATGCATGTTTGAGGGAGGATCACATGAATTAGGAGGTCCAAGAATTAGCAAAATAGCTAAGATCATTTCCTATATTACCATAAACCACTCAAGAGTTATGAAGAGACAAGTACCATGGCTAAACATGAGGTATTATAGCATAATCATACCTTTGTTGATTCAACTACATGGAAAAAATTCATTTTCATTGAATTTCCAAATAAAATTTTATGAAAAGAAGGGTTAAATAGATGAGTAGCTTCAATTGATTTCCTATTCAAAGAATTCTATATAAGGAGAGTTCCCTTATTAGTATTTCATAAGCCTCGAGCAAAGCTACTCCTCAAGCTATAAATTTATCTCCTATACCCTTAAGTCCAAAAATTTATAGGATTTTGGCTCCATGGACTCCATGCCCAATAGACAAGGCCATTGTTTCTAGGCTCTTTTCCTCATATAACCATAATCCCCCTATGAGTCATAAAACTATAATTATATTTCACTACACTAGGAAAATCTAGTCTAAAGGAGGAATTTTGAGAAATTTTATCATTCAAAGCTAAGAAAGATGAAAGGACCTAAAGCTCTTTCAATAATCAAGTAGTTGATTCTATTAAAATGTTAGAGATTCCTACAAGGGAAGGCCTATGCCAAAAAATTCTAGTAGTTTTAAAAATTCCTATACTACAAGGCAAAGCTAACAATCCAAATAGTCACGAGAGCAAGAATGCAATAGCCACGTAATAGTTCTTATAGCATGAAAGCAATAGCCACCTCAACAAAGCATAGTGAGTGATCCTACAAATCACAACCACATAATAGAAGACATAGAACATGTCGAGTGTCACCAACTTATCCTTAATCATGCAAAGTCAATTTTTCTTATAATTGTACATAGTAGTTAGATTTTTCTAAGCCTAGAAAAAACTATAAATAAGGGAATACCCCTCATCGTTAAAGGTTGGATGTTTTAGTGTTTGCATTTGGAAAAATGTATGTTTATGTTACCCTAAAATTCAATCAAGAGTTGTTTGACTTACCCCAATAAATGTTTGCAGATCTCTTTATGTAATATTTATACTTCTGGCATTATTTGTTTGCTTTAGTCAAAGTCTTTCTATTAGGTTTAATGTTTTTTGGTATTCCTTTGGTCTCTCTATTAGTCTTAAACTATTTGGTTTTATTTGGTTAGAGTTATGGTGATGTTGAATATTGTAATATCTAAGGTCAATTTATTTTTTGCATGGCATTAATTGTATAGTCTATTAGCTTATGCTTGTACCAGGTGGCCTATGATTGTGTAGCTTAAAGCAATATTTTTAGCTAGGCCTCAACCACATTTAATTCAATTTCTCTAACATTTTTCCTCTCTTCTATTTCTCTTTTCTTTCTTTAATATTTTCCCAACATATCTCACAAGGAACCAGTCTTCTTTGGAGGTTGTATTAGAAGCGATTCTGATCCATCCAATCTTGACTCTAGTCTAGGGTGTAAATTCATACCTAGGAAGATCAGATTCAAGAGTTTTGGCATGCCTAATAGGATAAATTTCATCAATTCATCTCATATTTAAAACATTTCATGTAGATATAAAGCAAAGGAATCATCAATGGAACATAAGCATAATATTTGCCCAATTAGAAGCTAGAGCCACTATGTGTATAAAAGCATTTGGGATGCCTACATCTCTGGATGATCAAGATTATGGTGAATATATTGGTCTCACAAAGTAGATAAAAATCGTTTCACCTGGAGACTCCACTATTGAAAGAACTTGAGATTAGTGACTTCATTGAAGGATGTATCCCTTGAATTGAAATATTACAAGATCAAAGGCCAAGAAGCTAAAAATCCTTCTAATTTTTTGAGCTCTCAATATTTAGAAAATATTGAAAAGGTAAATCTCTTTCACACATTTGGACCTCTTCCATCTAGAGCCCTACTCTATTATAGGCCATACACCCACAACCTACAACCTGACCTCTACCTAGAAACATGGTCGAACATATACACCCTAGCTAGAATAGTTTTAAACCTCTTAATCTCCTAGATTTCCATGAAATTTCTCAAGATTCAAAAAATATTTTCCCTCCTATAATGGTAGTGAAAAGATCGACTATGAACATTGCCAAGATACAATTGTTTTAGCTATTATGCATGATATTATTTATGAAGATATAATTATGAGGTTGCTACCTTTATCCTTTGAAGGTAAAGTGTTGGCTTGGTACCACTTTTTAGAAGAAGGTAATATCAACACTTGGGCTAACCAAGTTGAACCTTTTATTCTAGAGTTCAATGATCTAGGGGACAACTTTTTACATCTCATGCAATTTATCTCCATTCAAAGGCATCCCCAAGAGAACATCATGGATTTCAACATCTAGTTTAGCAAAACCTAGATAAGAATCCCTCAAGATATAAGTCCATTTCATGCCCAAGCTTACATATACTACCTTGAGGATTTTGTTTTGGACTTGATATTGCAGATGTGGAAGTCTAATGGGGTGATATTTCCTCAAATATTTCAAGTTGCTATTCCATTAGAGAATGCAGTCATCTTAGTTGGTAATATTTATTTAAAATTGATAATGTTATATTTCTTGGAGATCCCTTAGCAAGGCCAATAAGAATAATTTTAGGCTCTATCACCTCCTCTATTGGCTACTTTATCAACACCTAAGCCGTACCATCAACACATCATTTTGGTTGTGCCTATCCCATATTTACCCTCTTTGGAGCCAAAAGAATTAGAAAAAATGTAAGAGATAAAAATTATGGTCAAAAGCCTAATAAATAATCTCACTATGTTAGAGTGTCAAAATTCTAAAAGGATATTTGAAGGCTATCAATAAAAAATATACCATTATATCTCATAATATCAAGGGGTTTCAACTAGAAACATTGTTGAAAATAAATTTGTTATTGTTGGAGGTCAAGAGGAGGAAACATTCATTGCCTAGGAGGAGTATTGGTGCTTATCTTGTAATGATTCCTATAATGCTAACACTTGTGTGTTCTATCAACACCAATGCTATATGGTCATAGTCCAAAAAGTAGAAAGGCAATAAAAAGGTTTTATGGGTATGTTGATGTTAGAATTAATGCAATGTGCACTATGCCAGTTTGACACTTGTCAGTTTCATTGACAAGTGTCATGTTCATCATATAGGCTTATGCCTATATATTGTAACTTATTTTTATCAATAATTTATTCCTTCAGTTTGATTACTCCTAACATTTGGTATCAGAGCAGGCTTTCCCTGCCCTGTGTAAACCCTTGAGGGGGGATTTCCCTCATGGAAATCCTCCCTCCCCTCATTATTTCTCCCATTTTTCTTTCAAGCTAGGGAGTATGCTCTCCATCCATGTGATGGATCAGAAACCAGAAGCTTTAAAAAAAAATTAATGGCTGTCCATTTTTTTTTTTTTGGAGTGAGATCTTCGTGGGAGGTTTAATTTTTTTTTTTAGATCCAGTTGAAAATTTTTGTTGCTGTTCAGGTTACTCATGGTCTCATGATGTTGGCGGTAGTCAGTTTTGACTGTAGATGTTCGACGCAGATGAAAGGAGGATTGATTTTGTTTGACTTCTGCAAGAAAAATGGGGGGCCATGATGAGGACATGCCTGAACCATATGAGTGCAAAGAAATTTTTTAAATTATAGCCTTGATAGCCTCCGAAGCAGCAACTATTGCAATCTCTGTCTCTGCTACCAAGCACAGCAGCTGTTGGCAGGAATCAAACTCAGGTATTCTACCTCCTTAGCAGCCACAACAAATGCAACCACAGCCTCTGGCGTAGCCCCCTATAGAAAGCAACAACCGATTTCAAACCTGTGACCGTAGCTGCAAGGGAAATGATGTTCTGAAGATACTCTGCTACGGACTCCAACCTCTTGTGACTCCTAATCATCGAGGTCGACATCGGGGTTGAGAAGACAAGTAGGAGGAAGAGCAATCTCCTGCAGGTGCACGCAAAAATTTATCGAACACAACCATAAGAGTGCCACTTGGTGGTTGAAAATATTTCGTTTAGCTTGATTTATTTTGTTACTTATCTGTAGCTATCCGACGGAAGTAAGCAGAAGAGGAATGATTAGCGAGGCATTCAGAGCAATGGAGTACAAGGTCGAAGGGCATTAATGGCATATTAGCAGAACCTCAGCCAAGCAGCAACGTTTGTGGAGCATATTAGGGCTGGGGTGGAGAGTGTCGTCATGGATGGAGGGGCTTTGCTACTATTTAGCGGATTAGAGACGCATAGGGAAGTTTCACCATTTCACCGTTGGTTAGTAAATCAGTCATAGAAACTACATAAGAGCCATTGCTAATATTCCTTGAGGCTGCATCAGATCGACAATTTCAATGCTAAGCAGATATGGTAGCAGATCGATTTACAGGCCCATACAGTTTGTGTCATTTCATACATCTTCTATTGAGATCTGTAAAAAAAAAAACATGGCATTGAGTATGAATGGTTGAGGCAGATCAGGAGCTTGTTTTTTGCAGGAGAGGAATGCTAGGTTGTTTCGGGAGGTTTGTTTCTCTGCTTGGGAAAGTTAGGAGTCATAGAGTTGGAGTAAATGGAGGAAATGACCACGTCGGCAAGCATTGGGGTATTCAAGATGTGTCAAGGATATGAAAGTATAGCTGTGGCAGCTCGTCGATGTCGAATCAAAATTAAATGCTTGAAAGATATAGCTAATGCCGTCAAAGCAGTCCCTATTTTTTTTGTCCTTGCCCTGTGGAGTCGTTGGGGGTTGCATTGCCAGAGACTCACAGAAATCCAATGAAAATTCTTCACCAGGGAGCGCGACATCAGCGGAGATCGTGGCTGAGATCATCGAACAAGACAAATGTTTTCTATCCATTGATGACTACTGCAGGGTCATTAAGCTGAACTCTGTGTTTTTTCTGCTCGGCACTTGTACTCACGAATATATGGGATAGTGTATGTATGGAAATATGGTGTGGATATAGCAACAAAGCATGGCCAAGATAGACAGAGACATTATTTGTTGTTTCACACTACCAGTGTAGTGAGTGATACCGTCGGAGATTACTGTTGGCATCAGCGTCATCGAAAAAAATAGAGTAAACTGTGAGAAGAGGTCATTCGAGATGTTGAAGAAATCAGAGGATGGCCACCTGGTTTGATGGTTTGACAGCCACACTGCAGTTTGTTGTTGAAACCAGAGTTCTAGAAATGTTCGGTGGCATTTGAATGTTGTAATCGTTGTTTGATGACTGTTTTATTTTAAACTGACCAATTTGTTCTTTATGAGAAGTGCAGTGGGAGTGTGGGAATGCACCATAAAATTCACATCTATGCTCCTTGACCAACCAATTTTTTTTCCAGCTTGATGCCAGTGCCCACGATGGACTTTGCCGTTCACAGACGACGTTGACAAAGGAGCCTGACGTGGTTGAAATTGATTACTGCGTGTTATTATTTTTGCATCGTCGTCTCTAAATTTCCCGTATGCGCTCAATGAGTAAAGGCTCGTGTTGATTTCTACTGTAAATCCCCAAGTTAGGTGACTTGGACAAAAGGCTTTATTATTTTAAAATATGATAACATGGGGAGCATTTTTTGTTTTATGGCCGACAATTATTTTTTGTATCGAGTGGAAGGGAACCACTTGTGGGGTTATTATTTAATGTATTGGGATGGCCAATTTATTGTGAAAAGACTTTAAAACTATGGGGGTACTTAATTTATCATATGGGTAGTTGAAGAGAAACGCTCACTCCCCTATGAGGGAAAATTGATCTGTTATTTTTTTTCCTGAGTGCGATGCCAGGAATCTTCTATTCCTGAGGTTTAATTGCTGCTTAGTGAGGTTATTGTTGTTTTTCTCATTGATGAAGGACTTATTGAGATCCGACTATAGCCATGTTTATAGTCGTTGGAAACGTTTTTCCACGACGGACACAATGGTGGTGTCATATTGTAATTTTGAGGCTATTTCAATTGTGTTTTTTAGCCTCAAAATTTTTTTACCTTGGAGTGCACTTTTGGTTGTACCCGACACTCCCAAGGTACTTTCATATGTGATCCTTGTACCTAGTGATCTTTTCTATACACTTGGTGAATGCAGTGGCTGGTTACCCATGCATTTTGGTGGGATGACATGGTCACCATAAGGACACTTATACTAGGGACTACAGAAAAAGACACCCTAGACTCTATCCGAGGTTTTTTCGGATCTACTTCTGAAGACTATAGACGCAGACACTTCAGAAGATTCTTTTCTTTTCTTCTTCTCTCCTCCTATTTTTATCTATGGCTCATCTTATTGTATTGAGTGCATTTTTGGCAGAGATTGACACTCTTATATGGCTCATTTTTCCTTTGTATTAGGTGCATTTTTTGCAGAGACCGACACCTTCTAGATTGAGTTCACCATAAGGAAGGATTTGATATTTATGGTGGGACTAGTCAGTGACCTACGAGAGGCAACATCCTCTGAGGATGACCTATAGAGGCAACATACCTAGATGTGGCTGACCCTGAGGCACCCATGATGACCTTGAGGCACTTAGATGGCTGACCCAGTGGCAACAGACCCAGATGTGGCTGACCCTGAGGCAACAAACCAAGATGTATACACAGTGAATCTAGCATTATTCATAGTTGGAGAGCCAAGAGTGTAGCACCCTAAAATTGGCGCAATAAAATTACAATAATTACATTCACCTTAGTAAATAATTTAAAATTCAAATTTAACCTCCCAAACCGCTCGTTAACCGTCGGGAAATCCGTTTCCCCATTTTTCATGCCATTTTTAGAGGTTGTTTTGACCGTTTGACGATATCGTCGCCGATCAGACGATATCGCCCCAGATTTGACGATTTCGTCTGGATTAGGACGTCCAGACGATCTTGTCGCAAAACTGATTTTGCAAAATTAGCTTCTGTTCCAACGGGTCTCCAATTTGGGCAAAAGTGTGTCTGCACCGTTGGGACCCTCCCCCGTTGGAGATCTCCCAAATTGGGATGATATCCAACCTCCTAACTACTCCCCTAAGCCTATTTAATCCTAAGCTATCCCTTTAGCACCCCCCTGGCTGAAATTATCTGCAATTTAACTCCATCTACGCTAAACCATCCCAATTTTTCATTTGCACTGGTCCCATAACAATTTTGTTGTAGGTACATCATCGTTTTTCAGCCGGAGCCAGCACCCATCATCCCCGATGAACCTGTTCAGATTGGAGGCGAACTTGTCGAATTCGAGGCAATTTTGTACTGATGCGAGACGATCTCGACTGCATTTCATATTGAGGCAATCAGTGCCTGAAGTTTGCATTTCTCAACCTTCTCTCTGCTATTTTAGTCTACAAATTAGATAGTTTATTCAGTGTTTATGTTATTTTGCATTTGGAGTTCACCTATTTAGCTTATATTGCATACTAAGATCATGATTTGTTATTAAAATGTTGTAATCTATTTGAATTACTGTTCATAACTATTATTCAATATTCATACAGTCATTTGGTGTTGTTTCCCTTTATTAGCACAATAGTATTCGTCATATTTTGTATCTATTTTTCTGCTTGCAGGTCTGACAAATTCGTTTGACGAATTCGTCAGATCTCAGACGATTCTATCAGATCTCAGATGATTCTGTCAGATATCAGACGATTCTGTCGAATTCCAGATGATCCTGACTGCTTCAAACATCAGAATCATCACCAAACATCTAGATCAGGTATTCCTCATTTGCATTCGGTAAATTCTCTGTTTTATGTCTTTAAATCTATTTTTTGTACTCATTGAACTTGCATTTTCATATAGATTAATCTAGATTCATTTGGCCAAACCTAGGATATGAATGCTTAAGGTTAAAAACGAACACATTAAAACACATTCCAAACCTAGGCATGGAAACTGCCCTTAAATGTTTCCTGGTGAACCCACCATTCGTCGAAAAATCATCAAAATATACCTCCCTTGAGAGGCGGGACCTTCACAAAGTCCTCTCAGTCCGAGGTACCATGACATCCTTTTCCCATCCTCCTTCCGGGCACGAATCCAATAGCCTGAAGGTAGGGATGCGAAAAATTTGGAGCGATACATTTTGGTGAACCCGACATGAATGCATCATAACCTTTTGAAAACAAAACAAAAACAAATATATATATATATATATATATATATATATATATAGAACAACTAAAACTTAGATGCATTTTAAAACACTTAAAGTTTAAAATCATGTTTAGATGGTAGCTCCTAAGAAAAGGTTAGCAGTTACTATAAATGTATAAAACCAATTGGCAGCCATAGAAGTCAATTCTATCCTTAGTGTGCCTAAAACAAGTAGGAATCAATTCTTGTGGAACGAACTTGATAGAAGACTTAGTCTTATCTCATCTAGGTCCACACAACTTAAGCAAATCAAGAGGATAGTCCTAGATAGAATCCTGGATCCTCACCAACTAGTTTTTTATCATGAACTTCAGAGAGCCTGCCATAGATGGTTAGCTTATAGGAGAGCTTTAGTATCTTCAGAATTGTTCACCTTTGAGGAATACCTCGAGAACGCAGCCATTGTGCACCAGTTCCTAGGTTGTGTAGAAGACCAAGAGGTTGTTCTTACAGATAGGGAAAGATGGAATAGAGTTCCGTGAGCTATGCTATATCGAGAGTATTGCCATGAGCTTTACTTTTATCAACCAGCATCTGAAACAGACAACATCACTATAGCTCTTTTCATCAAATTTTTAAAAGAAAACTTTCAATTTGAAGAAGAACATTTCATGACTCCGGAACAACTCGAACCTATTAATGATATTCATAAGTTGTTTATAGAAAACTAGATTATTACTTCAGTATTATTTCTTGCATTTATTGTGTTATTTGTTGTCTTTATTATATTATTTCAAAAAAAAAAGAAAACTAAAAAATTAAAAACTTAGCAAAAACTTAAACATTTCTTTTTCAAATATTGCAGTAGGTATATAATAAATATATACCTCTTAATTTGTTGCATATATATATATATATATATATATATATATATATATATATATATATATATATATATATATATATATATATATATATATATATATATATATATATATATTTGCTGAAATCAAAACTTAGCACCATGCCTAAACTTAGGAATCGTAAAGAAACTTTAGGAGAAGGAGAAGATTGGTTTCAAGATACAACTAAAGACCCAAATGTCCTTCTTGGAGATACAAATCCGGAAGGAGAAACTCTAGGTCAATCAGACGAAGACTTAGGTGAATATAAGGAACAAGAAGGAAGTGTTAAAGAGGATGGATCCTCATCCCCTAGAGTAACTCCAAATGGAACTATTGTTTTTGACAATGCAAAACATTTCAAGAAATTTCTCAGTGATAACATTGAGGACCTTAATGTGGCAATACGTATTGATAAAGGGCAAATTAGTAACACTCAAGCAGCCATGGAATATATGTGTAATATACACACTAACCCCTTATCGTTCATTGATCAAGAAAGTGACAAGGCTAGGCCATCCAATACGGATATGGTCACTATGGCTCAAAACATGTCAAAACAACAGGTTACCCAACCTCCTAAGGAACCTGTTATTCAACCTAAAATCACTCCCACACAAAATAAAATTCCCTTCACTACTTTATTCCGCCAAACTATTGAGCAATATGCTTCAAGTAAACAAAAACCTAAAACAAAGCTAAATACAAACTTTCAACAATCTGGAATACAACATAATACAACTTCATAATACTGTTCCTACCAATACTTTACACAATAGTAACATGGCATCTAATCTTCATGTTCCTCCATCATATGCTCATAAAACTCATTTCAATGCCCTACCAAACCAATATGGGGGGCAAACTAGTAATCTGGAAGCCATGGTGAAACAATTAGCTTCACGTATGGACCAGATAGATCCCTACCGTCCCTCGTATAATTATCGAGAGATCTCGTAGTCAACCTTTGGATCCCATAGTTGTAGCTCAACCATACCCTAAGCATTTTCCCATGCCCGTCCCGCCTATATATAAAGGAACCGAAGATCCCATAGAGCATCTTCGCATGTTTAGGATAGCATGTCACGACATATCGCATGATGACTTGCTATTACTAAAAATGTTCCCAAAAAGTTTAGGTGGAATGGCATTAGAGTGGCACTATCAATTGCCCATTCATTCTTTGAGAAACTTCGAAGAAATAGCGCAATCATTTGTCCATCAATTTAGTGCCTACATCGAGAGACATGTATCTATTAAAGACCTATACAATTTAAAACAAGACAAGGATGAATGCTTTGCCGATTTATTAGCTAGATGGAGGCAATTGACAGGAAAACTGCACTTTGTGCTTGCCTTATAGGGAAATGTTGGACATTTTCATCAACAATTTACAAGAACAAATATCTTATGAGCTATCGACTGCTACCTTAACTACCTTCGATCAAGCTATAGATTTAGCTCGAAGAGTAGAAGATGCCCTCATTAGGAGAGGCCAACTTAGGAAGAAGGATGATGAGAAAACATCCAGAAATAAATATAAAAACAAACAAGTTGTCGGTGATGGAGTCACTGACAGCAGGAATGTTGCTAATATCAATGCAACGAAGACAACAGAAAAATTCATATTGAAACCTCCTGATAATCCTCCTCGAGAATTCACTGATTAAATCAACCCTTATCAACTATTTTACCTCAATTACTCGAAAGAGGTTTGATCCAATTACCAGCTATCCGGGAACCTGATCCAACTATACCCGGATACAGAGCTGACTTGCACTTGTGATTTCCATAGAGGACCTGGACATTCTACCAATGCTTGTAAAAGGTTGAAACATAAAATACAAGATTTGATTGACAATAATGAAATGGAAGTGCAAGCCTTCCAACCTAAACAAAACCCTCCCAATAATACTCAAAATACCATTCCCCAAAATCAAAATCAAAATGCCAATCAAACTCTAGACATATTTCAACACCCTTTACCACGACATGGTAAAGAGGTAGCCAATCAAATCGAACATCATAATGTTCCCCCTCCTACCCGATATGTAGGAACCATTAACGGACAATTACCTGTTCAGGATCCTCAAATATTTGACACGACCTTATCCCCGGTTACGACCAGGCCCTTACATAATTTTCAAACTTCTGATTCTAGTGATATAGAATCAAATAGTGAAAGTGAACTAGACATTACTTCAAACCAATCGAATAGTTCTGAAAATGAATCAGATCCTATTCAACCCGTCACAGATGCTATGGTTCTAGAAGAACCATTCCCTAGAAGAGTCACTACTCGACCTTCTAATATATTCCTTTATAATGAACAAGCCATTAATGCTCAATCGAGACCAGTTCAGCGTCTTCACTATAACATTGTAGGTACCATTGGAGTCGTTACTCGACAACAAGCTCAAAACTCTCAACAAGAACCAAACCAGAACGATGGATCAGCTCCATTCGTTTTGAAAAACCCCAATAAAGGGAATCATGTTCCTACTTGTTCAATCTAAACCCCCTTACAATATTAATGAGCAATTGTCCAATACTACGGCCAGAATTTCCCTCTTAGATTTATTAAGATCCTCTCCCACCCATAGGGATGAGTTGATGCTTACATTGAGCCAAATGATGGTACCTCAAAACATTCAACTCTGAAGCTATGGCCAATACTATCATCACTCGAGAGAATTATTGTATTGACTTCTGGGATAAATATATCCCACAACATAGTTTACATAAGGACAATCCCTTATACATTATTGCTCTAATTGGAGATGTAGCTATCAAAAGAGTTTTGATTGATAATGGCTCATCTCTAAACATTTGCACCTTTGACTTCTACCAACGATTTGGCTTTAGAAGTGATGAAATGAAGAAAACTGATAAGATTATCAAAGCTTTTAATGACAAAACACAAGAAACGTGTGGAGTTATTACCCTCCCATTGCAAGTTGGCCCTAGAACCCTAGAAACAACCGTGTTTATTATACATTTCCCAGCATCGTACAATATACTTTTGGGTCGCCCTTGGATCAACGCCATGCGAGCGGTCCCATCAACCTTACACCAATGTGTTAAATTCAAGTTTAAAAATTAGTTGGTCACTATTCATGGTGACCCTAGACCTTTTGATATGTGTGCTTTGGCATAACCCATTGGAGTGCAATTTTGCCCTGCTCTGTCATCCACACATCCTAGTTCTTATTTTTCATCTAAAACTGTGAAACATACACCCATAACTTCACCTATTTCCCCTCCATTAATTTCATCCTCCTATATAGATCAACAACCCTCTAAACAAATCATTTTCAAACCTCAAAAAGATCTTAAGTCTACCACCAATCCTTCAAGCTCTATCCCTATAAATTCAAAACCTATAGACACACCTATCATACCTTCCACATCTAAAGATATAGGTAATAAGCCTTCTACATCTTATGCCATTTCTGATGAACTCTTACCAGATTTATCTACAACCTTAATATCATAAAAAATGAATGCTTTCATGCGAGATTCAAACCTTTTAAATAACTTGCCGCCATCTCCTCGTACTTTGGGCCTCCCACAACCTATGGGAAGTACTTACCAAGTCAAAAGTTGTGCCTTCATTTATAAAGGATATGATTGGGGAAGAATCCCTCGGAATATCAAAACTCATCATGAGGGATATGCTCGGTGTTATTTTACCAATGATTATATTAAAGCTAAACCCATGATGCTTAAAATGGGATATGAATGGAAAGGCTTGGGACCTTTCCAAAACGGAATGAAAGAACCTTTCGAGGTAGAACCGTGGCCTGCCCGCTGTGGTGTGGGCTTATTTCCTAGTAAGGGTCAACCCTTTCCTTTTGAGGATGATGATCATCTCATATGTTATCAAGATTATATGGATAGGCATGTTGATTTGCCTCTTAAAAATCAATCGTTTTCATGCAACATGTTGTCCATCGCATACCCTGAAATGATTGCTGACCCCGATGAAGAGTTGGAAGGAGATATCTTCCATGATGTCTCTATTGAAGAAATGTTACACAATGGATTTTATTTTGATGGTTCTATACCAACTATAGCCCAACTTGAAGCCACTAATCCTTAGAATGACTTATCTAAATTAACCTTACAAGAATTGGGTGTTTCACCCACCCCACCTAATTTTGAAAGAGATCTACACATGGAGGTAGAAAACGTCATTAAAATTAATATTGGAACTAAGGAAAATCCTCACATAATCAATATTGGATCAGAATTAAGTCAAGAAAAACAAGAACAATACATTGCATTCCTTAAAGAGTATGAAGATGTCTTCACTTGGACATATGAAGATATGCCAGGTCTAGACCCTTCTGTAGTCATGCATCATCTAGTGGTCCATCCGGATGCTAAACATGTTAAACAAAAACTTAGAAAAATGCATCCCAAAGTGGCTCTGCTAGTCAAAGGGGAGTTAGAAAAACTCCTGAATGTTATCTTTATACAAGCAATTGATTATGCTGAATGGATCTCAAACGTAGTTCCAGTCACCAATAAAGAAGCTACCAAAGTTAGGGTTTGCACAAATTTTAGAGATATTAACATTGCATGCCCTAAAGATGACTTTCCTCTTCCAAACATGGATCAAATCATTGACTTTACTTGTCGGGAGTGGGATGATGTCCTTAATGGATGGATTCTCTGGTTATAATCAGATCAGGATAGCTCCCGAAGACTAGGCTAAAACAACCTTTATTACCCCCCGGGGTACCTTTTCTTTGGAAAGTGATGCCATTTGGCTTAAAGAACACCGGTGCAACTTATCAACGAGCTATGACCTATATTTTTCATGATATGATGCATGATATCCTACATGATTATGTAGATGATATTATAGCTCACTCTATTATTGAAAATAATCATTTAAATGATTTAAGGAAAGTCTTTAATCGATTACGAGAATATCTCATTCGATTAAATCCAGCAAAATGCATATTCGGAGTTAAATCCGGCAAACTATTAGGGGTTTTAGTTTCTTTACGTGGTATTGAAATCGACCCTCTCAAGATTGCGACCATCACTGATATGCCCGCACCTACTAATATCTCTGAGTTACGAAGTTTACAAGGTAAACTTCAAGCTATCCGTCGCTTCATTGATAAGCTGGCGGACAAAACTGGTCCTTTTCTTAAACTCCTTAAGAAGGATGTCCCTTTTAATTGGGACGTAGAATGTAGAGAAGCTTTTGAACTTCTCAAACAATACCTCCTTAATCCACCTGTGCTTTCACCACCTAAATCCGATCGCCCATTTCTCCTATATATTTCCGCTTCAGATTCTTCCTTAGGGGCTATGTTAGCTCAACTTGATGATGAAAAGCGAGAACGTGCTAATTATTATATTAGCCAAACCTTCATCAGTTATGAAACCCACTACATAAGCGTTGGAAAAACTATGTCTAGCGATCGTGTTTTCTACGCAAAAATTACGACATTATATGCTTAGTCAAAAAACTTATGTCATTGCTAAATATGATCCCTTAAGGTATCTCATGAGTCGACCTTATTTATCGGGTCGCACGGCCAAGTGGGTTCTTGCTCTAAGCGAGTTTGATCTCACATTCATAGGACAAAAGTCTGTTAAGGGTCAAATCATAGCGAGATCAATTAGCTGCTGCACCCTTAGAGTCTACCCATCCCCTCATCATCGAGTTTCCGGATGAATGCCTTCAATTAGAGGCAGACCATACCGAACAATGGTCCTTATACTTTGATGGAGCCCGATGCATGAGTGGGGCTGGTGCGGGTATTATTTTAATATCTTCGCAAAAACATCTTATTCCTCTATCCTTCAAATTGACATTTGCTTGCACCAACAATACTGCTGAGTATGAAGCTCTAATCCTTGGATTACGAGCTGCCCTAGCGCTAAAAACTAAACACCTTTTAGTCTTTGGTGATTCCCAACTGGTTATAAACCAAATTAATGAAGTTTATCAAACCCGAGATGATAAAATGCACCCATATAAGGCCTATGTTTTACAATTAATGTCTTTATTTGATCAAGTTACCTTAGAAGCTATTCCTCAAACTAGCAACCGTGCAGCTGATGCTATGGCCGTAGCTGCATCTCTCCTGCCCTTGGAGTTAGATGACGAATATGCCACTATCATTATTCGTCGACTCCGAGAACCCACTTCAAATAAGTCATGCTTAGAGCCTTTGGATGTGTTTCTAATCAATGAATCTACTCCCGAACCTTGGTATACAGACATATTTGATTTTCTCCAAAATGGGACTTTCCCTACCAATTCTAATAGAAACCAGCGTCGGTTATTACGTCGACGAGCAAGTCGATTCGTAATAATTGGCAATACTTTATATAGGAGATCTTTTGAAGGTATCCTATTACGATGTTTAAACTTAGAAGAGTCTAAATCAGCCTTGAGTGAAGCCCACGATGGATCTTGTGGAGGACACTTTAGTGGTAGTGTCATTGCTAAAAAGCTCCTTCGAATAGGATACTTTTGGCCTACCATGGAAACAGATGCACATGAGTATGTGCGCCATTGCGATAAGTTTCAAAAACATGCTGACCTTGTCCATGCGCCTGCACAAGAGCTGCAGGCTATTTCTTCTCCTTGGCCCTTTTCTAAATGGGGCTTGGATATTATTGGCAAAATCAATCCTGTGTCATCTGATGGACACAAGTTCATCATAACCGCCATTGAGTATTTCACGAAGTGGGTCGAAGCTATGCCTTTAGCTTCCTACACCGGCACACAAGTTTCTAAATTTATTTTTAATCAAATCATTTGCAGGTTCGGAATTCCTCGCCAATCTCATCTCCGACAATGGAACTTGCTTCAAAAATAAAGATGTTAAAAAATTATGTCAAAAATATAAGATTCAACATCGCTGGTCCACTCCCTATTATCCTCGGGGTAATGGTCAAGCGAAAACATCTAACAAAACCTTAATCAAAATTCTCGAATATTAGTCAATAAAGCGGCCATGATCGGCACATTCAATTATATCCAGCCTTGTGGGCCTATCGAACTAGTGTTCGAACCCCCACTGGAACTTCACCATTTGTTTTGGTATATGGTGCTGAAGCGTTTTTCCATTTGAATTGGAAGTTCCTTCTTTGGCTCTGCTACTTCAAGATACCGAAGTAGGAGACGAATATCATGCTGGCAGACTCAGTCAGCTGGAACTCCTAGATGAAAAACGCATCAATGCTTTGGAGCATCTCCGTGCATACCAAAACAAGCTTAAAAGATCATATGCTAAAAAATTTCGTCATCGATCCTTCGAGATTGGCGACCTTGTTTTAAAAGAAAATCAAAAAAATACAAGTGCAACTAAGGAACTTAAAGGTAAATTTGAGCCCAATTGGCTTGGACCATACATTATTACAGCTAAATTTGAATCAGGAGCATATAAATTATCTACCTTAGATGGTAAAGAACTTAAAGAACCCATGAATATTTTGCATCTTAAACGTTACTATGCATAAATTTGGCCGTTTCATTCTTGTATATAATTGTTTTCAAAAATTTTATCTTATATTTCTTTCAAATTTATAAAAATCCAAAAACATCAAAAATATTCATAATCATCGAAAATCTTCAAAAACTATCTATTGCATTTATTTAAGGCACTTGTTAAAATTTTTTGCTCAAAAACAAAAATCAAAATATAAATATAAAAACAACTATATGCTTGACTCTTTCGAAACCAAAACAAAATAAAGAAGAAAGAGAGAGTCAACATTCTCAAAAACTTTCTCAAAAGTGTTTATCTATATTTTCTTACAATTATTGCAGTTATATGTTTCAAATTATTTTGGATAAATTAGCATTTATTTGAGTCCCTCACTTGCACACTCACAAAAATAAATATCTTGATTTTATCTGGCATGATTACTAATATCTCTTATATCAAAGTCCACAAAATTCAATTAAATAAAGTTTGAGCATAGAGAATTGATCTTGTTATTTACTTAAGCCAAGCACATCTTTTCACAATAAAATGATTATATTTGTAATTTCTATGTTTTGCTACATAGTAGAAGTGATTTCTTGAGCGAAAAGTTTTCCCTACTATCCTATCATGCACATGGTCTAGAATCTTTGAGAATTGGCAAAAGGACAAGCTCACCCCTACCCAGAATAAAAATCCCTTGCTCTACGACTAATCCGAGCAAGTATCCCTAGCAAAGAAAAAGAAAAGAAACAAAAAAGAAAAGTTCAAGAAAAAGAGAAAGAAAAATCTTCTTTTATATCATTACAGCAATGTTCCAAGCATTATCAAGCAAAAGAAATACAAAAAGAAAAATAAGCAAAGTTCAAAAGAGAGCAAGAAAGCAATAAAATCCCTTTCCATACCCTTTGAAAAAAAAAGAAGGGTTGACGAGCTTGAATCCCTAGAATTCTCAATTATTCGAAAACTGTGAGGTAAGCCCCATAACAGGTGGTTTGTGCCCAACCTGCTTGGCCTTGGGTAACTCCTAGCGTGGTGATATTTCTGCCACATTAGCGACCTTCTTTTGTACAGACCCATGTCTGCTTATGGATTAGCTAGCTCTTGATAATCTGACCTACATAATAGCCTAGTATGGTTATATGCATCTACATCATGGTTAATGAACACTTATTTGGTTTATTCAAATCACTTGTATCATAGTACCTTGCTCAAAACTGGTAAATGAACAATGCAATTGCACACACATTTGTATTTGAGAGATTTTGTGTATCATTATGATAATTCAAGATTGGAATTGAACTCACATATGCACATGGGATTCGTTATAAATCTAACTTTTGTCTTTAAAATACTTTGAAATATATTTTTGCAAATTGTTTGGAATGATTCATTTTCTTCTTTCAAGTGCAATTCTTTAGCACAAAGACCACTATATAATACAAAAATCAAAAATTTCTTTCAAAATATACAATCAAAAACATATACATATATATCTGGTTGACTTTCGCGACGATGGTATAGTTTCAAAACCAAAATTGGAATTTTATGCCTAGCGCAAGTCCTCATTTTCATATTTTATGTTCATCAAAAATCAACCATGCAATAAAACTATCTTTTTTAGATTTTCGTGATGATGGTATAAGTCTATACCTATATATTCTATGCCTAGCGCAAACCATTGTAACAATTTTTATTCCCCATTTATTTAAAATCATAAAAACGTATGACTTAAATCATTATGTTACACAAATTATGCTTTTAAAACGCAAACCTATTTTTATTATTTCATGTCATTATGTCAACCTACAATTTTGCAATGATGGTATAATTCCTAAAGAATTATCCACGAATTTTATCATACTCATTTGCACCATTGCACCAAAGTCTTAAGACAGTCTCTTAAGCACTCTTGTTCTTCTAACAATATTTCTATAAATGGGACTAGCTTGACGACCGAGTGAGCAGCGACTCCATGAAATGGTCTATAATAGCGACAATGTCCTTTGAAATTATTGTTAGAAGTCTCTTTTTATTTTTACATTTCATTACAAATCAATTTGTTACATCAGATTATTTCATTTAAAATATTACACGCATGACATTCAAATTATATTCCCAACGACATAATTACATCCAATTATCAAATCAATCAATGAAAACATTAAAAGCATCATAAAAATACATAAGACAAATTCATATGATCAAAAATATCTCATCTATATATATCACAAATATATATACATCATCAAACCTGGATCGGTATGCCACAATATGTACCTTGGCATACTCAATCCTCTATCAACAAAATAATAATCATATACAACAATGACAGTCTGTACAATGTCAGTGCAACCCTCTAGCCTCGAGAGCCCCTCGAGCTCTCTACCTCATCTCCTCCCCCGCCCTGAGGTGGACGAGGTGGCCCCATCGTCGTCTATGTAGTCCTCGTCCTCGATCGAGACGTGGTCCTCGATGACCCGATCCTGATCGGATCTACGATGTTAGCTGGCAGGGGTAGTCTATCCACCTCTGGCACCAGTTGGAAGTATAATGTTTGGTAAAATGTCAGTTGGGCGATAGCCCGTGTCAACTCCCTAGAGCTCACCCCTCCGCCCCGTGCCCTGAGGTGTGCAATCTCATCCCGCAGCTGTGACACCTCAGCTCGGTGGCCTGCAGCCTCATCCTGCAGAGTCTACACCTGGGCCTGGAGACAATCTCTCTTTGCTCTGAGAGTAGCCATCTCGCTACTCTCTCCTGTGTCGACACCCTTGCCCTTATCGGGCGATGGTGGCCTCTATGGAGATGGGGGTCTCGCCTCCCTCCTCTCCCTCTCTCTCTGCCATAGCCTCTCTTGTGCCTGTGGCCTCCTCACCTCTCTCCCATCATGACCTTGGGCTGCCTCCATCACCGCCTGGTGCCGCCTCCCTATCCGATGCACAACCGTGTGGATCGAACCCTGTGCCCTCATCATCCAAGGAGGGCGGATGCCTACGTACCAGGCATCATAGCCATCAACTACTCCTGCGTCGTCCCCATCCACTGGCTAGATGGGGGCATCATCCGTGTCCTGGCTCCAGAACCACTGCATGTCGAGAGCCCCGCTAACTGTAGTGTTATCCCGAACAGTCCGAGAAAACTCATAATCCCTGAGAGATGGGATCCCCTGCTGTAGACCAAACTACCTCAAAAATCGATCGTACCTATGGAGCTCCACCTCTCCCCTCTCCATCCTCAGCCAGCAAACTCGCCTAATGCGAGCCAACTCCTGTCCGTCCTCGGCCCACCCTGGATGCTCCCTCCATGGCCTCTAGGTGATCTGGTCCGAGACAAGGTCATCTAGTAGCCTCCGGGACATAGGCAGATCTATCCGTCGCTGTGCCCCTCTTCGGAGCCACCAGTAGAAGAATCGGGGCCTCTCCCCGTCAACCCCTGTCATAGGAAGCCCTATCGGCCTCTGCACCGCAATGTGCTCCCAACACCAAACCTGTAGTAGTGATGTCATAACCAGACATCGGTAGCCCTTGTACACAACCCCATACAGGATCTTGTACAATCGGCATAAAACAAAACTGCCCTAAGAGAATCTATAGCCATGATCTTGCATATCGTAGATCACATCCATGAGCATCCATGGCACCCTGCACCCACTCTGGTGGCACAGCAGAAGTCCACCCACTACTCCAGCTAGAACCCGTGTGAGTGTAGATGCCCCAGGCATCTGGCGTAGTGCCTCGATATTAACTTCACCCTTCTCTAGGGCAAAGCTCGGGTCACCACACAGTCGTCCCATAGCACGGCCCTGATTGGCCGTAGGAGTAATGAGCCATCCTTATATGGGGATTCTCAGAATCCTCCATACATCCTCCAAAGTGGGAGTCATCTCCACTGTAGGTAGCCGAAAACATGAAGAGCCCGGATACCACCTCTCTGCTAGGGCCATCAGTAGCCCCATATCTATGGATACTTGTGGCATCTCCGCCACATGCAGTAAGCCGGCTTGAGCCAGCTGATCCCGCTCTGCCTGTGATAGAGCAGCCAAGTCATCTCTCAACCCGTCGTATTTCCACTCCCTGCTCTTTAGTAATCCTCTCTGCAAACATAAACAACAAAACAATAAACAATCATTAATCAATAATCAATAAACAATAATGCAAGTTAAAAATTCAATTTTGTGCAATTGATGATATCGCCCACTATTGGACGATATCGTCCCACATTTGAGCATAATCGTCTCCGATTTCGTAGTTCGAAATTGTCCCTAATTTGATGAAATCGTCCCCCTTTCGACGATTTCGCCCTCGGGCAAAATTGCCGAAATTGAGACAATTTCGTCCCGACGACGTCGACGGCCCAAAAACGGCCGCGATGCTCAAAAATCACCTAAAAATTACCTACAAAGCATATCAAATTAAATTAAAGCATCCTAGTTAAGTCTAGACTCTTACCCGTAGACCGCGTCAAACCTCTGTCGATCTGTGCGTCGTCTCCACCATTTTTGCTTCAGAGCTCTAAAAACCAAAAAAATGAACAATAAAAATGAATTAGGGTTTTACCCTATTTTTCTTAATTTTATTCAAAAATAATTTTTTGCTTTTCCACGTTTTTACCTCAAACGTTCGATTTGGGTAAAAACACGGAGGGGGTACCATAGTAAGCTGTCGTACGATTCGACCAAGAATCGTCGCCTAAAAATGGGAATAATTTTTGCTTTCTCGTAGATCGAGAATAACTCATCTTTAACGCATTTTTTTCGAAAAATTCACTAAAGAGGGGGCAAAATGTAGCACCCTAAAATTGGCACAGTAAAATTACAATAATTACATTCACCTTAGTAAATAATTTAAAATTCAAATTTAACCTCCCAAACCGCCCGTTAACCGCCGGGAAATCCGTTTCCCCCTTTTTCGTGCCATTTTTAGAGGTTGTTTTGACCGTTTGACGATATCGTCGCCGATCAGACGATATTGCCCTCAGTTTGACGATTTCATCTGGATTAGGACGTCCAGACGATCTTGTCGCAAAACTGATTTTGCAAAATTAGCTTCTGTTCCAACGGGTCTCCAATCGGGGCAGAAGCGTGTCTGTGCCATTGGGACCCTCCCCCATTGGAGATCTCCCAAATTGAGATGATCTCCAACCTCCTAACTACTCCCCTAAGCCTATTTAATCCTAAGCTATCCCTTTAGCACCCCCCTGGCTGAAATTATCTGCAATTTAACTCCATCTACGCTAAACCATCCCGATTTTTCATTTGTACTGGTCCCATAACAATTTTGTTGTAGGTACATCATCGTTTTTCAGCCGGAGCTAGCACCCATCGTCCCCGACGAACCTGTTCAGATCGGAGGCGAACCTGTCGAATTCAAGGCGATTTCGTACTGATGCGAGACGATCTCGACTGCATTTCATATTGAGGCAATCAGTGCCTAAAGTTTGCGTTTCTCAACCTTCTCTCTGCTATTTTAGTCTGCAAATTAGATAGTTTATTCAGTTTTTATGTTATTTTGCATTTGGAGTTCACCCATTTAGCTTAGATTGCATACTAAGATCATGATTTGTTATAAAAATGTCATAATATGTTTGAATTACTGTTCATAACTTTTATTCAGTATTCATACAATCATTTGGTGTTGTTTCCCTTTATTAGCACAATAGTATTCGTCGTATTTTGTATCTGTTTTTTTGCTTACAGGTCTCTGACAAATTCGTCTGACGAATTCGTCAGATCTCAGACGATTCTGTCAGATCTCAGATGATTCTGTCAGATATCAGATGATTCTATCAAATTCCAGATGATCCTGACTGCTTCAAACATCATAATCATCACCAAACATCCGGATCAGGTATTCCTCATTTGCATTCGGTAAATTCTCTGTTTTATGTCTTTAAATCTATTTTTTGTACTCATTGAACTTGCATTTTCATATAGATTAATCTAGATTCATTTGGCCAAACCTAGGATATGAATGCTTAAGGTTAAAAACGAACACATTAAAACACATTCCAAACCTAGGCGTGGAAACTGCCCTTAAATTTTTCCTGGTGAACCCACCATCCGTCAAAAAATCATCAAAATATACCTCCCTTGAGAGGCGGGACCTTTGCAAAGTCCTCTCAGTCCGAGGTACCGTGACATCCTTTTCCCATCCTCCTTTCGGGCACGGATCCAATAGCCTGAAGGTAGGGATGCAAAAAATTTGGAGCGATACAAAGAGCAAAGAGCATGAGCCTAGACCAAATCAGCAATAAAGGAGGATGATAGGTTGTTTTTAGAGAAGTCAACATTAAGGGGGAATGTGACCTAATGTTGACTTTTTTTTTCTCTTTTGTTAGGATAGTGCACATTAAGGGGGAATGTTAGAATTAATGTAATGTGCACTATGCCAGTTTGACACTTGTCAGTTTCATTAACAAGTGTCATGTTCATCATATAGGCTTATGCCTATATATTGTAACCTATTTTTATCAATAATTTATTTCTTCAGTTTGATTACTCCTAACAGTTGACTAATCTTGAGCCAAATCTTATCATTGAAGAGCCTTCAAATTTTGATCTAGTCCAAATATTGACTAGATCTAGGAAAAGACCTCTTCTATCATATCTATGAAATACTGGTGGTCTAAAATTCCACTCTTATCCTCAAAAGGAGTAGAAAAAGGGGCAAGCCAAGCTAAAAGCACCAAAATTCAACCAAGAAGAATCTAGGAAGCAAGCCTTGAATAAGTTGTAGTATCCTTCGATTAATAGAAAGAAAAGGGAAGAAGCCACATCGTAATATCAAAGGAGGTTTGAAGATCTAGTTTAGAAGGAAGGAATTATGTCAAAATCCTTTGGGTATCGCATTACCAAGGAGCTAAAGAAGACTCCATCAAGAGTAAGCATGTATGATGATCTACTAATCCTAGAATAAATTGATTTACTGAATGTTACCTTGAAGAACGTATTTCCAAGTGGATTTGGTTCTTCGAATTTGAATCTAGCTCAAGACCATAAAATACCCATCATGTGTAATATTAATCCTCCTCCCTTATATGTGTTCTTATACATGGAATTATGTATTATCCATAACTGTATAGTTGATTATGGAGTTTCCACAATAGTAATTCCAAAGGTTGTTTGTGATGAAATGGTTATGGAATACATCCATACTAGTTTTGATGTATTGTAATTAGATGGGACCCCAATCCAAACAATGGGAGCAGTGAAGGATATTATGATAGTGTTGCACAAAATTTTAGATGAATCACTAATCTAGGATGTATTAGTGGTGCACCTTCTATTGCTATTTAGATTGTGCTTATCAAGGGAGATCACAATAAATATTGGGGGATACCTATCCCTAGAATACACTCACATGGAAATTCTCTATTAAGGAAGGAAGGTCTAGATTTATGCAAAGAATCCCAACCACTATCACATAAAAAATATTAAAGAGTGAAGTGTGAGTATGGCTAAAGATGATCCTAAATACCCCAAAAATGGATATGGAATAGGATCTAGAATACCTAGAGGAGCTAATATAAGATTCATTGGTGGAAGATGAGTTTTTCATGCTTAATTTCAATGCAATAATCTAGGTAGACTTGATAAATCATCACATACTAGAACCAACCAACCATCAAATATTATCTACAACTAGTCACATGTCCTAGAAAATAGACAAACAAGATCAACAAAAGTTTGGATCATTTTGGTTTGAACATTATAGATTCCAATGAATAAACCCCATGTGAAACATCTAGCATGCAAAGGCACATCAAAACCATGTATCATAATCTAAATAAGTGGTATTTAAATAAAATTGATAAACACTAAGTGTCATATAGTTATTAGCTAAAATTTAATGAATTGTTACACCAAAACCTCAAGGTGTTAGTAAAATTTGAATACACCAGGATCATAACATCCCACCATGATCTGCAGCTCAGATCCTAGGTTGTTGTGTACTCATATAACGGGATCCACCACTTTGTATGAGCCCCGAGATAACACTACAATGCTAATATTTTTACCTGCTCCAAGAATCAAACCCAAGTGGTTGCTTTGTTACCAAATGTAACGAACCGTTTCACCAAAACCTCAAGATGTTAGTAAAATCTGAATACACCAGGATCATAATATAAACTACGTAACAACATATCACTCACAAGAAATATTTTTTTAGGAAAGCACACCAAGAATTTCACATGCATGTTTGAGGGAGGATTACATGAATCAAGTTTGAGAATCAACAAAATAGCTTAGTGTTCCCTATATTACCAAAAATCACTCAAGATATGTCATATTGGTGAAGAGATAAATACCATGTCTAAGCATGACGTAAAATAGTATATAATCATGACTTTGTTGTTTTCACTACATGGGAAAAGTTATTTTCCATTATCTTACCAAATAAAATGTTAGCTTTTGAGGATATATGCGATGGAAGAGATCTAACATAGGTCCTAATAAGATGCAATAAATATGAAAGCAAGTGAGTCTGCAATATGACTGGAATAAAATATAAATAAAAATGATGAAAATACAATGCAATATGGAGGAAATGGTCTCTCCATTAATATGAGCTAAATAGCTACATTGTGCTCCATACAGGAGCACTACTACTATCTACTACAATGCACTTGACTTGATATATACTGGATATATAATCTACCACTATGAGGCCCTTTATATAGGAAGATAGATTACTTGAGGCCCTTTATATAGGAATATAGATTACTTGGCCAAAACTCTACCTAGTTGTACAAGGGGACACCTTGCACATTGCCACTTGTGCATTTATTACATTTCTTGAAGTAACTAGCTAACTTCTCCCTAAAGTAATCACCTACTCTAACTATGTACCTAAGGTGGTACATTTACATGACCTAAATGATGTAATATACTCTAACTCTAACACCCCTCTATATTAAATTATTTAGGTATTGAAGATTTCAAATATTCAATATGGATCTTCTTCTTTGTCTTGGATGCTCTTTGACTTAATCTAGTTCTTTCAATTCTCATTGCATTGTATTCTTCCTTGAGTTGGTTCTTCTTCTTCTTCTTATTCTTCTTGGAATAAAAAATGGAACTTATATTCTCCTTCATTTCTTACTATAATCATATCAATTAGTTTTCAACTCTTGATTTTCCTTAATAAACCTTATTTTATAGCCTTTAATAAATTGATATTTAATGTTTCTAAATTTCAATTATCTACTTTGGTGTAGTATTTCTTATAACTCCCTAACATGGAATATTAGAAAACAATGATATTTGCAATATTATATGTTTAATCTATCCAGGTAGAAATCCTTATTTCTCCTATGTTCTGGATTGCAAATATTAGGCTATTTAATATATATTTTCCTTTTTTATATTTCTTTCAAATATGGTTGTTTTACTATATTGTTTCAACCTTATATTATACCTTATATCTCCCTATTAATGAAAGCAAATTGGAATAACATAAAGTCTTACCTTTGTAATTCCCTAAACCTCTATGTATCTGTTGTTGATTCTCAAATGTAGATGACAATACTTTTTAGTTCTCTTTTAACCGTTATCTCCAGTATATGGTCGTAAGCTTTAGTGCTTCTTCTTGAATTCGGATGACATCTGATTTCTTGATACCTTTGATGGCAATACTTGGAAAGTGGATGCCTCATGTCTGATTGCTTTGACCAAGAGCTTCAAATGCTCTTTTTTTGTTACTGCTATAAACATTGATGCTACTATGTAATTCTACCATGAACTTGGCTTTTAATGTTTCTACAAATTTTGCCTTTGGTGCCTCAAATGAGAGCTAAATATTGAAGTGAGTGACAAGTTTCACGACGGTTATATTTGAAATATTGAGGGATGAGAATATGCTTATTGCTACTTGTAATTTTTTTGCTAGGTAAAGGATGAGCATTATAGTCTTAGATGAGCACTCACACCAACCTTATTCCCTATAACATTTTCTTGGTCAAGCTTACAACGAATGGGCGCTTGTGTGGGAAATGTTAGGGTTTCCTTCTAGGTGACAAGTGTCACCTTATCTTTGTGCATGAGCTTTCTATGTAATGCCTCTTCAATGTATCTTTGCAATACCCTTATTAACAATACAACATGGCCAACTCCACATTTTTTGTATGCATTCGATGGAATTTGGAGTGAGTTTTTTCCAACTGGAATGGTGAGCAACACCTTGGGAACTTGAAGCAATAATTTTGAAGGCTTCAAGCAATGCTATGGTGGAGTTTGAAATGCTCCATTGATACTCCTTGGATGTATGTCTAGTATAATCTTTTGTGCCTTCAACCTATTATGAAAATACCTTTTGTAGATAATATTCCCCTTGAATATAATGTTTCTTCTTTATTTGTATTATTTTCTTGTAGGTTCAACTTTCCAAATCGTAGAAGATATGAGCCTTTTGGAAGACCCTTTTATCTTTCTTGGAGAATGCTTTTACATGACTGCGTTGGACTATCTTTCTCCTTGTGAAGAGTGTGCCCTTTTGGAACCAAAAACCTATCCTTCTTCCTATGTAGGGCATATTAGAGAAGTGCAATATAATTTAATTACTTTTGAGAATATAATAACTCTTTGCACCTCTTTTAAAATCCCTAGTTTTATGGCAGCTCTTGAAGTAGGCAATGGATGATTTGATGTTGTCTCTTTTGCTAAAAAAATATTTCATTTGCTTGGTTACTTTAGTAATAAACCCAAGATAAAAACCACTAAGATAGAAGCTTTTTTTTGTAGAGGTAATTTTTCACTATTTTTCCTATAAATTGCTTTTAGTGCACTTTGAATCTAAGACTCACCAAGTCTCAATTTGAAGCTTCTATTGCTAATTTTGATGGTGGATTTCTTCTCCACTCCTTGGAGGAATTTGATCTGATTTTTGTGGCTTCTTTAGGCCATGAGATACTGCAGGTTCTATGCACCAAATAGTGTCTCTAGACACTTTTATTATCTATTGGTTTTTGTGTCCTTGATCTTTACCAATCAACAAACACAAACTAACCCTTTTTTAGAGTAACTAGTTAGAGATCAACTAGTATAGTGCCAATGGATTAATAATGCACCTTTAATGGTAATAATAATATCACCTTATTGCTCCTGTAATAAACTCTCAAAATAATCTCAAATGCACTTAATAATATCTACAACTTTTAAGGGTAATCTATACTTTACCCTTAATGAATATTTTACAATTTTTTTCACTAGAATCAATATTGTAGGATATAGTCATCTTGCTTTCTAGATAGCAAATAGGTAGATGATAATTTTCTTTTCTTTTTTAAATATCCAACTCCTATTTAATGTGCAAATAATCCATATAATGAATTTTCCATATTTGCACTTGAAGAGTATAATTCAATTTATCATTCTACAACTTTTAATCTAAATATGGTGCCTTAACGAAGTTTGATAATAATCCAAATTGAGGTTTAATCAACGAACCTAATTGCACCCAAGTTACTTACCTCTTTGATAGCTTCTGAAGTAGATGTAGATCTTGGTGTTTTTAATTCACCAAGTTTTTGCCTTGTAATGGTTGAATTTGCAGCTTCTTGTTGGCTATCCAGAATAACTTCCTACTTCACCATACTATAGCCTTGAAATTTTTGTCTTGAGCCTTGGATTTGGTGGTTTGATCCTTCTAGTGATATTTTGATTTTCTACTATAGATTTAGAGAACTCATTTCTCTTAACTATGCCTTCTTGATGTGAGAGGCAATATCCAAATCTCCTAGATTTGGTAGGCTTCTTCTATTTGAATATTCTTTCAGAGTTCTTGTTGAATTCTAACTTCAAACAAGATCTTCTCAAAATTCTAAATTTCTTAAGGTTTTCATTGGATTCTTATTCTGGTATTTGGCACTCCTTGCTAAATTCTTCTTCTCTTGGGCTTGTTGTTATATGGTAATAATTGTCCCAAGTCCTTCACTATCAGGTGCTTTCTCCTTGGTAGTGTATTTATCCAATGAGTTCTCCTAGGATCCTTTTTGATGATGCGTCTACAAGCTCTACAACAAGGCTCTCCAAGCCTTCCTTTTTTTTCTTCTTAAGATCTCTCTAAGGTATTCTATCTTGTAGCTTCTATGATCTTCCAATTAATACCTTTTCTTCAATCTTCTACTTTTGTAAGTTTTGGTGATGAGATATTCTTCTTGGATCTATGATTTTTTCACTTTTGGATTTGTACAGGATTCACCTAGTCCTTCTCTTTCTTCCAATAATGGAAGTTCTTCAACGAGATATTATTTTGATCTCTTCATCTCCTTATTTAAGGAAATATTTAATCAGTAAAGAAGATCACCAATATCCTATTTCCTGGACTCTTCTATAGAGTCTTCTTCGGGAAATTCTTTTTGGATTTTTCTTTTGAATCAGGAATTTATCTTCTGAATCAAGAAATCTTCTCTGAAGTATTCTTTAGGAACTCTTATTTGGAGTATTCTTCTAAATCAAGAATTATTTTCTAAAGTATTCTTTAGGAACTCTTCTTTGGATTATTCTTTTGAATTAGGAATTTATCTTCTAAATTAGGAATTCTTTTCTAAAGTTTTCTTCATAATTAAGGCTTCTACAACCTTCTTATTGATCAAGGCTTATATGGCCTTTTCTACTTCTGCACTCTACAATTATTTATCTTGAATGGATATCACCAATATCCTATCTCCTTATTTAACTCAACTTCTAGAATCTCTTCTTCCTTGATATTTTTATAAGGCTATTGTAGCCTTTTCTTCACTTTTGCACTTTGCAGGATTGCAGCTCTAGTAATGGAAACTTTATCGATGTCTTTGAAATCTTCAATATTCTTATTGTTGCAAGTGCTTGAATGATTCTAAGAATATATTATTCCTAACTCTTTTGTAGGAAGCTTCCCAAACTTTTGTTGAATCTCATTTTCTTGCAACAAGTTGTTAGAAACTAGAATTAAAGAATTTGTAATTCTGAAGATAATAATATTCACTAGTTGATTTGTTAATCTAGTGGCTTGAATTTTGAGTCCTAGTCTTCAAAAGTTTTTTTGCATCTCTATGGAAAGACTCTACCCAAATATAATATCATAATTTCTACAACTAATATTTATTTTAGTCCTCACTTATGACTCTCCCTATTCCTCTTGACCTATTTGACTTCTCTTGTGATGACTTTTGTAAGTGGTGGTGCACACTAACGAATCTAGTTTACAAAAGTGCAAAGAGGAACTATGATGGATGTAGGTCCTCCTATCTTGATTTATTGTAGCTTTGATACCGTTGCTATATTTGAGTATATATGCAATGGAAGATATCTAACATAGGTTCTAATAAGATGCAATAAATATTAAAGCAAGTTAGTCTGCAATATGACTAAAATATACTATAAATAGAAATGATGAAAATACAATGCAGTATGGAGGAAATGGTCACTCCATTAATATGATCTAAAGAGGTACATTGTGCTCCATATAGGAGCACTACTACTATCTACTACAATGCACTTGATTTGATATATACTAGATATCTAATCTACCATTGTGAGACCCTTTATATATGAAGATAAGATTCATTGGCCAATACTTTACCTAGTTGTACAAGGAGACATCTTGCACATTACCACTTGTGCATTTATTACATTTATTGAAGTAACTAGCTAACTTATCTCCTACTCCAACTATGTACCTAAGGTGGTACATTTACATGACCCAAATGATGTAATATACTCTAACTCTAACCAAAAAATAGTTGAAAACAAGGGTTGATTAGATGAGCGGCTTCAATGAATTTCCTAGTCAAAAATTTCTATATAAGGAGAGTCCCCTTCTCAACATTTCATAAGCCCTAAGCAAAGGTGTTCTTAAAGTGAGAAATTTATCTCCCATACCCTTAAGTCCCAAAATTCTAAGGATTTTTCTCCATAGAATTTGTGTCGAATATAAAAGGCTACGTATTTTGGGTTCTTTACCTCCTATAAGGAAAATCCCCCTATGAGTTGTCGAACTATAGTGAGATTTCACTACACTAGGAAAATCTAGCTTGAACAAGGAATTTTGTGCAAAATTATCATCCAGAGTTGAGTAACATGAATAGACCTAAAGCTCCTTCAATATATCAAGTAGCTAATGTTGTTAAAATTCTAGAAATGCCTATAAGGTAAGGCCTATGTTGAAATATATTGAAAATTTTAAAAAAATCTACACCACAATGTGAAGCTAACCATCTAGACAAGGAAAATGATGATCTATAGCCTTTCTAGTGGTAGCTAAGCCAAACCTCACCATATGTAAGAACATTAGAACCTATTTGGCGATAGCTAGAAGGGTACCACTATTGGTAGAGTTTCTATTCCCTTAATGGCTCTAGACCCATCCCTCAACCAAAAGGATGGATTTAGAAACTGAGCTTTCCTCCTTTGATAATTGGATTTGCAATACATCATATACCTCAGTGTAGTTACAAAAAAGCATCAAAAAAATACTAGGGAAATAAAACCCAAAAATAATGGAGGAAGAAAAGAAAGGATACAAGGTGCTCAAATAAGGATTTAGAAAAAATATGTAAGCTTGTTGGTCCATATGAAGGTTACCCTACAAATTCATGGTAAAAATATCAAAAGGAAGTGCATTGACCAAAACTAGCATACTCATCTAATGAGGAAGATCGATAATACTTGTGGAAGGCAACTTTTAAGCATTAGAAATCAAGCAAGGAGTAGGGCAACAATAAAAAGGACATTCACTAGATTAGGAGGTGATTGATAAAGCAACAAATAGAACTTTGGCTAACATTAAAGCTTGAAGGACAAGTCTAGGCTAATAATTATTCTAAGTATTCTATTTTGGAAAATTAAGGAAATAATTCTTAATATTTGCTTATGCTTTCAAGATAAAAGCTTTTATCTAGACTAGATAGAGGCTAGACCTATAAAGGAGGCAAGCCAGACCTTTCATGAACTGACATCAGCAATGCACTTCCAAACTTTTGGCAAAGGGAATATCATGAAAAGCAAGATAGCTTGTTGGAACTTTCAAGTGTTGATGTCAACATAGGATTCCAAATATTCCAACATAATACAAAACTTATAAGAAATAAGATTGACTAGAGCTATAAAAAGTTTTTGTATAATCAAAATAATACAAGGGACATTAAAATAATTCAAAAAAATCAAGGCAAAATAGCAACATCCCAAAACAAAAGGCATCAGCATGAAGGACACTTAGCAACTAGGAGAAAATTAGTTAAGCCACATGACAATTTTTAAAGAAGGAAAGTGACAACCACCTTATCTAAGTAGAGTGGATGATCTTGCAAATCATAATTACCTGATAGAATACATGGAAGATGTTGAGTGATTCCATATCATATCCAATCATGCAAAGATATCTTTTCTCATAATTATACACAGTATTTAGCTTTGTCTTAGCCTCACAAAAACTATAAATAGGGGAATGCCCCCCATTGTAAAGGTCTGATGTTTTAGTGTTTATTGATGGCCAACTATATGTTTATGCCACCCTGGAATGCAGTCAAAAGTTTTTTTCTTACCCCAATTAATGTTTGTATATCTCTTTACATAATATATACATTTTTGGTATTTCTTGTTTTTTTTTAATTTAAGTCTTTCTATTAGGTTTAATGTTGTTTGGTATTCCTTTGGTCTATCTATTAGTATTAAACTATTTGGCTTTCTATAGTTAGAATGTTGGTAATGTTGAATGTTGTAACATTTAAGGTCAATGTAATTTCTACATAGCATTACTTGTATTGTCTATTATGCTTTGGTTATACCAAGTGGACTTTGATCATGTAGCTTAAAGAAATGTTGTTAGTTAATCCCCAACCACATTTAACTCAATTTCTCTATCCCTTTTGCTCTCTTCCATTTATCTTTTCTCTCTTTAGTCTTTTCCCATCACATATCACAATGAATTGACCTTCTCTAGAGGTTGGATTAGAAGTGATTATGAGCCATCCAATCTTGAATCTAGTCTAGGACATAAATTCATACATAGGTAGATCAAAGCATCAAGAGAAATCATGGAAGACCATAACTAGTTAAGATTTCACTTAAATGGATGGATGATTAAGACTGGTATCAATTTTCAACATTACTTAGAAGATCATATTCTTTAGTTTCTTCTAATGCTTCAAGGAAAAAACTTTTGTAAGGAGGGTGGAATGCTATGCTATCTAGGGATAGGTATAGGGGATATGATATTATATTGTATATGGGTATTATTGATAGTTGGCATGGGCCACACATAACCCAAGGTTGATTGTATTAATAATATTATATTATTATAATGAGTGGGATAAGGGTTTAGGAGTCAGCTAGGGTTAGGGTTATACCCTCCCTAAAGTAGCATTAGAATATGGTGTATAAAGAAGGGATATTGTTATTGTAATTATCACTCATATCAAGTATTACTTGTGATTGTCTTCATCCATGAAGTGGCTTATGAGACTTTGCCCTCTCTAAGTGGTACTCTCATCTTGGGATATCTTATGGAGTCATTCCTTCCTTAAGGAGTATTATTAATGTTGCCCTACCCTAAGGATATTATGGATTATCATTGTGAAATACTATTTTTGGATGAATTATTTGATATTTTTGCATATTAGTGACTAATTTATGTTTATGAGAAATAAATTTTCATAATAGGAAAACCATAAAAGACCATTTTTTGCACAAGGGATTTTTATTTTTTTGATCAACTATTGGACCTTTTCCTTTCGATGGAGTGGAATTTGATATAAAATCTTCTTAAATATCATTATATTGATCCACCCACATGACAATTTGTCCTTTCATATTCCTTAGTGAGTATGCAATTAGTTCTATCAATTGAAATTATTTTCTTGACCGTTGTGTTTTTTAGTGTGTATTCATAAGCCCAAGTTTCCTTGCATATGTGATTTCTTAGAGCAAATTACTAGTTGATCAAAACAAATCACTCAATGGATTAAACTTGAATAATTTTTGGATTTTTATATAAGATTGACCCTAATAGAGCAAGTTGCTCAAAGTTACGAGTGAATCGCTTCTTGAGTGAGGACTCAACAAAAAAATTCCAAATTTAGCCCAACTTATTTTTTCCTATGGAAGATACAAATTTGGATCCAAAAGGTGAGGAATTCTACCAATTTTGAGATGCCTTGCTTACTTGCCTTGTGAAAATTTTAGATTTTTGAAGTTCATAATGGAGTCTTCATTCACAAAGCACCTATAAAATTAGACATAAATAATAAAAAAATTATGAAATTAAAGGTGAATTTGGGACTAGGTTTGAGAGGTCATGTCCTTGATTTAACCAAGAAAGACAAAAGTAAAGTTGAATTGTGGAAATACCCAACTTCTTATGCATCCATAATTCCATTTTAACAAATTTGGAAGGAAGCGACAATGCCTCTTCCAACCTCCAAATTTAGGTTGGTTCCCCACTATCCTTGCTCAAAAATAACTAATATAATCTAATTGCATGTAATTAAATGCAAGAAATAAAAGGGTGGAAATTAAATGCATGAAAAGTAAATTGTGAAGTTTAGGGTGCAAGAGCTTAAAAGTAAATATGAACAAAACCATAGCATGGAGAATATGTGATCAATCAACTCATGAGGAAATTGACTAAAAATAGTGTAGTACCATTCATACAAAATAAAATTAATAAAAGGAATGGAAAGAGGACAAAAGGGAAGTGCCACAATTGTCGTATATTCCACAATATAGGAGGGTGGTGTCACTAATGTAGAGCAAAATTCTTATCAATTTCTCATTAATCTAGAAGAAAGCAATGTGGATCTCACAAAGTGTAGTTTTGATTTCTCAAGGCTGAAATATGTTTACAACAGAGCCTATGGATCCTATTTATAGTAATAATTCATCATTGAGTTAGCTTGGGTGATAAATTATTACTACCTAGTAAAAGTAAAGACTTGAGGGCATATTTAGCAAAATTATGCACCTCCAAATATTAAATCTATTAGTGAGTGATTTTCTCCAAGCGATGAGTAAATCACTTTAGTCTTCTAGCGCTTTGGTCCTACATACTAGAATTCACTCCTATGAGCCAATTGCTCTTGCCCTACTAGCACTTTGATCCTATGATGTAATCATTTCCTCTTGAGAAAATTGGTGCTCTATTCCTCACTTAGAAAAAATTAAGGTTTTGGAGGTTTTTATTGATTAATTTGAAGGGTTTTATAAATATCTAAAATGATAAGAATCCTAAGTAGTAACTTGTTACTACAAGTCTTAGGTACCCAATGGTAGTCCTAATGGAGGGATGTCACTTTAAATATCTAAACAATGTATGTTCAATGAATGGACAATAGGACACATTAAAATTTGAGTTATGCAATTACCACCTTCCAAAGTTGTTATTTTCTATTAGGTTGGAAATAATTTTTGGAAGAGCAACAAGGCATATTCACACAAATTGTTTGTATGGAAGTCCAAGCTACCAAGAAGGATTGGTATCCCTATTTTTCAACATGTAGTCCTCATAAACAAATATGACAAAGTTTTTGAAAAACCTAAAAGTCTTCCTACCAAGCGAAAACATGACCATGTTATTTGTTTGGTCTTGAGAATCCATCCACCCAATTTCAAACCTTACCTCTATATAAAACACTAAAAGTCTAAAATTAAGAAGTTGATCCATGACATGCCACAACAAAGAATCATTCAACCCAACACAAGCCCTTTCTCCTTGCTAATAGTCATGGTCAACACTAAGGTAAACCTTTGAAAAATATCTCTAGGTTTTCATCCTCTCAATAATATTACCACTAAAAAAATGTTCCTCATTCCTATTATTGATTATTTATTATATGAATTACATCATACCTAGTTCTTTGCTAAGCTAGTATCGAGATCAAACTTTCATCAAATTTGAATCCAATAAAATATGTTTTTAGTGTTAGAAAAATATTATTATGCTCATAGGATTAACAATCTCCATGATCATAAAAAACTCAATAACATGCATATATCAAATTCCCAATAATGAATAATAAACTCATTGAAAGCTTTATTAAAACTATGAAAACAATGTATAAATGCAAAGTTTCTTCAAGTTAGATATTACATGGATTTGTCTTCAATATATACATACATGAGACTCTTCATATTACATGACTCTTGAACTTTGCTCTCCTCAAACTCACGGGAGAACCAACTCTTCATATTTCCCTCTTACATAATAAATCTCACATATTTACATAAAAACAAAGTCTTTCATGATTGCTCATAACTCCCTAATTCTAAACATGATACCTCACTCATATAACTTTATTTTACCTACCATTTCCAATAAGATTTCAAGTGTTTCTCAATCTATAACAAGTGCATGCACTCATTTCTTTTCTTCATGGTGTTCTACAATAATCTTTGGAGCACAGATGTCACATTCATAATTTGTTTGAATACTCACAAAACTTATCAATTATGTATAATACACTTTTCTTATGTTCATCTCCTTTCTTCACTTGGTATTCTCCACAGATTTATCATATGTTGGATGTCTCTTCACTGGATGTTTCCTCTCCACTAAATTCTTAGTATCTAGCTACATCGTCAATAATATGGCCTACAATGCTCTAATGTTTTTTATTAGTAGACTTGCACTCACACATTCACTTGCTACCTCAATAATTCTTCTTCCAATACTCAACCTTATCTCCTTCAACCGTTGCAATCACTCTTCCTCTATCACTATTTATTTTGCTATCTTCTTCATGCTCCTTCAGCTATTCCTCTCATGTTATTCCTACATCAATCTCACTCAACATGGTTTTTTCCAAGCTCACACAAGATGGTGGCTCTTATACCACTGTTAGCAAAATATTGTTATGCTCATAGGATTAAAAATCTCCAAGATCATAAAATAACTCAATAACATGCATATATCAAGTTCCCAATAATTAACAATAAACTCACTAAAAGTTTTATTGAAACTACTAAATCAATGCATAAATACAAAGCTTCTTCGAGTTACATATTACATGGATTTATCTTCAATATATACATACATGAGACTCTTCATATTACATGACTCTTGACCTTTGCTCTCCTCAAACTCATGGGAGAACCAACTCTTTATATTTCCCTCTTACATAATAAATCTCACATATTTACATAAAGATAAATTCTCTCATGATTTTTCATAAATCCCTACTTATAAACATGATACTTCACTCATATAACTCACACTTACTAACAAGACACCTCACACACATAACTCCACACTTATTTACATGACACATACTCACACTTAATAACTTGACACATACTATAAACTCAAATATCAAACACACTCCCTAATATAAATATTTACAAAGGTACCAAATAATGTAATACCTCCAACATTTAGACCTACTTTTGGAACTCATGATGGTCATTACAAGTATCTAGTAATTATAAAAATTATAGGTCCCTTGATTGTCCTTGTAAGAGATATGTTTTAGAATAGACAAAGGAGGATAGTATATCCTTCAACACCTTGAAAGAGACTATGTGCTCCGTCCTATTTTTGGTTAATCCCAAATTTAGAAAACACTTATCATCAAATGTGATGTTTTTTTTAATATGTATTAGTGACAATGTTATGTTAATATAAAAAGGTCATAATTTGAATTACAAAAGTAATTTTTTAGGAATAATTTGGGCAAATATACTTATACGAAGGATATATTAACCATGTTATATGCAATCAAAAAATGAAAATCTTATTTGCTAGGTAGCGTAAGAGCTAATTCTGTTGTGGTGTAATCTCAAGTACCACCTCAACTCTGAAGAGTGCGTAGGGAGCCAAGTATGTGAAAATAATTTTGACTGTATGTATGATTTTGTCATTTGTGGTATTGTATAGTTTGTATGCTAAGTGTTTGATGAAATGATTATTAGTTTGTGTAATTCAAATGTACATGTATTTTAGATGTAAATGTAATTCGATGTTCATATAATTCATATGTATATGTAATATAAATGTCATGTAATTAGAATGTCTTATCATTAGAAGTGTTAGGGTAGTTATGTTTAGGTACAAGAAAGTTACAGAAGTTAGCAAGTACCTCCCATTTATTAGGAAAAATATAAGTAGATCCCTTACATTTTGGAATAGAGACATAATGTAATATAATTCATTCATCCATCTAGTTATGTATGCCCAGGACCATATCTCTATTATGCATATAATTTTATGTGACTGTGAAATAAATACATTGTTTTTGTAATTGAATGTACATTGTTGTTTGTACATAATATAAATAAAACATGTAGTTTAGTTTCATTTTAGCTTTGGATATTTCTTTCTCGTACATGGTAGTTGTTTATTGATGATATTTTCTATCATTTATTCCTTTATGTTCCTCCAATGATGGAATACCATTTTTATGCTACATTTGATATCATTGTTGTATGATGTTCAAACCAATGATCGTGCAAACCATTGTATATGGGAAGAAGTGAATGATAGATAACCTAACATGAGGATGTGGGAGACATAGATGCATAAGGATGAGCAAAGAGCTAATGAGAATGAGATAATTATGCAACAACAAGTATGAAGGATTCTTAGACATGGAAAAATAATTATGTGATGGCAACAAATAATCACATGGCAATGATGAGTTATACAATGTTAAGGAATTGTATGATGGTAAAGTTGAAGCACAAACTACCAAAGTGCTAACAAAACTTTCTAGTGAGGAGATGCACACATCAAAAGTAAAACATGCATGGAACCCTTAGAAGGAGGGTAGTCCAAAATAATAACAAGCAAAAATATGGCATAAATTATTTTTATGATGGAGAAAGACACATAAGTGGATGCATGAGTAAACAAGAATTGAGCCAAGGGAAACATTTTCACAAGTGGTGAAGAAAGCACTGTTGGTCAAATATCTACCTAATTTCTAAACATTGCGTTAATACATCCTAGATACGACCAACATTGAAATATCGAAAGAAAGAGATGTCCTCCGTGCCAATATCTAGAGAGGGTTGGTTCCCTAACTAAATCCTACACTAGTAAAATACTAGGGATGCAGGAAATAAATTAGAAAAATACAGGAAGAAATGAGAAATATGGCCACAGGCCAAAGTACACGACTGGTGTTAGACTAACTAGTAGGAAAAAACCAAAGCACAAAGTAGAATTTGTAAAAAGAAAAGAACATAACAAGCTCATGATCTGGCCATAGCAACTATCAAAATGACACTCCAACATTTACTTTCCTATTAGAAATTTTAAATCCAATGACAAAATTTAAACAGAACAGCAAACAAGACGAGAAAATAGAAATAGAAGAACATACAAGATCACTTGCGAATTCAAAAATTGATGCCTTGTATTAATGCAAAGAGCTTGGAGAAATATCTCGCAAAATGTCTAACCCCCCTCTTACAATAAAATTTGATTCGTATTTATAGATGTTTTCATCTCTTTCATTAAATACATAGGAGAATAAGATGTCCCGAGATCAAAGACAAAACTAGCAAAATCCTCCTCAAATTATTTGAAAATACATCCTCTTGAGAAGACAAAATTCCTAAAAATATGTAATTCAAGTGAGGGTACGCAGATTGCAAAAAAGACATTAAGTTCTCATGAGTGCCTTTGGTACATTGGAAATCATGAAAACTCGTTTCTTCTCGCCTTCCTCTTCGTGATCCATAAAATGGAGTTACTGAGAGCATCCCTAATTAAATGCATAAACTCAGCACCTTTGAATCTTTGACCAAATTTCCATTTGCCCACATTTATTTTTGCCTCAACATCTATTTTGTCCCATTTCAAACTGAAACGCGCACGTGCGACACAATGGAAGTATGTTCACCCCTAAAAAGGGCGAATGCAACGTTTGACCCTTAGGAAGGACAAACGCGATCCCAATGTGCCAAAATGTTAGTTTGCCCATAGGAAGGGTGAACGCGATCCCAATGTGCCAAAATATTGGTTCACCCATAGGAAGGGTGAACCGGAGGTTCTCCCCTCAAGAAGGGTGAATGCAATATGGTTCGGCCCATGCGCAATATGGTTTGGGTGCACGTGCATCCAAATATCGTCAAAACATGTTTACCTCTAAGAAGGGTGAATGACACATTCACCCCAATGTTAGGGTAAATGCGACCTTGTGCTCTAGTGCTTTCGCCATTGTAAGCTTTTAAACATGTTCACCCCTTTCAAGGACGAATGGGACGTTCGCCTCTCCTTATGGGAAAATGTAAATATATGGCAATTTAACTAAGTTATTTTCATTTTTTTTGAACTGAAGTAGACATTTCTCCATTAATCTTTTACAAAGATAAATTCAAAAACCTTTTGATCATGCACCAAAAATGTACAATTATTTAAAACATCACAAAAAGATGTAAATATATACTGCCGCTACATTCAAAAAATGAACCCAAAGTCTTGAAAAAAATTCTCAATGAATGCAAAATGGCCAACTTTTCTTGGTGACTCATAGGGTATCTAGCTCACATGAATGCAAGCGATCCCAGGACTTTATCCATTGGGTGCAGAGTCCTTTTCTGAAGCTGACGCAGTTGATTTAGTCGAAGTTGTCTTCTTTACTATTGACCTTTTTCGATGCTACTTTCTCTGCACATTCTTGCTCTTTTGCCTCAGCTGTAACCCTGAGTACTTCAGCATGTTCAGCCTCTTCTACTACTTTCATCGTTGCCTCATGATTTGCCATCACTTTCTCCTCTTGCTTCGTGATGGTATCTAAAATAATCTCATAAGCACAAACAACATCACGCCAACCATCAATGCTAAACAAGCAATGAACGCTGAGGGACTTATAGACAAAGCAAAGATTCTGCACATCTATCAATTTAAGGTGCTTTGAAAGTTGAGCTAACTCATAAAGGGACAACTCCAAGCGCGTATACTTCTCCATCAAATGCAATACCTGCGCTTCAGCAAGGGTTATTTCAAGGCATAAATTTCTAAAGTATCTTCAATGAACGTACACCAAAGTTCCTACAATTGTTCCATTGGAAGAGGTTTACCCCACTCATCTACGAAGGTGGTAAAACCCAATTGGTCAATAGTCTCAAAATGAGACATGGAAATCATATGCTCGTGCTCAATGGTATTGAGAATAGTCTATCCTTCCCTTACTAGGTCCATGCGCTGAAAGTAGCTCCGTAATGTTATCTGTGCTCGGGACCAAGCGTAATCCATCTCATTGAGGGGGTGAATATGCAAAGTAGTATTCAACAAAGCTTGTATTTTTACAACTATCTCCATATATGGTGAAAGCAGTTCTTCCATGGAATCAATTGTTTGTTGCTCAATTTGGATTTGTATCTGTGCTTCCCATAAGTACTGTAATACTTTAATAGCGTGCACAACCAATTTTATAGAATTTTGAATGGAGCGGAGGTGAGCGTCCTTAATGTTGTCGTGTGAAAATCCTACAACAGGCATGGATTTCTCTTCAAGCTTCTTCTAGAGTTCTTCTACCCGCTAATAAATATTATGCATTTCAATTTGAGCGGTATCATGCTCCTTCAAGTGTACCTTCACTTGATTGTGTAGATATTCATTTTCAGTGGTTTTTCTCTCTTCTGTCGCCCTACTCTTGGCCAAGGCATTTTCAAGCTCGAGTACTTTATATTGCATATCAAAATATTTCTCCTTATAGTGCTCCTCGTGCAGATAAAATGAGCTCATATCCATCTGCATATTACCCATTTTCTCAATGGGATTAATCTATGTTAGATATTCAGTTATAGTCTCAGAAACGTAATATTCGGGCTGCAATTCATCTTGGGGTTTTTGGACCAGTGGAGTGAATGTTGTAACATGAGCCTCCTTGGTGATTGTATCGAAAGCCACCTTCTTGATTGGCCACATTGACACTGAAGCTTCTTTTCATCGCATACTTTTCAACCATTGAGAAGAGCTTAAGTGCGCCCGATTTAGTTTTTAAACATTCGAATGTTTTTAGGCTACCTGCGTATCTGGGACAATCTGTAGCTACAAAAATGGTGTAAAAGGGATAAAAACTTCTGAGTGGCCAAGCCAAGCGGATAAGGACAACACGGATAGAGGTGGAGGAACAGATGCAGGAATAGTGGAAGAGAGAGAAGTGGTGGATGAGGTGGTAGACACAAGTGCAGCTATAGTTATGCTAATCCTATATGGAGCTTGCATACTAACAGTGATAATGGTAGAGGTAGTGATGACCGAAGGAAAGGGACGCGAAAAGGGATTTGACCCGGATGCATATGAACTGAAAGAAATAGGGGTGGAGTGAGAACAAAAGGAGCAGTAGAATTTTCAAAAGTGGAAGAGGATACCATGGAAAATGAAATATATGGAATATCGAAGAATGAAGAAATAGAGAGTGGAGAGGACAAAAATGTAATGGATGGGACCGAAGAAGAAACTACTGCGTGCTCCATAAAAGAGAGAGAAGAAGAAGGAAAAGATGATGTACCTTGGGGTGCAAGAACCACTTGCTCAGCTGATGGAGGAGGTTGTGCAACTAAATCCTCTTCTCGTTCTCCTTTTGGTTCTCCAACATCAAGAGCTACTTCCTTGTACAAAATTTTGACATGCGAATCCTTATAAATTTGCTCCTCCTCTTGTTGCACCATGGGAAATATTTGCACAAATGAAGTAGGGAGATCGTTATTGAGCGAAGGATTCACTTTTGGTACATAAGCGGCTATAGAACTCAGCACGACAAAAATTGTGGCACCCGAAGACATGGGATTTATAACAGTAGACGTAGTGGTCACACCGTTTTGAGGTCGTTTGGCCACTTTTGGAAATGGGGGCGCCATCGGCTATTTCTACTACTTGGGCGCGAGAGCATCCTCCTAGGGTTGCTTCATCCTTTGAGACCATCTTCAAAAAACATACTACTCTTCCTCTTCATCATCTTCTTCGGTCTCACCTTCGACCATTGGGTCCTCCTGCTCAGGTTCATTTTCACCACTTTTAGACTGTTGAAAGCTTTGTGGCAAAACAGTGACAAAAGCAACGGGTTGATATGATTCCACAAATCTATCATAAGCTTTAGAAAACTAAGTATCAAGCTTCAACCCGTAAGCAACATATGGCTTCCTATGATGAATGCGCATCACCCACCAGTTCATGATTTTCTCCTCACTCCATGTCGAGTTAGATTCCTTAAAAGTTCAGAACAGACCAGGAGGAGGAATATGTGTTTTATTCTTTTTAGGATTATACTTCGCTTCCTGCTCATAATAATCATGCCATGGAGGAAGGGAGGACATTTTATCTATGTGCCAGTTCATGTCTGGCCCATAAAAATTGTTACGCTGCTTCTAAATATCTAGGCATGAGAAGAAATGAAAGGTCTTTGCCTTGATAATTTCCAAAAAAAATTTGAGAGGGTCGTAACGCCATCGCTACAGCAATTCAATTAATCCTAGGTCCCAAAGCTCCACCATTAAAAGGTGATTTTTCCCAACCTAGTTCACTTCAACACTCCCAAACTTAAAAGGCATAGTGCAGGTTGTCTTTTTCCTTTGCCCAGAGTCATATATGTCATTGACGTAATCTACCTGACGCACAACTTCCATTGCAAAAACGTGCATAGTATAAAAATAAGGCAACAAAAATGGTTTATCTGTGTACCCAAAAATTCAAACAACCACACCTTGAGTGAGCAAAAGATATCACCCCTGTCTTCTAAAAAAATAGCATCTCTCAAATCGCGCAATACCCTATCACAGTTTCCACACAGAAGTTCAATCGCAAGCCCTAAAAACTAGCTATTAAAGCTATACACAGACTCTCGTTTCATCAACACCTGAGTCCACTTGTAAATAGGTAAGGGCTCATCTTTTTCGCCCGAAAGTGTTACTGCAATAAAATAAAAATGATGTTGCATCTGAAATAAAAAGAACCAGACCAGTATCAAAGTGTGCATAAATGATTTAGACTTTCCTTTCTGCAACTTCTGCAATTGTAAATTAAGCCTTCGAGAAATAAAATCGACCCAATAAAAATAAATTGGATTTCCACCCTATCTCATAGCAGCAGGAGAATAAAATTCCACCTTGCAAATGCATTGAGCCATAGCCACCTACTATTTATGCACTATTTCGTTAGAGGGCAACCCAATAATACAGGCAAGCATAGAATAAATATCTTGGCTTTAAAATTCTAAAAGTGATTTGGGTAAATTTGGCAGCTGCCCCATCTGTGGCTCCTTGATGAGTTGTGTCTCCATAAATTGTCTCATAGTAACTGTAGAAACATATCTATATTCCTACTCATTTGTATGAACTTTCTTATTTACTGCATAACTTGGGGTCTTCAACCCACATGTAAAAGCCTCTCGGACCTCATCTGGTGTAATTGTAAAGATAATTTCTTTCCTGGCATTTTGCACAGCTTTGGTAAAAGGATCATAAAATTGTGTAATTAGTTGTACCATCTTAGGGCATGGATGCACAAACGAACATAAGTACCACAAAAGTTGCGAATGATGAGTCGTTGTGAGCCAACTATTAAATAAAACGCCCTGGATCACCGTAGTTTCAACCTCTTGCCTTAACCGATCGACCCCCTTGTGTGTAATCAAACAATCCCCAATTTTTGCCATTTTATCTTCATAGGGGTCTAGGTCGACATAGTCATTCTTCCGGGATTTCTTAGTTCTAGAACTTATGTCTTGCTTCTTAGTTGGCCTTGCCTCTGTAATCTCCTATGCCTCACTCGACTCTTTAATGCGTTTTCCCATCCTATCTGACAAATTTTTGAATGACTCTGCAATTTTTTGCTTTGAACCTTTGGAAAATCTTTCTAAAAAATTCTTCTACATTGGAAACGCAAGATACAGCAAAGCAGGAAAATTTTTAAAATAATAAGAAAAAATAGGATTGGCCTTTTTACCTCCCAAAATTTATAGGAGCGCTGTCAGCTACTGTAGTGATTTGAAATTAAATGTAGGCGCATCTTTGGAGGGGAATAATCCTCGAAAAACCATTCATGTGCTATTTCCAAGACACAAAAACCCTTCCCTTCAATTTATCGCCAAATTCTCCTGGAGACTCATGCTTTTGCACTACGCAATTATGCATAGAAAAGTATGCCCTGGCATCCAAAGCTTGCTGGGAAGACCAACCTAGATGTTCACCTACCAATAATTAATGCTTGCAATCGCCTCAGAAAGCTAAACTTGAGCACTTCCCACGTTTTAAAACTATGATTGAATTATGGTGTGCTTTCGATTACTGACACGTAATCCAGAGGCGTATTTATTTCACAACGTGCCCCAAAATTTTTGTCTCCTCACTTGGAAAAAAATGCTTGGGCGCTCAACTATTCCTTCACGATTTTAAAATTTGCGTGAATATGTTCTATCTTTTCATGTGGGTGACTGTGTCTTAAAAATTTCACAGACATGATTTTTCTAAAATTGGATTTCCTTCAAAAACTTCGAACATGATTTTCATCCCTTCTAAAAAGAGCCACGCTTTTTTTTCTTTTTTTGCTTTTTAAAGCAAGATTTAAGGGAAAAAACCAAAAAACAAAACTTTCCACCTTTTTTTCTTTTCTTTTTTCTTTCTCCTTCACCTGGTGATGTTATAAAAGTAAGTTTACCCCTTAACTTGGGCGAATGTCTCGTTCACCCCATTGAAAGGGAAAACATGAATTTAAGTTAATATGTATTGTCGTCAAACTCAGGCTTACTCCCTTTTCAGGTGAATGAAGAAATTTAAGTCGTTCTTGGGGCAAAAAGCTCTTTTTTTTTCATAAATCTATATATATCCCCTTATATACAAAAATCATCAAAGACAAAGAGAATATTTACATATGTACAAATAATTACCTTCAATAGATCAAAATCACATAACATAGGCCTTCAAATGAAGGTCATTCACTGGGATGGGGAGCTTATAACCGTCCATGTCACAGATATGATAAGCATTGGTAGAATTTACTACAGAGACCCAAAAAGGTCCTTTCCATATGGCATCAAACTTATGGTGCTTTTCAGGCTTAGATTTCTTCTCATTCCATTTTAGCACTAGTTCACCCACCTGAAAACATCGATCACTTGTATTTTTCTTAAACCATTTCTTTATCTCTACAAAATGTTTGGCAAAATCTAAGTAAGCCTGCTCCCTTTCTTCCTGTAATTGCAGCAACTGCACCAACCTTGCTTCCATAGGGTCATATTCTTCATCTTCATCTTGGAACATTTGCAAAGTTTGGAGCATTGGTAATTCAATGTGGGCAGGGATGATGGCTTCTTTTCCATAAACCAAAGCATACAAAGAGGTCTTTATAGACTTCTTCACTTAAATGTGGTCGGCCCAAAGTGCTTGGTTCAATAACAAATGCCAACTCCTCTTGTTACTGCCCATCATCCTTTTTAGAATCCGCAGTAAATTTTTGTTAGTAGACTCAGTCAATCCATTCCCTTGTGGGTAGTAATTGGAGGATGTCTTCAGGTAAATACCATATCTGCTAGTGAATTCTATAATTTTGGCTCCGATAAAGGGAGTACCATTGTCAATTACCAAATAATCTGGTATACCAAAATGAGTGATAAGGCTCTCCAGAAAAGAGATCACCGTCGCCTGATCAGCCTTCATAGTGGGTATGGCCTCCGCCCACTTGGTGAAGTAGTCTATTGTCGTTAAGATATATTTATGCTTTGCAGAATAGTATGGATCAATAACGCCAATAAAATCAAGGTCCCATTACTGAAAGGGTGCTTCCACCTGAATTGGATGTAGCGGTAATGCTCCTTTTCTGATTTGGCCTACATATCTTTGATAAATATCGCACTGTTGGCTTATCTTGTGTGAATCGACAAAAAGGGTAGGCCAATAATAACCTACCTGAATAATCTTCAAAGCCATGGGTATTCCTGCGTAATGCCCTCCCGATAGCCCAGAATGGAACTCCAATTTTTTTTCCTTTTTGGAAGCCTTTACACACCTGAGCAACACACCATCTATATTTTTATGATATAATCCATTAGGCAACAGTACATACCTGAGCGCTTGCAATCGGAATCGTCGACGTTGTGAGAGATCAATACGATTTAGACATCTTCCAAAAGTAAAGTAATCAACCAATTCCTTTGTCCAATATTTATCACCTACTATGTGATTTACGCAAATTACATCTTCATGACTTGCTTCAGTCATTTTAGCAACAACGCTTTTGGCCAGCTCTTGAAACAGAGCACGTCCATGAACCAGTTTCATCGGTCGAATCTCCACATCATACTCCTGGATCTTTGTGACCCAACCGACCCTTTTCTCCCAATTCTCCTTGGAGTATAAATTTTTGAACATCAAGATGGATGATGTAAACCACAGTCTTACTTTGAGAAACAAAGTGGTGAAATTTCTTTAATGCTTTCATTACTGCATAAAATTGCTTCTCAATAAAATTGCACTTCTCCTGGTGCGACGCTATAACCTGGCTTAGAAAAGCAATAGGCTTCTCCTCGCCATCATCTTGTTTCTGTGTTAGTACGACAACATAGCTCTCCTGATAACCTACTGCATAGAGGATGAAGTCTTTGGAGTAATCGAGATTAATCAAAATTGGAGCTTGAGTAATTCTCTCTTTGATTTCTTGAAATGCTCGCTTCCTAGCTTCTGTCCACTTAAACTCAACATCCTTCTTCAAAAGCTCAGTCATGGGATTGATGACTTGAAGGAAGTCAGCAATAAACTTGTGAATAGAGTTTATTTGTCCAAAAAAAGATTGTAAGTTTTTCTTATTGATGGGTAACGATAGTTTCATGAGCACTTCAGCTCGTGCAGGATCTATGACCAATCCTTCTTGCAATATCACATGGCCCATCAACTTTCCTTCTTTAACTGTGAAGATCGACTTCTTTGGGTTTATGGAAATCCCAAATTCTTGGCACTTCTCAAATATTTGCCTCAGATGGGTAACATGATCTGTTCTACAATGTGAAAACATCATCATATCATCAAGATATATTACAATAATTTTATTTAACAACTCACCAAAGGCGATGTCCATGGCTCTCTAAAAAGTAGCACCAACATTTGAAAGCCCAAAGGGCATCCGCTGGTAAGCGAATGTACCCCACTTAGTAGCAAACATCGTCTTATATTGATCCTCATATTTTACCCAGATTTGATTGTACCCGAAGAAGCCATATAGCAACGAGAATCTCTAGGCGCCAGCCACAACATGAAGAATCTGGTCTATCTGAGGCAAAGGATAATGGTCCTTGAGTGATGCCTAGTTTAAATTTTGGAAATCAATGCACAGACGTATGTCTCCGTTCTTCTTCCTTGCAGGAACCAGGTTCGCTACCCAAGTAGAATGCTTAATAGGATAAATGATCTTCGCCTCAAGCATCTTCAACAATTTTGCCTTCATGAGGATCTCAATCTTAGGATTAACAAGACATTGTTTCTGCTAAAAAGGCTTAACTCCTTGTAACTCAATTGTGTGTTGAATTACATTCCTACCATATCCTTTCAAATCTTGATAACTCCATGCTACAATATCTGGATATTCGTAGCACAGATTTTTTATGCCTTCAATCTCATCCGATTCACAATTAGTCCTAATCTTAATGATCTTTCTTGGTTCCAACTATAATTCTCTGTATTCCTTGGCATCCACCTTAATCCTATGTTTATCAACCCTATCATTCTGATCAAACAAGCTCTCTAATGAAATCAATCCCCTAGGAATATGATTATTTCTCAATTGAATCATTGCTTCCTTTTCTTCCTCCACAAGGACTTTATCATCGGCATTAGCAACTTCTTTGAGCAAAAAAATCACTATTTGCTCATCATTATCAAACACTTGCCAATAGATATTCTTATCCAGAACAGAGGGCCTGTAAATTACTCTCAATATCTTTGGCTTTCGAACCACTTGCTCAGTAGGAGAAAAATGAGCACCAAGGGAAGCTAAAATATTAGCATGTTTGTTTTGCTCCTGAGGAATCGCCTGAATACTTCTAACAGATCCCATACTCTGTTGTGGTAAGCCTTCAAATAACGTTGCTTTCTCGCGTATCTATTTGTAACTTGATTGACAATAAGCTCGGAGTTGCCAAAAATCTGTAGCTGTTTAATTCCCAATTTTTTTGCATTCTTCAATCCAAGGCATAGCGCTTCGTATTCAGCTGCGTTATTTGTGTAGCTCCAATTCAATCTATAGGAATAATTTTTATGTATTCCCTCAAGAAAAATCAATATAATTCTTGCTCCTGCACCATTCTTAGATCGAGTACCATCAAAGAACAACTTCCATAACTGGTGTAAAGTAGGTTCTGGAGACTCAAGGACCTTCTTTTCGAACTGTTCCATCTTCTAAATTGAAGAACAACCAATATCCATCCCAATCATAACATTGAAATCTGTCATCAAAAACTCTTCCTCCAGGTGAAGCTCATCAAGTGCTTCTTCAACCAGATCAACTTCCTCCAATTCTTTGGTCATCATTTTTACCATGCCTAGAGCTTGTTCTGCCTCCTCTATCTTTTCAATATGAAAAGGTGAAGGATCTTCATTATGAATGCGGATTTGACTTCCCTTAAATGGTATCTCCAAATGTGAATAATCTAGGGAAAGATAACCTCCAAGATTAGCTATAAAATTTCCTTAAAAGGCACATGCTAAAATAGGACTCCAAATCAACAACCACCACCTCCTATATGACAGTAATTTGAGGCATACTATGGAGCACAATCAGAATATCCTTGATTACCCCAATAGTCTTGACTAGAGTTCCATCCAACTGTAACACTCCTATACTAATCCTTGTATACTTCATCCCTATTACTTCGCATACTACCTTTGGCATGACAGTATTTGTAGCACCGAAGTTAATCATGCAATTATGCATGATCCACCCTTCCATTCTCAAGGATAAATAAATTGGGGGAGGCCTATTTTTTCCTGTCACCGAAGTGGGGAGCACTTGATCCAGGACTGATTGCGAACAATATTTCTTTTGGTCCTTAGTAGTCTTCAAGGATTCTTGTAACAAATCAATTTGCCCAAGTAACTGTAATGCATCATATAAGCTAATCCTTGCTGGGATTTTCTTCATTTCTTCCACAATACTGTAGCTATGAGCAGCTGAGTCCTTTTACTCTAGGTGTTGCTCATACTTATCTCGATACTGTTGTGTAGCTTCTACTCTTTTCATTTTAGTTAACGAAGGATACTTGAGTCTCTCCTTATCTTGCTCTTTCGTTTCGCTAGAAACTGGAGCAGTTGTCGTAGGCTACGAATTTGAGGGCTTAACTTGCGCTTTATCTTGGCCTTGCCTAGGAAACAAATATTTCACCTTAACAGCATCAGGTCCCTTGGTTCTAACTTCAAAAGTCTTCACCGAGGATGATCACTTTTCTTCTGGCACTTTTGGTTTTGCAGGCACTTTCAAAGGTTGCAATTCCACGGGATCAACAGTCATCGGCTTCTTCCCCGACCTAGTGAGGACTGAAACTTGCTCCAGGGACAACATCATACAATTATTCTCCACTTCTCAAATCATATTAACTTGCACACCCAAGGAACTTTTCGCAAATTTTTGAACATAGTTCAAATGCACCATACATGTATCTTCACCATGAGGATCATTGCATGTGGAACACCAATATGCTCTTTCGAAAACATTAACTTCATCATTTACTTGCACTGCGGTATTTTTCTCAGGTCCCCTTCTGGTAGACACTTGCTATCAGGTGATTGGCGAAGTCTGAAATCTTCTTGATCGAAACTCAGCTTCAACTTGTTTTTTCTTAACCATTGTAATCTCATTAGATATCATACTCAAAGCCGCATTATTGGATTTCACTTCTTGTAACAAAGCGATGAGGGGATCCAAATTAGGTGATGGGGTCGACGTTGGAAATGACAAAGGCGCTTGCGGTGCGGGTAATGGTAAAGGAGTTGGAGGTGCTAGAAATATTGGAAAAGAAATAGACAAAGGTTTTGGAGGTACTAGCGAAGCAGGAAATCGTGGAAAGCTCATAGCGGATGACTGCGGGACAGGGATAGGGGCCACTTGTGGTGGGCCCAAATTCCATCAAGGAACTGGATACATGGACGACATAGGCTGTGAGAATGCATTAGAGTAAATATATTGCGGGAGATCAAGGAGAATAGATATTATTACCTTCGGGGGAAGTCTGCCTATAGCAATTAGGTCAGATTTGGCCTTTTGATCTTGTGTATATAGATCTGGGAAGGTGGTCATATTGGCTTGACGCACCGCCATACCGATATTAGTACTAAACACTCGAAGATAATAAAATATTGCTTGCTCATGCATCGATCGCAAACCATCTGGAACCCTCTACCAGCTTCATGCAAATCGAACATTGAAATCTACAAGCTCTTCTTATGGATGTATTTGAATCATGGTGAACTGATGCAACAAAGAATATGGATCAACTTGCTCATGGAAATTCTTAATCAGTAATTCTGCCAATTGATCCCATGAAGTAATGGTACCTAGCTGCAAGGATCGATACCATTATAGCAATTTTCCCCTTAGCCACAAAACCAGAAGTTTTATCATTACATCCTCATCAGTTATATCATGGATAGTCACAATAGAAGCCACGTCTTGGATATGTTCATACACAATTTTCCCAGTACCATCATATGTTGGCAAAGCCTTCAAAGTAGCTTGAGGTACTAGATTCTACGCCTGTAAATTCAAGGCTCCAGAGTTGTTCCATATGAAGAACTACCTTGGGAGCTATTTTTGGTGTGGTGGGGGATTCTAGACCATGTGAATGGGAATATGGAGAGTAGGTTGCAGAGCGTTAGCGGTTGTACTAGGTGGAGGCTGAGGAAAATTGGTGGCAGTACTCACTGGACTTATGAGAGCGAAAAACATACCATCTAATCAAGAAGATGAAATAGATGGTATGGATGAGATATGAAGGAGCGAAGACATTCGTCTAAAAGTGGCTATTTAAGGATGCTCTCCTAACCTTTGGATATCAAGATCGTAATCAATTTGATTATCAGGATTCTTGGCTTTCAATCTTGTATTCATGAGAGACATCTTTTGTTGTCCTCACACCTACAGAGTTCTGGATAAAACTTGAGTCGTCAGATGTTTTAATCTTAGTAGAAAGGTGAACACCGAACCTAACATTGTTGGAAGTGGAACCTTACCATCCCACCGGGCATGCTAAAAATTGTTGGTCAAATATCTGCCTAATTTCTAAACACTGCGTTTATGCGCCCTAGATACGACCAACATTGAAATATCGTAAGAAAGAGATGTCCTTCGTTCCAATATCCAGAGAGGGCTAGTTCCCTAACTAAATCCTACACTGGTAAAAGACTAGGGATGTAGGAAAGAAATTGGAAAAATACAGGAAGAAATGGGAAATATGGCCACGGGCCAAAGTACAGGTTTGGTGTTAGACTAACTAGCAAGAAAAACCCAAGCACAAAGTAGCATTTGTAAAAATATAAGAACATAACAAGCTCATGATATGGCCATAGTAACTATCAAAATTGTGCTCCAACATTTACTTTTCTATTAGCAATTTTAAATCCAATGACAGAATTTAAACAAAACAACAAACAAGACGAGCAAATAGAAATAGAAGCACACTACACAGAAAGTAAGCACACACAAGATCACTTGCGAATTAAGAAATCTGATGCCTTGTATTAATGTAGAGAGCTTGGAGAAATCTCTCGCAAAATGTCTAACCCCCCTCTTACAATGAAATTTGATTAGTATTTATAGAGGTTTTCGCCTCTTTCATTAAATACATAGGAGAATAAGATATCCCGAGATCAAAGATAAAATCAAAAAAATCCTCGAATTCTTTGAAAATCCATCCTCCTGAGAAGACAAAATTCTTGAAAATCTGTAATTCGGGCGAGGGTGCGCAGATTGCAAAAAAGACATTAAATTCTCATGAGCACCTTTGGTACATTGGAAATCATGAAAACTCGTTTCTTCTCACCTTCCTCTTCGTGATCCACAAAATGGAGTTACTGAGGGAATCCCTAATTAAATGCGTAAACTCAACACCTTTGAATCTTTGACCAAATTTCCATTCGCCCACATTTATTTTTGCCTCAACATCTGTTTGTCCCATTGCAAACTGAAAGGTGCACGTGCAACACAATGGAAGTATGTTCGCCCCTAAAAGGGTCGTATGCGACGTTCGCCCCTCATGAAGGGCGAACGCGATCCCAATGCACCAAAATATTGGTTCGCCCATAGGAAGGGCGAATGGGAGGTTCACCCCTCAAGAAGGGCAAACACAATATGGTTCGGGTGCACGCGCAATATGGTTCGGGCGCACGTACATCCAAATGTCGTCAAAATGCGTTCACCCCTAAGAAGGGTGAACGACGTGTTCACCCCAATGTTAGGGCGAACATGACCTTGTGTTGTAGTGCTTTCGACTTTGTAAGCTTTTAAACATGTTCGCCCCTTTCAAGGGCGAATGGGACGTTCGCCTCTCCTCGGGGCGAACGTAAATATATGGCAATTTAACCAAGTTCTTTTCATTTTTTTTGAATTGAAGTAGACATTTCTCCATTAATCTTTTACAGATATAAATTCAAAACCCTTTTGATCATGCACCAGAAATGTACAATTACTTAAAACATCACAAAAATATGTAAATATATATAGCCACTACATTCAAAAAATGAACCCAAAGTCTTGAACAAAATTCCCAATGACTGCAAAATGGCCAACAAGCACCAACATAAAGCATACACAAGATGAGATGAAGCAACTAGTAACTCTAGCACAAGTGTAGGGAAGAGTGGTTAGAGGTGTGGAGGATGGGATTTAAGCACAAAGGTAATTGCAAGAGTGTGCTTGATAGACCAAAACTAATGCTCATGCATTTGTAAAGGAGATTATAGAGTACAATCATAGTAGGAATCAATTGACAAGTGTTTGAATAGGATTGCTCGTCATTAAGTGCCAACAAAAATATCCAAAGTTCAATGGAGATGAAAAGGAGGATCTTAAGTGCCATATGGGAACATGTAAAATGATATGGAAAATAAATGGAATCATAGATAAAGATGCATGATTGTAATTATTCCCAATAATATTGAGAGACAATAATTTATTGGCATATGAAGTGAAAAGATCCCTTTACTAACTAGGCTGAGTTGAATCAAGAATTTAACAAGCTTCAAGATGATACCAATATTATTGGTGAATATACTTTGCAAAGTAGAAGGATGAAAACATAATGCCATACAACTCTTATCTAAAGGAGTAATTAAAAAGATGAAGGTGAAACCTATTGATGGATTGTAGAAGTGGTGGTTCATGGATGGGTTACTACCATGATAGGTGGTACCAACAACCACACACCAAGCAACATTGTATCATGTATTAAAATTGGGCAGTGAGATGAAGACAACAACAATAGGAAACGAGAGTATGATCCACAATCAAGACATTAACTTTGATAATGATCAAGATGATCTCAATGCCACAATCCATGCAATGTGAAATAACCTAGAAAGAACAACTAATGACATGAATATTAAAAAGAAGAAGGAACATGATATTTAGTGTTTAGAATGTAAGTCCAAAGAACACACAACTACAAATTATCCAAAGAAGACCTATATCAACATTTATAAAGTTGTTGGAAATATGATTTTAGATTTTCTGTGTAAAATGAAAAGTGTGAGGTAACATATATTGATGGTGGAAAAGGAGAAGAAAGGGGAGAAACCAAGCACTTCTAAGAACAGGTAAGGAGCAACTAGTGGTAGATATAGAAATAATCACCAGGGTAGAAGACAATCACAATTTTTAATGGATTTAGTGGAGGTAGTGGAGAAGAATGAATGCAATACATTTAGATATAAGGCCAACCATCCAATGCTAAAGATGTCAAGAGTGTGGACACTTCGCATAGGTTTGCACAAACACACCAATTGGGAAATGTGAGGACAACATGATGATGATGTGTAGGTGGTTCAAACCTAGAAATCATAAGGAGACTAACTGCACAAAGAAGTCAAGTGCTAGTAACCCATAAAATAATTTTATTGCAATTTAAGAGCCTCAAATGCACAAATAAGGGGATAAAGAAAACGCTTGTTGGTGGTGAAACCAACATATCCAAATACAATAAAGCAATATTTGAACCCCACTAAGGAGAAGGAGAAATGACAGGGGGATTATGAAATTACTCACAAGACCAATAGCAAAAGAAAGATGAAGAAACCCATCGTAGCTGAAGAGAAGATGTTAGCTAAGTAGTTGGAAGCACAAGTACTAGACATGATCATGGTAGTCACATTTTCTAATTTACTTTATGCAATACTAGAGCTCTATGTGACAATTGAATAATTAATGTAGACGAAGAAGACAATAAAAACACATTTTAAAATTGCAATAAGATATTGCAATGGATCAATATATGACATGACAATGCTAATGGTAAATACTAATAAGAAACCAACAATGATCCACAAGATTCTTGACCATAAGTTGACACAAGTGATCATTGACGAGGGTTCAAGTATGAACATATTTTTAGAGAAAATCCGGAATGACTTAGAAGCACCATTTTTATGGTCTTCCAATTTTCAACTGTATGGCATGGATCAACATGGAATCAAGATGAAAGGCATCTTGACTATGCTAAAGGCAAATATTGCTGGCCAAATATTCATCTTGGATTTTGTAATCATTACCATGTAAAAACTAGCTTACAACTCATGGTTGGGATGTGGTTAGTTACAGACAACAAAAGTAAACCACAGTGGATGTAGACATAATTTTAAAAATTATGGTGAGGGAATGGGTCCACCATTTAGAATTTTGATATGAATGAGGAGAGAGATAAACCACCTACAAGGACAAATATTGTGGTTAGTTACATTCCACTACATAGAATTTCAAGGCAAACAAGGAGAAATATAAACTAGCTACAAGGATAAACATTGAACCAAAAAATTGAAACTAGGGCATGCCAAAACAACAAAAAAAATAAATGATTTCATAAAATCCCTTGTTTGACAACCAAAAAAATTTGAACTTGTGTGCATGTGAGACATTTGTAGCATAGAAACATAGTGACCAAGGATGCTAAAATTTGAAACCCTTTCAAGTAACATCAACTAGGGTTTAAAAAAAGTGCTTTTCGAGAGTGGTGGAAGCATGGAAAAATGAATTAAGGGACACCCAAGTAGAAGCATGACAAAAAGGACGTATTTTGTAAAGGAGAAATTTTCATGAGGACATAATGGGTCATCCAAGGGCTAGATAGGATAGTTTGAATCTTGAGCAATGTGTAGATCTTATGTAGCACCATCTAGATTGAGAAGGTCAGTAGGGCAAAGCAACATGAAGTGCAAGGCAAGGAGGTTGTTTTACTAATGGATTGTATTGTATAGATCATCTAATTGAAAGTAAAAATTGTATGGAAGTTTTTATGGGTAGTCTGATTAGACAACTATGTTATATGAATTGTTTGACTACAAAGGCAAGCCATTTGAAAGTTGAGATGGGTCATCTGAAGAATAAGGAAGATTGTCTAAGAGAGTTAGGCTATCTAGAGTAGAAGTTGAACCCTTAAAGAAGTTGTATGAACTATCTAGGCCATCTAAAGTGAGAATTAGACCACCTTGAGCAAGATTCGAGCTATCTAGAATAGGAAGAAGGTCATTTAGGTGTACAACGATGAGGAATAATTAGGGCACATGATGTTAGAGTAGGTTGTTTACCTTAGCTCATGTTCACCTAGGTACTTTATTTTCTTTTTATTTAGTTATTCCATGTATTTTCCCCACCCACTTATGTGTGGATATTTTGTTTATCTTATTTAGATATTATGAGATATTACATATTTATTTCCTAGGTGTTATGGAGATATTTTTAGGTATATTTGGAGGGTTGAGATTATTTATCCCCATAGTAGTTATAGATCTATGGACCATATCACATCTTCCTTTTGTACGATGGATATTTGTCCTTATCTCTTAGCTTGATCCTATGGTTGTGGTTGATCATCCTTGCCTATATAAGCAAGGCACCTTCATTGTACTTGTAGTTCAATTCAAATATAATATATGATATAGTTGCTCCTTGTTTTGCATATCTATTTGTAAGCTTATAATGTCAATTTGCTTTCAGATTCTTGTTTTTGGTTCAATGCGGTGTTCTATTAACACCCGAGACCCCTGTGGCTTGGAACGATCTGATTATTGTTCATTTCACATGAATTGAGGTAAAAGACAAGAAGAGAAAAATCAACTAATCAAATAGTTAAAGTTAGAGTGCACAATGAGAGAGTATTCTTTAAAGCAAAGTGTAAGAGGTAGCTCTCCATAATCAATTGATTGTAGAGAGAGATCAATAACTAGTAGAGGCATAAAGTAGGGCAAAATAGTTGTATGAAAGACCCACAAAGATAGATCAAAATCCATAACATTATGGCTTCTAGTGGGAAAGATATTGAGCCTATGCCAAGCACTTGAAGGATAAAATTGATACCCTTAAGATGCAAGAATAATAGTTGGGAGTTGCACCCATTTAGATCCAATCCACTTCCCCATTGTAGCAAAGTCAAAGCTCTTAGAAGCAACAACAATCATCAATGAAGATGTTGACAAATCTAGAAGGGAGGGTAGATGTAGGATTTAGTTCTTATGTCATGCCATCTCAAGCACCACCTTAAGTCTAACAGAGAGTATATGGAACCAAACACATGAAAACAATTCTAATTGTATATACAATTTTATCATTTTGTGTCATTGTATAGTTTATATGTTGTGTTTGAAAAAATATCTATTGGCATACGTGTAAGTAGAATGTACATGTAATTTGATGTTTATATAATTCAGATGTGCATGTAATTCAATGTCTTGTGATTCAAAGTGTCGGGGTAGTTAGGGTTACGTACAAGGAAGTTGTGGAAGTTGGCAACTACCTTCCCTTCCTAGGAAAAATATAAGTAGACCCCTTAAATTTCCAAATAGACACTTATTGTAATGTCATTCATTCAACCATCTAGTTGTGTGCGCTTGAAAGCATATTTGTGTTGTGCATGTAATTGCATGTGACAATGAATGAATACATTGCTACTACAATTGATTGTCCATTGTATTTTATACATAATATATATGACAAAGTGCAGTTTGCATTTTAGTCTTGAATATATTTTTCTTGTACATGGAAATTGTTGTTTATTGCTAATATTTCCTATTATTTATTCCTCTATGTTCCTTTAGTTGTGGATTACCACTATTGTACTATAGGTATGCATTTCATAATTGAAACTAATCATAGCAACCTCGAAAAAAATTGGATCAATGTTTGTCTAGCCTTGAATAGAATAAGTGGTTGACCAAATTTGGGGTACAATTTGGAGATTAAATATAAAAAGGGAAAGAAAACGTGGTTGTTGATGCTCTCTCTCTCTCATATGAATATTCAATAATTGTTCATGCTATCTCTTGTCCCATTGCACTTTGGAACACCTAAACTTCTGAGGAATGATGTTTTGATGTTGAAGCTTCTCACCTTATTCTTAGTATTGAAGAAGGTATGTCATTTGACTAAGAGTTCTCATCTAATGAGATTTTGTGAAGGAATGATCATATATATTTTTTTTATGAAATCTTCCAAGATCAAGGACAAAATTATTCAAGAATTGCATGCATCTCCTTCAATAGCTCACTCTAAATTTATCAAAATATTATTAGAGGATGAAACACTCTCTTTCCTAAAAAAGAAGTAAAGTCGATGTAACACATTTTATAGTAAAATACTAAGTGTGCCATGCAATAAGGAAGAAAATGTTAAGGTCCTTGATTTATTGCAACCATTCCTAATTTCAAAATACTAGTGGGTTTGTTGTTTCCAATTTTAGAATAGTTAGTGGAAACATATCTTTATGGATTTTATCGAGGGCTTCATAAATCTAAAGGAAAAATAGTTATTCTTGTGGTGGTAATTCATCCTTTCAAGTATGTTTTTTTTGCATTACAACACTTGTTTACATGGTATGCCAAAGACTATTACGTGTGATTTTGATCACATCTTCATAATGAACTCTAGAGGGAGCTCTTCACATTCAATGGTCCCTAGCTTATTCACATATTATTCTTAGACATATGGGGCAAGCAAATTTTTTGAATAAATGTTTGGGTACATATTTGAGGTGCTTTGCCCAAAACAAACATCAATGGGTTAAGTGGCTTTCTTTGGTTGGGCAATGGCACAATACTTGCTATCATCTCTCCACTAAGATGTCCTCATTTTAAGGATTGTATGATGAGAAACCCTCATCTTTGATATATTATGTTCCAAGTTCCTCTTGTGTTGCTCTAGTTGATACCTTCCTCCAATAGAGGCAACCGATTTTAAAGATCCTTAAGAAAAATCTTTGTCAAGCTTAGAATTGCATAAAGTTTCAACAAGATCAACATCATTCAAAGTGATACTTCAAGATTGAAAATGGTATTTTTTTACTACAATCTTTCAAACATGTTTTTCTCAAGGTCAAGTCCAACCTAATGTTATCATCCAAATTTTATGGTCCATATAAGATGGTTCGTTAGATTGCTCAAGTGGCATACTAGTTGAAGTTTCCTTGCACATCCAAAATATGCTATGTTCTTCATGTTTCTTGTCCTAAACATGTACTAGAGCAAAAGTTTCTTGTCCTAAAATGATGAAAATATTTTTCAAAGGGGAGGGCACGTGACAACCTTTTTTCTAAAATTTCTTTATTGGGTTATATGGGATTGAATTAGGACCCACCCATACATCATGACCACATAGTCATATTACAACTTGACATCTATGCGTGTATCATTTGGAAAGATTTGAACTTCGGTTCCTCCTTGAAAATCAAGAAATTTAATTCATTGAGCTAGTGCCATTTAATGGAATGTAATAACCTTGATATAGCCACATTGGCTATTTTTATTTCATTGCCTCGAACCCATAGGTTAAGACAAATCAATCCTTGAACACTAAGGTTAGGGTTGTTACTTTAAAAGTCTACAAATATGAAGAGATATATAATAGTTCTTCATATAAATCAATCCTTGAACACTAGGGTTAGGGTTGTTACTTTAGAAGTCTACAAATAGGAAGAGATATATAATAGTTCTTCATCATTCAACTATTCTGTTATTACCTTCTATGTGCATATAAGACTTTGCCCTATCTTAATAGCTTGAGACACCACCTCTTCTAAGTAACTTAAATTTGCTTAAATAATTTGCATCTCAATTTGTTGAATTTAGTTGGGTTTGATATTGGAATATTTTGGCTTCCATTATGATATGAAATTGTATAAATTTTATTGTTAAATTATTATGATTACAAGTTATTTTATTAAAATTGTGTTATTAACACTCCTCAAGGACAAAATAAAAAGGTTACAAGTTGGTCAAAGCATTTCCATGGTTAAAAGTTACAAATCCTCGAGCCTCGTAGTATTGGAGGGCGTATTGTGCCAATGCTTCGGCTATGTTAAAAAGTTTACTTGGTGCAACTGGAGGTTATAGTGGCGGCAAAAAGCAATATTCGAATCCACGATGAGATCATGATAAATGTTACGAGTTACCAATTCCTTTGGTACGCAAAAATAAATAAACAATAATAATTAATTAAACCCCATCACATTGTCCATTGGAAAAGAAATGAAAATTTAGGGATACATAATTTTTTTTCAATTTTCTTACCATGCATTTTTACATTAAAATATATATATTTTTTTAAAGAAGAAAAACAAGCAACAACATCAATACCTTGGCAGCAAGCTATAAAGGGGTTAAGCTCCCAAGTATGTTAATAATTAATTTTATAAAATAAAAATAAAAACAATAAATGTTTTTAAAACTTCACTCAATAATGTTTTTGTAACTGCACCTTTTTAAAACAGGATGAATGCATTTTTGAAGCAACATATAATTTTTTTATTGCTTAGATGTTATTTTTGGTTTCTAATATCCATTTTCATGGTGGAAGATAAACTAAGATAATATGTACAAGAATTTTTTTTCTTTTGTTATAAATAAATATGAGTTAAAATTTTAAAATTCTAGACTACGGATTATAATTATAAATTTTTTAATTAGTGGGCTTTGAAAGCTCTATTCTTCTTCCTTTATAATAAAGTTTATCTGTGGTTTTACTTTGCCCCCATATTTTATCTTTTTAATCTTTTAATGCAAAAATATTAACTTGATTTTCCTGAAGAAGGAGATGAAATGCTTCAAGTGAGCAGTCAAATCCAATGAAACGGAATAAAATTATAAAAACTTTTGCTGAAGCCACAGTCCGTGAGAATTTAAAACTAGCACACCTTTTATAGTCCAAAATCCTAATTACTGTTTTATCTTATAAAACAAAATTCAACAATAAATTGGTGTTTTAATTTCATAAGCATATGTGAAAAAAAAAGCATTGAAACATTTGTTCCGGTACTATGTTCCAAAGATATGAATCCACATTGAGCATGCCAAAAGAAGGCCAAAACTGTCCTCGATAATCAACCCCATCCTGTGACACAAGTGCCTACAATCCTGTGTTACATGAAAATCCATGCTAAATTCCCAATAGTTACTACCAAGGCAGTTCACGTTGATGCGGGTATTTACCATAGCGAGGATCACCACATTCCCTTTAAAAAGATTTCTAAAGCTAAGAATTTGCAGGACATTCATAACCTAAACACATGGCCAGTGGAAATAATATATTAGATCAATCCATAACAGTGTTAAGCTCTTTGCTGCTGGACAAAGTATTGTCCTCAGCACTAAGGGTCTCAAATCATACTGAACCTTGGCACCTTGGCCTGACTTCAAAATGAGCCAATCCTCTTAAAATAATGCACATCTGTCTTCAGTTGCATATCCCATATAGCAGCCTCAAGTTTCCAAGTTCTTAGGTCATAAAACTTCACTTTGAATTCCAGAGAGCTGAGATTGGAAGGAACCAACATGATGCCATGGTCCATGCTGCACTATATATGTAACCTGTAAACCACAAATCATTTTCTATCGTCAAATAAGTTGATTTTACTGCAAACTCAGCTAAAATAATGACTTTGCCCGCAGTGTTCTAAGTGTTGTACATATTATTAGGTGATTCAATGTTAGTTTTCTGTTAATCTTTTGAAGATGAAAAGAGTCACATCTGGAGCCAACCAATAGCATTTTCTTCATAATTCGAAAAACGTGAGAGCTGCTTTAAGACAGTGAAATGTTAAATCTGAAATTAAAATAATACCTGGAAATCTCAAAAAGCTTAACCTCTAATTGAAAATATCGAAATTGAACCTCCTTGAGCTCTAGGAGAAGCTCTTGATTCTTTGATAATATGAAGTATTTAAAAAAAAAAAAAAAAATATCGAAATTGATCAATTTACTGGAATTCCAGTTTGAGATATGTAGTAGCTTGCATTCAATCTCAATCAGTGGGATTAACGTGGAAGGCCCAGACTTATATTGCAGCCATACAGTGAGATTTTAAGAACATAAAGTTGCCAGTATTTTAGCTGTCAGAAATTGGCCTCTATGAGACATCCAAATAAATGATGGCTTGTCGAACACAATTGTAGTGTGGTGGTGGTATTCCACTATTGGAGAAACAATTTGAATGACAACAGGGTTTTGCATAAGAGGTAGTACCCCCAAGGTACTTATAAAAAAATGGCGAAACTGTTTCGAAACGACGGCGAAACCTGTCGAACTGCATGTATGATGGCATGGCGAATGACTTTAATTTTTCTCAAAAAATTGGCAAAAAAGGGCGAATTTCAAAGTTTTGCCGGACCAGGCAAAAAAGATACCGGCTACGTTTAAAATCTTGGCAAAAGCTTGGACGCGAATTTCGGCCCGGTAATGGAACGGATGCATAATATGATCCGACATCAGAACGGATGCATTATATGGTCCGGACCCGAACCAAATGCATAATATAGTCCGGCCTCGAACGGGTTGCAAAATATGAAACGGTCTCGAGCCGGGTGCATAATAAGTACCGGTCTCGGACCGAATGCATTTTTATGATTGACAACGTTCAAAATTTGGGTATTCGAGTAAGAGATATGATATGGCGTCTAGTAAAGATAAGGATTGTAGCACGACGCAGCTTATCGCTATTGGCGTTGTTAGGGGAAAACCCATGCAATATTGGCAAAGTTGATCCCACATAACTATCTATCCCACATAACTATTTATCCCACATGATTTAGTGCACTCTAATTTCAAAGCTTAAATAAGAAACTTCCTTCATAGTAAAGTAGGCGAAGATTTAAGACAAGAAGGGTGGCCTCTTTCTGACGGATGTAGTAGGCAAGAAATCAACTACACTCGTCAGGAAGAAGACCAACGTGTCTTGTCTTGGATCTTGGCTTTTTACGACCATGAACCGGATGCATATAATGTTTCGGGTAAAGGACGGATGCATTTAATGGTACGACGGTAACATGCTACTCGACGGTCGACAACATGATGTGTTCCATGATGGTCGACTGCATATTATGTGTCGGATAATGGTCGGATGCACAATATAAGCCAGACGTTACCTCGGATGCATATTATATTCAGCAACGATCGGATGCATAATATGCATCCGAGATAACATCGGATCATATTATGCATCCGGGCATTGCCCGAAGCATAATATGCATCCGATATAGTGTCCGGATCAGATTCTGCATCCGGGTAGTGCCTTCGGCATTATCCTGGATGCATATTATGCATCTGACCGTTGCTCGGATGCATAATATGCTCCGATGTTAACCTGGGTGCATATTATGCATCCGATCATTGCTCGAAATATAATATGCATCCGAGATAATGCTCGGATGCATAATATGCTCCGACATTATCCCGGATGCATATTATGCTCATTGCTCGGATGCATAATATGCTCCGACGTTAACCCGAGTGCATATTATGCATCCGATCATTGCTCAGAATATAATATGCATTCGGGATAATGCCCGACTCATGTTTTGCATCCGAGTGCTATCCGGATACATAATATGTTTCGAGTAACGGTCGGATGCATATTGTGTATCCGGTATATTTCCAGAACATATTATGCATCCATCCGTTGGACGGATGCATACTTTGTTCCGGATGCATTGTTTGGGCCGAACCGGTTGCATAAAATGCTCCTGTCTCAAACCGGTAGCATAGTTTAGTCCGACCGCCACCGTACTGCCATGTGTCTAATAATGCATGTCCCATCCTGCATGTCTAATACGATGTTGCCATGTGTCAAATATGTTTCAAGTCTATAAAAGGGCATCAACAATCATTTTCCCATTTTATTTCTACGACTGCTACAACCAGAGCTAACCTTTCTGATCGACCTTTCAGTTTCAATTCCCAATCCTTTTTCTTCCACTTCCAACTACTTCCAATGGATACCCCTTCCACAATCGCACCAAAATTCAAGAATTTTGCGTGCACTTTGATATCAGATCTCATGACAATGCCAGGGATGGACTTTCAGTGGCTCCATAACGTAGGTTTATCAACCCTCATTTCCATGCCACATTTCAGAATAGACAAAGTGCTCCTACAGAATATTATCTCTGGTTATGACCACGATAGGGGTACTGTAAGCATTAATCTACGAACTAAAAATGTTGTTTTCAGCATCACCCCTGCAGATATTCATAGATTGACAGGTCTTCCATTTATTGGTTTTAATCAAGTGTCGTCGAGGTCACAACTTTCTCCAGATGACAAAGAACACCTCGATAACAATTACGGTCTTTCATCAGAAGATTTGGCAGGTATAAATCTTGTTAAATGTATTTTATTAATTTTCAATGTTTTAAATTTCAAAATTGACATCGAATTTTTTTATGCAGCTTCTAACGCCAAAACAAAAAGAGGTTTAACGATTAGCGATGTTAACCATCAAACTCTGAAGGCCATTATCGAGTTTTTCCAGGCCAGGCTTATTCTGTTGGGAAGACCAAAAATTCTATTTTGGGCACTGTATTATATTGTTCAGTCTAAAAAAAATCAAAAGTTCGATTGGTGTACCTATATTTCAGATCGAGTCGGGGCTGAGTTGCACGCGGTCCAACTTGCAACCGCCAAGACTCAGCCCCCCAAGACTCAGCCCATTGTGGGCAGTGTAAATTATCTTTTAGCTTTATATTTTGAGTCTTTTCATAATTTGTCAACTACTCCTGTACCAACTATTATGCATTCAAAACTACACTCTATTGCCATGACACCAGAGGAATTGAGGGTAATAACTACATCATTGTCTTTGACATACTATTTTATAGTTTACTACATTCCTTTTTTAATTTTTTTCATCTATATGCAGGCGAAGGCAAAAATTTCAAGGACTAAACAGATTGCTGCCAATAGGGGTCACAGGCCGGAGCAAACAGGTGATTCTGAAGATACGGGCTCTGAAGCAACACTTGTTACTATGCAGAGGTCACACAAAAATTGCGAGACACGGGGGTTTCACTGGGGAAAAAAAAAGTGCAAGCCGAATCTAGTGTGGCCAACCCCTCCCCCAATGCAAGACAATTGCAGCACATTTCATCAGGTAAATCTATGATTCTATGTGTAGTTAATTAAAATTTAGATTTATTTTTATTTTAAATAGAATTGTAAAAAAATATTTTTCTTTTTTTTTTTAAAGTATAACCACAACCCCAAACCACCACCAACACAAACACCAAACAAACAATCAAACTCACCCCCACCCACGAAGAGGTTAGTCTGGAAAATTTTTTTTCACAACAAACACAAGACCACAAACACAACAAGTTTTTGGGGCAGTGATTCTTTTTTTTTTCTTCAAATTCATAAAAAAAAAAAATTTTTAAAAGAATTGGAGAAAATTCCAGGTGAGAAAGAAAAAAAAAAAAAAAAAAAAGGAGAAGAAAAAAAAAGTCCCCAAAAAAAAAAAAAAAAAAACAAACCACAAACAAAAAGGCCCCAAAAGGAGGAGGGTTGATTTAATTTTATTTTAATGAAAAATTTCATTTCATTATAAATACCGAGTCAACAATTCAAGAGTTTGTTTTGAAATATTTGCAAGAGTTGAAAGAATGGGAATATCGAGCAAAGGTCCTTATTAGGGAAATTAATGCCCGATATAAAAATTATGAAAAAAGGGATTCTATTTATTCTTTAGTCAAATATGAACCTGAAAAGCTTGATGGCTTGCTAAAACAGGCTACTTCAAGAATAGTTAAATCTGATTTTATTTATGAAGATGATGTCTTAAATGTTGTTGTTGGTAGATTGGAGAATGTTAATGTTGAAGCCCAAGCATTTTACAACTTATGGGCTTCTGATAAGGATAGGGTTGCAGTTGTTGAGGCTGCAAAAGAATTGGTTGAGGTAAAAAAGTTATATATATTCCAATTTTCTATTGCATTTAAATTTTTATATTTCTTGAAAATTTGTAATAATTTCAATATATCCCTTTTGAATTAAGTTTTCAATTTGTTTTGCAGTCAAATTTTGAAAACTTGAAAACACAGGTTAAGAGCATGGATGTCAATATTCTTACAACAAAATCATGTTTGATGAAATCAATGGAAATGAAAAAGAAAATGCAGTCAAAGATTTTAGAAAACAATCGTTTAAAAAAATACATCAGAGAGAAGTTGCATGAAGATCCGGAAAAGGTGCTTGATAAAATGAAAGAAACGCTTCCAACAATACTTGAAGATCCAAACAAAGAAGAAGTTGCATGTGTGTCAAGTATTGTGAAAGTACGTGACAACCTTGTTAGAGTTGGAGCACTGCCAGAAGAAACAGAAGTTGATAAAGGAAAAGAAACGACAACTCCAAACACTAGTGAAGCATCCAAGCACCAATCAAAAGATTGAAATTTGAAAATGTTGACAATGTTTTAAAAAGACTGAAATATGTTATTTCTATTTGAAATTGGTATGTAATATTTGAGACTTGAGTTTGAAAATGTTTTCAAAAGACTGCAATATATTAATTTCTGTTTGAAAATTTTTTGTTATATTTGAGTTTACAAATGTTTGAACGATGTAAAATATTTTTTTTGAACTAGTTAATATGAAATTTTATGTTTGAAAATGTCATGTAATTTTTGTTTGATAATGTTTTAAAAAGACTGGAATATTTATTTTCGGTTTGAAAATGTTATGTAGTATTTGAGTTAGAAAATGGTATGTAATATTTGGGTTTAAAGTGTTTGAAAGATGTAATATATGTCTTTTTGAAATAGTTAATTTGTAGTTATGATGCACAAAATTTGGGTTTGAAAATGTTATGTAATATTTGAGTTTGAAAATGTTATCTAATATTTGGGAATTTCTGTTTGAAATTGGTATGTAAAATTTGAGATATGAGTTGGAAAATGTTTAAAAAAAGATTGCAATATATTAATTTCTGTTTGAAAATGTTATGTTATATTTATGTTTACAAATGTTTGAATGATGTAATATGTTTCTTTTTGAACTAGTTAATATGAAATATTCTGTTTGAAAATGTCATGTAATTTCTGTTTGATAATGTTTTAAAAAGATTGTAATATCTAATTTCGGTTTGAAAGTGTAATGTAATATTTGAGTTTGAAAATGTTATGTAATTTTTGGGTTTCAAAATGTTTGAACGATGTAATATAAATCTTTTTGAACTAGTTAATTTGAAATTTTTTGTTTGAAAATGTTTTAAAAAAGACTGCAATATCTAATTTCGGTTTGAAAAAGATATGATGCACATAATTTGGGTTTGAAAAAGACTGCAATATCTAATATCTAATTTGTAGTTATGATGCAATATCTAGTTTTGTTTGAAAACGTTTTAAAAAGACTGCAATAGCTTATTTCGGTTTGAAAAAGTTATGATGCACATGAAAGTTATGAAAAAAATAATTCATTGAAATAATATAAATCTGGAACAATATTTAGAAATCTGCTATCAAACCAATTTGTGTTTATCATTGTCAATGAAATGAGAGTTCAGACACTAAGACCCAAACATAAAATTTTACAATCTACAAAAATGATTTAAGCCATGTAATTTTAAAGCAATAACGTGATTTAAAAAACAATTCCTTGAAATAATATAAATCTGGAACAATATTCAGAAATCTGCTATCAAATCAATTCGTTATTATCATTGTCCATGAAATGAGAGTTGAGACACTAAGACCCAAACATACAATTTCAATTTGTTTGAAAACGTTTTAAAAAGACTGCAATAGCTTATTTCGGTTTGAAAAAAGTTATGATGCACATGAAAGTTATGAAAAAAATAATTCATTGAAATAATATAAATCTGGAACAATATTCAGAAATCTGCTATCAAACCAATTTGTGTTTATCATTGTCAATGAAATGAGAGTTCAGACACTAAGACCCAAACATAAAATTTTACAATCTACAAAAATGATTTAAGCCATGTAATTTTAAAACAATAATATGATTTAAAACAACAATTCATTGAAATCATATAAATCTGGAACAATATTGAGAAATTTGCTATCAAATCAGTTCGTGTTTATTATTGTCAATGAAATCATGGAAAATTATCACTATGGAAGCTGAAACATATCAGCTTGTCCAGAATCATTATGAAGCATAGCAGAAATCTGTGTCTCCACCATCTGATCACTGAAAGCATCATCATCATCATTATCAATCGTATTCAACGTTCCTCTTCTGTCTACCAAGGAACTCCAATATTCCAACGCCTTGCCATACGGAAATGTATCCAACTGATATGAGGACACATAAATTCTTAAACAATTTTCTAAATTCTTGTCAAGTCTATTGCGGATTTTAGATTTAACAAAAGCAAGTGCACTGAAAACTCTTTCATCTTCGACTGACCCCAAAATCATTGTTTCACATAATTCATATAAACGAAAGTATTCACTTATAGTATCTTTTAAGACTGTGCTTGGATACAATTTTTGCCACAAACGTGTAGTGGAACCAATCTCATGGACACTTGACATAAGTGATGTTTGCAAAACCATTGTTCTTCCAAAATGCGATGACTGTTCTTTCAAAAGTTCACTGTTGAGTATACCATTAATTGCTACACCATTGACTTCAACACTCTTACTGAAATGGTCAATGAGATTACCCATATATTTAATAAATAAATCATTTGTAGAACTGTATTCAGTACAAGGCCCCCAAAACATGGGGTTAACCACACCCATGGACTCAAGCAACTCATCTCTCTGAAACCGTTCTCTTATCTCACCTATCAAAGTTTTTGCTATATTTGACAAATTACTCTTTGTTTTCTATATTACAACATGAAATCTATTATGTGTTACAGGAACTTCTTCAAAATCTTCCACAACAATACTTGATTGCCTTTCAAAACAATAAACAAGTATCATCTTTTCATGAACATTAATACAGAGATGATCATTGATGTCAAACTTCAAAAAGCTTTTTGGATTGTTCACGTTTATCAATGTATTCCAACTATCAAATACAAGTTCTATAAAATCTGCATTAGACACATATAATGAATCAAGAAGCATGCATATTTGTTTTCTCATCCTCATAAAATCAATGATATAGATAGATCTCTCTTGTGCAAGATTAATTAATCTGTTCATTTCTTTTAACATTGGAAGAATACCACATAATGTCAAAAGTGTTTCCAAGTCAATCAAACGGAACAACATATCTTTTGCCTTATCAACTATTATGCGATTTGCATGCATAAACCCTGTCAGTGATTGATATTCTGCCAAAACTCTCTGAGCAGGTTGAAACAGTGAAATCCATCTTGTATCCACATCTTTTAACAATTTTTTCCCTTTTGTAACTCCTAGTGCAAATTGTTGAAACTCTGCAAATATTTTCGGACTTAATGAGAAATAAGAATGAATATCATGAACAAGGTTTTCAACTTTAGCAACATTTGAAAATGTGCTCACAATTTTATATGCAAGATTTACTCTATGAGCCATACAGTGAATGGGGATCATATATGGTGCAACTGTGGTTTGGAGTCGAACACACAGACCGGACCTGTGACCTTGCATAATAGCAGCTCCATCAGCTCCAACACAAATTAACTTTGTTGCAATGTCTATATCATTCATTCCCGCAATATTCTTTAAACTTTTAACAACAACATTATAAATATTTTCTGCATTTGAACTTTCCAACATCTTATGTATTCCCAACAAAATAGGCCTTCTAACATGATTTTGAAATGTGTACACATGCATGCAAATCCAAGAAGTGTTATCCACAGTTGTTACCTCATCAATAGAAAGTGAAATGAATTTGGCAAGTTTTACTTGTTGCCTTAGGTCTTCTTTCTCAACCAAAGATAAACATTTTACCATTTCCCAACCACTTCGGTCTGACCAATGAGAACTAGGAAGGTTTTGCACATTAAAAAGGCATAATAGCTGCTTATAATCAATAAAATCGGACATTGGTCTACCTTTCTTGAGAATATTGTAAACAATGGCAAACTGCTTACTTTTTGAAGCTAAAACAGTCTTCTGTAATTTGTCAAATTGGGCTCCAATTGTTCCACCTTTCTCAACAAGAGATTGTTGTTGCTTTAAGTGATTGTCATATTCTATAGCATATCTTAAATGCATACATTCTGATGCATCCTTCCACTTAACTTCTTTACTAACTTCACCATTACTTTTTATAACTTTAACATAACATTTGCCAACATGTTTTTCAATTGTATCAATCTTGTTTTGAAGCCTATGATCCTTACCAAGTCTCCAACTGCAAATTTTGCATCTACATTCTTTTTCATCAATTTGGTTATCCTCAGTCATGACAGGCTCAAGCCAGGGAAATATTTCTGCCCATTCTTTCCTAAATCCCCTTCCAAGTATCCAGAGAGATGCTTTTCTTTTTTTGGAATTTTTGGTTGAAGATTCAATTGACGCTTGTAATGATTTTGATTTATCACTTTCATTTTCAATTGTGATGTCATTTTGCGTGTTGTCATCAGGTGTTTGTTGGATGTCATTTCTAAGGGGATTTTCAATGAAAGTCATCTCTTCTTGGGGAATATCTTCAAGTGGAGGCATATCAGGATCGATAGGGTATTGCATAGTAGGATACCATAATATTTTTTATCACTATTGGATGAAAAAATTTACAAAAAAATATACAAATCGTCAATCAAGCACATACTGGGAAGTAAAAAATCATTTGTACCTTGAATTTGCACAGATGTCGTTGGCTCGTCGCATTTCGAAGTTTGGCTAAAATATTTGAGGATACTCTTTTCAACAGAAGATTTGGTGCCCTTCTTTCCATCACTGGGTGACAATTTACTAGTGACAAAAAAAAGTTAAAGAGGGTGTATTTTCTAGAGGCCTTTAGATATTATTGTAAATAGAATAAACAATTGTTGGGTAGTAAATTATACATACTTTTTTCCAGCCATTCTTTATTGTGATTTTATCGATTTATGCCACTAGTTATTATTCTGGTGAAAGCACTCTAACAGAGAAAAAGAGCATCAATATGTCAATAGAGAACCAAAGCATTTACTTATGTATAATCTTAGCAATAAAAAAAGATCTTAATTAAAACTAAGAATCAAAGAAAAATAGAGAAAACAAGGGAACAGACTCAACAGAGCAATGACAAAATAGAGAAAAAAAAGGGAACACACTCAACAGAGCAATGACATTCAAAACCTGGAAAAATAACAAGCAGAACATGGCAATATAAAGAAAAGCAGAGAAGTGACAGAGAACCTGGTGCTAAAAGATATTATATCCGTATGCAGAGATACTGGTTTCGATCGCACGTAGACAATGATCCTGGTAAACACAGGTCCGCTCGGTTGCACGAAAGTGTCCGGATTCAAAAATGGTTCCGTCCGGTTGCACAGAAGTGTCCGAATTCAGAAATGGTTCGTCTCGATTGCACAAAAGTGTCCGGATTCAAAAATGGTTCCATCCGATTGCACAGAAGTGTCCGAATTCAAAAATGGTTTCGTTCGGTTGCACGAAAGTGTCTAGATTTAGAAATGGTTCCATCCGGTTGCATGAAAGTGTCCGAATTCAGAAATGGTTTCGATGGCATAAAAGACCCACTCGGTTGCACGGTTGTATCCGAAAGCATAAAAACTCCGTCTGGTTGCACGGCAGTGGCCGAAAGTGTCCGACCAACTGTAGAATTAGTTCCGTCCGGCTGCAGAGCAGGACACTGTTCCGATCGGTTGCAGAATTAGTTCCGTACGGCACAGAACATGACACTATTCCGTTCGGTTGCTGAATTTGTTGCGGTCGGTAGCAGAAAAGGTTTCGATGTTGTGAAGAATTGTGTAGGTATTTTCCCTAGGGTGTTAATTATATATAGAGGTATACTTGGCGAGTTTGGCGGGATAATTTAGAAATTCTAAAATTTTAGGGCTAAAAGGGTACTTTATTTAGGCGGGATTACTTGCGAATTTTTTAAAATATTCGTGATACTCTCATCAAAGGACGGCTAACCGACACCGAAAATTTATTTTTTCCCAAAAATTCTGGCTACATGGCCGACGTCCGGGTCTCAAAAATTTTGCGAATTTGAATTTTCGAAAATGGGTTTTTTCGCCCCAATGGCGAAGTTTCGCCGCTATGCATAACGCTGAATGACAATTTGAATGATAAATTAACTGTTCACAACTTGTCAAGTTGCAGTTGTATGGCCTGCATCATCTCCTATCTCCAATAGTTTTGCACAATGTTATAGATGACCCATTCTGAAAATCAGACGGCTTGCCTTCAGTCCTAACGACCTAGCAACTGCCTAGACAACCCTGTACAATAGAAATGGCGAACAAAATACAAGATAACAGGGTTTGATTCTATATATGCTGCAACAATCAATCAAAAGAAACACATGCAGATATCACACAATATACAATGGTTAAATGATGACCAAGTATGAACACGATATTGCATTAATGGTAAGACTGTACGGTCAAATGGCATAGGGCATCTCCTTGTATATACAGCATGTGTTTCTATGTGGAATATCTCCAATGTACTCCACAAATATCCCTCTAGCATGTACAATGCAATCTCTATGTGTGTATGTACCCGTTCAATAAATGAGGGGAGTCTATTTAAACTAGGGTAAATGTAGTTATTGACAACTACCAACCTTGGCACTTCACCTCTACCTTGTTACATTTGTCTTGCATTTCATTCATTTCCCTCTTAACTACAAGACAAAGTAAATGACAACTACCCTTGCATGACTTATCCACGGATGACTATTGATTAACTTATTATTACATCACCCCATGAAATATTACAATATCATTCAAATTACAAAACTTCATTATATTCATACTTGACTTCCACGCATATTTTCTTTTTAATTCTCTATTTCTTATGTTGAGGTAGTACATCAGAACTAGCACCTACACCTGCCCTCCCCTATAGATTGGTCAACGTTGACAACTGTTACTGCTCCTGGGGAATGTGGCTCTGTTGAGTTTGAGGCGATGGAACATGCACTCCTCCAAGCTCTTGGATCTGCAGCTTCAAATTTTCATTCTCTCCCTTGAGCCTGTTGGCATAGGCCAAGTAACAAGCCCACTGGAAGCCATAATGATGCAACTTCTAGCAACCTAGCCTTTAGTTCAGCCTCTCACTTTTCTGCTTCTAATTCCTTCTTCACAGCTTCTGCCTGTTGCTCATCCCAATCAGCGATCAGTTGACTCTTATGAGCAAGCTCCTTCATCCTTCTTCTTAGAGTTTGCTCCCAACCGCATATTTGGAATTCAATTGTCCTATCAACTGATTATGTTCTTGTGCCTACTTCATAGCCTCTATCTCTTTTCTCATCTCAGCTAGTTTTGCGTCCTGCACTTGCCAAAGTTAACCTTCCACCATCTGCACTCTGTTAGCCAACTCTTCCACCTTTAGCTTCAGGCTACAAACCATCTGTTGAAACATCTTTAATCCTGTTGCTAACCATTGAATTAGATATACCAAAAAGTTCATCCTGGCATATGATTTTAGTAACTCTGGTGCCAACTTCACATACTTACACTTGGGAGTTCAGGATAGGGTGCCATATTTCCTTTGTCAACATACAGCCACTGTGGATATTGATAGAGTACTTGAGTTATTTCTGGCAGATTTTTTATTTCCGGCATTGAATTGACATTGCTACTACCTATTAGGATATAGTTTCATATATCATATTTTGCATATTATTCAAATGTTAGGCTATAGTTTCAAAAATATTAATTGTTGTCTATTCTCCTACATATTATGTTCACTAAATATGGCAGGTTTCTAGTTAGGTTTCCCATTACTTGAACAATTTTTATGGGATTCTGTACCTATAGGACTCGCATCATTATATACTTGCAAATGCTATGGCGATGTAATACGAAATGATGAATAAAGCTTTGTAATAGTTTTACTTTGTATCCGACATGTGGTATCAAAGCGGCAGTTCTTGAGCCAGGATTGGAGAAGAATTTATTAAAAGTAATTTTTTATTCAGAGGTGAAAGTCTCTGGACGATCTCACAGTGTCCAAAAACCCAAAAACAAAGTGTGTGTTGCAGGAGGTTCGTGTCAATGTTTGTACTAGAAAATTTGAGGTACTTCTATAAATAAATTTGAAGTTTTTGGTCCGAAAATATTTGAAGTTTTGTTCTTGAAATAGGCCCGAATGCAATATGAGCGGTCCAGAAAGTTTAATTTTTGTCTGAAAAATTCTGAGACAAGTAAAGTGAAAGATAAAGTATAGACAAAGTTTTAGTATTTGTCTTGAAAAATTCCGTCTGGTTGAGACGGGTGAAAAGAGAAAAATTTATATTATTGTTTGCTTGAAAGATTAAGTTGTGACGAGTGAAATCTGGTTGAGTCGTGTGAAAGATTTTTTTAATATCTTTGCTTAGAAGAGTAGGCTTGGCCAAGACGGTTGAAGATTAATTGCAATGGAAATGATACGTCTGGCTAAGACAGTTGAACGCATTATTTGATTAATTGCAATGGATTTTTTTTTTTAATGCAAGCGGAAAAGTTCAAACGCCTGGAAAAATATTAAGAACCTGCATTTTAATAAAAACAAAAGCTAAGGCTTCGTAAAATGACGCTGGAAAAGCAACGAGAATGTGCGCTTAAATATTTTTTTAACACTCAGTTTGGTGCACTTGAATATTTTTTAACACTCCCAGTTTGAAAGCTAAATCATTGTGAGCAGTTGAAAGCCATGTGCAGAATCCAGTCACCCAGGTTAAGAGCAGATTCACTGTGAGCAGGTTGAGCGCTTTTCCAGGTTCATTTCTCTGACAAGATTTTTGGTTTCAATTTTTTGTCGTGGAATTGCCTAATGACATATGCAGTTTGGGAAATGTAGAAATAATGTGATATAGTTGTAGAGGAAACTCATACCATTCCATTGCCAGCCGATTTCCTTAAGCATTTTTTGTTGTAGACGTGTGAGTTCAAATCCTACAGCCATCTCATGTCACCACGAGGTCATTATTCAAAGCAAAACGGTAGGAGCTTGCAATTTTTTTGAAGTTACTTTGCTGGCGGATCAAATAGCCAAGAACAAAAACTAATCTGCATTAACTTCTGAGAGAATCTTCTCTTGTTGGGAGAATAGACTGGAAGCAAAGATATCATTTTTCCAAGAGCAAAATTCTTCCGAAGTGGGCAGACAGCCTAACATCTGGTTGTGCCAACAATACGTAAGGTAGAACGTGGCCGAATTACTCTAAACGGTAAAGTGAGATCCTGATCAAATGTATTTGAGTTCATATGCAATTTTTTAAATAAAGTAAAAATGTGCAATCTGTTCATCGGACAAGGAGATAACCTGTTCATTAAAGTAACCTGTTTACGTCATAATATTTAAGCCTGAACACCAAGGAGATAACCTGTTCATTGAGCGTGTGTAAAAATAAATCGTTGTGGCATGGATGAACATAGGCAGTGGGGCATCGTATTGGTTACTGTTGGTTACGAATCTGCCATGAGGAAAGGATTTTGTGTGAATGCGCCCAGATTCGCCCACCAGCTAGAAAGGCCGGAAGGAAGAGATGCCTTCCGTGCCAATCTCCGGAGAAGGCCGGCTCCTTTGGGGGGTTTTATGGTTTAAGCTAAGAGTGCAGGAAAGAGATAAAGGAACGGAAAGAATTTACAAATGTGATTGGAGTTGGGTGGGGGGGAACTAACAGTGCGGCAACACATCAATCACCATTACTTACTGCATCATAAATACAAAGCATGACCGAGGAACTGCAAAACCTAAGTATACTTTCTGTATTAAGCGGTGTACGCACAACTACAATGGTCCCCTAGCAAACATTCTCCCTACAAGGAGAACTAACGACACGGCAATGCATCAATCACCACTACGGACAACAACCTAAACAGAAAGTAACCAAGAGATGTCGAGCCAGGTATATGTGTTATGCAGAGAATTTATACGCATAGCTACAATGGTCCCCTAGCAAACATTCTCCCTACAAGGAGAACTAACAACACGACAACGCATCAATCACCACTACGGACGGCAACGTAACACACAACTGATGGAACTGCTACCACATCTATTCTATGTATCCTCTAATCTATGAAGTTCAAAAGTGCTTGGCCACCAAATGCCGAAATGAATCAACAAGCCATGACACAAGCAATGCTTTAGGTATATCTGACCACCAAATGCTGAAACGAATCAACGAGCAGTGACACAGGGAAATGTAAAGCATAAAGAATAAAAGCAGTAGAACAGAACCAGGCATACAATTTATATTTATAAGCAGAAGCACGGTTACAATGGTTCCCTAACAGACATTCCCCTTCCACCACCTTACAATGAAAACATGGTGGGTTTTTATAGCCCAAAGTCCCTCCCGTTACATTAATGGGCACAAAGTCCCAGTCAAACACTAGCTGACAAAAGCGGCGAAGGAGCTGCAAATGCTGACCTTTGTCGGACCGGAGCTGTACCCGCAGCATGGTCTTCCTGGAAGCTGGACAGCTACGTGGCGGTGTGTTGGGTAGAACTTCTTCTCGGCAGGAATGCGGGCAGCTGGAGCGGGTAGAACCTCCAATCAGCTTTAAATGAGGCCATTGGCATAGGTAGTGCAACCCATGCTCGTCCTTTTGCTCGGCACGTCTTGGCTCAAATCCCGAAGCTGGACACTTGTCAGATGATGGATGATGCTGTTTGACACGTGTCTGCCTTGAAAGGCAGTTTATCCAACTTCGCACGGGATCGGAGCGCCATCGGGTTGCGCAGGCAGAAACAGCGCAGTCGGGAAGGCCTTCATGCCTTGGGTGTATTTCCGAGTTTGTTTCCCTACTGCGCACCTGTCAAGGGCGCACTCCGACTTCGTTGCGAAGTCGGACTGCGCACAGGTGAAAGCTGGTTTCTGCCGCCGTACGGACTTCGCTCCAGCACTTAGTCATTTTTCTGCCAACCTGCCAGCCTGCTACAAGGTGCGCCCAGAAAGAGGGCGAAGTCGGACTTCGCACCAAAACTGGGCGAAGTGCGAACTTCGCACCAACACTTAGCCATTTTCCAGGGCAACTGCTGTCAAATTTGAGATCCAACTGAGGGGCTCCAAGAAAGGGGGGGAAAAAGAGAATGTAGGAAAGAGAGAGAAAGGGAGAGAAGAAGAAAGGAAAATAGAGGAAGAGGGAAAAGGAAGAGCAGCACTGCTACAAAATTGAAAACATTGCACCCCGTGCAAAATGTGGCAACATTTCTGGCGGCTCGCGGGGTGTCGAGCTCGCCTCGGCGCAAAGAATCCATGCCTTCATCCATTGGGTGCAGAGGAACTTGCTTCCCTTGCCTTTTGCTGCTCTAGTTGTTCTCCTCGCGGCAACTGTTCTTCAGATTCACCTTCGTCAGTTGCCCCCTCAGAACCATCTTCCGAAGGCTCTCCAACTTTGGCTTCTGCCTCGCAGATGCGGTTGTATGCGGCCCGGGCTTGGCCCCGGGCTTACGCTCGAATGGCCGGCGGTCAACAACTTCTTCTAATGCTGCGTGGAAAGCAGCGACCGCGTGCAGGTCGATGGTGAGGTATCTTTTTCCTAGCTCCTGGAAGTAGGAGCTGATCTTGCGACATTTGGACACCATCTGGGTGACCTGACTTTCTTGAATTGGCTCAGTCCAGCCATCAAGGACCGCCAATTCTTTTTCACCTGTTCAAGGGTGAGAAACTCACCATTCTCAACAAAGCCCGGGCACCCTAGTTCAGAAAGAGCGTGAAAGGGAGCCATACAAATGTCTCTTTCATGTTCGAATGCGTCCGACATTCGTCTGGCAACCCTCACCTCTTCTACTTTCTTAAAATATTTATGCAAGGTTACCCTTGCATCTGCCCATTCTGCAGCGAATGAGGACATGGGGGAGAATTGGAGGCCATCGCGCTCGCGCTCTTGAAGATTTATTGCCAAGTCCAGCCATTGCTTCGCCTGGCGTTCGGCCTCCTCTACCACAGGCTTTCCACAGGCAGAAACTTCTTGAATTCTGGATGCGAAATCCAGAACTGACATAGCCTTATACGTGTGGGGCTTGCATCCCCGCAGCAGATCAGCCCGCATCCCCTTAACTTTGCTCTTCGAAAAGACCGTCGCTTGAGATGCTCTCTCTGCAGATTGCGACTGCGCCTGTTTCAAAGACTCCTGGAGCTGAGAAATCTGCTCCAAGGCTGCCTGCTTTTCCGTTGCGGCTTGTTGCTGAGAAGCGGCCAGCTGGGCTTTTAGTTCATCTATTTCTCGCTGCGCCGCTTCCAGCTGCTCAGTGGACCTGGACAGGTCCTCTTCAAGCTGTCTTGTCTTATCCTGCAACCCGAAAAGCTCTTCCTGTTCCTCCAGACTCTTGACAAGGAGATTATCCGCTTTACGAATGATTCCCTGAATCTCGTATTGCTTGTTGATATCGTCAAAGCTCTTCTCCTTTGTCTGGAGCTCGTAGTCCGCCCTGGTCATTTCCCGGAGAGGCTTCTTCACTTTCGGGATTATCTTCTCTGTTGTAAGCACTCTCCTCTCGAAGTTAAACTTGGTGCGCTTTACCGGGGCGGCTATCTCTTCAGGTCTCCTCCGCTTCAGGTTTTGGAGGAAAGAGATAGGGTACTCTACAGCTCTTGTTGCTAGAGGCAAATCGTCCGTATTCTGGAGGTCGTCCATGAAGTCTAGTTCCCCCAGCCTAGGGTTCTGCTGAGACGTCTCTCTTGCGGGAATGGGATCAGGAGGAACCGGACGGACTTTGGAAGGATCGGCCGCTTCTGAGGGCGACCGGGTAGTGGAGATGGGAGCGGCTGATGCTGAAAGGGTTTCAAGCGGCTGAGGCGGTGGATGTAACGGTGAATGCACGGCTTCAGCACTAACCTCAGGCGAAGGGTTTGGGGTTTGACTCAGAGATAGGGAAACGTTGGGGTTCTGAGCAAACTGGTCGAAAGAATGGGGGCCGCTAGAAGGATGTGGAGACAGGGAGGAAGATGCGGCCACGGCTTGCTCGGATTAAGTGGGAGATGGAGTAGGAGTAGGGCTAGATGAGACCAGAGAGAGTGGGGCAGCAAACGTACCTGCGAGCTCCGCCTGAGCCGATGTTGGATGGATGTCTGCGATTCTGGTTCCGGCGGCTGGCTCGGGACTGCCCAAAGAAACAATCTCTAGAGCGGTTGAACGCGGCTGCGGCTCTGCGACTGGCTGCTGCACTGTCAGACTAGGTCGCCTGATCTTTTCAACTCTCTTCCTCTTCTTCTCTTCTGGAACAATGGCCGGATCGGGGGAAGGAGATGAAGCAGGTGCGACGGCGCTGATGTTCCCACGGTGAACTTGTACCGGGGTTTGACTTGCAGAAGGTCTGCCGCAACCGGTCTGCTCTCTGGTGGTGCTGGCGCCTTTTGTGCCTGAAGGGTCACCTCAGGCGTTGACTTGATTGGTTTCTGCGCCTTTTCAGGCGCCGCCTTGGAAGCCACGGGCTGCATTGGGTCCACTTGGATGTCTGCTGGGCCCGCGCTGGCAGTTGCCGAAGTGTACAACTGTTGGGAGGAAGACCCTCCTTTATAACCCTCAAAGGGACCTCGGGGAACGTAATCTTGATATGCGAACGGCCGCCAGCTATCATGGTGCTGGTCATATAGAGCTGAAAAGTCGTCATCAACGGCCAGATTTCTCCTAGTGGATTTGTCGTGCTGCGTGCGGCACCTCATCTTCCAGCATTCAATAATCTTTTCTTTTGGCCAGTTAAGGCCTGCTATCTTGGAGATGAATTTTTTAAACCCTGGAGAAGAAAACTTGTGGTCCGGGTTTCGCTTGGGGTCATATGCTACCTCCTCGCAGTAAAAATCCTGCCACGGAGGCGAAGCTTCCATCAAGTCAATTTCCCAGTCAAGGTCAACATGGACCACATCGCATCTGTCTTCGATTATATCCGCCCGGGGGCAGAGATGCGTGAACTTTCCCCTTATCCCATACGGGTCGTACTTCCAGCGCTGGCGCAGCAGAATCAGCCCAATGTCAAAAAGCTCCCGCTCGAGGTAGACATGCTGTCCTACCTCAGAAATCTCAACGTTCGCCCAGGAAAGAGGATATTGAAAAATCTGACCCCTTTTCTTTCCCAGGCCGAACTCCTCCTCAACGTAATCCATCTGACGGGCAACCTCCATCCCAAACTAATGATCCGTGCACCAGTAGGGCAGCAGATGAGGTTTGCCCTTGAATCCGTAGATTCTGACCACAATCCCCTGCGTCAGTCTAAAAACGTCCCCGAGCTTCTGACTCAGCAAAGAGTTCGTCATTTCCCGCGGGGGGCGAGGGATCTCGCCATCGCTGAAGACTGACATGACCAACCCCAGAAAGTTGAAGTTAAACTTGTAGTAAGACCCTTTCCGGTATAGGTCATCCGTCCAGTCGTAGACGGGCTGTGGCTCTCCCTTCTCATTGACCTTCTTCAGGTTCGGGATCGGCATCCGGGAGTGCAAATGATACAAACATAGCCAAGCTAGGACAGAACTGAACCGAAATTCAGTGGACTGCTTTTTCTGGAGCTTCACCAGGCTGGAGTGGATGGCGTATGCAAGCCGATCCGCCCAGTCGAAAAAGATGGGGCGCTTTCCACTTCTCTGCGCTGCTGGTTCGTAGGATTCTCCACACGGGAGACATTACGCAGCGCTAGGCTAGTGCGGCTGTACCCGGCTCATCAAAGTCGCGACCGAGGATCCATGCCAGAATGGTGTATAAATATTTGCTTTGAAACCTCGCCAAGGGCATGGGGCCGGTTGGCCACTGTCCAGCTGCAAGCGGGGCGTTCAGCTTTGAATTGAGGAAATCCCTCATCCTTTTTGTGTGTATGAAGCGTCCCGCTTGCTCGCCCAAATTTATCTTTCTGACGATTGTCTTTGGAGTCATACTCCAACCCTGGGGCGAAAGCTGGCTGGACAGTCTCCTTGCGCAGCGCGAACAAGGGTCTACCGCTAGAGCTGCAAATTTGCCGAGTAGCTGGTCTGTAATGTCTGACAATCAGGTCTACCAGCTCCGGGCATTGATGGATAGGAGGGCACAAGAACCGGAGAAGGTTTGACTTGTACGCCGCTCCGAAATGGTGAGAGGGCGAAACCTTGTCAGCCCAACTCTCCACATTTGTCCGCAGCTTAGTCAGGCTCATAGAAAACGAGCCGTCCTTGTATCCCACCAGGTAATTTACCGGAGGTGGTGGGGCTTGCCCACGCTGTACTTTCTTTGGCCGGGACTTTGACTTTCGCTCCGGCGGTGTTTCACTTTTGAAAACACCGGCCGCGGTAAATCCTCGGGTTCGCACCCTTCGCTGGATTGCGTCGGCATTGGCATCTTTCCTCTGTCCATCTCTCCGAAACAACAATAATTACGAATTCAAGGAGTCTGTAGCAGATTTCGCAGTCACAGGAATAATCTACGCAGTTTGGCATGTCTGGATGCATCTGACCCCCTTTTCTAGATAATGACAGCGTCATTAATGTCGCACAGGAGGGGGTAGGTCGGCTGGCAAGTGAAGGAGTTATGTTTCTTGGGTGGCTGCGCAGGAGAATGTTTTGAAAAAGGTATCCCGGCTGCCGTGCCATGCTTTTTTGATTGCACTTTCATTGAGGACTGTGCAATCATTAAATTTATCCTGAACGTCGCGCCATGGCTGACGTCACTGCCGCAATTTGGGCACACTGCTCAAGAAAAAACCCCTTGGCGCGGAAACCCATCTCAAAACGGTCGCAATGCGCCTTGGGCCCAGCTTGGAGCTTTTAGAATATTTTATTCATTTTTTTTTAAACAACTGTCCAAGCTGGCCCAGAAAACAAGGCGCAATCGGACTTCGCCCAAAGTTGGGCGCGATCCGACTTCGCCAGCGCAGTCGGACTTCGCCCAAAACTGAGCGCAGTCCGAACTGCGACTTGCATTGAGACTGTTTCTCTTTTCTTTTCTTACCGCGCCCAAGGATTGAGCGCAGTCCGGCCCTTTACAAACTTCGGAAGAGAGGCGAACACTTAGAGTTTTATTGCCTCTCGGGACCGGGCGCACGAGCTGCGATAAGGAAATAGAGCGCGTTCGGACTTCGCCCGAAGTTCGGGCGAAGTTCGAACTTCGCGCGAAGTTTGCACTTCGCGCGCGAGCAGCGCGCAGTTCGTACTTCGCATGCAAGCCGGCCGAAGTCGGACTTCGCACGCGAAGTCCGACTTCGCTCAAAACTGAGCACAGTCCGATCACTTCGTGCCCTTGCAGTTTTTCTCCCTTCAAACTTCGCTTTTTTGCTGGCGCGTAGCCCGACTTCGCTGCGAAGTCGGGCAGCGGCCAACACTTAGACGTTTTTTTTTCTTCTTCACTCAAGCAGCCCCTTCACGAACTTCGCCCCTTCTGAGGGGCGACAACAGACTTCGCTGCGAAGTCTGTATTCTCTCCCATGTCGCAGTTCGGCTCAAACAAAATAAAAAACTGAAAGCTGGAAACTGTACATGCTGGAAAACAAAAATGCATAAGGGAAATTTTTACAAAGAAGGGCCACTCGGGCACCTTCAGCAGCGGTAAATTTTTAAGTGGAACCCGTTAACAGGGATAGGTAGGAGCTGACCCTCCATATCCTGAAATACATAGGCATTGAACTGGTTCAGCCGGGCAATCTGATAAGGGCCCTCCCAGAGAGCATCAAACTTCCCGTGGTTGCCCGGCTTTGCCTTATATGAATCCCACTTCAGCACCAGGTCCCCAATTTTAAAAACTCGGGCAGTGGTGCCTTTTGCAAACCAGCCTTGAGTGGCTGCAATATGATTAGTGAAGGCCCGGTATGCTTTTTCTCTGTCTTCTTCCAACTGCAGGAGTTGGCACAGTCTGTCGTCCACCGGGTCTCCACTGCTCTTGTCTTCGTCCAACATCCATAGGGCAAGGATTTCAATGTGGGATGGCATGACAGCCTCTTTGCCATAGACGAGCGCATAGGGGGACGTTTTGATGGATTTCTTGAATGAAACTCTGTCCGCCCACAGCGCCCGGTTCAGGAGTAAATGCCAAGTCCGCTTGTTTATGTCAATGGTCCTCCGGATGATTTTCAGGAGGTTCTTGTTAGTAGACTCGGCAAGGCCATTCCCCTGCGGGTAGTAATTAGAAGACATCTTGTGATAGATGCCAAGTTTGCCAGTGTACTCCGTGAGTACAGCGCCTGCGAATCCCGGACCATTGTCTGTCACAATTGACTATGGAACCCCGAAGCGGGTAATCAGGCTCTCAATGAACCTGATGACCGTTTCTTGGTCTGCGTTCTTGGTCGGGATTGCCTCTGCCCACCGTGTGAAGTAATCGGTGGCTGTAAGAATAAACTTGTGTCCGGCAGAGGAACTAGGCGAAATCACCCCAATGAAGTCTAGACCCCATTCTTTGGAACGGAGTCTCGGCTTGAATCGGTTGAAGGGGCGGGGGTGCTTTTCGTTTTTGCCGACAAACCTCGGCATTGATCACACTTAGAACAGACCGCATAAGCGTCTGTAAATAGAGTGGGCCAATAGTACCCAGCTCTAATTATTTTTAAGGCCGTAGGCCTTGCGGAATGATGACCCCCAGGAATCCTAGAATGAAAATCTCCGAGGACCCTGGGCTGGTCTGATTTTACGACGCACCGCAACAGGATGCCGTCGATGTTTTTGAAGTAAAGCCCCTCGGGGCGAAGAGTGTACTTAAGTGCACCTAGCCGAAATCTCCTTCGTTGTGAGGCGTTCAGGTGATCTGGACATCTTCCGGTGCAGAAATATCTCACCAGTTCATCTGTCCAATCACTCCCCTCCGATAAGGAGTTGGCTAGGTAGATGCATGTCGCTGTGTCCTCCCACTTACAGGCGGAGATGCCGGCTACAGCGCTTCGGGCCAATTCCTGACACAAGGCTCGGCCCCTGATAAGCTTGGTGGGCCGCACTTCGATGTCGAACTCCTGGATTTTTGCAATCCATCCTGCTCTCTTGTGACCCGGTTCTCCTTGTATGATGAAGCTTCGAACGTCCGGGTGAATCACAAAGACAGTCGTTTTGCTCTGGGAGACAAAATGCCTGAACTTTCGAAGGGATTTCATAACAGCGTGAACCTGTCGCTCTATAAAGTTGTACTTTTCCTCATGCGGCTGAATCACTTGGCTCAGGAACGCTATGGGGCGCTCCTCGCCATCGTCTCCCTTCTGAGTTAGTACTGCAGCGTAACTTTCGGGTTCTCCCACTGCATACAGGATGAAGTCCTTGGAGTAGTCAGGGTTTGTCAACACCGGGGCTTGCGTAATTCGAGCCTTGATTTCCTCGAAGGCTTGCTCTCTCTCATCAGCCCATTCGTAAATTGTATCTTTTTTCAGCAGTTCGGCCATAGGCTTGATCACCTGTGCGAAGTCAGGAATGAACTTTCGCACGAAGTTAATCTGACCGAAGAAGGACTGCAGCCCTTTTTTATCGATGGGGGCTGGCAAGCGAAGGAGGGCTTCTGCTCTGTCAGGGTCAATGGCGAGGCCTTCCTCGGAGATGACATGTCCCAACAGCTTTCCTTCTTTTACCGCGAAGACGGACTTTTCGGGTTTATAGAAATGCCGAATTCTCGACACCTTTCAAATATTTGCCGCGGTGGGAAACATGATCCCCTCTTTGGTGAGAGAAAACGGTCATGTCATCAAGGTAGATAACAATGATCTTATTGAGCGGCTCTCGGAAGGCCGGGTCCATGGCCCTTTGGAATGTGGCACCGACATTGGATAAGCCAAAAGGCATGCGGTGATAGGCGAACGTCCCCCACTTGGTGGTGAACGCCGTCTTATGCTGGTCCTCATATTTGACCCAAATCTGGTTGTAGCCGGAAAATCCATCTAAAAGTGAGAATCTCTGGGCTCCAGCAACGATGTGTAGAATCTGGTCGATTTGGGGAAGCGGATAGTGGTCCCTGAGGGAAGCCTGATTCAGGTTTCTGAAGTCGACACAGAGACGAATGTCGCCATTCTTTTTCCTCACGGGCACCAAATTCGTGACCCAGGATGAATGTTTGATGGGGTAGATGATTTTGGCCTCCAGCATCTTCAAAAGCTCGGCTTTCATCATGGCCTCAATCTTCGGATTTACGGCCCTCTGCTTCTGTCGAAATGGCTTGGCGCCATCCTCTAGCTCAATGGTATCTCTGGATGACATTTCCTTCATACCTCCTCAAATCCTCGTAGCACCAGGCCACGATGTCGGGGAACTCTTGGCACAGTGATCTGATCTGCTCAAGTTCCTCCGAGGTGCAGTCTGTTCCGACCTTGATAGTTTTACTAGGTTCAAGTTCCAGGTCGGCATACTGCTTCGGGTCTACTTTGATCCTGTGAGATATTGCTCTGTCATTCTGATCAAACAGACTCTCCAATGTAATCAGTCCTTTTGGGACATGATTATTTTTTAACTGTATCAACCCCTCATATTGCTCGTCATCAGGGTCTCTACCTTCGATTGAACCAACTTCGTTAACCAAAAATGTGACGATCTCCTCGTCACAACTGAACACCTGCCAGTGGGTGTCCTTATCGAGCACGAAGGCCTGTAAATAGTGCGAACCGGCTTCGGTTTCTGGACAACATCATCAGCCGGAACGTACCTGGCTCCAACAGACGCCAGAATGTCAGCGTGTTTGTTTTTCTCACGCGATATCGCCTTGACATTCAACGAGTCGAACGACTCCATCAGGTCCCACACCCGGTTGCGGTACGCCCTAAGATAGTGTTGTTTGGAGGCGCACTTGTTCGTAACCTGGTGACACACCAGCTCTGAATCTCCAAAGATCTGCGGGTGTTTAATCCCCGACCCTCTCCGCCTTTTGCAAACCCAAGCAAGCACAGGGCTTCGTACTCCGCCGAGTTGTTAGTGCAGCTCCAGGCCAACCTGTAGGTATAGTCCTTCTGGATTCCGGTCGGAGAAACCAGAAGCACCCCTGCACCGGCGCCATTTTTGCATCGCGCGCCGTCAAAGAAAAGCTTCCACAGCTTCTCAGGTGCAGGTCCCACTTCCTTTGCAGCTGACTTGTCAAGCCTCTCGGGCTGTACGATGGAGTAACAGCCCTGCTCTGTCTCAATTACGGCGTTGAAGTCCCGCAAAGAGAACTCATCTTCAAGCTGTAGCACTTCGAAGGCTTGCTCTGTCAGCTCTACTGTCACCAGCTCTTCCTCCGACAGCTGAACCATGCAGTCCAACTCTCCTCCGGGTATCTTCTCTACTAGGAAGGTGGAAGGCTTCTCATTGAAAATTTTCAGTCTCCTTCCTTTGAAGGGCACTTCCATGTGTGAGTAGTCTAGAGACAGGTACCCGCCCAACTTCGCAGTGAACTCCCGGGAGAGACACATGCCGTAGGGAGCCAGGTCAACAACCACGACCTCTTGGATGACCACGATGTCGAGAGCCTTCTGCAGCCGGATAGGGATGTCCTTTATGACACCAACTGTCTTGACAGGGGTGCCGTCTAATTGCAGCACGCCTTGGCTGCTCCGTGTGTACTCCATCCCGATATCATCGCAGACGGCCTTCGGCATCACAGTCGTGGAAGCACCAGAATCCACCATGCAGTTGTGAACTATGTGCCCTTGCATCCGTAAAGACAGATAAAAGGGAGGCGGTCTATTCTTCCCAGTGGCTGAGACTGTCAGAGGTTGAACCAGGATAGCGGGTTGTATCTGCTTGCCGCTCTTCATGTTCTTCAGAGATTCTTGCAACAGATCCACCTGGCCTGGGAGCAAAAGAGCATCGTACATGCTGATCCTAGCAGGTGTTCTTTTCAACTCGTCTACTATGCTGTAGCCCGAGGCGCTAGCTCCTTCTGCTTCTTTTGCCGGCTCATACTTCGTCCGGTACTGCTGGGTAGCCTCAACTCGCTGTCTCTTGGTCAGAGACGGGTACTTCAGCTTCTCCTGGGCTTGTTCTTTGGTTTCAGCTGGAGGCTGAGGTACGGGAGCTTTAGCCGGAACTGGAGCTTTTGCTATAGGAGGCTTGGCTGGAACAGGGGCAGCCTTTGCCGGAGAAGGCTTGGCTGGAGCTTTATCTTTGGATGCCTTCTCCTGGGCTGTGTATGGCCACAGCCGTTTGTACGATGGCAGCCCACCGGGCTGCGGTTTTTCTCTTCTGGCATAAACTTGCAAAGGCTTGGCAGCATCTGCGGTTTTCTTTTCTTCCTTGGCAGGCGGCACTAGATTCTCCTCGGGGAGGGCAAAGTTGGCTTCGCTGTCCAGGATCATGTAGAGTTCATCGTCCTCTATGGCGCTGCCGCCAAGGTCCGGATGTAGTGCTGGTGCAGAGTGCAGTCTTCCTCCGAATGCGGGTCGTTGCACGTAGTGCACCAGTTAACCTGGTCGGAAGGACCAAGCGAGTCTTCTATAGCAGCATTTCTCGGAGGTGGACGCCGCTGCAACTGGTGCTCTGGGGGCTTGTCTTTTGTCAGCGCCGGGGGCGCATATGGCCTCCTAGGAGCGAGGTCCATCTGGGCCTGCTTCTTCTTCAGAGCGGTCATGTCATTGGACATGGCATGATATCCTGAGGCCAAAGCCCGCACCTCCTGGAGGATTGTATTCTGAATGTTACTGTCAGGAGGCGGCAACTGTGCCGGTGGAGGCAATGCGGCTAATGGAGGAGGGTTAGAATAAGGTGCGTACTGAGGGGGAGCAGGAAGTGCTGGAAAATGCGGAGCAGGAGGAGGCGGGTGAGGATAATGCAATTGAGGCAGGCCATAAGGAGTTACGACCGGCGTCGGATTCCACTGCTACTGGGGTTGCTGCCCTGATGTGGACGACGCACCACCAGAAGTAGGAGGATACTGGGATCTGGGGAAGTCAGGATGAATGGGTTCCTGCACCCTGGACGGGAGTCTGCCGATAGAAATAATGTCAGCTTCAGCTTGCTGGGCAGCCTCGTACAGAGCAGGAAACTCGTCTATTCTGGCAATCTTCAGCGACGAGGCATATGTCTGAGTTGAAGGATCTCAGATAGTAGTGAGCAGCCATGCCAGCTGAAGGCCGAAGTTCGCGAGGTACCCGTTTCCAGGATCTCGCAAACCTGATGTTAAAGTCAGACACCTCCTCTTGAGGGTGTCTCTGGATACTCTGGAACTGATGCAGCAAAGAAGGGTCAGCAGACTCGTTGCATCCTTTCACGATCCTTCTGGCAAGCTGGGGCCACCCTGTGATGGATCCCTCTGGCAGCGATCTCCACCAGTAGAGAAGCTTTCCCCTCAGGGAAAGGGCCAGCAGACAGGTCTTCACACTCTCATCAGTAATGGAATGTAATGCGGCCAGGGCAAGGATGTCCTGGATGTGCTCGTACGCCGTCTTGCCATAGCCGTCGTATGTAGGGATAGACTTTAAAACAGCAGGGGGCACAGCTTGCTGTCTGACCAGGGCCAAGGGCCCTGTAGAGTCCACCGCCGGGAAGAGATCATCGTCATTCTGCTGTTGAGCAACCATTTCTTCTTCTTCTCCTCCATCGGTTGTGTACTCAGTGTCGGTACTTTCCGAGGATGCAGATGCTTCTTCTTCCTTGGCCTCTTCTATTTCGTATTCAACTCCTCCGACCACAGCTTCGGCTTCTTCTTGAATTTCAGCCTTGGCTTCGTCGACACGAGCTTGCGGATCAGCCAGCCTGGCAATTTCGCCTCGAGCGTTGATGTCCAGTTCGTAAAAGTCAGGCGGGCTTCTCGGATCCCTTGCTCGCCACCTTCTTGTTTGCATGAAGGTGCTAGGACCGGTCTTTCAGACTCAGAGGATTTGTTCGTGCAGAGTCGCCAGGTGTTCTGATTTTGAACTGCAATGAAGCGAACACCGGTGCTTCAATTCTGTTGGGGGTGAGAAACTTCCTTGTCCCACCAAGTGCTCAGAAACCACTGTCAGCGCCAGGTGGAGACTGATCAGAAAATCTCTCTTCAAATGTGGGACCCTGGTCCCACCGGGCGTGCCAGAGAAACTGTTGGTTACGAATCTGCCATGAGGAAAGGATTTTGTGTGAATGCGCCCAGATTCGCCCACCAGCTAGAAAGGCCGGAAGGAAGAGATGCCTTCCGTGCCAATCTCCGGAGAAGGCCGGCTCCTTTGGGGGGGTTTTATGGTTTAAGCTAAGAGTGCAGGAAAGAGATAAAGGAACGGAAAAAATTTACAAATGTGATTGGAGTTGGGTGGGGGGAACTAACAGTACGGCAACACATCAATCACCATTACTTACTGCATCATAAATACAAAGCATGACCAGGAACTGCAAAACCTAAGTATACTTTCTGTATTAAGCAGTGTACGCACAGCTACAATGGTCCCCTAGCAAACATTCTCCCTACAAGGAGAACTAACAGCACGGCAATGCATCAATCACCACTACGGACAACAACCTAAATAGAAAGTAACCAAGAGATGTCAGAGCCAGGTATATGTGTTATGCAGAGAATTTATACGCACAGCTACAATGGTCCCCTAGCAAACATTCTCCCTACAAGGAGAACTAACAGCACGACAACGCATCAATTACCACTACGGACAGCAATGTAACACACAACTGATGGAACTGCTACCACATCTATTCTATGTATCCTCTAATCTATGAAGTTCAAAAGTGCTTGGCCACCAAATGCCGAAATGAATCAACAAGCCATGACACAAGCAATGCTTTAGGTATATCTGACCACCAAATGCTAAAACGAATCAATGAGCACTGACACAGGGAAACGTAAAGCATAAAGAATAAAAGCAGTAGAACAGAACCAGGCATACAATTTATATTTATAAGCAGAAGCACGGTTACAATGGTTCCCTAACAGACATTCCCCTTCCACCACCTTACAATGAAAACATGGTGGGTTTTTATAGCCCAAAGTCCCTCCCGTTACATTAATGGGCACAAAGTCCCAGTCAAACACTAGCTAACAAAAGCGGCGAAGGAGCTGCAAATGTTGACCTTTGTCGGACCGGACTGTACCCGCAGCATGGTCTTCCTGGAAGCTGGACAGCTACATGGCAGTGTGTTGGGCAGAACTTCTTCTCGGCAGGAATACGGGCAGCCGGAGCAGGTAGAACCTCCAATCAACTTTAAATGAGGCCACTGGCATAGGTAGTGCAACCCATGCTCGTCCTTTTGCTCGGCATGTCTTGGCTCAAATCCCGAAGCTGGACACTTGTCAGATGATGGATGATGCTGTTTGACACGTATCTGCCTTGAAAGGCAGTTTATCCAACTTCGCTCGGGATCAGAGCGCCATCGGGTTGCGCAGGCAGAAAACAACGCAGTCGAGAAGGCCTTCATGCCTTGGGTGTATTTCCAAGTTTGTTTCCCTACTGCGCACCTGTCAAGGGCGCACTCCGACTTCGCTGCGAAGTCGGACTGCGCACAGGTGAAAGCTGATTCCTGCCGCCGTACGGACCTCGCCCCAGCACTTAGTCATTTTTCTGCCAACCTGCCAGCCTGCTACAAGGTGCGCCCAGAAAAAGGGGCGAAGTCGGACTTCGCACCAAAACTGGGCGAAGTGCGAACTTCGCACCAAAACTGGGCGAAGTGCGAACTTCGCACCAACACTTAGCCATTTTTCAGGGCAACTGCTGTCAAATTTGAGATCCAACTGAGGGGCTCCAAGAAAGGGGGGGAAAAAGAGAATGTAGGAAAGAGAGAGAAAGGGAGAGAAGAAGAAAGGAAAATAGAGGAAGAGGGAAAAGGAAGAGCAGCACTGCTACAAAATTGAAAACATTGCACCCCATGCAAAATGTGGCAACAGATTACTGCATGTGCAAAGTAGAATTGTGTGGCCTTGATTAATGCAGGTTCAAACTTTTTCGACATCCTTCAATTATTTAGAAGGGTGTTAATTTACAGTGCATGTGAAAGGTGAAAGGTACAAATAAAGATTTCTCTCTTTACCATTTCACATATTGGTAAGCAGCATTGCTGGCTAGTGCATGGAAAGGAAAAAATTTTCATAAAGACATTCTTACTTCAAATCTCCTAAATTTCTTTAATTATTTCTTTTAGAGAAATAATAATATAATAACAATATTTTGAAAAACAATAAAGCAGTCCTTGCATAAAGAATAACTAGGGAGTTATAAGGAAATCTCTTTGGTTGAGAGTGAAGAAGTATATGGAGAGAACCCATCTTTCGACTGGATTAATACAATCAGTTTCCAAGTGAATGTTGTTCTAGCTACAAATTGTAGAAGGTATTTTTCATTTGCCAGATCTGGGTACAGAAGGCATGACTGGAACAAATCTCCTCAAGGTTTCTTTCAAAGGCTAAAGTAAAGGGTGGACGTGCTTAAAATTCAACCGCAGTCATTTTCAAGGCGACGTGTGTTGTGCCATGCTGGCTAGCACATGAAAGATTTGTTCCTTTGGTGCACTTGGTTCCAGGTTTAAATCTCCCCAAGTTGATTTTTTTTCTTAATTAGTTGCACGATATATTTTTGAGAAAATGAAAAAGTGAAAGAATTTAAAATAAGGGGGAAAGTTTTTCAGGGCAAAGTTTACAAAAGGGCAAGCTTGCTATTATAAACATTATTTTCTGTAGTTACAAAGAAAAAAAGAGCATATTTTTTTAACTATAATAAAGAAGATAGTTATTAAACTACAATGAGGAGAAATAAGGTGTATAAGTTTATTTTTTTATTTAATGGTAAAAAAGGCTAGAAAAATATTGGAAAATTGTGTAGAAGAAAGGAAAGGGAAACAAGCTGAAACTCCTTTATCTGACACATAAGAAGATTAATATACATTGCTAAAATCCTGGATACATGCTATTGCCCAAAGAGAAGTAGGTCCAAAATTCATACAAACAATCTTCAAAGAGGCTAATAATGATACTTTCACAACACTTTAAAAATATGTTTACTTATTGATAAAGCAATTGATGATGGTGAGAAAGTTATTACACTACCTGTTGATGTTGCAAAGATTATATGTGGAAATTCTCACTTATGATATCTTTAAAGAAAAGAATATAATACAAGAAGAAATAATTGCAAGATTAAAAAATAAAACTTTGATGAAAAATGTTATGTGCGATACAGGCGATCTTTTCAAAAAGAAAGAAAGTGGTGGTACTACAGGAAATATCTAAAAGAAAGATACTGCTTGTGATACCAGAGATCTTTATCAAAAGATAGATGTGTGTTGCTCTATTGATGATTCAAAAATTCACATGACAAATGATTCGAATGCCAGTCTTCAAAATGAAAATGCATATTGTGACACAAAAGATCTTCTACAAAGGAGAAATATAGCATGTGATACTAGTGATCTAGTACTTGTTTAAGAAGATAAGAATTATGCAAATAGCAGTTGCATATGCAAAGATAAAGCCGAGATGGTTCACAACAGCAACAATTCTACTTAAGAAAACAGGATATCATTGTGAACCTAATAATGAAGATTTTGGAAAGCATACAACAAGAGTTGGCTTCAACATAATGGGATACAATGGAACCAATTTAGGAAGAAATAAACGAAGAATTCAAAAACCCATACTACACAATTTGTAGCCAAAATATGAAGGTCTTGGTTATTGAGGACAAGCAACAAACAAATTCTTGCCAGTAGTTGCCACAAAACAGTGTCTTCTCAAATAAACAGTTACAAATATTGTGGAAAATATGGACATATGGATGAAATTGTTGGCACATTCCTCAAAGCACATTCCAACTTATAACAAACTACACAAAGATCAAATTGAATTATGGATGCATGGATATCTTGGAATGGAATCAGATCAAAGAAATATTTATGGACATTATAAAAGAAAACCTAGTATGCTGTTGATTCTGAGATGAACCACAAAGACGACCCAATGATCATAACTCTATGTCAATTTAGTAGAGCCAGTGCCAAAGCAAAAGTCAAAGCCCGAGCCAGAAACAACTTAAAACTCTTACCTCCAGATGGGTAGTTATTCCATTATTTGCCCTCTCAAATAATGTAATAAGGGGATGATGTTAGGATATATCATATTTTGCATATTATTCTTATGTTAGGTCATAGTTTCAAAAATATTAATTATTGTATATTCTCCTCCATATTATGTTCACTAAATATCGGTAGATTTCTAGTTAAGTTTTCTCGTTACTTAAACGGTTTCTACATGATTCTTTCCCTACGGGACTCACATCATTATATACTTGCAAATGCTATGGCAATGTAATATGAAATAATCAATAAAGCTTTATAATAGTTTTAATTTGTAATAGTTTTCCTCCTTTGCCGATTCCATATCTGTGTCACCCTAAGTGGTGGTCTCCTCCACATCTTCCCCTCCGTGACCTATCAGGTTGATCCTCTATTTGGCTGCCTTGCCCTCCTAAATCTTATCTCTTGTATCAATAGTCTTCTCCATTGTATCCACCATCTCCTTACCCTTCTCAGGTTCTTCTAGCAGTTGACTACTTTGGCCTTCTTGCCATAGTCTATACTTTGATGCAGGTTGTTTCTCTTTCTCCCAACTCTCCTCCAACACTATTGAATTTGGTGCCATAGTTTGCATTGTTGTAGATGTAAACTCCATCGGTGGTCCCTCATCCAGTGGAGGTGATCCACATCTATCCACAACATTTGCATATTGTCTAAGCGGTGTTGTGTTGTAACTCTCTAGTGTATCAACATTGTCCACCTGTATTGAAACATCACCAACAAAGTCTCCTCCTCCTAGAATGGTAGTGATGCTTCTACCGCATCTACCGTAGTTTGAAATTGCTCATCTACATCTACAATCACCATCGTCTCCTACGCAAATTGTTGTGTAGTTATTCCTCCCAATTGTTGCATTGTTTTCTTTGCACACCAAACAATCTGTGCAACAGGCTCATTCAACTTTGGCTACTATCCAATCGTTGTAGCCTTACTTGGAGCCACTCTGGTACCCGCAATGGAACCTGTAGCGCCTCCCCGCATAGCCAGGATTCCTAGTCATGCTGGAGCTCCCCTTTGCACTACATGTTGCGACATTCCACACTCTTGACTTTGTTGACTAGCCACAACTTTTTGCACATTGCCACCATCTCTCTTCTTCTTTGTGGCTTGTTGTAGGGGTCCTGAAGAGAATAGCTTGACAACTTGATTCATTGGTTGTTGCTACATTTACGCTCCCATTTGTTTCCACTGCTGCTCTAACTGTCTCCGCTTATCTTTTTTTACTGCTCTAACTGTCTCCGCTTCTCTTTTTTTACTAACTCCTCGATATTTGGCAATTGCTCCTCAGCTCCATCAGATTCCTCATTTCCTTCAGCTACAACATCCATCTCATCTTCTGATGCTTCTTGTTCCTTCTCTTCTTTGATGTGCTTTTCTTCTTCTTTGGAGTACTTGCTTTCATCAATGGGGCCACATGTACCCATCTAAAAATTGTAGATGCATGCTTCGGAATATTATGAGGAAGATTCAGCCCTGGAAACTAAATCTTCTCCTATGAAATTGCATCCAATACCAAGGCAATGGCATGGAAAGCCATTGAAAAATTCCTAATGTATCACGTTAGAAAATTATGAATGTGGTCTAATAGGAAACTAGCCCAATCATAGTGTTCTTTGGTCATGATTCCTTCCATGTAGGGTATGAACCAAGTGGTCATTTCCAAGGCTCTTTGCTCACTGGATAGTCTAGACATGATCACATTCATTATACACAGCAACTTGTCAGACTTCTGATGTTGCATTTTCAATCCATGGATACCATGCTTTGTCAACTTAGCCACTTCCTGCAGATTGAGATTGGCAACCTTATCAACAAAACTTCATAACTGATACGGCTCCACTCCCTCCTTCACTGGTCTTGTGGAATTCGGAATCCAAAAATTCTTTGAAAATTGTTTGGGGAATATGATACTCATACCTCCTTGTCACCAATCATCACTCTGCTATGATTCCGATCCACATCATATGTTTGCAGTAATTCTAACAAGTATGACTTGAAGAATTTTTTGTCAAAGCCAAGAACCTACAGAATAAGTTGCACTCCTGCATTCTGAAATGTGGTTTTCAGTGGGTGATCCATCAGGTGCTCCCACCACCAAGTTTGTAAAAATCCTCCCACTGGTGTTGTCTAGGTCATCTCTTCCAAGGGGATTTGCATCCTTTCCTTCCCCTTATTCTTCACCTTGGGTGAAGCTGCTGGCTTCTTGCCATGTCTATGACATTCATTAGGGGTGCTAGTCCTTAATCTTGATCTAGACTCCAACCTATGTTGCCACATTCTCCCTCACTCTACATCCATGTGGCATTCTCTCTCTTTCACACACACAATCCACTAGGCTTCTCTCGAAGCTAATTTCGATGCTTCCCCCATGGGTGCGAGGTCCTGCCTGCAACACAACCTTAGGTGGAAACCTCCTCTACAGTTCCATTCGTTTGATTCCTTCCATAATTCGTGGCCTTCTCTACATCCCTTTTGCAATCAATCTCCTCAACTTGGAATTTCTCCAACTTCCATCAACACCTACCTCCAATTGATATAGTGGTCTTCTTGATGATGTGCCTTCATTTTGCATCTCCACACGACACGTTACTTCACTCCATTTCTCGTGCATCTACTCAACTCTTGTTGTGCGACCTTGAATGTCCATATTACACAATTGTTGATGTCCTGCCTCTAGATGGTATGGTCTTGGATGGATTCCAATCAGATGACCCAACCTTAGACAATCGGATCTCAGACATAGAAACTAGCCTATAATGCGTTGTTAGGATGTGGATGGCTAGGCATGGCAAAAGTGAACCAAAATTGGGAGAAGGATTGTTTGATGTATAAGAAGGGACAACACAAATATATAATTAACTTGAAGAATCAATCCGTTAGTGAAGATTTGGCAACATTCAATGAATCTACGAGTTCATCATTGAAGGACAAAAACAAACGTGAACCAAAAGAGGATGGTGTGTTGGAGTTGAAGGAGTGCACAGAAGATGAAGAGCACTGAGATAGCGGACTTCTCCATTGGCATATGAAATCTTCCATCCAGACTCCATATGACATGCAAAAGAAAACCAAAATGAACCAATAAGGAGTGAAGATGAGATCAACGAACACAATCAGACTAGTAAGTCTGCAGCCAAGGACGAAGAGAAGTGGATTGTTGCTAGAGAATAAGCAAGCATAGGAAGGCTGATTGTGGCACCAAATCAGCCTTCAAAATCTTTTGAGGGTATCTTGGTCCAAGAAGTTGAGGAGTCAAGCTGGACCAAGGAGGAAGATAGTGCAGGAGGTGACAATGACACAGAACTTGTGGAACAACTAGCATGGATGTATGAAGAGGAAAACGCAAGTAGGTAGGAAGTGAATGTGCAACCAAACATCCAAACAAACACGAACAGAGGAGATGTGCAAGGGTTTGTGTGCAGAGAGTTGCATGATGGCATCAGTGAGTTGCATGTCGATGGTGAGGAATGTGTGGCATTGGAGTAATTGCAAGTTGATGTGCTCGATGGTGATTGGGACAAGAGTTTGACATTGGTGCAAATCCAAGATGGCATGCCTAATAGTGCACGATATGGGAGTCTAGCACCAAAGCAACTGTAGGTTGCCAGGCTTGATGGTCAGTAGGATGAGTCCAACATTGAAGCAATTGTAGGTTGGCACGTCTCATGGTGCGTAGGACGGGAGCCTGGCATGCAAGCAATTATGGTGGGGTGCGCCTAATGATGTGTGATGAAGAAAGACTGTGATCACTGGATGCGGAAAATATACAATAGATGGTGGCAATATATTTTGTGGAAGAACCACCGGAACAAGAACCTTGATGTGAAGGTAGTGAATAGGATGGTATGAGTTTACTTGCAACCAATGGTCGTGCACAATAGAGAATGAGAGAGGAAATGTAGCAGTTGCATGAACAAAGTGATAAAAATGAATAGAAGAATGGAAGAGTTAAGGAGACAACGTGTACAAGAGCTACTGAGAATGTGACAAGATATCCAATCATTGGATAGAAGTTTTTTTTGAAAATAGAACAAGTCTGAAAGAAGCATCCTTGACCAGTAGTACACCCTTCACGAGTTCAAGCAGTGAGAAGGAAGACTAGAGCAATAAGAACCCAAGCTTGGAATTGGGACGAAGAGTGAGGGACAAGTAACAACAAGCAATTTAGAACCAAAATACCTCTGAGGCAGGTAGGCGAACAAGGAGTCATGTTCCGCCAATACATTTCAACAATTCCTTGGGAAGTCAAAGTAGTCTACAAGGACTACTAGACAACCCAAGGCATGTGTATGAGTTAGAAAATTCAAACAGTCAAGGTGGGTCGGTAGGTGCCCTGGGTTGTTTGGGTTTGCCAGTCCAAGGAGGGAGCTTATCTGGCCTCTATCCCGACTGCTTGAGGAGAATAAATTTTCCTTAGACTACCCCTAGGCCATGCAGCTAGCAAGGTAGCCCGTCAGGACCACCCCTTGGTTGTTCAAGAAGCAACCCAATGTTGTACAGCTAGCAAGGTGGCCCATCAGGACCACCCTTGGCTTTCGGAGAAATAAGGGACCCTAAATGATAGTCACCAAACCAAGGTCTAGATAGTCACAAGATGTTGAAAGCCATCCAAGAGAAGCAAACAAATAAATGAGTGCATTTGAGACTAGAATACCATTGCAAAGGAGACAATGACGGAGAAGGCGGCCAGTAAGGGGTGGTTAGTTAGGCCACCCAATCTATATAGAGCGAAGTAATAGGCCTCAACGGCAGATGGAGAGGCAAGGTAGTATGACAGAACGTCATACAACACAACACCATATGGAAGGATGTCGTATAGTGGAAGGCTATATGACAAGATGTCGTATAGTGGCAGGCTATATGGCAAGACGCCATAAAATAGGAGGTACGGTAGAATGCCATACAACCAAACGTTGTACAACAGGATCTCGTACAGTGCAAGGTGGTACGACGGTATGTCACACAGTGGAAGGCTATGTAGACAGTGGTGAGGACTTCCCAAGATGAGGGAATGACAGTTTTAGTGGGAGAGGAATTGGCAATACATACTAAGGAACATGTCAATATGACTTGATACTACTTGTGTTAATACTGCTCAAACGGCTAATCTCTAACAGCTCAATCTATGACGGATTGGTCTAAGGCGGATGACGGATTAGTCTGTGACGGATTGGTCTATGGACATGATGAATTATGAATGGGCTATGGACATGACGAATGATGAATGGGCTATGGACATGATGGATGTCACCTCCTCAAGATGACATGACGTATGTTGGCACTTTGTGTCAGCATAGTCCATGTCGGCTCCAATTGTGACGGATGACTACATGTTGGCTCCAGTCATGACGACAAGCCTATGTTGGCAACAAGATGTTGGCTAGCGTGCGTCGACTCCCTTGGTTAGGCAGCGTCGTCCCTGCAACTGCTACGTTCTATCTGAGAGCTTCTCCCTGCAACATTGTAACACAACACGGATTCTACAAGAATTCAAAGAGACCAAGTTGGCACAAAATGGTATCCTTGCATTATCATGAAGACAATTACATTCCAGTCATGTGACTGCAATAATCTCACGTACAACACTATTTCCTTCCAGTGACTGCTCTCCTATGCAATGGATATGAGTGATTGATGGATCATTTGCAAAATGAAAGGGGTCTATATATAGTGGGGCTTTGGTAGTTACCATTGTAGACAACAGTTCTAAGCATAAAGCTGTCTGAAATAAATGTCCTATGAAGATCTACAATTTTGATATGTACAACAATTTTGATAATGTATGAATCTTGGAAATGACAAGTTGCAATGTAAAATCAGCCAATCAAATGAATATGGCTTGATTAATAAGTAAGCACAAAAGGACAAACGCAGTCGTCTTTGTGTTAAGACGTCTAGATTAGACGTCCAGCCTAACTAATCAGACGTCTAGCTGCTATGTTAGACGTCTGAACCTATCAGTTAGACAGTAAACGCAATTGTTAAGGATAATAGGCTGTTAGACGGTTGAGACGGGTTAGTTACAGTAACTTCGTGATCTTACCTATAAATACCCCCCTATTTCATTTTGTAATCGATCCATACTTGTCTATAATGCAGAGACGTTGTGCAGCAACTGTTAGTCTAGAATGTGTGTTGTACGAGATTGCATTTGTGTTATAGTGTTGTGTTGCAAGTATTGATCATATCTTGGTACGAGAACATGTATTGTTGTATGTTGTTTTCCTGTTGCAGGGTGTGCTAAGGAACCTTGAGGACTGGAGAAGGAACGCATAGTGGAAGACATCTAGACCCTAGAAGATCAACCCTTGCACGTATCAGTCTAGTAGTCAGGTTTCGTCGGAAACTGCTCAGACGTCCATCCCTAACGTCTAGCCGACCGTTCAGCCCTGACGTCTAGCCGTCCAGTCCAGACATCTAGACGTCTAGCCCAGACGTCCAGCCATCCAGTCCTAACGTCTAGTCGTCTAGTCCATACGTCTAGCCATCTAGCCAACCGCCCAGTCCAGAGGTCTAGCCGACCAGTCCAGACGTCTAGCCGTCCAGTCCAGATGTCTGGTCGTCTATTTATGACGTCAAGCCCAGACATCTAGCCGGCCGTCTCAGACATCTAGACTGTCTGCCTCAAACGTCTAGTATTCAAAGCATCTATCAAGACTTGTCGACTCATACTTGCAGGACACAATGACTGGTGTACCTTGGCCTATCATCCCCTCCTAGTTTATCGTCGTTCCCTCGTCTCGGGAAGTACTTTACCCTTGTCTACAACCATAACCAACCAAGCCTCAACTTCCCTAACTACTTTTCATTTCAGCCTTAAACAACATGATTAACAAATCAGTAAACCTTTTTACAAATGAAGGTTGATTACATACATCTGATTTCATTATGTCTGATAACATGACATTAATATTCTTAATTACATGACATTAATATTCTTAATTACATTACATTTGACCAATTTGACTACGTTGCATGCCATTCCTATGTAATTACAATGTACTCATATGGATGCGTAGACATTTCGTCAAACACTTTTATTTCTTTTTGGAACTGCTGTCTACAGGCTATATGGTAGGATGTCGTACAATGTTGTATGGCAAAATGATGTTCAGTGGAACATTGTATGACAAGATTCCATACAGTGCAACCTGTACAATGCCAACGCAGGCCAAACAAGGATGTCGTTGGGTGGAAGGAAGGGAGGCATCGATAAGGCAAATGATCTGTATGGATGTTTGGATTGTCGTAAGCATGACGAGGTATGGATAAATTATTCAAAAAAAAAGATGGCGAAAATAAAGAAGGAAAAAGGCGAAAAAACATTGCATACAATTACATGCAAGATGGCAAAGTAGTAGCTAGGAGGTAGTTACCACATGCAAGACAACAACCCTCCCCACTACCACCATCTTATAAATATATGCAAGAGGGTGGCCATGAGCATTCAAATGCTCAGTGCCTAAGGAAGAGAGCAAAGAAGAAACCAGCCAGCATACAAAGAGAGGAAAATCACAGACTGTATGGAAGAGAGCATCCGGTATTAGATGTGTGGGAAGATCAGAGTTGTGTAAGGAGATGCCTTGAGGAGGAGGTTAAATTGTAGAAGTGAATAACCAAAAAGAGGTGTGAAGCTTCTAGGAAGCATTGGAAAGGTTTCTTGATTGTTGCAATAAAAGTTTTTACAAATTGTACTGACCTTATAAACTGTATGGATTTCTATAGAAGGAAGATGAAGCTGAAGAATGAGTGTGTGGGTTGTTTTGGAAAGCCACAAACATTGTCATATAGGTGTTAAGAGGTGAAGTCAATATCCAAATCTCTAATGTTCTTCAGCAAGGAGGTGTATGGTGGTGCAGTTTATTGTGATCCATCTCCACGTGTTGTTCATATGCGTCAAACGCACCGAGGGGGTCGCAGAGGGGAACTGGCTAGGTTCCCCCCTGCCTAGGGGTTCAAGGGCAGAGCCCCTGACCTGAAACTTTTGGCCGTCCGTACAACCGTACGTTGTGAGAGACAACGAACAGTTTTCTGGAGTCTTATTTTGGGAGAGGAAGCGAACAATTTTTTGGAGTCTTCCTTTTTGGAAAGGAAACAAACAGTTTTTTGGAGTCTTCCTTTGTTTTTCTATAAAAGGGGAATGACCCCTTGCATGTAAAAGTTGATTGAATGTAAAAAGTTTGCCAAAATCAATAAAAGATCGAAGCTGCCATTGCCCTGTGGTTTTTCCTGCACACTGCAGGTTTTCCACGTTTCTGGGTTATTGTGTTTTCTGCTTGCACGTTATTTGATATTTTGCTAACAATAGGATCATGGAGGATTGTGCAAAAGAGTTGGATCGTATAGAGAAGGCCATCTAATGGGTGGTAGCATTCTCTAAAGGGTAGGTTGTCCTATTAGCAGATTGTCCCATCTAGAAGTAGGTCGTACGATAGGAGAGGGTCGTCAAGGAAAGGCTATACAACAGAAGACCATGCAGTAGAAAGTTGTACAACGAAAGGTCGTACAACAGAAGGCCATATGGTGACACATCATACAACAAAATGCCGTATAGGGGAAGACAACATGACAGAACGCCGTACAACTTAAGGCCAAACATTAAAAGGCCACACATCAAGAGTTGTTGTAGGGTGGTAAAGAGAGATTGCAAGAGTGATGCAAAGAAGGCCAAGTATTTCAAAGAGAATCAAACAAGCGAATAGCAGAGGAGGGTTCCTCCTGAGGCCGTGGTGCAAATAGAGCCTTGCTCACATGGGACGACGTCGAAGTTGGCTTCGAGAGAGGCCTAGTTGACTGCGTGCATGGGAGAGAGAGAGAGAGAGAGAGAGAACACGACATGGATGCAAAGCAAGGGAGAATGAGGCAACATGGAGGAGAGTTCAAATCAAGGCCAAGGACCAGCAGCCCTGAAGGAAGACAAAGTTAAGAAAGGGAGGCAACAAATTCACCTTAGCAGAAGAGGGGCAAGCGGAAGGAGAGGACACAAATCCCCTTGAAGGAAATCACATGGAGAACACCAATTAGAGAGCTTTGTAGAACATGGTGGCTGGAAAATCCAACAAAACACCCATTAAAGACCACATTTAGAAATGCAAGAGTGCAGTTCATTATGTAGGTACCCAAGTTTTGACGAGGACTTTTTCAAGTCGTGTCTGTTGGAGATGCTGCAAATGTATGATCCTGATCACAATCAGAGTAGAGTAATGATTGGTAACAGGGAGATTCGTGTGATGTTCTACCCAACCCAAGCAATTTCCCAAGAACTTTTAGATTGCTGAATTTTGATAGACCGCTAAAGAAGGAAGGATTGGAGCATCACCAGTGGAGGAGTTTTGTGGACAAAGTTACCAATATCAGTCCATAAGAGGTGGCCAAATTGATAAAGCATTGGAGTTGTAGATTGAAGATGCAGCAGTTGAAGTCAAAGGAGCTGCAATGCACAACGAACATGAAAATTTCAAGATTGTCCAATGACCAATGAACCTCAAAAATGCCCACTTGGCTCATACCGTACATGGAAGGAATTATGGCTGAAATACCATATAATTGGGCAACATGAAAAGGAATTTTTTAATGGCCTTCCACGCCATTGCTTTGATGTTGGATGTTGTGTCACAGTAGAAGATTAGTTCCTATGACTGAACTCCCCTTGAATTATTTTGTAGTATGCACCTACGACATTTAGATGGATCACTGTGGTACCATTAATGAAGCCAGACACTCTGGGAAAGAAGAACAAGAATGCCTTGAAGAAGAGAGAGTCACTAGAAATTTTAGGAGAAGAGGGAAGTGAGGAGTTAGATGGAGCTAAGGAGCAATAGTCACATGTCGACGAGCTAGTCTAAAAGGAGAAGAGGCAAAGAAGGTTGGAGCAACAGTGGATGGGAGCCCAAAAATAGGAACAACAATATTAGTAGCAAGAAAGTTGAGGACCCCCATAGTAGGCCACAACAAGAAAGATAAATGTTGTCAATACGTAGAAGGTGGTGAAGGGTCAAAATGAGAAGCGTGGAACACAAGAGGAGGTAGTGTGAAGAGAAGTTCTAACACAACCAAGGAGTCAGGCTGTGTGAGGAGGTATTGCAAGTACCAGTCTGGGTACTGTTGGCATTTTTGCCACATTGTTTTTTGATAAACTTTGGCCTAAGTATGGAGCTTTAAGGCGGCAAGGAGCATGCGGAGGTGTTAGGTTTTCGCGGGCCATAAACGGGGGCGATAAAATGGATGAAATGAGCTTTGGATATTTTATCATTGCAGATCTTTTCGCTAGCTTTCCGACGATATATTATAATAGGTGATCGGGTCAGCGGATCAAAAGTTATGGCCCCGGGAAGCAGGACCAAGAAGCTCAATTTCGGGCCAGAAAATTGACTAAGTGTTGGGCCCGCCCGACTGCGCTCATCCGCCCGACTGCGCTCATCAATTTGTGCGCAATAGGGCGGAAAGACAGGAAAATGCTGCTAAAATATTCTAAGTGTCGGGCCCCGCCCGACTCATGCTGCTCCACCCAACTGCGCTCATCCTCCCGACTGCGCTCATCCATTTGTGCGCAATAGGGCAGAAAGACAGGAAGAAGCAGCCAAAAATATTCTAAGTGTCGGGCCCCGCCCGACTGCGCTCATCAATTTGTGCGCAATAGGGCAGAAAGACAGGAAGAAGCAGCCAAAAATATTCTAAGTGTCGGGCCCCGCCCGATCCTGCGCACATCCATTTGTGTGCAATAGGGCAGAAAGACAGGAAGAAGCAACCAAAAATATTCCAAGTGTCGGGCCTCGCTCGACTGCGCTGCTTCGCCCGACTGCGCTCATCCTCCCGACTGCGCTCATCCTCTCGACTGCGGTCATCAATTTGTGCGCAACAGGGCGGAAAGACAGGAAAATGCTGCTAAAATATTCTAAGTGTCGGGCCCCGCCCGACTACGCTCATCAATTTGTGCGCAATAGGGCAGAAAGACAGGAAGAAGCAGCCAAAATATTCTAAGTGTTGGGCGGGATAAAAATACAAAGGCTGAGCTTCTAAGCTCGGTTCTTCCCCCCTCCATCAGATGCTGACAGGTGTCCGGTCTTGGGATCAGAGTCAAGATGTGACAGAAGGTGTGCCACCAGGGTACCGGACAGATGAGCGTGAATTGACAGATTATACCACATTTGCCCCTATTCAAACTGGCTCAACTTCCCACCTACCGGATTTCCACGGAGCTGCCACATTTTCAGGAGGACCTTGCTGCAAGTACATTCTTTACCCGCAGAGGTCAACATCAGCCGCTTTTGTCAGGTTTGGGATTCTGTGCCCAAAATGTAATCGGGGGGAAAATTGTGCTATAATAGCAGCCTCATTTCATTGTACAAGGGTGGAGGGGTGACATATTGCTAGAGGACTCTGCTATGACGGACCATCTTCTAATTAATTCAAAGCATCCTTGGCTCTGCTTCTTGTCTCTATCTTTTATGATGCCTTCTGCAAAGTATTTCTGCTTCATGTCCATTTATATTTCTGTCTATCTGAATTCTGAATTCTAGATTTGGGCATTGGTGATTATTTGGATCTAGAATACTAAACAGAAGGATACATAGGGTAGAATAACAGCTGCAGTTTTTGTTACATGCTTTGTTTTAATTGCTGTTGGTTCGGATGCAAATTTGCGATCGTGCTGCTTGTTCTCTCCCCACCGGAAACGCTTGATATTTACATCTCTTTCCTGTTCCCTTATCTTTTTCAATCTCTTTCCAGTTCCCTTATATTTTTCAATCTCTTTCCAATTCCCTTTACCCTCTTTATTTAATCTCTTTCCTGCACCCTTATATAAAAACCCCCCAAGTAGGTTAGGAAAGGAGCCGGCCTTCTCCGGAGATCGGCACGGGGGGCATCCCTTCCTCCCGCCCTTTCAATGTTGGTCTGCGGGTCTAGGGCGCATTGACACACCAAGTCCTTCCCAGGTGGCGGATCCGTCGCCAACAGTTTCTGGCACGCCTGATGGGACAAACAATCTCCATATTTTAAGGAAGCTCGAGTTTGGTGAATCTCTGGCTTGCCTTCATCTGGAAAAATCACCTGGCGACTTTGACTGAGCTGAAGATCCAAATTTCTTGATCGTAGGCGCATTTTTTTTAAGCTAATAGAAGACACCCTGGAGGAATCAAGGTTTGGTGAGCAGCCTTGACCTCACAAGCGGAGAAATGAATGTTCACCTACAGTCTCCATATATTAAGGAAGCCCGAGTTTGGTGAATCTCTGGCTTGCCTTCATCTGGCAAAATCACCGTGGAAAATCCCTCATACTATGCAAAGACCTAGAATGCAGCTGTGTGGAGCTCAAGAGGCAGATCTCGTCCAAGGCCAACGGTGGGAATATGCAAACACCACCCAAGCGATGAATAATTTGGTTGCTTGCAGTTTCTATCGGGAGACGGGCCAAGAGGAGGAACAAAATCCAGTGGCAAATTCTGAACACAAAGAGGGCACATTTTTGCACCCTTTTTGTATCCCAGGGCATAGCACGCAAGCATTCAGCCAAAGCCCAATAAGCATGCCTCACCAGGAGGCTGATCCTGAGGAGACCTCGGCAAAAGGCCTATCGCCGGAAAGCTCCTGCTATCGCATCAAGGAGTTGGAGGAACTTGTGCTCGAGAGCCCACAGGTGGTGGACTCTCTAGAGTGGTGGTATTGGCTCCAACCATCATCGCAATCGGTACCCGAAGAGGGCTCCCGTGTGGCAAATATCCTTGCCCCATTGTTCATCAATTGTATGGGTACCGGCATGAATGATAACCTGCCACGTTGCACCATGTTCGCGACCTGGCAAACTTTGGGAGGCCAGCCGGACTTCAAAGATCAACTGAAGTACAATCAGATCTGGTCCGGACACTGCAGGTTCGCTGGATAGGCAACCAAAGCTAGATTTGTGTTGGCGGCATGCCAATCATGCCACAAACTTTTGTGTAAATAATATAAATAAGTCGGCTAGTATGCAAAGTTTTAGTTGTTTTCTTAGTTTAGTTTGTGCAGTGTTTTTTTTTTAGTGTTCCAAGAGGGCCATGGGTGCCAAGGGTTTGAGAAAGAGGTTGTTGCCGGCAGTGAGTATCAAGAGGACAGCGAGGGTGACTCTGTTGCCCAATGGATAAAGGCCTGGGTCCTCACATTGAGGCGAGCTCAATGCCCCGCGAGCCGCCAGGAATGTTGGCATTTTTGCCACATTATTTTTTGATAAACTTTGGCCTAAGTATGGAGCTTTAAGGTGGCAAGGAGCATGGTGTTAGGTTTTCGCGGGCCATAAACGGGGGCGATAAAATGGATGAAATGAGCTTTGGATATTTTATCATTGCAGATCTTTTCACTAGCTTTCCGACAATATATTATAATAGGCGATCGAGTCAGCGGATCAAAAGTTATGGCCCCGGGAAGTAGGACCAGGAAGCTCAATTTCGGGCCAAAAAATTGACTAAGTGTTGGGCCCGCCCGACTGCGCTCATCAATTTGTGCGCAATAGGGCAAAAAGACAGGAAAATGCTGCTAAAATATTCTAAGTGTCGGGCCCCGCCTGACTGCGCTCATCCTCCCGACTGCGCTCATCCATTTGTGCGCAATAGGGCAGAAAGACAGGAAGAAGCAGCCAAAAATATTCTAAGTGTCGGGCCCCGCCCGACTGCGCTCATCCTCCCGACTGCGCTCATCCATTTGTGCGCAATAGGGCAGAAAGACAGGAAGAAGCAGCCAAAAATATTCTAAGTGTCGGGCCCCGCCCGACTGCGCTCATCCGCCCGACTGCGCTCATCAATTTGTGCGCAATAGGGCAGAAAGACAGGAAGAAGCAGCCAAAATATTCTAAGTGTCGGGACCCACCCGACTGCGCTCATCCATTTGTGCGCAATAGGGCAGAAAGATAGGAAGAAGTAGCCAAAAATATTCTAAGTGTCGGGCCCCACCCGACTGCGCTCATCCTCTTGACTGCGCTCATTAATTTGTGCGCAACAGGGCGGAAAGACAGGAAAATGCCGCTAAAATACTCTAAGTGTCGGGCCCCACCCGACGGCGCTCATCCTCTCGACTGCGCTCATTAATTTGTGCGCAACAGGGCGGAAAGACAGGAAAATGTTGCTAAAATACTCTAAGTGTCGGGCTCCGCCCGATTGCGTTGTGCGCAATAGGGCAGAAAGACAGGAAGAAGCAGCCAAAAATATTCTAAGTGTCGGGCTCTGCCCGACTGCGCTCATCCGCTCGACTGCGCTCATCAATTTGTGCGCAATAGGGCGGAAAGACAGGAAGAAGAAACCAAAATATTCTAAGTGTTGGGCGGGATAAAAATACAAAGGCTGAGCTTCTAAGCTCGGTTCTTCCCCCCTCCATCAGATGCTGACAGGTGTCCGGTCTTGGGATCAGAGTCAAGATGTGACAGAAGGTGTGCCACCAGGGTACCGGACAGATGAGCGTGAATTGACAGATTGTACCGCATCTGCCCCCATTCAAACTGGCTCAACTTCCCACCTACCGGATTTCCACGGAGCTGCTACGTTTTCAGGAGGACCTTGCTGCAAGTACATTCTTTACCCGCAGAGGTCAACATCAGCCGCTTTTGTCAGCTTTTTGTCAGGTCTGGGATTCTCGTGCCCAAAATGTAATCGGCGGGAAAATTGCGCTATAAATAGCAGCCTCATTTCATTGTACAAGGGTGGAGGGGGGACATATTGCTAGAGGACTCTGCTGTGACGGACCATCTTCTAATTAATTCAAAGCATCCTTGGCTCTGCTTCTTGTCTCTGTCTTTTATGATGCCTTCTGCTAAGTATTTCTGCTTCATGTCCATTTATATTTTTGTCTGTCTGAATTCTGAATTCTGGATTTGGGCATTGGTGATTATTTGGATCTGGAATACTAAACAGAAGGATACATAGGGTAGAATAACAGCTGCAGTTTCTGTTACATGCTTTGTTTTAATTGTTGTTGGTTCGGATGCAAATTTGCGATCGTGTTGCTTGTTCTCCCCCACCCGAAACGCATGATATTTACATCTCTTTCTTGTTCCCTTATCTTTTTCAATCTCTTTCCAGTTCCCTTTACCCCCTTTATTTAATCTCTTTCCTACACCCTTATCTAAAACCCCCCCAAGTAGGTTAAGAAAGGAGCCGGCCTTCTCCGGAGATCGGCACGGGGGGCATCCCTTCCTCCCGTCCTTTCAATGTTGGTCTGCGGGTCTAGGGCGCATTGACACACCAAGTCCTTCCCAGGTGGTGGATCCGTTGCCAACAGGTACAAAACAAATGACTTCCAAGTAGGGCTTCCATGAGCGGACAGCATCCAAAGTTGAGGGAGTCTGTTGCGCAAGAAGGGCAAGGTGTGGAGAAGATAGTGAAACAATAAGGAGGGAGAACTGTGCAATAGCACGCACAGGAGCCAATAGTGGTTGTAGATGTTTACGAAGAAGTTTAGACTGCAATTGATACGATACAAGCAGCACCAACAACGGATGAAGCACCAGGAGGAGACTTTGTTGGTCATGTTCTGATATAGGTGGAGAATGTTGACACAACTAAGAGCTAGGAAGCAACACCATTGCAGTTTGCACATACAGTAAATCCATGTGGATCGCCTTCGTTAGTTGAGGGACCACACATGAAGATAACATCTACAACAACATAGACCATGCCACCAACTTCATTTGTGTTGAAGAAGAGGAGAGATAAGGGAAAGCAAGATTCATAAAAGTTCAGATTGTGGCAAAAGGGCGAGAGTAGCCAATGGTCTAAGGAAGAATTGAAGAGGAGACAGGATACAGTAGTAGTAAAAAAGACTACTGATGCACGTGAGATGATTCGGGAGGGCAAAGCAGCCAAACAAAAGATCAACTTGATAGGGCATGGTGGGGAGAATGTGGAGTAAACTACCACTAGAGATTGACATTGATATGGAACTGGTAGAGGAGACAAGTGAGCAATTTATAATCGAAGTGCCAAATATGAGGAGACCACCAATTATGGTAGGAAACATGAATGAGAGGTTGACACATGTTTTGAGAAGTTGATTGGAGTGTTGGATAAAGCGCATAGTGAGTTCAGAGTTGGATGTGTGGGAGACTAGAGTAGCTAATGAATTTGGCAAACTAGTGCACTAGGCTCATGATGATGAGTGCATGAAGAAGTTTTCAAAAAATCATCAAACGCAGCAATGGGAGTTGGAAACTGGCAGTATCAATTCGATGCTGGGATTGAAGAACCTACCAGAAGGAACTCAGGTACTTTACCAACATCTAACATGCGTGTTTGTAGATGAAGGGAGTTTGGTGGCCCACTCTGAACAATAATCAAGTGTCAAGTATGTGAAGCTTGCACCTAAGTTGGTCAAATCATATGATAGAATGAACTTCTTGGCATATCTTATTTAGTGGTTAGCAACACGATTGGAGAAGTTTCAGTAGATGGTTTGTAACCAGAACTGAAGGAGGAAGAATTAGCTAACTAGGTGCAAACGGTGGAAGCACGACTTTGGCAAGTGCAGCAGGATGCCGAAGCATAACTAGCAGAGTTAAAAAAGGAGGTAGAGGTTAAGAAGCAAGTGCAGGAAGAACAGGATCAATTGATCAGCCAACTGAAGTCAAAGTGTGCAGTGAGGGAGCTACTTCTTGAGGCAAAGAAGCACGAAATTACTCACTGAGATCAACTGATTGCTGAAAGGGATGAGCAACTGTTGGTGACAACAAGAAGAGAAGCTGAAGCAACGAGGAGAGATGCTAAAGCAGCAAAGAAGGAGGCTGAGTTGAAGACTAGGCTGAGAAAAAGTCAAATCATTATGACTTACAATGGGCTCATTAACAAGCCTATGCAAGGCGGTTGAAGGAAGAAACCGAAGCCTTGAAGCTGCAGATCCAAGAGCTTGGAGGTGTACCTGTCCCTATGCCTCAACCTCAAAAAGGCCAAAGTCCCCAGGAGTAGCGACAGTCATCGACCAGTTTAGAAGGGTGGGAAAATTTAGACACTAGTCCTGATGTGCCTCAACTGAAGAAATAGAAAAGTCAAATAAAGTGCACTGGAAGTTAGACATGCACAATGTATTTTTGTATCATTGGTTTTTACACCATAATTTGTGACGTAATAAAGTTGATAGTCCAAAGTTTTATAGTATAAATAAACTTGTACAATGTAATGCATGTAATCATATGGTAAGTGTGAATGTAGGGTAGTTATCACCCAATTAGAGGTGAGATGTCTAGGGTGGTAGTTGTTAACTACTAGTCCCCAAAGATATATAGACCCCCTCATTCATTTGAGCAGATACCTTGTACTGTGCATCATATTATACCTTGTATATTGCATAGGAGGATATTGGGTATTGTAGAGAGAGTAGATACGTTTGCACAGACATTGCTCTGGAGGAGATACTCTGCACAGGATCACAGATTGTATATGTAAGATAGTGTCGTATGCATTCCATCATATAGGCAGATGTTAATGCAATATCTACTCATTCATCCTTCATCTATTGCTATTGTATGTTTCTTGTATGTGTTGACATTGCTGATTGCTGCAGTAGATAGATTCTATTAGTTGTATCCTTTCAAGTTCTATTACGTAGGGTTGAAGTCACCGTACAACGAAGTCACTCTATAATGAAGTTGTCGTACCGTGATTGCCATACTGTCAAACTCTGTATAGTGAAGACTCAAATGTTGTATAGTGGAGAGCAATTGCCGTATAGTGGAGAGCAATTGCCTTACAGTGGAAAGCAATTGTCGTACAGTGGGAAGTTGTGAGTCGTGACAATTAGTGAATGTTAGCACTCAAGAAAAGGATGGACTTTCCTATTCGCAGATTGAATTGCTTGAAGTTGAGATGAATGCAGTCATAGCTGATCATTAAATCTCTCAATTCAAATTGTTTTTTCAAGGGTGGAATACCACCGTCATGCTACAGATTGCATTAGCCTAGATGGCTTGCCTTTAGTCCTGATCGCCTGGCGCATGCAATCGAACAGCCTGGCAACTGCCTAGATGGCGCTGTATGACGAAAATAGCAAATAGAATACAAGATAACAAGGTTTGACTCTATATCTACTGCAGTAATCAATCAATAGAAACACATGCAGATATCACACTGTAAACAATGGCTAAATGATGAATAAGTATAAACAAGATATTGCATTAATGGTAAGCTTGTACGGTCAAACAACATACCGCATCTCCTTGCATATACAGCATCTACTCTTGTGCAGAATATCTCCAATGTACTCCACAATATCTTCCTCTGCCATGTACAATGTCTCTATTTAAACTAGGGGGAAGGTAGTTATTAACAACTACCAACCCCAACACCTCACCTCTACCTTATTACATTTGTCTTGCATTTCATTTCATTTCCCTCTTAACTACAAGACAAACTAAATGACAACTACCCTTGCATGACTTATCTGCACGACTATTGCTTGACTCATTATTACATCATTCTGATATCATTCAAATTACAAAACTTCATTATATGCGTACTTGACTTCCACACATTTTATTTCTATCTCTTTATTTCTTATGCTGAGTTGGCAAGTCAGAACTAGCGCCTACAATAGTCAGTCAATTGAAATGATGGGAAACATAATTTACATTACTTCCTCCAGAAAAAGTATGGCACAAAAAGGTATGAAAAGAGATTCATAGGGGTAAAAAGCCTAGGCCCTAGATCTTTGTCCCCTGAATTCAAGCACATCCATATCTGTTTATTTTGGTCTCAAAAATTAGCAATTTGACATTAAAATTTGTGTGGCAGGTTCATTTGAAGAAAATTGGTATAACATGTTCACTGATGCACTCGCACGGCAGCAGACTTACAGTTATGACTGAGTCCCTAAATCGTAGGGAAGGGTTAAGATTGAAGTACAGTTATACACCTGATCATGTACACCATTAAATAGTTTGGGAAATGTAGAATTGAAATTTATGATTGCAATTGTCATAAAACTGACCATGTACAGACAAGAAGTGAAGAGAACCCTTTAGTCAATTGCTAAAACTATTTCAATACTGAAACTAATAATTTTTTAATCCACTTGTGGTAAGAACTTATGTAAAAAAAAATCAATGAGTTTTCTTAATTATGTTGGTTGCTTTGGGTTCATGAAACTCTTTTCAGCATTTTAGAAGTATAAGCCTATGTTAAGATTGCAATCTGATGGAAGTTTACATTGGGATATGCCTTTACATAGAGTTACAAAGACTAATATAGCATCTATCAGTTTGTACACTGTTGAAGATTGAAAATGGTAATTATGGATATAGTACTATAGATAATACCTAGCAGCGGGTGTGAGACATTAAACATGCTCAATATACAGAAAAACGGACATGAGAAATTGAACAGATTTGATATACATACAATGTTATTTTGAGGCACTTTCCAGTAGAATCCTTGAATCGCAATTAGAAACAAATTACATGCTGCAAGAATATAAAGAGTCAAAGCATTCTTTCCCATCCATTCTAGCAGCATTGTTGGACGCCTGTACCCATACATATCCACCTGCCAAAGATAAATGAAGTCAGTGTACTTAAATGTACTCACAAGCAAGATTATAATAAATGAATGAAAGAAATGTAAAGGTGCGTGATATGTTAAAGGTAATATAACCTATATTCAAATTTTTATTAAAAGTCCCTTTTTTTTTTGGTTTGCTTTTGTTTCTGTATGGCTTATCTGAGTATTTTGCTTCAAAAAGGCAGAAGATTGTCGAAGAGTCTACAAAGAGAGAGAGTACTTACCCAAATTAACACTTACATTTGTTATCTGCACTCTGCAGTTTCAAGCATTGGATATTGACATATGATGACTGAATTCCTCATATCATTTTGTCTAGATGCAAAAAAAGGACTCAACATCCATCATAGTGCTTAATTTACATACTATATTTTGATAACATTACTTGGACTATCTTGAATTTGAAAGCATATCTCAAAAAAAAAGTAATGCTTTCTAAACATTTTGATCTGCAAACGTTTCACAAGTACAAAACATCTTGAAGAATGCAACTCTCAACCAATTCCACGATAGGAAAATTATTGGATGTTTGAGAATTTACATACATGCATGCTAGAGAAAGAGAGAGCGAGATCTTAAATTAATCTATAAAAGTAGGCTTCAGATATGCAAAAAATTTATAGACTTCTATTCATCAACTGATCTCTGAAACTGCCCCCAAAACCACCTATTGTAGACGCTAGTTCAGACGTGGCGCCATCTCAAGTGTCATGTTGGACATAATCTAGTGCGTCAAGAGTCGAGTACATGTACATGCAATTTTGTAACGTAGCAGTTTTGTTAATTTTGAGTTGTTTTGTTATACATACAAGAAAGTGTTTGACAAAATGTACGTATAATTAATAAGTCATGTAATGAAATGAAATGTAAGTCAAATGCATGACAAATGAAATGCAAGAAAATGATGAAGTGTCGGGTAGGTAGTTGTAGGAGGTTGAGGGAGTAACTACCTCCCAAGTTCTATAAATAAGACCCCTCATTCATTTGAGAGGGCAATGCATGGTATGTACGGATGATATAGTTGTATGCTTGGGTGCATTGGGAGATAATTGCATTGTATACCAGACATGTATTCTTGCAGATAATAAGAATACTTCCATTCAGCCATTGTTGTGCATTATGCATGTACCTGTGAATGATTGCTATTGTTGTAGATAGACCGTCTGGACCTTTGCATGTTTTCTGTAGATGTACAGATAGGACTATCTGACTCTAAACTGGGTCGACTCATTATGACACTAGGTTGTCAAGACTGTTGAACCAGGCCATCCAATGCTGAACGAGGCCATCTAAACTGTTGACTAGGTTGTCTTTCTTTCTGTGCAGGGCCATCAAGCATGAGTTGATTGTGTTGTGCAAGACATCTAGAGAAAGTACAAGACTGTCCTAGTGTTTTCCTAACTGCATGTTGGTGTGTTGTGTTGCTAATTTACTCTATCATCGCTTGTCTGTTCCTTCACTTGCGAAGTACCACTGTTGTGCTACATTTGGTGTGATTGCTGTTTGAAGTTTGAACTAGTGTGACCACATGGACATTGAAGACAAGATATGTGAATGACAGATAACTTGATGCGAGGACATGGGAGACGTGGATATGGAAGGGCGAGTTAGTAGCCAACGAGAAGAAACATGAGAATCGTGCAACAACAAGTGCAAGGAGAGCATGGGCGTGTAGAGCACATAGAGACTTAAATGTTGCAGGTGAGGAGCTGCATGTTGATGAGGAAGATTTCCATGTTGACGGAAAGGTGTCGATGGAGTTTGTTGGTGAGGAGATACGTGCACCAAAAGTGGAGCGAGTGGAACCCTCAAGATGAGGGAAGTTCGGATGAAAGACGTGAAGAAAGGTGGAAAACATTGTTTTTGACGACAAAGGACAACGTGCAAGTTGAGGCGTAACGTGCAGACGAAGAATGGGCCGAGAAGAACATTCATGCAAGTGGTGAAGGAAGTGTCAATGTGGATCATGCACAGGGCAAGGTAGAGCAATTGGTGACTCTAGTATAAGTGTAGAGGAATGTGCCTAGATGCGTCGAGGACGAAAATCAAGCACAATGGCAACTACAGGAGATTGTGCATGAAAGACTAGAGTTGACACTTGTGTACTTGCAAAGGAGGTCGCTGAGCATAAGCACACCAAGAAGTGGCTGAAGATTGTTTGCAGACAACCAATCATCAATAGAAGGTTTGTTGAGTGTAGACGAGATCAATGAACAACCAACACAACTGGCAAACATTGCTGCAACGACGAGCAAGAAAAAGTGCCCAAAATTCATAAGAGATGAGAGGGAGGATTCCAAACGCCATATTGGAACATGCGAGACGATATGAAAGGCTAATGGAGTAACTAACCAAGACGCATGGTTGAGATTGTTTCCAGCAACGTTGTGAGTAGCGATTGTGTTAGAAAATTCTTTAATTTTTATACTTGCAAGTAGAAACACAATGACAGAGAACAAAAAACAGCAACACAAGTTACACAGAGATTTACGTGGAAACCTGCAATGTGCAGGAAAACCACGGGGCAATGGCAACTTCTCCTTTTTATTATTATGGTAACATTACATAATATGCAAGGATCAATTCCCTTTTATAGAGCAGATGAAGGAAGACCCCGAACTGTTCGTTTCCTCTCCCAAAGGAAGCCTCCGCAAAACTGTTCGTTTCCACGCGCAACTGAAACGGTTCGTCTTCTGCATCCTGACGTCTAGCCTAGACGTCTAACAACCTTGACGTCTGGTCTAGACGTCTGCTGCCTAGACGTCTGGCCTAGACGTCTAGCAGCCCAGACGTTTGGCCTAGACGTCTGCTGCCTAGACGTCTGGCCTAGACATCTAGCAGCCCAGACGTCTGCTGCCTAGACGTCTGGCCTAGACGTCTAGCAGCCGTATAGCCATCTGCTGCAACCTAGCTTCTGCTGATAGTGAAACTGTATAGTGACTTCACTTCCTAACATTCTCCCACTTGAAGTCAGTATGCAGGAATTCTTTTGCCAAAGATTTTTCATCCAGTGCCAATTGCCCAATGCTGCCCGTGTTATGTAGCCCAGAGAAGTTCTACACCACTCAAACTTCTCTACCTTGATCGGCTTTGTAAGCATATCTGCAGGATTCACTTCAGTGTTGATTTTCTGCAACAGGATCCTACCTTCTTCCACCACTTTTCTTATAAAGAGGTACTTGACATCAATGTGTTTCGTGCGATCATGGAATGTTGGATTCTTCACTAGCTAAATAGCACTTTGGCTATCACAATGCAGCATAATTTTCTCTTGCATTACCTTGAAGTCACCCAACAGTCGCTCTAGCCAAATTGCCTCTTTGTTGGCATGAGTCACTGCAATATATTCTACTTTAGTGGTTGATAAAGCCACAACAGACTGCAACTTAGAAGCCCAACTCACCGCTCTACCAGCAAGAGTGAAGGTATATCTTGTAGTGGACTTTCTCCCATCTCTATATCCACCATAATCAGAATCCACAAAACCTTTAACTTGTAAATCTACCGATCCAAAGTAAATGGCAACATCTGAAGTGGCTCTTAAATATCTGAATATCCACTTCACCGCATTCCAATGCTCCCAACTAGGATTTGCCATGTACCGGCTGACAACTCCCACTACTTGGGCACTATCCGGTCTGGTGCTCACCATGGCATACATGAGGCTTCCTACTGCTAATGAATACGGTACATGAGACATGCTTGTCTTCTCTGCTTCTGTTCCAGGACACTGGTTGGAAGACAATTTTAAGTGTGAAAGAAGTGGGGTACTAACTAGTTTTGCATTTTGCATATTGAAGCACTGCAGAATATTTTCCACATATGACTTTTGACTTAACCAGATCTTTCTTCCTTTTCTGTCTCTGTGTATCTTCATCCCTAAAATTTGGTTTGCTTCTCCTAAATCCTTCATTTCAAATGTCCTAGCCAATTGAGCCTTAAGTTCAATGATTTTCTTCATGTTGGGGCCTGCAACCAGCATATCATCAACATACAATAGCAAAATAATAAAACTACCATCATCAAACCTCTTATAGTATCCACAATGGTCAGCTTCACTCTTGCTGAAACCTTGGCTCTTCATGAAGGTGTCAAATTTCCTGTACCACATCCTTGGCGCCTATTTCAACCCGTACATTGATTTCTTCAATCTGCAAACCAAATTCTCTTTGTCTCTTTCTTCATAGCCCTCAAGCTGATCCATATAAATCTCTTCCTCGAGATCACCATGCAGGAAAGAAGTCTTCACATCAAGTTGCTCCAGTTCTAAATCCTGTGTTGCTACAAGTGCAAGTAAAACTCTGATAGTAGTCATCTTCACAACTGGAGAGAAAATTTCATTAAAGTCAACACCTGACTTTTGCACATAGCCTTTTGCCACCAAGCGAGCTTTATAGCGTTCCAAAAACCCATCGTTGTTCTTCTTCACTTTATACACCCACTTGTTTCCAACAGCCTTTCTTCCAGGTGGGAGATCCACAAGTTCCAACATTTTATTCTTGCGAAGTGCCTTGATTTCCTCCTCCATGGATTTCCTCCACTTTTTTGCATTCTCAAACTCTCTAGCTTCCTGAAATGAGCTAGGTTCACCATCATCAGTTAACAAAGCAAAAGAGGACTGATAAACTTGAGAATACCTTTCCGAACACTTTTGTGGACGTGTAGATCTTCTAATCCAATGATCTGTTGATTGTGGCTCTTGGTCTTGTGACCGTTGTGGCTACTTAACTTGCTGTTCTTCTTGTTGTTCTGCATGCTGATCAAAAACTTTAGCCTGCTGATTTTCACATTCATCTTCATTCATTTCTACTTCAACTGGTACAACATTAGGAGTTTGTTGTACCTCCTTCCTTTGCATGGATTTTTCATCAACAATAACATCCCGACTAATAATTACCTTGTGGGCAGTAGGATCCCACAGTCTATACCCCTTCACTGTATCTCCATAGCCGAGAAAAACACATTTACTTGACTTTGGGTCAAGTTTGGACCTTTTTTCTTTGGGTACATGGGCAAACGCATCACAACCAAAGGTACGCAAATGAGAGTAATCAACTGGCTTACAACACCAAACCTCCTCCGGAATTTGTCCATCCAACGCAGCTGTAGGTGACCTATTGATAAGGTAAACAGCTGTATTAACAACCTCTGCCCAAAACTTTTTCTCCAACATGGCTGTGCTGAGCATGCTTCTTGCACGTTCCATGATTGTGCAATTCATCCGCTCAGCCACACCATTTTGCTATGGAGTATATGGTACAGTCTTTTGGTGCTTAATACCTTTCTGCATACAAAATTTATCAAATTCCTTGGAGCAATATTGACCCCCATTATTTGACCTGAGACATAAAATCGACTTGCCCAAACTCTTCTCTACCCGTGCTTTGAACTCTTTAAATTTCTGCAAAGCTTCCGACTTCTCCTTCAGAAAATAAACGCACACTCTCCTAGACTAATCATCTATAAAATTCAGAAAATAGATGGAGCCATTTAAGGACTGAGTGGGGACTGGTCCAAATATATCCGAACGTATAAGTTGCAAAAAATCAGAACTTTTACCAGGGCTTGCAGTAAACCGAACCCTCTTTTGTTTACCAAAAATATAGTGCTCACATAAGTCTAAATTACAATACTTAATCCCAGAAAGCATACCTCTATCATGCAGAATTTTCAGATCTTTTTCACTCATATGGCCTAGGCGTTGATGCCATAGCATTACTGCATTTTGAACAAAAGTTGCTGCTACTGCATGGTTTGTCACTGTATCACCGCATAAATGATATAGGGTCCCATAAGATTCTCCCTTAGCTACTACAAGAGCTCCTCTGGTAATTTTGCAGTAGTTGTTACCGAAAGTGACAGAATACCCTAGCTTATCCATCATTTTGATTGAGAGCAAATTCTTTCGCAAATCGGGCACATGTCGTACATCACATAACATCCTTTCTCTACCATCGTCCAGCCTGATCCTTATATCCCCTCTTCCCACAATTTCTAAAGGGTGATCATCACCCAAATAGACCTTTCCACCATAGTATGGCTGACATTTGTCAAACCAGTCTCTGTGGGGAGACATGTGGAAAGATGCACCTGAGTCCAAAACCCAGGTATATAAACAGACCTGTTGTTACTGATACAGAAGCCTTCACATGTTGTCGTCTCTCCTGAATTTACTGTACCGGCCTTAGCTGATGGCTGAGTTTGTTTTTCAATTGCCAACAATCCTTCTTTGAGTGCCCTCGCTTCCCACAATGCCAGCACTTCCCTTTCTGCTTATGTCCTTTAGACTTAGATTTGGACTATTTTCTACCTTGTTTACTCCTCTCGAAAGATCGACCTCTCACAGATAGGGCTTCATTGGTTGAGGGTTCCAGAGACATGTTTTGCCTCAACTCTTCTGCCAATAAAGCGGCTACCACATCATCAAATTTTAGTGTTCCTGATGATGCATTACTGATGGTCATCACCATATGATCCCAAGTGTTCGGGAGGGAACAAATTAGGGTGATAGTTGTATCCTCATCCTCCATCTTCACATTAACTGAAACCAGTTTACTGATAAGAGTATTAAACTCATTCAAATGATCTGCCACGGATGAACTTTCCTTCATCCTCAAGCTATAAAGCCGCTTTTTCAGAAAAACCTTATTTGTTGTTGATTTTGTTTCATACAACTTTTCAAGCTTTTGCCAAAGGGCTTCCGCGATCTTCTCTTTAGCTACATTGAACAAGACAGAGTCTACTAGGCAGAGACGGATTGTAGAAACCGCCTTCCTATCCAGCATTGCCCGCTCCTCATCTTTCATGCTGCTCGGTTTACTTGCGACCCCTTTCAAGGCTTGAGCTTGGTCATTCTGAACCAGCAAATCCTCCACCTTCATCATCCATAGAGCGAAGTTACTGCCATTAAATTTCTCAATCTCGAACTTAGTTACACCTCCCGTCATTGTTGCAACTCCCACTCACACAAAACCTTGAGCTTTGATACCAAATGTTAGAAAATTCTTTAAATTTTATACCTGCAAGTAGAAACACAATGACAGAGAACAAAAAACAACACAAGTTACACAGATATTTGTGTGGAAACCTGCAATGTGCAGGAAAACCACGGGGCAATGGCAACTTCTCCTTTTTATTATTTCTAGTAGAACTTTACATTCACATTACAACATTACATAATATGCAAGGGATCCTAAACTGTTCGTTTTCTCTCCCAAAGGAAGCCTCCGCAATATTGGTCGTTTCCACGCGCAACTTGTTGGGCAAAACATTGGTTAGTTTTCTACAGTTCAATTAATTGCCTCCATTTAATTGTCAACCCGGGGTAGCTCGTAGACTTATGAGCATCACGCACAGTATATGCCTGTAGTGTGAGGAATGAGTCCCTCTGTGCCTATTGGTTTGGGGGGTGTTTGATGTTCGTTGAAGTTTTGATTCTAAATTCCAAACCAATAATCTATCCTACATCTATGAAAACAAAACTGAATGCATACAGAAATTAAACAGGAAAAATAACAGGGAAATAAATAATTCAAAAAAACAATAAATAAATTAACTACAGAAAGCAAGGTAAAAGGGGAGGAGTACTATTTAGAGTGGGCCCAAGCTCCAGCAGTCTTTTGCCCGATCAATTCATTCACCGGACGCTAGTTTGAGATTAATAAAAACACTCAAATGAATATATTGCAGTTTCAAAAATTTACAGAATAATTCTCACGTCCAGGATATCTTTATCAGGGGTGGCCTGCATATTTATAAGATATGCAACCATGCCCTGTTACATTTGAGAGCAAATAAATTCCTGATTTTTTGGTTACAACATGCAGAAATAATGGAGATAAAGCAAAAATATTTAATTTCTAACTGATTTAACGTATTCTGTTTTTATCAGAACAGAATACGTCTGATTTTATGATTTATGTATTTGCATTGATATTTACGTATTTGCTGGAAAATAGATGCCATATGGTTTTTGAATTTGTTTTTCATCCACATCCCTTGCTAAAATATCATCCGCATCCATCACTGAAATCAATGTTTTGTTCTGCCGACAATAGGAGTCACGCTGTAATTTGACGTCAATGGGAGTCAGGCTGTAATTCTGCGTCAACGGGAAGTAGGCACCATAAAGGGAAGCAGGCGCCATATGGGAAGCAGGAGCCTATAGGGAGTAGGTGCCTAAAGGGAAGCAGGCGCCCATCAGTAAAGCGTCAAACGGGAGTCGGGAGATTCAAAGGGAACTGGGTGCCTGACTTAGTGCTTCATACTGGTGTACTGTAGATGTTTTGCCTTCATCAAATTGAAAGTGCCAGGTCCAAATGGGACTTTGACGTAAACATGCTAAAATACCGTAAAAACCATTAAATCTGCACACAATTCACTTAAAAACAAATATTAGATAGTATACAAAATTTACTATTAAATATATATAAAACTTTCATAAAATATACATTCTATAATAATAATACCGCATAATATGTTAGAAATCCATGTATAAATATGAGCATTTTTTGTGCTCATCATCCCCCCATGCTTAAAAGAGTGGCACGTCCGCGTGACACCCCCCATGCTTAAAGAGTGGCACGCCCTTGTGACACTCTATGCTTATAATTTCCATTTTTAGTAACTGTTTTCCAATAGGCTTTGTTTTTCTTTCTCCTCTTTCTGTCTGTGCAGCTCATTCTTTTTCAGCAAATGACTTGTGGATTTCCCCCATGGTAAATCTCTGTGTTTTTTCCACTTTCTAATTTTTTTTTTTTTAATCCGGCAACTCTGTTATTCTACACAGATTCTTGCTAACTTATAGTTTTTGTGAACCAACTACATCCATGAATGCAGGCAGTCATTTACCATAATTAGAAATAATTAAAGTTATTTGTGCAAGATATCTTTAAAGCATGTGCCGGATTTTAAGTGGATGATGACCATGAGTGTTCTCCCAACAGAATATTTGCATGTGGACAAAATACCAAATGGGGCTAAATGGTTGGATGGACAATTTAATGGGGATTGTGCTGGCACTATTTTATAAAAATATATTTCTATGAAAATTATATATATACAAAACAGAAAATTAAGTACACACCTATATTATGTTTTGTGCATGTATAATACACAAATGTTCGTGGTGCACTTGTATTAGTTGTTTGATGATGACCATGTGTACCGGAACAAAGAACAACATGCTTATTTCCCATGTGACAAAAGTTTTCCTCCATATGACTAGTTCTCAGTTGCTGCAATTTGATTCATTTGAGGTTTTCTGCAAAAATTCAAGAAAATATTAGAAAAAACATGTCTTCGTGGGACGACACACATCCCTTCCTCAAAAGTTATTCATTGATGACCTTGGAACGTGCATAAATCTCTAACGGAAAACTTAAGATAATTTTATCCATGAGAGGTTTTGACTTTATGCACGTGGATGAGTTGTTGACGTGGCACGGGCCACTTCCCAATGCTGAAGATTATTCATACGAGGCACAAACACCCGTTAGAATACAAAGCAGGCGCCTTCATATGGGAATCAAGCGTCTTTTTTTAACTCACGGCACATAGGTGTTTGTTAAAACATAAAGCAGATGCCTTTTGCTAGGAATCAGGCATCGTACTTTAAAACAAACTTTATACATACTCAAACTTTATATACAATTTGTTTTTAACCATGTTCAAGAGATTTGGTGTCGCTTTTCCAAAGATGGAAGTCGGACGCCCTCTTCTTGGAGAAGCCAGGAATTAGGTGTCAGTCTACCAGAAGACGAGATGCAAGCGTCATCTCCTGAACATGCTGGGAGTCGGGCGCCTTCTTTCGTAAAACGGGAATCAAGAGTTGTTTCCCTGAAATATAGGAGTCAGGCGCCTTCCACTGTAAAAACGGGAATCAGGGGCCTTCTCCTCCAGAAAAACAGGAATCAGGTGCCTTCTCCTGCAAAAAACGGAAGGCAAGCGCTCCTCCTTTATTTCAACGTCTACTGATTTGTCCACTAGTGTACGCTTACAGTTGATCAAGCCTTCAGCGTTCTGGTTGAAGAACAAGGACAAAATCAGCATCTGCCCCTGAAGCAACAGTTGAGTGTTTTCTTGTCCATAAATACCAACCCAAACACTTTTGTGCAAATTCAGGTATTGTATTCCCCTTCTGACTGGGGATGAGCTACTCCTACTCCTAGAAAGTTGGGATTGCGCAGGTTCATGGATCCTGTGCTTGTTAGGCCTAGGTTTCCCAGGCTGCCTAACAGTTGCACTCAGGGCATCGTTCCTGCAAAACATAAATTTAAAGCAGTAAAACACAGGCTCGTGGAGTCTGTGCCTGATAGGCCTAGGTTTCCCAAGCTGCCTACAGATTGCATTCAGAGTACGATACCTGCAAAATAAAAACACAAATAAAAGAAAATTTATGTTAAGCAAAACAGGTTCCATGTCGTCTTTCCTTTTTTTTTTTTATGATGAATATGTGAACATTCGTCAAATGGCTGATATGGATTTAAAAATATGGAGTCTCCCCCATCCTTGCGTTTGATTCAATCTCGCAAATGTGAGGTGCATGGCAAGGCTGTAAATAGAGCCTATTGACTGTTACTGTTGGTCACAAATCTGCCACAGGAAAGGATTTTGCATGTATACGTGCCTTAGACCTGGACCAACATTGAAAGGCCGGAGGGAAGAGATGCCCTCCGTGCCAATCTCCGGAGAAAGGCCGGCTCCTATACTAACTACTTGGTTTTTTTGAAGATGAGAGTACAGGAAAGAGATAAAAAGAGTAAGGGTACGGGAAAGAAATAAAAATAGTAGGGTGCAGGAAAGAAATAAAAAGGGTAGGGCAAGAAATGTAAATGGATGTTTTAAAAGGGGAAGAACCGGTAACACGATTACTAACTAATAGCTTGAAGTAGCAGCAATAAATATGAAGAATAAAATAAAATGAACGCCGCACTAGCCTTCCTATGTATCCTCTGGACGAGTTCCAAGATTCACCTACCCCCCTACACCTAAATCCAGATTTCAGAATTACAGCAGTTAGGAAATAAGTGAATATAGCAGAAACACTATCCACAGGCAGCATACAAGAAAACTATCACAGCATTTTCTCCCCTATGTATCCTCCAGGAGAATTCCAGGGTTCTGTCCCCAATCACACACCTAAATCCAGGATTCAGAATTACAGTATGCAAATGAAGAAACAGAATAGCAAAAATAATCACAGAAGGCGGCATACAAGAGAGAAATGAGGCCCAAAGTTCTTAATATCAATTGCAAAAATCAAGTTACAGTAGCTTTCTAGCAAAAGTTCCCCCCTTTTTTCATTACAATGCTAGGGTTTTTATAGAGGACCCGACCCTCTGAGCCATTAATGCACTGGGCTTGCAAGGAAGTCCCTAGCAGCCGAGAAATCTACGCTCGCCTTCCTATGGGAATGAAATTTCACATCCGTTTCTATAATTAGTTACCCTGGCCGCGTTAGTCGGAGAAACCTGCATTTATGAGTCGTTGACCTGTCCTGGGTTGCTCCGGGGCGGGGTGCTTGAGTGGCTTCACAAGTTGCCCTGGCTATTCCCTGCAACTGATAATTCACATCCTATTGCCTCAAATGGGCACCGGGTCTTTCGGGCAAGAAAAACTGCATTTATGGGCCGCACAAATGCCTTGGATAAATACCCGGTCTTAGAATGCGTGCCCCTCGGGAGTAGTGCCGGTGTCGAAATGCACTTGGGATTATTGGTTCGCCAAGAATGCACCCGAAGTGCAGCTTCGCTGGAAAACTTAGCCGAACTGGAGGTTTGGAGGATGGACAAAATCCCTAAGTCAAAATGGCCTTATGAGAGGGTGGTTCGCTGAAATCTAGCCCTGGAAACAGCTTCGCTAGAAAAATTGGCCGAAGCGGGCATTTAATTTAATTTTAGCCGAAGTGGCCAACTTTGCTGTAGGGAATGAGGCGACCCAACTCCCTGTTTTGTTGCTTCGCTAGAAAATGGGTGCTTCGCTGAAGAAGGGGGCTGAAGTGATACTTCGGAGAAGCTTTGGCCGAAGCTCCCCCTCTGCCTTAGAAATTTTACCAAGTTCAAAGTGAGCTTTCTGCCTATTTTCTTCGGCGAATCTGCCCGTTTACCCTTCTTTGAACGAAGCTGTCCCTTTCTGCTCTCTTCTGTTGCTGCCTCAACACCTAAAAAACGCCTTTCCTGGAGTTCGCCCAAACTGGGTCCGAGGATGAAGTTCGTTGAACAAATGGCCCGAAACTAGGGTTTGGCAAGAGTGGAGGCCGAACTTGGAGGTAAACCTACTTTAGTGTTTTTTGGGAGCATGTTAAAACCGAAGTTTGTTGCAGTCCGCCCCCGGAGCTGAGGTTCGTAGGTGATTCGGAGGAATTTGAGCATTTTTGGCCGACATAAAGGGTTTTGGCCGACATAAAGCATTTTTGGCCGACGTTGGGATTTTGGCCGACGTTGGAATTCGTTCCTGGCCGACGTGGAGGTTCGCGGCCGACATTAGCTATTTTGGCCGACATGAACTTCGCGGCCGACTTGAGCTTCGGGGGCCGACATGGAGCTTCGGGGGCGAAGTGAACCTTTTGGCCGACGTTTAACTTTGCGGTCGACATGAGCTTCGCGGCCGACTTTGCATTTTTGGCCGACGTTGGACATTTTGGCCGACATGAACTTCGCGGCCGACATGAGCTTCGGGGCCGACATGGAGCTTCGCTGGCGAAGTGGAGTTTTCTGGCCGACTTAGACATTTTGGCCGACGTTGAACATTGTGGCCGACATTGCACTTCGGGGCCGACATGAGCTTCGGGGCCGACATGGAGCTTCGCTGGCGAAGTGAAGGCCCGAAGTGGCAGTTCGGCCAAATTCTGGGCGAAGTGCCCCTCTTGCCTTAAATATTTTTCTGCCAACTGGATGGAGGTTCGCCAAAACTGTGGCCGAAGTGGGTGCTTCGCCAGGCTCAAGCCCGAAGTGGCAACTTCGGCAGCATTTTGGGCGAAGTGCCCCTCATGCCTTAGAATTTTTTTCAAGCCCGAAGTGGACTTTTGCTGGCTTTGCTTCCGGGGCCATAACTTTTGATCCACTGACCCGATCACTTATTGTAATATATTGCCGGAAAGCTTGCGAAAAGATCTGCAATAATGAGACATCAAAAGATCAATTCGTCCACTTTATCATCCTCTTTTAGGGCCTGCGAAAATGCCAACGCTTCTGCGTGTGATTTGCCAATTTAAAGCTCCATACTTAGGCAAAATTTTGTCAAAAAATTAATGTGGCAAAAATGCCAACATTCCTGGTGGCTTACGGGGCATTTAGCTTGTCTGAATGCAGAGATACCAGGCCTTTATCCATTGGGCAATAGAGTCATCCTTGCTGTCCCCTCTTCTGACTATCCACTGACGGCAACAAACTCCTCCAACTTTTTTGGGGCCTTTTCTTTCTTCTCAGCGCTCCTCTTGCCCATTCTGGTTGTACAATTGCCCAAGCTCTTGATCTGAAAATGACAGCGCCTTATATGGCACTGAATTGTTGTGCCAGGGGATGCTAAAAACAACACCTGAAAACTGCTATCTCCTTTTTCCTTGGAGCGCTAAAAAGAAACACACACAAATTAAACTAAAAACAGAAAACTTTACTTAAGCTCCTAAGCACTACTTAGTGCCCTCGACACTTTATTTACCAGCCGAGCTATTTACATTATTTACACAAAAGCTTGCGACATGATTGGCATGCCGCCACCACAAACCTGGCTTCGGGTGTCTATCCGGTGAATCTGCAGTGTCCAGACCAGATCTGATTGTACTTGAGTCGATCCTTGAAGTCCAGTTGGCCTCCCGAAGTTTGCCAAGTTGCGAACAGGGTGCAACATGGCAGGTTGTCATGCATGCCAGTACCCATACAGTTGATGAATAATGTGGAAAAGAGGTTTGCCACATGGGGGCCTTCTTCGGGTATTGGTTGCAGTGGTGGTTGGAGCCAATACCACCACTTTAAAGAGTCCACTGGCTGTGGGCTGAGTATAGGCTCCTCCAACCCCTTGATGCGACAGCAAGAGTTTTCCGATGATAGGCCTTCTGCCAGGATCTCCTCAGGATCAGCCTCTTGATGAGGCATGCTTGTTGGGTTTTGGCTGGATACTTGCGTGATATGCCCTGGGACACAAAAAGGGTGCAAAATGGTGTCTTCTTCGCACTCAAAGCTTGTCGTTAGACCCTGCTCCCCTTCTTTGCCCATCTCCTGATGGAAACTGCAAGCAACCGTATTATTCATCGCTTGGGCGATGCTTGCATATTCCCATTGTTGGCCTTGGATGAGATCTACCTCGCGAGATCCACACAGCTGCATTCGAGGTCTCTACATAGTATGAGGGATCTGCCATGGTGAATACTGTGCGAGATAGACAGGAGCAGCAAATACCGGACAAAGTGATGGAGTTTCTCCCCGCTGCCACTTTCCTGATAGGAGCAGAAGCTGCTCTGCTTGTACTGCTTCCTCAAAGATTTGAGGGAATCTACGTTCACTTGATTGCAGCAAGAGGAGGAATCTACGTTCACTTGATTGCAGCAACATCTTCAAGGTGCTCTCGGGCCATTCCCTTAATGCCATTGTATTTTGTCAAGATTTTCAAGGCACTTTTGGGAATCTCATGCCAACTTTGGAGATTCTGAGGGCCAGGATCATCCCAGTTGGGATAGCATACCCTCTCCATTATAGCAGTGGTCTGCAGAGATCACGGTTCTCGCCACTAAGTCGGAGTCGCCAGGTGAACATTCTTTTCTCCGCTTGTGAGGTCAAAGGCTGCTCACCAAACCTTGATTCCTCCGGGGTGTCTTCTTTCAACTTTAAAAGACATCTACGATCAAGAAATTTGGATCTTCAACTCAACAGAGTCGCCAGGTGATTTTGCCAGATGAAGGCAAGCCAGAGATTCACCAAACTTGGGCTTCCTTAAAACATGGAGACTGTTTGTCCCACCGGGCATGCCAGAAACTGTTGGTCACAAATCTGCCACAGGAAAGGATTTTGCATGTATACAAGCCCTAGACCTGGACCAACATTGAAAGGCCGGAGGGAAGAGATGCCCTCCGTGTCAATCTCCGTAGAAAGGTCGGCTCCTATACTAACTACTTGGTTTTTTTTGAAGATGAGAGCACAGGAAAAAGATAAAAAGAGTAAGGGTACGAGAAAGAAATGAAAAGAGTAGGGTGCAGGAAAGAAATAAAAAGGGTAGGGTGCAGGAAAGAAATAAAAAGGGTAGGAAAAGAAATGTAAATGGATGTTTTAAACGAGGAAGAACCGGCAACGCGATTACTAACTAATAGCTTGAAGTGGCAGCAATAAATATGAAGAATAAAATAAAATGAACGCCACACTAGCCTTCCTATGTATCCTCTGGACGAGTTCCAGGATTCACCTACCCCCCTATGCCTAAATCCAGATTTCAGAATTATAGCAGTTAGGAAACAAGTGACTATAGCAGAAACACTATCCACAGGCAGAATACAAGAAAACTATCACAGCATTTACTCCCCTATGTATCCTCCAGGAGAATTCTAGGGTTCTGTCCCCAATCACACACCTAAATCCGGGATTTAGAATTACAATATGCAAATGAAGAAACAGAATAGCAGAAATAATCACAGAAGGCGGCATACAAGAGAGAAATGAGGCCCAAAGTTCTTAATATCAATTGCAAAAATCAAGTTACAACAGCTTTCTAGCAAAAGTTCCCCCCATTTTTTCATTACAATGCTAGGGTTTTTATAGAGGACCCGACCCTCTAAGCCATTAATGCGCTGGGCTTGCAAGGACGCCCCTGGCAGCCGAGAAATCTGCGCTCGCCTTCCTATGGGAATGAAATTTCACATCCGTTTCTATAATTAGTTACCCTGGCCGCGTTAGTCGGAGAAACCTGCATTTATGAGTCGCTGACCTGTCCTGGGTTGCTCCGGGGCGGGGTGCTCGAGTGGGTTCACAAGTTGCCCTGGCTATTCCCTGCAACTGATAATTCACATCCTATTGCCTCAAATGGGCACCGGGTCTTTTGGGCAAGAAAAACTGCATTTATGTGCCGCACAAATGCCTTGGATAAATACCCGGTCTTAGAATGCGTGCCCCTCGGGAGTAGTGTCGGTGTCAGAATGCACTTGGGATTATTGGTTCGCCAAGAATGCACCCGAAGTGCAGCTTCGCTGGAAAACTTAGCCGAACTGGAGGTTTGGAGGATGGACAAAATCCCTAAGTCAAAATGGCCTCATGAGAGGGTGGTTCCCTGAAATCTAGCCCTGGAAACAGATTTGCTAGAAAAACTGGCCAAAGCGGGCATTTAATTTAATTTTAGCCGAAGTGGCCAACTTTGCTGTAGGGAATGAGGTGACCCAACTCCCTGTTTTGCTGCTTCGCTAGAAAATGGGTGCTTCGCTGAAGAAGGGGGCTGAAGTGATACTTCGGAGAAGCTTTGGCCGAAGCTCCCCCTCTGCCTTAGAAATTTTACCAAGCTCAAAGTGAGCTTTCTGCCTATTTTCTTCGGCGAAGCTGCCCGTTTACCCTTCTTTGAACGAAGCTGTCCCTTTCTGCCCTCTTCTGTTGCTGTCTCAACGTCTAAAAAACGCCTTTGCTGGAGTTCGCCCAAACAGGGTCCGAGGATGAAGTCCGTTGAACAAATGGCCCGAAACTAGGGTTTGGCAGGAGTGGAGGCCGAACTTGGAGGTAAACCTGCTTTAGTGTTTTTTGGGAGCATGTTAAAACCGAATTTTGTTGCAGTCTGCCCCCAGAGCTGAGGTTCGCAGGTGATTCGGAGGAATTTGGGCATTTCTGGACGACATAAAGGGTTTTGGCCGACATAAAGTATTTTTGGCCAACGTTGGGATTCTGGCCGATGTTGGGATTCTGGCCGATGTTGGGATTCTGGCCAACGTTGGAATTCTGGCCGACATTGGAATTCGTTCCTGGCCGACATGGAGGTTCGCGGCCGACATTAGCTATTTTGGCCGACATGAACTTCGCGGTCGACTTGAGCTTCGGGGGCCGACATGGAGCTTCGGGGGCGAAGTGAACCTTTTGGCCGACATTTAACTTTGCGGCCGACGTGAGCTTCGCGGCCGACTTGAGCTTCGCGGCCGACTTTGCATTTTTGGCCGACGTTGGACGTTTTGGCCGACATGAACTTCGCGGCCGACATGAGCTTCGGGCCGACATGGAGCTTCACTGGCGAAGTGGAGTTTTCTGGCCGACTTAGGCATTTTGGCCGACGTTGAACATTGTGGCCGATATTTCACTTCGGGGCCGACATGAGCTTCGTGGCCGACATGAGGTTCGCGGCCGACATGGAGCTTCGCTGGCGAAGTGAAGACCCGAAGTGGCAGTTCGGCCAAATTCTGGGCGAAGTGCCCCTCTTGCCTTAAAGATTTTTCTGCCAACTGGATGGAGGTTCGCCAAAACTGTGGCCGAAGTGGGTGCTTCGCCAGGCTCAAGCCCGAAGTGGCAACTTCGGCAGCATTCTGGGTGAAGTGCCCCTCATGCCTTATAATTTTTTTCAAGCCCAAAGTGGACTTTTGCTGGCTTTGCTTCCAGGGCAATAACTTTTGATCCGCTGACCCGATCACTTATTGTAATATATCGTCGGAAAGCTTGCGAAAATATCTGCAATAATGAGACATCAAAAGATCAATTTGTCCACTTTATCATCCTCTTTTAGGGCCTATGAAAATGCCAACGCTTCTACGTGTGATTTGCCGATTTAAAGCTCCATACTTAGGCAAAATTTTGTCAAAAAATTTAATGTGGCAAAAATGCCAACAGTTACTCAAGCCCGAAGTGGGTGCTTTGCCAGGCTCAAGCCCGAAGTGGGTGCTTTGCCAGGCTCAAGCCCAAAGTGGCAACTTCGGCAGCATTCTGGGTGAAGTGCCCCTCGTGCCTTATAGTTTTTTTCAAGCCCAAAGTGGACTTTTGCTGGCTTTGCTTCTGGGGCCATAACTTTTGATCCGTTGAAAGCTTGCGAGAAGATCTCCTATAATGAGACATCAAAAGATCAATTTGTCCACTTTATCATCCTCCTTTAGGGCCTGCTAAAATGCCAACACTTCTGCGTGTGATTTGCCGATTTAAAGCTCCATACGTAGGCAAAATTTTGTCAAAAAATTTAATGTGGCAAAAATGCCAACAATTACCGATGTTGTTTCATCGTGTGTTGTTATGGACTCCTCGTAAAAACCCCTCACTTTGTGAAATCTTCATAGCCATATTTATTTATTTATTTTTTTATTTTTTAATATGAGCGGAGATGTGCTGCTCAACAAAATTTTGTGAACCATCTGAGCTCATATTTTGTCTGCCACAACTGGTGCTGCCATGGCCGAGTGTTGCACATCTGCCCGTGGTGCCAAACCGTATGCAACAAATGTGTTTTATTGAGCGCCTGGTAGCAGATCCCATAAAAAATCTAAAGTTAAGCATGATGGCATGGAGTAGAACTAGGATGGGTGACCACCTGGGAAGTCCTAAGAATTGCGCCCTTCTTCCTTTTTTTTTTTTTTTTTTTTTAAAGGAAAATAGAATGGAGCGACACATGGTGGTAGGTCGGATTGCCTTGGAAGCCTACGATTTGCAATGAGCCTCATGCTATCTGCAAAACATAACAAAATATAAAAAAAAACCTAAACTAATGTCGTTGAAGAAAACTCTACTTAATTTTTTTTTTTTTAATAATTGAACGTTGTACTAGCGCTCATCGTGTTGTGGGTGATAACATTGAAGGTGGGGTCTCCCCCATGCATGCAATTGAGCAAGCCTCTAGAATTTGGGGCTTCTGATAAGATCTTAATTTGTGTCTAAAATTTGATACAATTAAGACTTCATTTGTCCCATCCCCTTCTTTATTCAGTTCTATGATACATTGCAGCATGGGAAGAGAATCTTCTTGGATGGCCTCAAAATTAGACTCTTCCAACTCATTGGCAGATTGTGCAGGCAGGTGGATGACTATTGTTTGTACAGTTTTTTCATTAACTATCATTTTTCCTGTTTTGCATCTAATGTTAGCATTAAATTTTACCAAAGTGTTGGGAAATGTTAAACCTGAAATTTTTATCATTAAAGTTGGGCATTTGAGACAGGTTTTATCTAATATTAGATCAACATGTTGACCTATCACCTTCATTGTTTTTATTGTGGTTCCCATCTCGGTCTTTTGAGGCAAAAATCCCTAATGGCTTCAGTGTAAATAGGCACAACCCTGATAGTTTGAGGAATGATATCAATAAGATTTCTTAACTGTTCCATAATATCAAACTTAGGTGGTGTCATTTATCTGGTTTTCCATAACCTTTCAGGATACGATGGAAGTCCTTCATTACTTGATTGTTTAGCAGCACGATTTATTTCTACACTATTATGGCACATTGGGTTTATTCTCTGATCAGCTAGTGATTTAAATAGTTGCTACTAGGATTTGACTCTGGTGGTTCCAGCAACTGTTTTGGCCTAGTAGAAGGTGAAACTGGTAAGCTGGGATTTTCTTATAGTTGTCTGTGGAGGTAGATCCAAGAGGTAAGTTTCTACTTCCTCTGGATTTTCTTTTATTATTTTTGGACACAACCTGGTTTGATGATCCAAGTGACATTTTTCATAAACTTCTATTGTATTCTCCGGATATTTATTTTTTTCATGATTTTTTCTACACCTCGAACAGAAAAAGACAGACATTGCTTCAGATTCTTGCTTCTTCTTTGGGAATGTGTTGTAGACAACAGTTCCAAACAGCAGGAATGAGGAACTGACTGTGAAAATGTCCCAAACAATTTTGAATGTATATAGCAAATGTGGATTTATGTTATTTTGTAATGCCATTTTGTATAAGGCATAGTGTTTGTTTAGTTTAATCAACCAATCAGAAGAGAAAAGGATTAAATGCACAAAAGGACAAAATGGCCACCATTTGGGTTAAAGGCTAGTTAAGCCAAACGTCTAGTTAGTGTAGACGTCTGGCTAGTCAGACGTCTAAACTGTTAGTTAGATGTCTAACTAGTTGGTTGGGCAAACGGTTGGGTGGTTGGCGCAGGTAGTTGGGGAACCGCTCCTGCAGCCTTTAAATACCCCCCTTACTTTTGCATTGTATCTGTAACCTTTTGGAGATAATAAGATAGTGCTTGATCATATTGGTGTTATGTTGTGTATTGCAGATCGTGCTTGAGTGTTATTGCAGGTTGTGTTGTTAATGTTATGCAGGTTGAAGACTCTTCCTGGCAGGTTGTTTGCAGGTATTCGGGAGCAAAAGCCATGACAGCAGCCGTCTGACGTACGTCTAGTCCCAGACGTCTGCACCCCAGACGTCCAGGCCCTAGACGCCTAAGTCCCAGACGTCTAGCTCCCAGACATCCAGTTCCTAGACGTCTAGTTCCAAACGTCTAGCCACCTGACGTCTTCCTTCCAGACGTCTCACCCTCTGACGTCTAGTCCAAGACGTCTAGCCTCCTGACATCCCAGCCCCAGACGTCTAGTACCCAGACGTCTGGTTCCAGCCGACTGACAAATAGACTAGTCTGACGTCTGATCCCTCTGACGTCTGAGTTACCTTGTACCTCCGAGACCCCATGCTGATTCCTTGTCTCGTCTATTCGATCAGTTCACCTCTCGTATCGGGAGTATACTCACCCTTGTCTACATGTGTCTGACTATAAATCAAGAGATAGATTTCACTCTTAAGACCGTTAAACAATGTTCCTATTTTTGTTTTAATTGTGGAGGTTATTCCTCGTATTGGCAGTTTTTCCTTTTTGCTGGAATACTTCTGAAATAATTGCTGAATTTTCCCCATCCTAGTCACTAAATTTTGTAAAATGAATTTTTGTGATAAGATGACTCAAATGGATGGGATTTTCTCTTTAATAAATATTTCTAGAATATTCTAAGCTTGAGGTGTTTTCTATTTTTTTCAATAAATGATCCGTTGGATTTTTTAGGCTCTTGGTGGACTCATGCTTCGCAAGTAGATGATCTACAAGCAAGGAAATCTGAAATTAATTTTCAAACTAACTAACCTATGGATCATACACTACAGTTGTGACACTCCCCGGCAACAGTACCAAAATGTTGGGCAAAACATTGGTTAGTTTTCTACGATTCAATTAATTACCTCCATTTAATTGTCAACCCGGGGTAGCTCGTAGACTTGTGAGCATCACGCACAGTATATGCCTGTAGTGCAAGGAATGAGTCCCTCTGTGCCTATTGGTTTGGGGGGTGTTTGATGTTCGTTGAAGTTTTGATTCTAAATTCCAAACCAATAATCTATCCTACATCTATGAAAACAGAACTGAGTGCAGATAGAAATTGAACAGGAAAAATAACAGGAAAATAAATAATCTAAAAAAACAATAAATAAATTAACTACGGAAAGCAAGGTACAAGGGGAGGTATACTGTTTAAAGTGGGCCCAAGCTCCAGCAGTCTTCCGCCCAATCAATTCATTCACCAGACGCTAGTTTGAGATTAATAAAAACACTCAAATGAATATATTGCAGTTTTAGAAATTTACAGAATAATTCTCACATCCAGGATATCTTTATCAGGGGTGGCCTGCATATTTATAAGATATGCGGCCATGCCCTGTTACATTTGAGAGCAAATAAATTCTTGATTTTCTGGTTACAACAACACGTAGGAATAATGGAGATAAAGCAAAAATATTTAATTTCTAACTGATTTAACGTATTCTGTTTTTATCAGAACAAAATACGTTTGATTTTATGCTTTATCTATTTGCATTGATATTTACGTATTTGCTAGAAAATAGATGCCATATGGTTTTTGACTTTGTTTTTCATCCACATCCCTTGCTGAAATATCATCCGCATCCATCGCTGAAATCCATGTTCTGTTTTGCCGACAATAGAAGTCGCGCTGTAATTTTACATCAACAGGAGTCGGGCTGTAATTTTGCATCAACGGGCAGCAAGCACCATAATGGGAAGCAAGCGCCTACGGGAAGCAGGTGCCTAATGAGAAGCGGGCGCCCGTCAGTTAAGCATCAAACAGGAGTCGAGCACTTCAAAGGGAACCGGGCGCCTGACTTAGTGCTTCATACTGGTGTACTGCAGATGTTTTGCCTTCATCAAATTGAAAGTGCCAGGTCCAAATGGGACCTTGACGTAAACATGCTAAAATACCGTAAAAACCACTAAATCTGCACACAATTCACTTAAAAACAAATATTAGATAATATACATAATTACTATTAAATATATATAAAACTTTCATAAAATATACATTCTATAATTATAATGCCGCATAATATGTTAGAAATCCATGTATAAATACGAGCATTTTTGGTGCTCATCACAACTGAAACGGTTCGTCTTCTGCATCATGACGTCTAGCCTAGACGTTTAACAACCTTGACGTCTGGTCTAGATGTCTGCTACCTAGACGTCTGTTGCCTAGACGTCTAGCAGCTCAGACGTCTAGCCTAGACATCTGCTGTCTAGACGTCTAGTCGCCCAGACGTATGCTGCCTAGACGTCTAGCAGTCGTATAGCCATCTGTTGCAACCTAGCTTCTGCTGATAGTGAAACTGTATAGTGACTTCACTTCCTAACAGATTGATTGCACCTAAAGAGAAGTACCCTTCACGGATTGGGCTGAGTTAAAAAATGAATTCAACAAGGAGTTTCGATTGCTTTGTGATGACAAAAATATCATTGGAAGGATGTATTTCATGAAGAAGAGAAAAATATCAAGACGTATAATCGTCGTCCGAAAGAACTCACTAGCAAGATCAAGGCAAAGCAAGCGAATGGGCTACAAAAGCGATGGTTCTTAGACGGACTGCTCCCATGGTATAAGAAGATGAAGTTGTTCCCCCAACTACATACTAAGAAGGATTTGGTCAAGCGTTAAACCTGGAGAGTCAGATGAAAACAACATCTAGAGGAGGAAGTATGAGTCATGAGCATGACGACAATTCTGATAATGATCATGATGATCTCAGTGCCACCATCCAGGCCATGCAAAAAGACCTAGAGAGAATGATAAATGACATGAAGGCTGAAAAGAAGGAAGAGGACATTTGGTGTTTTGAGTGTAAATCAAAAGGTCATACCAATGTAAACTGTCTTAAGAAAGCATATTGCAATATTTATGAAATTGCAAGACATGCTATTGTGAATTGCTTGTTCAATCTAAGAAGTGTGTGGCAGCAAACAATGACAGTGCAAAAGGATGAGAAAGAGGAGAAACCCAACCTTTTGAAGAGCATACAAGGAGTGATGAGTTGTAGATATGAAGACAATCGCTAAGGAAGAAGGAAACCGCAACAAGGGAATCGAACTATAGGAGGTGGAACTGAAGGATGCTTGCAATATGAATCAGATGGAAGGTCGATCATATAGTGCAGAAGATGTTAGGAATGGGGACACTTCACACAAAATTTAATGAACGCTCTAATGGGAGGAGTTGGGAGTAGTAATGCAATGAGGTGTAAATGGTGTGGATTTGGCAACCAATAGAAGGTAAATTGTATGAATAGGGTGAGCATGAGCAACTTGCAAAATGTCAATTTCATTGACATAGATAAGCCTCAAGTGGACTAGCAACAAACACATGCTAGCAGTAACTCGAGCACAAGCGTAGAAGACAAAGCAATACCTGAACCTTGCCAAGGAGGAGAAATGGCAAGAAGCACATGTGCAAATTGAGGAAGAAATGCAAAAGACCAATCAGAAGAAGATTACTCAGGAGAAGAAAATAGAACCCATCGTCATTGAAGATAAAGAGACGTCAACAAAGCAATTGGCAACGGAAGTACTAGATACAAATGTTGCAGCGAAGGTGTCTAGTTTACTGTGTGCAATACCAGAGCTTTATGTGATGGTTGGAGAGATGATGTAGACAAGGAAAGTAGAAGAGTTGCAATGCCAACTTGAGATGAGGAAAGTATCGAAGAATCAATACATTGACCCAGTAGTCTTAATCATAGTTGAGAAAATCTGCAAAAAATCCCAATTCGATTCGATTTTTTCCGATTCACAGGCTAGCCGATTTTTTCCCAAAAAATTTGGATATGCATGAAAAAGCTTTTTTTCAATGAAAATTGCATTTTCTTCGGTTTTTTCAATGAAAAAATACCGATTTTTTGCCGATTTTGTCCCCCGATTTTTCCCAATTCTTTTCCATGTCGATTCCGATCTGATTCCGATTTTCTCAACTATGGTCTTAATGATCAATGCCAGAAAGAAGCTAGTGCTGATCCATATCAAGTTGCTAAAACACAAGTTGATGCAAGTGATCATTGATGGGGGACCTGTTGGTTACGAATCTGCCATGAGGAAAGGATTTTTGGTTAATGCGCCCAGATTCGCCCACCAGCATGAAAGGCCGGAAGGAAGAGATGCCTTCCGAGCCAATCTCCGGAGAAGGCCGGCTCCTTTTTGGGGGGGGGGATTTAAGCTAAAGGGAACAGGAAAGAAATAAAGGAACGGAAAGAGACAAATGTACAAAAAGAGATACAAATATGTCCAAAGGTTGGTGGGGGGGAACTAACAGTACGGGAACACACCAATCACCGCTACTTACTGCATACAAACACAGAGCATGACAAGGAACTGCAAAACCTAGGCGTACTTCCGATACACCAGCAGCGTATGCACGGCTTCAATAGCTCCCTAGCAAACATTCCCTACAAGGAACTAACGGCGAGGGATCGTATCAATCACCAGATACATACATTGACAGGGGTAGAAAGTAAACCTAGAGATGCCAGAGCCAGGTATATGTGTTAGGTAGAGAGTTTAACCGCACAGCTTCAATGGCTCCCTAGCAAACATTCCCTACAAGGAACTAACAGCGAGGGATCGCATCAATCACCAGATACGGGCCAGCAACGTCACACACAAGCGATGGAACTGCTACCAAATTTATAATGAATGCTTTAAATAATGAAGTACGGAAGGTGCTTTAAGCAAGCAATGCTAGAGGAACCCGATCGCCAAATGCCAAAGTGAATTAACGAGCGGCGACACGGGTGGGCCTAAGGCATATAATGAAAGACAGAATAAAAGAATAAAGATAGTAGAACAAAACCAGGCATACAGATTGTATTTATAAGCAGAAGTACGATTACGATAAGCACAGTAGTTCCCTAACAAACATTCCCCTTCCACCCTTTACAATGAATTTCAGATGGGCTTTTATAGCCCGAGTCCCACTTGTTACATTAATGGGCACGAGTCCCGATCAAACATGAGTCGACGAAGCGGCGAAAGAGCTGCAAATGCTGACCTTTTGTCGGATCGAGGCTGTACCCGCGACATGGTCTTCCTGGAAATTGGACAGCTACGTGGCGGAGTCTTTGGGTAATTCTTCAAGTCGGCGGGGTTGCTAGTAGGCTGGAGCAGGTGAAACCTCGGATCAGCTTTGAATGTGGCTATTAACGCAGCGGTGCGGGCAGCCCATGCTTATCCCTTTTGGTCGGCGGTCTTGGTTCAAATCCCGAAAGCTGGACACTTGTCTGATGATGGGTTATGCCGTGTGACACATGCACGCCTTAGAGGGCATTCTATCCATCTTTGCTTGGGATCGGGGCTCCTTGGGATGCGTGCAAAAATCAGTGCAGTCGGGGAAGGCCTTCAAGCCTTGGTCAAATTCCGGGTTTGTTCCCCTACTGTACACCTGTCAAGGGCGCATTCCCGCTCCGTTGAGAAGTCGAACTGCGCACAGGCGAACACTGGTGTCTGCCGCCATATGGACCTGCTCCGGCATTTTACCTTTTTTCTGCATTGACCTGTCAGTCTGCCAGTGCAAGGTGCGCCCAGGAGGTGGGGCGAAGTGCGAACTTCGCACCAAAACTGGGCGAAGTGCTCGCACAAACTGGGCGAAGTGCGAACTTCGCACCAAGACTTAGCCAATTTCAGATAGACCTGCTGGAAAGCTGGAAAATCAACTGGGGAACTCCATGGAAAAAAGGGGGGAGAGAAAGAGAATGGGAAAGAAAAGGAAAGGGAGAGAAGCGAGAAAAACGGAAGGAGGAAAAGAAGAGCAGCACTGTTACAAAACAACATTGAAGACATTGCACCCCGTGCAAAAATGTGACAACATTTCTGGCGGCTCGCGGGGTGTCGAGCTCGCCTCGGCGCAAAGAATCCATGCCTTCATCCTTTGGGTGCGAGAGGAACTTGCCTCCCCTGCCTTTTCTGCTCTAAGCTGTTCTCCTTGCGGCAAGCTGTTCTTCGATTCATCTTTGTCAGTCGCCTCATCAGTATCTCCTTCTGAAAGGTCTCCATTTCTTGCTTCTACCTCGCACATGCGAGTGTACGCCTCCTGGGCTGAGCGCCAGGCTTCTGCTTCGAATGGCTTGCGGTCAGCTATGTCTTCTAATGCTCCGTGAAAAGCAGCGACCGCGTGCAGGTCGATGGTGAGGTATCTTTTCTCTAACTCCTGAAAATAGGAGCGGATCCTGGAATATCTGGACACCATCTGAGTGACTCGACTGTCTTGAATTGGCTCTGTCCAGCTATCAATTTCAGATGTATCTTCTTCAAAGGACTGCCAATTCCTCTTTACCCGATCTAGGGTAAGGAGCTCGCCATTCTCAACAAAACCTGGACACCCAAGTTACGCAAGAGCGTGAAAGGGGGCAGGACGGATATCTTTTTCATGCCCGAATGCATCAAGCATTCGTGCAGCCCTCTCACCTCTTCAACTTTTCTAAAATATTTGTGCAAGGTCACCCTTGCACCTGCCCATTCTGCAGCGAATGAGGACACGGGGGAAAAAAGGACGCCGTCGCGCTCGCGCTCCTGAAGGTTTATCGCCAGGTCCAGCCATTGCTTTGCCTGGCGCTCGGCCTCCTCTACCACAGGCTTTCCCTGGGCAGAAACTTCTTGAATCCTGGATGCGAAGTCCAGGACTGCCATCGCCTTAAAGGTATGGGGCTTGCATTCCCTCAGCAAACCAGCCCTCATTTCCTTAACTTTTGCCTTTGAAAAGACAGCCGCTTGAGATGTTTTTTCGCAAGCTGCGACTGTGCCTGCTTCAAAGACTCCTGGAGCTGAGAAATCTGCTCCGAGGCTGCTTTCTTTTCGGTTGCGGCCTGTTCTCTGAGAAGCGGCTAGCTGGGCTTTGAATTCATCGGTTTCTCGCCGCGCCGCTTCCAGCTGCTCAGTGGACCTAGATAGGTCCTCTTCAAGTTGCCTTACTTTGTCCTGCAACGCAAAAAGTTCTTCCTGCTCCTCCAGACTCTTGACAAAGAGATTGTCAGCTTTGCGCATGATCGTCTGAATCTCATACTGTTTATCAATGTCATCAAAGCTTTTCTCCTTTGTCTGGAGCACGTAGTCCGCCTTAGTCATTTCTCGGAGAGGCTTCTTCACTATTGGGATTATTTTCTCCGTTGTAATCACTCTCCTTCCGAAATCATACTTTGCGCGTTTTGCCGGGGCGGCTATCTCTTCATGTCTCCTCCGCTTCTGGTCTTGGCGGAAAGAGACAGAATACTCTACGGCTCTCGTTGCCAAGGGCAAGTCATCTGAGTTCTGGAGGTCGTCCATAAAATCTGGTTCCCCCAGCTTAGGGATCTGCTGAGACGTCTCTCCTGCGGGGATGGGATCAGGAGGAACCGGACAGACCTTGGAAGAATCGGTCGCTTGTGGGGGCGACCGGGAAACGGAAATGGGAGAGGCTGAGATTGTGAGGGTTTGAAGCGGCTGAGGCGGAGGATGTGATGGTGAATGGACAGCCTCAGCACTAACCTCGGGCGAAGGGTTTGGAGTTGTGCTCGGAGAAAGAGAGACGTTAGGGTTACGAGCAAAGCGGGTCGAAAGAATGGGGACCGCTAGAAGGGTGCGGAGACGGGGAGGAGGATGTGGTCATGGCTCGCCCAGATTGAGCGGGGGACTGAGTAGAAGTAGAACTGGGTGAGACAAGAGAGACAGGGACAGCAAACGTACCTGCGGGCTCCGCCTGAGCCGATGCCGGGTGAATGTCTTCTCTTATTGTCTCGGCGGCTGGCTTGGGACTGCCCAAAGGAACTGCCTCTGCGGCGGCAGGACGCGGCTGCGGCTCTGCGACTGGCTGCTGCACTATCAGGCTAGGTCGCCTGATTTTCTCAACTCTCCTCCGCTTCTTTTCTTCTGGAACAACTGTCGGATCAGGGGAAGGAGACGAAGCAGGTGCAGCAGGCGCTGATGCCCCCACGGTAAACTTGTACCGGGGTTTGACTTGCAGAAGGTCTGCCGCAACCGGTCTGCGTTCTGGCGGTGCTGGTGCTTTTCTTGCCTGAGGAAGTGCCTCTGGCGCTGCCTCGGCTAACTTTTTCGCCTTTTCAGGCGCCGCCTTAGGAGCTACGAACTGCATTGGATCGGCCTGGGTACTTGCTGGGCCGGCGCCGCAGTTGCCGAAGTGTACAATTGTTTGGGAGGAGACCCACTTTTATAATCCTCAAAGGGGCCTCGGGGAACGTAACCTTGATATGCGAACGGCCGCCAATTGTCATGATGCTGGTCATAGAGAACCGAGAAGTCGTCATCTACGGCCAGGTTTCTCCTTGTGGATTTATCGTGCTGTGTGCGGCATCTCATTTTCCAGCATTCAATAATCTTTTCTTTAGACCAGTTAAGGCCTGCAATCTTGGACAGAAATTTTTTGAACCCTGGAGATGAGAAGTGATGGTCCCGGTTTCTCTTGGGGTCATATGTCACCTCCTCGCGGTAGAAATCCTGCCAAGGGGGAGAAGCTTCCATTAATTCAATCTCCCGAGTCAAGGTCCACATGGACCACGTCGCATCTATCTTCGGTTATGTCCCGAGGGCACAGATGTGCAAACTTTCCCCTTATCCCATGAGGGTCATACTTCCAGCGCTGTGGCAGCAAAACCAGGCCAATCCGGGACAGCGCTTGCCCTAGGTAGACATGTTGTCCTACCTCAATAATCTCAACATTGGCCCAGGAAAGAGGATATTGAAAAATCTGTCCTCTTTTCTTCCCTAGGCCGAACTCTTCTTCCACATAGTCCATCTGTCGGGCAACTTCCATCCCGAACAGATGCTCTGAGCACCAATAGGGCAGCAAATAGGGTTTGCCCTTGAATCCGTAGATTCTGATCACAATCCCCTGCGTCAGTCTGAAAACGTCCCCGAGCTTCGATTTATCAAAGCACTCGTCATTTCTCTCGGGGGACGGGGGATTTCACTTTCGGTGAAGACTGACATGACGAATCCCAGAAAGTTGAAGTTGAACTTGTAGTAGGACCCTTTCCGGTATAAGTCATCCGTCCGGTTATAGACGGGCTGGGGTTCTCCCTTCTCGTTAACCTTCTTCAGGTTCAGGATCGGCATTTGGGGGTGCAGATGGTACAAGCAGAGCCAGACCAGAACAGAACTGAAACGAAAATTGGTTGACTGGCGCTTCTGGATCTTCAGCAGACTGGAATGAATGGCGTAAGCCAGCCAGTCTGCCCAGTCGAAAGAGATGGGGCGTTTTCCGCTCCGCTGCGCCTGCTGGTACGGGTGTACCAGCTCATCGGAGTCGCAGCCGAGGATCCATGCCAAGATGGTATATAGATACTTGCTACGAAATTTTACCAAAGGCATGGGGCCGGTCGGCCATTGTCCGGCTGGAAGCGGGGCGCTCAGCTACGAATTGAGGAAATCCCTCATTCGCTTGGTGTGCGTGAAACGTCCCGCTTGTTCGCCCAAATTGATTTTTACGAGGATGGTGCTGGAGTCGTACTCCAGCCCTGGGGCAAAAGCTGGCTGCACAGTCTCCCTGCGCAGTGCGAACAAGGGTTTGCCGCTGGAGCTGCAAATTTGCCGGGAAGGCTGGTTTATAGTGTCCGACAATTAAGTCTATCGGCTCCGGGCATTGGTGGACGGGAGGGCACATGAATACGAAGAGGTTTGATTTGTACGCCGCTCCAAAATGATGGGAGGGCGAAACCTTGTCAGCCCAACTCTCCACATTCGCTCTCAGCTGAGTTAGGCTCATGGAAAACGAGCCGTCCACATATCCTGCCAGGTAATTCACCGGAGGTGGTGGGGATTGCCCACGCTGTACCTTCTTCGTCCGGGCCTTTGACTTTTTCTCTGGCGGAGGATCGCCTTTGAAAACTCCTGGCCGCGGCAAATCCCCTGGTTCGCTGCTGCCGCTGGACTGCGCTGACACAGGCATTTTTCCCTTGTCCATCTCTCCGAGTCGGCAATAATGACGGGTTCGAGTCATCTGCAACAAATTTCGCTATCGGAAGAATAATTAGCACTTGTCCGAGGAATAATCTCTGCAATCTGGAATGTTGGCATGATTTTGACCCCCTTTTCTAGATAAAAACAGCGTCATTAATGCAACGCGGGAGGGGTAGGTCGGCTGAGTTAAAACCCTTGGTGGCCGCGCAGGAGAACGTTTAGGAAAAGACGCGCCCCGGCAGCCGTCCCTTGCTTTTTTAGTTGCGTTTTCGCTTGAAAAACGCGCAATCATTAACTCAGCGTTGGGGACTGCACCATGGTTGACGTTGCTGCCACCACTTGGGCACGCTGATCAAGACAAAACCTTCGGTGCGGAAACCCACATTAAAACAAGTGCAAACGCGCCCTGGGCCCAGCTTGGGGTTTTTGAAATTTTTTTTTTTTTTATTATTCTTTAAACCGCGTCCCAATACTGGCCCGGAAAACTAGGCGCAGCCGGACTTCGCCCGAAGTTGGGCACGGCCCGACCTCGCCGGCGAAGTCGGACTTCGCCCGAATTTCGGGCGAAGTACGAACTTCGCACCAAAACGGGCGAAGTACGAACTTCGCACCAAAACTGGGCGAAGTACGAACTTCGCGCGAAGCGCGTGCTTGAACTGTTCTACCTCTGTTTTTAGCTGCGCCCAAGGTTTGGGCGCGATCTGGGTCTTTGCCGCCTTTGATCTTTAGATGGACTTCGCACGGGCGCTGGCCGCTTTGTTCGGACTTCGGCCGAAACTTGAGGCGAAGTGCGAACTTCGCACTTCGCCCAAGTTTTGAGCGCAGCGCGCACTTCGCACGGGCGCTGGCCGAAGTCGGACTTCGGTGCGAAGTTCGTACTTCGCACAAACTTTGCGCGAAGTTCGTACTTCGCACGAAGGGTTGCGCAGTGCGAACTTTAGTCTGCTTCAGCTTGCTGGGACAAACTTCGCAATTCGGCTGGGCCGAAGTCCGGCGTCGCTGCGAAGTCGGACTTCGGTCAACACTTAGTCGATTTCTGCTCTTTTTTCTCCTTTCTTTTTCTGCATAGCCGAACTTCGCCCCTCCTGCGGGGCAACGATAGACTTCGTTGCGAAGTCTGTCTTTCTCTCCCATGCCGCATTTAAGCTCAAAGAAGGAAAAATAAACTGAATGCTAAAACTGGAAACTATACATGCGGGGAAAAATAAAAACACAAGGCAAAATTTTTACAGGGAAGGGCCACTCGGGCGCCTTCAACGGCGATAAAGCTTCAAGTGGAACCCGTTGACGGGGGATGGGGAGGAGCCGACCCTCCATATCCGAAAGTATGTAGGCATTGAACCGATTCACCGGGCAATCTGATAAGGGCCCTCCCGAGAGAGCATCAAATTTTCCATGATTACCCGGTTTTGCCTTGTATGAGTCCCACTTCAGCACCAGGTCCCCGACTTTGAAAACTCGGGCAGTGGTGCCTTTGGCAAACCAGCCTTTAGTGGCTGCAATGTGATCGGCGAAGGCCTGGTATGCACTTTCTCTGTCTTCTTCCAACTGCGGGAGTTGGCACAATCTGTCGTCTACCGGGTCTCCGCTGCTCCTGTCTTCGTCAATCATCCACAGGGCGGGGATTTCAATGTGTGATGGCATAACAGCTTGCTTGCCATAGACGAGCGCGTAGGGGGACGTCTTGAGGGATTTCTTGAACGCAACTCTGTCCGCCCATAGCGCCCGGTTCTGGAGCAAGTGCCAAGTCCGCTTATTTTTTTCAATGGTCCTCCGGAGAATTTTCAGGAGGTTCTTGTTAGTAGACTCGGCAAGGCCATTCCCCTGCGGGTAGTAATTAGAAGACATCTTGTGATAGATGCCAAGGCCGCTGGTGTACTCCGTGAGTACAGCGCCTACAAATCCCGGACCGTTGTCTGTCACAATCGACTCCGGAACCCCGAAGCGGGTAATCAGGCTCTCAATGAACCTGATGACCGTTTCTTGGTCGGCGTTCTTGGTCGGGATCGCCTCCGTCCACCGTGTGAAATAGTCAGTAGCTGTGAGAATAAACTTGTGGCCGGCGGAGGAGTTAGGAGAAATCACCCCAATGAAGTCCAGACCCCATTGCTGGAACGGAGCTTCGGCTTGAATCGATTGAAGGGGCAGGGGTGCTTTTCTGTTTCGGCCAGCATACCTCTGGCATTGATCACACTTGGCACAGACCGCATACGCGTCTGCGAACAGAGTGGGCCAATAGTATCCAGCCCTTATTATTTTTAAGGCCGTTGGCCTTGAAGAATGGTGACCCCCAGGCATCCCAGAATGAAATTCTCCGAGGACCCTAGGCTGGTCAGATTTTAAGACGCACCGCAACAGGATGCCGTCAATGTTTTTAAAGTAAAGCCCCTCGGGGCGAAGAGTGTACTTAAGTGCACCTAGCCGAAATCTCCTTCGTTGTGAGGCGTTCAGGTGATCGGGACATCTTCCGGTGCAGAAGTATCTCACCAGTTCATCTGTCCAATCACTCCCCTCCGATAAGGAGTTGGTTAGGTAGACGCGTGTCGCTGTGTCCTCCCACTTACAGGCGGAGATGCCGGCTACGAGCGCTTCGGGCCAATTCCGACACAAGGCTCGGCCTCTGATAAGCTTGGTGGGCCGTACTTCGATGTCAAACTCCTGGATCTTGGCAATCCATCCCGCTCTCTTGTGACCCGGTTCCCCTTGCAAGATGAAACTGCGAACATCGGGATGAATCACAAAGACAGTGGTCTTACTTTGGGAGACAAAGTGCCTGAGCTTTCGAAGGGACTTCATGACCGCATGGACCTACCGCTCTATAAAATTGTACTTCTCTTCGTGTGGCAGAATCACTTGGCTTAGGAACGCAATGGGGCGCTCCTCACCGTCGTCTCCCTTCGAGTCGGGACTGCGGCGTAACTTTCGGGTTCTCCCACTGCATACAGGATGAAGTCCTTGGAGTAGTCCGGGTTTGTCAACACCGGAGCTTGCGCAATTCGAGCCTTGATTTCCTCGAAAGCTTGCTCTCTCTCATCAGTCCATTCGTAAGGTGTATCTTTCTTCAACAATTCGGCCATAGGCTTGATCACCTGTGCGAAGTCCGGAATGAACTTCCGCACGAAGTTAATCTGACCGAAGAAGGACTGCAGACCTTTTTTATCAGTGGGGGCTGGCAAGCGAACGAGGGCTTGTGCTCTGTCAGGGTCAATGGCGAGGCCTTCCTCGGAGATGACATGTCCCAGCAGCTTTCCTTCCTTTACCGCGAAGACGGACTTCTTCGGGTTTATAGAGATGCCGAATTCTCGACAACTTTCAAATATCTGCCGCAGGTGCGAAACATGATCTTCTCGTCGGTGAGAGAAAACGGTCATGTCATCAAGATAGATGACAATAATCTTGTTGAGCAGCTCTCGGAAGGCCAGGTCCATGGCCCTTTGGAACGTGGCACCAGCATTGGATAAACCAAACGGCATGCGGCGATAGGCGAACGTCCCCCACTTGGTGGTAAACGCCGTCTTATCCTGGTCTTCGTCTTTAACCCAAATCTGGTTGTAGCCGGAAAATCCATCTAAAAGTGAAAATCTCTGGGCTCCGGCAACGATATGCAAAATTTGGTCGATTTGGGGAAGCGGATAGTGGTCCCGGAGGGAAACCTGATTTAGGTTTCTGAAGTCGACACAGAGACGTATGTCGCCATTCTTTTTCCTCACGGGCACCAGATTCGCGACCCAGGATGAATGTTTGATGGGGTAGATGATCTTGGCCTCCAGCATCTTCAAGAGCTCGGTCTTCATCATGGCCTCAACCTTTGGATTTACGGCCCTTTGCTTTTGTCGGAACGGCTTGGCGCCATCCTCTAGCTCGATGGTATGCTGGATGACAGATCTGTCATACCCCCTCAAATCTTCGTAGCACCAGGCCACGATGTCGGGGAACTCCTGGCACAGTGATCTAATCTGCACCCGCTCCTCCGACGTGCAGTCTGTTCCGACCTTGATGGTTTTATCAGGTTCGAGCTCCAGGTCAGCATACTGCCTCGGGTCTACTTTGATCCTGTGGGATATGGCTCTGTCATTCCGATCAAAGAGACTTTCTAATGTAATCAGTCCTTTTGGGACGTGATTATTCCGTAACTGTATCAACCCCTCATATTGCTCGTCATCAGGGTCTCTACCTTCGATTACACACACTTCGTTAACCAGGAATGTGACGATCTCCTCGTCACAGCTGAATACACTGCCGGGAAGGTATCCCTATCGAGCACGAAGGCACTGTAAATGGTGCGGACCGGCTTCGGTTTACGGACGACGTCTTCGGCCGGAACGTGCACTGGCTCCAACGAGACGCCGAGAATATCCGCGTGCTTGTTTCTCTCACGCGATATTGCCTTAACGTTCAATGAGTCAAACGATTCCATCAGGTCCCAGACCCGATTGCGGTACGCTCTAAGATAGTGATGCTTAGACGCGCATTTATTCGTAACTTGATGACACACTAACTCTGAATCTCCGAAAATTTGGAGATGCTTGATTCCGAGCCTTTCCGCCTTTCGCAGACCTAAGCACAGGGCTTCGTATTCCGCCGAATTGTTAGTACAGCTCCAGGCCAGCCTGTAGGCATAGTCCCTCTGGACTCCGGTTGGAGAAACCAGGAGGACCCCTGCACCGGCGCCATTCTTGCAACGGGCGCCGTCAAAGAAAAGCTTCCACAGCTCTTCGGGTGCAGGTCCTACCTCCTTCGCAACGGACACGTCAAGCTCCTCGGGCTGCTTAATGGAATAACAGCCCTGCTCTGTCCCGATTACGGCATTAAAATCCCGCAACGAGAACTCGTCTTCTAGCTGTAGCACTTCGAGAGCTTGCTCGGTCAGTTCTACTGTCACCAGTTCTTCTTCTGACAACTGGACCATGCAGTCCATCTCTCCGCCGGGTATCTTGTCTACTAGAAAAGGAGAAGGCTTCTCATTGAAAATTTTCAGTCTCCTTCCTTTGAAAGGCACTTCCATGTGCGAGTAGTCTAGAGACAGGTACCCGCCCAACTCGCAGTGAACTCCCGAGAGAGACACATGCCGAAGTAAGGCTCCGGGTCAACAATCACGACCTCTTGGATGACCACAATGTCGAGAGCTTTGTGCGGCCGGATAGGGATGTCCTTTATGACACCAAGCTGTCTTGACGGGGGTGCCGTCTAATTGCGGCACACCTTGGCTGCTCCGTGTGTATTCCATCCCGATCTCATCGCAGACGGCCTTCGGCATCACAGTCGAGGAAGCACCAGAATCCACCATGCAGTTGTGAACTATGTGCCCTTGCATCCGCAAAGACGAGATAAAAGGGTGGCGGTCTGTTCTTCCCAGTGGTGGAGACTGTCAAAGGTTGAACCAGGACAGCAGGCTGCATCTGCTTGCCGTTCTTCATGTTTTTTAGTGATTCTTGCAGCAGATCTACCTGGCCTGGAAGCAGAAGGGCATCGTACATGCTGATTCTGGCAGGAGTCTTCTTTAACTCGTCTACAATGTTGTAGCCCGAGGTACTAGCTCCTTCTGCTGGTTTAGCTGGTTCATACTTGGTCCGGTACTGTTGGGTGGCCTCAACTCGCTGTCTCTTGGTCAGAGACGGGTACCTCAGCTTCTCCTGGGCTTGTTCTTTGGTTTCGGCTGGGGGCTGAAGTACGGGAAGCTTAGCGGGAGTTGGGGCCTTTTCTGGAGGCTTAGCTGGAACAGCAGCGGTCTTTGCTGGAGAAGGTTTAGCGGGAGCTTTATCTTTGGATGCCTTCTCCTGGGCTGTGTAAGGCCACAGCCGCTTGTACGGTGGCAGCCCATTGGGCTGCGGTCTTTCTCTTCTCGTGTATACCTGCAAAGGTTTAGCCGTGTCCGCAGCTTTCTTTTCTTCCTTGGCGGGCGTCACTGGGTTCTCTTCTGGCAGGGCAAAATTGGCCTCACCGTCCAAGATCATGTACAGCTCATCATCTTCTATAGTGCTGCCGGCCAAGGTCTGGATGTAGTGCTGGTGCAAAGTGCAATCTTCCTCCGAATGCGGGTCATTGCAAGTAGTGCACCAGTTGACCTGGTCAGGGGGACCAGGTGGGTCATCTATAGCAGCATTTCTCGGAGGCGGACGCCTCTGCGGTTGGTTTTCTGGGGCTTTATCTTTTGTCAATGCCGGCGGCGCATACGGCCTTCTAGGAGCAAAGTCCATTTGGGCCTGCTTCTTTTTCATAGCTGTCATGTCATTCGACATGGCATGATATCCGGAGGCCAAAGCCCGCACTTCTTGTAGAATCGTGTTCTGGATGCTGCTGTCGGGAGGCGGCAACTGTGCCGGTGGAGGCAAAGCGGCCAATGGAGGAGGGTTAGAATAAGACGCATACTGCGGGGGAGCAGGAAGCGCTGGAAAATGCGGAGCGGGAGGAGGCGGATGAGGGTAATGCAACTGAGGCGGGCCGTATTGAGTTACGACCGGCGCCGGATTCCACTGCGGCTGGGGCTGCTGCCCTGAAGTAGACGGCACACCACCAGAAGCAGAAGGATACTGCGATCTTGGAAAGTCGGGATGAATCGGCTCCTGCACTCTGGACGGAAGCCTGCCGATGGAGATAATGTCAGCTTCAGCTTGCTGGGCAGCTTCGTACAGTGCAGGGAACTCGTCAATTCGGGCAATCTTCAGCAGCAGGCATATGTCTGAGTTGAAGGACCTCAGATAGTAGTGAGCAGCCATGCCGGCTGAAGGCCGAAGTTCGCGAGGTACCCGTTTCCAGGATCTCGCAAACCTAATGTTAAAATCAGACACCTCCTCTTGAGGATGCCTCTGGATTGCTTGGAACTGATGCAGTAGAGAGGTAGGATCAGCAGACTCGTTGCATCCTTTTACGAGCCTCCTGGCAAGCTGGGGCCAACCAGTGATGGATCCCTCTGGCAGCGATCTCCACCAGTAGAGAAGCTTTCCCCTCAGGGAAAGGGCCAGCAGACGGGTCTTCACACTTTCATCGGTGATGGTATGCAGTGCGGCCAGGGCAAGGATGTCCTGGATGTGCTCGTACGCCGTCTTACCGTAGCCGTCGTATGTGGGAATAGACTTTAAAGCAGCAGGGGGCACAGCTTGCTGACCGATCAGGGCCAAAGGCCCTGTAGAGTCCACCGCCGGGAAGAGATCATCGTCATTCGGCTGTTGATCAGCCATTTCTTCTTCTTCTCCGCCGTCGGTTGTGTACTCGGTATCGGTACTTTCCGAGGATACAAGATTTTCCTCTTCCTCGGCCTCTTCTACTTCGTACTCGGCTCTTCCGACCTCAGCTTCGGCCTCTTCTTGGATCTCAGCCTCGGCTTCGTCGAAATGAGCTCGCGGATCAGCCAGCCTGGGTATCTCGCCTCGGGCGTGGATGTCTAGTTCGTAGAACTCGGGCGGGCTTCTCGGATTTCTTGTTCGCCACCTTCTCGTGTGCATGAAGGTGACCGGACCGGTCTTCTAGACTCGAGAGGATTTGTTCGTGCGAGTCGCCGGTGTTCGGATTTGGAACAGCAATGAAGCGAACACCGGTGCTTCGATTACGTCGGGGGTGAGAAACTTCCTTGTCTCACCAAGAGCTCAGGAACTGTCAGCGCCGGGTGAAGACTGATCAGAAAATCTCTCGTCAGATGTGGGACCCGTGTTCCGCCGAGCGTGGCAGAGAAACTGTTGCGCTAGGTGGAAACTGGATGGGCACTCTTTCTTTAAATCGTGGGACAAGCGTCCCACCGGGCGTGCCAGAGAAACTGTTGGTTACGAATCTGCCATGAGGAAAGGATTTTTGGTTAATGCGCCCAGATTCGCCCACCAGCATGAAAGGCCGGAAGGAAGAGATGCCTTCCGAGCCAATCTCCGGAGAAGGCCGGCTCCTTTTTGGGGGGGGGGATTTAAGCTAAAGGGAACAGGAAAGAAATAAAGGAACGGAAAGAGACAAATGTACAGAAAGAGATACAAATATGTCCAAAGGTTGGTGGGGGGGAACTAACAGTACGGGAACACACCAATCACCGCTACTTACGCATACAAACACGGAGCATGACAAGGAAGCGCAAAACCTAGGCGTACTTCCGATACACCAGCGGCGTATGCACGGCTTCAATAGCTCCCTAGCAAACATTCCCTACAAGGAACTAACGGCGGGGGATCGTATCAATCACCGAGATACATACACCGACGGGGGTAGAAAGTAAACCTAGAGATGCCAGAGCCAGGTATATGTGTTAGGTAGAGAGTTTAACCGCACGGCTTCAATGGCTCCCTAGCAAACATTCCCTACAAGGAACTAACGGCGAGGGATCGCATCAATCACCAGATACGGGCCAGCAACGTCACACACAAATGATGGAACTGCTACCAAATTTATAATGAATGCTTTAAATAATGAAGTACAGAAGGTGCTTTAAGCAAGCAATGCTAGAGGAACCTGATCGCCAAATGCCAAAGTGAATTAACGAGCGGCGACACGGGTGGGCCTAAGGCATATAATGAAAGACAGAATAAAAGAATAAAGATAGTAGAACGAGAACCAGGCATACGATTGTATTTATAAGCGAAGTACGATTACGATAAGCACGGTAGTTCCCTAACAAACATTCCCCTTCCACCCTTTACAATGAATTTCAGATGGGCTTTTATAGCCCGAGTCCCACTTGTTACATTAATGGGCACGAGTCCCGATCAAACATGAGCTGACAGAAGCGGCGAAAGAGCTGCAAATGCTGACCTTTTTGTCGGATCGGGCTGTACCCGCAGCATGGTCTTCCTGGAAATTGGACAGCTACGTGGCGGAGTCTTTGGGTAATTCTTCAAGTCGGCGGGGTTGCTAGTAGGCTGGAGCGGGTGAAACCTCGGATCAGCTTTGAATGTGGCTATTAACGCAGGCGGTGCGGGCAGCCCATGCTTATCCCTTTTGGTCGGCGGTCTTGGTTCAAATCCCGAAGGCTGGACACTTGTCGATGATGGGTTATGCCGTGTGACACATGCCTGCCTTAGAGGGCATTCTATCCATCTTTGCTTGGGATCGGGGCTCCTTGGGATGCGTGCAAAAATCAGTGCAGTCGGGGAAGGCCTTCAAGCCTTGGTCAAATTCCGGGTTTGTTCCCCTACTGTACACCTGTCAAGGGCGCATTCCCGCTCCGTTGAGAAGTCGAACTGCGCACAGGCGAACACTGGTGTCTGCCGCCATATGGACCTGCTCCGGCATTTTACCTTTTTTCTGCATTGACCTGTCAGTCTGCCAGTGCAAGGTGCGCCCAGGAGGTGGGGCGAAGTGCGAACTTCGCACCAAAGCTGGGCGAAGTGCGCACTTCGCACCAAAACTGGGCGAAGTGCGAACTTCGCACCAAAACTGGGCGAAGTGCGCACTTCGCACCAAAACTGGGCGAAGTGCGAACTTCGCACCAAAACTGGGCGAAGTGCGAACTTCGCACCCAGACTTAGCCAATTTCAGATAGACCTGCTGGAAAGCTGGAAAATCAACTGGGGAACTCCATGGAAAAAAGGGGGGAGAGAAAGAGAATGGGAAAGAAAAGGAAAGGGAGAGAAGCGAGAAAAACGGAAGGAGGAAAAGAAGAGCAGCACTGTTACAAAACAACATTGAAGACATTGCACCCCGTGCAAAAATGTGACAACAGGACCAAGTGTAATATTGCCTAAGAAGACGTGGAAGGATTTGGGGGCATCATTTTTGTGGTCTCCTAATTTTTTCCTATAAGGTGTAGATTAGTATGGTATTGATATGAAAGGAGTTGACTACACAAAAAGTAAATATTTCTGATAAGATGTTCATTCTTGACTTCGTGCTAATTGCTATGTAAAACCTAGCCTACAGTGCATTGCAAGGATGTGGGTGGTTATGCACAGCAACAAACCACAATCGGGAGAAGGATCACTTAACTTTCAAGAAAGGCCAGAACAAGTATGTAATAAATTTGAAAACTAGTCCATCAATGAAGAGTTGGTGATCTTTGATGAATTTGACAATTCATCACCAGAGGCAGAAGATCAGGAGAACAAATGAGAACCAATTGGAGTGTTAGAATTGGATGAGTGCACGGAGGATGAAGCACACTTGGATAGCAAACTTCTACATTGGAAAATGGAAGAACATGATGTGTTTTGGCCTACCTACATGTGCATTACTGTAAGGAAGGATGTTGAATAAGAAGGACCTCAAAGTGTGTATGAGGTCGGAGAATGTAGTCAAAGTGCCAGACCAGCCATAAAAGTTGAAGACAAAAAGATGATATTTCCACCAAAATTTGCAGAATATAATGTTAGCAATGCCCAAATTGATAAGAAGCCAGTTGTAATGACTCCAATATAGCCACATCGACTATCTTTATCTTTATTTAGCTTGGACCCCAGGCTTAGATAGTCATCCCTTGAGAATTAGGGTTAGGGTAATGATTGATTTAGTCTATAAATAGGAAGAGTTAGGTGGTAGTTGAGATCATTTTTATATTTGATTCTTAATCGCGTCTGCTATGCATATGAGACTTCTCCCTCTCTAAGTGGCTAATGCTGGTAATTGGATCTGATTTATTGATATCATTGGGTATTGTTAATTTTGCATTATTGGATTGCTATTGCTATTGCTGTAATTATTGAAGTTGTTTCATAACAAGTGGTATCAGAGCTTTGATCTCGGTTCCTTGTGGGGTACGAATTTGCAGTAGAAATTCATACGAACCATTCCAAAACCTCTATAAAACATTAGTACTGCCTGTGTCTTGGTAATTTTTTGTAGAATTATTTCGGTCCATCTTCTGGTGCAATTATCTTCTAGAATATTGTGAGTTTGAGCATATCTTCTAGAATATTGTGAGTCTGGTGCAATTATCTTTTAGAATAGTTTTTACTAGCCTCTTCTTTCTTCCTTAGACCCCATGGCTTTGTCTCCTCCTAACACCTCGACTTCTTCCTCTCCTCCTCCCAATAACCCTCCCCCAATCACTCGTCCCAATAACCCTCTTCCAATTACTCCTAATAACCCGGTCACTCCTTCCGCTACCCCTCCAATTGGTATTACACTTCCCAATACTATTGACCTAGATCTGCGTTCTTATCTATTGCATCAAGAACAAACAATTTCTTCCATTACCAAGTCCTTGGATAGTCAAGTACAAACACTTTCTTACATTGCCAAGACCTTGGATACAATCCAAAAAGGCCAACAAATACCCGCCACTACCCCTCCCCTTGTCCAAGGGTCACAACAAACCATAGGGAAACAACTTCTAATCACTCATTCAGCACCACATACAAGTATTCTTCCACAACCTCCACCTAGTCATAGTCCTCCAAATTCCTATGGAAGTGCCTACAACCTAGGCTTCTCTTATGATATATGGATTTCTTAATAGGAGATGCTTCTAATTTCCTTGAATGGCCTCATGACATTCTTGTTCCTCGCATCGACATGCCCACCTTTGAAGGTGTTGATCCTGGAGGATGGCTAGCCAAAATGGAAAGCCTCATCCATATGTATCATGTTCCTAAAGTAGGTTGTGTCGCATTAGCAACTTCTAAGTTGGGAACCCAAGCTCATCAATGATTGTTGTGTTAGCTCCGCCAACATAGGGGTCCTCTTTTGAGGTCTGACCTCAAAGAACAATATCTCCAAAGATTTGACAAAGGATCTTTCACATCATATGTGGTCCGTCTTATTTAAACAAAGCAAAAATGAATAGTGGAGTATTGCTCTGAGTTCACAAGTCTTCTCACCTATACCCACCAATTGAATCCAGTGATGGTGTTCTTAGCCTTTTGCTATGGTCTTAAGGATAAAATTCAAAAGGAAATTGACATGCTCGATCCCTATACTCTTGATGATGCTCATGTAACTTTGGCAACAGAACAAAATCTCCAAGATTTTGGTCCCCCACATAGACATGACTTCAACTTTCATTGTCCTTATTGCACTAATGAACATCCGTAGGGATTCTTCTATTTCAAATGTCGTTCTCACCATCCCCGTGATCAGGCCTATGAAGAAAATCGTAACTTTCAAGTCGAAGGTGAAGATACAACACTATATGAAGATGAAGATTCATTGTAGTAGGAGCAGCAGACACAAATAGATGAGGCAGAACATGAAGATGATACCATAGCTCTCGCTACTCATGCTTTTATGGCGCTCCTACCTCACCATACCATCAAGGTAAAAGGATTTATTAAATGACAACGTATCAATGTGTTGATTGATTCAGGTAGCATGCATAACTTTAGAGATAGTAAGACAATTAAGTCTTTGGGCTTGTAAATCAATACTTAAAATCAGGATAAATTTCAAGTCTTAATTGCTAATGGTGGTACCGCTCAATGTGTGGGTTGAACGGTTATAGTTAACATCCAAATGGTGTTAGGACCCTATCCTAACACTATTATGTAATAACCCCTTTCTTAACGTGGGGACCCCATTATAATGTTTTGTAATGATATTATGTAATGTTTTGTAAGAGTTTGTGGCACTAGAGGTGCCTAGACAAGTGGCACCATTTTATGTAACTATTATAAAAAATGTAACTGTTTTGTTTGGTAGAAAATTCTAGCTCGGGTGGCATTGTTGCATGTAAGCAAGCCTTGAGCATTATGTAGGGTTATAACTTATAAGTCTTTAAAAATGCAAGGGGCAGGAATGGATGTATCTTTTTGCATAATTGAAATCAAAGTATTGAAGGAGGTTGCCCCCTCGAAGAGGCTTGTGATTTTGTATTGTGATTTGTGAGATTTTTGCATTTACATTTCATATTGCAATATTATATTCTTTCATGAATTTATTGCTTTCATTACAATATTTATGTGGATGTTCTTATTTTGATTAGAAGATTTCTAACAAATGTGGAATTATACTTGGTCGGGTAATATCTTTGCCATGAACCAAGGTAGCTCAGATGTCATCTTGGAAGCACAATGGCTATCTCAACTTGGGGACGTTATTAACCTACAACAATTATATGTCAAGTAGATAGAGAATGGAAAAGTCATTTGTTTCTAGGCAAACCAACCCCCTCCTTCCAACCCTGTGTCGGGGGTTTTAAAATATCACGGAGGAGTTGTCGTTATTGGCTAAGCTAGATTGTCTATAAAGCGTCTAGTGAAGTGAGGGGCAATCAGGCTCCAATACCCAAGCCTCAGACAACACCCATATACGGAATTGAGCCCCAACGTATCTTTGGGTATATCGGGAGATCTCCTAGGATTAGGAGAAACCTTTAGCCCTAGGAATATTTTCGACCGTGTATTCTCCATAGTACACCGGACATAGCATCCAAGAAGATCACCCTCCTGTACTCTTAGAGAGGCGGGTAGTGTGCTCGAGGGTATGCGTGGAATCCTCTTTGAGTAGTGTCCTGAAATATTGGTCCGAGCACTATCGTTCATCAATGCAGTATAACAAAGGGCCTATGGGAAGTACACACACCCTGTCTTAGAGTACCCTGTTTCTGTTGAATGTTAAACTTAAAACCAAAAGTCCTACCACAGAAATTGAGCATACTAAGGAGACTGCACTATCTTAGAATTACTACATGAAACAAACGAAAGAATTGGTGTTGAATATAATAGTCAAGACAGGTTATGTCAAGAGTAGTCAGTAATAGTTGGGTATAAATTGAGTTAGAGTCAGTAACAATCAAGACAAAGTCTGCCAGCGTCAGTAACAATTGCCTATGACATTCGGGAATCATGACAGAGGGAATTTGTTAGTAACAATCAGCCCAGACAGTCATCAAAGACAGTGAGCTTCAGTGTTAGTGATAGAACAGTGTCAGTAATAGATAGTGCAAAGTCTAGTAAGGGGTTGTCAGACACAGGTCAATTTGCTGAGTGAACCAAGACTCTAGGAGAAAAACCAGCAACACTTGAAGACAACACTGTATGGGGTGCCAAAAAATAGTGTTATGGGATATAACTCATTGTGATTGTCTCATCGAGCTAATCATTTTGGTATATAGACTCCATGCACTTTTTCTAGGGTTCTGAAAAACGTCATTGCGGGACCTAACCCATTACATTCATCTTCTTGAGCTGATCATTTTGATATATAGCACCCAAACACTTTTTCCTGGCTCATTACTAAAAATGGTAACTCTTGAAACAACACTTCTATTTTTAGTAAGTACCAATAGACGGTCAAAAATCATAGAGCATGGCTACAGGCATTAGATCAAAAAATCATCACTCATGTAGAGTCTTGGGGAAAGCATGTGGGGGATCAATTAAATGATAGTTTAAATCAATTAAGGTTGGATATCAAATCTCTACATGACTCCTTGATCCATGTAGCAAGGGAACATAAGGAAATGAAGGAGGAATTAAATGGAAAAATTGAATACTTGGAAGGTCGTATAGCTAATAATACCCACACACATGGTCGATTTGGGTCTCATGACTGTAAGGATGAAGGAACCAACAATCAACAACGGGAAGCTCCCAATAACCATGGATATAAACTGCCTAAATTAGACTTTCCAAAGTTTGATGGAAAGGATCCAAAGGGATGGATGTGTTAGGTAGAACAATATTTTAGTCTTCATAATGTTCCCCATTATATGTGTCTGACAATAGTCTCTTTCAATTTTGAATCAGATGCACTGGATTGGTTTCAATGGCTCAAGAAAGCAAACCCCGATCTTATTTGGCTTGAATTCGAGCAACACCTACTCACTCAATTTGGTCCTAGTGAGTTTGAAGATTTTACAGGAGCCCTTTCTAAACTCAAACAAACTTCAACCATTCGAGATTATCAAACTCAGTTTGAAAAATTGGCCAACCATACCGTTGGTTTGAGTCCCAAATTCTTCCAAAGTTGTTTTGTGAGTGGGTTGAAGGATGATATTAAAGCTGAAGTTAAAATGTTGAGGCCACAATCATTACAGCAGGCAATAGCCTTGGCTAGATTGGCAAAAGAAAAAATTAAGGCTCAAGGACGCACCCCCAAATTTTCTCAATCTTGGCCACCTTTTTCGTCCAAGCCAACACCAACTCCTGCCAACAAAGCATGATTAAGAATTTTCTATCACATGGGATAAGCATCATCCCGAGGAAAATGAGGGAAAGAAATATGATCCAACAACCGCAACAATAGCTGATACTATTATGACGATGTACCAACAAGACGTGGATGTTGAAGAAACAAATGCCCCCACATATTAAGGCAAGTGTGGTACATTCCTTTGCACAATGGGTATGAACAGATGGATACTGGCACTATGTCCTCAATGACTTAAGGCAAAGAAGAGGGAAGAAGAGATATTTGATCACTATCAAGAGGAATATGTCAAAATAGGAGGGATATAAACTTTGGAGATTGGGATAGAAGGTGAACAAATGGAGATACAAGATACTCAGGATGTCACTGATGAAAGCCCCAAAATAACCATGGATGGCTTTGCCAAGGAAGGAGTGAAGGTAGGAAATTTTGTTTGGAGGCTCCAATCTCTTTTGCCATCACTTCCCAAATCGATTCATCACCACTCCATCCAACACTTCTATTTCTGCTATTCCTCTCTTTTCTTTTTCTACTTCCTCTTGTCCCTCTTCTTATACTTCCCTTTCTTCTTTTGTTGCGCCTAGCCCATCACAAATAAGTGCAGTCATAACCATAAAAGGTGAGGTGCCATTTACTTTTCTTATACGAGCCTTCACATGTTTCCCAACCATCATCACTAGCACCCACCATTTTATTCCAATTAACTTCTACCTCCATTAGCCCAATTGTGTTTGTTCCCCAATCAACGCATCCTATTATGATAGTCCATAAAACCTACTACGACGACCAACAATGTACCCTCACAATTCAACCCACGTCACTACATAATCTCTGTTCCATTCTCCATATCATCATCAAATCCATCAGCCTCACAAAGCCTTATTTCGTGCCCCACCAACTTGGCACTGACATGTCAGCATTCCATCCCCCAAGACTGCAGTTGTGTACTAGGCTCTTAGATCTTAGTCAAGCCACACCTCTTCAGAAAATTCAAACGACGAGGCAACTATATCAAGCTATGACACTTACATTTATGAAAGTAGATAAAAGAAAAAAAGCTATAAGAACCAAGTCAAAGAAAAGGCAAAAGCAATGAATGCCCAGCAGATGTGAAAACTGAGGAGCAAATCACCAAATTGAAGGGAGACCTAGAAGAGTGCTGAAAAACTTAGAAGCTGTGCAAAAGGGAAGTGAAGACCTCAAAGTGCAACTAGAGCTGGGAAACAAAATTTGGAAAAATAGACAGAGCAAAAGGTGGAAGACCATATAAAGTAGTTCGAGCTAGAGAAAGAACTCAAGAAGCAATCAAAATGGGATAAGGAACAACTAAAGCAAGAGTTTGAAAAGAGGAAACATGACCTCTAGAGCCAGTTAGAACAGCTGAAGGTTAATGCACAAGACACAAAATGTAGAAAGAACAAGGAAATCTCCACACTCAAATAGACAAAGGAGGACATGAAAAAGAAGATAGAAAGGGTGGAATCCCAAGCGTCTGCGATAGTCAAATCAAATCCTTATAGGACCAAATGTGTTGAAGTGAGATAAAACACTTGGTATACCTCAAGGAGAGTGAGACGCTGATCAGCCAAACCCCCTCCATGATTGATCAAGAAAAACCATTGTTAGAAGGCAAGACAAGACATGCCAAAGTGCTACAACAAGTACGCAAGATGACTCATGAACAACTTAGTCAACTTGGCATATTGGATAGGATGACAACAACCGCCCAGCTAAATACTATCCTCGATAAACATAAGAAGTTGCAAGGTTGTGAAGGCACCCTTGATGCACTTAAAGATGCGATAACGAAGACGAGGAAAGAGTCTAACTATTAGTAGACAGCAGCTTGCCCATTTTATTTTCAGATAAGGGAGAATTTCTCACCGCAAACTAATTGGTCAAGTTGATCGAAGAAGAGAAAATCAAGGATACAAATATAGGTCAGCCATGGGAAATACAACAATAAATATTCCTGATAAAATCACTAAGCCCAAAGGGTTGTTGGTAAAAGCCAAGCAGGTGGTGGATAAGGAAAGGGACTTCTCCCACGATCAGTATGAAGACTTAGTGTCTGATATCACAGTGTTGAGTCAGACATAGATTGGGATGGCTGGTAGACACGAGTGTTACTTAATTGAAACACAAATGTGATTAAATGAAGTCTCACAATTTTGAAAATATTGTCTTTTGAGGAGCAAAAATTTTGTAGACTCCATAGTCCAATGGGCAAGGCAAATATCTGGGCACCTCCATCAATCAAGCTTGAATCCCCCCAAGACCACCAAAAATATAGTGGTTTCTCCACTCCCTAGCAATTGATTACAAATCTATTTCTTGAATCCAAGAAGAGCATAAATTAGAACAATAAGGACTTAAACAGATCAAGTGGATAGCTCAGAATGGGTCAAAACGAAGCAAGGATGTCAAGTTTCAATATAGAAGAGAGAAAGCTAAAATCCCAAAATTTGACCAAGTCATGAAAGATGCACTCCACATTTGAGGAAAGATGTGCTTTGCACTTCGAGGAAACATGCTATCTGCACTTAAAGACATGTGAACCACAATTTGAAGGAGAATCTTTATGAATTTCATGTTAGGTGCAGATTTTGAGGAAGAAAAACTAAGGCAACAATTTTGATGGTGGTGTTTTGTCTCCAAATGGGTTTAGTAAAGGAAATAAAGCTGTTAAAAGTGATTAGAATGTATTTAAGTGCTAAATTTAGTTGATTAAGCAGCCTTTTGTTACCTATTTGTAAAGTTTTTGCTAAGTTGATATAACTAGGAGTTAGAGTTCAATTTATTGTTGTTAGAAGTAGGGTTAGCTTTACCTTTTCCATAAATAAGAGGTATGTGCTTATAAAGAGTCCTTTTGCTATTTCCAGAATACTAGAGCTACTCCTTGTGATCAGACTTGTGATGGTGATTTTGAACTGCAATTAATGAGGATATTATGCATGTCTTCTATAGATCAATTGTTGTGTCCTTTGACCTCTTCATGAAGAGATTGATAAACTTATTCTTGAGATATTAGTGCAAACATAATCATAAAATAGAAGGAAAAATAATATGCATTGATAAACTTATTCTCGAGATAATAGTGCAAACATAATCATAAAATAGAAGGAAAAATAATATGCACACACAATGAACATGAATATTTATCCTAGAAACCCTTGACTAGGAAAACCAGCAGAAAACCAAAGCCACTCCTCTTGCTCTTCTTTATTATTCATATGCATATTCTGGTGCATATCCTTATACATATTCTGGTGCCTCACACCCAATCTAATCCAACTATGGACCATGCATAGATTGGATGATCCACCCAAGTGGGGATGGATGGATAGGTCAACTAGTGAGGGATACATCAATATATAGAATCATTACAATAGCTTTTCTTAACTACAGACCATGTTTTTCTATCTTTAGATATATCTTTTTACCTTTTAGATTTTTTAGCTTTTTGGCTTTTTTTTCTTTTTTCATGCAAAGGATACAACACACCCAACACATTCATGGATGTATGATGCTTGTGGCTCTGCCTTCCCATCTCCTATTAGTCCTTTCGCTTCATTGTTGCAGGGTGTTCAGAGATCTAATCACACTGAAGTTATTTGGTCCCTTTTGAAGATTTCAATTTGATCAACACTCATCTTGCTACAGTTACATGATCATTTTTATTGCATTTTGTTTTATTTTCTTACATCCCTTTTCCTACAAAATTGCTTAGACTAGCTTTGATTAATTAGATTTAGCGGGATCTGGCTCTTCAATCTGAAGATTGGGGATTAATTGGGTCCCCTTTCCATGTTGAAGTGCAGTCTTGCGGGCGCATAATCTAATCAATCAATTTTGTGTATCAACAGTTGTCAAACTTGAGGCTCTACAATATGCATGTTTTCATGATAATCTAATAAAAGCTTAGTTATACATCCACAGATAATGATGAAATTTAAATATCACGTGTTTGCAGAAAGGTGACCAGTTTGAGAAAAAGCAGATATTTGATTCAACAGTACAAATGTTGGCAAGCAAATACAAATTTTCATTAAATAAATATCTTTTTAATTGTAAAAGTGTAGACAATGAAACATGTTCTAGCACCTTTCTAGAGAAAAATTGTTTTTGTAGTAAGTTCTAAAACTCACCAGCAAGTAAATTGCAACAAAGACAAGGCCCGCTGCACTGGACGTGACACACATGTAACTGAATGTATAAAGGAGCTTGTTTAAAGGCATTCCTGTCATTAAAAACAAAGAAAACTTTTAGCCTACAGTATTAAGTAAGGATCAAATGAATGCAACAAAATCATAGTTTTCTGTGTCTATCAGAATTACTTAAATACAAGAGACAACTGAAGAACGGATACAAAATTAGTTCTTGTTATAAACATACACGATTTCACAGCGAACAACAACAGAAGGAATAAACAACATAAGACATCAAGAAATGCCAAAAAACACCTTTAAAAAGTTTATAATGTGGGATGAAATGTCCTAGAGAAATCACATACAAAAGTTGAGGTAGACTGGCAACTAGTTTGTTATATCAAGCGCTCATCTCTTGAAAGATGCCAAGTTCTCTTGACTTCAGAGTCTTATGCGACGATATGGTTGATAAAATTAGAGAACAACCTTAGATGATATTATAATTATGTTAGTAAACATTTTTAACAGGGGGGTGTAGTGGGGTTGAGAGGGAATCAAATTATTACACAGATTAACCTCGGTTCAGGCCTACTCAAGCACTAAGGGAATCTTTAAGTATGAAATCTAGTATTGTCTATTTTGAAAGATCTGTCATTAGGTGCATTTAACTCAAGTCAAATCCTCCAACCCACCTCCAATAGTCAAAACCATAGTAGCAAAACTCGGACTCGGGACTCGGCGAAAAAACTTGACAAGACTCGGTAAAAACTTGGGAAAAAAAATTGAAAAAAAATGCAAATTTTTATTGAAAAAATAAGTTTTTTCATGCATATTACTTATTATTATATTCTAACACACTTACTCAACATTCAACATTATACAAATAAGAAATTAACAAGAGGAAGGAGCATATTCTAATAGCAAGCTAATAATTTTGTTTTATAATTTTTTTTTTTTTGATACATAGGGAGTTGGTTACATCCACACTATTTTTAGTAACTGCCAAGTGCAAGTTTCAAACTACAGGGGCTGCCCCCAACAAGCCTATACCACCTCATTATTTTATAACCCGGCATGAAGAGGACCACCGATCGCTCGAGATTCATACCATTGTTGTCGGTATGACGTGCACTCAGAGGATTCAGGATAGACTATGACCTTTGCAGGCATGACCACTTTGGTTTATAAAATAAATAAATAATATAATGATAAAATAAAACTTAATATATAAAGTTCAAAAACTTTATTAACATTTTACAAAACATTAAATAATAATAAAAACATTAAATAATGATAAACTTTACTGTATGACGGAATCACCCTAACTTAGTCCACCATGTTTAATTTCAAATACCATGTTTAATATAGAAACCATAGGATGGAATCACCCTAACTTAGTCCACCATGTTTAATAAATAAATGGACAAGGAGCTACTAGCGGAGGATATAGGAATAGTCGTCGAGGAGGAAGACAAGGAGGCCAGAGTCGACTACAATACGACTCTGATGGTCGGCCGATTATTCAATGTCGGAATTGTCAAGAATGGGGCCATTTTGCGAAGAATTGTTCCAAACCCCAGAATGCAGGTAACAACAGTGGTAACAATACCACTCAAATGTGTAAATGGTGTGGTCCAGGAAACCACAAGGAGGCTAATTGCCCGAACAAGGCAAGTACCAGTGGAACTCAGAACATCAACCTCATCGGCATTGGAGAAGTGACAGAGGTAGACAAAGAAGTCTTGGCTGTAACAAGAGCACAGACCAAGAAAACGGAACAGTATCCAAACCCTGCCAAGGAGAAGGAACGATGGCAGGAAGCCCAAAAATTGATCGAAACAGAACTAGCAAAGGAGAAGCAGGGACAACTAGTTCTGGAGAAAGTATTAAAGAGACCGGAGATCACTAAGAAGGCATCAGTAGAAGGCTTGGTAACAGAGGTGCTAAACACGAAGGTGGAGATGAAGGTAGCCAACCTATTTAGCATAGTACCTGAGTTGTATGCTACGATCGGGGAAGCCATCAAGAGGAAGGATGAAACTCGACAGGTAGCAACTATCAAGCAAGGACAATTCATCGATCCAACAATCCTGATGATTGAAGCCGGGAGGAGGCCAGCTATAGTCCAGATGGAAGTTTTGGACCATAGGCTGAATCAGGTGATTGTAGATGGAGGGTCTAGTGTGAACGTGATGCCAGAGAAGACATGGCGGATTCTGGGGCAACCCGCCTTACGGTCTCCAAATTTCAAACTATATGGCGCTGATCAATATGGCATTGAAACAATAGGCGTTTTAATGAATCAGAAAGTACGCATAGCAGAGCAGGACTTCATCTTGGATTTTGTTGTCATTGCTATGCAAAAACCCGCATATGATGCACTGCTAGGACGAGGATGGTTGAGAACAACAAAAGTCAACCACAATTGGGAGAAAGAACGTCTATCCTTCAAACAAGGGCAGCACAAGTATATAATCAATCTGAAGAATCAAACTGTGAGTCAAGACATAGCCACTTCAGATGATTCGGGATCCTCTTCATCAGATGGTGAGACAGGATATGAACCAGATGAGGAAGGAGTGTTGCACCTTGAAGACTGCACGGAAGATGAATATGATCAGGACAAGGGTCTATTACACTGGCAGTTGGAGGACTACGAGATATTTTCTCCTCAGTGTTTTTGCATTGATGCGGGAAAGGAGATTCAAACGGATGAGATACAAGAACCTGAAAAGGGAACTAGCAATAAAAGACAAACAACAGCAGAAAAGGACAAGGAAAGAGAGAAGTGGACATTTCCCAAGAATTTTGCGGAATTCACGATGGGGGAGGCAGTCATTGAAGATAAACCAGCCCACCCCATCGCTGCACTGAAAGCAGCAAATGACCCTGAATCTATCAAATATGAAGGTCCAAAAATGATTCATGTAAACTTGGGAGAAAATGGAGAGGAGAAGATGATCAAATGTGGAGATGATTGGGATCCAGTCCTGAAAGCAGCAACATTTAAGATTTTTCTGGACTATAAGGATGTTTTTGCTTGGACATATAAATATTTGAAGGGAGTACCACCCGAACTCTGCGTACATAAGATTCCTCTGATTGAAGGTGCGCAACCTGTGAGAAGGCGACCTTACAGAATGAATCCCAAATATGCAGCAAGGGTGAATGCCGAAATCGAAAAGATGTTGGATGCAGGCATTATATTCAAAGTTACGACAAGCGAGTGGGTCTCACCAATCGTGATCACTCTAAAACGAGAAGTAGATAAAATCCGAATCTGTGTGGATTTTAGAAGTTTGAATGCCGTAACCATAAAATATCCCTTCCCGATCCCTTTCACAGACTCCATACTAGAAGAAGTAGCCGGCCATGAGATATACTCATTCTTGGATGGATTCTCGGGCTATAACCAGATTAGCATAGCGGAAGAAGACAAGTTGAAGACCACTTTCGTTGTGGAGAACGGAATATACGCATATAACCGCATGCCATTTGGACTATGCAATGCACCAACTACTTTTCAGAGGATCATATTGTACATTTTTGAAAAGATGTCCACAGGGAACTTCAAAGCTTTCCTAGATGATTGGTCACTGTATGGGAGGACGCAGGAACATTTAAAGGCATTGGAGGAATGCATGGGTTTATGCAGGAAAGCACGAATATCATTGAATCCAAATAAATGTGTCTTATTGGTGCCATACGGAAAGCTGTTGGGGCATATAGTATGCCAAGAGGGTTTGAAGCCCGACCCAGATAAGATACGGGTGATATTGCTAATGGAGGAGCCATATGATGTGAGCTCGATCAAAACCTTTTTAGGGACAGTCGGATATTACAGGAGGTTTATCCGAAATTATGCACTAACATCTCATCCACTAGACGCGCTTACACGTAAGGGTGTTCCATTCAAATGGACAGAGGAACACCAGGGGGCATTTGAGGGATTGAAAGGGCACTTGGTGAAAGCACCTATCCTGGTTTACCCAGACTGGGAAAAAGAATTCCACGTGCATGTGGATGCCTCAAATTTTGCCATTGGATGTGCATTGGCACAAGAAGGCCAATACGGGTTGGATCAGCCCATATACTTCGCAAGTCGGCTACTGTCAAGAGCCGAGAAGAATTACAGCACAACAGAGCGAGAAGCACTGGGAATGGTGTATGCGGTGCAGAAATATAGACACTATCTACTGGCTAACCCCTTTGCTTTCTATGTGGATCATCAGGCTCTGTTGTACTTAATCAACAAACCAACGATCTACGGACGAGTGAGTCGATGGCTCGTCACCTTGCAGGAATTCGTGTTTCGAGTGGTAGTCAGGCCAGGGAAGAAACACGTAATAGCGGATCAATTGTCAAGGATTCGCTCAGGAGAACCTGCAGAGGGAGGAATACCGGATGAATTCCCCGATGCACAATTGTTTATGATTAATGCCATACCAGGATGGTATAAGCATATAGGGGAATATCTATCGACAGGACAACTGCCAGAAGAGTTAACGGCAGTTGAGCGGAGAAAGGTGATTACGAAATCAGCACCCTTCACCTTGATTGCAGGATTGCTTTACAAGATGGGGGAGGACCATATATTGCGAAGATGCATAATGGAGGATGAAGTACAACAAACCCTGAAAGAGACACATGAGGGATTGGCAGGAGGACACATGGGACCAGATGCGACAGCCAGGAAAGTATTGTTGGCAGGTCTATGGTGGCCCACCCTCTTTCACGATGCAAAGAACTTTGTGGCAGCATGTGATACGTGTCAAAGAACGGGGAAACCATTGAAAAGAGACTTCATGCCATTACATCCGTCCCAGCCTCAGGAACTCTTTGAAAGATGGGGGCTGGATTTTGTAGGTCCCCTAAAAACAAGTCGAAGGAGGAGATGTCGATATATCGTAGTTGCCACAGAATATCTCACAAAATGGGTAGAAGCAAGGGCTTTACCGGACAACTCGGCAAAAAGCACGGCTCGCTTTTTGTACGAACAAGTAATTACAAGGTTCGGGATACCTCTACAATTGACGAGTGATAGAGGAGGCCATTTTGTGAATGCAATTATCCAGAACTTGACGGAAGAATTCAGGATTTTTCACTCCTTGTCAAGTCCGTATTACCCCAGAGCAAATGGGCAGGCGGAGGCGACAAATAAAATCCTGGTTTCAATCATGTATAAGACATGCGGAGTAGAAGGAGCCGACTGGGAGGAACGGTTACCAACAGTTTTATGGGCATACAAAACCACCTTCAAGCCCACCACGAATCATACACCCTTTCAACTGATGTACGGACAGGAAGCAGTGGTACCTGTTGAATTCCTTGTACCAAGCTTAAGAGTGGCAGTGGACAATCGGCTGAATGACGAAGATAGCATGAAGGAGCGATTGACAGCTTTGGTACAGTTGGATGAGAAAAGGGTAATGGCACAATGGGCTACGGAGATCGCACAGAAGAGAAGGAAGTTCTGGCACGATAAGCATCTCCGGAAGATGGATCTCAAGGCTGGTGAATTAGTACTGAAGTACAACGGGAAGAGAGAACTCAAGCCAGGAAAATTAAAAACCCTATGGCTTGGACCCTTCCAGGTAGAAGAAGTACTGGAGAACGGGGCAGTAAAACTGAGAAAACTAGATGGAACACTATGCCCCGAGGTAATTAATGGCTCTAAGTTGAAGGTATACAAGCCACATGCTCAGGTAAATATGATCAACCTAGAACAATCAGGAACTTCTGAAACAAGGACAGATCCAGGAATACAATCCCAGGATACTGACGAGCAGGGTAGTGTTGTTCGAAGGGAGGATACTCATAACCTGGATTGGTTATTTGGGAGTGAAGAAAGACAGGCAATTGAACAAAGAAGACTCTCAAATAACAATGAGGAAGACCGACTCCAAGCTCTGACGGATGTCGCTCGACAAGAAGTTCCGAAGAAGAAGAAGAAGATGAAGGAGTTAGACTTCTGCAACGAATGAGATCGAAAACACAAAGGTTGCAGGAAGAATATGAAACTCTGAGACAGTACAATAATCAGCTACGGGAACAGGTGATCCAGGAGTTGGACACAACCATGCAACGAGTAAATGAAAGGCACGAAGCTCGCCTCGCGGAATGGGTGGAGTTAGAACAGGGGGAACTCAGAAGAAGTGCGACAGGAAACTCTTCAGAAGGCAGTTTATTTTCCTTAGCAGAAGAAGAACAGGAAGATACCGTAAGCCCAAGGGAAAATAGAAGAGGAAAAGCAATAGCAATAGGTGCACATTCTAGGAGTTCTTCAGCCACATTGAAAATCGTGCTAAATACGGAAGAATCCTCAAGCGCAGAGTCAGTGAACCATCAGGAGATGAGAGATTCTCCAGAAAGACCCAGGATATGGGAAGTAGGACAAAGCTCGACTGCCAAATATCAGATAAGCAGGGAGGAAATGGCAGCCATAATATGGAAGGATATCGAGATGGTACCAGAGAAACCAAAAACTGGAGGGTGGTTGGAAGAGTCAAGTAGTGACGACAACCTACCTCAGAATCCGGATATTCCATATGCCAGTCCTAACCCAGATCATAGGAGACAAAGGGATGAAGATCGCAGTCGACAAGCAGGTGTCAGATTTATGGAAACTGCACACATAATTGAAGATGATGCTTCACTGAGCCCGCAAGACGAATATAATGGAGGATTAAACGAGGACGTTATGCCAGAATTACCACCACCTCGTGCATGGAGAACACCATATGCTGGAGCCATGAGACGTCCAACTGAACGGGAAGAGGTAGCCAGGTATCGGATGGCTGCACTTGACTTACGACAACATAGAAGGGAAGTAAGAAGATTGCAGCAACGGGTTCAAGAAACCTCAGAATGGCCAATGAACACGGTAGGAGAAGGAAATGACTCCAGTACTGATTCAGTCTTTTCAGAAGAGTACCAAGAAAACCTAACTCATTGTGCCATGCAACGACACTTTGAGGAAAGCAGATGGAGACGAAGACTGATAAGGGCCGATAGGAGACTGAGGATCTTACACCAATTAACACCTGCGCATTTACACCACCCACCGGAGACAAGAGCACAACTGATAAACGAGGCCCGTAGCAGAGACAACTTAGGTACTCTCGGAAGACCGCAAGGAATTCCGAGAGCACCTGACCAAGGGAGGAGCGTGGTTGACCTCCATCCCGGTAGCTCGAGAGGAAGAAATTCCCCTCCGGCTACCAATAGGTCGATTGGTTCTTAGTTTGGACCGCAAGGGCCATCTGAGAACTTAGTCCAAGCCAACCCATCACTACGTGCTCCTGAGAACAGACCAATAGGTCCATCTCAACGAGCTCGTAGGAACCGAAGACGTCGTCAGGAACGATTGAGGGACCGACCGAATCTCGGGCAGCTGGGAGTCCGACAGCCCAACATTAGAGAGATTCGATCGGAAAGAGGTCGAGGACGCGGTAACCCGGTCCGCGGAAGAAGAAATTGGGACAAAAATCCCAATTTAGCACAAAGGGATCAAGAAGAGGCAGTTGCAGGAAACGATAGAGGTCGAGGAAGAGGTTTAAGAACTAGACGACCCCACCAAAACAGGGGACATCAAAGACGACAACAACCCATTCAACATGAACTTGATCAACAGACACAAGAAGGGGAGAGGTTTCACTACTTGGATGATTGCATAATAATCCGACGAAATGATGGAAGAACGGAACGAATCCCACTGGTGCCCGCCCATCCAGAACGCCCAAATACGACCAACAGAGACCTGGAGGATGTAGCAGAATATCTGGATGACAATAACGCCAACCCAAAGAAGGAGAAGTCCGCATGGCAGAAGAAGGGATGGAACAAACACGTCTGGCAGCAGAAAGAAATCAGCAAGCCACCAATAATGTCAGACGACGGACCAGTAACTACCAGTTCAATGAGCCAGAAACACGGCATCAACCGGAAGAGGCAGAACAACCAGACTGGCGCATTATACCACGGGATATGACAAGACGCCAGCAACAGTCACGTCCAGAAACTCCCCCAAGACGAAATAATCGTCGAAGACGTCAGACGACGGAGGAAATAAATAGTGACAATGATGATGACTCCAGCAGTTTCAGAGAAAATAGTCATCATCATCGAAGTGAGACACCAGATGCATGGGAACTACATATTGGCTTGGCCATACGGTTCACCCATCGACGTTAAGGAGACGTCACATTCAGTTTTGAAAAATATGAAAAATAAAATAAAAATAAGAAAAAGTCAAAAAGTCAAATAAAAAGTCAAAAGAGAAAAAGACAAAATAGGGAAAAAGACAAAAAGGATACCTAGACGTCTAATTAGCCGACGTGAAGTAGGTAGTTGCATAACGGTTTTAGGGATGGAGAAGCAACTATAAAAGGAGAGGAGGCCATTCATTTGCAACATCACTCTCATAGGCAAGAAGGAAGAGGAGAAAGGTGAGAAGCACGCAACAACATAGTAGGCACGACTAGTTGACGGCTAGGTACGCATGGACGGCTAGCAAGACGTCTAACCACTTGACGACTAGTCACGCTAGGACTCTGACGGCTACCACCCGACGGCTAGCACACACCACCACCCACCACAAAAAAAAAAAAAAAAAAAAGGCAACCCGGCTAGCACAGACAGGCTAAGCATACCTGACGGCTAGGCGGACTTGACGTCTGAGTGTTGGACGGCTAGGGCAGGCGTGACGGCTAGGTGCTTGACGGCTAGGAGGCATAGACGGTAAGGACGTAGGTGCAGGAGACATCCAGGCAAGAAGGGAAGACGTCTAGGGCAGAAGCCGACAGATCAGAAGAAGGAAGCATAAGGAGGAAAAGTAATGAAGATGGCACACCAAAAGTCAGGAAAAACCCTAGTCCGTAGTGAGCCCGAACCTGAATCTGTGGTAGCCAAGAGGTTACGACACCAACAGGAAATTGAAATGAAGGGACAAATCAAAAGTCCAGAAGGAGGACAGGTTCGGAACAGAAGAGAAGCAGCAGAAGTGGCGACCCGCAAAAACAAGGAGATTCATCAGAGCGGCAAGGCACCCATACCACTGGAGGAGATCACTTGGGTGTGCCCAACAGGAGAGTATTGTCGCCAATGGTGGGCAGAGGCACCAGCTGACCACCCAGTACGAACAAAGCTGAAAGAGGCGGGAGTGCACTTCATCCTACAGGCTCCTCATTTTGAGAGGGAATTTTTCAAGGAATACCTGCTGCAGATGGTGGAGACGTACGATGAAAGGAGGCACAACAGTATTGTGGAAATAGAGGGTACTACAATGGTAATTGATTTCTCTCCCGGAGTTTTTCAGCGTGCTTTTGGACTTCCACGAAAGGGCAAGCCGGTGTTGAATGAGAGAGTGGATCCGAAGAAGACACCGGAACTAATTATGAGCGTCACCAACCTGAAGAGAGAAGAGGTGGAGGCTATGCTAAGTGTCCATGGTGGAAGAGGAATAAAACAGGCACAACTTCGAAATAATGGACTAGAGGTGATTATGAATGTCATTATGGCAAGGTTGTCAGGAGAACAACGAAGTACAGACTTGCCCATATGGCTGATTCCGTATCTACAAGGGATAGCACAAGGTATACAGTATGATTGGGCGACATATTTGTCAATGCGTATGCAGACTTTTCTGATGAGGACGACAAAGAATTTTTCTATGACTTTCCATGCCATTGGGTTGCTCTTGGATGCGGCAGGAAGAGCAGGAGTCCCAATCCCGGACTTTGATTCCCCCAAAAAAGTTACCAGATCTAGCACCATCTATCTGCAGGTGGATGGAGGCCCAACCAGTAAAGAAGACGACGCCGGTGAAGAAGATTCGGGTCAAGCAACTTTCACACAAACCGCGTCAGGAGAAGCTGGTGGCTGCGCTAGAAGGGGAGGATAAGGGAGTACCACAAGCTCGGGAAGAAGAAGTACAAAAATAGAAGGAGGCTCAATCTCCAGAAGAGCCCAGACGAAAGAAGAAGGGGCGATTTGATGTGCCACCCCAAACTTTCTCCCAGGAAGCACTGCAAAAGATAGCCAAGAATTTGGAGGCAGTTCGTACTCGGGAGCAACATCAGCCAGCACAGGAGGAAGTGGATTTTGCCATACCTCCAAATCTCCATGATCAGACAGCCGGAACCAGTTCGGCTGAACGGTTTGGACCTAATGAGTACCTGGCGGAGGCTGAACACTTAACCCGCACAGGATCACCAGATTTGAGTGAAGTACCATTGGCGAGGCCGACTTCACTAGCGGCTACCTTGATGGGCACATTTTCAATAGATGACATGTTTGCCGCAGCAGCTAGGGAATCAGCCGCCACTGGTAATCCAGAAACAAGCAGTAACCCTGGGGTAGAGGAGGGCCTACCACCACCGGTTACAGGACAGTTGACACATGGGGCAGAAAAGCCTATTTTGGAGGAAAGCACAGTGTCTAGAGAGCAGCCCCCAGAGATAATAGATTTGGAAAATATGGAGGAACAGGAAGGGCAGAACATCTAGAGTCCGGTACAGTCTGGAGCAATAGACAGGCCACCTGTTCACCAAGTAGAAAAAGGGAAAGGAATTGCACAGGAGGAGGAACAAACAGATACTTGGTCCCAGGAATTCCTTATCCGAGTACCCAATTTCATGGACCCCTCGGATAAGATGGATGAGCAAGCGGCAGCATGCTTTGAAAAGTTGGAAAAGATCATGAATAGTTTTAGCTTGCAGTTCAATAGTGCATGTATGGGCCAATGGAAAAAGTGGCAAGGCATGGTAGAGGAGGAAATAGATCAGCTGGTTAAGTGGGCGGCACAGGGTCCGTGGCGGAAGGAGATCTCAAGCATTTATGCGAAACAACCATGGTCACTACCCACTACCTACTTGCAAACAATGGAAGGCATTGAGAAGTTGCCAGAGAAGACACCAAGCCTCTATCTGCAGACAGCGCAGGTATACATCTGCGGCCACGGTAAAAATCCTCCTCAGCATTCAGTGGAACATGGCACTCAGGTGGAAGTAGTGCCAGAATTACTGCCAATATACACGCAGTTGAATTTCCTCGCACACTTGTTGATCTGGTTGGGAGAAGGGATCAAGCATCTGCACTCGGCAAAACAGGCAGTGGAACAAGAAGCAGCAGAAGCTTTGGAAAGGAAAGACCAGCTCCTAGAAGAAGGAATGGAACGAATGGATGAAGTTAAAAAGGAACTTCAGGAGCTCGGACAGATTATGGAAGACTTGAAAACCAACCTGGAGAAAAAGGATCAGCAGCTGTCTGAATCAGCAGCAGAAATATCACAACTAAAAAGTGCGAAGGAACTACTGGTCAAGCAGGCAGAATTATTTGCAGCTAACAGGAGCCAGCAGGAACGTGCTTGGGCTCAGGAAAGAGAAGAGTGGAAAAAAGAACAGGCAGCCTTGAAAGAAGAACTGCGGCTGGCAAAATAGCAGAAGGGTACAACGGTTGCATCAATATCGGAACAACGGTTGAAGGACATGTTTCGAAGCAGAGAAACAGAGCTGCTATCCAGCCTGAAGCAGATTGAAGACCGAGCCAATGCCTTAGGAGTGGAATGGGCCAAGTACTTCAACTATTCTAAGAGGCTCAAGGATGAACGGGATCACTTGCGAGAACAACTCCAGGAGTACACGAAGGCATTGCAGGCTGCCAATCCACAGAGCTCAACACCCACGGATGCTGGAACCTTGGGAGCAGAGCGGAGAAAGTCGCTGAGGACATCGACTTATTCGAAGGGGAGGATAGATGTAGACAACAGTTCTAAACCCTAGGACTGGCTGGAACATTGTGTCCACCAATTTTGAATTGTACATAGCAATTTTGGTAATGTTCATGTTTGTATTTGATTGGAAAATCAGCCAATGAGAAGAAGGTTGGATTGTAAACGCATAAGGCATAAGATGACAAAAACAGCCGTCATTGTAATTGTTTTAGTTAATGCATTAGACGCCTAGTTAGACGTCTAAGGGTAGACGTCCAGTTGTTAGACGTCTAACAGCAGGTTTAGTTTGCAAGTGTTAAGGCTGGCGGTTGGGGCGGTTGAGGACGAAGTAGTTGGGGAAACTACTTCGCCCCCCCTATTTATACCCCCTTTCAAACATTGTAGATGGTCATCATTCTGCTATAATGCCAATGCTCTTGTGCGGATTGCGTATTCTGTGTTTGGTGATCTTGTGCATGTTCCATTGCTGCAGGTTGTATTGCATTGACGTGTGAGTGCAGGTTTACCTTATTGATCAGTGTTGCAGGTTGATTGCACAACAAGGACCAAGCGAGAGATGGTTGTTGCAGGTACAGGAGAACGCTAAGGGAGAAGGACGTCTAGCCTTGACGTCTAGACAGCCGTCAGACGGCTAGCTGTCTAAGCTGAACCCCTTGACGTCTAACCCTACCCCTGTGACGTCTAGCACCTTGATGTCTACCCTGGCCTTTGTGACGTCTACCCCTGCAGCTGTGACGTCTAGCACCTTGACGTCTACCCCTGCAGCTGTGACGTCTAGCACCTTGACGTCTACCCCTGCAGCTGTGACGTCTAGGCCTGTGACGTCTGATCCTGGACGTCTACCTATGACAGCTGAGTAGTTGAACTTTGTAGCCTATAACCAGCCCATTGAAGTATCTATTGCCTAAACCTGAAAGCCTACTGTCATCACCCCATTTCGGGAATGCACTCACCCCTGTCTACACATGTGGGTGACCTTTCATATTCAATATGGTGGATTTCCAACACACCAGAAATATTGTATAAAGAGAAATGCAGCCCTAGCTGTGGAAATAAGAGTAATGGATGCAACATCATAGCCTCACATCTCTTCTAAGAGATTGCTTGCATTGTGCTTTGTTTTCTAAGTAATAAAATGATTATGCTATTTTGCTTATATATTTTTGTGTTCTAGTTTGTTATACTCTGTTATTTCTGAATTGCACTCTTTCTTGATCTTCCTTAACTTGAAATTTTAAGTTTCGGATCAGTTGAAATTCTAATGTAAGGTTTTGTTTGTAGTAACAACAACAATTGATTCTTCTTTAAAACAAAAACTTATAAAACTATTTGATGAATTATCATCATAAATTTTATATACAAAGTGTTAGTTATACATGCATGCTTCATTTCTAAAATGCTTGAATTTGACATAGTACTTGTGGTTATACAAGCAAGATCTTCCTTGTCTATAGGCCACAAATGTAATTAAATCTGTTTAGGAACTAAAATTCATGTTCTTCAAAAATATCTACTAACAAAGTGAACTTTTCAATCGGCAATCCATATTTCATCCAATTTCAAAGATTATTTTGTGGCATTGCTGGAAAATGCAAGCAATCAAATGGACAAATCATGAAGGTATTCGATTCCAAAGAAGAACAAATAAGTGGAAAGTTGCAATGTGAGGGTTTTGCCTCGCAAACTTTCAGACTAATAGTGGGTTCAAGAAAAGAAATATACCAATTTCAAATTAGAAAATGAAGTGGCCTTAAATAGTATTGTATGTGCATCATATAACCATGCCCTATATTCTTACATAATTATTTCAATAAAAGGAGTGTACATAATAAGTGTAAATGAAACAAACTATATAGATATGATCTAAATAACATCTACTTTAGCACCAAACCACTTTTTTAGCACTTACCACATATGCAAAATGTGGCTCCAAGAAGTATGAGTCCAAGCGAGGAAATCATACAATTTGATATTCTTTTCTTATGTACCTACAAGCATTCAACAAGAAAACTATAATAAGAAAACATAAGAAACATTTTAAACAAAGATATAATGTGCTAACATTAAAAGATATACTAGATGATAAATAATGTCCAGTTCCTTCTAATTTATGAAGGAATAATAAAGGCGCATCAGTCATACCTTAAAATGCACAAGAATATGCCCAAAATGCAATCCAATGAAACATGTGACAATAGCCATAATTGAGCTGCAAACAAAGCAATACTTGATCAATTGAATCATATTAATACTCTTGAAGTTTTCATTTAAACTGAAAAATCTAAAGATCATAGACTTTCATTGGACGTATTTGCAGAAAAAAAGAGTTCTTGAGAACACAATCTAGGTGTTCTTTTCAAATAACATTTCATCTCTAAATTCTGCATCCCTCATCAGATCAAAAACTAGTCAAATAATGAGATTGAACATTCAAATATAAAAATAAAACTAACTTGTGTAGAAACTACACTTATTCAAATTTAAAAGTTGCATGCAAACTATCTAATGACAATGATTATACAAGATATATAATGCGGAGGATAGAGATTTCTTACCTTTTCTATATTCATGTTCATCCAAATATGATAAAAAATTTTTACAATGATGTTCAATTTTCTAAAAGGAAAACTTTGTAGCACGGTGGCAAGTACTCCAACGGTTGGAGGAACAATTTGATATGACAGACTTAGAAGCCAATCAAGACTGCAGTCAATACTGATCCACACTTGCTCAACATTTCCACTTGTACGGCAACTTGATCAACACTTGTTTGTATGGCAAGTTGTCCAACACTCACTTGTACGGCAGTCATTTGTACGACAAGTACTTGTATGACAACTCTTGTATAGTTATTCTAGATCATAGTAGCGAAAATCGGCAGAAAATCGCGATTCGAATCGGAAAATCGCGATTCCGCGAAGATCCGATTAAAATCGCATCGGAATCTGCATTTTTGAAAAAATCGGCAAAAAATCGGAATCGCGTTTTTTCTGAAAATCGCGATTTTTTGGCGAAAAAATCGCCCGCGGCCGCATGGGTAGAGGAAACTCTATAAAAGGTGTTTTTTTTTTTTTTTTGCTCATTTCTTCCTCCAAGCTTTGAGAAAAACGTCTGCCTACCTCCTGCCACACTGTAAATTTTGAGAACAGTAGACATACGTGATAGTGACATTTCTTAGAGCTCAAGCTGAGGTGACTTCAGTGCCTTGTGATTTTTTTTTTTTTGTGAGGAAGATCGAAGGACACTTCTACGTGTATTTATAAGGGTATGGTAAAGCACGACATAAGCAAATCTCAAATCTAAATCTTGAGAATCTCGATTGTTGAGACTGAGCATAGTGTAGGGTAGTGTAGTATTGTGGGTTGATCTTTCTCAAGCCTGGTCGAGTTGGAACTGAGATTGTCTAGCGCTAGCGAGAAAGGGATCGATAAATAGAAAGAGAGTGAAAATGAATGTGAAAGGGTTCCTCAACAACATCTCTGCTCCAACATTGCCCTTTTCCATTTCGAAGGGTAACGATGGAGAGGATATTAGCATCCATGGAGAAGTTGTGTTACAGAAAACATATCTTTTCGACGTTAACGATTATTCTGCCACAGTGTCGGACACAGTGTTTGAGTTGATCGGGCAGAAAGTATTTCTACAACTTGTCAGCAGAGATCAGATTGATCAAGGTAAATTTCTAGTCAGTAAGTAGTTAGTGTCCTCATTCTATGTTGTGACTGCAAGTACAATTGAATGAAATGCAGGCTCATAAGACTCCTATAATTTAACTAGCCATGATAATAATCTTCTTCTTCATCGTAGTGCTAACATTGTGTTGTGTTAATGTTGTTTTGGCATAGATACGGGACTGGGGAAGACAGGCAAGGAGGTGTCTTTAAGCTGGAATCCCTTGGACAGACCCGTTGCTGGTGATACACGCTACAAAATTAACTTTAAATGGAAGTCCCATTTGGGAGTGCCGGGAGCATTACTTGTAAAGAATACTCACCCTCGAGAGTTCTTCTTGAAATCTGTGACCCTTTCCGATGTCCCCGGCAAAGGCACTCTGCGTTTTCAGTGCAACTCCTGGATCTACCCCTATTACTTTTACAACAAGCAGCCACGCGTCTTCTTTTCTACACAGGTAGAGAGGGGAGTGCAACTGCAAGACTGCATTTTTTATTTTTCATAATTTCGACTGGGAATAGGAGAAGTAACGTAATATTATTGTAATTATTCATTGTTTATAGTGTAGCTTGAGCTTTGAGAAAAACGTCTGCCTACCTCCTGCCACACTGTTCTAAGAAAAACTTTGAGAAAATTTTGTATTGTTATAAACTTACATATTATAACTTATAAGTTATAAGTATTAAGCAATATAAGATGTGTTTTGTCTCTTTCATGTGTAGTAGTTTAAAACTGTAATACTTTGGCTTTAAACTTGTAGCACTTGCCATTTTCATGTCTATTTTGAGCTAGTATCACTTATAGTATTAATATTTGATTTGCATAGTGTTAATTCATTGTGATATGCATGAAAAAAAGAAAATTCAAAAAAAAAATTGCCTTTTCTTCGGTTTTTTTTTTGCCGATTTTTTCCCGATTGCCGATTCGATCCGATTTTTTCCCTAGCCGATTCCGATCTGTTTCCGATTTTCTCAACTATGTTCTAGACTACAAATCCTACTTCACACCTACACACAAAACTTGGAACAACAACCAACCAATCTACTGCAAAAATAGCTCCACACAGTTCACATACACTACACAGATGAAGAATGAATCATCATTGCATTACTTCTGCCTGTACAACATTAGCATTATAGATTGTCTACACTAAAAATATACAATACTAAATGGATATACAAAGTACAGACAAATTCTACATACATAGATGCTCTCTGGGCATAATGATATCTTGTCTCCCCCCTTTGGTGTACGAACATTTAAATTGGGGGTCCTTTTTATCCTTGAGGGCTGGCAGTTAACAACTGCCACCCGGGACACCTCACTACTAACTACCCTCCATCCGTATATGCTTAATTACATACATTAGCCATACATTACAATTTCAATTTATCAAATGATGATGTCATCACCCTTGACATCAAACTACAAAATTGCATTTCACTTACATTTGCATTTCATGTACATTTTCATTTACATTTACATTTGTGCACATTTGCACTTATTTTCACTATTTACACTACTATTTCTGAGGCTGGTCAGAACTAGCTCCTACATATGCCCTCCAATTTAAATTGGTCAACGTTCTCGTCAACCATAGCCTCTACTACTAGGGACTCAGGTTTTACTAGTGTTAATGCATGGGAACAGGTATACCTCCTAACTCCTAGAGTTGCAGCTTCAATGCCTCCATCTCTCCTTTCAATCTTTTGGCATATAGGCCTGATATCGAGCCTGCTGCACGCCATAATGATTCGCCCTTTGCTCGACTTTTGCCAACCTTGCCAATGTTTCTGCCTCTCTTTTTGCAATTTTAGCTTCTTCTTCCTTCCTTGCTACTTCAACTGCTTTCCTTGCTGCTTCAACTTCCCATCTCTCCACAATTGCTAGTTGCTCGTCCCTTTCTGCTATCAATTGATCATGGTGAGTGACTTCCTTATTCTTTACTTCCAACAATTGCTCCCTCACCGTGCATTTAGATTTCAACTGTCCAATCAACTGATCTTATTCCTCTTGAGCTTTCGTCTTCTCCTCAACCTCCTTCAGCTTTGCTAGTTCTGCTTCAGCATCCTCTTGCACCTGCCAAAGTCATGCCTCCATTACCTGCAACTGGTTAGCTTGCTCCACATTCATCTAATGAAACTTTTCCAAACCCGTGGCTAACCATTGAATCAAATATGCCAAGAAATTCATTCTAGCATATAATTTTACCAGCTCAAGTGCAAGTTTAACATTCTTGACAGTTGATACCTACTTCATCCTCCATACAGGCTACCAAACTCCCTTCATCTACATACACGCATGTTGGATGCCAGTAAGGTACTCGAGTTCCTTCTAGCAAGTTCTTCATTCCAACATCGACTTGACACTGATAGTTTCCAGCTCCATGGCTACGTTTGATGAATTTCTGCAAACTTCTTCATGCGCTCATTGTCATGAGCCTAGTGCACTAGTTTGCCCAATTCATTCTCCATTCTTAGCTGCCACAGTCCCCAGTCTCCCATACATCCAACTTTGAACTCATTGCAAACTCTATCAAACAATCCAATCACCTTCTCAAGAAGGTGTCAACCTGCTCATGTAGACAGCGATGAGTACTTCCCGAGACGAGGGAATGACAAAGTTTAATGGGAGGAGGGATGGCAATTCTCATTGGAACACATATTGGTTATGCTATGTTGTTTAACTCAGATGGCTAACTCTATGACGGATTAGTTCTGATGACTGATTGACCTTAGGACGGATTGCCCAAGGACTGATAAACTTGTTGACGAATTGCCTATGACTGATGGGTTTGACGGATAACGCTTGATGGATAGCAGATTGGTCAGACAGATGGGCTTATGACGGATAAGCCCAGACGACTACAGTTATATCGGCTACTAACAATGCGTTGGTGTTCCTGAACGTTGGGCAATTCCGCTCCTGCAATACTCCTTGTTGTGCTTGAGTGTGTTTCCTTGCAACACAACATAGATACAACACATACAACATTCACAATACCAAGTTGATACAAGACTGCTCCATGGCATCTATCACAAAGAAGACTGCAACACAACGCTATGTTCTTCTCTACGCAATGAACCTGCACAACAGTGGATCATCTCTCATTGATATGTATCGATACTTACAAAATGAAAAGGGGGTTGTATTTATAGGGTGGCTCTGGTGGTTACTGTAACCAACCAGGCCCCCAACTACATTTTGGTTACAGCACCAACTAATCCATTCAGAACTAAACAGCGTATAACTAATCAATCTAGATTAACTAATTAGTCTAAAACTTAACTAATCAGTCCTTGACAATTACATGACGGCTGATTTGCACATAATCAATTTTCATTACAAAATGTATTATCAACATTGAACAACGTTGTTTGACCAAATTGACTATTTCAATTTCGTACATGATTACAAGGCATTATATAGGCATTCTATCAAACACTTTGAATTGTCATGTCTTTTTGGAACTGTTGTCTACATCTATCCTCCCCTTTAGAGTAGTCGATGTCCTCAATGACTTCCTGCGTTGTCCTATGGGAGTTTCGACATCCTTTGGCTCAACAGCATGAAGTCCTTCCAATTTCTACAACCGGAGCTTGAAGGCTTCCCGTTCATCGCGAAGTCTCTTTGCATAATTGAAATATTTGGCCCATTCTACCCTCATATTATTGGCCCTATCTTCCATTTCTTGCAATTTTGACAACAACTCCGATTCACGCTAAATAAAGATTTCCTTCATCTTCTGCAGTATCAAGGTGGAGGAAGACGGTTTTCTTTGCTCTAGCTCATCCTTGAGAGTTGCTTCACGTTGTTGTGATTGAATCAACTCTCTACACAATGCCTTCAGTTCATTCTACCAGCTACTCTCACTATGACTTTTTTAGGCCACTAATTCTACATTTTGTTGCAGAAGCAATTCCTTGGCTATTTTTGGCGCAACATTTCTTCCAAAGTCACAATCACTTGCTCCCTCTCACTTAGTTGAGCATGAAGGTTCGATATTTCTTGTTGTTTCTCCTTAATCTGCCGCAAAACGTCTTCTAACTACAATACATCTTCTGCCAACTTCCGTTTTGTTTCTTGCAATTGTACCTTCATCATCTGCAGGTCCTTGTTGAGATTCTGCCTAGTCCTATTCAATTGCTTGATCCCTTCAGCTAACCAACACAGTAGGTGTGCTACGAAATTAATCTGACTGTACATCGGCAGTAATTCTGGTACCAACTCTACCTGTGGCCTCTGTTCTGCAATAGGTTAGGAAGGGGGATGAGTACCATGTCTGAGAAAATACACCTAAGTTGGTTCCAAATAAAGGGTAGGTGTCTTGTCCAACAATTTTTTGACTCCTTCCATGGTCTTCAAATACTCAGTCGGCAGATCCCACGATTGTTCTTGGTAAATGCTGGAAATCTCTGCTCGCCAGGCCCCTTTTCCAGCCCATTTAACCAACTTATCCAGCTCTTCTTCTGTCATCAACTGCCATTTCTTCCATTGCCCTATACAACCTACATCAAATTGCAGTCGCAGCTTGTCCATCACATGGGTTAACTTGGTGAAACAAGATACCACTTGCTAGTAAATACGTGCACCCATCTCTACTGGATCTAAGAAGTTAGGCATTTCCAGCAGTATGTGTTCAGACCAGTCTTCCTTGGTTTCCTCATCTTCCCTGATTTTGATGGGCTCTTTTCCTTTCCCTAAAAGGTCAATGGGTTCTTGGCTGCTTTCCCTTCCGTGATCATCTATTGTTCTATAGGTATCTATGATTGGCTGCTTTCTCCTATTGCTAGTACATCTTTTTGAGGCATATCTATCTGTTGTGGGTCCTTGTCATGTACTGTTCTTGTCTCTGGCTCCTGAGACACTTCCTCTGCTACTGAAATAGGATGTTGTTGTGTTCCTACCAGCGGATCTTCAACATCTTTCTGAATGAGTGGCATTTCTTGACTCGTCTTATCTACTTTTGCATTTTGTGTGGTGCCTGGGTCTACAGACTGGCCCACCTCCTTTTCTTCAGCAGCCGTGAGCATATCCTCAAATGAGAAGGCCTGTAAGGTGTCTGTAAAGGAAGACTTTGTAAACTGGGATTCTGGTTGCTTCAAGTGACTCCGAACGATCTTGAAATTGAGCTTCTGCTAGGAATTCAGGAGGTCCCACTTGTATCGCAATACTTGGTCTTGATGGTACTTCTTTAAGAATAGCAGGGATTGTAAAAGCTACCTCTTCTGTGTCTATCTCCTTGGTTTGTGCACCCATTTGTGCTTTTTTCCATTGTTGCTCGATTTCACGGGCCACTGCTTGACTTCGAACTATTTTCTCTGTTGTTACTCCTTCCACCAATTCTAGTGACTGTGATGGTGATGGAGGTTGAAATTTCCTCCTCTTTCTTTGCCAATAGTGCAACTGCTTTTGCTGGTGGTGCAGTTTCCTGTCTTGGTGGTCCCATATCTGGTGCTTGGGGTACCTCCTCCCCTTATGATTCCTCCACGGGTCCATCCTCGAGTGAAGTTTTGCCAAACCGTTTCTTTTTAATTGGAGTGGGCTTCTTTACTTGGGGTTTAGCATTTATCCATCACAAAATTGATGGGGCTAACACAGGCAATTCCTTGGGAGGGTCCATTCCTGGAATCTGCACCCCTGCTCTATGCACTGCATCCAGAAACAAACCTATTGCGTGGAAGACCATTGAGAAGTTTTTGGTGGTCCTCATCAGAAAATTTTGGATGCGGATTGCCAAGTAACCTACCCAATCATAGGCAACTCCCTTCTCAATGCCTTTCAAGTATGGAATCAGCCAGACTGGAAAATTCGAGGCCTATTGTTCTCCTGACAACCTAGCCATTAGCACATCCATGATACACTGCAATCCTGTATTTGACAACTAAGTCTGCTTGACCCCTCGACTTCCATGTGCCAATAGAGCGTCAAACTCCTCCTCCTTCAACGTGGTGATACTTTGAATCAACTATGGGGTCTTCTTGGGATCCACACATTCATTAAAGATAGGTTGTCCACCTTTTGGTAATCCAAAGGTTCTCCTAAATGCCTCGGTTGAAAAAATCAACTTCTATAGTCTTGTCTCCCACTTGCACCTTACTAACATTTTTCACCATGTCATAAGTCAGCAACATTTGTATCAGGTACTCCTTAAAGAAATCTTTGTCAAAATTGGGGACCTGCAAAATAAAATGAACTCCAACATCCTTAATCTTCTGTTTGACTAGGTATTCCGATGATGTCTGCTCCCACCATTCCCAGCAAAAGTTCCTCGTGGCGTGAGTCCACGTAATTTCCTTAATGGGTATTTGATCTTGCCGACCCTAAGTCCGCCCTTGCTTAGGTTTTTGCACCTGTCCGTGCATCTCCCATCCAGTGCGGGAATGTTCCCGGTGATGGCGGAGCCTCTTCTCTGCTATTGACTCTAGCAAATTTATCTATCTTGGAATTGCATTTGTTCTCTCCTCACGAACGTTAGGGTTTGTTTATCCTGATATGCCTTGACTTATTCTGACTCATCCTATTGTGATGATTGCAATCGTCTTTTCCAACCGCTTAAGGTAGCCCTAACTGGTCTTATCCTCCAGATGACTATCTCTTCTGCAAATGACGACACTTGCAATCTGAGCCGATTGTTGTGACGACAGCCTTCAATCCTTCCTGACAACACTATAGCCGACTTATGACGACACCTGACGGATGCTTCCTTCGTCTTTCATGACTGATGTTCCTCCTTAGATGGCTCCAGGCAAGATGGCTCCAAGCAAGACGGCTTTGTCCTATCTAATGACTTGCAGATCCAAACGGCTCCTTCCTTAGATGACTTTAGGCAGATGACTTTTCCTCAGACGGGTTCAGGCCAGATGGCTCCTCCTCAGACAACCCCCAGCAAGATGACTGCATGTTGTCTAATGGCTGCAAATCCAAACTGCTTTGTCATTTCTGACGGTTGAAATTCGTCGCATTCATGGGCAATTCACGCATTTTTCCTCTAGTGTTTTTCCTTGTCTTCCAACTTTCATTCGACTGCGAATCTTGGGACAAGAGTATCTTGCAATTGCACTATGGTTCCTGAAATTCTCACGAAACTACCAATCTACTGGATGAATGTGGCTTCTAATGGCCTTCATCTTGTAAAAAATGTTGGTGCGCAGGTGATTCCTATCTCGAATTCCAACCCTTGCCTTCCTCGTGTGAATGCCTTGCACAAATGCTTGCCTTTGCTCTACAACAATGAGCAATCCTTCTCCTTGGCGTCTAATTTATAGGCTTCTCTCCTGGTCATTACCGCCCATGCAACCGCTCCTTAACTACCACTTTTGTCTCTAACTACCGCATGTGTGCCACCTCGTCACCTTTGCATGTGATTATCGTCCTTTTCCTATTTTCGTCCTTCTCATTATTGTCTTTTTCCTTATTTCGTCCTTTCTCTTTTTTTGTTTTTTGAGCACTTAGTCTTTCACCGGAGTCTTGTGAAGCGCATGGCAATGCCAATGCGGACTTCTAGTATTTTTGGTGACATTTCCTCCTATTGATGACTGCAAGTCTTTTAACTGCTAAAGTCATCATCACCATACATTGATTCAGTCTGTTGCTGGTTTTGACATTCCCCTCGGCTTCGATGGGTTTCTATATGTGATTATTCCTTCGGCCTGACATTCCCAATCCTTACTATGAGCCAATTTGATCTATCCTCAGCTTTTGGACGACTTCTTTTTTCTGCTAGCAGTTAACGAAAATCCTGCGGATCTACTCTATTGCCAATGTCCTAACGAATTCCCTATCTAACGTCATCTTGACAGACCCTATCAATCCGTCCCTCTTCATGACTGATTCCATAAATCCTACCATCTCCCTAACTGATTCTACTTGATTTGCCATCATCAGGATGGCTCAATCATGTTCTGTCGTCTGCATGACTACTGCCATCATCAAGACAGATCAGTCTTGTCCTATCATCTTCAGGACGGATTCTATTGTCTGCATGACTGATTCTATCAGTCTTGCCGTCCTCATGACGGATTATTATACTGTCATCAACATAGCAAAATTCAGTCCGGTTCTGCACCTAACGGCTATCTATCCTTTCGTTTAGGTGGCGGTTCCCTTGTCTTCCGTCATTCTGACGAATCCTTCATGCAACTTGTCCTCTGCCTTGAAGTCCGCCCTCCTGCCTTCTATCATCTGCTCTTTCTTGGCGTATCAAATTGTGAGTTGTATTTCTTAGAGGTATTTGATCCCTTTTCCTGAATCCATGTTTTCCCTAAACCTGCTCGAATCGTCCTCTCCCTCTTTTCGGTCGAATCTCCCTTATGTTGGGCTGCTGCACTCCCAGCTGCCAAAGATTCGGCCGGTCCCTTGATCGCTCGTGACAACGTCATCGATTTCTACGAGCTCACTAAGGTGGACCTAATGGTCTATCCTCATGAATTCATAGTTGCTAGTTGGTTTGAACTGTCTGCAGATAGCCCTTGCGGTCCATCCTGCGGACTAGTTGACCTATGGGTAGTAGGAAAGGAATTCCTTCCTCTCGAGCTATCAGGAAGGAGACCAATTGAACTTACCCTTTGGTTAGGAACACTTGGGTTGCCCAAAAATCCTGACGAACTTCCTGGATTACCCAAATTGCTTCTATTTCTTCTATTAATGAGTTCTGCTCTAGTGTTTTGTTCTGCGTAAATCTTGGGTTTCAAGCGTCAACTGCCTCAAAATTGTCAATCTTTTGTTTGCCCTTATCAATCTTCTTCTCCACCTCGCTTCTTCAAAGCATCTTAGAGGTGCACATTGAGCTAAGGCTTCCTGATACTAGTCTAAGAAGGTGGAATCAATACTTGAATTGTTCTCTTCTCCTGCAGTATTCATGGGCGAATTTCATGTTTCCTGAACCCTTCTTTGCAATCGTCTAACTTCTCTCCTTTGTCTTTGTAATTGATATGTAGCAAGACGATACTCTGCTACCTCCCGATGTTCTGATGGCCTTCTGATTGACTCATCTTCACTACTTGAATGATTTTCCATTCTTCCTTCCTCTTCCTCCTAAGGCATTAGTGGTTCGTCATTTTCAAGGAATTGGACTCCTACTTGACAACTTTAGACTTCGTCCCTTTGTCTTCTTCGTTCCAGATTGGGACTTGGGTAGGGAGTGTTAGGGTCCCTAGGAAGATTTTCATCACTGCTTGATTCTTCCAACCATCCTCCATTCCCAGGTTGTTCAAGTACTTCTCTAACATCCTTCCACAAGCAGTTGTTTGTTCCCTGCTTACCTGATGTCCTATATTGTTGGCAAGACCTTGTTGTGGTTCCCTTATCCTTTCTTGTTTTGATGGCCTTATGGTCCGTTGTCTTCTGGAACATTTTGTCAATGGTGAAGTAGTACTAGAAGAGTCTTCGGTATTCACAAGAATTTTCAGCGTTGCTGAAGATGAACTACCGGAGTCCAAGGAAAATAAATTGCTTTCCAAAGGTACTTCGTCATTGCCTTATACGCTTCCCCTTAACTCTCCTTGTTGCCTCTCCAGTTGTTCAAATTCATTCAACTTGGCTCTTCGTACTTCTTCCTATTCCTGCATTCGTTGCATGGTCTCATCCAGTTCTTGAACCACTTGTTCTCTCAATTGCGCATTGTGCATCCTTAAGGTTTTGTATTCTTCCTGTAACCTATGTGTTTCCCTAATCATTGTAGACAGGCAAATTGATACGTCCTTATTTGCTGAATCAATTTTGGTATTGTAAATGTACGCAAAGTGTTTGACGAAATGTGCGTGCATATATTTAATAATGTTGTAAAGTGCAATTTAATATTGTACGTAAGAATAAAGTCATGTAATTCAATTATGTCGGCTAAATTAGAATTATAAGTTATTTTGTCCTATAGTGGAAATGACATGTAAATGCAAAGCAAATGCAAATGAAATGTAATTTGAGGGTAGTTACAAGGTAGTTGGAAATATAACTACTTTGTGGGTATAAATAAACCCCCCCTCATTCATTAGTTGTTCATGCACGGTTGTTCACCCATAGAGAATGTGCAGGCAGTAAGGAGAGCAATGCAGGGTGATTGATGCAGTCCATTGTTGTGTGCAGCCATGAAGGATGTTCAGCCTAGGGTTTGCAAGTGCAGATTGTAATGTTGTATCATAATGCCATTATTAATATAAACTGCTGTATTTACTGTTATTTCTGTCATTGCTGTTGTTATTATTGCTGTTGCAGGTTTTCTGTGCATTATTATTGCTATACTACAATGATTGCAGATCCGTAGACTATTTAAGTGGAAATGGAACTTTTTGTGAGCATGTGAAATTCCTTTCTACATCTGGAGCCGTTGCTTGATCGAAGTTGGGTCCACTATTGGTGATAGGGAGTCTAAGAAGTGAAACCCTTGGATAGACGTGCAACGAAAAGATACGCAACAATGCAGTATAGCCGAAGACAGAGAAGACGTACCGGAATTTTTTTTTGCAGATTAAAGGACGTGCATGCCAATCGGAGGGAAAAATGCAAGTGAAGACTTTGCAGGTGGAGAATTCACAGACGTCTACAGTTTGATGTCTGCAAGCTTGACGTCTACAGGCTAGACGTCTACAGCCTGACGTCTGCAGGCTTGACGTCTGCAGCCTGACGTCTGCAGGCTTGACGTATGTTGGCTTGACGTCTGCAGCCTGACGTCTACCTTGCAGTCTGACTTGATGTCTAGTTTTTCTGACGTCTACAACAACAGAATAGGTAGACCAATCGTTTGGAAGAAGAGTAGAGTCCAAGAGCAGAGCAAGAAGGAGGTGAACGACACATTGCTGATAGGAACGGAAGAAGGGGTACAAGGACCACCAAGAGTCAAGGAAAAAGTTGATGTAGAAACTGTGCGAGGATATGGTGAGTGGATGGTAACACCTGAACAAGCGGTAGGAAGGTTGCAGAGAAGTGCAAAGGACGGGAGTCAGGCACTAGAGCAACAACGCGCGAGGTCTCAGGAAGGAAGACCAGGGCCACACCCAACATTCCAGCAATGGATAACATAGCCACTAAAGCATTGGAGAATTTACCACTTTTCACAAGAGAAGGGAAGGAAGACCCGATTAGGCATTGGAGAATTTGCCACATGGTGTGGAAAGTAATTGGGCAGAACAATGAAGCATATTGGAGGAGGTGGTTTCCTGCAACGTTTCGAGAATCTGCAATAGACTGGTACATATACTTACCGCAAGCTAAGTTCCAGACATGGGAAGAGTTGCGTGATGCATTTGTGGAAGAATTTCGATCATATGATACTGATGAAAATTATAACATTCAAGGAGAGAAGGAGCCTATTTATTATTACAATCGAAGGTTGAGTAGGTTGTTTTACCATGTGGAGAAAGACCACTCAGAGGAATCAAAGATTATGTGGTTCATAGATGGACTTCTCCCTATGTATGAAAGGAAGATAAAGACATTTCCTCCAAGATCATACCAAGAGGCTTTGTATTATGCCTTGACTTGGGAAAGAGATGCAAAAACCTCACCAATGAAGGAGACTCGGACAACTAGAGAATGCAGTCAGATGGTGACGAAGGAGACGTCTAAGGTGCAGACGTCTGAGCAAGAGCCATCTGATGTGGAGATGTCTAAGGTGCAGACATCTGAGCAAGAGTCGTCTGATGTGGAGACATCTGAGGTGCAAACGTCTAAGCAAGAACCGTCTGAGGTAGAAAAGTCTGAAGTGCATCTGTCGGAGGAGGATCCGTTTGAGAAGGAAACGTCTGAGGCACAGTCGTCTGAGGCACAACTGTTTGAAATGGAGTTGTCTAAAGGCTACCCGTCTAGAGGCTACATGTTTGAAAGCTACCCGTCTGAGAAAGTCTACCCGTCTGAGACGTCTACACTTACCCGTCTAACTTGTTGTCCTAGACGTCTAGTGTCCAAACGTCTAACTTGTTGTCCTAGACGTCTAGTGTCCAGACGTCTAACATGTTGTCCTAGACGTCTAACTTGTTGTCTTAGACGTCTAGTGTCCAGACGTCTAACTTGTTGTCCTAGACATCTAGTGTCCAGACGTCTAACCTGTTGTCCTAGACGTCTAGTGTCCAGACGTCTAACCTGTTGTCCTAGACGTCTAGTGTTCAGACGTCTACCCTGTCGCCCTAGACGTCTACCTCATCGTCCTAGACGTCTACCTTGTCCTAGACGTCTACTGTCCAACCCGTCTAGATTGTACACGTAGACTGGCAACCCGTCTAAGTTCGTACCCGTCAGGCTTCTCAATCCGTCTAGCCTAATCCATCAAGGATTGTCATCAGAAATGTTGTCGTCTGAGGTAGAGCAGTCAGAGCAGTTTAGAAGTACAATCCGACAAGGGAGATGTCTGTCAAAGGTTGATAAGAAGCCAGTTGGATCATGAAAGCAGTGAATTAGAGCTGAGAGGAAGTAGTTTCAATAGATTGAGTGAAGGCTTCCAGAATGTTGCTGAGAAGAAAAATTTAGTTTGGACATTGATGCTTTCATGGGAGCACGCAATGGGCGTTACCCCTCGACCCCGCAAGGGACGCTGTCCCTTGACCTCGCAAGGGGGTTCCCACCCCCTTGACCCCCGACACAGATGGCGGTGGGCATTACCGATCATGTTCATGATGTTGATGGCATTGCTCATGCTGATGATATGGCTTATTGCAAAAAGTGAAGTGCCTATTTAGAGAATGTTGATCATGTTGATGTTACAATTGCTTGCAGCAGAAGAAGTGCACAATCAGAGAATCAAAAGTTGTGAGCAGTCTCAAGTAAAGTCTATTGCCAAAGATGTATGGAACAGGAACAAGAGGAAGGAGCGTGACAAGAGATCATGTTACATTGCTCAATACTTCTATTCCCAGTGTTTAGCTCGTGTCGTTGAGGACAACGACCAGTTTAGAGGAGGGGATAGATGTAGACAGGCAAATTGATACATCCTTATTTGCTGAATCAAATTTGGTATTGTAAATGCATGCAAAGTGTTTGACGAAATGTGCATGCATATATTTAATAATGTTGTAAAGTGCAATTTAATATTGTACGTAAGAATAAAGTCATGTAATTCAATTATGTCAGCCAAATTAGAGTTATAAGCTATTTCGTCCTGTAGTGGAAATGAAATGCAAATACAAAGCAAATGCATATGAAATGTAATTTGAGGGTAGTTACAAGGTAGTTGGAGAACATAACTACTTTGTGGGTGTATAAATAAACCCCCCTCATTCATTCAAGTTGTTCATGCACGGTTGTTCACCCATAGAGGATGTGCAGGCAGTAAGGAGAGCAATGCAAGGTGATTGATGCAGTCCATTGTTGTGTGCAGCCATGAAGGATGTTCAGCCTAGGGTTTGCAAGTGCAGATTGTAATGCTGAACTGTAATGCTGTATCATAATGCCATTATTAATATAAACTGCTGTATTTACTGTTATTTCTGTCATTGCTGCTGTTATTATTGCTGTTGCAGATTTTTGTGTATTATTATTGCTATACTACAATGATTGCAGATCTGTAGACTATTCAAGTGGAAATGGAACTTTTTGTGAGCATGTAAAATTCCTTTCTAAAATTATTTATTGTAGAACTCTTGATTCCTCATTTCCCTCTTCTTCTACTTCTGGTTCTTGCTCTTGTAATGCGACATTTATGAGGGTCCAAAGTCGTTCTTCTCCTCCATTACTTGCGAATCTAACATGAACTTATAACCTCCTTTGTTCTCCTTCTCGAGGTTCCAGCTCTCTTTGTTCAATTACAGGTTCTCTTTCCGCTCCGAACAACCACTCCAAGTTTGTTTGTTCTTCGTCTCTAACGATCCTGCTTGGTTCTCCCTGTTCATAGGATTGTACCCCTGGTCGTGATTCTTCTGTTGTTCTTCCAGAAGTTTCTCCTGATGCTTCTAAGTTGATCACATTCACCTGTGCCTGTGCCTATGCCTTGTACACTTTCAACTTAGAACCATTTACGGTTTTGAGGCAAACTATACCATCCAATTTCTTTAACCAGACAGCCCTATTGTCCAGTACTTCTTCTACCTGAAAGGGTCCAAGCCATAGAGACTTCAATTTCCTTGGCTTGATCTCTCGCTTCCCGTTATACTTGAGTACTAGGTCACCAGGCTTCAAGTCCAATTTTTGAAGATGCTTATCATGCCAATATTTGCGTCTTGTTGGGCAATCTTTGTCACCCATTATGCCATTGCCCTCTTTTCTCCTAGTTGTATGAGTGTTGTGAGCCTTTCTTCCATGCTCTCTTCATCACTCAGGCGGTTCTCTACTACTATTCTCAGACTTGGTATTAGAAATTCAACTAGCACCACCGCCTCTTGCCCATACATCAACTAGAAAGGGGTATGATTTGAGGTTGGTTTAAAGGTTGTCTTGTACACCCACAAGATTGTTGGTAACCATTCTTCCAATCGGCGCCTTCTACGCCACATGTTTTATACATTAGAGAAACCATGACTTTATTTGTTGCCTTTGCCTGCCTATCTGCCCGAGGGTAGTGTTGGTTACGAATCCACCATGAGGAAAGGATTGTTGTTATTGCGCCTTAGACCCGCGGATGAACCTCAAAACCCCACAGGAAGCCGGCCTTCTCCGGAGATTGGCACGGAAGGCATTCCTTCCTTCCGGCCTTTCAACGTTGATCCGCGTGTCCAAGGCGCAATAACAACAAAATCCTTTCCTTATGGCAGATTCGTAAGAGAGCTGCCCTTCCCTTTCCCTCTTCCTCTCTTTCCCCTTTATCTCTCTTCCCTAAATTCTCATTCTTCCCTCTTTCCCTTGAGCCCCTCAGTCAAATCTCAAAAATGACAGCAGTTGCCCTGAAAAATGACTAAGTGTCAGGGCGCAATCCGACTTCGCAAGCGAGTCGGAGTGCGCCCTCCAGTTGGAGCGCAGCAGAAGTGCAAAGTGCGCAGTGCGACAGAATCAACCAGAAGAACAAGTGTTCTGGGCGCAACCCGACTTCGCAGCGAAGTCGGAGTGCGCCCTGCTTTCTGGGCGCACTTGGTAAGCAGGCTGGCAGGAAAAATGACTAAGTGCTGGGGCGCAACCCGACTTCGCAGCGAAGTCGGAGTGCGCCCCCTTTCCAGGGCGAAGTCCGTACGGCGGTAGAAATCAGCTTTCACCTGTGCGCAACCCGACTTCGCAGCGAAGTCGGAGTGCGCCCTTCGACAGGTGCGCAGTAGGGGAATAAACTCAGAAAAGTACCCAAGGCATGAAGGCCTTCCCGACTGCGCTGTTTTCTACCTACGCAACCCGACAGCGCTCTGATCCTGGGCGAAGTTGGATAAACTGCCTTTCAAGGCAAGCACGTGTCAAGCAAAGATCATCCGACAAGTGTCCAACTTTGGGATCCGAGCCGAGACGTGCCGAGCACAAGGACAAGCATGGGATGCACTACTTATGCCAGCTACCGCCTTTAAAGCTGATTGGAGGTTCTACCTGCTTCAGCTACCCGCATTCCTGCCGATGAGAAGTTCTACCTAACGCGCTGCCACGTATCTGTACAGCCTTCAGGGAGACCATGCCGCGGGTACAGTCCTGCCCGACAAAGGTCAGCATCAACAGTTCCGCGGCTGCTTTTGTCAGCTAATGTTTGACTGGGACTTTGTGCCCATAAATGTAATCGGGGGGTTCTCAGGCTATAAATAGCCACCACGTTTTCATTGTAAAGTGGTGGAAGGGGAATGTCTGTTAGGGAACCATTGTAGCTGTGCTTCTGCCTTTTAATATAATACATACACTTGGTGTCGTTATACTGTTTTTATTTTGTATGCTGCCTCTCCTTGACATTTCTCGCCTTACGTTTTCCCGTGTCATGGCTTGTTGATTCACTTCAAGCATTTGGTGGTCTGTATTCCCGAGGTGCATAAATCGAAGGATATATAGGGCAAACGTTAGTGGCAGTTTTCCGGTTATGTTTTGTGTTATAGTGTTGTTAGTAGTGGTGATTGATGCGTTGTCGCATCGTTAGTTCCTTGGAGGGAATGTCTCGTTAGGGAACCATTGTAGCCGTGCTTCTCGGCTCTTAATACAAAACATATACCCGACTCGTTCTACCGGTTAGTGACAAGGATCCATAGTGGTGTGTTATGGTTATATTGGTGTTAGTAGTGGTGATTGATGCGTTGTCGCATCGTTAGTTCCCCCCACCCAACTCCAATCTAATTTGGAATCCCTTTCTGCATTTTTATCTCTTTCCCTGCACTCTTATCTTGAACCTCAAAACCCCACAGGAAGCCGGCCTTCTCCGGAGATTGGCACGGAAGGCATTCCTTCCTTCCGGCCTTTCAATGTTGGTCCGCGGGTCTAGGGCGCAATAACAACAAAATCCTTTCCTCATGGCGGATTCGTAACCAACAGTTTCTGGCACGCCCGGTGGGACAAGGAAGTTTCCCACCCCCAAACAGAATCGAAGCACCGGTGTTCGCTTCATTGCTGTTCAAAATCAGAACACCTGGCGACTCTGCACGAACATATCCTCTGAGTCCGAAAGACCGGTCCTAGCACCTTCATGCAAACGAGAAGGTGGCGAGCAAGGGATCCGAGAAACCCGCCTGCCTTTTACGAACTAGACATTAACGCTCGAGGCGAAATTGTCAGGCTGGCCGATGAACAAGCTCGTGTCGACGAAGCCGAGGCTGAAATCCAAGAAGAAGCCGAAGCCGAGGTCGAAGGAGCTGAGAACGAAATAGAAGAGGCCGAGGAAGAAGAGGAATCTACATCCTCGGAAGGTACCGACACTGAGTATACAACCGACGGAGGAGAAGAAGAAGAAATGGCTGCCCAGCAGCAGAATGATGATGATCTCTTCCCGGCGGTGGACTCCTACGGGGCCCTTGGCCCCGGTCGGACAGCAAGCCGTGCCCCTGCTGCCTTAAAGTCCATCCCTACATACGACGGCTACGGCAAGACGGCGTACGAGCACATCCAGGACATCCTTGCCCTGGCCGCATTGCACTCCATTATTGACGAGAGTGTGAAGACCCGTCTGCTGGCCCTTTCCCTAAGGGGAAAGCTTCTCTACTGGTGGAGATCGCTGCCAGAGGGATCTATCACAGGGTAGGCCCCGCCTCGCCGTAAGGCTCGTGGAAAGGATGCAACGAGTCCGCCGACCCCACTTCTTTGCCGCATCGGGTCCAAAGTATCCAGAGACACCCCCAAGAGGAGGTGTCTGACTTTAACATCAGGTTTGCGAGATCCTGGAAACGGGTACCTCGTGAACTTCGGCCTTCAGCCGGCATGGCTGCTCACTACTACCTGAGATCCTTCAACTCAGACATATGCCTCGCCGCCGAAGATTGCCGTAATAGACTCGTTTCCTGCTCTGTACGATGCTGCCCAACAAGCTGAAGCGGATATCATTTCCATCGGCAGACTCCCGTCCAGGGTGCAGGAACCCATTCATCCCGACTTCCCCAGATCCCAATATCCGTCAGCTTCCGGTGGTGCGCCGTCCACATCAGGGCAGCAACCCCAACAGCAATGGAATCCGGCGCCGGTCGTAACTCCTTACGGCCCGCCGCAAATGCATTATCCTCACCCGCCTCCTCCTCCGCATTTTCCAAAGACTCCCCGCTCCCCGCAAGTACGCACCTTATTCCAATCCTCCTCCATTAGCCGCATTGCCTCCACCGGCACAATTGCCGCCTCCTGACAATAACATTCGTAACACAATCCTCCAGGAGGTACGGGCTTTGGCCTCAGGTTATCATGCCATGTCCAATGACATGACCGCTCTGAAGAAGAAGCAGGCCCAGATGGACCTCGCTCCTAGGAGGCCATATCCGCCCCCGGCGCTAACAAAAGACAGGCCTCCAGAACAACAACTGCAGAGGCGTCCGCCTCCGAGAAATGCTGCTATCGAAGACCAACCTGGTCCTTCCGACCAGATCAACTGGTGCACTACGTGCAACGACCCGCATTCGGAGGAAGACTGCACACTGCACCAAAGACTACATCCAGACTTTGGCCGGCAGCGCCATAGAGGACGATGAACTCTACATGATCCTGGACGGCGAAGCCAACTTTGCCCTCCCAGAGGAAAATCTAGTGCCGCCCGCCAAGGAAGAAAAGAAAACTGCAGATGCTGCCAAGCCCTTGCAAGTGTATGCCAGAAGAGAAAAGGCGCAGCCCGGTGGGCTGCCACCATACAAGCGGCTGTGGCCCTACACAGCCCAGGAGAAGGCATCCAAAGACAAAGCTCCAGCCAAGCCTCCTCCGGTAAAGGCAGCCCCTATTCCAGCCCAAGCCTCCTATTGCAAAAGCTCCAGTTCCGGCTAAAGCTCCGTAACCTCAGCCTCCAACCGAAACCAAAGAACAAGCCTAGGAGAAGTTGAAGTACCCGTCTCTCGACCAAGAGACAGAGAGTTGAGGCCACCCAAGCAAGCATCGGACGAAGTATGAGCCGGCAAAAGAAGCAGGGAGCTAGCACCTCGGGCTACAAAGATAGTAGACGAGTTAAAAAGAACACCCGCTAGAATCAGCATGTACGATGCTCTTCTCGCTCCCTGTGCCAGTGGATCTCGCTGCAGGAATCTCTCGAAAAACATGAAGAACGGCAAGCGGATACGCCCCGCTGTCCCGGTTCAACCTCTCGACAGCCTCAACCACCGGGAAGAACAGACCGCCTCCCTTCTATCTCGTCTTTACGGATGCAAGGGCACATAGTACACAACCGCATGGTGGACTCGGCGCTTCCACGACCGTTATGCCGAAAGCCGTCTCGTGACGAGATCGGGATGGAGTACACAAGGAGCAGCCAAGGCGTGCCGCAACCGGACGGCACCCCCGTCAAGACAGCTTGGTGTCATAAAGGACATCCCTATTCGGCTGCATAAGGCTCTCGACATCGTGGTCATCCAAGAGGTCGTGGTTGTTGACCTGGCTCCCTACTTCGGCATGTGTCTCTCCCGGGAGTTCACGGCGAAGCTGGGCGGGTACCTGTCTCTAGACTACTCACACATGGAAGTGCCCTTCAAAGGAAGAAGAGTGAGAATCTTTAATGAGAAGCCTTCCACCTTCCTAGTAGAGAAGATACCCGGAGAAGAGTTGGACTGCATGGTCCAACTGTCTGAGGAAGAACTGGTGACGGTAGAGCTGACGGAGCAAGCCCTCGAAGTGCTACAGCTCGAAGATGAGTTCTCTTTGCGGGATTTCAATGCCGTAATTGAGACACAGCAGGGCTGTTACACCATTGTACAGCCCGAGAGGCTTGACAAGTCAGCTGAAAAGGAAGTGGGACCTGCACCTGAGAAGCTGTGGAAGCTTTTCTTTGACGGCGCGCGATGCAAAAATGGCGCCGGTGCAAGGGTGCTTCTGGTTTCTCCGACCGGGATCCAGAAGGACTATACCTACAGGCTGGCCTGGAGTTGCACTAACAACTCGGCGGAGTACGAAGCCCTGTGCTTGGGATTGCGAAAGGCAGAGAGGTCGGGGATTAAACACCTGCAGATCTTTGGAGATTCAGAGCTGGTGTGTCACCAGGTTACGAACAAGTGCGCCTCCAAAAAGCACTATCTCAAGGCATACCGCAACCGGGTGTGGGACCTGATGGAGTCGTTTGACTCGTTGAATGTCAAGGCGATATCACGCGAGAAAAACAAGCACGCTGACATTCTGGCGTCTGTTGGAGCCAGGTACGTTCCGGCCGACGACGTTGTCCGTAAACCGAAGCCGGTTCGCACTATTTACAGGCCTTCTGTTCCTGATAAGGACACCCACTGGTAAGTGTTCGATTGTGACGAGGAGATCGTCACATTTTTGGTAAATGAAGCATGTTCAATCGAGAGTAGAGACCCTGATGACGAGCAATATGAGGGGTTGATACAGTTGAAAAATAATCATGTCCCAAAAGGACCGATTACATTGGAGAGTCTATTTGATCGTAATGACAGAGCTATATCTCATAGGATCAAAGTAGACCCGAAGCAAAGATGCCGACCTGGAACTCGAACCTGGTAAAACCATCAAGGTCGGGACAGACTGCACTTCGGAGGAACTTGAGCGGATCAGATCACTGTGCCAAGAGTTCCCCGACATCGTGGCCTGGTGCTACGAGGATTTGAAGGGGTATGACAGAGATGTAATCCAGAGATACCATTGAGCTAGAGGATGGCGCCAAGCCGTTCCGGCAAGTGCAGAGGGCCGTAAATCCGAAAATCGAGGCCATGATGAAAGCCGAGCTCCTGAAGATGCTCGAGGCCAAAATCATCTACCCCATCAAACATTCATCCCGGGTTGCGAATTTGGTGCCTGTGGAGGAAGAAGAATGGCGACATCCGTCTCTCGTGTCGATTTCGTAAACTTGAATCGAGCCTCCCTCAAGGACCATTATCCGCTTCCCCAAATTGATCAGATTCTCCACATCGTTGCCGGAGCCCAGAGATTCTCACTCCTAGACGGATTTTCCGGCTACAACCAGATTTGGGTCAAGGATGAGGACCAAGGATAAAACGGCGTTCACCACCAAATGGGGGACGTTCGCCTATCGCCGCATGCCTTTCGGCTTATCCAATGCCGGTGCCACATTCCAAAGGGCCATGGACCTCGGCCTTCCGAGAGCCGCTCAATAAGATCATTGTCATCTACCTTGATGACATGACCGTTTTCTCTCACCAAAGAGGGGATCATGTTTCCCACCCGCGGCAAATATTTGAGAGGTGTCGAGAATTCGGCATTTCCATAAACCCGAAGAAGTCTGTCTTCGCGGTAAAAGAAGGTAAGCTGCTGGGACATGTCATCTCCGAGAGAGGCCTCGCCATTGACCCTGACAGAGCAGAAGCCCTCCTTCGCTTGCCAGCCCCAATTGATAAAAAAGGGCTGCAGTCCTTCTTCGGCCAGATTAACTTCGTGCGGAAGTTCATCCCGGACTTCGCACAGGTGATCAAGCCTATGGCCGAACTGCTGAAAAAAGATACAACTTACGAATGGACCGATGAGAGAGAGCAAGCCTTCGAGGAAATCAAGGCTCGAATTGCGCAAGCTCCGGTGTTGATAAACCCGGACTACTCCAAGGACTTCATCCTCTACGCGGTGGGAGAACCGGAAAGTTACGCCGCAGCCCTAACACAGAAGGGAGACGACGGCGAGGAGCGCCCCATAGCGTTCCTGAGCCAAGTGATTCAGCCGCATGAAGAAAAGTACAACTTTATAGAGCGGCAGGTTCACGCGGTCATGAAATCGCTCCGGAAGTTCAGGCATTTTGTCTCCCAGAGCCGAACGACTGTCTTTGTGATTCACCCGGACGTTCGAAGCTTCATCATACAAGGGGAGCCGGGTCACAAGAGAGCAGGATGGATTGCAAAAATCCAGGAGTTCGACATCGAAGTGCGGCCCACCAAGCTTATCGGAGGCCGAGCCTTGTGTCAGGAGCTGGCCCGAAGCGCTGTAGCTGGCATCTCCGCCTCGTAAGTGGGAGGACACAAGGAACAAGCATCAACCCGGCCAACTCCTTATCGGAGGGGGAGTGACCGGACAGATGAACCGGTGAGATATTTCGCACCGGAAGATGTCCAGATCACCTGAACGCCTCACAACGAAGGAGATTTCGGCTAGGTGCACTCAAGTACACTCTTCGCCCCGAGGGGCTTTACTTCAAAAACATTGACGGCATCCTGTTGCGGTGCGTCAAGAAATCAGACCACCCAGGGTCCTCGGAGATTTTCATTCCGGGATGCCTGGGGGTCATCATTCTACAAGGCCTACGGCCTTGAAAATAATTAGAGCCGGTACTATTGGCCCACTCTATTTACGTACGCTTATGCGGTCTGCTCCAAGTGTGATCAATGCCGAGGTTTGCTCGGCGTAAACGTAAAAGCACCCCCGCCCCTTCAACCGATTCAAAGCCGAGACTCCGTTCCAAAGAATGGGGTCTAGACTTCATTGGGGTGATTTCGCCTAATTCCTCTCGCCGGACACAAGTTTATTCTTACAGCCCCCGATTACTTCACACGGTGGGCGAGGCGATCCCAACCAAAAACGCGGACCAAGAAACGGTCATCGGGTTCCTTGAAAGCCTGATTACCCGCTTCGGGGTTCCGTAGTCAATTGTAACGGACAATGGTCCGGGGTTCGCAGGCGCTGTACTCACGGAGTACACTGGCAAACTTGGCATTTATCACAAGATGTCTTCTAATTACTACCCGCAGGGGAATGGCCTTGCTGAGTCTACTAACAAGAACCTCCTGAAGATCATCAGAAGGACCATTGAAAGGAACAAGCGGACTTGGCATTCACTTCTGAACCGGGCGCCGTGGGCGGACAGAGTTTCGTTCAAGACGTCCATTAAAACGTCCCCCTATGCGCTCGTCTATGGTAAAGAGGCTGTCATGCCATCCCACATTGATGGACGAAGAGAGAAGCAGCGGAGATCCGATGGATGACAGACTGTGCCAACTCCCGCAGTTGGAGGAAGACAGGGAAAAGCATACCAGGCCTTCACCAAGCATGTTGAAGCCACTCAAGGCTGGTTTGCGAAAGGCACCACTGCCCGAGTTTTTGAAATCGGGGACCTGGTGCTGAAGTGGGACTCATTGAAGGCGAAGCCGGGCAACCACGGAAAGTTCGATGCCCTCTGGGAGGGCCCCTATCAGATTGCCCGGTGAACCAGCTCAACGCTTACATACTTCGGGATATGGAGGGTCAGCTCCTACCTATCCCCGTTAACGGGTTCCACTTGAAAATCTACCGTTGTTGAAGGTGCCCAACCGGGCCCGCCCTTGTACAAATTTCCCTTATGCATTTTTAATTTTCAAGCATGTACAGTTTTTCAGCTTTCAGTTTTTCAGTTTTAAAAGAGCCCAAGTAGGACAAAATGAGAAACACGACTTCGCGCAAATCGTGTGTCGCCCCGAGAAAGAGCGAAGTTCGTGAAAGGAAACCGCCCAAGAAAAGGGAAAAATGGTTAAGTCCAGGTGCGCAACCCGACTTCGCAACAAGTCGGGCTGCGCACCACCCGAAGGGCGCAGTTGGAGAAGGAGCATTAAAAGGGAGTTAAACAAGAGTTCGGACCGCGCCCGCTTCGGCGAAGTCCGATGCTCCCCGGCGGCACCCGGCGAGTCCGATGCCCCTTTCCGGGATCTCGGTGTTCCACCGAAAAATAAAAAGAAGAGCGGGGAGCGCCCCACTTTGGGCGAAGTCCGATTGCGCCCCGTTTTCTGGGCGCAGCTTGGATGATTTAAAAAATAAAATAAAAATTTAATACTCCCAAGTGTGGGCCCAGGGCGCGCAACGGCTGTGAAGGTTGGGTTTCCGAACCAAAAGGGTTTTTCCTTGAGCAGTGCGCCCAGATTGTGGCAGTGACGTCAGCCATGGCGCAACAATCAAAGTCAAATTTAATGATTGCGCAACCTTCAAGGAAAACGCAATCAAGGAGGCATGGCGCGGTAACCAGGGTACATCTTTCAAGACGTTCTCCTGCGCAGACACCAAAAAACATAACGTCTTCACTAGCCGGCCGACCTACTCCCTCCTCGCGCACCATTAATGACGCCGTCATTATCTAGAAAAGGAGGTCCGGTGCACCCGCACATGCCAAATCGTGCAGATTATTCCCGTGGATCGCGAAATCTTGTGCGTACGTCCGTAGGTCATAATTATTGTTGTTTCGAAGGAATGGACAAAGGAAAGTTGCCAATGCCACCGCAATCCAGTGAAGGGCGCGAAAGTGGAGATTTCCCGCATCAAATGCTTTCAGGAGTGAGACGCCGCAGATCAAAAGTCAAAATCCCGGACAAAGAAAGTACAGCGTGGGCAAGCCCCACCACCACCGGTTAATTACTTATCTCGGGTACAAGGACGGCTTGTTTTCCATGAGCCTTACTAAACTCCGGATAAATGTGGAAAATTGGGCTGATAAAGTTTCGCCCTCTCACCATTTCGGGGCTGCGTACAAGTCGAACCTTCATCGATTCTTGTGCCCTCCCGTCCACCTATGCCTAGAGCTGGTCAACATCATTGTCAGACATTACAAGCCAGCTACCCGGCAAATTTGCAACTGCAGCGGAAAACCCTTGTTCGCACTCCGCAGAGAGACCGTCCAGCTCGGCCTTCGCCCCGGGTTGCAATATGACTCCAGCGCGATTGTTAAAAGGATAAATCTTGGCGAGCAAGCGGGGCGCTTTACGCATACAAAAAAGATGAGGGATTTCCTCAACTCAGAGCTGAACGCCCCGCTCGCAACTGGACAATGGCCAACCGGCCCCATACCCCTGGAAAGGTTTCAAAATAAATACATATACACCATCCCGGCGTGGGTCCTCGGCCGCGACTCGACGAGCCGGTACGGCCGTACCAGCCTAGCGCCGCGTAATGTCTCCTATGCGGAGAATCTTATGAACCAGCAACGCAGAAAGTGGGAAGCACCCAATCTTCTTCGACTGGGCGGACTGGCTTGCGTACGCCATTCACTCCACTCGGTGAAGCTACGAGAAAGCAGCCAACCGAATTTCGATTCAGGTCCTTCTTGGCTTGGCTATGTTTGTATCACTTGCACTCCCGTATGCCGATCCCTAACCTGAAGAAGGTAAATGAGAAGGGAGAGCCACAACCCGTCTATGAATGGACGGATGACCTATACCGGAAAGGGTCTTATTACAAGTTCAACTTCAACTTTCTCGGCTTGGTCATGTCAGTCTTCAACGATGGTGAGATCCCTCGCCCCCGCAGAAATGACAAACTATTTGCTGAATCACAAGCTTGGGGACGTTTTTAGACCGACGTTAGGGATCGTGGTTAGAATCTACGGATTCAAGGGCAAGCCTCATCTCGCTGCCCTACCGGTGCACGGATCATCGCTTGGGATGGAGGTTGCGCGGCGGATGGATTACGTTGAAGAGGAGTTCGGCCAGGGAAAGAAAAAGGGCCATATCTTTCAATATCCTCTTTCCTGGGCGAACGTCGAAATATCGGAGATAGGACAGCATGTCTATCTCGAGCGGGAGCTCTATGACATTGGCCTCGATTCTCGCGCCGCAGCGCTGGAAGTACGACCCATACGGGATAAGGGGAAAGTTTGCACATATCCGCCCCCGGGCGGATATAATCGAAGACAGATGCGATGTGGTCCATGTTGACCTCGACTGGGAGATTGACTTGATGGAAGCATGGCCTCCGTGGCAGGAGTTTTACTGCGAGGAGGTAGCATATGACCCCGAGCGAAACCCGGACCACAAGTTCACTTCTCCGGGATTTAAGAAACTCATCACCAAGCTGGCAGGCCTTAACTGGCCAAAAGAAAAAGTTGTTGAATGCTGGAAGATGAGGTGCCGCACGCAAGGACGATAAATCCATCAGAAGGAATCTGGCCGTTGATGATGATTTTTCAGCTCTATATGACCAGCACATTGGCAGCTGGCGGCCTTTCGCATTCCGAGATTACGTTCCCCGAGGTCCCTTCGAGGGTTATAAAGGGGGGTCTTCCTCCCAGTAGTTGTACACTTTTACAACTCGCCGCAAGGGCCCAGCAGATATCCAAGTGGACCCAATGCAGCCTGTTGCTTCCAAGGTGGTGCCCGAAAAGGCGCAAAAATCAGCCAAGTCAACGCCCGAGGTGGCTCCTCGAGCACAAAAGACGCCGACGCCGCCAACGAGCGGACCGGCCGCGGCAAGTCTTCTGCAAGTCAAACCCCGGTACAAGTTTACCGTGGGAACATCGCGCCCGCTGCACCTACTTCATCTCCTTCTTCCGAACCAGCCATTGCTCCAGAAGAGAAAAAGAGGAAGAGAGTTGAGAGGGTCAGGCGACCTAGCCTGACGGTGCAGCAGTCAGCCGCAGAGCCGCAGCCGCGTCCATCCGCTCCAGAGGTTGTTTCTCTGGATAGTCCCGAGCCGCCCGCCGCAACCGGAACCGCAGACATTCATCCAAAGATCGGCTCAGGCGGAGCCCGCAGTACGTCCGCCGCCCCGCTCCCCTCGCATCTCATCTGGCCCTACTCCGACTCCATCTCCCGCTCAATCCGAGCAAGCCGTGGCCGCATCTTCTTCCCCATCTCCACAGCCTTCTAGCGGCCACCATTCTTTCGACTCGCTTGCTCAGACCCCAACGCCTTCCTATCCCCGAGTCAAACCCCAAACCCTTCACCCGTGGTTAGTGCCGAAGCCGCGCGTTCACCGCCGCATCCATCGCCTCGCCCGCTTGAAACCCTTCCAAAGATCAACCGCTCCGCTCTCCGCTCCCCGGCCGCCCTCAAAAGCGGCCGCTCCTTCCAAAGTCCTTCCGGTTTCTCCTATTTCCCTGTTCGCAGGAGAGATGTCACAGCAGTAACCCTAGGCTGGGGGAACCGGACTTCATGGACGATCTCCAGAACACGGACGATTTGCCTCTGGCAACAAGAGCCGTAGAATATCCTATCTCTTTTCTCCAAAACTTGAAGCGGAGGAGACCTGAGGAGATTGCCGCCCCGGTAAAGCGCACCAAGTTTGACTTCGAGAGGAGAGTGCTCACGACATAAAAGATAACTCCAAAAGTGAAGAAGCCTCTCCGGGAAATGACCAGGGCGGACTACGAGCTTCAGAGAAAGGAGAAGAGCTTTGACGATATCCACCAACAATACGAGATTCATGGAATCCTTCGTAAAGCGGATAATCTCCTTGTCAAAAATCTGGAGGAACAGGAAGAGCTTTTCCGGTTGCAGGACAAAACAAGACAGCTTGAAGAGGACCTGTCTAGGTCCACTGAGCAGCTGGAATCGGCGCAGCGAGAAATAGATGAATTAAAAGCCCAGCTGGCCGCTTCTCAACAAGAAGCCGCAACGGAAAAGCAGGCAGCCCTGGAGCAGATTTCTCAGCTCCAGGAGTCTTTGAAGCAGGCGCAGTCGCAATCTGCAGAGAAAGCATCTCAAGCGACGGTCTTTTCAAAGAGCAAAGTTAAGGAGATGCGGGCTGATCTGCTGCGGGGATGCAAGCCCCACATGAATAAAGCCATGTCGGTCCTGGATTTCGCATCCAGGATCCAAGAAGTTTCTCGCCTAGGGAAAGCCTCGTGGTAGAGGAGGCCGAACGCCGTGCGAAGCAATGGCCGGACCTCGGCGATAAAACTTCAAGAACACGAGCGCGATGGCCTCCAATTCTCCCCCATGTCCTCATTCGCCGCAGAATGGGCAGATGCAAGGGTAACCTTGCATAAGTATTTTAAGAAAACAGAAGAGGTGAGAGTTGCCAGACGAATGCTGGATGCATTCGAACATGAAAGAGACATTTGTATGGCTCCCCTTCACGCTCTCTCTGAACTAGGGTGCCCGGGCTATGTTGAGAATGGTGAGTTTCTCACCCATGAGCAGGTGAAAGAGAATTGGCTGTCCTTTGAGGCAGATACAGCTGAAATCGATAGCTGGACCGAGCCAATTCAAGAAAGTCGGTCACCCGGATGGTGTCCAAGTGCTGCAAGATCAGCTCCTACTTCCAGGAGCCGGGAAAGAGATACCTCACCATCGACTTGCACACGGTCGCTGCATTCCACGCAGCGTTAGAAGAAGTTGCCGACCGCCGACCCTTCGAGCGTAAGCCCGGGGCCAAGCCCGAGCCGCATACAAGCGCATCTCGCGAGGCGTAAGCCGACGCCGGAGAGCATTCGGAAGGCGAATCCGAGGAGGCACTCGCCGGAAGTGGATCTCGAAGAACAGCTTGCCGCGAGGGGAACGGCCGTAGCAGCAGAAGGCGTGGGAAGTAAGTTCCTCTCGCACCCAATGGATGAAGGCATGGATTCTTTGCGCCGAGGCGAGCTCGACACCCCGCGAGCCGCCGTAAATGTTGTCACATTTTGCACGGGGTGCAATGTTTTCAATTTTTGTAAGAGAGCCGCTCTTCCCTTTCCCTCTTCCTCTCTTTCCCCTTCCTCTTCTCCCCCTTTCTCTCTCTTCCCTACATTCTCATTCTTCCCTCTTTCTCTTGAGCCCCTCACCAAATCTCAAAAATGACAAGCTGCCCCAAAAATGGCTAAGTGTCGGGGGGCAATCCGACTTCGCAGCGAGTCGGAGTGCGCCCTCCAGCTGGGAGCGCAGCAGAGTGCAAAGTGCGCAAGCAGACGAGAATCAACCGTAAGAACAAGTGTCTCTGGCAGGGCAACCCGACTTCGCACAGTCGGAGTGCGCCCCGCTTCGGGCGCACTTGGTAGCAGTCGCAGAAAATGACTAAGTGTCGGGGGCAACCCGACTCGCGAAGTCGGAGTGCGCCCCTTTCCAGGGCGAAGTCCGTACGGCGGTAGAAATCAGCTTTCACCGCGGCAACCCGACTTCGCAGCCAGTCGGAGTGCGCCCTTCGACAGGTGCGCAGTAGGGGAATAAACTCAGAAAAGTACCCAAGGCATGAAGGCCTTCCCGACTGCGCTGTTTTCTACCTGCGCAACCCGACAGCGCTCTGATCCTGGGCGAAGTTGGATAAACTGCCTTTCAAGGCAAGCACGTGTCAAGCAAGATCATCCGACAAGTGTCCAACTTTGGGATCCGAGCCAAGACGTGCCGAGCACAAGGACAAGCATGGGATGCACTACTTATGCCACCTACCGCCTTTAAAGCCGATTGGAGGTTCTACCCGCTTCAGCCTACCCGCATTCCCGCCGATGAGAAGTTCTACCTAACGCGCCGCCACGTATCCGTACAGCCTTCAGTGGAGACCATGCTGCGGGTACAGTCCTGCCCGACAAAGGTCAGCATCAACAGTTCCGCGGCTGCTTTTGTCGCCTAATGTTTGATCGGGACTTTGTGCCCATAAATGTAATCGGGGGTTCTCAGGTTATAAATAGCCACCACGTTTTCATTGTAAAGTGGTGGAAGGGGAATGTCTGTTAGGGAACCATTGTAGCTGTGCTTCTGCCTTTTAATATAATACATACACTTGGTGCTGTTATACTGTTTTTATTTTGTATGCCGCCTCTCCTTGACATTTTTGCCTTACGTTTTCCTGTGTCATGGCTTGTTGATTCACTTCAGCATTTGGTGGTCAGGTATTCCTGAGGTGCATAAATCAGAGGATATATAGGGCAAACGTTAGTGGCAGTTTTCTGGTTATGTTTTGTGTTATAGTGTTGTTAGTAGTGGTGATTGATGCGTTGTCGTACTGTTAGTTCCTTGGAGGGAATGTCTGTTAGGGAACCATTGTAGCTGTGCTTCTGGCTCTTAATACAAAACATATACCTGACTCGTTCTACCGGTTAGTGACAAGATCCATAGTGGTGTGTTATGGTTATATTGGTGTTAGTAGTGGTGATTGATGCGTTGTCGCATCGTTAGTTCCCCCCACCCAACTCCAATCTAATTTGGAATCCCTTTCGCATTTTTATCTCTTTCCTCGCACTCTTATCTTGAACCTCAAAACCCCACAGGAAGCCGGCCTTCTCCGGAGATTGGCACGGAAGGCATTCCTTCCTTCCGGCCTTTCAATGTTGGTTTGCGGGTCCTAGGGCGCAATAACAACAAAATCCTTTCCTCATGGCGGATTCGTAACCAACAGGTAGTATGGACTAGACAACGAATGAAAAATTCTGAATTCCTCTGCTAAGTTTTGAATGATTTCATTGACGAAATGGCCTCCTCAATCACTTGTAATCTGAAGAGGAATTCCAAACCTGGTGATAACCTGTTCATACAAAAACCGAGTCATGCTCCTTGCAAAGTTATCTGGTAAGGCCCTTGCTTCTACCCATTTCGTCAGATATTCCGTTACCACCACAATATATTGGCATTTCCTTCTTTTGTTTCTTCGCAATGGTCCCACAAAATCCAATCCCCACCTTTCAAAAAGTTCCTGGGGTTGGGAAGGATGCAATGGCATGAAGTCCCACTTTAATGGCTTTCTCATTCTTTGACACGTATCACATTCCTTTATGTACTCTTTGGCATCGTGATAAAGGGTAGGCCACCATAGCCTTGCCAACAACACTTTCCTAGTTGTTGCATCCAGCCCCATATGGCCTCCTGCTAATCCCTTGTGTGTCTCCTTCAGTATCCGTTGTACTTCATCTTCCATCGCATATCGTGTGTTGGGTTCTTGGTTAGCAAGTTTTGTTTAGCCCCTAATAGACCAGAGTTCGACTCCTTGCAAAAAATTTACTATATTCCTCAGATACTTTGATTACTCTACTTATGTGGCAGCGGACGTGACTACAACTGGCACCACACGATTAAGTTTCATTACAGAATTCTTGATGTGCTTTAGCCAATCCCTCTTCCTCCTTTGGGTGATTCAGCTTATTCAAGAAGATTAATCTATAATGATCTCTTTATTCTTCTATTTCTTGTCCAAGTACTCTTGGAAGTTTGTTACAGCTCTTCTTTTAAGCAGGTTCATGCAAAGCCTCTTTTGGTGACTGAAATCAAGTGGCCCAAGGGCAAGAGGAAGTCTTCAAATAGGGTAATGCATGCCATAAAAGGAAAATTTGTGCCTTCAAGTTATTCCTTATGCGACTATGGAAGATCGAAGGAGTTCATCTTTAAAGGAGGTAGTGATCTTGACTTTTTTTTTTTTTATTGAAAAAATACTTCATATTATCAAAGAGTCAAGGAATACAAGAGATAGTCAAAGGCATGACAGCAACTTGCGAATCAGCAGCAAGCAATCAGACCTCAATGATCTGTCCATCATAAGGCAATATTTAAAAATGCTACTCCTAAAAACATGAATCTGATCAGCAATCATCCTACAAGCACTACTAATAGTATGGGATAGTGATCTTCACTTATCTTCTTCATTTGAAGTCCTAGAGAAAGATTTTTCTGGATGTGTGCGAGAATGTCTAATAGTTGCAGTGATGACTACGGTCCAGCCTAAGGAGACTCTTGTGCAAGAAGCATTTCTACAACAGCGGATTTCAAATGATTAGGGGGATTCAAATGAGTCTACCTCAAAATGCAAAGGCCCACTAGAGCATCCATTATGGAGGGAATTATATTATTGTTACTAGTGTCTTCTCTCCTTGGCCCATAAGTTTAGATTATGAGGGGGTGTTGACAGTGTAATGTGATTCATGGCCAAGGACAACATTGTATGATATAATATTGGATAGGCCTAAGGGCATTTATTGTACAATGTATTGAATTTATTGTAATATTTTATTATGTAAGCCCTATGAGCTGTAGTTAACCTTGTTATGGTTAAACCCACCTTATAAACTTGTTATTTCTTGTTACGTTGGTTTAAAGTTAAATTTATTTATGCATTTGGGGATTTGGTATTGGTATAAATACCCCAACCACTCCTCATTTGATCATCGGAGTGTTGTGAATCTTATCTATGGATAATACAGTGATTATTTATGGTTCCTACAGGTGCCCCCCAATCTCTGTCTCTTTTCTTTCGTCCTTTTATGCTTTCTATATAAGATTTGAGTGGATGGATTACTTCTATTCGTTTCTAGAAAATATTGTGAATTCTGACATTATTTATATTTGAACTTGTTGAACTACATACAATGCACCTTGGTGATAATTACAAGGTGAACATCATCTTTATTCTATTTACTAAAAATAGACACGGAGCGAGGCACTCTAGTTGCAGGTTGCTCTTGTGAGCAAGACGCACCAGTAAGCGAGGCGCTCCGGCAAGCAAGGTGCTCTGGTGAGCGAGTTGCTCAAAGAGTAGGGGCGCTCTATGAGCAGGTCACTCTAGTGAGTAGGGCTCCCTATTCCAAATGCTAGGCCAATTGTTGTTGATTTTTGCTTTGCTTTGTCTTTCGCCTCACCTTGTGCGACAAATCTCCATTCGAGGAGTGAGGCCGCTCGGAGAGCATGCCATTTTGGAAAGCAGGGCGCTCGAAGAGAAGGGCAACTGGAGAGCAAGGTCGCTTAGAAAGCAAGGCACTTGGAGAGGAGGGGTGCTCAGTGAGCAGGTCGCTCCAATAAGTGGGGCTCCCTCTTCCAAACACTTAGCCAATTTTTGTTGATTTCTGCCCTGCTCTGTCTTCTGCCTTCGCTTGTGCGACAGACCTCCATTTGGAGCATGATTGTAGTAGCGAGCTACTATAGTCATGTCTAAGCCACGTCCAATTCCCTCTAGGCCTTGAAAATTCACATCCATGAGCTTTATTAGCAGATTGCTTACTATCATTGGATTGCCTACTAATATTTGATAGCCAAAAAAGACTACAATTTAGTTCTGGCAATAACGGTTCTTGGAGTGCTCATACAAACTCTTTCCCAATCAATAGAATTTAAAAAAATTCAAGAGAAGACTACCACCAGCCAACAAAATACAACTAAGTCATAAGCCTAATAGCAAGTTCCCCCAATCCAACTGTGATGGTGCAGACAATGCAAGATATAAATATTTTTACATATATTTGTAAAAATAAGAGATATGAGGAATCTTGGTCTAGTGGTGCATAGGTTATGTAATAGGGTTCAATGTACCTCTATGGGAACACTTTCCTTTCGGATGGGTTGCATATATATGGTCACATCCCTTAGGTTAACTTAGGATTATTACAATTGCAAATGTTTATGTTAATAGAAGAACTAAGAGATTGATTCACAGCACATGGTTTCATACGATCATATTCAGGATTTTATGTTAAAAGTTTAAATTATATCAATCTGCTGTTTCATAGTATTCAATAGTATGGAGGTATATATGCATTATGCAGATCATAAAATTTATTTTCTAAAACTTTCTAGAGTCACAAAATTGGATCAAGTGTTTTCCTCTAAATAAGAAAAGTAATGAAATTGAGAGAATGGGTCTATTCATCTATGCCTCATAAAAATTGTGGTTCAGACCATAACAGGGAAACATATCTAACCTTAGAAGTCCCTCTGGGTCAAAAGGAGCTTTACACCATTCAGGTGCATCATCAACTTTGCATTCCTGGAAAACAATTACACACATACAATTAGAATACTTTAGAACATATTAAAAAGGTGTAAAGGCCTTAATATACTAAAATAATTTTGCAAATCTGAGAAGAAACAAAATTTGTGGTAAGGAGAGAGATAAAAAGGTTGCATATATATCAGGGAAATGTGTGTGTGCGAGTGTGTGTTCAAAAGCAGTGATGCTTCAAGAAACTGTGAGCACCTTTCTTGAACCACCTCCTGGACTCGTAGGTTGCTTTATTTCCTTTAATATGTGATTTTGTGTAGAAGAATTCAGATTGTTGTGCTGGCGCATTTATGCCAGGACCATTTCTAAATACTGACAGCAAACCTCAGAGAATAGGATTAGTGTTTGGTAGACTGTAAATGTCACACTGCTCAAAGAACAATGTTTCTTGAAAATTGTATTTTTTTCACATAATTTTGGCTGTAACAGTTCCATTTATACAACAAATGTAATAATATAAGGAAACAGAGTGAACTTCTAATGTTTTCCATTAGTTAGTCATTTCATAAGTTGTGTGCACAATTGTTTTCAACCACCATCACCTGTCCCCCAACATTGTTCCTACAAAATTGCTTCCGAGTGTTGGTCACATCCTTCAAAAGGCCTACAGTTCACCATAAATCTGTCAACTGTAATTTCAAAAACATGGAAGACATCTCACAGACAAATACCAGCACATAGACAGAAAAACTGCATACCCACTGAATAATTCATGACATCACTATTACAAATGTAAGATATTTTATGATATCATCATCTATAACATCATTTCCAATATTGTTTTATTTTTCTGTATTTTTTGTCATTTTCTCATGGGACAACTTGCCGATACCAACTGACTTGCCATTATAAATAAACTTATACCAACACCCATGACAAGCAATGCATTTACTCTCTCCAAGTTACAAATATAGTGCCAGCAAGGCAGAAATATGAAGTGAGCTTTTGATCAGTGAGCTAATTCTGACTACATTATATGACATTAGCATGATGCTAGCACTCAAGAAAAGTAATTAAATGCTTATGTAACGGTATAAGGTACAGACTATATTGGCATGATAGTTCTAAAATCCGCACATGTTGACTTCAGTGTGACTGCAAATAATATTTGTGTAATTGGAAAATCAATGTCATTAGTCATAGCAAGTTTTTGAGATTCCATGCTGATTCTCTTTCTTATTCAGCAAATAGTATCAAGGCTTGATAAAAACTGTATCTTGTCCCTTGGACCAATTCAACCCCTATTTCATTAGTCTCTGCTTACAGACCTGCATATACAAACCAAACGGTAGGAAAAACATTGAACAGTGTAATCATTCATGTTTGGCCATGGCTGACATTGTACTTTGTGTTGTATTATTGTAATGTATTATATCATTGATCCTATAATATGTCAGTTTGACAATTATTGGGATCCATGTTCTTGTATTGTGAGGGTGTTTTATATTTATACCCCATTCCCCTATTCTTTTATACATCAGTTCAAATTATTTCTGAGGATATTATCCCTTATTGGGCTTGGGTAGCCCCTGATGGCACTCTTTTGATCCAATTCCACCTATCTAAAGAATGTACAAGGGCTTTAAGGGCCAATAAAAATTCTCCAAGGGGCACAACAAAGTAGAGCGCCCCGCTCAAATGAAGTGCCCAACTTATCCTACGAAAAAAAGAATTTGGGAGCATCCAATTAAAGAAAAATACTATCTCGTTCGAGCCAAAATCCCAAATAGGGACGTTAGCTACCCCTTCTTCGTCCATCCTTCTCTGATTTTCCACCCGGGAAAAAAAGAAAAGAAAAATAGAACCTCTATTTTCCTATTTAAGATCCTTCCCTTTCCATATAAAGAAAAGCCTTAGATACTTATCAAAAAACAAGAAAAATATTATTATTAAAAAAAACTATATCAGTTGCAAGCTTACTGCAGTGGTAAGGGCTTTGGCCTCTCTTTGAGAGGTCCAAGGTTCAAACCCCACTCAGTATAAGGGGACCAGGACCCCCCATAAAAACTTATGTAACTCATTGAAAAAAAAACTATCTCACCTGAGCCAAAAAAATATATATATCTCGCAAGAGACACTCAGGTCCCTGCTTCTCATCATTTTCTCTCTTCCCCCCTTATTCCTTTCGTTTCCGCTTCTCAAATCCACTTCACTTTTTTGGCTGTGCCCATCTCACCTCTAATAAGCATAGCCTTACTTTGAAGGTCACTAGCATAACACCAGTATTCTCACCCTCATCAATCCACAAGTCACTACAAGCACAAAATACTCTTCCCTCTAGAAGCATCAGTTCTATTGCATGACTATTTTGATTTTGACTCCATGCCCAAGAATAAACCATAATTTGGGATCTCCCATCAATCAGGATTGACGTCCCCGCAAGTCACCAAAATTGTAGTAGTTGACTACTACCATCGCTTCCAAAACAAGTTTTGTCATGCAATTAGTATGAAAAATGTGAAGGGACCAAGCCAAACTTCTGCTTCACTTTGAGCATTTTCCACTCCATAAAAAGCCCACTCGCCGAAGCGCCTCACTCTCCAAGCACCCCGTTGCCCAAGCGACCTCACTCACTGAACGGATGTTCGTCACACAAGCTAAGGTAGAAGAGAGAGTAAGGAAAAAATTAGCAAGAATTGCTTCAGTGTATGGAAGAGGGAACTGTTGGTTACGAATCTGCCATTAGGAAAGGATTTGGTAAAATGCGCCCGCATTCGCCCACCAGATTGAAAGGCCGGAAGGAAGGAATGCCTTCCGTGCCAATCTCCGGAGAAGGCCGGCTTCCTATGGGTTTTCTCAAGTGTTTTAAGCTAAGAGTGTAGGAAAGATATTAAAATGCGGAAAGAGATTCAAATGTGATTTGAGTTGGGTGGGGGGAATAAGCAGCACGGCAACGATCAATCACCACTACTAACAGCAATTAAATACAGAACACACCATAGAAACTACAGCTGTAATACATCCTATGTATCCTCTATCTATGCATTCCAGGAATACTTAATCATCAAATACTGGAATCCAGAGTTCAGTATAACAGTAAGCAATGAAATAAGCAACATGAGGCAGAAATGACAAGTAAAGGCAGCATAAAGAATGATAACAACAAAATAGAGCCAAGTGTGTGTCTTGCATTCAGAAGCAAACGTATAGCTACAATGGTTCCCTAGCAGGATATCCCCCTTCCACCCCTTTACAATGATGTGGTGCGGCTATTTATAGCGCAGTTTCCCCCCAATTACAATCCTGGGCACAAAATCCCAGACCCGACAATGGCTTGACAAAAGCTGACAAAAGAGCTGTTGATGTAGACTCCTGCAGATAGGGACTGTACTTGCAGCAAGGTCCGCTTGAAAACTTGGCAGCTACGTGGCAGTGCGGTTGACGAAGCTTTGAGTCATTTTGCATGCGGGTAGCTACGGTAGATGGAACTTTGAGTCAACTTAAATGCTGGCAGCTGCAGTAGATAATTTGGCCCACGCCTGTCCTTTCCCTGTCACATCTTCGGCTCGAATCCTGAGGTTGGACACTTGTTAAATTCTGATGAGGGGCACATCTGCCTTGAAAGGCAGTCTCTCTTTCATGTCCGACTTCGCCCGGAATCAGAGCGCAACTAGACAGCGCAAGTGGGGAACAACGCAGTTGGGGAGGCCTCCGTGCCTTAGACAGTTTTTGGGCTGTTTGAAAGATTCTGCCCAAGTGCGCACAAGTCAGAGGGCGCAGCCCGACTTCGCTGCGAAGTCGGGTTGTGCACCCAACACTTAGTCATTTTTGGCTGCTGTTCAGACTGCGCACAGGAATGAGGGCGCAGCCCGACTTCGCTGCGAATTCGGGTTGCGCTCTGGCACTTAGCCGATTTTCAGGAGATACCATGATGGGCTGCCCAACTGCGCTCTTCTTCCAGGGTGCAGCCCGACTTCGCTGCGAAGTTAGGCAGTCCCAGCACTTAGCCGTTTTCTTCAAGTGAGTTGCCCAACTGCGCACGAATTTGAGGGCGCAACCCGACTTCGCTGCGAAGTCGGGTTGCGCACCCAACACTTAGACTTTTTTGGGATGTCCTTCACTGACAATGCCCAGGTGCGCACAAAACTGAGAGCGCAACCTGACTTCGCTGCGAAGTCGGGGTTCGCTCAATACTTAGTCAAATTTTGGGCCTTTGCTCTCTGCACGTCAGCTCCCCAAGTGCGCACAAAATTAAGGGTGCAGCCCGACTTCGCAGTGAAGTTCGGTTGCAGCAACACTAACACTTAGAAAATTTTGGGCCTTTGTATGAGCGCAGTCGGGAGGATGAGCGTAGTCGGGTGGGGCCCGACACTTAGTCAATTTTTTGGCCCGAAATTGAGCTTCCTGGTCCTGCTTCCCGGGGCCATAACTTTTGATCCGCTAACCCGATCGCCTATTATAATATATCGTCGGAAAGCTAGCCAGAAGATCTGCAATGATAAAATATCCAAAGCTCATTTCATCCATTTTATCGCCCCTGTTTATGGCCCATGAAAACCCGAACACCTCCGCATGCTCCTTGTCGCCTTAAATCTCCATACTTAGGCCAAAGTTTATCAAAAAATTTAATGTGGCAAAATTGCCAACAGGAACCCCACTCGTCAAAGCACCCTGCTCTCTAGAGTGACCTTGCACTTTGAGCACCCCACTCTCTGAGCAACCTCACTCTTTGAATGGAGGTTCATCGCACAAGCTGAGGTAGAAGACCGTAGGGTAGAAATCAATAAGAATTGATTGAGTGTTTGGAAGAGGGAGTCCCACTCACTGGAGCAACCCACTCTACGAGTGCCCTGCTCTTCGAACGGAGGTCCATCGTACAAGCTGAGGTAGAAGATAGAGCAGGGCAAAAATCAAGAATTGATTAACTGTTTGGAAGAGGGAGCCCCACTCACTAAAGCAACCCACTCTCTAAGTGACCTTGCTCTCCAAGCACCCCGCTTTCAAAGTGACCTGATGCCAGGGGGCCTCACTCCATGTCTATCTTTAGTAAACAGATAAGAATGATGTAATCACCTCGTAATTATCACTAAGGCACATTGTATTTAGTCCATTCTATTGCTACAAGTTAAAGTATAAGAGCAAAATGCTCATTGTAAGGGTCTTTTGGCCTTTAAAGTAATATGAGAACTTTTCTTTGGAGTAAGAATTGTAAAACACTCAAATCTTAAAATCAATAAAGAGTTGTGCATGGCATCCATATTTGATTGTCTCTGACCTTTGCTTTATGGATGTGTGAAATCAATGGCTTTGCCCTTCTTTCCCCTATTAGTCATTCTCTTTGATCATTGTTGCAGGTAGTCAAAGATCTTATGTGAGGAAGTTATTCGTTTTCTGCTAAGAACGCCAATTGCACCAAATTTAAACCCCGCTATGACCCCAACCGTAATTTACGATTTCTTTCTCTTGCACCCTTCTCAAACAAATTAGATTAGATTTGTTTTTCAGCATTTTTAGATCATATTGCTTATTTCGTTTTTTGTGTAGTTTCTTTCTGTGTCTTTTAGCCTTAGATAGAAGGTAAAAGGGAACCAGCCCTGAGATCTGGACGTTGGGCAAAGTAGAAACCTCACCCATCCATTTGTTGAACTGCGGTCATGGGCACAATTTACACTAGCCAATTTCCGTGTTCAACACACGCCAAGCACCTTTTCACGATCTTACAGAGGATGAGTTCTACTTCTTCGAACTGAAATGCAAGGATCTTGGATTTAGTAGGACCTTTGCAGATGAGAAGCATCTTCGTTACAGTTTATGGAAAACACTTGATTCAGTTGTGCAAATAACATGGCCTCTTGGTTCTCAATGGGTTTCCTCAGTTTCATTACTCCTCCAATTTCACTTGTTTTCTGCATGTGAGAAGTGCAAGTGTGATTGACTATGTCATGACCAACAGGACTTTGTTTTCTCATATTCATGGCTTTCAGGTATCTACTCAGCTTCCCTTGGCTGATCATGCAATGTTGACTTTCTCCCTATGTTCCTCCTTTTTTGCCTCTCTGTCTTTTCCTCCTCCATCACCCAGTCCTACCAACCATCTCATGATTCAAGCAATGGTGGCAAACAGTTACAAGTCAGATTTAGACAGTTGATTGAAATGCTGGTTTTTATATGTGCAGTCTGTAGCTAGACTTTAATTGAAATTGTAACCACAATTTGAGCTACACACTCAGTCTCTGAAATTGGTCTACTTTGGTATATGGCACTTAATGTACTGCATCTACTTGAATTCAATGTTTCAATTTAGCGTGCACACATTTATCTCTGACTTGGACTTGAACTGACCTGTAAAAATTTCAAATGTGACTGCTGTACACTTGTGTCTACTGAATCAGAAAAATTATGTCCATAGGAAATCAGAAAAATCATTTTAATGGATAGGACATGTAGCCCCTAGTTTAGGTTCTATTTTGCTGAAAGAAATCATTTATTGGTAAGTTGTATATATGATTAGGTTAGAATCTGACATAGTAATGGAGATTGCTACACTATAATTGATATAGATCTAGAAAGAGTTGACCTATACTCAGTCTAGCTCTGATTTTAATGGATAATGTTTGTGACAGATATGTACTGGCATGGACATGTAACTGTCATTTTTTAAGGGTAATAATATGCACTTTATATGTGAAATTATTGGTTCTTTAATAAAATATTATGGCTTTTTTCTTATCAATATTAAATAATAAGATAAATAATGTATAAAAAACATTATCATTACCTTCATTTGTCGATACACTGGTTTTCGATATAAATGCTTTATCCCAAGAAGAGTGCGATCAACCATTCCGACAGCATTACAAGCTGGTCCAAGGTTGCCTCTAACTCCGCATTTGACCTTGAACAAACCATAAAAAATGTTACTTTGAATAAAATATTTTTTCCAAAGTTAGAACTGACAATCAATAAATCTCATTGCCATCACTTATGTTGGCATAGCACTTCCCTTCCTAAGCTAACCACAAAGTGAGATGATGCTGGATAAACTTCTTAAGAAAGCAAACATTCCAAATTGCAGAAACTACTCAATGTTTGAAACTAAATTCATTATTGATGGTATGTTTTGATGTAAAGCTTATTATAGCAATGGATATTTTATAAGTTTTGAAAGCTAGATGGATATTTATAAAAAAAATTCTGGCTGGAATACAGACTCCAATGTGGCAAACCGCTTTCAATGTCAAAGTGCAGGTAAATCAACTTCCTTTTGGAAGGGTAAAAATGATTCGACAAACTAGTTTATTTAAAATCCAGAAGTATAACTTAGATGGATCACGTAGAAAGTGACATGGTGCTACCTCAAGTCTGATGGAGCACGTACAAAGCCAACTACGCAAAAACAATTTTGTTATTTCATGTCATTGTGTAGTTCATATGCTAAGTGTTTAACGAAATGATTATTAGCGTATGTGTAATTTAGATGTTTGTCTAATTCAGATGTACATGTAATTCGATGTTCATGTAATTTGGATGCAGTGTAGTTACACTTACAATGTCATGTAATTAGAGTGTCAGGGTAGTTAGGGTTAGGTAGGAGGAAGTTGCGGAAGTGGCATCTACCCCCCTTTCCTAGGAAAAGTATAAATAGACCCCTTTACATTTCAAACATATCCATAATCAGATAACATTCATTCAGCCATCTAATTGGGTTGGCCTGGGAGCATATCTGTGTTGTGCATGTAATTGCATGTGACTATGAACAAACATATTGTTGCAGTAATTGAATGTACATTGTTGTCCATACATAATGCAAATGATATATTGCAGATTCGTTCCATTTCAGTTCTGAATATTCTTTTCTCGTACATTGTGAATGTTGTTTATTGCTGATTTTTCCTGTCATTTATTCCTCTATGTTCCTTCAATTATGGAATACCACTGCTATGCTACATTTTGCACCATTGCCAAATATGGAACCCAGGTTGCCTGTAATATTCCACCCAAATCTGGATAATAATTTTTTTTTTGTGTGTTTCGATTTGTCTTGCAAAACTATGACTTAATTTGCTACATGCATTGATACCCAGGTGAGTAGAGACCATAACTATAACATTCAATGATACTCAGATGATTTAAGCACTGAATAATTAATTTTATGCAATACCCATAAACATGCAATAGGTTTAATAGCATAAACACTGAATATTTAGCTTTCTTGAGGAAACCCTCAATCAAGAATCTTATAATTTCAAATCTGCAAGTTTACAGCAATTATTTAGAATACTCATATGGGTAAATGTCTTCAAAATATCAAATTAAACATACCCATTTGTTGATGTTCCAACTCTGTCAATACCCACATGCAAAATGGTGTTTTTTCAGCCCCAAAACTTTCACATTAATTGCTAAAACTGTACGGACAGGTACCGTAAAAGTCAACAGCAAAGATGATACTCAAATCTGCCTGAAAACCCTTGAAACCAACTTCAAAATCCATGCTAGGTCTGTAGGAGAATGGCACCCAAATTAATGCTCACAAACCCTAGCTCGAATCCCAATGAAATGCTCCGAAAATAGGCTAAAAAGGTATGACCTTTGCTGAAATGATGCCAATAAAATGTATCTGCAATTAATCTGATGTTTGCTCCTCTAAAACCCTCAAGAATCACCTGCAATCGAAGCACAATACATTCCCTGTCACGGAAATGCTCTAAATCACTCTGAGGATGTCTTCCAATCCCGAAAGTGATGTCCTTGCTGGAGGATTTCGTCTCCGAACAAGCTGAAAACCCTTGCTAGAAAACTCTACAAGTCTCCACAATGTTTGCTCCAGTAAATAACAAGCCAAGAATGCCCAAAATGAAGCCTTGGATGTGCTTTTATAACTTCTCCAATGGGTCGACCTCCTTGGTGGGTAAAATATGAATTAATAATGTTTTTTTTTTTTTTTTAAATTTCACTTTATTTACATAATAAAACATTATAAGATTCATATGAGTGGCATCCCCTTTTTTTGCTAGGAAAATAAGTCACTTTATAACATTATAATATAACTTAAGTGACTTTTTTAATAACCTCATAACTCCATTTTATAAAAATATTAAAGTAAACTATATTAAATTAAATATTTAATATAATTAAACTTCGTCCATTAAAAACTCTAACCTCTGCCACTCCAATCCACAAACTAGAAGTAGATTTGGACACCCATTTCGCCAAAGAGTCTCACTTTACTGTCCAATATGTCTGAAACCCTAATCCACTGATTTACTAAAAATACTAAGTCCATACTCCAAGGCTCGAATTGACCCAAAAAGCTGGAAACTAAAAGCATTCTGAAGACTGAAGACGACTGCAATCCCTCCAATGGGCTCCCCAACACCTGACATAACCTATGGGAACCCAAGAGTAGGCTAGCTCCATATGATCCACTAACTGGCTAGGAAAGGGTCATTACATTGCCCATGTGACAAGCAGAAAATCAATAAGATTTGGCTAAGTGCTTGGAAGTGGTAGAACCTTGCTAGACAATACTTTACTTGGGAATGCCCCACTCAGAAAGCCCTGCTTGGATAGCCCTACTCGAGAGAGCCCCACTTGGCAGATCTATCACACAAGCTGAGGCAAAAGACAAAGCAAGGCAGAAATCAGCAAGAATTGGCTAAGTGTTTGGAAGTGGTTGAGCCCCGCTCACCATGGTACATTGCATGTAGTCTATTTTTGGTTGCATTATGGTACATTGCATGTAGTCTATTTTTGGCTACATTTTCAAGTATAAATAAGAGCTTGATGCTCATTGTAAAAGGTCTTTTTGCCTTCAAGCATACTAGAGCTACTCATCGGAGTAAAATTGTACTAGACACTTCAATGTTGCAAATCAATAAAGAGTTGTGCATGGCATTCCAATTCAATTGTGTCTTTCACCTTTTGTTTCATGGATGTGTGAAATTAGTGGCTCTACTCTCCTTTCCCTTGTTAGTCCTCTTTTGTTGTGTAGCAAGTTATTTGAATATCTTATAACGCTGAAGTTATTAGGTCACTATTGGAATTGCTAATTGCAACAAATCTGAAACCTTGCTATGGTTTCGGCTGTATTTTAGTTTTATTTTCTCTTGCACCCTTTTCATTGTAACAAAGTAGATTTGTTTTCTACATTTTTAGATTAGTTCCTTTCCTTGTGTTTTTGGCTTAGTAAGAAGGAAACCAACCCAAGATCTAGAGGTTAGGTAACTATATGGTGAATTAGCCCACCGTATTTAGTCAACCAATGACTTATCAACCCATGATGAACCAACCAGGGATGAGTCAAGTGGTTGTACCTCAAGCCAATAAAATGCAAGTCTATGCGATGCCTGTGACGTCCTCAATGGGTGGAATTTGTTCAACGTCCCAAGATGATGTCATGTATAGTTTTCATTATGATGGCTTGATAATTCTTGCAAGAGATTGCTTGCTTGAGCATCAAGAGGCATGCCCCCTTTCACCAATGATACAAACCGAGATAGTAAATGCTGTAGAAAGGAATTTTGACATGCTCACAACAGTTCCATTTCCACTTAAATAATCTACAGATCTGCAATCATTGTAGTATAGCAATAATAATGCACAGAAATCTGCAACAGTAATAATAATAGCAGCAATGACAGAAATAACAGCAGCAATGGTAGATAACAGTAAATACAGCAGTTTATATTAATAATGGCATTATGATACAGCATTACAGTTCAGCATTACAATCTGCACTTGCAAACCCTAGGCTGAACATCCTTCATGGCTGCACACAACAATGGACTGCATCAATCACCCTACATTGCTCTCCTTACTGCCTGCACATCCTCTATGGGTGAACAACCGTGCATGAGCCAACAACTTGAATGAATGAGGGGGGTTTATTTATACACCCACAAAGTAGTTATGTTCTCCAACTACCTTGCAACTACCCTCAAATTACATTTCATATGCATTTGTTTGCATTTGCATTTCATTTCCACTACAGGACGAAATAGCTTCTAATTCTAATTTGGCCGACATAATTGAATTACATGACTTTATTCTTACGTACAATATTAAATTGCACTTTACAACATTATTAAATATATGCACGCGCATTTTGTCAAACACTTTGCGTACATTTACAAAATAACACATAATAGCAAAACTGATCCAGCAAATAAGGACGTATCAATTTGCCTGTCTACATCTATCCCCTCCTCTAAACTGGTCGTTGTCCTCAACGACACGAGCTAAATACTGGGAATAGAAGTACTGAATAATGTAACAGGATCTCTTGTCACGCTCCTTCCTCTTTCTCCTGTTCCATACATCTATTGCCACAGACTTCACTTGAAACTGCTCACAACACCTTATTCTCTGATTGTGCACTTCTTCTGCTGCAAGCAATTGTAACATCAGCATGATCAGCATTCTCTGAATAGGCACTTCACTTTGAGCAGTTAGCCATATCATCAGCATGAGCAATATCATCAACATCATGAACATGATCGGCAATACCCGCCGCCATCTGTGATGGGGGTCAAGGGGGCAAGAGCCCCCTTGCAGGGTCAAGGGACAGCATCCCTTGCGGGGTCGAGGGGCAGCGCCCTCGCATGCCCGAAACCTCAACGGCAAAACCATTGAAAGCATCAATATCCAAACTAAATTTTTCTTCTCAACAACATTCTGGAAGCCTTCATTCAATCCATTGAAACTGCTTCCTCTCAGCTCTAATTCACTGCTTCCACGACCAGATGTCTAGTTCAGACAGCTAGGACCAATCGGACGTTTGGGACAATTCAGAAGTCTGGGACAGGGCAGACGTCTAAGATAGACGAGTAGACGTCTAGGACAGGGTAGACGTCTAGGACAGGGTAGACGTCTAAGATAGGGGGGTAGACGTCTAGGACAGGTTAGACGTCTGACACAGGGGGGTAGACGTCTAGGATAGGGTAGACGTCTGACACAAGGGGGTAAACGTCTAGGACGATGAGGTAGACGTCTAGGCCAACAGGGTAGACGTCTAGGCTATAGACGTCTAGGACAAACAAGTAGACGTCTCGAACGGTTAGACGTCAGACGTGTAGGTTCCTCAAACGGGTAACTGGCAGACGAGTACGTTTCATACGTGTATCCTTCAGACGACTCCTTTTCAAATAGTTGTGCCTCAGACGGATCTTCCTCCGGCAGATGCACTTCAGACGTCTCCACCTCAGACGGATCCTCATCCGACAGATGCACTTCAGACTTTTCTACCTCAAACGGTTCTTGCTCAGACGTCTGCACCTTAGACGTCTTCTTCTCAGACGGCTCTTGTTCAGACGTCTGCACCTTAGATGTATCCACAAAAGAAGGCTCTTGCTCAGACGTCTGCACCTTAGACGTCTCCTTCGTCGCCATCTGACTGCCTTCTCTAGTTGTCCGAGTTTCCTTTATCGGTGAGGTTTTTGCAACATTTTCCCAAGTCAAGGCATAATCCAAAGTCTCTTGGTATGATCTTGGAGAAAATGTCTTCATCTTCTTTTCATACACAGGGAGAAGTCCATCTATGAACCACGTAGTCTTTGATTCCTCTGAGTGGCCTTTCTCCACATAGTCAAACAACCTACTCAACCTTCGATTATAAGAACGAATAGGCTCCTCTCCTTGTATGCTATAATTTTCGTCAGTATCGTATGATCGAAATTCTTCCACAAATGCATCACGCAACTCTTCCCATGTCTAGAACTTATCTTGCGGTAAGTATATGTACCAGTCTATTGCAGATTCTTGAAATATTGCAGGAAACCACCTCCTCCAATCTCCTTCATTGTTCTGCCCAATCGCTTTCCACTCCATACGGAAAATTCTCCAATGCCTAATTAGGTCTTCCTTCCCTTCTCCTATGAAAAGTGGCAAATTCTCCAATGCTTTAGTGGCTATGTCATCCATTGTTGGAATGTTGGGTGTGGCCCTGCTCTTCCTGAGGCCTCGCGCGTTGTTGCTCTAGTGCCTGACTCCCGTCCTTTGCACTTCTCTGCAACCTTCCTACCGCTTGTTCAGGTGTTACCATCCACTCACCATATCAACATTTTCCTTGACTCTTGGTGGTCCTTGTACCCGTTCTTCCGTTCCTATTAGCAATGTGTCGTTTGTAGAAAGGGATTTTACATAGTTCCAACAGTTCCCTTTCCATGTAATAAATTACAGATCTGCCAACTTTGTAGTATAGCAATAATAATACGCAGAAATTCTGCAACAGCATTAATAACAGCAGTAATAACAACAATGGCAGATAACAGAAATTACAGCAATTTGTATTAATAATGGTAGGTGTTGTTGCCACATTTTGCAGGGGGTGCCATGTTCTCAAATTTTGTAAGTATGTTGCTCTCCCTTCCCTCCATCTCCTTTCCCTTTCTCCATTGTTCCATTTCTTCCCTTCTATCAGTTGCATTCCTCCTTTTTTTCCCCTTGTTCTTTCTTCGGTCAGAATTCCCAAAAAATTGCAAGCATTCCCTGAAAAATTCTAAGTCTAAGAGCGCAACCCGACTTCGCAGTGAAGTCGGGGTGCGCCCTTCAGTTCGAGCGCACTCGGGGATGCGAAGTGCGGAAGAAGACAGAATGAGCAGAATTTGGCTAAGTATGGGAGCGCAATCCGACTTCGCAACGAAGTCGGGCTGCGCTCTTCTTCCTGTGCGCACTTGGGAAGCAGTATCCAGAAAATCAGCTAAGTGTCAGAGCGCAACCCGACTTCGCAGCGAAGTCGGGCTATGCCCTGATTCCTGTGCGCAGTCTGAACAACTGCCAAATTGGCTAAGTGTCGGAGTGCGCAACCCGACTTCGCAGCGAAGTCGGGCTGCGCCCTCTAGCTTGTGCGCAGTCAGGCAATATCTTTCAAGCAGCCCAAAAACAGACCAAGGCACGGAGGCCTCCCCAACTGCGTTGTTCCCCGCTTGCGCTACCCAGTTGCGCTTCGTTTCCAGGCGAAGTAGGACACAAGAGAGATTGCCTTTCAAGGCAGATGCGCCCCCCGTCAGAAGTTGACAAGTGTCCAGCCTCGAGATCCGAGCCGAGATGTGACGGGAAAAAGGACAAGCATGGGCCAAATTACCAACTCCAGCTACCTCCATTTATGCTGACACAAAGTTCCATCTACCGCAGCTACTCGCATTCATGCTGACTCGAAGTTTCATCAACCGCACTACCACGTAGCTGCCAAGTTTTCAGGTGGACCTTGCTGCCAGTACAGTCCTTGTTTGCAGGAGTCAACATCAGCAGGTCTTTCGCCGCTTTTGTCAGCTTTTGTCAGCTCTAGGATTTTGTGCCCAAGATTGTAATTGGGGGGAAATTGCGCTATAAATATCCGCACCACATCATTGTAAAAGGGTGGAAGGGGGATATCCTGCTAGGGAACCATTGTAGCTATACGTTTGCTTCTGAATGCAAGACACACACTTGGCTCTATTTTGCTGTTATCATTCTTTATGCTGCCTTTACTTGACATTTCTGCCTCATGTTGCTTATTTCATTGCTTACTGTTATTCTAAATTCTGGATTCCGGTATTTGATGATTGAGTATTCCTGGAATGCGTAGATAGAGGATACATAGGATGTATGATAGTTGTAGTTTTTGTAGTGTGTTCTGTATTTAATTGTTGTTAGTAGTGGTGATTGATCGTTGTTGTGCTGCTTATCTCCCCCACCCAACTCAAATCACATTTCAATCTCTTTTCACATTTTAATCCCTTTCCTGTACTCTTAGCTTAAAACACTCAAGAAAATCCATAAGAAGCTGCCCTTCTCCGGAGATTGGCACGGAAGGCATCCCTTCCTTCCGGCCTTTCAATCTGGTGGGCGAATCTGGGGCGCATTTTACCAAATCCTTTCCTAATGGCAGATTCGTAACCAACAGTTTCTCTGGCATGCCCGGTGGGACCCGAAAGTTTCCCACCCAAAACAGAATCGAAGCACTGGTGTTCGCTTCATTGCTGTTAAAATCAGAACACCTGGCGACTCTGCAAGTACCCGAAAAATGTCTGAGTCCGTGAGACCGATCCGAGCGCCTTCATGCATACAAGAAGGTGGAGAGCAAGGAATCAGGGAAACCAACCTGATCTTTACGAAATTGACATTACCGCTCCAGGAGAGTGCGTTAGGCTGGCTGATTACCAAGCTCGCATAGACGAATCCGAGCCCGAAATCGAAAAGGCCGAAGTTGAAGAGCAATCTCCATCTTCGAACGGTACCGATACCGAGTACACTACTCGAGGAGAGGAAGAAATGGCTGCTCAGCAGAATGATGACGATCTCTTCCCGGCGGTCGACTCCACGGAGCCCTTGGCCCTAGTCGGACAACAAGCTGTACCCTCCACTGCCCTGAAGGCCATCCCCACTTATGATGGCTACGGCAAAACGGTGTATGAACACATCCAGGACATTCTGGCCTTGGTCGCGCTACACTCTATTACTGACGAGAGTGTCAAGACCCGTCTACTGGCTCTTTCCCTAAGGGGGAAGCTTCTCTATTGGTGGAGATCCTTGCCAGAAGGATCTATCACGGGGTGGCCTCAGCTGGCGGGCAGACTCGTAAAAGGATGCAACGAGTCCGCCGATCCCTCTTTGCTGTTGCATCAGTTCCAAAGCATCCAACGACACCTACAAGAGGAGGTGTTAGACTTCAACATAAGGTTTGCGAGGTCTTGGAAAAGAGTGCCTCGCGAACTGCGACCTTCAGCAGGTCAGGCTACACACTACTACCTGAGGTCTTTCAACTCAGATATTTGCCTACTTTTGAAGATAGCCCGAGTCGATTCCTTCCCTGCCCTATACGAAGCTGCCCAACAAGCAGAGTTAGATATAATCTCCATAGGCAGACTCCCGCATAGAGTGCAGCCCCCTATCTATCCTGATTTTCCTCAGTCCCAGTACCCATCGGCCTCTGGTGTGATGCCTTCATCATCAAGTCAGCACCCCCAGCAGCCATGGAATCCGACACCAGTTGTAAACCCCTACGGCCCTCCTCAAATACATTATCCTAACCCGCCGCCTCCTCCTCCGCAGTATCCCGCACTCCCTGCTCCCCCACAGTACGCGGCGTATTCTGCACCCCCGCCATTGGCTACATTACCTCCGCCGGCTCAGCTGGCGCCTGCAAACAATGATATACAAAATAAAATCCTCCAAGAGGTACGGGCTCTAGCATCTGGGTATCATACCATGTCTAATGACATGACAATAATGAAGAAGAAGCAAGCCCAGATGGAGTTCCTTCCAAGGAGACCGTATCCTCCTCCGACGCTAACAAAAGACCAAGCCGCAGAACGACAAGCTCAAAGGCAACCCCCTGCAAGAAATGTTGCCATTGAGGATCAACCTGGAACTTCTGACCAGGTTAACTGGTGCTCCATGTGCAACGATCCACACTCAGAGGAAGGGTGCACGCTGCATCAGCATTACCTCCAGACCCTGGTAGGCAGCGCCATAGAGGATGAATTATACATGATCCTGGGCGATGAAGGCAACTTTGCCATCCCAGAAGAAGATCCTGCGTTGCTCCTGCCTAAGGAAGGCAGAAAGCCCGTTGAAGCTACCACGGCCCAAGCAAAGCCATTGAAGGTTTACGCCAGAAGAGAAAAGGCGCAACCTGCTGGGCCACCACCTGGCAAGTCACTGTGGCCCCATACAACCAAGGAAAAGTTTCCTGTGCCCAAAGCTCCCGCAGTAAAAGCTCCCGCAGCTCAGCCTCCAACTGAAACAAAAGAACAAGCTCAGGAGAAGCTGAGATATCCGTCGCTGACAAAAAGACAAAGAGTCGAGGCCATGCAGCAATACCAGACTAAGTATGAGCCGGCGAAAGAAACGGAAGGAGCCAGCACTTCAAGCTACAGCATAGTTGACGAGTTGAAAAGAACCCCCGCAAAGATAAGCATGAGCCGGCGAAAGAAACGGAAGGAGCCAACACTTCAAGCTACAGCATAGTTCATGCTGTACATATTTCTTGTGGCTGGCGGGGATTGTTCCTTGTGACTGGAATGTCTCAAAACTGTGACTGAGTGTCAATATTGACTGAAATATCTTAAACCTGTGACTGAATGCCAATACTGGCTGGCTGTAGATGGAAGTGTGAGAGATGCCAACGACAATACTGAGAATATATGAATTTGTTGTGTATGGCGGCAGCCCCTAAGAATGTTAAACTTCACACCAAACCCTTGTGATGGCTAACGGCAGGCTTTCTGGGTATATTGTGCTTCCAATGCTAACGACAGGCCATAAATTGAGTATAATGTGCAATAGAACAGCAATGCTCTCCCTAGACTTCTTCACAATGAACTTCAACCTGTGTGATAAGCCCTAGTTCTCCATAGTCTCCATGAAACTGATCCAATAAGCACAATTGTAAATCCTGGGTAGATTTACCACTGAAAGACTTAAGGGGTTTCGTCCTTAGCCTCCAATCCAAGAGGGTTTTCGTCCTCTAGATGATATCTTGCAGGATTTCGTCTACAAGAGGGTTTTATTTCAGCTTGAGAGCCAAATACAAGTAGAGAAGAAAAATGAGTTCAATAATCTGCAAATGAGCCCCCAAGTCCCCTTTTATAGATAAATTCTTATAATTCTTCATTGAGGGGAGAAACCCTAAAATGACTTAAAGCACCCATTAAATATTAAATTATATCCTTATGTCTCCTAGCACTTTATTTTAATATTTAAAACACCCCTAAGTCACATTACCCTTATATCTCCCCCCTTTATTATTTTATTTTATTTTACTTTATTTCCCTATCAAAAGCCACACTAAATGAAAATAACATCACACTTAATGAAAATAACACCAAACTCACAAAATACACACCGCACATCACACCACACTTATATACAAGGTAAAATCCAAAAATGGGTCATTACAACTATTCTCTCTTCCCCTCATATTTCTTCTGTTCCCACTTCTCAAATCCCCCTCACTTCTTCTGTTGCGCCCATCTCACCTCTACTAAGTGCAACCTTAGTTCGAAGGTCACCAACAGGCATGCCTACTCTAGTCTTAGGGCCATCCCATTCACCATTACCAACTTACAACATCCCATATTAGTTTGTCACACCATCATTAATGTCACCATCATCAACTATTCCACCATCCTCCATGCTTCCTTTGGTCTTCCATATTGCAAGTATTGTCATGTCGCCTCATGTGTCCTCATCTCAACCCTTCTCATCACCCATCATCACCCTATCAATGCCATCGTCTATATTGCATCAGAACAATATCCTTACCAATGCAAGAAATCAACAAGAATTCGTTGTGTTTGGAAGCAATAGAGCCCCGCTTAGTAGATCCCCTCGTGGGAGCACCCTGCTTAGAAGATTCATCACACATGCTAAGGTAGAAGATAGAGCAAGGCAAAAATAGCAAGAATTGGCTATGGAAGTGGAAGAGCCCCATTTGGGATAGCTCCACTTGGTAAAGCCCTAATCAAAAGCGCCTTGCTCGGGTGTGTCAACTCAACAACTCCCTGCTTGGGTGTGTCTTCTCAACAGCACCCCACACAAGAGAGCCTTGCTTGCAATGCCCTGCTCACAGAGCCCTACTTGAAAATGCCCTGCTCACAGAGCCCTACTCGACAATGCCCCACTCAGGAGAGCCCTGCTCACCATCGTACATTGCATCTATTTTTGGCTACATTATGGTACATTGCGTAGTCTATTTTTGGCTAGGTTTTCAAGTATAGATAAGCCTGATGCTCATTGTAAAGGGTCATTTTGCCTTCAAGCATACCAAAGCTACTCTTTGGAGTAAGACTGTACTGAATATTTCAAAGTTGAAAATCAATAAAGAGTTGTGCATGGCATTCCGATTCAACTGTCTTTGACCTTTTGTTTCATGAATGTGTGAAATCAATGGCTTTGCCCCTTTTTTCCCTTATTAGCCCTTTTTTATTGTGTTGCAAGTTATTTGAAGATCTTACAATGCTAAAGTTATTCAGTCACTGTTGGAATCTCTAATCGCACCAAATATGAAACCTTGCTATGGTTTTGGCCGTATTTTACGTTTCTTTTCTCTTGCACCTTTTCCCTCTTAACAAAGTAGATTAGATTTGTTTTCTGGATTTTTAGATTAGTTCCATTCCTTATGTTTTCAGCTTAGTTAGAAGGGAACCAGCCCAAGATCCATAGGTTGGGGAGAATAAAACCCTCCCCATCCATTTGTCGAATTGCAATCATGGGCGCAAATCACACTTGTCTATTTCCATGTTCAACAATTAACAATGTAGATATACATCACAAAATTTTGCATGCATTCAATGTCCAAATCCCATGAAGTTTATAGAACTATCTCCTACGTAGAAGTTGGTGTATCCTTGTACAGGGACAGGTAGCTACCATAGTCCCCATCTAGCTATTATACTTTCTCAATCTCCTTCCAAACCTCATCCTGGTCCCCAAAAATAAATTTATAAAGACCACACACAAACACAACATATGAGTCTCACCTACAATATATGAGTCTTCTATTGGTATCTCCATACAATATTATGCTACTACTACATCTTTCATCACTTTGTTGTAGCTACAACTTAAATACTTGTTGACCACTAAAATCATCAAACAAGATTTGCACCCTTGACCACAGTTCAACAAATGGATGGGAAGGGTTTACTCCTCCCAACCTCTAGATTTGGGCCAATTCCCAGTAATCTAGCTGAAACAATGTAAAAATCTAAGCTAAATAAACAAATAAATCTGATCTATACTTGCAAGAGAATAAGCAAATGTGAAAAAGTAAAATATGGCCAAAGCTGTAGCAAGATCAATCTTGATCCAATTACAATATCTAGCATTGATTGCATAAGTTCAATGCATCAAATATTTGAATAACCTAAAATAAAACGAGAGAGAGAGAGAGAACAAAGAGGGGGAAGGACAACGGAGCCACTAATTTCACATATTCATGATTCATGAATAAAGAGGTCTGAGACAGTTGATTCACAAACACCATGCATAGTCTTTCATTAATTGCAGTCCAAAATAACAAGTACAATCTGATCTCAAAGAGTAGCTCTAGTATGCTAGATAGCCAAAAGGACCTATACAAATGAGTCCATGGCTCTTATTTATAGATGAAGTCTAGCACTAAAGGACAAAAAATGCCATAATGACAAGCAGGGCGCACTACTTTTCGACATAGAAAATCAGCACAAAATTGCTAAGAAGGTAATAGGGTGCATTGGTAATTGTCGGGGTGTGTCAATTTGAAGCAACGCACACTTGCACTGGACGGGGTGCATTGCCTTCAGGTGTGCGCATTGTTAATACGTAGCCAATTTTTGTTGATTTATTCATTACTTTGTCTTCTGCCTCAACTTGTGTGAAGGATCTTCGTTCAAAGCATGAAGGTAGTAGCAAGCTACTACAATTCTAGTGGCTCCAGGGGACATCAATTATGATTGATGAAAGATCCTAGATTGTGCGTTATTCTTTGGCACAGAGTCAAAATTGAGGCCATCTCACAACAAAACTACAAAATCATGAGTTACCTTTGTTTAGCTCCAAGGCAACAGGTTTGAAAGTGCCTAAAAATTTGCATCAAAAAGTGGGTCCAAAGTACAGATTGCCTTGGACACACCTAATGCTATTAGAGAGAAGTGTCATTGTATCTATAGTGACTTATGGACCAAGGAGGATGAGGATACTAGTTTGTTGTGATGACATAGATGATGGCATAAATAGGGTGATGATGGGCAATGAGAGGGTTTAAGATGAGGACACATGGAAATGACACAATAACGCTTGCAGTCTGGGGAACTAAAGGACGCATGGATGGTGATGGAATAGTTGGTGATGGTGGCATCAATAACGGTGTGACAAACTGAGATGGGATGTTGTAAGTTGGTAATGGCAAATGGGATGGCCCTAAAACTAGAGCAGGCAAACCTGTAAATGACCCTTGGACTAAGGTTGTGCTTTCTAGAGGTGAGATGGGTGCAGCAGAAAAAGAGAGGAGGATTTTAGAAGTTGGAACAGAAAAAATAAGGGGGGAAGTGTAGCACAGCAGTGGGTATTCCAACGGTTGGAGGAAAAATTGGAATAACAGATTCTAGGAGCCAACTAAGACTACAGTCATTGCCAGTCCAACTCTTGACATAATCAGCACTTGTACAACAATTTTGCTAAGTACTCGTATGACATAGTCACTTGTATGACACAATCACTTGTACGACACGGTTGGAATATCGACAATCTTCCTACAACTTCACTCCAATTGGCAATTCCTTGTATGGAAACAACTATGTCTCTTTCCTTGTACAACAACTTTTCTTGTATGGCACTGGCAATGTCCTTCGTAGGACAAGTCCAACTGCAAATATTTGTACGACTCTCATCCAGTTACTCTAGACTGCAACTCCTGTCTGCAACCTGCAACTCCTGCACACACAGAACTTGGCATACACAACCTGCAATCCTACAACAATAATGTATCACACAACATACACACAAAGATAGAAATGGAATATCATTTGCATTATTTCATTGCCTGAATGGCATTGGCAACACACATATGACTGCACTTGCAATACATAGAATACTCTCACTCACAAGACAATGTGGAAACCTCGTACTGTCTCATGCACTATGCTCTCTCTTGTACCTACTCTCTTGAACAATGGGGGGGTCCTATTTATCATTTAGTCCTGGCTGTTGCCAACAACAACTTCCAGGACACCTCACCACTTAACTGTCTCCCCCTTCGAATGTACACTAGATACCCTCATTGCACATTACATTATATTGCAATTTATCAATATTATGACAAAATTGCATTACATCCACATTTCCTTTGCATTTACATTAACATTTAACTCTCATTTGAATTTACATTTATATTTCAATTTCATTACAAAATTTAGTGCATATTTTGCTAAAAAGCCTACTTTGGCTGCTTTGGTGACTGTCCAGAATTGGTGCCTACATTTGCCCTCCCCTTTAGCTTGGTCGATGTCCTCATCGTCGACAATCTCTACTCCTATGTGCTAGGGTCCTGCTAATGCTAAGAAGTAGGTATGCCTCCCATCTCTTTGATCTGCAGATCAAGGGCCTTTGTCTCTCCCTTCTCCTAGCATAGTTGAGGTACCGATCCCATTGTATCCCATAATTATTTGCTCTCTACTTGGTCTCTACCAACTTAGCCAATATTTGTTCTTCCCTCTTCGCAAATGCAGCTTCCGCTTCCTTCCTTGCTGCCTCAACAGCTTTCTTCACTATCTCTGCCTTACTTCTGGCTGCATCTTCTAGCTGCTTGCCCTTGTCCACAATGATCTGATCAAGAGCCTTTTCTTCCTCGTTCTTCTTCTCCAATAGTTGTTCCCTCATTAAACACTCGGATTTCAGCTATTCGAGCAGCATATCCTTTTCCCCAACCTCGTTCCTAAGCATTGCGAGTTCTGTTTCAGCACTCTTTCATCAGCCAAAGTTTCTCCTCTGCCTGGTTAGCCAGTTCCTCTTTGGACTTATGAATCTTCTCCACACCCTTGGCTGACCACTTGATCAAGTATGTCAAAACGTTTATTTGGGCATATGTCTTCACTAGTTCAGGTGGAAGCTTCACATCACACCTGTTTCATCCTATGCATAAGGGGCTAAATTTGCCTCATCAATGTTATCCCTTGTTGGCTGCCTATAAATGGTCTGAGTTCCCGTTAGCATGTTTTCTATTCTAGTCATGCTCTGCACACTGCCAGTCTCTAACTCCCATGGCAGATTCTAGTGAATATCAGAAAGCTTATTCATCTTTTCCCTATCTTATGCCCATTGCACTAGCTTGCCTATCTCATTCTCCACCATCAACTACCATTTTCGCCATTGTCCAACACATCCAATCTAGAACTCCAACCTCGCTCTATCTATGGCTCTAGAAATTTTCTTGAAGAAAGTATCAACCTACTCATCTATACAGTCCCCTAGAGCTGGTGGTGTCCTGAAATTTGGCACTTCTATTAGGAAATGATCACTCCCATCGACCTCTATGTGTCTGCAGTGGTGGTTTCGTTGGCATTTTTGCCACATTAAATTTTTTGACAAAATTTTGCCTAAGTATGAAGCTTTAAGCGGCAAAGGGTGTGCAGAAGTGCTGGCATTTTCACAGGCCCGAAAAGAGGATGATAAAGTGGATGAAATGATCTTTGGATACTTCATCATTGCAAATCTTTTCGCAAGCTTTTTGGCAGTTTATTATAATAGGCGATTGGGGAAGCGGATCAAAAGTTATGACCCCGGGAAGCAAGGCCAGCGAAAGCCCATTTCAGGCTGTAAAATTCCTCTAAGGCAAAGGCACCTCGAGTTCGCTCCGTTTCCGAGCGATTCTCCGCCTCACTCCCCTCTGTCAGCTAACCCCGGCCTCGCTGTGCCCCGGAGCGAACTTCAGCCCAAGACGTGGGAAAAGGACTAAGTAAGAGGCCCCCAATATCGCTCCAAAGCATAGCGAGTCCCGGTCTCGCTCCAGAATCCAAGCGAACTCCAGCAGGCGGGCACAAATAATGTCTAAGGCAAGGACCCCGTCTTCGCTCCAACTCCCCAGCGACTCCCGTCTTCGCTCCAACTCCCCAGCGATTCCCAGCATCGCTCCCATATTGCAGCAAATGTCGGCCAGGTGTGAGTGAACATCGGCCAAAAATCTCAAATTCGCTCAAATTTTGAGCGATTCTCAGAATCGCTCCCCTTCGTCAGCGAACCTCGGCGTCGGCCAGAATCTCAATTTCGGCTAGAATCCCAACGTCGGCCAAAGTGCCCTATGTCAGCCAGAATCCCGATGTGGCCAGAATCCCGACGTCGGCCAAAGTGCCCTATGTCGGCCAAAATCTCCATGTCGGCCAAAATCTCTATGTCGGCCATGATGCTCAGGTTCGCTCCCCAAATCCAGAAATCCCAGCATCACTCCCCTTCATCAGCAAACCTCGTCTTTGGGGCAGTTTCCAGCGACCAACCGCAAACTTCGGGGGTGTCAAAATCAGCTAAGGCGTGAAAGAGTTTCCCCAAGTTCGCTCCTCCATTTCAGCGATTCTCAGCCTCGCCTGCTTCCCCAGTGAGCCCCCGACGTCGCACCATTTTCAACAATCAGCGGCGGAATATCAAAAATTTTCTAAGTTCGAAACAGTGCCAAGGTTCGCTCCAGTTCTGAGCGACTCCCGGGATCGCCCATGCCCTTGTGCGACTCTCGGGTTCGCTCCAGTTCTAAGCAACTCCCAAGTTCGCTCCTTCATGGAGCGATTCTCGGGATCGCCCCTCCATTACGGCGAGCCACGACTGTGTAAATCCCAAGGCATAGAAGCTCCCAGGGTCGCTCAAACTAGGGTTCCTCAAGTTCGCTCAGGCGCTGAGCGATTCTCAGCATCGCTCTCTTGTGACGGCGATTCTCAGCTTCGGCCTAGGCATGGGCGACTCTTAGCAGATTTTCAAACAGACTCAAAGGGCAAAGTAGGTGGGCGTTCAGAAGTGCATTAATGACACGTCAACTCAGATTTCAACCCAGGACACGATGACAGACCTCTTAAGCATCCCAAAGGGCAAATTGTACCTACGACATTAAAGAGACATGCCTTCTCAGCTGCCAAAACAGTCCAAAGCCGTACCAGACGCACATGTGGACCTTGTCCTAGGTACGCTGACAGTCAACAGGGGTCAAATCTCACCTACTTCGGCAGTCTTGGGGTTCTGTGCATCAATGTAATTTGGGGGGAAAATTCTGCTATAAATAGCAGTTCACTTTCATTGTAAAAGGGGGGGAACATATTGCTAGAGAGTTGCTGTAATCAGACGTTTGCATCAATACAAAGGATCCTTGGCTCTAATTCTATCTCTTTCTTTTATGTTGCCTTTTGCAAGTATTTCTGCTTCATGTTCATTTATTTTTCTGATTGTTGTAATTCTGCACTCTGGATTAGGGCATTGGACATTAAGTGAATCTGGAATTCTGGCTGAAGGATACATAGGAAGGAATCGCAGTGTTAGTTTCTGTTACATGCTTTGTTTTGATTGTTGTTAGTTTGGATATTAGTTAGTAATCGTGCTGCTTGTTCTTCCCCACTCTTTACTACGCTACTTTCAATTTCTTTCAGTCATTTCCCAATTTCTTTCCAGTTCTCTCATCTAAAAACCCCAAGTAGATTAGTATAGGAGTCGGCCTTCTCCGGAGATTGGCACGGAAGGCATCCCTTCCTTCCGGCCTTTCAAGGTTGGTCCGGGTCTAGGGTGCGTATGCAAACCAAATCCTTTCCTAGGGCGGATTCGTGACCAAAAGTTTCTTCTTTGTCTTCTCCACAATCACCTCTCAGGTTGTTCCTTGCCTTAGTATACCCGTCGTACTGCATCAGTTGCCACCATTACCTATTTTGCTTCTAGTTCTTGTTCTAATGGTTGGCTGTCATTTCCCTTATACATTACTCTAATTCTGATGTAGTCTCTTTCCCCTTTTCTCCTTGTTCAACTGGCACTGTTTTGTTTCTAGCCAACTCTTCCCTTGTGGATGTAATTTCATAATCTGCATCCTCCAATGGCAGTGATCCACATGGATCCCTCTACTGTACTGAAGATGCTGGAACATTGAAAATATTAGGTGACTCGATATTTCCCTCTTGTTCCTCTTCTTGTCCTTCCACACCTCAGGTGGTTTAGTCTCCTTTTTTATATCCACAACTTCGATTGGCACGTGTTGTTGCGTTGTTTTGCATTCTTATTCATGTTCACCTTTTGCAACAGACTCCTTAGGTTACTGCTCTTCCACTCCAGCCCTCTCGTGAGTCTTTTCTCTGCTTGCAATGCCTCTCTGCATGGTCAGACTCACTGGCTGTGTAGGTTCCTCCAATTGCATTGTCTTTCATGGTCTTCCACACTGTTTGCTTCTACTCTCCGTCGTTCTCTTCGCACTACCACCAACACCTGTTGTGGCCTGCTGTGGTGGTTGTTGCTCCTCTAGTTGGTGCTCTGCTTGAGGTTGATCCTTCGTCCACTGATACTCTAACCTCCTATGCCTCTTCTCTTCTGCATCAACTTTGTTCTCAATTGTTCTTTAGCTTCCTCTGAATCCTTGCTCTCTTCCTCCTCTACAAGATCCTATGTCTTTCTCTTCAACATGTTCTTCCTCTTTACCGAAGTACCTGACTTGGTCAGTAGCATCATATACATCCAACTCAATGTCTTCTTCCTCTTTACTGGAGTTGTCGATTGTCATCACCTTGAAGAAAGAGGCAAACCAAATCCCCATCTGTGTAGGTTTTAGAAGTTTGAATGCTGTGACAATAAAGGATCCTTTTCCAAATCCGTTAATTGATTCAATTTTGGAGGAAGTTGCCGGACATGAAATCTATTCATTTTTGGATGGATTTTCTGGCTACAACCAAATAAGTATCATTGAGGAAGACAAGTTGAAAATGACTTTTGTAGTGGAAAATAGCATCTCGGTATATGCAATGCCCTAGCCACATTCCAAAGAATAATTCTATATATTTTTGAAAAGATGTCCACTAGGAAATTCAAAGTCTTCTTGCATGAATGGTCTTTGTATGGGAATAAGGACAAGCATTTGAAGGCGCTAGAAGAATGTTTGAATCTGTGTGTGAATATTCGATTTTCATTGAATCCCAAGAAATGTAAGTTGTTGATGCCATATGGGACGTCGTTGGGGCACGTGGTATGTAAGGAAAGGTTGAAGACTAATCTTGACAAGATTCACATTGTGATGAGTATGGAGGTGCCATAAGACGTGAGTTCATTGAAATCCTTTCTAGGACATGTTGGGTACTATAGGCTGTTCATCAAGAATTTTTCCCAAGTGTCCCACCCATTGAATGTATTGACACACAAGAATATTTCTTTCAGATGGACAAAGAAGCATCAGAAGGTCTTCAAGGAGTTGAAGGCGAAGTTGGTTTGTGTGCCCATTTTGGTGTTTCCGGATTATGATAAGGAGTTTCACATCCATGTTGATGCGTCCAATTTTTCAATTGGATGCAGTTTGGCCTAGGAGGGGCATTTTGGGCCTGATCAACCATTTATTTTTCCAGTCAGTTGTTTTCTAGAGTAGAGAACTATAGCAAAATGAAGAGAAGCTTTAGGAATGATCTATGTAGTTCAAAAGCTTTAGGAATGGTCTTGCTAGTTCAAAAGAAGAGAAAAGATTAGGAAGCTTCAGAAGAGGAGGCAAGTGCAAATTCATAGGGAGTTGATGAACAGCTGCAAATGGAGCTAGTGTGGAAGGAGAAACAGTGTAGGAGGTTGGGACAACAGTGGATGGGAGCTCAACCTCAGCATTAGAAGGCAGAGAAGCAGTAGTCATAGGCAAAACCCTCACAGTAGGCCACAACAAAAGTGAGTGGCAAAGAGCAACGGATGACAAAGGGTCAAAGCAAGAAGCATGGGATACCATAGGTAGCAGTGCAAGAGGGAGCTTCTACACAAAACAAAATTCAATTTGTGTAGGAAGCCACTACAAGTATGCGGATGACTTCAGAGAGGGTTGCAGTCGATGAACAACAACCAACAGACAGAGTTGCGCATACAAGATAGGAGACGAGGAGGAGAGCGCAACAATTGGAGAAAAGGACTGCATAGCAAGCACAAGAACCAATCATTGTAGATGTGGATGCAAATGTTCAAACTGCAATGGATGTTGCATAGGAGGAAGGTGAAAGGAGCATGCGGGTAGAGTATGTCAACTCACCCGATAGTTTTGATAGTACACCATTATAGTTTGCACAAAAAGTGAATCCATGTGGATCATCCCCACTAGATGAGGATGAGAAAATTTAAATCACATCTGTAGTACAAGAGGTGGCACCAACACTAGTTGTGCCAGAGGAGAGAAGGGAGAAAGGAAAGCAGACTGCATCAGAATTCAGTTTGTGGTAGAAAGGCGAGGGAAGCCAACCATTGAAGGAGCGAGGAAGAGAGCAAGGAATTGTGGTAGAGGTCACAATAACTGATGCAACACACCTGGTTCAGGAGGGCAAGGTAGCCAAAAGAATGATCAACCTGACAAGTCACGATGGAGAGGACATGGAGGAAATGACCACTAAAGACGATACAAACATGAAGTTGGTGGAATATGCAAGCGAGCATTTCATCATTGAAGAGTCGAATTAAGGAGACCATCGATTCTGGGAGAACAAATTAATGAGCAGGTTGATGCAATTTTTTGAGAAGGTGACCGAATTGTTTTATAGAGTCCGTAGTGAGTTCAAAGTAAGATGCATGGGAGAATGGCAACCATGGCAGATGATATTGGAGAACAAGTTGGAAAAAATGGTGCATTGGGCTCGTGATGATGAGCGTATGAAGACGTTTGCCAAAATACATCAAATGCAGCCATGGGAGCTAGAAGACAATGTAAAATCAATGTTGGAATTGAAGAAATTGCCAAAGAAAACTCAGATACTTTATAGACATCCTTCACGAGTGTACATTGATGAAGGGAATTTGGCAACTTGTCTAAAGGAGTAAGCAAGTGTCAAGTACATCAAGCTTGCACCTGAGATGGTTAAATCGCATGCAAAAATGAATTTATTGGCATACATGATTTAGTGGTTAGCCACGGGACTGGAGAAGTTTCAAGAGAAAAATGTAGAGCAGGCTAACCAGTTGAGGGATATGGAGGTACAACTTCAGCAAGTGCAAGAGGACGTCAAAGTGTGACTAGCAAAGTTGAAGGAGGTTGGGGAGAAGAAAAAGAAATTGAAGGAACAAAATCAGTTGATCGGACAATTGAAGTCAAAATGCACGATGAGGGAGCAGTTGTTGGAAGTGAAGAATCAGGAGGTAACTCACCACGATCAACTGATAACTGAGAAGGATGAGTAGTAGTCGATTACAACAAGGAGAGAGGCTGAAGTAGCCAAGAGGGAGGTTGAAGCTGCGCAAAGGGAGGCCGAGTTGAAAGCTAGGCTAGTAGAAGTCAAGCAGAGGTTGAATCATTACGACGTGCAGTGGGATCAATACTAGGTATGCCAAGACACTAAAGGGAGAAACTGAGGCTTTGAAATTGGAAATTCAGGAGCTTGGAGGTGTACCTGTTCCTACACCCCAACATCAATAGAAACCAAGTCCCTAGGAGCAGTAGTCATCAACGAGGACGTCGACCAATTTAAAGGAAAGGGTAGATGTAGGAGCTAGTTTTGACCAGCCGAAGTAGTGTACATAGTAGTAATAAGTGTGAAATGCACATGTAAATGTAAATGTAAATACAAATGAAATGGAATGTAAACGTAAAAGAAATGCAATTTTGTAGTGTGATGACGTCATTGTTTGATTAATTGCAAATGTAAAGTGCAGCTAATGTATGTATTATGCATAAGCAAATGGGAAAGTAGTTATGGGTGAGGTGTCTCAGGCAACAGTTGTTGGCAACTACCAAGCCCCAAAGTTAAATAGGACCCCCCATTCATTTGTGCAGTACCATGTATCACGAGGAGACTATCATTGTAGACACCATCAAAGAGGAAGTGCTAGGAGAGCATCTATAGTCTATCTGTAGATCCATTATTGCATTATATTACCAAGGGAGATGTTTTGTAATGTTAATGCCATATCGGCAGAATTTTACAATGATGATTCATCCTTCATCTGTGTGATATGTGTTATGTATGATATTGTTGCTGCTAGTAGATTGGTAGATCGTGGTTGTGTCAAGTTCTATGTGCAGGTGTGGAGTAGAGTTAATGCTAAGACCATTGTACGAGAAGTTGCAGCCCAAAAGCACCGTACGAGAGTTGTCGTATGAGTGGAGCAGTTGGGGGTGTCGTTCAAGTGAGCAAGTTAGTTGTTGTTCAAGTGTTGTCGTACAAGTGCTGCCATACAAGTCACTTGCCAAGTGTTGTACAAGTGAGCAAGTTAGTTGTTGTTCAAGTGTTGTCATACAAGTGCTTGCCATACAAGTGGATTGCATAGTTGTTGTACAAGTCACTTGCCAAGTGTCATACAAGTGAACAAGTTAGTTGTTGTTGAAGTGTTGTCGTACAAGTGCTTACCATACAAGTGAAGACCAAACCTGCCGTACAAGTGGATCACTTGACTGCCGTACAAGTGCATTGTCACTTGACTGCCATACAAGTGCATTGTCATTTGATTGTTGTTCAAGTGGAATGTTGAGTCAGTGTGAAATTGCATTGACTGCAGTCTTGCTTGGCCTCTAAATCTGTCATTTTGTTCCTCCACCGTTGGAATACTCACCACCGTGCTCTATGGCCAAAGTAGAACAATGATCTGCATGACATAAAATGTTGTTGATCCTAAAAGAGATCATATTCGAGATGGACAAAAATCTATATTGAGATCAATAAATGTAAATAAAACAAATTGAACCCAAAAATAAAAACCTAAAGGCTCCACCAAACGCAATTTAGATGAATAAGCCTCCAAAAGTAGAAGATTTTGCTTTAGTCAAATGTGCTCCTCCATGAAAGGCAAATGAAGATAAAGTTGCATTTAGAAGTGCTGCATAAGTTTCCGATATAGAGAAGTGAAAAATGTTTAAAATTGCACTAGTTTATATGAAGCAAAGGAGAAGAATTATAGACAACATATGTATCCCTTCAAAGACATAATGGTCTTATAATATGTTTTCTCTGACTATTTACAAGAAAAAGAGGATTTCCTTATAGTTTGATAACTCTTTCAATTGTGAAACATAGAAAAAGTATATACAAAGTTGTGAAAGGGAAAGTAGTCCACATTATCAGATCTTTGCCCACAAATATTCAAAACAAACACACAACTTTTTTGTTTTTGAAGACACTCCAAGGTCATGCCAAAGCACCATCTAGAGGTTGAATCAGCTCCTATGGTAGACAGAAAAATAATTAAAAGTAGCAGCTCTATCAGCTAAAAACATTTTGGCCCTAATGGAAACTTGGATGTTTGGCACAATTTCTAAGTCAGGACAAAATTGTATTTTTAAGGCTGAATGGAATCTCCCTATGGAAAAGAATGTTCATTATGATTCAACCTGTCTGTCATAAAATTTTCATTCCATTTTGAAAACCTTTTTCCAGCACAATTCCCAATAGCATGGAAAGAAAGCATATGGAGGTACAATCTCAGAAGGTTATAAAAGGTTTAAAATATTTAAATAATCAAATCTGCTATCCTACAAAGATGTAGAATATAAAGAAAGCATTTGTATAATTTTTTTTTCCTTGTAAAAATTTCCTGTTAAAAATCCACTGCAGGTGAGATTTATCGTATTACTTCAACCACATATTCAGAAAACAAATAAAAAATTTAGAAGGGAAAGAACTATGGTTGAAGAAAGATGGGTAGTTATCACTTTAAGAAATCCATAGAAAGCAACTTCCCCTTATAGGCAAAGACTCAATGTTCTTATACCATATTATGTTTTACAAATTAGCATTCTTTAGAACAATGACAAATACTTTGTCCGTTCCTTTCCTCTTAAACAAAAGATTAACTTGACTCACTTGTAAAAAGAAGTAGCATCTGTTGATTTCATAAAACCTGCTCTATGTTTAGAGTCATCTTTGAATAGGGGGAAACTACTATATTATGTTATTTATTCTTATAGTTTGAACTTTGTCAAAATTTGTCTCCAAGTAAATATTCTTACAATATTTGCTAGAGATGGTCCAAAAAAAACAATATGAGTACTTACAATATAAGATATAGAGGATGGACTGATCAAAGAATTTGTTGTCTGCACTTCAAATTTCCAGTCAGGCACATAAAGGCCATACAAAAGCCCCAAATAAAGCACAGATAATGCAAATGCAACCAACCTGCAAAGAAATAATTATCACGTAAAAAATAAATCAAAGGAAAACAAACAACCAAACAAAAAAATGATTGTAAAATGGATATAAATAGCATTAAATAAACAGCAATGTCCATTTTGACAATAATGAAATGTTAAATCCTTGTCATTGTGTTGCTTTAGCATCTTCATGAAGAATCAAATATGTAAACTAAGCAGCATAGCTCATCAACTCAGAATCAATGTTATCATGCAAGGAGGCTAAACAAACATGCTTATAAACTATCAAAGAAAAGAACAATATAATATTGTGGCATTAGGAACCATGTTTAGAAACCTTAGGATGCCCTTATACGAATTATATCTATGATTTGCTTGTCAGGATGCAAGAGTTGGTGAATATTTTTCGAAATATGGCTGCAAAGAGAACACATACTTGTTTTACTGCTTTCCTGCTTCCTACAGGACTATCTAAGCAATTCTTGCTCCTTCTAAAAAAAATCCATTAAAATGTTGTCAAATTGTCATTTCATCATAAATTACTACTTGATAAATTAAAAATTTTATTAAGGAAAGCAAGACAAATCATACATAAGTACTATGATCTTAATGTCATCACAGAATGAATTATTACATCATTAATTATCTTACAAGGACTTGGCCAAAAGCCTTACCAAAAGAACAGAGTTATTAAGGAAAACTAATGAAAGGAATCTTTCCCCCTTCTCTCCCCTAAATGGCTATGGATTTCAATGAAGTGCATCACATAATTGATCTCTTTTGTTTGTCATACAATGACTGTCTTCCAGATTGAAAGAACAGGAAGGTAAATTACAAGTAATTGTTAACAGTAGTGACAATTCATGCATGCGCAAAAGAAGATCAGAGAAAAATATCATTTGAAATTTGAAACTACACATAGTCATCAATATATTGAGAATATGAACAGAAATACCAACATGAACACAACAATGATATTCAGCAATGTCTGCATCAACATACATGATACTATTGTCTGCAACATATACCACACATGTCTATTGCCAAAATGTAAGGTGCCTATAAATAAGGAATCTAGCAGGGGTACCTGTCTGCCAACTGACTACTAATTACATGTCAATGGTTGCTACTTGACAATGAACTCAACTTGTGCACATAATGACAAACACTTGCCATGCAAGACAACATGGCGACTGTCTACAAACACTTTGCATGCAAACTACATTATTTACATTACAAGAAAAACTACACAGACAAAATCTTATTTGTGTACTCATTTCTATACGCATCCTCCTAGGTATAAGTTGGTGCTTGGGATGGAACCACATTAAAACTAGCCGCGATATGTGCCCTCCCCTCTAGATTAGTCAACATCCTTGTCAACTATGTTGTCCCTAGGAAGTATGTTATGGAGATGGCTGAATTCTAACAGGTTCAGCACCTGTCCTCAAAGCTGTGTCTTCAATGCTTCAGTTTCAGCCTTCAACCTAGAGGAATAGGCTGAGTATCTCATCCACTAGAACCCACAGTGCTGCGATTTATTATCCAACCCAGTATTTTTTTCCCTTGATGCTACATTCTCCTCATCCTTAGCAAAAACATGCTGGTCCTTCACTGAATTCTCCTGCTGAAGCTGCCAAATTCACTGAAACTACTCCTCATTCTTCTTTTTCAGTTCCTCCACTTCCTATTAGCTCCTCGCCAATTCATCTTTAAGTTCCTTTTTCAACTGCCAAAGTTCACCCTCCAATTTTGTAATGTGGACTGTTTGTTGTCCCACCTTCAACCATGAACTACTCGTCATCTCATGGAATGTTTGCAGTCCTATCATCAGCCATTGCATAAGATAAGCCAAATAGTAAGTGGACTCCATCTCAGGTGCCAACTTGAATTTCTTCACCATTGCAAGAGTAGGATAAGGATCAAACTTATCCTTTGATAAGTATACATGGCAGTACGGTACAAAGCCTTGTACCTTCTGGAAGCTTTGTCAACCCTATAATGCTTTAAATACCACTACCATTACCCAGCTCCCATGTTTGATTTGTGCCATCTGGGTTAATCTCTTCATCCTCACTTCATCTTATGTCCAGCTCGTCAATTTGGCCACTTCAATTTCCACTTTTGGTGTACAAAGCTGCCACTGTCCAAGGGTACTGGCATCAAACTCATTCCTCACTCTTTCCAACACCCCAATCATCTTATCAAAGAAATTAGTAATTTGTTCATTGATGATGTCATCACTCATTGATGGTTGTCTCAAGTTAGGTAGTTCAATCATCATACACTCACTTGAATTGCTCTCCCAACTTGCTTCCTCATCATCCTCACTAACGCTTGGGTCTTCGTCATTCGCTTTAGGACATCCTTTGACTACTTTCCCCTTTGACTTATCTTGGATCACTAGTTGTTCTTCCAGTTTTGGCATATTCATACACCGCTACTTGGCTTTATTGGCCAACTTCCAAAGTCCTTGGTGTTATTGCTGGAACAACACCCTCTTGGGCAATTTCTGAGGTCATTGCCCCAAAAGAGAGGAGATGTGGACAGTGCTACTTCACCAAAAGCCCACAAAGGTGTGGCAAGACCCTCCTAATTGAATGGAGGAGGTGTTGTTGCCATCACATCTCTCAAAATTGACACCACATCTCCTCGCAGTCGAAGTGTTCTCAAGTCAAATCTAGGTGGTCCCATATCTTTTGCGGGTGTTGCATCCAATGCTTCCAAAGTAGCATTGACCTCCTCTATCTCCTTCATGACCTCGTCCACTATTGTCACCTCCTACTATGCTACCCTTGTCTCCTGTGTAGCTACTGTTGTCTCCTCCTGCTACATTGTCCTTGTCTCTTATGTAATTGTGTCCTATATCGGTCCTATGGTTGTTGATCCTTTGGATCCTTCTATTCCTCCACTTTAAGTCACGTTCAATGGGAATGCACAAGTAGGCACTGCACAAGAGAAAGCAGGTGGAGGAAAAGAGGGCTCCAAATGATCACCAACCAAAGGACCGATATAGGACACAATTGCATCGAAGACAAGGACAAATGTAGCAGGAGGAGACAACAGTAGCTACACAGGAGACAAGGGTAGCATAGCAGGAGGTGACAATAGTGGACGAGGTCATGAAGGAGATAGAGGAGGTCGATGCTACTTTGGAAGCATTGGATGCAACACCCGCAAAGGATATGGGACCACCTGGATTTGACTTGAGGACACTTGGACTGCAAGCAGATGTGTCAATTTTGAGATATGAAATGGCAATGACACCTCCTCCATTCAATCAGGAGGGTCTTGCCACACCTTTGCGCGCATTTGAAGAAGTAGCACGACCCACATCTTCCCCTCTTTCAAGGCGATGCCCATGGAGATGATCAAATATTGCACAAGAGGGTGTTGTTCCAGCAATAACACCAAGGACTTTGGAAGTTGGCCAATCAAGCCAAGTACCAACATATGAATATACCAAAAATGGAAGAACAACTGCTACTCCAAGATAAGTCAAAGGGGAAGTAGTCAAAGGAAGTCCTAAAGCGAAAGACGAAGCCCCAAGCGTTACTGAGGATGATAAGGAAGCAAGTTGGGAGAGCAATTCAAGTGAGTGTATGATTATTGTGCTTTATGCTACCATTGTTCGCTCAAAATCAAAGGTAAAGTCTACTAGTACTCCAACACAAAGGAGTGAACAGGTTCAACTCGGAAAACAACCATTAGGAAGGAACTAGTGCCTACAAAACCATTTACACAAGATCAAACAAGCAACAAAGAGGAAGAGGAGATACCCCAAGAGCCTCATCACCTATATAGTAAGGTCAGTAAGGAAAAAACTTTGGAGATCAGGAATAATATGGGTCTACCACTGACAAAGATAGCCCCTCAAGATATGAAGGTACTTATAGATAGTTCCTGTTGCCACATTTTGCACGGGGTGCCATGTCTTAAAAATTTTGTAAGGATGCTGCTTTGCCTTCCCTCTTTCTTCTCTCCCTTTCTTCATCATGTCCCTTCTACTCTTCTGCCATCAGTTTCAGCTTCTTCATCTTCTTTTCCATGTTTATGTGAGTGGGCAAATTTGCCCAAAAAATTCTTCTAAGTGTTGTTGTCCGCCCGACTGCGCAGTGCAGTCGGGCTGCGCTTATCCACTTTGGCGCACCTGGGCGGTATTATCAGGACGGTGCCCAGAAAATTTCTAAGTATAGAGCCGCCCGACTTCGCAGCGAAGTCGGGCTGCGCTCATAATTCCGTGCGCACCTGGGCGGCCTCAGTTGAAAAGTAGCCAGAAAATCGGCTAAGTGTTGGGACCGCCCGACTTCGCAGCGAAGTCGGGCGGTGCTCTAAGGACAGTGCGCACTTGGGCGGGCTCACTGTGAAGACGTCAAGAAAAAACCTAAGTGTTGAGCCGCCCGACTTCGCTGCGAAGTCGGGCTGCGCTCACCAAGTTGTGCGCACTCGGGCGGAAAATAGGAAAGTGCTGCTGAGAAAATCCTAAGGCATGAAGGCCCTCCCAATTGCACTGTTTCCACCCTGCGCCGTCCGACTGCACTCCAGTTTTGTGCGCAGTCGAGCGGGATAGAAATATAAAGGATGAGCTTTAAGATGTTTTTTCCCCCTCCATTAGATGCTGACAAATGTTCGGTCTTGAGATCTGAGCCAAGATGTGAGAGAAGGTGTGCCACCAGGGTACCGGACAGATGAGCGTGAACTGACAAGTTGTACCGCATCTGCCCTCATTCAAACTGACTCGAGGTTTCATCTACCGGATTGCCACGTAGCTACCATGTTTTCAGGCGGACCTTGCTGCAAGTACATTCCATACCCGCAGAGGTCAACATCAGCCGCTTTTTGCCGCTTTTGTCAGCTTTTCCAGCTTTTGTCAGGTCTGGGATTCTGTGCCCACATTGTAATCGGGAGGGGAAATTGCGTTATAAATAGCAGCCTCATATCATTGTATAAGGGTGGATGGGAGATATATTGCTAAGAGACTTTTGTAGCTGTGCGTTTGCTTTTGAATACAAAATATACTTGGCTCTATTAATTGTCTTTATCTTGTATGCTACCTTTGTTAAGTGTTTCTACCTCATGTTGCTTATATTGCTGATTACTGCTATTCTGCTTTCTGGATATCGGTATTGGTGGTTAAGTATATCTGGAATGCTTAAAGTGAAGGATACATAGGATAAAATAACATTAATAGTTTTTGTTACATACTTTGTTTAGATTGTTGTTAGTAATAGTGATTGGTTAGTTTTTGTGCTGCTTATCTTCCCCACCCGAAACAAGCATATTTATGTTTATTTCTGTAATTTGTAATCTCTTTCCTGCACTTTGAGCTAAAACCCCAACTGAGAAAACATAGGAAGCCGGCCTCCTCCGGAGATTGGCGCGGAAGGCATTCCTTCCTTCCGGCCTTTCAATCTGTTGGGCGAATCTAGGGCGCAAATAGATTAAAATCCTATCCTAGTGGCGGATTCGTAACCAACAGTTTCTCTGGCATGCCCGATGGGACCCGAAAGTCTCCCACCCCAAAACAGAATCAAAGCATCGGTGTTCGCTTCATTTCTATCAAATCTAAACACCTGGCGACTCTGCTATACCTGAACATTCTCTGAGTCCGTAAGACTGGTCCAATATCAAAAACACCTTCATGCACACAAGAAGGTGGAGAGCTAGGAATCCAGGACAATAGCCTGATTTTTACGAAATTGACATCAACGCTGCTGGAGAGCACGTAAGGCTGGCTGACTACCAAGCTCACCAAGACGATAGGTTCGAGCACGAATCTGAAGCTGAGATAGAAGCTGAAGTGGAAGAGGTTGAAGAAGTTGAGGAGGCCGAAGTTGAAGAACAGCCCACAACTTCAGACAGTACTGATACTAACTACACTGATCAGCTCGAAGAAGAGGAAGAAGACATGGCTGCCCAGAATCAACAGAATGATAATGACCTCTTCCCGACTGTTGATTCCATAGGCCCTCTTGCTCTAGCTGGACAAGAAGCTGTCTCGCCTGCTGCCTTGAAGTCCATTCCTACCTATGACAGCACGGGGAAGACAGCATATGAGCACATCCAAGACATTTTGGCCTTGGCTACACTGCACTCTATCACCAATGAGAGTGTTAAAACCCGACTGTTAGCTCTCTCTCTGCGAGGAAAGCTTCTCTACTAGTGGAGTTCCTTGCCGGAGGGGACCATCACGGGATGGCCCCAACTAGTTGGAAGGCTAGTTAAGGGATTCAATGAGTTCGTTGATCCCTCCTCATTGTTGCACCAATTTCAAAGCATTCAGCGCCATTCGCAAGAGGAGATATCAAACTTTAACGTGAGGTTCGCGAGGTCCTGGAAAAGAGTACCCCCTGAGCTGCGTCCTTTCGCGGGACAGGCTGCTCACTATTACCTGAGAGCTTTTAACTCGGACATTTGTCTAGTTATTAGGTTAGCCTGGGTCAACACTTTTCCTGCATTGTATGAGGTTGTTCCGCAGGCAGAACTGGACATGATTGCTATAGGCAGGCTCCCTCATAAAATGCAACCTCCGATCTACCCGGATTTCCCTCAGTCCCAATATCCGCCCGCTTCGGGTGGGGCCCCGTCTTCGTCCAATCATCACCCCCATCAGCCATGGAATCCTGCGCTAGTCATTGACCCGTATGGTCCACCTCAGATCCATTATCCTACTCCGCCACCTCCGCAACATCCAATGCTTCCTGCTCCCCCTCAATATCCGGCGTTTCATGCTCCACCATTAGCCACTGTTGCCACATTTGGCACGGGGTGCTATGTTTTCAGTTTTTGTAAGTGACCTGCTCTTTTCCTTCCTTCCTCTCTTTCCCTTTCTTCATTTCTCCCTTTCTCCCTCTTCCTCGCAGTTTAATTCCTCCCTCTTCCCCTTGAACTTTCCCCAGTAAGTTTCCAGCAAGTTTCCCTGAAAATGACTAAGTGTCAGGGCGCAACCCGACTTCGCCCCGAAGTCGGAGTGCGCCCTCCAGTTGGAGCGCAGTAGGGAATGCGAAGTGCGCAAGCAGACAGGAAATGAGCGAAATTTGACTAAGTGTCAGAGCGCAACCCGACTTCGGGCGAAGTCGGGTGCGCCTTGCGCCCTTTTTCCTTGGCGCACTTGGGAAGCAGTATGGCTAAAATCAGCTAAGTGTTCGGGCGCAACCCGACTTCGCCCGAAGTCGGGGTGCGCCCCCCTTTTTGGTGCGCAGTCCGAATGACAGTAAAAACAGCAAAGTGCCAGTGCGCAACCCGACTTCGCAGCGAAGTCGGGGTGCGCCCTCTGACCGGTGCGCAGTTGGGTAAGCAAGCCCAAAAATTGACTAAGGCACGGAGGCCTCCCCAACTGCGTTGTTTTCCATCTGCACGACCCGACAGCGCTCAAATCCTGGGCGAAGTTGGATAAACTGCCTTTCAAGGCAGCCATGTGTCACTCATCAGCATCTGACAAGTGTCCAACTTCGGGATTCGAGAACAAGGACAAGCATGGACCGCCCTATCTACTCCAACTGCCACCATTAAAGCTGATGTAATGTGCCATCTGCCACAGCTACCCGCACTCCTGCTGACCGATGGTTTGACCCGACACACCGCCACGTAGCTGTACAGCTTTCAGGGAGACCATGCCGCAAGTACAGTCCTACCCGACAGAAGTCAGCATCAGCAGCTCCTTGGCCGCTTTTGTCAGCTATTGTCTGGCCCGGGACTTTGTGCCCGTAAATGTAATCGGGGGGAACTTGAGGCTATAAATAGCCATGCAATGCATTGTAAAAGGGGGAAGGGGAATATACTGCTAGGGAACCATTGTAGCCGTGCGTTTGCCTCTAATACAAAGCATATACTTGGCTCTGCTTACTGTCTTTTATCTTGTATGCTGCCTCTCCTTGTCATTTCTCCCTCATGTTTCTTGTATCATTGCTTATCGTTGTACCGAACTCCGGACTCGGTATTTGATGATCAAGTATTCCTGGAATGCATAGATAGAGGATACATAGGATGAATGATAGCTGTAGTTTCAATGTATGTTCTGTATATGAATGTTGTTAGTAGTGGTGATTGATCGTTGTCGTGTTGCTTATTCCCCCCACCCAACTCCAATCACATTTGGATTCTCTTTCCGCACTTTTATCTCTTTCCCTGCACTCTTATCCTAAAACACTAAAACCCCACAGGAAGCCGGCCTTCTCCGGAGATTGGCACGGAAGGCATTCCTTCCTTCCGGCCTTTCAATCTGGTGGGCGAATCTGGGCGCAATTACACCAAATCCTTTCCTCATGGCAGATTCGTAACCAACAGTTTCTCTGGCACGCCCGGTGGGACATGGTAGTTTCCCACCCCCAAACAGAATCGAAGCACGAGTGCTCGCTTCATTGCTGTTAAAAATCAGAGCACCTGGCGACTCTGCAAATATCTGAATAATCTCTGAGTCCGTAAAGACCGGTCCTGACGCCTTCATGCAGACAAGAAGGTGGCGAGCAAGGAATCCGGGAAACCCGCCTGACTTTTACGAAATTGACATTGACGCTCCAGGCGAGCGCGTCAGGCTGGCTGATTACCAAGCTCGCGTAGAAGAACCCGAGGCTGAAATTCAAGAGGCCGAGGCTGAAATCGAAGAAGACGAGGCTGAAGAGCAATCTACATCCTCGGAAGGTTCTGACACCGAGTACACCACCGGAGGAGAAGAAGACATGGCTGCCCAGCAGAACGATGATGATCTCTTCCCGGCGGTAGACTCTACGGGGCCCTTGGCCCTAGTCGGACAGCAAGCTGTGCCCCCCGCTGCCTTAAAGTCTATCCCTACGTATGACGGCTATGGCAAGACGGCGTACGAACACATCCAGGACATTCTAGCCCTGGCTGCGCTACACTCCATTACAGACGAAAGTGTGAAGACCCGTCTGCTGGCCCTTTCCCTAAGGGGAAAGCTTCTCTACTGGTGGAGATCACTATCAGAGGGATCTATCACAGGGTGGCGACAGTTAGCCGGCAGACTCGTGAAAGGATGCAACGAGTCTGCTGATCCCTCTTCTTTGCTGCATCAATTTCAAAGCATACAACGACACCCCCAAGAGGAGGTGTCAGACTTCAACATCAGGTTTGCGAGGTCTTGGAAACGAGTGCCTCGCGAACTTAGACCTTCAGCAGGTCAGGCTGCCCACTACTACCTGAGGTCTTTCAACTCAGACATTTGCCTGCTGCTGAAGATAGCCAGAATAGACTCGTTCCCTGCTCTGTATGAGGCTGCCCAGCAAGCTGAGATGGATATCATTTCCATAGGCAGACTCCCGCACAGGGTACAGCCGCCCATTTACCCCGACTTTCCCCGATCTCAGTACCCATCGGCTTCTGGGGCGGTGCCGTCCACTTCAGGACAGCAACCCCAGCAGCAATGGAATCCGGCGCCGGTTGTAAACCCCTACGGCCCACCACAAATTCACTATCCGCCTCCTCCTCCGCATTATCCAGCACTCCCAGCTCCCCCGCAGTATGCACAATATTCTGCACCTCCTCCATTGGCTGCATTACCTCCCCCAGCTCAGTTGCCGCCTCCTGATAATGATATTCAGAATAAAATCCTCCAGGAGGTACGGGCTCTGGCCTCTGGATATCACACCATGTCCAACGACATGACTGTTCTAAAGAAGAAACAGGCCCAGATGGACCTTGTTCCAAGGAGGCCATATCCGCCCCCGGCACTGACAAAAGATCAAGCCCCAGAACGGCGAGATCAGAGGCGGCCACCTCCAAGAAATGCTGCCATTGAAGACCAACCTGGTACTTCTGACCAGGTCAACTGGTGCACTACGTGCAATGACCCGCATTCTGAGGATGACTGCACTCTGCACCAACACTATCTCCAGACCTTGGCCGACAGCGCAATAGAGGACGAAGAACTCTACATGATCCTGGACGATGAAGGCAACTTTGCCGTCCCAGAAGAAGATCTGTTGCCGCCTCCTGCCAAGGAAGACAGAAAGTTTGCTGAAGCCGCCGCAAAGCCCTTAAAGGTATACGCCAGAAGAGATAAGGCGCAACCCGCTGGGCTACCACCTGACAAGAGGCTGTGGCCTTACACAGCCAAAGAGAAGACTCCCGCAGTCAAGCCTCCCGTAGCGAAAGCTCCCCCGGCTAAAGCTCCCGCTGCTCAGCCTCCAGCTGAAACCAAAGAACAAGCTCAGGAGAAGCTGAGATATCCGTCTCTGACCAAGAGACAGAGAGTTGAGGCCACTCAGCAGTACCGGACAAAATACGAGCCGGCAAAAGAAGCGGAAGGAGCTAGCACTTCGGGCTACAGCATAGTAGACGAGCTGAAGAGGACCCCCGCAAGAATCAGCATGTATGATGCTCTTCTGCTCCCAGGCCAAGTTGATCTCGTCGCAGAATCTTTGAAAAGCATGAAGAATGGCAAGCAGATACAGCCTGCTGTCCTGGTTCAACCTCTGACAGTCTCAGCCACTGGGAAGAACAGACCACCTCCCTTCTATCTGTCATTACGGATGCAAGGGTACATAGTGCACAACTGTATGGTGGATTCTGGTGCTTCCACGACCGTAATGCCGAGAGCCGTCTGCGACGAGATCGGGATGGAGTACACAAGGAGCAGCCAAGGCGTGCTGCAACTGGACGGCACCCCTGTCAAGACAATCGGTGTCATTAAAGACATCCCTATCCGGCTGCACAAAGCTCTCGACATCGTGGTCATTCAAGAGGTCGTGGTTGTCGACTTGGAACCCTACTTCGGCATGTGTCTCTCCAGGGAGTTCACTGCAAAGTTGGGAGGGTATCTGTCTCTAGACTACTCACACATGGAAGTGCCCTTCAAAGGAAGGAGACTGAAGATCTACAACGAGAAGCCTTCCACCTTCCTAGTAGAGAAGATACCCGGAGAAGAGTCGCAGGACTGCATGGTTCAGCTGACGGAGGAAGAACTGGTGGTGGTGGATATGACGGAGCAAGCTCTTGAGCTGCTGCAAGTGGAAGACGAATTCTCCTTGCGGGACTTCAACGCCGTGATCGAAACTGAGCAAGGCTGCTACACCGTCGTCCAGCCTGAGAGGCTTGACAAGTCGGCCAAAAGAGAAGTAGGACCTGCACCAGAAAAGCTGTGGAAGCTTTTCTTTGACGGCGCACGATGCAAAAATGGCGCCGGTGCTGGTGTACTTTTGGTTTCCCCAACCGGGATCCAGAAGGACTACACCTACAGGCTGGCCTGGAGCTGCACCAACAACGCGGCGGAGTACGAAGCCCTGTGCTTGGGTTTGCGAAAAGCAGAGAGGTTGGGGATTAAGCACCTGCAGATCTTCGGCGATTCGGAGCTGGTGTGCAACCAGATTACGAACAAGTGCGCCTCCAAGAAGCACTATCTCAAGGCGTACCGTAATCGGGTGTGGGACCTGATGGAGTCGTTCGACTCATTGAATGTCAAGGCTATATCACGTGAGAAAAACAAACATGCTGACATTCTGGCGTCTGTTGGAGCCAGGTACGTTCCGGCTGATGACACTGTCCAGAAGCCGAAGCCGGTCCGTACCATTTATAGGCCTTCTGTGCCTGATAAGGACACCCACTGGCAGGTGTTTGACTGTGACGAGGAAATCGTCACATTTTTGGTTAACGAAGCGTGTTCAATCGAAGGTAGAGACCCTGATGACGAGCAATATGAGGGGTTGATACAGCTGAAAAATAATCATGTCCCAAAAGGACTGATTACACTTGAGAGTCTATTTGATCAGAACGACAGAGCAATATCGCACCGGATCAAAGTAGACCCGAAGCAGTACTCCGACCTGGAGCTTGAACCTGGAAAAACAATCAAGGTCGGGACAGACTGCACCACAGAGGAACTTGAGCAAATCAGAACATTGTGCCGAGAGTTCCCTGACATAGTAGCCTGGTGCTACCAGGACTTGAAGGGGTATGACAGAAATATAATCCAGCATACCATTGAGCTAGAAGATGGCGCCAAGCCATTCCGGCAGAAGCAGAGGGCTGTGAATCCAAAGATCGAGGCCATGATGAAGGCCGAGCTCCTGAAGATGCTGGAGGCCAAAATCATCTACCCCATCAAGCATTCGTCCTGGGTTGCGAACTTGGTTCCCGTGAGGAAGAAGAACGGAGACATTCGTCTCTGTGTGGACTTCAGAAATCTGAATCAGGCCTCCCTCAAGGACCATTATCCGCTTCCCCAAATCGATCAGATCCTCCATATAGTTGCTGGAGCACAAAGATTCTCCCTCCTAGATGGCTTTTCTGGCTACAACCAGATCTGGGTTAAGGACGAGGACCAGCATAAGACGGCGTTCACCACCAAATGGGGAACGTTCGCCTATCAGCGCATGCCTTTCGGCTTATCCAATGCTGGCGCCACATTCCAGAGAGCCATGGACCTGGCCTTCCGAGAGCTGCTCAACAAGGTTATTGTCATCTACTTGGATGACATGACTGTATTCTCTCACAGGAGAGAGGACCATGTTCCCCACTTGCGGCAAATATTTGAAAGGTGTCGTGAATTCGGCATCTCCATAAACCCGAAGAAATCTGTCTTCGCGGTAAAAGAAGGTAAGCTGCTGGGGCATGTCATCTCCGAGAAAGGCCTAGCCGTGGACCCTGATAGAGCAGAAGCCCTCCTCCGTTTGCCCGCCCCAGTTGACAAGAAGGGGCTGCAGTCCTTCTTCGGCCAAATCAACTTCGTGCGGAAGTTCATACCGGACTTCGCACAGGTAATCAAGCCCATGGCCGAATTGCTGAAAAAGAATGCTGAATTCTTATGGACTGATGAGAGGAGGCAGGCCTTCGAGGAAATCAAGGCCCGCATTGCACAAGCTCCGGTGTTGATAAACCCGGACTACTCCAAGGACTTCATCCTGTACGCGGTGGGAGAACCCGAGAGTTACGCCGCAGTCCTGACCCAGAAGGGAGACGATGGCGAAGAGCGCCCCATAGCGTTCTTGAGCCAAGTGATTCAGCCGCATGAAGAAAAGTACAACTTTATAGAGCGGCAGGTTCACGCGGTCATGAAGTCTCTCCGAAAGTTCAGGCACTTCGTCTCCCAGAGCCGGACAACCGTTTTTGTGATACACCCGGACGTCCGAAGCTTCATCATACAAGGAGAGCCGGGTCACAAGAGAGCAGGATGGATTGCTAAAATCCAGGAGTTCGACATCGAAGTGCGGCCAACCAAGCTTATCAGAGGCCGAGCCTTGTGCCAGGAGCTGGCCCGAAGCGCAGCAGCCCAGATATCCGCCTGTAAGTGGGAGGATCCAGCAACAACCACCAACCTAGCCAACTCCTTACCCGAGGAGAGTGACTGGACAGATGACCCGGTGAAGTATTTCTGCACCGGGAGATGTCCAGACCACCTGAATGCCTCACAAAGAAGGAGGTTTCGGCTAGGTGCACTGAAATACACTCTTCGCCCCGAGGGGCTTTACTTCAAAAATATTGACGGCATCCTGTTGCGGTGCGTCAAGAAAACCGACCAGCCCAGGGTCCTCGGAGAATTTCACTCCGGGATGCCTGGGGGTCACCATTCTGCAAGGCCAACGGCCTTGAAAATAATAAGAGCTGGGTACTATTGGCCCACTCTCTTTACAGACGCGCATGCGGTCTGTACAAAATGTGATCAATGCCAGAGATTTGCTGGCAGAAATAGAAAAGCACCCCTGCCCCTTCAACCGATCCAAGCCGAGACTCCGTTTCAGCAATGGGGTCTGGACTTTATCGGGGTGATTACGCCGAACTCTGCAGCAGGGCACAAGTTTATCCTTACCGCCACCGACTACTTCACGCGGTGGGCAGAGGCGATCCCCACCAAGAACGCGGACCAGGAGACGGTCATCAGGTTCCTCGAGAGCCTCATTACCCGCTTCGGGGTCCCTGAGTCAATAGTGACGGACAATGGTCCGGGGTTCGCAGGCGCTGTACTCACTGAGTACACCGGCAAATACGGCATTTATCACAAAATGTCTTCCAATTACTACCCGCAGGGGAACGGTCTTGCCGAGTCCACCAACAAGAACCTACTGAAGATCATCAGAAAAACAGTAGAGAACAACAAGAGGACTTGGCACCTACTCCTGGATCGGGCGCTGTGGGCGGACAGAATATCCTTCAAGAAATCAATCAAGACGTCCCCCTATGCGCTCGTTTACGGCAAAGAAGCAGTCCTGCCGACCCACATCGAAATTCCCGCTCTCTGGATGTTGGACGAAGAGAGAGGCAACGGGGATCCGGTGGATGACAGACTGTGCCAGCTGTTGCAGTTAGAGGAAGACAGAGAAAAAGCATACCAGGCCTTCACCAAACATGCTGAAACAACCCAAGGCTGGTTTGCAAAAGGAGCCACCGCCCGAGTTTTCAAAATCGGGGACCTGGTGCTGAAGTGGGACTCGTTGAAGGCAAAGCCGGGCAATCACGGCAAATTTGACGCTCTCTGGGAGGGCCCTTATCAGATTGCCCGGGTGAACCAGTTCAACGCATTTGTGCTCCGGGACATGGAGGGACAGCTTCTCCCCATTCCCGTCAATGGGTTCCACTTAAAAATTTACCGCCACTGAAGGTGCCCAATGGGCCCTTCCTTGTACAGATTTTCCTTCTGCTTTATTTTTAATTTTCAGAATGTATATATTTCAGCATTCAGTTTTTTATTTTTTAGAAAAAGCCCAAGTAAAGCTGAGGCAAAACCCGACTTCGCAGCGAAGTCGGGTAGCGCTCCTTGAACAGTGCGAAGTTCGGAAGAAGGCAGCTGAAAAGAGGAGCAAAAATGACTAAGTCTGGGTGCGCAACCCGACTTCGGGGCGAAGTCGGGCTGCGCACCATCTGGAAAGCGCAGTTGGAAAACAGGCAGCAGGAAAATGGCTAAGTGTGGGACTGCGCAGGCAAAACTGGGCGAAATCGGATTGCGCCCATTTTTCGGGCGAAGTCCGAGTGCGCTCCCATTCCCGGGCGCACCCTGGGTGATCCGGCGCGGGAAGCTGAAAACGGCTAAGTGTCAAATCAGATTGCGCCCATTTTTCGGGCGAAGTCGGATTGCGCCCATTTTTCGGGCGAAGTCCGAGTGCGCCCTGAATTGTGGGCGCCACCCGAATAACCCACCACGAAAAACGTAAAAAAATTTCTAAGTGTGGGCCCAGGGCGCAGTACGGCACGGTGCGAAGTTGGACTTCATGGGCCAGAAATTCTCCCTTGTAAAGTGTGCCCAGATGGTGGCGATGACGTCAGCAATGGCACGACGCCCAAGGAGGTTTAATGATTGCACATCTTTCAAGAATGATGCATTAAAAGGGCAAGGTGCGTTTGGACCAACGGCTACTAGGGTGCACTTTTCAAAAATAAACCCATGCACAGCCGCCAAAAAATCATAACACCTCCACCAACTCCAAGTTAACCGCCCTAACTCCCTCCCTCGCGCCATTAATGTCACAGACGTTGTCTAGAAAAAGGGCCCTGGCGCACTCAGAAAATTCAAATCGTCCAAGCTGATTCCCTGACTGCAAAGAGCAGAGCTGACAATTCAGAAGCCGTAATTCCCGCCTCTGCTGTTTCAGAAAGGATGGACAAGGGAAAAGCGCCCGTACAGGCGCAATCTAGTGAAGAGCGGCGCGAAGCTGAGGAATCACCAGAGTCAAGCGCCCATGAGAGCGAAGCGCCGCCAGACCAGAAAAAGAAGACCCGGACAAAGAGGCGCGTAGCTGGGCGAACTCCGCCGCCACCAGTTAATCACCTGGCCGGGTACAAAGACGGCTCTTTCTCCATCAGCCTCACCAAGCTGAGGCTAAATATTGCAAAGTGGGTAGACAAGGTTTCGCCCTCACATCATGTCGGCGCTGCGTATAAATCGAACCTATACTGGTTCTTGTGCCCTCCTACTCACCAGTGCCCGGAGCTGGTTGAAGCAATTGCAGAATATTACAAACCAGCTGCCCGGCAAGTCTGCGACAACAAGGGAAAAGTGTTGTTCACACTCTTCCGGGAAAGCGTCCAGCCAGCGTTTGCCCCGGGGCTTCAGTACGAGCCTGGCGCAATTGTCAGAAGGGTAAATCTTGATGAGCAGACCGGCAGATTTACGCAGACAAAGCGGATGAGAGAATTTCTTGATTCGGAGCTGAAGACTCCGCTGACAGCCGGACAGTGGCCAACTGGCCCCATACCCCTGGATAGATTTGAAAATAAATACATCTACATCATCCTGGCGTGGGTCCTCGGCTGCGACTCTGACAAAGTGGTACGGCCGTACCAGCTGGCACTGGCAGAATGTCTCCTGCACGGAGAATTTTACGACTCTACAGCGCAGAAGAGTGGAAAGCGCCCTATTTTCTTTGACTGGGCGGACTGGCTGGCATATGCAATACATTCAAGTCTGGTTAGGCTGCAGCAGAAGCAGTCAACGGATTTCCGGTTCTGCTCTTTCCTCGCATGGTTGTGCCTGTATCACATGCATTACCGGATGAACGTTCCTGACTTGAAGAAAATAAATGAAAAAGGAGAACCGCTGCCCGTGTATGAATGGACCGAGATTCTGTACAGAAAAGGATCGTTCTATGAATTTAATCTTAAGTTTCTGTGCATGGTCATGGGGTTGTTCAACCGTAAGGCGTCTCGCCCACCGGAAGTCATGACAAAATACCTGTGGAAGAATGAGTACGGGGACACCTTCCGGCTGACTCAAGGCATCATAGTCAGAATCTACGGGTTCAAGGGGCAGCCGTTCCTGCTGCCCTACTTCTGCACTGACCACCAGTTCGGGATGGAAATTGCGCGGCAGATGGACTATGTTGAGGATGAGTTCGGACAAGGTAAAAAGAAGGGCCATATATTTCAGTATCCCATTACCTGGGCGAATACCCAAGTGTACGAAATCGGACAGCATGTCTACCTCGAGCGGGAACTCATTGATATGGGTCTAATAATGCTGCCGCAGCGCTGGAAATACGACCCAATTGGGGTCAGAGGAAAATTCACGCACATCTGTCCCCGAGCTGAGATCATGCAGGAAAGAAGGAACAGGACAGGTGCAGACCTGGAATGGCATATCGAGCAGATGCAATCATGGCCTCCATGGCATGAGTTCTACTGCGAAGAGGTAGCGTACGATCCAGAGCAAAACCCGGATCACCGGTTGGAGTCTGCGGGCTTCAGAAAATTCCTCGCCAAGGTGGCACCCCTCAACTGGCATAAAGACAAAATTATTGAATGCTGGAAGATGAGGTGTCGCACACAGCACGATAAATCCAACCGGAGGAATCTGGCCGTGGATGACGAATTTTCGGCCCTATATGACCAGCACGCTGCCACGTGGCGGCCCTTCGAATTTCGAAATTGCGTCCCCCGAGGCGCTAAGAAAAGGTATATAAGAAGGCCCCCGTCCCAACAATCATCTACTCCGGCGACTTCCAGCGCGACTCCGGTGAGCAGTCAAGTGGGCCCGATGCAGCCTGTATCTTCCGAGACAGTGCCCGAAAAGGCGCAAGATTCAGAAAAGTCAACCCCAGAGGTGGCCCCTCAAACAGAAAAAGTGCCCGCGCTGCCAGCTAGCAGACCGAGCGCGGCAGGCATCCTTCCAGCCAGACCCAGGTACAAGTTTACCGTGGGAACGTCAGCGCCTGCCGCCCCGTCCTTATCCCCTTCCTCTGGACCAGCCACAGCGCCAGAAGAAAAGAAGAGGAAGAGAGTTGAAAGGACCAAACGGCCTAAGGAGCCGGTACAGCAGACAGCCGCGGCACAAACGGAAGCAGCAGCGCCAGAAGTTGTCTCTTTGGACAGCCCCGAATTAGACGCAGACACTCGGGCTGCAAGCGCCCCTCCAACAGCGGCTCAGGCGGAGCCCGCAGGTACGTCCACTGCACTTCTTCCCCAAGTCCCAGTCAGCCCTGCCAAAGCTCCCTCTCCCATTTCATCAGGGCAAGCCATAGCCGCGTCTTCCTCTTCCCAAGCTACCCAGCCCTCTAGCGGCCCACATTCCTTTGACCAGTTTGCTCAGGATCCTAACGCCTTCCAATCACTGAGTCAAACCCTAGAACCCTCACCCGCAGCCAGTGCTGAAGCTGCTCCTTCACCGCTGCGCTCCTCACCCCAGCCGTCCAAAACCCTACCAGCACCATCCACTCAGCCGCCCGTTTCCCCTAGGACCCGGTCGCCCTCAAAAGCGGCCATTCCTTCTGGAATACCTCCCGCGTCACTGTTTGCAGGAAAAATGCCGCGGCAAAATCCAATGCTGGAGGATCTAGACTTCATGGGCGAACTACAGAGCGCTGATGACCTACCTTTGGCAGTAAGCGCCTCAAGATGTTCCGCCTCCTTTCTCCAGGGCGTGAAACGAAGGAGAGCCGAAGAGATAGCTGCCCCGGTAAAGCGCACGAAGTTTGACCTAGACAGGAGAGTGCTGACAACCGAGAAATTGATCCCGAAAGTAAAGAAGCCTCTCCGGGAGATGACCGAGGCGGACTACGAGCATCGGAGGAAGGAGAAAAGCTTTGATGACATCAACGAGGAATACGAAATTCATGGTATTCGTCGTAGGACAGACAACCTCCTTGTCAAGCATCTTGAGACCCAGGAAGCGCTGTTCCAGATGCAGAATAACACAAGGCAGCTAGAGGAGGACCTAGCTAGGGCCACCGCGCAGCTAGGGTCAGCACAACAGGAGATAGATGAGCTTAAGGCTCAGCTGGCCGCCTCTCAGCAGGAGGCCGCAGCACAGAGACAGACAGCCGAGCTGCTGTCAGAAGAGAAAAGAGTTGCGCTGGAGCAGATTTCGCAGCTTCAAGATTCGCTGAAACAGGCACAGTCGCGGCTTGCAGAGAAAACATCACAAGCGGCGGTCTTTTCAAAGAGCAAAGCCAAGGAGATGCGGGCTAGTCTGCTGCAAGGTTGCAAGCCCAACCTTGTCAAGTCCTTGTCAGTTCTGGACTTCGTGTCCAGGATTGAAGAAGTATCTGCCCAGGGAAAGCCTGTGGTAGAGGAGGCCGAACACCAGGCGAGGCAATGGCTAGACCTGGCTATGAAACTTGAGCAGTTTGAGCGCAAAGGCCTCCAATTTGCCCCTATGTCCCAACTTGCCTCAGAGTGGGCAGATGCAAGGGTAACCTTGCATATTTATTTTGATAAGACAGAGAAAATCAGAACGGTTAGGAGGACGTTGGACGCCCTAGAACATGAAAGGAACATTCTCCTGGCCCCCTTTCACACTCTGTCCGAGCACGGGTGCCCGAGCTTCGTCAAGGATGGCGAATTTCTGACCCTGGACCAGGTCAAGCAGAATTGGTTGTCTTTTGAGGCAGACACCGCGGAGATTGATAGTTGGGCAGAGCCGATTCAAGAAGCTCAGGTCACCCAGATGGTGTCGAAGTACTGTAAAATCAACTCCTCCCTAAAGGAATTGGGAAGAAGATATAACACCATCGACCTGCACGCAGTTGCTGCATTCCACGCAGCACTGAAAGAGGTCAGCGACCTCGGGCCCTTCCAAGCAGCAGTCTGGGACCAAGCCAAGGCTGCATACCGACGCATCAGCGAGTGGGAGGCCGACAGTGGAGAGCATTCAGATTCAGAAGGAGAAACTGAGGAGGCAACTGCCGGAAGTGATCCTGAAGAAGAACAGTTGCCCGGAATGAAGCGGTCAGAGCAGCAGAAAGCAGGGGAAGGAAGTTCCTCTGCACCCAATGGATAAAGGCATGGTTCTTTGCGTCGAGGCGAGCTCGACACCCCGCGAGCCGCCAGGAATGTTGCCACATTTGGCACGGGGTGCCATGTTTTCAGTTTTTGTAAGTGACCTGCTCTTTTCCTTCCTTCCTCTCTTTCCCTTTCTTCATTTCTCCCTTTCTCCCTCTTCCTCGCAGTTTAATTCCTCCCTCTTCCCCTTGAACTTTCCCCAGTAAGTTTCCAGCAAGTTTCCCTGAAAATGACTAAGTGTCAGGGCGCAACCCGACTTCGCCCCGAAGTCGGAGTGCGCCCTCCAGTTGGAGCGCAGTAGGGAATGCGAAGTGCGCAGCAGACAGAAATGAGCAAAATTTGACTAAGTGTCAGGGCGCAACCCGACTTCGGGGCGAAGTCGGGGTGCGCCCTTCTTCCTGGGCGCACTTGGGGAGCAGTATGGCTAAAAATCAGCTAAGTGTTGGGGCGCAACCCGACTTCGCCCGAAGTCGGGGTGCGCCCCCCTTTTTGGTGCGCAGTCCGAATGACAGTAAAAACAGCAAAGTGCCGGTGCGCAACCCGACTTCGCAGCGAAGTCGGGGTGCGCCCTCTGACCGGTGCGCAGTTGGGTAAGCAAGCCCAGAAATTGACTAAGGCACGGAGGCCTCCCCAACTGCGCTGTTTTCCATCTGCACGACCCGACAGCGCTCAAATCCTGGGCGAAGTTGGATAAACTGCCTTTCAAGGCAGCCATGTGTCACTCATCAGCATCTGACAAGTGTCCAACTTCGGGATTCGAGAACAAGGACAAGCATGGACCGCCCTATCTACTCCAACTGCCACCATTAAAGCTGATGTAATGTGCCATCTGCCACAGCTACCCGCACTCCTGCTGACCGATGGTTTGACCCGACACACCGCCACGTAGCTGTACAGCTTTCAGGGAGACCATGCCGCAAGTACAGTCCTGCCCGACAGAAGTCAGCATCAGCAGCTCCTTGGCCGCTTTTGTCAGCTATTGTCTGGCCCGGGACTTTGTGCCCGTAAATGTAATCGGGGGGAACTTGAGGCTATAAATAGCCATGCAATGCATTGTAAAAAGGGGGAAGGGGAATATACTGCTAGGGAACCATTGTAGCTGTGCGTTTGCCTCTAATACAAAGCATATACTTGGCTCTGCTTACTGTCTTTTATCTTGTATGCTGCCTCTCCTTGTCATTTCTGCCTCATGTTTCTTGTATCATTGCTTACTGTTGTACTGAACTCTGGACTCTGGTATTTGATGATCAAGTATTCCTGGAATGCATAGATAGAGGATACATAGGATGAATGATAGCTGTAGTTTCAATGTATGTTTTGTATATGAATGTTGTTAGTAGCGGTGATTGATCGTTGTCGTGCTGCTTATTCCCCCCACCCAACTCCAATCACATTTGGATTCTCTTTCCGCACTTTTATCTCTTTCCCTGCACTCTTATCCTAAAACACTAAAACCCCACAAGAAGCCGGCCTTCTCCGGAGATTGGCACGGAAGGCATTCCTTCCTTCCGGCCTTTCAATCTGGTGGGCGAATATGGGGCGCAATTATACCAAATCCTTTCCTCATGGCAGATTCGTAACCAACAGACCACCTTACCTCCGCCAGCCCGGCCGACACCTGCCGATAATGATATTCAAAATAAGATCCTGCAGGAGGTGCGGGCTCTTGCCTCCGGTTACCATACAATCTCCAATGACATGACAATCATGAAGAAGAAGCAGGCGCAGATGGAGTTTGTTCCCAGAAGACCATACCCTCCTCCTACGCTAACAAAATATCAAGCAGCTCAAGTGCAGAGGCCTCCAGCAAGAAATGTTGTCGGCAATGCTCAGCCTGGTACTTCTGACGGCGTCAACTGGTGCTCTACTTGCAATGACCCACATGGAGAAGAGAGTTGCATGCTGCATCAGCATTATATTCAGACCTTTGCAGGTAGCGCCATAGAGGATGAAGCATACATGATTCGCGATGATGAGGGTAACTTCGCAGTCCCTGAAGAAGATCTTGTATCCCTCTTAACCAAAGAGGGCAAGAAGCCAATTGAGGCCACTCCGGCCCAAATGAAGCCGTTGAAGGTATATGCAAGAGGAGAGAAGACACAGCCTGTTGTGGCAGCTCCTGATAAGCCGACTGCCAAAGAGAAGCTCCAGACGCTCAAGGATAGCCACATCATTTCATTGTAAAGTGGTGGAACTTGGGCTATAAATAGCCACATCATTTCATTGTAAAGTGGTGGAAGGGGAATATACTGCTAGGGAACCATTGTAGCTATACGTTTGCTTCTAAATGCAAGACACATACTTGGCTCTGCTTACTGTCATCATCTTGTATGCTGCCTCTCCTTGTCATTTCTGCCTCATGTTTCTTATTTCATTGCTTACTGTTGTACTGAACTCTGGACTCCAGTATTTGATGATTAAGTATTCCTGGAATGCATAGATAGAGGATACATAGGATGCTTGATAGCTGTAGTTTTTATGGAGTGTTTTGTATTTAATTGCTGTTAGTAGTGGTGATTGATCATTATCGTGCTGCTTATTCCCCCCACCCAACTCCAATCACATTTGGATTCTCTTTCCGCAATTTATCTCTTTCCTGCACTCTTAGCTTAAACACTAAAAACCCACAAGAAGCCGGCCTTCTCCGGAGATTGGCACGGAAGGCATTCCTTCCTTCCGGCCTTTCAATCTGGTGGGCGAATCTGGGGCGCATTATACCAAATCCTTTCCTCATGGCAGATTCGTAACCAACAACTTCTTCATTGAAATGATAGTTTTTTCCATTCTTATCATTAAATAAAATAAATCAGTTGTCAGAGAGCTTGTCAGGGCACTCCAGTTCCCCTTGATTTTCACAATGCTTAACTTCTCAGTCTTCTAAGGTTGGCTTCTGTCTGCTCTGGAGCCTTAATTGATATAGTGTTAATGCTCCTCTACAATGTGATTTTGAAGCAGGACACTTATGATACAACTTGAGGTTGGCAATCTCACAGGATTCCTTGTGTGTTAATTTTTTATTTTCTAAATAAAAGATATACTGCAACATTTTACTGTATCAGACAAGCATTTACAAACTTTTAATAGTCAAATCCTCAAACTCCCTGAAACTTTGGTATTTAATAACATATTACATTTGAACAATGGTATTGACAAATAAATGCATGCAAACTTGTTAAGGTCAACTGTCCAGTTATATTACCTAATGGTAACTTAATCTGTTTCTCCTGCAACACATTGTGCAAACATTCACAAACAGGCATCAAATATCTGACAAGCTTCTCTTTAACAAGCTGTTGTTTCCAGTGGCATATGGAATTCCATTCCTCTTTAATACCTAGTTCTAGTTCTTTGGATGAACTTTAGAGTATGCACTATGCACAATGCTATCATCAGAGCTAATCATAGACTGATTCATACCATATTACATTTTAACAATGGTATTGCCAAATAAATGCATGCAAACTTATTAAGGTCAACTGTCCAGTTATATTACCTAATTGTAACTTAATTTTTTTTCTCTTGCAACACATTGTGCAAACATTCACAAACAGGCATCAAATATCTGACGAGCTTCTCTTTAACAAGCTGTTGTTTCCAGTGGCATATTCCTATGATGACGTTCCACTTTAATACCTAGTTCTAGTTCTTTGGATGAACTTTAGTGTATGCACAATGGTATCATCAGTGCTAATCATAGACCAATTCACACAAGTATGTTCCTCCTGATATCCAAAACTAGTGAACAAATGAAGTCAGTCTATAAAAGAGAAAATATCAAAATGCAGTGTTTTTGAAGAGAGGAGAACTAAGCATAGGCAAAACAGGCTTGGCTGATGGTTATAGTTGTTATTTTTGTTTCTTATGTCACTGCATTTACCTAATTATTGTTCTCTAATATTTCTATCATTATCTCAAAATAATTATTTTCACGCCTATAAAAGAAAGACTAACCATTGCATGTAATATCTCTTCAGAAGTCCCACCAGTGACTCCACCGTATTGTTGCTTTTTAACCATATCTCACAAAGTGCCGCGAAAAAGTACCCAATGGCTATCCTCTACAACAAAACAAACGTTCCATGAGCTTCTTGATAAATTGCTAGTGCTGTAAATTAGAGATGGCCAAAAGTTTAGCAACTAGAGAGGAGAGAAAGTAAAATGTATCTAATTCAAGTAGGCACAAAGGGCCAATATAATAGTATAAAGTATAATTCTCAAATAACTTGTATAAACGCATAATTGCAATTTCTTACAATATTTAGAGATATGTATGTCAAGTACAATATCTTGTATCTATTATGACCTTAAGAAGAAACCGTAAATTCTTGCAATGAAAGCATTCAATGTTGATTTGATAGACATGAAATGAATAACAAGTTTCAATGAATCCACCACATTGTTGTTTTTTAACCATATCTCACAAAGAGCCACAATAAAATATCCAATGGCTATCCTCTACAATGAAACAAAAGTTCCATGAGCTTCTTGGTAAATGGCCAGTGCATATAAATTACAGGTGGCTAACACTTTATCAACTAGAAAGGAGAGGATAAAATGTATCTAATTCAGGGCCAATATAATAGCATAAAGTGTAATTCTCAATTAATTTGTATAAACTGATAGCAAAGCAAATCAATTCATTCATTGAGGCATAAGCCTATTTATTACATCCTTTAGGGTTACAAACTAAAAGATTGGATCTCCCAATTTAGGAGATCTTTACATGCAATGAATATAATAATAACCCATCTAAAAATGGATGACCTAATCATTTAAATATGCATGTCCTACTAATATTAAAATAATGGAATAAAATATCCCTAACATCCCCCCCTTATTACATTATTTGGTAAACAAATTGAATTGTGAAACATTTCAAACTTGACACGTGCAAGTGCCTTTGTAAAAATATTTGCAACCTGTTTGTCGGTGGGAATGTATTGGAGTTGGATCTCTTGATTCTAAACATGGTCTCAAATGAAATGGCATGAAGTTTCAACGTGCTTCATTCTTTCATGAAATACTGGATTCTTAACCATTTTCAAAACACCTTGGTTGTCACATTTCAATAGTGTTGGATGTTTCTTTTGTATGCCCATTTCTAATAGAATACAACATAACCAAATCGCCTCACACGTAGCTCCTCGTGCAATGCAATATTCTGCCTCTGTGGATGATAATGCTACTACATGTTGTTTCTTGCTATGCCATGAGATAGGTCTAGATCCTAGATGAAATACATATCCAAACATTGATTTTTTGTCCTCCAATGATCCGGCATAATCTGAGTCTGTGTATCCTTGCAAAAAAAACTGATCATTCTTCTTATATTCCAGGCCATATTCTACTGTACCACAAACATAATGTAATACCCTCTTTGTTGCTTTCCAATGACTCTCCTTAGGATCCTGCATGAATCTTGAAAGATATCCTACAGCAAAACTGATGTCAGGCCTGGTGTTAGTCAGGTAAATAAGACTCCCAATCAGCTGACGATAGAGAGTGCCAGATACCTAAGGAGACTTATCATATTGGGATAGTTGCAATCCTTGTTCCATAGGTGTTGCCTTAGGCTTACAATCTGTCATCCGATATCTTTCTAGCAAAATCTTGGCATATTTGTTTGTGTTCACAATATGATTTTTCCTTTGCCAAACTTCCAAGCCAAGACAATAATGTAGAAGTCCCAGATCTATCATATCAAAAGACTTTTTCAAGTCATTCTTGACAACATCTATTAAATCATTTGAATTGCTTGTAATAATCAGATCATCTACATACAACACAAGTATCACTCGTTTCATATCCAAATGGGCATACACCCCAAGGTTGTTTTCCCAAGATCCGTTTTAGGCATTTTTAAAGGTCTACGAGAAGCCCTAGAATTATTAATTGCAATTTTTTGCAATTGTCCTCCTCACAAGGAATCCTGAAAGGTCATCTTTGGCAATTTATCACCAGAATCTATTCCCATGCTGGGGATCGACTCATTTTCCTTTTTATGATCAACAACATTGGTCCCTTCTTGATTACTTCCCACCGGTCCAAATTTATTCCCCTTTTCAGACATTTCCACTTGTTGCAATATAACCCTAGCTTGTTGTTTTAAAGTCGGTCCTTTGCCTCTTGTGCGTTTGCGCCCTTGGTTCTACCCTTGTTTAAGATTGGTTGCTATGAACTCGAATAAATCTTCATATTTCTCTTGCTAGAATGGGATTTGATCACTGGCTTGTATTATTTGTTCCACCTGCATGTGCTCATGATTATTTTGGCCCTTCTTGGAGTCCACCTCTGGCTTATGTTGCATATCAGTCCTGTTCCCATTGAATCCTCCTCCCACCATCTAGGGATTTACCGATTCGTTATCCGCTTATTGCTATAAACCCCCCAACCAAGGGTCTCTGTAAACCCTCCTTTAACGTTTATGGCTTATGTTCTTCACCTGCACAATCTACTTTTGAGAAGTCAATGGATTACAATCTAGATCTAAGCCTACAATTCATTTCGTAGTAAATATTCTTTGCAATAGAATGCGTTGCCATAAAAGTTTAAGGTCCAACAAGATGGGTTTATAAGTATCAAAATATCTACTTTTTTTAATTTAGGGATGACCGCTAGAAAAGAGTTCATCTTGTTTAAGATTGAACCAAGTTTCATAGATTCGTCTGCAACCTCCCAAAAATGCTCCTTGATCATATCCTAGAAAGCCTAGAAAAACCCTCTTGTGAAACATCAGGCCATGGAGCTTTATGCTTCATCTCAATGTCCTCATCAATTATCAACCTCTGGATGTTCTTTTTGATGATATTTTGAGCTCTTGATTCGTCATCTTTTGTCTTAGGAAGCAGATTTCTGAGAGAGGCCACTACTTCTTGTCTCATCTCTAAGGATTTTTCAAGATTTCATCCGTCTGGATGCTCTAACTATTGAATCCAATTCACTTCTCTACGGGATTTTCTTATGAAACAATTTGGCATTGTGCTCAACTCAGTTGATCCTAGTGACTAGATTTTTGCTTCCATTATATCTTTTCTTGAAGAAGAGGTTGCTCCAAATCACCATGCACCTTTTTTTTCTTCTTTTAAAATCTTTTTAGTGGCCCAATAGATTGTATTTCCAGCTCGCGTTTGCAATTTCTGTTTCAAAACTTGCTTTATTTGAAAAATATTTCCATACATATTTTCTTCCATTCCCTAATCTCTTTCTGTAAATATCTGAGCTTTTGAACCAGGATATAGATTCCTGTACCTTGTTTCTCTATAGGAGAAGCCCACCATATTACCATTTCACCTTTCAAGCTAAGCTTCGTTGAGACCCTACCTTTTAAGATCAATATATACAGAAAGGAAATGGGTCTGAGACCCTACCTTCAATCACCTAATCATGGTAGACTTACAGAAGCTTCTCTTCAATGCAGCAGTGCTCCCTCCTCTCAGTTGTTCCCCTCTTTTCTTTCCACCCATCCAAAATGAATCCCCCTTCTTTATCTTTAACTCTCATACAAAGATCTCATAACCCAAATAAAGAGTCCTCCAATAGGAACTTGGCATGTGTCCCTTTAGAGTTCAAAGGAGAGAAGGTACACTCGCATTAATAAATTGAAAGGAGAGAAGGTAAACTCGCATTAATAAATATGAGATTTATAATTTAAGTAACTTTCCTAAGTTCAACATGCCAATGAGTCCTTGGTTCAATGGTTGGAACATATGGATGATGTAGCCCACACCAAGGTTCAAATCTTGGTGGCACCAAATAGGCTATATAGCTCAATGTCACTAAGTTGATGTAAAAGGGAAAGGGCAACCCTTTCAAAACCCTACTTAAAAAAAAAAAAATCCCAAGTTACACTTTATTTATAACTAAACCATGGTCGCAATTAATTAATACAATTAGCTAATTATGTATGTCATCCATCAATTAGAAGAGTTTAAGCACAACCATAACATGGTTCCTATAATTAATTACAATTCTCCATATGATATAAATAAAAATTATCCATTTTATTTCGCTTAAAGATTAAAGCATGTAAAATATCTCAAATAAAACCATGTAACATTATTACCCATGATGTAAAGTCCAATATCATAACATCCATATAATGTCTAAGGCAAGGAAATGTAAATGATCGTATCAAAACTATATCAAGGTCCAAGGAGTAGTTGAGTCCAAGATCAAGAAGGTACATCCCATGACCCAAGAGTGAAAAAAAGGGGTATGACAACTTGTATTTGGATTCCAAGGAGTAATCAGACCATCAAAGCTGCCTCAAACTCTAATACTTCGCAGATGCTTTTTCTCTCTATTGATCTTCCCCATGCTTCCATAGAATCCCTGCTGCATCTTTTCTTTTAGATGAGAACAATATCCAGTTTATTGACTTCAATCTATCTCTGTATGGACCCTTTTTCATAGGGGCATTTATTCCCCTAATATTCCCAAAAGAAAAATTAACAATTCCGACTCAGTAACCTACCTCTATCTTTTTTCTGCCCGTACTGTTTTCCTTCTTAGTATATATGTTTTGGAATTATTCTTGATGTCCATAGTTCGAGACACTCCTTTCTTCATGGTCCATTTCTTCTATTTGACTTGGCCTTGTCCAAGACTTCTTCAATTCTCAGTTGTGTGCCAGCTTTGACCAGCTTCTGGTTTCCTTGCTGCAATATCTCAACTTCTGACCTCCTTCTCTTTGTCTTCTTCCATTTACAGTAGTTCTCAATGAAGCTTTTCTATATCCCTAGTCTGCAGTATCTGTTCGTTGATTATTACTTGCCAAGCATTTTTTTCTATGAATTGTGGATTTGTTTGATGCACTAGGTCACTTTCAAAGCTAAGGGGAGAAGAATTTCCTGGAATTGCACTTTGCTTATCCTTTGACAATAAGTCTTCAACAGAGGCATTCTTGAATCTTCACACTATCTTCTGATCCCAGTTTCTAAATTAATTTTTCTTAAGAAGAGGATGATATTGACTATTGTGGCTATTGGACCAAGGGTTCCTTTCCCTTTTTTTTAATTAATCTTGCTTTTACCTGCTAAAGAACCCTCCTCATCTACACCTTTTTCAATCTCCTTCACCATTGGCATACCATTCATCTAAATGGAACATTTTCATAGTCTGTTGCCTGCATCAACATAGATGATGAAACCATTTGATGATTTCTCCTAAATGTTTTTGAGAAGTAATTTACTCAAATCCAGCTACACACATACTGTTTGCATATGTTATTTGTTTCCAATTTGTAGTATGATTCAACATAGATGAGTTTTCTCTAAAGTTTCCATGCTGGAGAGGATAGATTCTCTTTAGAGCTGAAACAGGAGATTAAAAAATCTCAGCCACATTGGAGCCTTTGATGGCTTTTCCTGTGCAATATTCAATCTAAACTCGATGGTGTCATGAAGAGGCTCAAGCACCCATAAAACCAAGGGCCCTTTTCAAAAACCTTGGCTCTGTCTTCCTCCAAGGCGAAAACTGCAAAAGCCTCTTTGCTCCAATTTCAACCTCTACCCCAAGTTTGAGCTTCCAAGCTTCAGCTACATGGGGAGGAAAATCTCTTTACTTGGGCCATTGTGCAATAAAATTAGCCTGGCTAGAAGAGATAAATAAAACTCATAGAACATTTCAGCAATTAAAGTTCAAAAGAACAACACAAGAGAATGAATCCAATGTTTGGGTTATGTTAATGCTTTTTCACAAACAAGATGAAATGTTTACATCTTAACCTTATTGCTAGAGAATCCTTAGGCCTCTTAATGCAATCTATTACCACAATGGACAAGAAGAATCATGAGTTCGTAAAGAAATAACAACTTTTACAGCATACCTTCTGAAATACAGAATAAAGCAAGCAAAAGGAAAGAAATGGAGTCACTTTAGCTTACCTTTAGAACTTACAAGTGGTTTGACATTCTAGGAAAAATGTTATTCTCACAATCTGTATGTGGTTGCTTCAATTTTGGCTATCACATGTTAGGTGGACAATAGCCTTTATAAGTGTATGGCAACATGAAGGGGTTTAGTATGGCAACATGAAGGGGTTTAGGTCAAACACTCCAGTATGAGTAAAGATGAATACTGCAGAGCATTTATAAGGATATTGACAAATAAATGAGGAGAGTAAGAGTGATCCAGTTGTATAATGTCTGTTTTATGAAAAGACTATAACTCTGGTCCTGTTGCCATTCTTGCCACATTTTGAAAAACTTTAAGTTGTATGCAGTTTTGGGAAATTATCATTGTAAAACTTCTCTTTTTCCATCAAAAATGGTTAAGATGTTGTTATGTTTGCTGTGTTTTCACCAGCTATTCCCTTTTTCTCAAATGCTGTTTTCCTTCAGATTATGTGGTTTCTCTGCTTTTCTGCACTTTTCATGTCGTTTCGCATGCAAAATTGTGAATGTTTTAACATGAGCGATGTTGTGAATGTGTTTTCTGCCTTAGAGCTGTTTTCTGCAAGTTCTTTCCACTTTGCGCACATGATAATGGTTTCTAGCACTTAGACAATTTTCAGATCAAGTTTCCCTGAGTACAATGCAGAAACGCTTTCGCTCCCAGTTGCGAAGTGAAAGTTCCCCCAAAGGATTAGGTGCATGCCGACCAAACTTTCGCTCCACTCAGGGAGCGAAAGATCCTTCTCGGGAACGGCGACACTTAAAGTGCAAGGAGTCAAACTTACGGTCAAAATTCCTGTCGCTCCACCAGTGGAGCGAAAGCCTCTGTCGCTTCACCCAAGGAGCGACAAGTCCAAGGAAGTTAAAGCGCTGTCAAACTTAGTGTCGCTCCACCAGTGGAGTGAAAACCTCCATCGCTCCACCAAGGGAGCGACATCCAAAATGAAGGCACAAATTGTTCTAAGTGCAAGGCCAAGGGTGCTTTAGCTGGCCAGAGTGCAAGGAATTTTCTAAGGCAAGGAAGAGGACACTTTCGCTCCACTTTTGGAGTGAAAGTACTGTCGCTCCAGTTGTGGAGCGAAACTCCAGGCGGGCCCCAAACACGAAAGCTGCCCAGAACCGCCATTGACTGCTCAACCAACCCCAAGGATGCGCTCTGAGCCGTCCTATCATGGTGGATCAGTGGAAACTCCAGGCGGGCCCCAAACACGAAAGCTGCCCAGAACCGCCATTGACTGCTCAACCAACCCCAAGGATGCGCTCTGAGTCGTCCTATCATGGTGGATCAGTGGAACCTTCTGCATTCAAAGCTGAGTTATCTGCAAGGTCAAATTAAATGTTGTTAAGTCGGTTCCGGATCAAATCCGCCTATCACCATTGTAGAAGTAGTTGAGCATTAATGTTTTAGGAGGCAGAATTCTCTATAAAAGCTAGTCTTTTCTCTATAACCAAGGATGGACAATCTCTGCTAGAAAAGCAGCTGTAAACTTTGAAATCTGCTTCCGAAATACAGACTTCTAGTTCCAGTCTTGAATCTTTCGTCTTTGTGTATGCCTTCTATCATGTTATTTCAGTTAATTTAATTACTTTATTATATAGCTTGAATTCTGTTTTCTGGATTTAGTTGTCGGTGAAGAATTAATTTTGGAATACCCCTGGAGGTTATGCAGTTGTGAGGATTTAATTTTGGTTTCTGTTAATGGTCTATTGTTTTGATTGTTGTTGGTTCAAGTGTTAGTTGTGTATCGTGCTTCCTGTCCATCACCCCTGTATTTCAGGCTTTTAGCCTCTTTCCCTATTCATTTTAGTTATTTCCTTCTCTTTCAGCACCTTCCTAACCCTTATCTCAAAGAAAACCATTTTTATTTTTGGAACCAGCCCTACTGGAGATTGTCATGGAGGACATTCCTTTCCTTCGGACATTCAATTCTTCGGATCATCAGAACCCTCTGGTTCAACCAAGTGTTCCGAGTGTTCCGACTATTCCGGTTCAGCTCTACCAACTCCTCCAACTCAAACAACTCTGCCAGCCCAGATGGCGTAGCAAGCTACCCCCAGGCAATTCCCCGCATGGAATCATTCGGGTCCTCTATCCTTGACGGCTCAGAACCAAGTGCGGCCTGCAGCGTTGACAACTCTACCTACATTCGACGACACAAGGAAGACCGCCTACGAGCATGTCCAAGACGTCGCTAATTTGGCAATCGTTGCCACATTTTGCACGGGGTGCCAAATTTTGAAAATTTTGTAAGTTTGCTGCTTTACCTCCCCTCTTTCTTCTTTCCCATTCTTCTCCATGCCCTTTCTCCCCTTCAGCTGTCAGATTTCGTTTCCCCATCTTTCATTTCATGTTTTAGTGTTTTCTGCAAGAAGGCAAAAATTTGTCTAAGTGTGGAGTCCGCCCGACTGCGCAGTCGGGCGGCGCTCATCATCTTGTGCGCACCTGGTCGGTCTTATGGAGAAAAGGCCCAAAAATTGGCTAAGTACTGGGGCCGCCCGACTTCGCAGCGAAGTCGGACGGCGCCCGGGGTTCGGTGCGCACCTTGGCGGTCGATATGAGAAAAAGGCCAAAAAATTCTAAGTATTGAGGCCGCCCGACTTCGCAGCGAAGTCGGGCGGCGCTCATCTTTTAGTGCGCACTTGGGCGGCCATATTCAGGAAACAACGGAAAATGTTCTAAGTGTGAGCCCGCCCGACTTCGCAGCGAAGTCGGGCGGCGCTCATCCAATTGTGCGCTACCGGGAGGACTCCTTTGAAAAGACAGCAAAATTTTCTAAGTGTCGGACTCCGTCCGACTGCGCTGCGCCGTCCGACTGCGCTCCTGTCTTGGTGCGCACTCGGGCGAAAGGAGAGAAGAAGGCATTGAAGAAATGTCTAAGGCACGGAGGTCCGTCCGACTGCGCTGCGCCGCCCGACTTCGCGCCTACTTTGGTGCGCCATCAGACGGGAAAGAGATAAACTGCAGGAAAATTTCTAAGGCATGACCCGCCCAACTTCGCTGTTTTCAGCTTGCGCCGTCCGACTGCGCTTCATTTTTGTGCGCTGTCGGGCGGGATAAGAAGACAATGGATGAGCTTCTAAGTTTCATTCCCCCCTCTTTCATCAGCAGTTTCAGATGCTGACAAGTGTGCAGTCTCGGGATAAGAGTCAGGATGTGACAGAAGGTGTGCCACCCAGGTACAGAGTAGATGAGCGTGAAGAGCCAGATCGTGCCGCACCTACCACCATTTAACCGGACTCGACTTCTCACCTACCGGATTGCCACGGAGCTGCTACGTTTCTAGGTGGACCTTGCTGCAAGTACACTCCTTGCCTGCAGAGGTCGAACATCAGCCGCTTTTCGCCGCTTTTGTCAGCTTTTGCAGCTTTTGTCAGGTCTGGGATTTTGTGCCCAAAATGTAATCGGGGGGGTTTATTCTGCTATAAATAGCAGCCTCATTTCATTGTACAAGGGTGGAAGGGGGATATATTGCTAAGGAACTTTTGTAGCTGTGCACTTGCTTTTGAATGCAAAGTATATTTGGCTCTATTAGCTGTCTTTGTCTTGTATGCTGCCTTTATTAAGTATTTCTGCCTCATGTTGCTTATATTTCTGATTACTGTTATTCTGCACTTCTGGATATCAGTATTGGTAATTAAGTATATCTGGAATACTGAAGTAAAGGATACATAGGATAGAATAACACTAATAGTTTCTGCTGCATACATTGTTTTGATTGTTGTTGGTAATAGTGATTGGTTAGTTGTTGTGCTGCTTATCTTCCCCACCCGAAACAAGCATATTTATGTTTCTTTCTGCATTTTATAATTTCTTTCCTGCACTCTGAGCTAAACCCCCAAACCAAAACCATAGGAGCCGGCCTTCTCCGGAGATTGGCACGGAAGGCATCCCTTCCTTCCGGCCTTTCAATCTGCTGGGCGAATCTAGGGCGCAATAAGATTAAAATCCTATCCTAGTGGCAGATTCGTAACCAACAGTTTCTCTGGCACGCCCGGTGGGACACGAAAGTTTCCCACCCCAAAACAGAATCGAAGCATCGGTGTTCGCTTCATTGCTGTTAAATCAGAACACCTGGCGACTCTGCTGAACCTGAGTATCCTCTGAGCGCCTTCATGCATACAAGAAGATGGAGAGCTAGGAATTCGGGACAACAACCTGATTTTTACGAGATCGACATCAACGCTGCTGGAGAGCGCCCGAGGCTGGCTGATTATCAAGCTCACCAGGACGATAGATTCGAGCACGAATCTGAAGCTTAAATTGAAGAGGTGGAAGAAGTCGAAGAAGTTGAAGAGGCCGAAGTTGAAGAACAGCCTACAACTTCGGACAGTACTGATACCGACTACACCACCGACCAGCTCGAAGAAGAGGAAGAAGACATGGCCAATGCTAATGACCTCTTCCCGGATGTGAATTCCACGGGACCCCTCGCTCTAGCTGGACAAGAGGTTGTTCCGCCTGCTGCCTTAAAATCCATTCCTACATATGACGGCACCGGGAAGACAACATATGAGCATATTCAAGACATTCTGGCCTTGGCTGCGCTGCACTCTATCACAAATGAGAGCGTGAAAACCCGGCTGTTAGCTCTCTCCCTGCGAGGGAAACTTCTCTACTGGTGGAGATCCTTGCCGGAGGGGACTATCACGGGATGGGCCCAGCTGGCCGGCAGGCTAGTTAAGGGATTCAATGAATCCGTTGATCCCTCCTCATTGCTGCACCAATTTCAAAGCATTCAGCGCCATCCGCAGGAGGAGATATCGGACTTCAACGTGAGGTTCGCAAGATCCTGGAAGAGAATACCCCTGGAGCTACGTCCTCCTGAGGGACAGGCTGCTCACTACTACCTCAGAGCTTTCAATTCGGATATTTGCTTGGTCATTAAGTTGGCCCGTGTAAATACTTTCCCCGCATTGTATGAGGCTGCTCAACAGGCAAAACTGGATATGATTGCCATAGGCAGGCTCCCTCATAAAATGCAGCCCCCAATCTATCCGGATTTTCCTCAGTCCCAATATCCGCCCGCGTCTGGTGGGGCGCCATCCTCATCCAATCCGTACCCCCATCAGCCGTGGAATCCTGCACCAGTCATAGACCCATATGGTCCGCCTCAAATACATCGTCCTAATCCACCTCCTCCGCAATATCCAGCACTTCCTGCTCCTCCTCAGTACCAGGCATTGCCTGCTCCACCACCTTTAGCTGCATTACCTCCGCAGGCCCGGCCAGCTCCAGCTGATAATGATATACAAAATAAGATCCTTCAGGAAGTACGGGCCCTTGCCTCTGGTTACCAGACAATCTCTAATGACATGACAATCATGAAGAAGAAACAGGCTCAGATGGAGTTTGTTCCGAGGAGGCCATATCCTCCTCCCGCACTGACAAGAGATCAAGCGGCTCAAGCGCAAAGGCCTCCAGCAAGAAATGTTGCCGGCAATGCTCAAACTGGCACTTCTGACCGCGTGAACTGGTGCTCCACTTGCAATGACCCCCATGGGGAAGACAGTTGCACGCTACATCAACATTATATTCAGACCCTTGCGGGTAGCGCCATAGAGGACGAAGCATACATGATCCGGGATGAGGAGAGTAACTTTGCAGTTCCAGAAGAAGATCCTGTGTCACTCTTGACCAAGGAGGGGAAAAAGCCAATTGAGGCCACCCCGGCCCAGATAAAGCCGTTAAAGGTGTATACAAGAAGGGAGAGGACGCAGCCTGCTGTGGCAGCTCCTGATAAGCCACCTTTACCTCCGACTGCCAAAGAAAAGCCCCCGGCGCTCAAGGCTCCAGTAGCCAGGGTTCCAGTAGTCAAGGCTCCAGCGACTCAACCTCCGGCCGAAACAAAAGAGCAAGCTCAGGAGAAGTTGAGGTACCCGTCGCTGACAAAGAGACAGAGGGTCGAGGCCACGCAGCAGTACCGCACCAAGTATGAGCCAGCAAAGGAAGCGGAAGGGGCCGGTACTTCAACCTACAACATAGTTGATGAGCTCAAGAAGACCCCGGCAAAAATAAGCATGTATGATGCCCTTCAGCTCCCAGGTCAGGTGGATTTGTTGCAAGAATCCCTAAAGAATGTAAAAGGTGGAAAGCCACCGCAGCCTGCTGTGTTAGCTCAGCCCTTGACGACTTCTGCTACCGGAAAGAACAGACCGCCGCCTTTTTATCTATCTTTGCGGATGGAAGGCCACATAGTGCATAACTGCATGGTGGACTCCGGTGCTTCGACTACTGTCATGCCAAGGGCTGTCTGCGAGGAAATTGGTATGGAATACACGAGGAGCAGCCAAGGTGTTCTACAGTTGGACGACACTCCTGTGAAGACAGTTGGCGTCATCAAAGACATCCCCATCCGGCTGCATAAAGCGCTTGACATCGTGGTCATCCAAGAGGTCGTAGTGGTTGACTTGGAACCCTACTTCGGCATGTGTCTCTCAAGGGAGTTCACTGCCAAGCTGGGTGGATATTTGTCGCTGGACTATTCACATATGGAGGTACCTTTCAAAGGAAGGAGGTTGAAAATTTATAATGAGAAACCTTCCACTTTTCTGGTCGAGAAGATACCCGGGGAAGAGCAGCAAAATGACATGGTTCATCTGACGACCGAGGAGCTGGTAGAAGTGGACCTGGTGGGAGAAACCCTAGAGCAGCTGCAAGTGGAGGACGAGTTCTCCTTGCTGGATTTCAACGCCATGATCGAGACAGAACTAGGCTGCTACTCCGTCACTCAGCCTGAGAGACACGACCAGACGGCCAAAAAGGACATAGGTCCTGCCCCCGATAAGCTGTGGAAGCTGTACTTTGATGGCGCCCGATGCAAGAATGGCGCCGGGGCAGGAGTCCTTCTGGTCTCCCCATCTGGTATCCAAAAAGACTACTGTTACAGGCTGGCCTGGAGTTGCACTAATAATGCGGCGGAGTACGAAGCCTTGTGCTTAGGCTTAAAAAAGGCGGAGAGGCTCGGGATCAAGCACCTGCAAATCTTTGGCGACTCAGAGCTGGTGTGCAACCAGATCACGAACAAGTGCGCCTCCAAGAAGCATTACCTCAAGGCGTACCGCAACCGTGTCTGGGATCTGATGGAGTCGTTTGACTCCTTGAATGTCAAAGCCATCTCCCGCGAGAAGAATAAGCATGCTGACATATTGGCGTCTGTTGGAGCCAGGTACGTCCCGACTGATGACACTATGCAGAAGCCGAAGCCGGTTCGTACTATTTACAGGCCTTCTGTGCCTGATAAGGACACCCACTGGCAGGTGTTCGATTGTGACGAGGATATCGTCACCTTTATGATACATGAAGCTAGTTCAATCGAAGGTAGAGACCCTGATGACGAGCAATATGAGGGGTTGATACAGTTAAAGAATAATCATGTCCCAAAAGGACTGATTACCTTAGAGAGCCTGTTTGATCAGAACGATAGGGCTATCTCACACCGAATCAAGGTGGACGCCAAGCAATACATGGACCTGGAGCTCGAACCTGGTAAAGTGATTAAAGTTGGCATAGATTGCACTCCAGAGGAGCTGGACCAGATTCGGGCCCTGTGCAAGGAATACCCAGACATTGTAGCCTGGTGCTACCAGGACTTGAAGGGGTACGACCGAGAGATGATCCAGCACACCATAGAGCTGGAAGAACATGTGAAGCCCTTCAGGCAGAAGCAAAGGGCGGTGAACCCGAAGATTGAGGCCATGATGAAAGCCGAGCTCATGAAGATGCTGGAAGCAAAAATCATCTATCCTATCAAGCATTCCTCTTGGGTCGCAAATCTGGTTCCCGTGAGGAAGAAGAATGGAGACATTCGCCTCTGCGTGGATTTTCGCAATCTCAACCAGGCTTCGCTGAAGGACCACTATCCACTCCCGCAAATTGATCAAATCCTTCACGTGGTTGCAGGAGCTCAGAGATTCTCTCTCCTAGATGGGTTCTCCGGCTATAATCAGATCTGGGTAAAAGATGAGGACCAGCACAAGACGGCGTTCACCACCAAATGGGGGACGTTCGCCTATCAGCGCATGCCCTTCGGTCTTTCCAATGCGGGGGCTACGTTCCAGAGAGCTATGGACTTGGCGTTCCGTGAGTTGCTCAATAAAATCATTGTTATCTACTTGGATGACATGACTGTGTTTTCGCACAAAAGAGAAGACCACACCTCCCATCTGCGGCAAGTATTTGAAAGATGTCGTGAATTCGGCATATCCATCAACCCAAAGAAGTCAGTCTTTGCGGTGAAGGAGGGTAAGCTGCTAGGCCATGTTATTTCTGAGAAGGGCCTTGCAGTTGACCCCGACAGAGCAGAGGCTCTTCTTCGTTTGCCCATCCCGGTCAACAAGAAAGGGCTGCAGTCATTTTTTGGACAGATCAACTTTGTAAGGAAGTTTGTCCCTGACTTTGCCCAAGTGATCAAGCCCATGGCCGAGCTCTTGAAGAAGGATGCTGACTTTGTCTGGACTGAAGAGAGGAAGAAAGCCTTCGAGGAGATCAAGGCCAGGATTGCTCAGGCACCAGTATTGATAAATCCAGATTACTCCAAGGACTTCATCCTTTACGCGGTGGGAGAACCCGAAAGCTACGCTGCAGTTCTGACTCAGAAGGGAGACGACGGCAAGGAGAGACCGATAGCATTCTTAAGCCAAGTGATCCAGCCGCACGAAGAGAGGTATAATTTTATTGAGCGGCAAGTTCATGCAGTTATGAGGTCCTTGAGAAAGTTCAAGCACTTCGTCTCTCAGAGCCGGATTACTGTCTTCGTGATACACCCCGACGTCAGAAATTTCATCATCCAAGGGGAGCCTGGTCACAAGAGGGCAGGATGGATTGCCAAAATCCAGGAGTTCGACATAGAGGTACGACCCACCAAGCTAATCCGAGGTCGGGCTCTATGCCAGGAATTGGCCCGAAGTGCTGCGGCTGAACTCTCTGCTTGTCAGTGGGAGGATCCAATGACAGGAATCAACCTTGCCAACTCCTTATCAGAGGAGAGTGATTGGACGAATGACCTAGTGTGGTATTTCAGCACTGGGAGATGTCCAGATCATCTCAACGCCTCACAAAGAAGGAGGTTCAGGCTTAATGCCTTGAAGTATGTACTACGCCCCGAGGGGCTGTATTTCAGAAATATTGACGGCATCCTGTTGCGGTGCGTCAAAGAATCAGACAAACCGAAGGTCCTCGGCGAATTCCATTCTGGGATGCCAGGAGGACACCATTCGGGAAGGCCGACGGCCTTGAAAATTATCAGAGCGGGCTATTATTGGCCCACCCTCTTCGCAGACGCGCATGCGGTCTGTCAAAAATGTGAGAAATGCCAAAGGTTCGCCAGAAGAAATCGGAAGGTGCCCATGCCCCTTCAGCCAATTCAAGCTGAGACTCCATTTCAGCAGTGGGGTCTGGACTTCATCGGGACGATAACGCCCAACTCTTCGGCGGGGCATAAGTTTATCCTAACAGCCACGGATTACTTTACCCGATGGGCCGAGGCAGTGCCTACAAAGCATGCCGACCAGGAAACGGTCATTGGTTTCCTAGAGAGCCTCATCACCCGTTTCGGGATTCCAGAGGCAATTGTCACAGACAATGGTCCAGGGTTTGTAGGCGCTGTACTCACAGAGTTCACCAGCAAGTACGACATTTACCACAAAATGTCTTCGAACTACTATCCGCAGGGGAACGGCCTAGCCGAGTCCACCAACAAGAATCTTTTGAAGATTATAAAGAAGACGGTGGAAAGGAACAAAAGATCGTGGCATCTGCTTCTGGATCGAGCGCTATGGGCGGACCGTATCTCTTTCAAGAAGTCCATCAAGACGTCGCCATATGCACTCGTATACGGCAAAGAGGTTGTCTTGCCCACACACATTGAGATGCCCGCACTTTGGCTGTTAGAAGATGAGAAAGGTGTCAAAGACCCTGTTGATGCCCGATTGGCTCAGTTGCTGCAACTGGAGGAGGAAAGAGAGAAGGCGTATCAGGCCTTTACCAAGCATGCTGAGAAAACGCAGAACTGGTTTTCAAAGGGAACCACTGCCCGAGTCTTCAAGATCGGGGACTTAGTGCTGAAATGGGACTCATACAAGGCCAAACCAGGCAATCATGACAAGTTTGATGCCTTCTGGGACGGCCCCTTCCAAGTCGTCCGAGTGAACCAGTTCAACGCGTTTGTGCTAAGAGACATGGAGGGCCAGATCCTCCCGATACCTGTTAATGGCTTTCATCTGAAAGCCTACTACCACTGAAAGTTGTCAAAGGTTTTCCCTTGTACATATTTTGTTTTCCGCTGTGTCAATTTATTTTTCTGAATGTAAATATTCCTTTCAGTTCAGTTAGTTTCCTGCTTTAATCCGGAAAAAAGAGCCGAGTGTTTTGGAAAAGGGTGCATGGCAGTTCAAAAAATGACTAAGGCAGGGAATGTCGTCCGAAGGCGCAAAAAATTGCCCCGAAGTCGGGCTGCGCCCTCAAATTTTTGCGACGACGGGAGGTTCCAGGGCCACAGCAAGCAAGAGGAAAAAAGTCAAAAATTTTCTAAGTGTCGGGAGGCCGCCCGACTTCGCAGCGAAGTCCGACGGCGCGCCCTGTTTAATGCGCCATCGGGCGGGGACAACAAAAAAGTGTAAAATTTTTCTAAGTGTCCCGCCCGACTTCGCGATTTTTCCTTGCGCTGCCAGACGACGCACACTAAAATTTGTGCACTCCGACGGGTGCGTCTCAGGTGCATGTGATAATTTGGAAATTTTTCTAAGTGTCGTCCTCCCAAGGGCGCGGGTTTCATAGTGCGAAGTCGGACGGCGCCCATTTTTTGGGCGCACTTGGTCGGGGAGATAAAAGAAATCACAAGTTTTACCTAAGGTTTCCCAGCACGCTTGTCGAGTCAAATGCTTCGAAGCGTGTGCCCAGTTGGCGGCAATGACGTCATTAAAGGCACGAGTTTTGAAAAGTTTAAGGAATGATTGCGCAATTTTCGAAGCGGGTTTCATAAATGAAAAAGCGCACCCGGGCCCAATGATGTACAAGTTGCGCTTTCCAACAGAGGATCCCACGCGCGGCCGCCGAGGAATAACGGCGCTACTCACCCACTTCGAGCAACAAACTTTAAATTCGCCGGACGCCATTAATGTTGCTTTTACCCATTTGTAGAAAAGGCATTTTACTTGCTCAGTAATATCAGTATTGCTGAAAGAATTCGAGCTGCGCTGTGAAAGAGGAGAAATTGCGAATTTTGCCAAGTTTCAGCTGTGAATTCTGGTAACTCTCGACGCCATGAGTGGGGAACCGAGCGCAGCGAAAGGGAAAGCGCCCATGCAGGCGGAGTCTAGCTCGTCAGAAGAAGCATCCAAGGAGCAGACTGTCTCGAGCGCTCATGGGAGCGAAGCGCCGAAGGAGAAAAGGGGAAGAACCAGGGCGAGAAGCGCCAGGAGGCAAGGTCCTCCCCCGCCGCCCGTAGACCGCCTAGCCGAGTACAGAGACGGCAATTATTCAATTAGCCTCACAGAGCTGCGGCTTTCTGTAAAAGATTGGTCCGATAAAGTTTCGCCCTCGCACCATTTCGGCGCTGTTTACAAGTCGAACCTTTACTGGTTCTTGTGCCCTCCTGTCCACCACTGCCCGGAGCTGGTTGAGTCAATCGTAGTATATTACAAACCGGCCACCCGACAGGTCTGCGACTGCCAGGGAAGAGTGTTGTTTACCCTCTTCAAGGAGAGCGTCCAGCCAGCTTTCGCGCCAGGGATCGAGCCAGACCCTAATGGCATACTCAGGAAGATCAACCTGGACGAACAGGCAGCTAGGGGTGGCGAATCCAAGTGGATGAGGGATTTCCTCAATTCAGAGCTAAAGCATCCACTGCCAGCTTCAAGGTGGCCGTCGCGCCCGATACCCTTGGCACAGTTCAAAAGCCAATACATATACACCATACTTGCCTGGGTTCTAGGCTGCGGCACTGACGAGGTGGTGCACCCCTACCAGCTGGCCCTCGCCGAATGCATTCTGCATGGAGAGTTCTACGACTCTAGTGCCCTGAAAAGGGGGAGGCGCCCAATTTATTTCGACTGGGCAGACTGGGTGGCCTACGCCATCCATTCCAATCTTGTGAAGTTGCAGCAGAAGCAGACAACAGAATTCAGGCACTGTTCATTTCTCGTATGGTTGTGCCTATACCACATGCACTACAGGATGAATACCGTTGAAGTTCGGAAGGTGGATGAGAAGGGCGCGCCGCTGCCAGTGTATGAATGGACGAACCTGTTGTACAGAACGGAGTCGTATTACGACTTCAATTTCAAATTTCTGGGCATTACCCTGGCTCTCTTCAATGGCCGGGCGCATCGCCCTCCTTATGCTATGACGAAGCACCTGGTAAAGAACAAATTTGGGGATACCTTCCGGTTGACTCAGGGCGTCGTCATTAGGGTTTTCGGATTTAAGGGGAAACCATTTCTGCTGCCATATTTCTGTACAGAATATCACTTTGGCCTCGAACCCCCCCCCCCCGGGGGGGGGGGGGGGGGGGCCCCCGGGGGGGGGGGGGGGGGGGGGGGGGGGGGGGGGGGGGGGGGGGGGGGGGGGGGGGGGGGGGGGTCGTGGCCACCATGGCAGGACTTTTACTGTGTAGAAGCAGACTACGATCCCGAGCACAATGAGGATCACAAAGTGGGATCAGCTGGCTTCAGAAGACTGCTCGCGAAGGTGGCGCCGCTTGGCTGGGCAAAAGACAAAATCATGGAATGTTGGATAATGAGGTGTCGTACGCGGCACGAGAAATCAGAGAAAAAGACGTCCGTTGATGATGACTTTTCCGTCTTATATGATAAATACTTCGACAAGTGGCAGCCGCTCGTGTTCCGTGGTATCGTCCCCCAAGGCGCCCCAAAAAGGTATAAAAGAAAGCCTCCACCCCAACATTTGATTGTACGAGGGACGTCCAGCAGCAAAGCGTCAAAAGGCAAGAGGGTGGACCCAATGTTGTCCTCAGCGCCCGAAAAGTCGTCTCAGTCGGAGAGGGAGCCCGAGAAATCAGCCAGTGAGGCAGAAACAAGGGGCCCAGACCCAACAGAACCTGAATACGAGCTTACTTTGGGAGCCCCGGCCCCTGACGCGTCAACCGCCTCCGCTCCCCCTGAGCAAACTGCCGCGCCTAAGGGAAAAAAGAGGAAAAGGTCCGAAAAGACCAAAGAAAGGCGGCCCAAGAAGGAGGTGGTGCAGCAGACAGCGACGGCTCCACGATCAGGCGCGGCTGCAAGTAACATAATCTCCATTGAGGACAGCCCTCAGAGGGAAGCAGACACCCGGGTTGCAGAAGTCATTCGAACGCCAGCTCAGGCGGAGCTCGCAGGTACGCCCTCTCCTCCTTTGCAACAAACCCTAGCAACCCCTTCTGTTACGCCCTCATCTTCCACATCCGGGCATATTCTGGCTGCTTCATCCCCGTCTCCTGTCACGCAGTCCCAGCATAGTCCACCGTCCTTTGGCCGCTACGCCCAAAACCCTAACGTTTTTCAGACCCTGGGCCAAACCCTAGGTCTGTCCCCTACGGCTAGCGCCGAGGAAGGTTCCCTATCCCCACGCCGCTCACCCGCCGCCGCCGCTGCCCTCCAAAGCCCACATCCGCCTTCTCACCAGTCGCCCGCTCCCCCTCAGTCCCAATCACCCTCAAGGGCAGTCGTATCCTATAGAGCAACGCCCACCCCATTATTTTCGGGGAAGATGCCGCAGCAGGATTTGGTCTCGACATACCCCATGCTCGCAGAGCTAGAGCTGGTCGAAAAACAGCTGCAGATAACTGATGACCAGCCCCTAGCCACGAAAGCCGCCCAGGGCTCTGTTTCTTTTCTTCAGAAGGTCAGAAAGAGGAGGGCGGAAGAAATCGCCATGCCGGAGAAGCGCGTCAAATATGACCTGGAGAAAAGGATTATCCGGACAGAAAAAATAGTGCCTAAGGTCAAAAAGCCCATCCAGGAGATGACAGAAGAAGATTACGAGTACCACTCCAAGGATAAGAGCTTTGATGACATAAATGAAGAATATGAGCTAGGCGGAATCCGCAGGAAGGCTGACAACCTTCTGGTCAAGCGCCTTGAGGTCAAGCAGCAGCTGTATGAGCTCCAGAACGATAAGAGGCAGCTTGAGGAAGATCTGGCCAAGGCACTGGTACAGCTGGAGTCCGCTCAAGGAGAGGTAAATAAGTTGAAGGATCAGCTTGCAGCCTCTCAGCAGGCGACGACGGATCAAAATGCGATGGCTGATCAATTAACAGAAGAGAAAAAGGCAGCCCTGATACATGTTGGTCAATTGCAAAATCAGCTTCAGCAGACTCAGGCGCTGCTAGAAGAGAAGGCATCGCAGGCTGCTGCTTTCTCCAAGGACAGGATCAAAGAGATGAGAGCCGGCCTGCTGAAGGGTTGCAGGACTAATGTTGCCAGGTCGCTACCCGTCCTCAATTTCATCTCCAGGATGCAAGAAATTTCTGCCGAGGGAAAGCCTGCGGTAGAGGAAGCCGAACGTCAAGCACGGCAATGGCTGGACTTGGCAATAAAACTTGAAGGGTATGAGCGCAAGGGCTTCCAATTCCCACCTATGTCACAGATTGCCCTAGACTGGGCTGATGCAAGGATAACCTTGCAAAATTATTTTGAAAAATCTGAAAAAGTCAGAGCTGCCAGGAAGATGCTAGATGCATTGATCCATGAGAAGAACATCTGCCTGGTCCCTTTTGACTCCCTTTCAACGCTCGGATTCCCGAGCTTTGTAAAAGATGAGGAATTTCTGCCTCTGGAGCAAGTCAAGCAGAACTGGCGGGCATATGAGGCAGATACTTCGGAGATTGATGGCTGGACTGATCCAGTGCAGGAGGCACAGGTAACCCAGATGGTGTCCAAGCTCTGCAAAATCAACGCCTGCCTCCACGAAGTCGGAGAAAGGTACCACACCATTGACGAGCACAAGGTTGCGGCATTCAGAAAAGCGCTGAAGGATATCAGCGACTTAGAGCCCTTCCAAGAAGCAGCCTGGGCTCAGGCTAAGACTGCTTATGAGCACGTCCGTGAGCGGGTCGAGCCTGCTGTGCAGGAGGAGGACAAGGATGCCGAGCAGTCAGGCTCAGAGGGTGAAGAAGAAGAAGATTCGGGTGAGGAGACTGCTGAGAGTGACCAAGAGCAGCAAGAGCAGCAGCAGCAGCAGAGTGATGCAGGGTCCGGGAGGGACTCTGTGCCCAAAGGATAAAGGCTAGGTTCCTTGCATCGAGGCGAGCTCGATACCCCGCGAGCCGCCAGGAATGTTGCCACATTTTGCACGGGGTGCCAAATTTTGAAAATTTTGTAAGTTTGCTGCTTTACCTCCCCTCTTTCTTCTTCCCCATTCTTCTCCATGCCCTTTCTCCCCTTCAGCTGTCAGATTTCGTTTCCCCATCTTTCATTTCATGTTTTTAGTGTTTTCTGCAAGAAGGCAAAATCTGCCTAAAAATTTGTCTAAGTGTGGAGTCCGCCGACTGCGCAGCGCAGTCGGGCGGCGCTCATCATCCTGTGCGCACCCGGTCGGTCTTATGAAGAAAAGCCCAAAAATCAAAAGTCACCTTGGCGGTCAATGAGAAAAAGCCAAAAACTTCTAAGTGTTGAGGCCGCCCGACTTCGCAGCGAAGTCGGGCGGCGCCCATAGTGCGCACTTGGGCGGCCATATTCAAGAAGCAACAGAAAATATTCTAAGTATGAGCCCGCCCGACTCACGCGAAGTCGGGCGGCGCTCATCCAATGTGCGCCAGTGGGAGGATGCCTGTCAAAAAGACAGCAAAATTTTCTAAGTGTCGGACTCCGTCCGACTGCGCGCCTGTCTTGGTGCGCACTCGGGCGGAAGGAGAGAAGGCATTGAAAAGTGACTAAGGCACGGAGGTCCGTCCGACTGCGCTGCGCAGCCCGACTTCGCGCCTGCTTTGGTGCGCCATCGGACGGGAAAGAGATAAACTGCAGAAAAATTTCTAAGGCATGACCCGCCCAACTGCGCTGTTTTCAGCTTGCGCCGTCCGACTGCGCTTCATTTTTGTGCGCTGTCGAGCGGGATAAGAAGACAATGAATGAACTTCTAAGTTTCATACCCCCTCTTTCATCAGCAGTTTCAGATGCTGACAAGTGTGCAGTCTCGGGATAAGAGTCAGGATGTGACAGAAGGTGTGCCACCCGGGTACAGAGTAGATGAGCGTGAAGTGCCAGATCGTGCCGCACCTACCACCATTTAACCAGACTCGACTTTTCACCTGCCGGATTGCCACGGAGCTGCTACGTTTCTAGGTGGACCTTGCTGCAAGTACACTCCTTGCCCGCAGAGGTCAAACATCAGCCGCTTTTGTCAGCTTTTGCAGCTTTTGTCAGGTCTGGGATTTTGTGCCCAAAATGTAATCGGGGGGTTTATTCTGCTATAAATAGCAGCCTCATTTCATTGTACAAGGGTGGAAGGGGGATATATTGCTAAGGAACTTCTGTAGCTGTGCACTTGCTTTTGAATGCAAAGTATATTTGGCTCTATTAGCTGTCTTTGTCTTGTATGCTGCCTTTATTAAGTATTTCTGCCTCATGTTGCTTATATTTCTGATTACTGCTATTCTGCACTTCTGGATATCAGTATTGGTAATTAAGTATATCTGGAATACTGAAGTAAAGGATACATAGGATAGAATAACACTAATAGTTTCTGCTGCATACATTGTTTTGATTGTTGTTGGTAATAGTGATTGGTTAGTTGTTGTGCTGCTTATCTTCCCCACCCGAAACAAGCATATTTATGTTTCTTTCTGCATTTTATAATTTCTTTCCTGCACTCTGAGCTAAAACCCCCAACTAAGAAAACATAGGAGCCGGCCTTCTCCGGAGATTGGCACGGAAGGCATCCCTTCCTTCCGGCCTTTCAATCTGCTGGGCGAATCTAGGGCGCAATAAGATTAAAATCCTATCCTAGTGGCAGATTCGTAACCAACGAGCAACCATCCACCACATCACGGAGGAAGATATAATGGTAAGGTTACTGGTACTTTCACTGAGAGGTAAGCTCCTCTATTGGTATCGGTCGCTCCTGGCCAACACTATCACTTCCTAGGACCTATTAGCAGAGCAACTAATTAAGGGGTTCAATGAGGTAGCAGATCCGTTCTCACTGTTGCATCAATTCACCACTATCCAGAGACATACTCAAGAGGAGATAGTTGACTTTAACGTCAGCTTCGCTCGATCCTGGTAGAGAGTCACTCCTGGGCTTCGACCCACCCCGGAGCAGGCAACGTTCTACTACTTGAGAGCTTTTCATTCGGACATTAGCATGAGCATCCACCATTCTAATGTCAACACGTTCCCTGGCTTGTATGAGCAGGCCCAGAAGGCCGAGGCTGACTTGATAGCCATCAAAAAGTTTCCTCCCAAGGTGACTATGTCGATCTACCCGAATTTCCCTCAGAACATGTATCCCAGTGCATCTTCTCAGTCAATGCCTGCAGCCCCAATGTATCCCAGTCAACCTTGGAACCCAACCCCTCATAATCAAGCGGTACCCACTCTGTAGTATCAAGCACCCGCCATTCCTTAGCTTCTAGCTCCTGCCCAATATCAGGCATTGCCTCCACCGTTGGTGCCATTGCCATTACCCGCGCCCGCGCCTTGGCAGCCTTAAATGCGGACCAGGTCAAAGAATTGCAGGATTTGCGTGCATAGTGCAAACGATTGCAAATGAGATGACTGTCATGGAGAGGAGGCAGAATGATCAAAGCTTCCAGCCAAGAAGATTTCTCCCTCCGATCACTAAGGAGCAAGCCGCTTCTATCGGCAGGGCTCCTAAGAGAAATGCAGCAGTGCTGGAAGGTGAAGAAGTCAGTCCATCCGGCAGAACTTATTGGTTCACCATGTGCAACGACCCACACAGTGAAGAGACCTACATGGTGCACCTCAACTATGTCCATATATTGGCCGGTGGCGCCTACAATAGGCAAATCAACATGATCAGGGAAGCTGGTCATAATTTCATGATGCCTTCTGCTGAGCAAGTCTCAATCTCACCAAGGCTTGGAAGAAGCCTATTGAGGTAGATCCAGCTCAGATGGATCCGCTAAAGGTGCCTGCTGCACCCAAGCCGCAAAGCAAAAAGGCCCAGTCACCGACGAAAGCTCCCAATCCAACCCCAGAGCCATCTGACTTGCTGAAGGACTTCCTGCCCCCACGGGCTAGAGAAAGGGGCCTCTAACCCAAAGCTTCAACTTCGCAACCGCAAGCCAAGACGCGAGACCAGGCCAGGGAGAAGCTCCGATACCCCTCACTGACCAAGCGTCAAAGGGTGGATGCCACACAACAGTACCGAAATACATACGAACCTGCAAAAGAAGTGGGAGAATTTGGCACTTCGGCGTATAACATAGTCGAAGAGATGAAAAAGGCACCCGCCAAGGTGAGCCTTTATGATGCCCTCCAACTTCCTGGTCAAGTCGACCTTTTACAAGAATCTCTCAAGTCCGCCAAGGACAAGGAGAGTGGGCCGACGCAGACGGTGTTTGCTCAGCCACTGATGACTTTAGCCATAGGTAAGAATAGGCCCCCACCATTCTACCTTTCCCTTCGGATGGAAGGATGGATCCTGCACAATTGCATGATCGACTCTGGTACTGCAACAACCGTCATGCCCAAAGTAGTATGCGACATCATGGGCATGGAGTATACCCGGAGCAACCCTGGGGTGCTGCAACTAGACGGGACTCCCTTAAAGACGGTGGGAGTGATCAAAGACGTTCCGATCCAACTCCACAAAATGCCGCAAGTCACGGTCATCCAAGAGATCGTGGTGGTCGACCTTGAGCCATACTTCAGTATGTGCCTCTCAAGAGAATTCACAGCTAAGTTGGGAGGCTACCTCTCCCTCGACTACTCACACTTGGAGATCCCATTCAAGGGGAACAGATTTAAACTCTTCAACGAGAAGCCTACCGGTTTTCATGTTGAAAAACTTGAAGACGAGGAGAAGGGCTCGGTCTCTGTCAACCTGATGACAGAAGAAATACAAGTGGACCTGATGGAAGAATCTCTCGACGAGCTCCGAATTGAAGATGAGTTCTCCATGACCGATTTTAACACCATTATCGGGATGGATTTGGGGTGCTACTCACTCACCAAGCCTGAAAAGGCTGAAACGAAAGCATCCGAAGAAGAGCCCCCGATACCCGATCAGCTATTGTGAGAACGGCGCCGGAGCTGGCATCGCTCTTATCTCTCCATCCGGCGAACAGAAAACATACTCATACAGGCTTGCATGGAGTTGTACAAATAATGCAGTAGAGTATGAGGCTTTGTGCCTCGGACTCAAAAAGGCCGAGAAGCTCGGCATCAAGCAGTTGCAGATATTCGAGGATTCCGAGTTAATCTACAACCAAGTTACTAACAAGTGCGTATCCAAGAAACACTATCTAAAGGCATACCGCAACAAGGTGTGGGATTTGTTTGAATCCTTCACCGCACTGAGCATCTAGTCGATTTCGCGAGAGTGGAACAAGCTTGCTGACATCTTGGCCTCCATCGGTGCCCGGTTCTCACCAACAAATAATATGATGCATAAGCCGAAAACTGTGAGGCTGATTTACAGGCTTTCTGTTCCTGATAAGAAAATTCACTGGCAAGTGTTCGACAGTGACGAACAACTTGTCAATTTTCTGGTTAATGAAGCGTCCTCGATTGAGAATCGAACTCTGGAAAAGGAAGACCACGAGGGGTTAATTCAATTGAAAAATAATCATATCCCCAAGGGTCTGATCACATTAGAAAGTCTGTTTGATTAGAACGACAGGTCTGTCGGGCACAAGATCAAAGTAGACAGCAGAGAGTTCGTGGACCTAGAGTTAGAGTCGGGGAAAGTTATCAAAGTAGGGGTTGATTGCACAGCCGAAGAGCTCCAACAGATTCGCACCCTATGCAAGGAGTATCCAGATATCATCGCTTGGTGCTATCAAGATCTAAGGGGGTATGACAAGAATGTCATCCAACACACTATTGAGCTGGAAGAAGGGATCAAACCCTTTAGGCAAAAACAGAGGCCCGTCAACCCGAAGATCGAGATGCTGATGAGAGTTGAGCTTCTGAAGATACTTGAAGCGAAGATCATCTACCCGATCAAGCACTCCTCTTGGGTGGCCAACCTGGTCCCGGTACGAAAGAAGAACGGGGACATTCGCTTGTGTATCGATTTCCAAAATCTCAACCAAGCGTCGCTCAAGGACCACTACCCGCTACCTCAGATTGACCAGATTCTTCACGTAGTGGCGGGAGCACAGAGGTTCTCTTTGTTGGATGGCTTCTCCGGCTACAACTAGATATGGGTCAAGGACGAAGACCAACATAAGACTGCGTTCACCACCAAGTGGGGAACCTTCGCCTATCAACGTATGCCCTTCGACCTCTCAAATGCCGGAGCGACTTTCCAAAGGGCGATGGACCTCGCTTTTGGCAAACTGTTAAATCATGTCATCGTGATCTACTTGGATGATATGACAGTCTTCTCCCACAAGAGGGAGGAACACGGCCTACATTTACAGCAAGTCTTTGAGAAATACCGGGAGTTCGGGGTCTCCATCAACCCCAAAAAATCAATCTTTGCAATGAAGGAAGGCAAACTTCTCGGGCACTTGATCTCTGAGAAGGGATTAACTGTCGATCCCGCCCGAGCTAAAGCGCTTCTCCGACTTCCACTGCCGACAAATAAGAAAGCCTTGCAGTCCTTTTTCGGACAAATCAACTTCGTTAGGAAGTTCATAGCCGACTTCGCCCAGGTGGTGAAGCCGATGACCGAGCTTCTGAAGAAGGATGCCGAATTCAAGTGGACCGATGTAAGGAAGCAGGCATTCCAAGAGATCAAGGAGCGCATCGCTCAAGCTCTAGTCCTTATAAATCCCGACTACGCAAAAGATTTTATCTTGTACACTGTCAAGGAACCAGAAAGCTACGTAGTTGTTCTGACCCAGAAGGGGGAAGATGGAGATGAGCACCTGATAGCGTTCCTCAGTCAGGTCATCCAACGGCACGAAGAAAGGTTCAATTTTATCGAAATACAAGTGCATGCGGTGATGAAGTCGCTCCAGAAATTCTGACATTTTGTCTCCCAGAGTAAGACGATAGTGTACGTGGTACACCCCGACGTCAGGAGTTTCATTATTCAAGGGGAGCTTGGCAATAGGAGGGTTGGATGGGTCTCCAAGATCCAGTAATACGATATTGAAGTGCGCCCTACCAAGTTGGTCCGAGGCAGAGCGCTCTGTCAGGATCTAGCCATAAGTGTTGCAGCTGAAGCAACAATCCCCGACTCAGAGAACTCTGCGCCCGAAAGCAACCTTGCCAACCTGTCAATTAACAGTCCAGATTGGACGGATGACCTTGTCAAATACTTCGGCACGGGCAGATGTCCTTCCCCCTTCAATGCTTCACAAAGGAGATTTCGCTTGCAAGCTGGCAGGTACGTTCTGACACCCAACGGACTGTTTTATCAAAACATCGACGGAGTCCTCTTGAGGTATATCAGAGAGTCGAAGAAGTCAAAAATCCTTGAGGAGTTTCACTCTGGGATTTCGGGAGGTTATTTCGCGGGCAGGCCGATGGCTCTGAAGATCATCAAGGAAGGTTACTACTGGCCCACCCTGTTCGCCGACGCTTTCAAGACCAGTCAGTGCTATGACAAGTGCCAGTGCTACTTCGGTAGAACCCGGAATGGCTCACTTCGCAGTGGGGCTTGGACTTCATCGGGATCATCAACCCCAACTCCTCCACCGGCCACAAATACATTTTGACCACTACAGACTATTTCACTCGGTGGTCGGAGGCAGTGCCGACCAAGCAGGCCAACCAAGACGTGGTTATCTCCTTTCTTCAAGGGTTGATCACTCACTTTGGCGTGCCTAATGCAATTGTGTCTAATAACGACACTCCTTTCACCGACGCGAGGATCTACGAGTTCGCAGTCAGGTATGGAATTTACTTGAAGACCTCGTCTAACTATTACCCGCAGGGCAATGGATTGGCGGAGTCTACGAACAAGAACCTGTTGCGGATTCTGAAGAGGTCCCTGGAGAAGAATAAGCGAAGCTGGCATCTGCTCTTAGACCAGTCGATTTGGGCTGATCGCATTTCCATCAAGCGTTCAATCAAGACATCACCCTATTCGCTCGTGTACGGGAAAGAGGTAGTCTTGCCCACGCACATAGAGCTACCCGCATTGCAGTTACTCAAGTGGCTCGATAGTGGAGAGGGTGAATTCGACCCGATGGATGCAAGGTTAGCCCAGCTACTACAGTTGGAAGAAGACAGGGAGAAAGCTTACGAAGCTTTCGCAAAGCACGCTGAATCCACCAAAGGCTGGTTCGGCAAAAGGACTTCTGACAGAGCCTTCAGTGTCGGGGACCTGGTCTTAAAATGGAATGAAAACAAGTCTAAGTCGGGGAACCACGAGAAGTTCGACGCCTTCTGGGAGGGCCCATTTCGAATCTCCAGCGTCAATAAGATCAACTCCTTCATTCTGCAGGACATGGAGGGTTTCACTCTCCCGATTTCGGTGAACGATTTTCTTCTAAAGGATTATCACCAGCCGAGTTCCGAGAAAAATCAGTAATCCGCCAGGTACGATCTTATGTATATATGTTTTTCAAAAAAAAAAAAATGGGAGGGTTCTCTTTCGAGCGAAAGCTCTCCTCTCTCCAGTAAAAAACAAAAATACGAATAAGTGTGCTTTCGCTCCACTGGTGGAGCGAAAGTCTCCCTCTTCCCTTTTCGTCTTGCCTTTTGTTTCTAACCCTAGCGGAACGTTATAAAGTGGGGCCATTCAAAGTCTCTCCAATCAAAGTGTTTTCGCTCCATTACATCCGAAGTGCGCCCCCGTGGCAAGTCTAGGTGAGCGCTCCTCTCAAGAAGCACGCACCCCAAGGAAGATTTTCTTGTCTAGCGCTGTTATTCATCATTACCGAGGGCAAACTACCAACACGAGGGCAAATCAGAAGCGCACGATTGCACCCACGATTTTCACCTGCATTAACTCCCGGCGCTGGCATTTAAGGTGGTAGATTTGAAAGGAGCACTATAAGGTGAAGGGTTGCTAGATTCATTTCATGCCCTCAGTTGCAGTTGCAGTTGTGCTTTCCTATTGCCCTTGCGCCCTACAGTTTTCAGAGCATTTATCATGGAAGTTTGAATCAAAGCAGTTTGCTGGCAGACATGGGCAAAAAGGAGAGCGACTCGAAGAAGCCGCGAAAGCGTACAAAGAAGCCGGTAAAGTTGACGCCGCCCAAAGATAATCTCTTCAGACTTCGGGACTGTATTATGACGTACAAGGACCTGGAGCAGCTACGCCAAGACATAGAAGAGGTGCATAAAGAAAACCCGACGGGGAACCCACTGGCTACAGTTTATCATTCTCACTTTGTTCTTCTACATATGCACGCCCATACACCATTTTCTAGAATTTGTGCTCGCAGTGTCGCAATTCTACGACGCCCAAACAAGAACAGTGCGGGATGCCAAGGGAAATACACTGTTCGCCATAACAGCTGATATTGTTCGAGAGGCCTTTGCCTGCGGGAAGAAGCCCTCAGCCGATTTCAATCCCAGAAAGATCAACAATTCTGAGCAGGGTGCCAGGTATCAGCCCACGCCTGAGATGCGCCAGTTTATGAGGGAGCAGTTGGGAGGAGCGACATCATCTGATGAATTTCCCCAGTTACCCATGCGCCTGACAGAATTTGTGCATCGTGACATCTATTCCATTCTGGCTTGGGTGATGGGGCTCTCTACCGACGTCGTAGTCTACGATTGTAGGTGTCCATGGCGAAGTCCATTTTTGAAAATGAAATTTATTTCCCATCCAAGATGAAGTCGGGTGCCATACCAGTTTTCTTCGACTGGGCAGAATGGGTGGCGCGGCAGTTGCACCTGTCGTTATCCTACCTGCAAAGCCACAAAGATGATCAATTCAGGCTTTGCTCCTCCCTAGCGTGGTATTTCTTTTACCACTTGCATGATAAGTTCCCCTACATCCCCAAGAGCTAGACGGACGAGGAGGGCAAGGCGTTGCCGGTTTATCTCTGGACGCAGAGCTTTTCCAGGGATGAATCATACTACGTTTTTAACCAAGTTTTCTTGGGGCCGGCACTGGAGCTGATCTACGGCCGCTGCGAACGAGTTCCCGCGGAGATGAGAGATAAAGTAGTGGATGGGAATATGGGGGACGTTTTTCTGCTCACCCAGGGTTTGGTTATCAGGATTTTCGGGTTCACAAAGAAGCCCTTTCTGTTGCCCTTTTACGCCACGCCCTACCTATTTGCCCTGGAGGTCACCCGACAATGCGACTTCACCAACGAAGTGTACGGGAAAGGCAGGGGGAAGAAGCTCACGTGTCCTATACCCTTCGAGTTCGGGGACATCAAGGTGACGCAGTGTGGTCAAAACGTTGTGCTTACAGTAACGTTGTTCGACTTCGGATTGATTGAGCTCCCCCAACGCTGGAAGTACGATCCACGTAACATCTTCCGGGACCACATTGGAGCGAAGTCTTTTCACAGCTGCCCTCGCCCGGACATTGTTGCTCAACGGAATAACCCTAGGGGACGCGAGTTGGAGTGGCACATCGATGAGATGGTGCCCTTCCCCCTGGCACGACTTCTACACCGTAGAGAGTGAGTACGACCCGACTGTCAACCCAGAGCAGAAGCTTCCCAGGGCTGTTTTTTAGGCGATGAAAGCAAAGTTGCAGCATTGGTCAAACCACAAGATCAATGAGTGGTGGATCATGAGGGTCCACAATGACAAGATGGCCTCCGACTACCCAATGGCGTTGGATGACAAATTCTCAACGGCGTACGACGAAAACGTGGACACCTATCGAGCCCTCTCGTTTTCCGAGATTGTGCCTCGAAGTACATGAAGCCCTGACGAAGTAGATGACCTGGCAGCAAAGAAGCACGTGGTAGAAGGCAAGGGCAAGGCAGTCCTGAGTGATTCACCATTGGCTAAAGAGAGTGGACCATTGTCCCATGAGAAGAAGAGTGCTCTCCCAAAAAGAAAAGCTGAGGAGGCGCCTCTCTTATAGCAAGTGACAAAGAGGCCTCGCACCAACGCTCAAAGGCCCTTCAGAACGAGCTCTCAAGTGGCACCTGAAACACCTCCGTCGAGCGCTCCCGAAGTTCCTGTGGCGGAGCAGTTGGAAGAGCAGAAAATTGAAAATGTGGAGGTAATCGACGTAGATGCAATTGGTGAGCCCAAGGAGAAAGAAGACCCACACGCGCAGCATCCCACTTCCTCGGCTCCCTTGATCACGGAGCCCGAAGGTACGTGTTCGCTCATTTCTTTTTTTCTTCCCTTTCTACAGCAGTCGTTTCCTTAACGATTGAAACCCTAGTCGCTGCCCCTGTTTCTTTTCCTCCGCCTCTCACTGCTATTTCTAGCATTTCGGTCTCCCAAACCCTTTTGTCACCCTCAGCTGCATTCACATCTTTTGCCACTAACCCTAACGCTTTCACTATCTCTACGCCTGTCAGCCTCCCCTTCTCTGTTTCGGAATACCCTATTGCTAATCTTTCCATCACTACAGAGATAAACCCTTTTTCCCTGTCACCACCCTCTGCCATCATGACTTCAGTTTCCACTGATATTTCAATGCCTAAACCTACTATCTCCGTGGTCGCTGTCCAAACCCAAGCGCCCTTGAGGGTTAGCGCAGTCGCTTCCCCTCCTGTTTCCCATGTGTTGTCTGAACTAGAGTCGCAACTTCCCCTCCTTCCTTTCACACCGATCCTCAGAGTTGGAGTTCAGGAGCCGCTTAAGTCCGAGTTGGAAATGACGCAACACCTTGCTGCTGCGGAGAGCATCCGCAAGGTGTGCCACAACTCATCGCGCTGGCTGAGGGACCACCGGAAGGAGGCGCAGGCTCTGGCGCAAGCTGAGAAAGCATCCATCATCGATCCAGAGAAGATGGAGCTCCACACGGTAGAGAAGATACCAGTTGTTCAGAAGCCCTTGGGGGAGATGACCCTGGCCGATTATGCTTACCGTCATACTGTGGAGGACGTGACAAAGATGAACACGACCCAGAAGATGGGCAACATTCAAGTTGATATGGGCTCCATTTATGTTCATGGCGAGTACTACAAGGACCGCTTCTTTGAAGCACAGGCCAAGAATTTTGAGCTTGAGGAGGCCTTGGCAGGGGCGAAGAGGCAGATTGAAGCGGTAGAGTCTGAAGCCACGCAGTTGAGGCAGTGCGTGGTTTCACTAGAGACGGAGGTCGATGAGCATTCTAGGGCACGCGATCAGCATATCAAGGCGCGCGCCCAAACAAATCAGCAAGTGTAGGCGCTGACCGTTTAGGTCCATCAGTTGCAGGCCGAGTTAGCAAAGAAGACTTCGCAGCATTTCACGTTCTCTAGGGAGTGCCTCAAGGAGATGCGCCTGCAGTTCCTGGCAGATTTCCCGGCGAGAGCTGCACGAGGAATCACGATCTTGACCTTTTTTAGGGAGCCACAGGAGGCAGTTGTTACTGGCAACTCGATTTTGGAAGTTGCTCAAACAGACGTTGATCTTTGGCTGAACTTAGCCATGCAGCTGCTGAAAATTGAGTGTGGATGCGCACTTTACCCCCATGGGCCTCTGGCTCAATCCTGGGCAACAGCGAAGATGACCCTGCACTCTTTCTTTACGAAGCTCGAGTTGGTCAAAAAATCTCGTAAGCTCTCAGATGCCCTCGAGCAAGAGAGAGACGTTTCGCTGCAGTACTTCAACACCCTCGCTCAAATCGGCATCCTCGGCTTCACGGACAATGAAGGAGATATACCACCACTTGAGGAGTTGAAGCCGATATGGGCGACATTTGTTGACAGCGCCTCAGACATTGACGCTTGGGAAGACCCGATTTCAGATGCACAGGTGATGCCTTTCATGGCTAAGTATGCCCAAATCGAGTCTTGCTTGTAGGAGTTCGACCGAAGACTGGATTTTGCTGATATTGAGCGCATTGAGACCTACCGTTACCTGATCCAAGACCTCCAGAAGCAGCCAACCTTTTCCCTCGACCGCTGGGTCGATGCTTCCGCGATATACAAGCATGTGTTTAAGAGCTCTCTGGATAGATTTCTCCCCCATCCGTGCGAGCTAGATCCCGAGGAGGAGACAAAAGGCGAGCAAGAGAAAAGAGGAGACAGAAGGCGAGCTAGAGAAAGAAGAGGAAGAGGACCGACTTCAAGAGCTTCCAGGCAGCAGCGATGAGCAGGAGCAATCCGAGGATGCTGAGAGTGAAGATGACTCTGCAACCCAAGGATAAGGCCTGGGATCTTTGCATTGAGGCAGGCTCAATACCCCGCGAGCCACTAGAGATGTTGCCATTCTTGCCACATTTTGAAAAACTTTAAGTTGTATGCAGTTTTGGGAAATTATCATTGTAAAACTTCTCTTTTTCCATCAAAAATGGTTAAGATGTTATGTTTGTTGTGTTTTCACCAGTTGTTCCCTTTTTCTCAAATGTTGTTTTCCTTCAGATTCTGTGGTTTCTCTGCTTTTCTGCATTTTTCCTGTCGTTTTGCATGCAAAATTGTGAATGTTTTAGCATGGGCGATGTTGTGAATGTGTTTTCTGCCTTAGAGCTGTTTTCTGCAAGTTCTTTCCACTTTGCGCACATGATAATGGTTTCTAGCACTTAGACAATTTTCAGATCAAATTTCCCTGAGTACATACAATGCAGAAACACTTTCGCTCCACCAGTGGAGCGAAAGTTCCCCCAAAGTTTTAAGTGCATGCCGACTAGACTTTCGCTCCACTTGTGGAGCGAAAGCGCTTTCGCTCCTCTTAGGGAGTGAAAGCTCCTTCTCGGGAACCGCGACGCTCAAAGTGCAAGGAGTCAAACTTACGGTCAAAATTCTTGTCACTCCACCCGTGGAGCGAAACTCCCAGTCACTCCACCAGTGGAGCGAAAATCAGGCAAAGCACAATGTAAAGCAAGTATGAGGCTAAGGGTGCGATGGAAAGTAAAACATCTTGGTCAAAAGAGTTGTCGCTCCACCAGTGGAGCGAAAGCCTCTGTCGCTCCACCCAGGGAGCGACAAGTCCAAGAAAGTCAAGGCGCGGTCAAACTTGGTGTCGCTCCACCAGTGGAGCAAATTCTCCCATTCGCTCCACCAGTGGAGCAAAAGTTTCCATCGCTCCACCCAGGGAGCGACACCCAAAATGAAGGCACAAATTGTTCTAAGTGCAAGGCCAAGGGTGCTTTCGCTCCACTTGTGGAGCGAAAGCTGGCCAGAGTGCAAGAAATTTTCTAAGGCAAGGAAGAGGACACTTTTGCTCCACTTCTGGAGCGAAAGTGCTGTCGCTCTAGTTGTGGAGTGAAACTCCAAGCGGGCCCCAAACACAGCGAAAGCTGCCCAGAACCGCCATTGACTACTCAACCGACCCCAAGGATGCGCTCTGAGCCGTCCAATCATGGTGGATCAGTGGAACCTTCTGCATTCAAAGCTGAGTTATCTGCAAGGTCAAATTAAATGTTGTTAAGTCGGTTCCGGATCAAATCCACCTGTCACCATAGGGAAAGTGGTTGGGCATTAATGTTTTAGGAGGCAGAATCCTCTATAAAAGCTAGTCTTTTCTCTGTAACCAAGGATGGACAATCTCTACTAGAAAAGCAGTTGTATACTTTGAAATCTGCTTCCGAAATACAAACTTCTGGTTCCGGTCTTGAATCTTCCATCTCTGTGTATGCCTTCTATCATGTTATTTCTGTTAAGTTAATTACTTTGTTATACAACTTGAATTTTGTTTTCTGGATTTAGCTGTCGGTGAAGGATTAATTTTGGAATACCCCTAGAGGTTATGCAGTTGTGAGGATTTAATATTGGTTTCTGTTAATGGTCTATTGTTTTGATTGTTGTTGGTTCAAGTGTTAGTTGTGTATCGTGCTTCCTGTCCATCACCCCCGTATTTCAGGCTTTTAGCCTCTTTCCCTATTCCTTTCAGTTATTTCCTTCTCTTTCAGCACCTTCCTAACCCTTATCTCAAAGAAAACCATTTTTATTTTCAGAACCAGCCCTACTGGAGATTGTCACGGAGGACATTCCTTTCCTTCGGACATTCAATGCTTGGCAGCGGGTCTAGGGCGCTGTAGACTTAGAAAATCTATATCTAGGCCAATTCGATTGCCAACAGGTCCTATTTGCTATTTCCTACTCTTAGCATTTATGTCATATACACCTGTTTTGTATTCCTGATTTGAATATTCTGGCCCTCTATGTTCCTATTCTTGCAGAAATTATGTTATAATATGTTTTTCTATGCAAATAAGCTAAGACAACATTTGATTTAAAGATATATATAAAAAAGCATCTATGTATAATGGAATATCTCACATCATACATTAAGAAGAGGGGGAAAAAACACATTAAATAAACTCCTATTTCCATATAAAGAGGTCTGTATAAGTATGCTTTGCCAATTATAAGAATGAGATAAAACCTAACACATAATAAGATTAAATGCTCATTAGGTTTATACAAACTTTTCCACTGAAAATTATGATTATCATTAAACTAATAGTAAATACCCAAATAGAGGGAAAAGACAGAACCTGGAGTGTTCCAAGCCACCGTATATTTTCTATATCAACACCATATGTCAAATCACCAATTCCATGAAAGTATCCACCTGAAGGGTCCATGAAATCATAAACTACTTTAAATGCAAACTATACATCTGGCCTTCCTCAAGAATATGCATAACAGAAATCCAGAAACAGAAATCAATAAATGTTCCTGTACTAACTCACATACAAGACATGAGGTAAGTCTTTCTAACAAGTAAAAGGACATAAGAATATGAGCATAACAATTTCTAATATTTTAATCTAACACATACCAGAACATGAAGCCACTAAAATAATGTTCGATAAACGAAAGTTTTATATGCATATATAGCAAATGAATCATACCCATACCATGCCAACAAAAATTTAGGCTTTTTCAATGTTTTTCTTTTTATATTGATTATATGGGATTGAAATGGGCCCCACCCATATTACATCATGACTGTGTTACTGTGGTTTTTTAACAAATCATGTAGTGGTATTACAACCAGCAATTATGCATATATCACTTGGAAAAATGTGAACCTAGGCATCCACATTGCAAGCCCATGCTTTTAATCACTTGAGCTGATGCCATTTGATTAGGCTTTTTCAATGTTAATTTAATATTTAAATGCATTTACCAATAACAAGCAAAGTGACATATTTGTATAACATTTGAGAAGCATGTAAACCTCCCATGTGGTTCTTATGTTTTATGTCTAACGTACATAGCACTAAATACTTTAGCCAATAGGCCTTGAATTCACAATCGCAACATCAATTGAGAATTAGAAAACCACAAAACAAACTATAAAGATGAACCCATCCATGCAGTGCAACATTTTATTTCAATGTAGTGCAGGTGGTAAGTTTCCTACCCTAATTACAACATCTTCTGCATGGGCCGCTTATTCAAAGCTTGCAGCTAAACTAATATGGTTGGTGTTGTCACATTTTGCACGGGGTGCTATGTCTTCAAATTTTTGTAAGGATGCTGCTTTCCCTTCCCTCTTTCTTCTCTCCCCTTCTCCACCATGCCCCTTCTACTTTTCTGCCATCAGTTTCATTTTCTCCAGCTTCTTGTCCATGTTTCTAACTATTTCTCTGAGTGGGCAAAAATGCCCCAAAATCTTCTAAGTATTGTTGTTCGCCCGACTGCGCAGCGCAGTCGGGCTGCGCTTGCCTATCTGTGCGCACCTGGGCAGAATTGTCAGAGCTGAGCCCAGAAAATGACTAAGTGTTGAGCCGCCCGACTTCGCAGCGAAGTCGGGCTGCGCTCCTAATTTCATGCGCACTTGGGCGGCATCCGATTGAAAAATAGCCAAAAAATTCTAAGTGTTGAGCACCGCCCGACTTCGCAGCGAAGTCGGGCGGCGCTCTAAAGTTAGTGCGCAGTAGGGCTGGCTTGCCTTGGAGACATCAAAAAATTGGCTAAGTGTTGAGCCGCCCGACTTCGCAGCGAAGTCGGGCTGCGCTCACCAGTTTGTGCGCACTCGGGCGGAGGATGAGAAAATGCTGCCCAGAAAATTTCTAAGGCACGAAGGCCTTCCCGACTGCGCTGCTTCCACCCTGCGCTGCCCGGCTGCGCTCCAATTTTGTGCGAAGTCGGGCGGGATATAAAAGATGAGCTTTGAAGGCGATTTCTTCCCCCATCAAATGTTGACAAGTGTCCAGCCTCGAGATTCGAGTCAAAGATGTGACAGAAGGTGTGCGAGCGTGAACTGACATATTGTACCGCATCTACCCTCATTCAAACTGACTCGAGGTTTCATCTACCGGACTGCCACGTAGCTGCTAAGTTTTCAGGCGGACCTTGCTGCAAGTACATTCCATACCCGCAGAGGTCAACATCAGCCGCTTTTGCCAGCTTTTCCAGCTTTTGTCAGGTCTGGGATTCTGTGCCCAAAGTTGTAATCGGGGGGAAAATTGCGCTATAAATAGCTGCGCCATATCATTGTATAAGGGTGGATGGGAGATATATTGCTAGGAGACTTCTGTAGCTGTGCGTTTGCTTTTGAATGCAAAATATACTTGGCTCCATTGATTGTCTTTATTTTGTATGCTGCCTTCGTTAAGCGTTTCTGCCTCATGTTGCTTATATTTCTGATTACTTTTATTCTGCTTATCTGGATAACTGTATTGGCAATTAAGTGTACCTGGAATGCTTAAAGTGAGGGATACATAGGATAAAGTAACATTAATGGTTTCTTGTTACATATTTTGTTTAGATTGTTGTTAGTAGTGGTGATTGGTTTGTTTTCGTGTTGTTTATCTTCCCCACCCGAAACAAGCATATTTATGTTTCTTTCAGTAATTTGTAATCTCTTTCCTGCACTCTGAGCTAAAACCCAAATTGAGAAAACATAGGAAGCCGGCCTCCTCCGGAGATTGGCACGGAAGGCATTCCTTCCTTCCGGCCTTTCAATCTGCTGGGCGAATCTAGGGCGCATATAGATTAAAATCCTATCCTAGTGGCAGATTCGTAACCAACAGTTTCTCTGGCACGCCCGGTGGGACACGGGAGTTTCCCACCCCAAAACAGAATCGAAGCATCGGTGTTCGCTTCATTGCTGTCAAATCAGAACACCTGGCGACTCTGCAGTACCTGAATATTCTCTGAGTCCGTGAGACTGGTCCAATATCAAAAGCGCCTTCATGCATACAAGAAGGTGGAGAGCAAGGAACCCAGGACAACAACCTGATCTCTACGAAATCGACATCAACGCTCCTGGAGAGCGAGTAAGGCTGGCTGACTACCAAGCTCACCAAGACGATAGGTTCGAGCACGAACCCGAAGCTGAAGCTGAAATAGAAGAAGCTGAAGTTGAAGAAGCTGAAGAAGTTGAGGAGGCCGAAATTGAAGAACAGCCTACAACTTCGGACAGCACTGATACTGATTATACCACTGATCAGCTTGAAGAAGAGGAAGAAGACATGGCTGCCCAGAATCAGCAAAATGATGATGATCTCTTCCCAGCCGTTGATTCCACAGGGCCCTTGGCTCTAGTTGGACAAGAAGTTGTTCCTCCCGCTGCCTTGAAATCCATTCCTACGTATGATGGCTCCGGGAAGACAGCATACGAGCACATCCAAGACATTCTGGCCTTGGCTGCACTGCACTCTATCACTAATGAGAGTGTTAAGACCCGGCTGTTAGCTCTCTCTCTGAGAGGAAAGCTTCTCTACTGGTGGAGATCCTTGCCGGAGGGAGCTATCACGGGGTGGCCCCAGCTAGCGGGCAGACTAGTGAAGGGATGCAATGAGTCCGCTGATCCCTCCTCACTGCTGCACCAGTTTCAAAGTATCCAACGCCATCCGCAAGAGGAGATATCGGACTTCAACGTGAGGTTTGCGAGGTCCTGGAAAAGAGTACCCCCTGAGCTGCGTCCTTCTGCAGGACAAGCTGCTCACTATTACCTGAGGTCTTTTAATTCAGACATTTGTCTAATTCTTAAGATAGCCCGGGTCAACACTTTTCCCGCCTTGTATGAGGCTGCTCAACAAGCAGAATTAGACATAATTTCTATAGGCAGACTTCCTCATAGAATGCAGCCTCCCATTTATCCCGACTTCCCTCAGTCACAATATCCGCCCGCGTCTGGTGGGACGTCATCATCGTCCAATCAGTACCCCCATCAGCCGTGGAACCCAGCGCCAGTTATAAACCCGTATGGTCCGCCCCAGGTCCATTATCCTAATCCGCCACCTCCGCAATATCCAGCACTCCCAGCTCCCCCTCAATACCCGGCATATTCTGCTCCTCCACCATTAGCCGCATTACCTCGCCGGCCGAACCCCGACGATAATAATATTTAAAAAAAAATCCTCCAAAAGGGCCCGCCCCCCCCCCCCCCCCCCACAAACCCCAACAACAAAAACAAAAAAAAAAAAAAAAAAACACACCCCCCCCCCCCCCCCCCCCCCCCCCCCCCCCCCCCACAAAAAAAAACCCCCCCCCCCCCCCCCCCCCCCCCACACCAACAAACAACCAACACCCCCCCCCCCCCCCCCCCCCCCCCCTCGTCTCCCCCCCCCCCCCCCCCCCCCCCCCAGAGAGGGGGGGGGGTGGCGTGGAAAAAAAAACAACCCCCGCCGCGCCCCCGGCGGCGGAAAAAAAAAAAAAAAAAAAAAAGAGAAAGGTAACTTTGCAGTCCCTGAAGAAGATCCCGTGTCTCTCTTGACCAAGGAGGGCAAAAGGCCGATTGAGGCCACCACGGCCCAGATGAAGCCATTGAAGGTATATGCAAGAAGGGAGAGGACGCAGCCTGCTGTGCCAGCTCCTGATAAGCCGCCTTTACCTCCTACAGCCAAAGAAAAGCTCCCAACGCTCAAGGCTCCCATGGTAAAGGCTCCGACAGCCCAACCTCTAGCTGAAACAAAAGAACAAGCTCAAGAAAAGCTGAGGTACCCATCGCTGACGAAGAGACAGAGGGTTGAAGCCACGCAACAATACCGAACCAGGTACGAGCCAGCAAAAGAGACAGAGGGAGCCGACACTTCGACTTACAATATAGTCGACGAGCTCAAGAAAACTCCAGCAAAAATAAGCATGTATGATGCTCTTCTGCTCCCAGGACAGGTAGACCTGTTGCAGGAATCCTTGAAGAATGTGAAAGATGGGAAGCCGACGCAGCCCGCTGTGTTAGCTCAGCCCTTGACAGTTTTTGCTACCGGGAAAAACAGGCCACCACCTTTCTATCTGTCTCTGCGAATGGAAGGCCACATAGTACATAATTGCATGGTGGACTCTGGTGCCTCCACTACTGTCATGCCAAGGGCTGTCTGCGAAGAGATTGGTATGGAATACACAAGGAGCAGCCAAGGTGTGCTGCAGCTAGACGACACTCCTGTGAAGACAGTCGGAGTCATCAAGGACATCCCAATCCGGCTGCATAAAGCACTCGACATCGTGGTTATCCAAGAAGTCGTAGTGGTGGACTTGGAACCCTACTTCGGCATGTGTCTCTCTAGGGAGTTCACTGCGAAGTTGGGTGGATATCTGTCGCTGGATTATTCACATATGGAAGTGCCTTTCAAAGGAAGGAGATTGAAGATTTATAATGAGAAGCCTTCCACTTTTCTGGTCGAGAAGATACCTGGGGAAGAACAACAAAATGACATGGTTCATCTGACGACTGAGGAACTGGTAGAGGTAGACTTGGCGGGAGAGACCCTGGAACTGTTGCAAGTGGAGGATGAGTTCTCCTTACTGGACTTCAATGCCATGATTGAGACCGAACAAGGTTGCTACTCCGTCACCCAGCCTGAAAGACTTGATCAGTCTTCAAAGAAGGATGTTGGACCTGCCCCAGAAAAGCTGTGGAAGCTGTACTTTGATGGTGCCCGATGCAAGAATGGCGCCGGGGCAGGTGTACTTCTGGTTTCACCATCCGGCATTCAAAAGGACTACTGTTATAGGCTGGCCTGGAGTTGCACTAACAATGCGGCGGAGTATGAAGCCTTGTGCTTGGGCTTGAGGAAGGCAGAGAGGCTTGGGATAAAACATTTGCAGATCTTTGGCGACTCAGAGCTGGTGTGCAACCAGATTACCAATAAGTGCGCCTCCAAGAAGCATTACCTCAAGGCGTACCGCAACCGTGTCTGGGATCTGATGGAGTCATTTGACTCTTTGAATGTCAAAGCCATATCTCGTGAAAAGAATAAGCATGCTGACATTCTGGCGTCCGTTGGAGCCAAGTACGTCCCGGCCGATGACACCGTCCGTAAGCCGAAGCCGGTTCGTACCATTTATAGGCCTTCTGTGCTCGACAAGGACACCCACTGGCAGGTGTTCGACTGTGACGAGGATATCGTCACCTTTTTGATAAATGAAGCTAGTACAATCGAAGGTAGAGACCCTGATGACGAGCAATATGAGGGGTTGATACAGTTAAAGAATAATCATGTCCCGAAAGGACTGATTACCCTGGAGAGCCTCTTTGATCAGAATGATAGAGCCATATCCCACAGGATCAAAGTAGACCCCAAGCAGTACATGGACCTGGAACTGGAACCTGGAAAGGTGATTAAGGTCGGGACAGATTGCACTGATGAGGAGTTAGAGCAGATCCGAGCTCTATGCAAAGAGTACCCTGATATTGTAGCCTGGTGCTACCAAGACCTGAAGGGGTACGACAGAGAGATGATCCAGCATACTATAGAACTGGAAGATAATGCGAAGCCTTTCAGGCAGAAGCAAAGGGCGGTGAACCCGAAAATTGAAGCCATGATGAAAGCGGAGCTCTTGAAGATGCTGGAGGCCAAAATCATCTATCCCATCAAGCATTCTTCTTGGGTCGCAAATCTGGTCCCCGTGAGGAAAAAGAATGGAGACATCCGTCTCTGCGTGGATTTCAGAAACCTCAATCAGGCTTCACTGAAGGATCATTACCCGCTCCCTCAAATTGATCAAATCCTTCACGTGGTCGCAGGAGCTCAGAGATTTTCTCTCTTAGACGGTTTCTCCGGCTATAACCAAATCTGGGTGAAAGATGAAGACCAGCACAAGACGGCGTTCACCACCAAATGGGGAACGTTTGCATATCAGCGTATGCCCTTCGGTCTTTCCAATGCCGGGGCTACATTTCAAAGGGCTATGGACTTGGCGTTCCGAGAGCTGCTCAACAAGATCATTGTCATCTACTTGGATGACATGACTGTGTTTTCACACAAGAGAGAGGACCATGCCTCCCACTTGCGGCAAGTATTTGAGAGATGTCGTGAATTCGGCATTTCCATCAACCCGAAGAAATCAGTCTTCGCGGTGAAGGAAGGCAAACTGCTGGGCCATGTTATTTCTGAAAAAGGCCTTGCAGTTGATCCTGACAGAGCGGAGGCTCTTCTTCGCTTGTCCATCCCAGTCGACAAAAAGGGGCTGCAATCATTTTTTGGCCAAATCAACTTCGTAAGGAAGTTTGTGCCAGACTTTGCACAAGTAATTAAGCCCATGGCTGAGCTCCTGAAAAAAGATGCTGAATTTGTATGGACTGAAGAGAGGAAGCAAGCCTTTGAAGAAATCAAGGCCAGAATTGCCCAGGCTCCAGTGTTAATAAATCCAGACTACTCCAAGGATTTCATCCTGTATGCAGTGGGAGAGCCCGAAAGCTACGCTGCAGTTCTGACTCAGAAGGGAGATGATGGCGAGGAGCGCCCCATAGCATTTCTAAGCCAGGTGATTCAGCCGCACGAAGAAAGATACAATTTTATTGAGCGGCAAGTGCACGCAGTTATGAGATCCCTGAGAAAGTTCAAGCACTTTGTCTCCCAGAGCCGGATAACTGTCTTCGTGATACACCCGGACGTCAGAAATTTCATCATCCAAGGGGAGCCGGGTCACAAGAGGGCAGGATGGATTGCCAAGATACAAGAGTTTGACATAGAGGTACGGCCAACAAAGCTAATCCGAGGTCGGGCTCTATGCCAAGAATTGGCCCGGAGCGCTGCAGCCGAAATCTCTGCTTGCCAGTGGGAGAATCCAGTAACAGAGGCCAACCTTTCCAACTCCTTATCAGAGGAGAATGATTGGACAAATGATCTAGTGTGGTACTTCAACACAGGGAGATGTCCAGATCATCTCAACGCCTCACAAAGAAGGAGGTTTAGGCTGAATGCCTTGAAGTATGTACTGCGCCCCGAGGGGCTGTATTTTAGAAATATTGACGGCATCCTGTTGCGGTGCGTCAAGGAATCAGACAAGCCAAAGGTTCTCGGAGAGTTTCACTCTGGGATGCCCGGAGGACATCATTCAGGAAGGCCTACGGCCTTAAAAATTATCAGAGCCGGCTATTATTGGCCCACCCTCTTCACAGACGCGCATGCAGTCTGTATAAAATGCGAAAAATGCCAGAGGTTCGCCGGCAGAAATAGGAAGGCACCCTTGCCCCTCCAGCCAATTCAAGCCGAGACTCCGTTTCAGCAGTGGGGCCTGGACTTCATCGGGACAATAACGCCCAACTCTTCGGCGGGGCATAAGTTCATCCTAACAGCCACAGATTACTTTACCCGATGGGCTGAGGCATCGCCTACAAAGCATGCTGACCAAGAGACGGTCATTGGGTTCCTTGAGAGCCTCATTACCCGTTTCGGGATTCCAGAGGCAATCGTCACAGATAATGGTCCAGGATTTGCAGGCGCGGTACTCACTGAGTTTACCAGCAAGTATGGCATTTACCACAAGATGTCTTCAAATTACTATCCGCAGGGAAACGGCCTGGCCGAGTCCACCAATAAAAACCTCTTGAAAATCATAAAGAAGACTGTGGAAAGGAATAAGAGGTCGTGGCACCTGCTTCTGGACCGAGCGTTATGGGCGGACCGTATATCTTTCAAAAAATCCATCAAGACGTCCCCCTACGCGCTTGTATACGGCAAGGAGGCTGTCCTGCCCACCCACATAGAAATGCCCGCACTTTGGTTGTTAGAAGATGAGAAAGGCGATAGGGACCCCGTGGATGCCCGACTTTGTCAGCTGTTGCAGCTAGAAGAGGAAAGGGAGAAGGCGTATCAGGCCTTTACTAAGCACGCCGAAGCGACTCAGAGCTGGTTTGCAAAGGGGACCACTACCCGAGTTTTCAAAATCGGGGACTTAGTGCTCAAATGGGATTCACTCAAGGCGAAGCCGGGCAATCACGACAAGTTCGATGCCTTCTGGGAAGGCCCCTACCAAATCGCCCGGATAAACCAGTTCAATGCATTCGTGCTCAGAGACATGGAGGGACAGCTCCTCCCGATCCCTGTTAACGGCTTTCACCTGAAGGCCTATCACCACTGAAGGTTGTCAAAGGTCCTACCTTGTACATATTTTTCTTATTTATTTCCTGCAGTTCAGTTTATTTCAGAATGTAAATATTGCTTTCAGTCATTTAGTTTTCCGCTTTTAATTCAAAAGAAAGCCAAGTGTGAAAAAAGAAGCAAGTGCATGGCAGTTCGAGGACTGACCAAGGCAGGAAAATCGCCCGACTTCGCAGCGAAGTCGGGCTTCGCCCTTAATTTTGTGCGACGTCGGGAGGTTAAGGAGCAAAAGGCAATCAAGAAGAGCTCAGAAAATTTTCTAAGTGTTGAGTCGGGCTGCGCACCCTTTCTTGAGCGCAGCCGGACGGGAACAAAGAGAAAAGATGAAAAATCGGCTAAGTGTCCCCGCCCGACTGCGCAAATTTTCCCAGCGCAGTCGGGCTGCGCACTCAAAGTTTTGCGCACTCCGACGGGCGCATCCCAGAGGCAAGGCGCATGATGAAATTTTTCTAAGTATAGGCCTCCCGAGGGCGCACCTTTCATAGCGCGAAGTTGGGCTGCGCTCATTTTTTGAGCGCACTCGGTCAAAAGGCAGCGCGCTCCCTCAGTTTAGTGCCTCGAGGTGTGTGCCCAGATGGCGGCGGTGACGTCATTAAAAGCACGAAGTTCGAAGATTTTAAGGAATGATTGCGCGAATTTCAAAGCGGATGTCATTAATGAGAGAGCGCACAAGGGGCCAACCGCGTACGAGTTGCGCTTTTCAATAGAAGATCCCACGCGCGGCCGCCGAGGAATAACGACGCTTTTTACCTACTTCGGACAAATAACTTTAAATTCCCCCTCGCGCCATTAATGCTGTTTTTCCCATTCATAGAAAAGGGCCCTTACTTACTCAGAACGCCAGAATTACCAGTGTAAATCCGAGCTGCGCAGTGAAAAAGAGAAGTGCGAAATTAAGCTCTGTAACAGCTGTAATTTCCGTCTCCAGCACCATGAGTGAAGGGCCGAGAGTAGACAAGGGGAAGGCGCCCATGCAGGCGCAATCCAGTGATTCAGAGCAGGAAGCTGAGGAACACACAGACTCTAGCGCTCATGAAAGTGAGGCGCCACAGGAGCAAAGGGGAAAATCCAGGTCGAGGCGAGCTAAAAGACAAGGTCCTCTGCCGCCGCCCATCAACCGCCTGGCCGAATACAGGGATGGCGAGTACTCCATTAGTCTCACAAAGCTGCGTCCCAATATCGCGAAGTGGGCAGACAAGGTCTCGTCCTCGCACCACCTCGGGGCCGCCTATAAATCGAACCTTTACTGGTTCTTGTGCCCTCCTGTTCACCACTGCCCGGAGCTGGTCGAGTCAATTGCGACGTATTACAAACCAGCCACCCGGCAGGTCTGCGACTGCCAAGGAAGGGTGTTGTTTACCCTCTTTAAGGAAAGCGTACAGCCAGCCTTCGCCCCGGGGCTCGAATACGACCCAAATGCCATCATCAGAAAGATTAATTTGGAAGAGCAGGCGGGCAGGTTCAGCCAGGGCAGAAGGATGCGAGAATTTCTAAATTCAGAGCTGAAGTGCCCACTGCCGTCTGCAAGCTTGCCGTATGGTCCTATACCCCTGGAGAGATTTGAGAACAAGTATATCTACATTATCCTTGCATGGGTTCTTGGCTGCGGCACAGACGCAGTAGTGCACCCGTACCAGCTGGCACTCGCAGAGTGTATCTTGCATGGGGAGTTCTATGACCCCACTGCGCAGAGAAGCGGAAGGCGCCCAATCTTTTTTGATTGGGCAGACTGGGTGGCGTACGCCATCCATTCGAACCTGGTTAAGATACAGCAAAAGCAGACAACCGAATTCCGGCACTGCTCATTCCTTGTATGGCTGTGCCTGTACCATACGCATTACCGAATAAAGGTGCTCGGGCTTAAGAAAGTAGATGAGAAGGGCGCACCGCTGCCTGTATACGAGTGGACGGAGTTGCTGTATAGAAGGGGGTCCTATTATGATTTTAATTTCAAATTCTTGGGTATGACCCTGGCACTGTTCAATGGCAAGGCGTCTCGCCCTCCCCATGTTATGACGAAGTACCTGACGAGGAACAAATTCGGGGACACTTTCCGGTTGACCCAGGGCGTCGTCATCAGAATCTACGGGTTCAAAGGGAAGCCGTTCTTGCTGCCCTATTTTTGTACCGAGCACCATTTCGGCATGGAGGCAGCGCGGCAGATGGACTGCGTCGAAGAGGAATTCGGCCAGGGAAAAAGAGGGGCCATATTTTCAAATATCCTTTTATCTGGGGAAACATTGAAGTCCACGAAATTGGGCAGCATGTCTACCTGGAGCAGGCACTCCTCAACTTGGGCCTGATACAATTACCACAGCGCTGGAAATACGACCCGATTGGGGTCAGAGGAAAGTTTGTGCATGTTTGCCCGCGAGCAGAGATCATGGAAGAGAGGTGCAATAAGACAGGGGCAGACCTGGAGTGGCACATTGAACGAATGCAGTCGTGGCCGCCATGGCATGACTTCTACTGTGTAGAGGTGGATTACGATCCAGAGCATAACGACGATCACAAGCTAGATTCGGCCGGTTTCAAAAAATTCCTCACAAAGGTGGCGCCCCTCGGCTGGGAAAAGGACAAAATAATTGAATGCTGGAAGATGAGGTGTCGCACGCGACACGATAAATCGGACAAAAAGACATTGGCCATAGATGATTTTTCGGCCTTATACGATAAATACGCCGGCAAGTGGGAGCCGTTCGCATTTCGAGATTGCGTTCCCCTAGGCGCCAGGAAAAGATATAAAAGGAAGCCCCCTCCACAGCATTTGCCCATTCGAAAGCCATCCGGCAGCAAGGCGCCAAAAGGCAGTCAGGTGGGCCCAATGTTGTCTCCAGCGCCCGAAAAGTCGCCTCAGACAGAGAAGGAGCCAGAAGGGTCAACCGGCGAGGCAGCAGTAGCGGGCACCCCTCCGACAAGGCCCAAGTACAAGTTTACCGTGGGCGCCTCGGTACCTGACGCACCAACCGTCTCTGCCTCTACCGAACAAACCGCCGCTCCGAGAGAAAAGAAAAGAAAAAGGGGCGAGAAGACCAAAATAAAGCGGCCAAAAAAGGAGGCTGCACAGCAGATAGTGGCGGCCCCACGGACAGGAGCGGTTGCACCCGAAATAATCTCTCCTAGATAGTCCAGAGAAAGAAGCAGAAGTCTGGGCAGCAGGCGTCATCCAAGCACCGGCTCAGGCGGAGCACGCAGGTACGTCCTCTTCCCCTGTATCACAAACCCCAGCTAGCCCTGCTATCACGCCCTCCTCTTCTGCATCAGGGCACGCCTTAGTCGCCTCATCCATATCGCCTATCACCCAGTCCCTCCACAGCCCCCATTCCTTTGGACGTTTTGCCCAGGACCCTAACGTTTTTCAAACCCTGGGTCAAACCCTAAGTCTCTCACCCGCGGCCAGCACTGAAGCTGTATCCACATCACCGCGCCGCTCACCCGCTGACGCCGCATTCAGAACCCCATCTCCACCTCCTACGCAGCCGCCCGTTTCCCCTAGGTCCCGGTCGCCCTCAAAAGCGGCCTTATCTTCTGGAATATCTCCTGCTTCATTGTTTTCAGGGAGGATGCCGCAGCAGGATTTGGCCTCGGCATACCCTATGTTGGCAGAGCTGGACCTAATGGAGGAACAACTGCAAGTTACAGACGACCAACCTCTAGCCGCAAAGGCCGCAGGGTGTTCTGCCTCTTTCCTCCAGGGCGTAAAGAAAAGAAGAGCCGAGGAGATAGCCATTCCTGTGAAGCGCACCAAGTTTGACTTGGACAAGAGGGTGCTCCGAACGGAGAAGTTAATCCCAAAAGTCAAGAAGCCTCTCCGGGAGATGACTGAGGCAGACTATGAGCACCGAATCAAGGAGAAGAGTTTCGACGATATAAGCGAGGAATACGAAATTAATGGTATTCGTCGAAAGACTGATAATCTCCTTGTCAAGCGGCTCGAGGCCCAAGAGAAGTTGTTTCAGCTTCAAAATAATTCAAGGCAGCTGGAAGAGAATCTGGCCAAGGCCACCACGCAGCTGGAATCTGCTCAGAAGGAGATTAAAGATTTAAAGGACCAGCTTGCTGCGTCCCAGCAGGAGGCAGCAACACAGAGGAAGACAGCTGAGCAGCTGTCAGAGGAGAAAAAGGCAGCACTCGAGCATGTTGCCCAGTTGCAGAATCTGCTGCAGAAAACTCAGTCGCAGCTGGAAGAGAAAGCGTCCCAGGCGGCCGCCTTTTCGAAGGACAAGATCAAGGAGATGCGAGCTAGTTTGCTGCAGGACTGCAGGACTAATGTTGTCAGGTCCCTGTCCGTCCTGGATTTTGCATCCAGAATACAAGAAGTTTCTGCCCAGGGAAAGCCTGCGGTAGAGGAGGCCGAACGCCAAGCGAGGCAGTGGCTAGACTTGGCAATAAAACTTGAGGAGTTTGCGCGCAAGGGCCTCCGATTTCCACCGATGTCACGAATTGCCCTAGACTGGGCAGATGCAAGGGTTACCTTGCAAAACTATTTTGAGAAAACTGAGAAGATCAGGGCTGCCAGGAAGATGTTGGATGTATTGAACCATGAAATGAACATCTGCCTGGCCCCCTTCAACACTCTTTCTGCGCTCGGATTTCCGAGCTTTGTCAAGGATGGAGAATTTCTGCCCCTAGAGCAAGTAAAGCAAGACTGGCTGTTTTTTGAGGCAGACACATCTGAGATTGATGGCTGGACTGACCCAGTCCAAGAGGCACAGGTGACCCAAATGGTGTCCAAATTTTGCAAGATCAACACATGCCTCCAGGAGCTGGGAGAGAGGTATGACACCATTGACGTGCATATGGTCGCGGCATTCAAAGGAGCGCTGAAGGATATCAACGACTTAGAGCCCTTCCAGGCAGCAGCTTGGGATCAAGCCAAAGCTGCCTACGAGCACGTCCGCGAGCGGGACCAGCCTGCTGAACAGGAAGGCGATGGTGGTGCTGAGCAATCAGGCTCAGAAAGAGAAGAAGAGGAAGGATCAGAAGAAGAGACTGCTGAGAGCGAGCCCGAAGAAGAACAACTACCCAAGAAGGGAGCTCAACAGCAGCAGCAGGATGCAGGGGAAGGGAGTTCCTCTGCGCCCAAGGGATAAAGGCCTGGTTCGTGCATCGAGGCGAGCTCGACACCCCGCGAGCCGCCAGGAATGTTGTCACATTTTGCACGGGGTGCTATGTCTTCAAATTTTTGTAAGGATGTTGCTTTCCCTTCCCTCTTTCTTCTCTCCCCTTCTCCACCATCCCCCTTCTTTCTGCCATCAGTTTCATTTTCTCTAGCTCCTTGTCCATGTTTCTAACTGTTTCTCTGAGTGGGCAAAAATGCCCCAAAATCTTCTAAGTATTGTTGTTCGCCCGACTGCGCAGTGCAGTCGGGCTGCGCTTGCCTATCTGTGCGCACCTGGGCGGAATTGAAAACTGAGCCCAAAAATTGACTAAGTGTTGAGCCGCCCGACTTCGCAGCGAAGTCGGGCTGCGCTCTAAATTTCGTGCGCACTTGGGCGGCATCCGATTGGAAAATGGCCAGAAAATTCTAAGTGTTGAGCACCGCCCGACTTCGCAGCGAAGTCGGGCGGCGCTCTAAAGTTAGTGCGCAGTAGGGCTGGCTTGCCTTGGAGACATCAGAAATTGGCTAAGTGTTGAGCCGCCCGACTTCGCAGCGAAGTCGGGCTGCGCTCACCAGATTGTGCGCACTCGGGCTGAAGATGAGAAGATGCTGCCCAGAAAATTTCTAAGGCACGAAGGCCTTCCCGACTGCGCTGCTTCCACCCTGCGCTGCCCGGCTGCGCTCCAATTTTGTGCGAAGTCGGGCGGGATATAAAAGATGAGCTTTGAAGGCGATTTCTTCCCCCCATCAGATGCTGACAGGTGTCCAGCCTCGAGATTCGAGTCAAAGATGTGACAGAAGGTGTGCGAGCGTGAACTGACATATTGTACCGCATCTACCCTCATTCAAACTGACTCGAGGTTTCATCTACCGGACTGCCACGTAGCTGCTAAGTTTTCAGGCGGACCTTGCTGCAAGTACATTCCATACCCGCAGAGGTCAACATCAGCCGCTTTTTGCCGCTTTTGTCAGCTTTTCCAGCTTTTGTCAGGTCTGGGATTCTGTGCCCAAAGTTGTAATCGGGGGGAAAATTGCGCTATAAATAGCTGCGCCATATCATTGTATAAGGGTGGATGGGAGATATATTGCTAGGAGACTTCGTAGTTGTGCGTTTGCTTTTGAATGCAAAATATACTTGGCTCCATTGATTGTCTTTATTTTGTATGCTGCCTTCGTTAAGCATTTCTGCCTCATGTTGCTTATATTTCTGATTACTTTTATTCTGCTTATCTGGATATCTGTATTGGCAATTAAGTGTACCTGGAATGCTTAAAGTGAGGGATACATAGGATAAAGTAACATTAATGGTTTCTGTTACATATTTTGTTTAGATTGTTGTTAGTAGTGGTGATTGGTTTGTTTCCGTGTTGCTTATCTTCCCCACCCGAAACAAGCATATTTATGTTTCTTTCAGTAATTTGTAATCTCTTTCCTGCACTCTGAGCTAAAACCCAAATTGAGAAAACATAGGAAGCCGGCCTCCTCCTGAGATTGGCACGGAAGGCATTCCTTCCTTCCGGCCTTTCAATCTGCTGGGCGAATCTAGGGCGCATATAGATTAAAATCCTATCCTAGTGGCAGATTCGTAACCAACAGTTGGTATTACAAACGATTAATGCTAAGTCAGATTGTATGTTTTAGATGTAATATGGAAATGCCTGTTCTTCATTTGGCCTAACATTTGGTGGAATTAAATTCAAGGTCCTCAAAAATCTAGTATTGTAATCATGAATGTTTTCTTGAGAATGCGTACTCAAAAATCTGGTATGGAAATCATGAAAGTTTTCTCATTCTTCCCTTCTTCGAACTTGTCTGCCCTCTCTGGACCTCTATTTGAGGCTTTTGGTTCCTTTCCCTTGTACATCTTTTTATCGTTACTAGGTTGTGCATCCGCTTGGGGTTTGTCAGTAACGTTCTTACAAGCACTTTCATTATGTTTTTCCTGTTGCACAGTTGTTACTAGCCCCTTATATTTTAAGTGCAGCGGTGGTCTTCCCCTCCTAAGTACTGTGGTTCCTTTGCTCGCCTCTGTCTGCTTTTGCGCCAACACTTGCTCTTCTTACGCCTTCCTTTTACCCTTTGCTTCCAATTCCTTGTTGATTCATGCATACGGTATTATCTTCAAACACAAAATCCTCATGTGCTTCAACCTTGTTGAAGTTAGCAAATTTTGCATTGTTAGGATTTGGCAAGGCAGGGACTACCTGTTGTGCTTGGACCTGTTATGTTGGTTGATTCGGGACAGGTTGCTAGTAGGTGGGTTGATTCATTGTTGGTGCAATTTGACCTAAGGTGGTGGCTTGTTGAGCTTGACATTGTTGATCATACTGACTCATTTTTGAATATGTAATGGCTACCACACAATTTGCAAGATCATGCCCCGCATTACATGGGAAACACCATAACGTGTTAACCTCTAAATCGGCATTTACCATATTGTTTTGAACTTGATTGGCACGTCGTCGAGGTACTTGGTCTTAAGTGACATAAGGGGTTTTTCGGGACTGCAAAATTTGTTGTTGTTGTCACCCACTATTCTTCTTCCACTGCCTCCTTTCAATATTATTCTGATTTATCAAGGTATTTACTATCTCCAATATCTCTTTCATGTTGAGCTTGTATTGATCCATAAAGGCTTTACTATCACTATTGGTTTGTGATGTAGCAGGTAGGGCTGGTAGTTGTGGCTGGAAGGCAATGGTTGACGATGAGTTTTGGCCTGGATGTGTTACAATGTATAGTAAAGAGGTTTAGTTGGCAGACAATTGGGCGTTTGGAGTGGGTGAGATAGAGGGCATAATGATTTGCAGATTTTGGGTGACATTGGCCGCATAGGCCATAGGCAAGGCAAGCGATAACTTTCCTACCCTAATTAGAACATCTGCTGCACTGTCCACTTATTCAAAGGCTGCAACTAAAGTGATATGGTTAGTATTACAAACCATTAACACTAAGTCAGATTGTAAGCCTTTTGATGTAATACAGCAATGCTTATTCTTCAGTTGACTTAACATTTGGCAGAATTAAATTCAAAGTAATCAAAAATCCAGTACCTGTTTGCCAAGTACAAAGTAATCAAAAATCCAGTATTTGTCTTCCAAGTCCCTGTTGGTCACAAATCTGCCACAGGAAAGGATTTTTGACGTATACGCGCCCTAGACCTAGACCAACATTGAAATGCCGGAGGGAAGAGATGCCCTCCGTGCCAATCTTCGGAGAAAGTCGGCTCCTTTACTAAACTACTCGGGGTTTTAAGCTAAGAGTGCGGGAAAGAGATAAAAAGATAAAGGGTACTGGAAAGAGATAAAAAGAGTAGAGATAAAAAGTATAGAAAGAAATGTAAATGGCTGATTTAAAGGGGGAAGAACCGGCAGCACGATTACTAACTAATACCTTGAAGTAGCAGCAATAAATACAAAGAATAAAACATAAATGAACACCACGCTAACTTTCCTATGTATCCTCTGGAAAAGTTCCAGGATCCACTTATCTTCCTACGCCTAAATCCAGATTTCAGAATTACAGCAGTTAGGAAAATATGTGAACATAGCAGAAACCCTAACCACAGGCAGCATACAAGAAAACTAACACAGCGTTGTCTCCCCTATGTATCCTCCAGGAGAATTCCAGGGTTTTGTCCCCAATTACACACCTAAATCCAGGATTCAGAATTACAGTGTGCAAATGAAGAAACAGAATAGCAGAAATAATCACAGAAGGCAGCATACAAGAGAGAAATGAGGCCCAAAGTTCTTAATATCAATTGCAAAAATCAAGTTACAGCAGCTTTCTAGCAGAAGTTCCCCCCCTTTGTTCATTACAATGCTAGGGTTTTTATAGAGGACCCGACCCTCTGAGCCATTAATGAACTGAGTTTACAAGGACGCTCCTGCTGCCGAAAAAATCGCGCTCGCTTCCTTATGCAAATGAGATTTCACATCCCATTTCTATAACTAGTTGTCGGGCCGCGTTAGACGGGGAAATTTGCATTTATAAGCCGCAGACCTGTCCTGGGCGCTCCGGGGGAATGCTCAAGTGGCTTCAAAAGTTGCGCTGGCCATACTCTGCGACCGATACCTCCCATCCTATTACCTCAAATAGATACCGGGTCTTTCGGGGCGGAAAAACTGCATTTATGTGCTGCAGAAATACCTCGGATAAATACCTGGTCTCTGAATGCGTGCCCCTCGGGAGAAGCACCGTTGTCAGAAGCGCCCTGGGTGAAGCTTCGCTGCAGTCCGCCCCCGGAGTTGAGGTTCGCAAGTGATTCGGACGAATTTGAGCATTTTTGGCCGACATTGAGATTCTAGCCGACATTGAGATTCTAGCCGACGTTGGAATTCTGGCCGAGTTGGAATTCTGGCCGACGTTGGAATTCGGGCCGACGTGGAGGTTCGCGGCCGACATTGCACTTCGAGGGCCGACTTTGCATTTTTGGCCGATGTTGGACGTTTTGGCCAACATGAACTTCGCGGCCGGCATGAGCTTCGGGGCCGACATGGAGCTTCGCTGGCGAAGTGGACTTTTCTGGCTGACTCAGACGTTTTGGCCAACATGAACTTCGTGGCCGACATGAGCTTCGGGGCCGACATGGAGCTTCGCTGGCGAAGTAGAGTTTTCTGGCCGACTTAGACGTTTTGGCCGACATGAACTTCGCGGCCGACATGAGCTTCGGGGCCGACATGGAGCTTCGCTGGCGAAGTGGAGTTTTCTGGCCGACTTAGACGTTTTGGCCGATGTGAGCTTCGCTGAAGTGGAGGCCCGAAGTGGCAGTTCGACCAAATTCTGGGCGAAGTGCCCCTCTTACCTTAAAGATTTTTCTGCCAACCGAAGGTTCTCCAAAACTGTGGCTGAAGTGAATGCTTTGTTAAAATTCTAGCGAAGTGACCCCGCTAACATAGAAAATCCCGACAACTTACAATCACAGCTTCGCAACTTTTCTGCCCGAAGTAGGTGCTTTGGCAACTTCGCGAGCGAAGCTCCTTTCATGCCTTAGAAATTTTCCGGGCTCGAACTTAGGCTTTCCTGTCCCTTCTTTGTGAAGCTGCCCCTTTCCCTCTTTTTGTTCAGCAAAGTTTCTTATCTTACCCTGTTTTGCTGGCGAAGTGACCTGCCAGCCTTAAACTTCTTTCACCATCGGGACGGGGAGGTTCGCTGGAGTTGGGGCCGAAGTGGAGGTTCGGCGACCAAAGAGCCCGAAGTGGCAACTTCGGCAGCATTCTGGGCGAAGTGCCCCTCATGCCTTAGAATTTTCTTCAAGCCCGAAGTGGACTTTTGCTGGCTTTGCTTCCGGGACCATAACTTTAGATCCGCTGACCCGATTACCTATTGTAATATATCGTCGGAAAGCTTGCGAAAAAATCTGCAGTAATGAGACATCAAAAGAAAAATTCTTCCATTTTATCATCCCTATTTAGGGCCCGCGAAAATGCCAACGCTTCTGCGTGTTCTTTGCCGCTTTAAAGCTCCATACTTGGGCAAAATTTTGTAAAAACATTTAATGTCACAAAAATGCCAACAATCCCCACTAAGAACCTTACATGACAATTCATTATCTTTTAACTTATGCGCACATACTGACAACGTTCCACCATTTAACACAACATGGCGACATAATGACAAACACTTTGCGTATTAACTACTATTATGTGCAAAATGACCAAAACAACTATACAATCAAAATTGCTTGCATACTAATTTCTATATGCATCCATCTATGCTTGAGGTGGCGCATGAGATGGCCCCACATGAGAACTAGGTGCTACACTATGACCTAAAATTAGTAATATAATTATAATATGATTTTTGGCATAGTTTCTACCATTTTTGCTTGAGACACAGTCGCACAATATTAGTCATCTTTGTCTTACATAGTCTTTTATATATCCTATGTTGACTAGTGAATGTCTTCTGACTGGTCCTCAATTTGTTTGAATACAACTAATCCTCAGTTTGTCTCAAATCAATTTGTTTGATTTCTTTGCTTTACATGAACTTGAGACAACCACTATTGCACCACCCATTATTCGTTCCTTTGTCAAGCATTAGTTCGGTCTTGTGGGTTCTTATATGAATCATGTTGTCAAGTCTTTCCTTGATTTCTATTGGTTGTCATATCGAACACACCACTATCTCAACCCTACAAATTAGTCATGTCTTATCACCCTGGTTGTCATGACTATAGCCTTGTAGAGGTTTCTAGTCACGTGGAGGGTGTTGAAACTTCAACATGTTTATAATATGGATTGAAAGTGTACTCTAAAAAAAGCAAGCTAAAGATCACCAAGAGCACAAGCATAAGGTGATGTCAACAGACACCAAACAATAGTCTCCAACAAAATATTCAAAGCTTGATATTGAGGATGGGTGCATACTAGAGTATTTATACACTCCAAACCTTGGAATCAAGGATCCATGACACCACAAGTTAGTGATCCATGGGCAGCCATCTAGTGACACAGGTTAATACAATAAAACATTAAAATACACCTTAAAGGGCCTCGAAAGTCATGTTTACCACTCATACATATTCTAGTCTAGGGATACTACTTTATGTTATAATTAAGTCTCTGACCCCTTCCTTCTCCTGCAATGACTCTAACTCTCTTTCTTCCATGAACAACTTTGATTGACTCTAAGAATCTAACTGCACTTTCTTTCTCTCATGACAATTGGTAATTACAATCCACAACTTTTCTCTTTTTATGTAATTGTTTTAGCAGACATTGGACTCGATGACTACTTTCTAAACACCACAATTTTGTCTAGACAAATTGCTTTCTATAGGCAGATGAATTGGCATGTATGCATAATGAATTAATAGATTAATGAATGAATGTTTGAGTGTAGGAATGTATATGTGCACACAAAGTGTTTGTTATTATGTCACCATATTGTGTTAAATGGTGGAGGATTGCCATATTGTGTTAAGTGACAAGTGTTTGTAACAATGCACACGTGCAAAGTGTTTGGAATAATGCGCATGTGGCAAAGTGTTGTAATAATGTAATGTAATGGGGTGTTTTTTATGTTTTATCTAAACAAGTAGTTTGGAGGTAGTTAGGTAGTTGCCAACAGCCTACCAACTCCATTATGTCTATAAGTATACATCTAAGTGGGAGATGCAAGGGAGAATGTGTGTGTGTGCATGTTGCTATTGTCTAAAGTATATTGTTGGTAGATTGTTTGTTGGAGTATGATGTATTGCAGATAGTTGTGTAGGATACATGTTGTGTGTGCAGTGTATCCATTTGTATTTGTAAGTTATTCCCATTGTATATTTTGTTTATCTAAGTGGTAATGGAATTGTATTGCAATGTGTTGTATTTCATTTCTACACTTCCTTTCATGTCATCTACATGAGACAATGGCTCCACGATGCGAGGCACTGATCCACAATATATGTTCTTGGGCTCTACAATAGTTTCATTGATTCAAGTGATGAATGCTGGTCTTCAATTTTCATTATTCTCCACTCTTCAACTTTGAATGTCATTGCTTTGAGTGTGATACATGACAACTTTCCCTTCCTGCTTTCTCAATCCTTAATTTATTTTGACCTCTAAAGTCTCCCTTTCTGACAGCAAAACTTGCTTCCTTCTCATTGGAGATGATGAATGTCTAAAATGGACATACCGCTAGTGTAGAATGGCCGGAGTATTCCACACTTGGAGGAACAATTTGAATGATAGATTTAATAATCAGCCAGGACTCTTCACTTGTACTACAATCACAACAGTTGCTTGTATGGCAATATCAATTGCACAGTAGCATCACTTGAATGACAACACTCGGTCTACAACTTTCACCCCACATCCGAAATTTTAGGGAAAATACAGAACCTATCTACTGCAGCAATCAACAATGACAATACATGCAATGTACATACAATAACAATAGCAGATGATAAATGAATATGAGCAGATCTTGTATTAATAGTGGTTTGTACAGCTAACTACATACAGCATCTTCTTACATATACATTGCGATGTCTATGTGGAATATCTCCTTCCAAGACCTATAATGCCTTAGCCAACAACCACCAGCCAGTCCTCCAGACAACAACCACACGACCTGACAACCACACACTTCGGCCTTCGACACAATTCCAACCATACGAATTAATGAGGGAAGGGTCTTATTTATACAACTAAAAAATAGATGCAACCTCCAACTACCCGACACCTCATCATTGTCTTAAAATACATTTACATTTCATTTGATGAATCACTTTATGACTTGTCCGTACATAACGAATACTTCACTAAACATTACACATTATCATGTACATTATTACATTGCCACTTTATGACATTATTAATTATATGCATGCACATTTTGTCAAACACTTTGCATACGAACTACAAAATAACAAAAAATGACAAAACTTATTCACTAATTACGCAAACATATCAATTCACTTGCCTACAGCTAGTGGATTAAAATCAAGTATAGAAGGATTATTATATCTTGTGGGACTATTCTAGTCATACAAATATCTACAAAATGCAATGCTCTACATTATAGTTCCATATTATATTAAGAAAAATACGCAATGGAAAAAACTCACAATTACATGTAATATGCATAGCAAATTCAACATGTATCCTTCATATTCCTATCTACAATACATCATATTTGCCCAAGAGGACCACACAGACACCCCTCTCCATATTGACTATAACACGCATGATGAACATACCTCGACCAAAGGTAGAAAGGGTGTATGTATAGGTATTGCAGGAATTGATAGTTGGTTGGCAACTGCCATACCTACTCAATCACCTAACCCCCCATATATATAAGAAATTTAATATACCCCATAACACATTACATGATATTTATTACATCACATATAACATCAAAACATAGAATATACAACATGACTATATGCATTTGAGAGTTCATATGCTCATGATGTCCATGATTACATAGATGCTCATGCATTCATGCACTAACTCATCCACCTATATTGGTAGAACCCTAAAGGTTCTAGCACAATTTTAATAAAGAAATAATTAAAATAGCATCTAAATTAAAAGAATCGCTTTTAGATATGAATCGCCTTTTGCATTGGTTTGGGAAATCCCTCCAATGGGTCTAAATAATATATATTCTTCTTGTTGGATGATTTGATATGGATGGCCAACCTAATATATATATCTACCCTAAAGCTACGTTGGTGAAGAGACATGATGGTTCACGTATGAAGAGACGTGATGGTTCACGTTATGAAGGGTTGTGATGGTTCACTTTATAAGTTAATAATATAATAATTAAATGATTAATAATACTAACTAATACTAACTAATAATGTTAGGATTGAGGATCCTAACATGCCACCCTCCTTAAAAAGAGCTTTGTCCTCAAAGCTCAAAGTGAGAAGCTTTGTCCTTTGTTTTCCAAGAAGGATTTGTGTAAGTTCTTGGACTCTTTTAATGGCATCCTTTCGTAGGCAGGGATATCGAGAAGGATGAAGCATTAGTGAGGGGTTGCCAAGAACAATAGTAGAATCTTCCTTAGGAAAATCATGATGACGATGGGAGGGCAACCCTTGGGGTTCCTCAAATACTTCAGAATGATGCATCAAAAGTGATGGTAATGATTTCATATCCTTTTTTGGTTCCTTGGTAGAGCCAACGGAGAAGGAGTGTGTAGTCACTCTGCGTTGGTTCCGAATAGGTTTGGTCATATGGCAAGAACTCACTATTGGTGAGGAAGGTATGTGTAGGTCTTGTAGAGTGCATGTTTGGCTAGCATTGATCACTTTGGGTATGTCTACCTCATCCTTGCTTGGTACATCAATCACTTCTTGCACATCGACCTCATTGTCTTCATTGCAGTGAGTAGGTGCACTGGTCGCTTTGAACACAACTACCTCATCTGCTTGCTCTATGGAGAGACAGGGATCAACTTCCTTCAATAAATACAATGTTAGTGTAGCACATTTATGGTGGGGTCCAAATTGTTCATCACAATTATCACAGAGTCCTTTTGCTCGTCGTTCCTTCATCTCCTCAAAGCTAAGATGTTTAATTTGTAAAGTTCGGTTAGATTTGGGGGTTGTGTAAGTGCTTTGTGCCCTTCCATTATGCATAGGTTTGGGAGCGATGTAAGTGGTCGACGATTTTTCCATAAGTGGTTTCCCTAATCGTTGTTGTGCATTGATTTTATCTTCAGCTAATTTTGCCAATCCATAGGTCTGCATCATGGTATAGGGATTGAACCTTGTCACCTCCATTCTAATTTCCTCTTTTAATCCCCTAATGAAGCCATTGATGAGAATTGATTCATCCAATCTTGTGTTGTGTTTGGTGATATCCTCAAACCGAGTTTGATACTCACGCACGAAAGTGATTTGATGAAGATCTTTGAGCAATTCCCACATGGTTGGGTCCCACATGGCTCTGATACCAAATGGTAGAACCCTGAAGGTTCTAGCACAATTTTAATAAAGAAATAATTAAAATAGCATCTAAATTAAAAGAATCGCTTTTAGATATGAATCGCCTTTTGCATTGGTTTGGGAAATCCCTCCAATGGGTCTAAATAATATATATTCTTCTTGTTGGATGATTTGATATGGATGGCCAACCTAATATATATATCTACCCTAAAGCTACGTTGGTGAAGAGACATGATGGTTCACGTATGAAGAGACGTGATGGTTCACGTTATGAAGGGTTGTGATGGTTCACTTTATAAGTTAATAATATAATAATTAAATGATTAATAATACTAACTAATACTAACTAATAATGTTAGGATTGAGGATCCTAACATATATCTTCCACTTCCTTTAAAGTTGTCAATGGGGACAAATTAAAAACAACATGTAGGGTAGATCCATGGATTTCGCTACCTCAAACACTTGTTACACTCCCTACATTTCTTCATGTTACATACGTCTCCTACAAAACTGGAATTTGCAATTTTGTGCTAGTGCGACTTTGTTCTCCAATCTTTTAATTTGTTGTGTACTACCACTAACATCATGATAATGATAGGAAATGTATATCGGTGCCTATGTTAGAGGTCAAGGGGGTTGGATCTGCCTTGCTGGGTCAAGAGGCAACACCCTAAAACCTCAAAGGACCCTTTGTCAAAATCTTAGTTGTCTTGTCAAATTTTTCCTTCTTGTTGGCATTTAAATGGCTTATAGGGACAGCATCCTCCAAGCGTAGATGGTGCTGCTCACTCAACCCTGTAGAAATAGAGTGCAATATGCTACAATAAAATTCCATTATATATAAATAAAGGTGCAAATGGGAGTAACTTATAGACATGTGGATACACTACACACATAGCATGCATCCTTCACAACCTAGATAGTTGAAATATATCATAGTTCGGTCAATTGTACAACATAAAAAAACATGCCTTCACTAGCATCGACCAACATCATACCTTGGCAAGCATCTCTACCTCTATTTGATGATCAACATCCCACTCAACAATTGTAAACAATGTATCCAGTAGGTGGTTGGTAGCTGCCATACCTTTCTCCAAACTACTCATATACATCAAAGCATTAGTATACTCCATGCCATTACATTATATTTACTACTAACACATATAACCACATACACATATGATAACATTAGGTGATAAAACTTGCATATGATAACTCTATGTGGATGCATCATAAACATCTGCCACATGCATGCATGCGCTCATTCATTTATGTGCTTATACATTTGTGTGTTCTTGCAGACATGTAATCACTCGTGTCAAATTATTTGCCAACATCTACCCCATCCTTTAGACTTGTCGACATCCCTATCAACAAACCGCCTGAACACTGGGGTAGAAGCACTGAATGCACTACTAGAATCACTTGTCACACTCCTTTTGCAGGTTCATAACTGTCTCCAACTTAAAGAGATTTGGAAAACAAAGACAACTATTAAAAGGCATACTTATGGATTAGATGAGAATCATGAGATTATGAAAGAAGTTAAGAGAAAGGCCATAGTTTCATCACCATATTGGGGGCAAAGGTAATAAATTTAAGGGATTTAAATGGAGACGATAAATAAATTTCAATATCTAATTTTTCTGCAATCCATATAGAAAGTGACCTGTTGTGCTCCTTGGGCCAGTGGTTTTATTGACAATTTTTAGTGATGTATATGATACTCGGCAAACTTGGCCTGTTTCCCTATTGGGGTCCACTTCTATTATCCTTTTTGCTTGACATGTTTGGTTTGTCTCCCTCATGAGCATACACTGTTGAAAGGCTGGTTTGCTGATTTATTTTCATTTGGAAGATCAAGAATTTTGTAAGTTCAATAATTATGTAATACAAGTAGCATTTTCAAATGAAAAATGGAATAAAAAAAAATAGCAAAAATGCAAAACGAGGAATAGCATAATTTAGAAAAATACCTTGAATCACAATACCCAAGATAAAGAGCTTTAATGCCCTTAAAATAACCTTACGACTTGCAAGGACTTTGTTTGGTACTTCCTACAAAAGGGAAAAGTATCACCTTTAATTTCATTAGATAAATTCTTTTGCCCAATTAAAAAGACACAAAAACAATCAAGGTTATAAAATCAAGAAGCATATAAGAATAAGAACAATCCTCTAAATATTGATCAATAGACTTAGAATTTCCATGCTTCATAAAACAGAACAAAATGAAAAGTAGAAGGATCACCTCAAACATGTAGACAAGGCACTTTCAGTTCTACAACAAAATAAGTTTTATGCAAAGAAATCCAAATGCAGTTTTGGAAAGACACAGCCTGAATATTTTAGCTCACATAATATTGACAGAATGGGTTAAGGTCGATCTCTGCAAAAATTTAATCAATAATGGAATGACCCAAACCTAAGACCATGTCCAAAATACAAGGATTCCTAAAACTAGTAGGATAGTACTATTGATTTATTAAGCACTATGTGCATATTGTAGCTCTTTCATCCAATATATTGGAAAAGGATTCCTTTGAATGGGCACTTGAAGCAAACCAAAGTTTCCAAAGATTAAAGCTGTTATCTTTGGACCCTGTGCTAGCAACTCCTAACCTTTCTGAATCATTAATTATTGAATGTGATGCTTCCAAAGCAGGTCCTGTGGCAATGCTCATGTAAGATGGTTATCCAATTACTTACAGAAGTCAAAAACTCAAACCTAAGAAGAAACTTAAATCTGTTTATGGTAAGGTTATGCTTGCATCTATTGATGTCTTGGAAAAATGGAGGCAATAACTAACAGGTAGCAAGTTTCTAGTTTGTATAGACTACAATAGCCTCTAATATCTACTTCAATTAAAAACACTATCTACCAAACAACAAAAATGGGGAGGCAAGATTCAAGCCTTTGATATTATAGGAGAAGAACAACCAAGCTGCAAATGCCTTGTCTAGGAAAGATAGAGGTTGCAGCTGATGCTATCAAGGTAATTATTTTAGAGTGAATTAAGGACATACAAGCCAAATATGTCAGAGGTGATGAATGTCATATAATTATTAACAATGTTGAGACACATCCACAATTCGCATGGAAAAATGATATTTAATGGACTAAGAACTGCATATATTTACCTCAGAATTCTAGTTTTATGCCAAAGGTTCTAGTAGATAACCATGTTTCTCCTAACTCAAGACATGTTGGATTTAAAACTTGTTATAACATCCAAACATCATTCTTTTGGAAACATATGATGAAGGAAATTAAGAAATATGTGACCAGGTGTGACACTTGTCCACACCATAAAGACAAGTATGTGTCATCTCCAGTATTACTATGGAATTTATTGATTGACTACCTGTATCATATGGTTGTGACAAAATCTTTGTGGTGGTGGATTGCCTTACTAAATTTGCCCACTGCATTCCTATTTCAGCTTCAAGGATTTCCAAAGGTGATTGCAAGCTATTGTAATCCATTATTTACCACTAAATTCTTGAAAGAATTATAAAGGCAAAGAGGCATTGTGTGAGTGGTCAGATGGAGATTGTGGACAAATGACTAAAAGGTGATACTGTTTTATATAAAGCAAACCCTAATTATGGTCTAAGTGTCTCTTCTTGGATCACTAGTGGTATAACTCCACTTACCATACATCTGCTCAAATGACTCCCTTTACTGCCTCGTACAGTTTGAGCCTTCAAGACCCAAAAATTTTATGTATAATCAGGTTAACAAGCTCCTAACAAGCCAGGCCAGTTGCATTGCAACATTATTATATTCCACATAAAAGAATTTTTAACAATTAATTATTCTATGAGCTCTTTGTCTGCTATAGATGTTCTTAACTAAATGTTGTAGCCTCTAGTTTGCCCATGGTAGCTTGGATTGTATTCCAACATAATGTGACTTTGGTCATATGTTGACATTAGTAATTTTTTTTCTATTCTTCTTGTTGCTTAGACTACAAGTTGTGTCCTTGGTATTTCTCAATTTGAAGGAATTCCTCCTTTTATTTCTTGGGTAGGCAGGGATTCCCATTATTGTTTGGAATGGTGCTTTGCCATCATCATTTAAGTGTATCCAGTAATTATTGCGGTATTTGGATTACTGATGCTTTTTTGATGATCAACCATTGATTTTGCTTTGTTATTCAATAGTATTTAAATGGATTGCAAGGACTCTTAATGCTCTTTATTACAAGCACAGCTTTTGTCTATAAAAAACTCCAAAAAAAAATTCCATATTTTGCAGAACCAACTTGATCACTTGGAGATTCAATTGAATTAAGAACCAAAATGTTAGCATAACATTAAAATCTAATACCATGTATAAAAAATGAGAAAGCAATGGATAGAAATATACCTTGTAAACAAGTCCCAAGGAGACACCTACTATGAAAAGGAAAAATGGCATAACAAAGTCTGCAATGGTTGCATCATTCCAAGGAGAATGATTGATGGCAGGTAATACTCCCCCAACATCATCAACTAATATCATAAGCTGTACAAAGACAAACAGCAACGGAACAAGAAATTAAAATAACTTCGCTTAAAGCATAATACAAAGTAATTGCTTTCTATTGTTTAATTTTTATTTTTTTTTGGTGCTTTGTCAAAAATCTAATAACACATTTCATATTCATAACTTGAAAACCACTTTAAAATATTCACTTGAGTTGAGTTAATAAATGACCTATCTTCAGGACAAAAATGATATATAATATGTAGAATGCTTCCCATGGCGTACGCCTTTGATGGCAATAAGTTTTCTCTACATGCCATACCTTCAAGACATGTTCGATGTTCGTCGTTTGTTCATCTTCAACTGACAACAACAACGAGAGAGGTCTTGATGGAGTGGTGAGTGGGAGGCACTCGCTATGAAAATCTCAAGGGTTCCGATCTTGTATACATGTGTAACATCACAAAAACTAAAGTTAAAAAAATATCTTGTACAACCTGAGTGGGCCTAACGGTAGGCTTCAGAACTCTAAATAGGAGGTCCAAGGTTCGAATCCTACAGGGGGGTAGGGTTGTACACCCTGCTTTGGTAACCAAGGTATAGTTGGATAACCATATATTGTATAAACAACATCCTCCATGAGGATCGTCCCATATGGCCTATGGCCTTGTGGACATTAAAAACTACTTTACCTTTTTACCTTTTACCAAGCTTGCTTTGCACGTTTCACACTTCCTACCTCGTTGGAGACAATGTCACCTTGTGTGTTTGATGACAAGACTCCCTTGGTTATCTAGACAATCGGGCAGTGTCATTGCTAGCATCCACATGCCTTCATTCAAAAAAAAGGCTAAGGTGTTTGCACACATTCTCTTCCCTCATCAAGAGGGGGCTCTATAGAAGGCTCACCTTCTACACTTCCTTCTATTTATGGAAGAGGATCTCGCGGTTCTATTAAACTTTGTTGTGTGTCCCCATGCACACTATCTTCACCACATTCACATTCATCAGTTGATGGCGTTGTACGTTGCATGATTCGCTCATGTAGGCTCTCTTCTCGTTTGTCGTTGTCCATGTACACTTCATGGATTATTGTTCATGCAATTCTCTTGTCACATTCACCATTTGCCATCACGTCCTCCCGATCTAGACTCGTTATGGAAATAGTGCCAAATGTAGCATTATTTTTGGATTCCACACAACAAATGAACATAATACACAATTGCATGAAATAGAATTAACTTGCTAAACTTAAATCACAGAGACAACACATCAAGTAAGCACAAAAATTCACAAAATGCTCAAACAATATGCATATTTGGTTAGGAAGACAATATGTAATAATGTACAATTTATATTGTGTCCAATTGTCAAACTACTCCCACATTCCAAGAAAGCAAGTGATGTATATATACAAAAGGATCAATTGCAAAGACGGTTGGTAATTGTCTAACTAACAACAACCGGTCAATATCCATACACAACAAAAATGAAATGATCCCCTTACTAACTTTATTATAAAATGTGTCCCTCATGCAACATCATATACACAATAATTGCACATGTATTACAACTAAAGTCTAGTCTACATCCTCTTCAATTTCTATCACATATATACATTACCCCTTGCCTACATAGGACAGTGGTTCTCATCAACCTTCCCATATAAATGATTTACACATCAATCGTTATCCATTCTTGTTTGCATTGCTTGGGCAATCCCTCTCAAAGTGGCCTTATTCATTGCATTTGTGACACTATATCATTGGTCTCCTATTCAAGTCATGAGGGATTTTGCCACCGTGGTTTTAGTTTTGGTCCTATATGTTCCCTTTTCCATACTTGCATAGCATGCTCCTTAGACACCTCCCTTTGAAGTGATGGGAGATCACAATGCTAATTCTGACTATTATTTATATTGAAGGGACATTCCTTCATTGAGTTCCCTTGACATCACAAAAGTTGCATAATGCTTTCTTTGGGCATGTGGCTTTAGTGTTTCCCTTTACCTTCCAATCTGTGGACCACATTCCTTATGTTGCTTCTTGATATCATCTTTGAATTCCTTAAACATCCACATCATGTTCTTTCAAAGAGCATTGATAGACATCCTCTCTCTATCACTATCATCAATGTTAGATTTGTTGGCCACCACCCAATCGTACCCTCCAAATGTTGTCTTGGATTCACTTCGAATGATCATTGCCCAATCAAGGGCCTCCTTATATGACATCATAGACGAACCACTTTCGTATTCTCCCTATATTGAGGAAGAAGTCCCTCAGTAAACTAGTTTTTCTTTAAACCACCTATCAGCTCCTTTTCCAACTTATTAACCGATTCCTTCAACATTTGGTCGTAGGATTAGACACTCTGTCTTGTTTTGTATCATGTTGTAGGTCTCAATTTTCACCATGAACAAATTGAACTCTTTTTCGAAGGATTCCCTCAACTTCTTCCACGTTTGGTACTTGTTCTCTAGCAAAAATACTAGTCCAAGGCAATTTTGCACAAGATTGCAAGAATGCCATCCTCAAATCCACCTTGTCAACTTGCATGTTGGCCTTCCAAATTTTAATGCAAGTTTGACAATGCATTATAGGATATTCTTTCTCATGGCCATGAAATTTCAGGCACTTTTGCTTCAACCCAAATTTGCCACTCCCACAACCAGTTGATTCAACACTAGTTAGGTTGTACTCTGTTGGAATCTCATTCTCACAATGAGACTTGTTGAATGCCTATCAAATCTATGATGTTCTTCTACTTGTTGGATCCTCCATGATGCTTCCCTGTTTGTGAGACCCTCTAATATCATGATACACTAGTTATTGCTCCTATGTCATTGTCCCCCACCACCGTTAGATGGACTACTCCTCATCCTGACCTCTACACCTTGAATGATCCTTGCAGCCTTCTTTTGCAACCTTTTCTCAAAATTGCAGTTTTTGGTGTTTGTTAAAAATTATCAACCTCTCTTTGATTCCAGGATCTGCCCCCTATTACTATTAAAGATACATCTATGAGAAGACTAAATCTGAACCTGTGCAAAATGATCAGAGAGTTCTCTTTCAATTTCTGGAGTGCATCTATAATCATTTTTTGAATTCGACAGAGAGAATTTGAGTTGGCTATTATTTGAGATTATCTAGAAAGAGTAGGAAACTAGATAAAAAGTTAATAAGTGGGAATCCTATAAGAGACAAATAGGTCTCTTACAAGAAATTCATTAGTAATTCAATACATAATTTAATCTATAAAATATAAATGAATGGATGCTCTCTCCACCAAATGGAAGATGATTGTGTGCGCATAAAATCTGATTGTTATAACTTAAAGAAAGTCATGACTTACTACCCACCCCTAAACAAATAACCTTTTACAATTCTCTGATACTTTAACAACAAAACCTTATTATCCAACAAAATAAACTCCCTGTACTATGTTGTTTGTCAAAAATATCTTGAATAAGGATTTGCAAGTTTGCCAAGTGGATGCTTATGTTAGAGGAACCTCATGACACATCAATTTCATCTTTAGACATTGCACAGCTAAGCAGGTTTTGCTCTTCCATCCTAAATCAGTAAACCAAGCAAGCAAGCATCCTGGCAAATGATTTGGAATCAAGTTAAATCAAAAGAGCTCAAAGTAACAATGCCAAAAGCATTCCTTTACCAAAGAAAAGGATAAGAAGAAAACTTGAGAACAAAAAGAAAGTAACTACACATGAGGAGAAGCAAACAAATCCAAGGAATCAGCGCACACATGACCACACCAAAGGGTTCCAGAAGCTTTATCTAAAGAAAAATCTCAAGAACAAGCCGAAAAACCAAAATAAAGGTATGACCACTACTTTCGATCGAATATAGTTCAAATATAAATATGAAATAGAGGAGGAGAAGATTCTTTGTGCAGCGCTTTGGAGGCTAGCTCATGAAAGAAAGTCATGACTTACTACCCACCCCTTAACAACTAACCTTTTACAATCCTCTGATACTTTAACAACAAAACCTTATTATCCAACAAAATAATCTCCCTGTACTATGTTGTTTGTCAAAAATATCTTGAATAAGGATTTGCATGAGTTTGTCAAGTGGATGCTTCTGTTAGAGGAACCTCATGACACATCAATTTCATCTTTAGACATTGCAAAGCTAAGCAGGTGTTGCTCTTCAATCCTAAATCAGTAGACCAAGCAAGCAAGCATCTTGGCAAATGATTTGGAATCAAGTTAAATCAAAAGAGCTCAAAGTAAAAATGCCAAAAGCATTCCTTTACCAAAGAAAAGGATAAGAAGAAAACTTGAGAACAAAAAGAAAGTAACTACACATGAGGAGAAGCAAACCAATCCAAGGAATCAGCGCACACACGACCACACCAAAGGGTTCCAGAAGCTTTATCTAAAGAAAAATCTCAAGAACAAACAGAAAGACCAAAATAAAGGTATGATCACTACTTTCGATCGAATATAGTTCAAATATAAATATGAAATAGAGGAGGAGAAGATTCTCTGTGCAGGGCTTTGGAGGCTAGCTTATGAGGCTTCTAGAAAGGAAGAAACCAAAGTTGATCATATTAAAGATTTTTTTTCTCACTTCGGGTATAAATCAAGAGAATGTCAACGCCGTTAGCAATCCTAGATGACAGAAAAATCTCATTTGGAAGGAGATAGTGAAGAAGCTTGAATTGCAAACTTCCAACCATATACTCTTGGATGATAGTGGTGGTAATAACGTCCTAGAGGTCAAGTCAAAAATCAAAGTTGAGATATCATTCTCTCTGATCTTTTACCATCGATTTTGCTGATAAATTCTCATACATTCTATATTCATGTTTCTTCCAACAATTTAGGACTATGCTTAGTCGGTCTGTGTGTGCCCCAATATCAACCTGCCAGATGTTTTAACCTAAACTTCTATACGAATTATCTGTCCTTCACACATAATGGGGCTTGTACGGCGCAAATATTAGGAGCTGGTGTTCAAAGAATTTAAGTTCATATTTGTAATTGCATAAATATCGGTAATCAAAGTAGCTGCAACCTCAATCGGTTGCTCTAAATAAATAATTTGGCATTATTAGGAATTAAGATTCATACCGCCACAGCCAGGCCACGAAAAACATCAAGCGATCGCAGGCGACGCTTAGGTTCAGGCTCACGTTGAGGTTCTGCTTTCGATTCTCCGCCACGACAATCTGAATTGTTATCTTGTTCCGCGAATGAAGGCTTGTTTCGCTCACCTTCTTCTTCTTCCTCCTCCTTCTCCTCCTCCTCCCTGATCCTCGAATAAGTGGCCATTGATTTGTGCTTGTGCTAAGATCGAGGAAGAGTATGCTCTACAATTTCTCTCATTCGCTTAGAAAGCAGGATACATCTAGCCTTGTATGGATGTTTATTTGTTCGTTCTGCGAGAGAGACGAGTATATTCAGCCACTGCGGAGCTGCCAACAAGACAAAAGAAAAGGATGTTTTTTAACTTTTTAGTCTTACAGTGACTATTACTTCAGCGTAATCAGGCGACTGGCAAATGAAATTTTGCGACCCAAGTAATACAATAAAGCTGTGTTTCGTGCCCACCGGTCAAAGAAAGAGGTCTGAAGAGCGGAGCGGAGCAGAGTACGGAGGCAACTTTTTCATTAATTCCACCTAGTGTTATCATTAATCGGATCTCTCGCACAGAAGTCTAAAGTCAAAGTCACATATCAGGTTTTAACTTCCTGGGTATGAACGGTAAATCGAAAATCGTATTTCTCGTTAGTTAGGAGGTTGCGGAGCAATGGCAATAAACAAGATCTGGTTTGTTGGTCTTGAAATGGCTGTAAAGCATTGCGGAACTCGTAAAATAATGTATTTAATAATATCTGATTTCGTCAGTGTAGTGAGACCTCTTACTTGGTTAACGTTGTGTTTGTTTAGGGGAGGCAGTAGACAGACAGCATTCTGTTGGGTGTCTGTTAGTTTGGGAATGGAGACTTGCCAGTTTTATAATAATTTATTTTTTTAATTACAAAGTTTCTTGAACCCATTTTTTTTGAATAATACTTTTTAGGGTCACATTACCTCGATAAAAGGACCCAGAATGATATATGGAAGCAATTAAATTTTCTTTGTTGAGGTACAACTAAGTAGGATGATCCAATTGATTAAATGGCCAATTTTCAAACAACTGGAAAAACGAAAAAAAATCCTCGGCATAGATGGAATTATACTATACCAAGCTTAGGAAAAACCGGGTGGACACTACCTAATCACTAAATCCAATGGGGATCACTTGATGGTTTAAGTTATGGAAATCTTGGTGGACACTACCTAATCCCTAAATCAAATGGGGTTCGCTTGAAGGTTTAACCTATGGAATTTGTGGTGGACACTACCTAAATCACTAAATCAATAAATTTCCATAGGTTATTACAAGGTATGATTTTAAATTCTCGAAAAAATATTTATTAAAAAAAACTAGGTATTATCATTCCAAAGTGATTTCTTTACGGCATACGTGGATCAAACAAAATATGAAAGAGATGAGTAAGTGATATAAAAGAAGGTTTAACAAATAAGTATAAAAAGTTTAATATTAATATTGAAAAAATAGAAGTTGAAAACTTGTTATAAGAGTGTTGGTTTTGTTTTTGGAGGTTCAAAGTTTAATTTTTATTCAACATTTTGTTTGAGAGGTTTAAGGTTCAAACCTTATTCAATATGAAGAGACAAAGATCCTTCATAAAACTTGTGTAAACTCATTGAAAAAATATAAAATATAAAAAGCACAATAAAAGGTAACAAAGCACATAAAAGAGTTACGTGAAGCCTTTTAAATTCTAAATCTAATCATGAGCGCGAGTGGGGAGTGAGTGTAGCCAGAAGCGAGTGTAAGCATAGTGAGTGCAGCTAGAAGCACATGCGAGCATGAGTCGGGAATGAGTGCAATCATAAGTGAGTGCAAAAGCGCGATCTAGAGCTAAGACTGAGTGCGAGTGCGAGCTAAGACTGAGTGCGAGTGCGAGCACTAACTAGGAGTGAGTGTAACCATAAGTGAAGCAAGTGCGAGCATAAGTTTAGAGTGAGTGCATCCAAAAGCGAAGCAAGTGCGAGCGCGAGCCGGGAGTGAGTGCAACTAGAAGTGAAGCAAGTGCGAGCACAAACCGAGAGTGAGTGCAATCGAAAGTGAGTGTGAGTGTAAGTCAAGAGTGAGTGTGGCCAAAATTGAGTGCAAGCACGAGTCGAAAGTGAGGAGGAAGTGTGAGCAGGGAAGCAAAAAGTAGAAAGCAAAGTGTGATCAAGGAACAAGTGTCACTTCTTGTTCAAGATCTTGAGAGAATTTAAAAGATTTATTTGAAGAAAATCCAAGTTACATGGAAGGATAATCATTTGTGAAAGTCCTTACTGAAAGTATGGATGGCCAAGTTGGAAGTATGGATGCCCTAGCTAGCAATAAGAGGAAAAGCAAATCTATTGCAAACCCAGTCTAAGTATCATATTCTACACCATAAGTGATTATCAAAGATGAGATGATTGAGCATGATATAATGGTTCTTAAAACCAGAGGGTTAATATGTAAGTTTCATGGATATTGGTCAAGTTTTTCTAAGATTCAAAATTGGATCAAGTGAAAGTGGGGATTGAATTCAATTTACTCCATGACTTTTCTTCCAAAAGGATTTTTCTTCGTTATTTTCTCTAATTATAAAAAAGGAATAAATTAATGGATGGAGGCTTGTGGTTTAGGGGTAAAGATGCATTATATTTAAGACCTTGGAGTGAGAAATTTTCTATGGATACAGAAACTATTAAAAGGATTCTAGTATGGATTAGGTTTTTTTGGACTTCCTTATCAACTCATCAATAAGGAGGTTTTGAAGAATATTGGTACACACTTGAAGGCATGTTGTATACACTCAAATATGTGTTGTCATGGATATTTCTGAACCTTTATCGTAGTCAATTAGGTTAAAATCTAAATCAAGAGAATGGGATCAACAAATGGATTATGAAAACTATGCATTCTGATGTCGCAAATGTCAAGAATCTAGGCACATGGCAAGAGACTACAAAGTCAAAATGGAGGAAGAGATGAAATTTTTTGGGCATGAGGGTAGCTTCAATTTGAAACAAGGATATCATATCATAGGAGAAGCTAGGTCAAATCAAGGATTTTCCACTCCTAAGAAAGTGTCTATAAAAATCCCTCTACATCATCAGATGGCAAAGGCCATTACAATTTACTCAAATCAACCATTAGAAGAAAAAAATGATATGGGGGATGAGGAAGTGCAATGTACAAGTTCAAAAATAGGAGCTAATGGTGTGAAGGAAGAGGGGAAGGAAATTTTTACAACAAAAGAATATGGGGAGACAAATTTTAAAGCAAATGAGGTGAAGGAGGTCAAGCTTAATCTAGGTAAATCACCTTTATTATCAAGTAGCATAAAATATTCTCCTTAAAATAAAAATGAAAGTAGTACAGAGTGTATTCAATGCACTTTAGGATTTTAGGCGCAATATAGTAAAGAAAATCTTATGGAGGATATCCAAGTAAATCTAGGGTTTTCAGGAAAACATAAGAAAGTAATGACTATGGAGGATCATCTATGTAGTTTAGATTTTTCAGGGCAACATAAAGAAGAAAATGCTAATGAGGTTATTCCTTGCATTTTCGACTCTTTAGGGCAACATAAAATTTTAGAAGATAAGTCTCATTTTGAACAGTATGAAAAAATAGAAGAGATTGATGAAGATGAGAGTGTTGGAGGGAATAGAAGAAGGAGAGGAAGGCCATAAAAACAGGGAAAAAGAAACTCAAAAGGATATTGATCTGGGAAACCAAATAAAGATATCACATGTGTTAACAAGAAGTGGGGCTAAACCCACTAATAAAAATTAAAAGTGTTGATGATGAAAATGATATCATGGAATATTAAGGTATGAATAAAACCCCAAAAAAATAATAATATGGAATTAATAGGTTTTTATAGCCCCGAGTTTATTTTAATACAAGAAACAAAATTAAGCAATGAGGAATGTAATGATGCTTTTAAGAAGATTTGGAAGAGAGGTGATTGTTTAGCAGTTTCTTCTATAGGAGCTTCAGGCGGTATTGCAATAATATGGGACAAGTGCAAATGGGATGGACAACTATTAGAAGCAAAAAGTAATTGGGTTGTTGGATTATTTTGTAGGAAAGAGGAAAACATCAAATTTGGGGTTATAAATGTATATGCTCCAACTATAGTTGAAAGATGTTGGAAGGACCTTGGCATATTTTTGTCAAATACAATGATGATTCATTGTGATCTATGGATTCTTGGGGTGATTTTAATATTGTTCTATCTCCTTTAGAAAATAAGGGTGGCATTACATGATGGTCTAAATCAATGCAAGATTTTTCTTCATTTGTCAATTCAAATGACCTTTGGGATGTTAGTCTCTCAAGATTTCAATATACATGGGATAATAGGCACATTAGGAAAAATTATATAGCAAAAAGACTAGATAGATTATTGTTATCCAATAAATGGTTGGAAACAAATTATAAAATCTCTTCAAATATTTTATTACAAGCAGGATAAGATCACAAGCCCATTCATTTGACTTGTGAGTTACCTAATAATGGTCATCCAAAACCATTTCGCTTCTAATCTATTTGGCTCCAAGACCTTGATTTTTTTAGATGGTTATGTTATGGTGAGATGAATCAAAATTTGAAGGATCATGATTGTACAAGTTTGTTCAAAAGTTGAAATATTTAAAGGAGCAAATGAAGATATGCAATGCCAATCTTTTGGTAACATTTTTAAAGAAAATAAAGAAATTGAATCCAAGCTCAAAAATTTACAAGAGATAGTAGAAATTAATGGAATGGATCACGATTCTTATGTGAAAGAGAAAAATTACTTTCTAATTATCCTAATGCATTGAAAAATGGGGAATCATATTGGTTCCAAAAATATAGAGAGAAATGACTCATTTCATTTTATAGCAAAAACAATTTTTTATGTTTGTCATTCCAAAAATATTATAATTCGGATGGAAGAAACATTGAGGACGAAGAAGATATAAGGAAAGAAGCAATTAATTATTTCAAAAATATTTTGTTAGATTCTATGCAAGATAAGGAGGCACAAGAAAAAATTTTGCAAATATTTTCCATCAATTATCACTCAAATACAAAATGAAAGCTTGATGAAGAAGATATCTATGGAGGAGCTCCATGAAGCAATTTTCTCTTTCCATCCTAACAAGGCACCTAGCCCCGATGGATTTCCTGCAATTTTCTTTCAACATTGTTGGGATTTATTGAAGAGTGATATGTTAGTTGTGGTTGAAGAGGCCAAAAAATGAAGGCTATAATAAGTGAGATCAATGCGACTTTTATTACCTTCATTCCCAAGAAAGGCGACGCAAGATATTTTGATAATTTTCATCCAATAAGACTTTGTAATATGATTTATAAGATCATTTCAAAAATTATGGCAAACAAGTTGAAGGTCATTCTAGGGTGTCCTATCTCAAAGTAACAAGGTGGATTTGTTCATGGTAAACAAATTCTTGATGATATAATTATTGCACAAGAGGTCGTACATTCTCTTCATTCCATAAAAAAACTAGGTATGCTTTTGAAATTAGATATGAAAAAAGAATATGATAGGATTTCCCGAAATTTTCTACATGTTATTCTCTGAAATTTTGGCTTTGATTATAGTTGGTGGGAGTGGATTAAATGTTGTTATAGCACTACAAAATTTTCTATTTTTATCAATGGTTCTCCTGCTGGGTACTTCAAGACATCTTGTGGACTTCGTCAAGGCGATCCAATTTCTCCTTATCTATCCATTATTTTGGCAAAAGCATTAGGGAGAACCTTTTCAAAGACAAAGATGGAAGGAAAAATCAAGGGTATTCAAGTTGCAAAAAATAGTCCCTTTGAATATCTTCTCCAATTTGTTGATGATATTTTTCTTTTGGGCCATCCCTCAATCAATAAAGCCATGGAGTTTAAATCAATATTATCATGTTATGAGAAGGTTACTTGAAAATTGGTAAATACTACAAAATCTAGGATTTTTCATTAATACTGCCCTAGATTTATAAAAAATTATTGTTAATATTTTGGGGTTTAAAATTGAAAATTTTACATCAACCTACTTGGGTATTCCTTTGTCTAATAAAAAAAATATAAAAGGAGCTTTAGATTTCTTTTTTGGATAGAATGAAAGCTTTCTTGGCACGTTGGCAAGGTAAGTTCTTAACCATAGCAGGAAGGCTACAACTCATAAAAATTATATTGTAATCCATCCCTGTTTATATGATGTCACTTTCAAGCTGCCAACATGTATTGCATCAAAAATGATAAAATTCAAAGAGAAATTCTATGAAAAGGTTGTGAGGAAAAATTTAGGTTTCCTCTTTATAAATGGGATAATATTTGCAAAAGAAATAATACTGGAGGGGTAGGCTTGCAAAATTGCAGACTTATAAAATTGGCATTAGGAGCAAAGCTTAGGTGGAGATTATTAAGAGATCAAGGAAAGAATTGGGAAAAAATATTACTTCAAAAATATATAGTTTTTCTTGATGCAATGAAATAATTTAGGAAAAGAACTCTACCCAAAGGATCGTCAACATGGAACTTCATATAAGAGAGTTTGCAATTGATAGAGAAACATATTAGATGGGCATTCAATGAGGGGAGTTATGCAAATTTTTAGTTTGATGCTTGGTTGAATCCTTATCCTCATATATCTGACTCAAGATAGAAACTACTAGCTCAAGCATGCCTAGCATGTAAATGTCCAAAGGTCAAATATATTATTATTATGAGCAAAAACTCTAGATCATGGATTTCTTTAAGTAACCTGGTTGAAGGAGAGTCAAACAAATTGTAGATGAACTTCAAAAGATTCTTCAAGAGTTTTATTTGTTGATTTTTACACAAAAGGATGAGTTGGTTTGGAATTTATCAAAGGATGGTGGATACTCGATCAAGTTGGGATATGAGGATTTAGAACAATCAAAATTTTCTTCTCCCAAAGATTTTTCTTGGAAGAATGTTTAGTCATTAGAGGCTCTCCCTAAGACCTCAACATTTCTTTGGTTAGAAATTCAAAGTAAGATTCTTACAAGAGAGAGTCTACAAATAAGAGGATATTATGGACCCTTCATATGTGCCTTGTGTGAGAATAATTTAGAAACATCAAACCATTTACTTCTTCATTGTTTGTTTGCTCACACCATTTGGGGTTATTTAAAAAAAAAAATGAAATTATATTGGGTAACTCCATCAAAATTGAAAGAATTGATAACATGTTGGATAAAGTATTTCAAATTTAAAGCATTATGTATTTGTTAGAGGATTGACCCTGACATTATTTGTTGAAATTTATGGCTTGAAAAGAATAACATAATTTTTAAAAATAAATCTCAAAATCATGCCCAAGTTTGGAACTATATTATTACCTCTCTTGTAAAATGTCTACAAATATGGTTCTCATCATGGGAACTCTCGATTGTAAATAAAGAGGTGCTAATAACATGGTTACAAGATTTGAACATACATGGAAGAGTCATTTACGACAATGGAATTAAAACAAATGATCTACTTTGATCTATGGTAAAATAAAAATATCTAGAAATTGGGTTTATCAAAATTAATTTTGATGGTGCTTTTAAAGGAAATCCAAGAAAAGTTGGTGGAGGTGGTGTTTTTAGAAATAGTGAAGGCAAAATTCTCCTTACTTAGAATCATATGGAACTTCAACTAACAACTATGTAGAGGCTAGGGAACTTCTTAGAGGGATTTAAATTGCAGTAGAAAAAGAATGGAAATATATTTCAATTGAGGGGGACTCACAAATTATCATCAATGCTATTAACAAAAATGGATGTGGAGATTGGATTAAAAGTAATATTACTGTTGATGTTCATCATCTATTACTAGAGGCAATATCCTGGTAGTGTAAGTATATTTATAGAGAAGGAAATCAGGTAGCAAATAAATGGGTGAATTATGGTGTTGATCTTCATTTTGGTGAAATTCAAATTTTAGAAGGCAACTGGCCAAGTGAGATTTTATGTCTTAATTAAAATAATGTCAAGGAGCTGATTGTGGAAACATAGCACTTTGAGGAAGTTGAAGAATATATTTAAAAGAAAAAATAAATGAAAAATTTATGGTGAATGTAAGTATGCTACAACAAATGTAATATTTTGGTATTTTGATGGGAGTGAGTCGCGATAAAAGCCACATATAACTTATTAAAAAAAAAAAGCACCTAAAGGAGAAGAAATAAAATGTAATAATTAGTTAAATTTAATTTTTTATATAAGTAATATTTAAAAGTATATATAAAATATGGATTATAATATGCATTTAGTAGCTTCAAGAAAAGAGGGAGTAATTATCATGACCAAGTAGATAGTTAGTATATTTATAAAATACTATCTTTGCTGAGAGGGCTTTAATTTCATGTTCATCTATAGGTTCTTCCAATTCTTGAATTACTTGAATCTCTTGAACTAAATGATCTTTCTGTTTCCCTTCTCTATATTGCAATTGAGGATAATTGTATTGATTCTGAGAAGTATATGGCTAATAAAATTGTTGTTGATGTGGACTATATTGATTATGATATTATATTGGTTGGAATGGTTTGTTTGGTTGGATTTCATAGTTTTTTTTATTCCCTTGGTACTGATTTCTAGGATTTTGCAGTAGTTGGTACTATATACTTTCTTCTTGCATATTTGACAATATTTCTTACTCCATGGTCTTCATCCTTTTGAGGATGAGGCAACATTTCCCTATGGATTATCTTTTGAAACTAATGCATTGCTAGTCATTTCATCTTTAACTATATTTTCTACCTCATTCTTGAAGGATATTGACTAACTCATCAAAAGATGTATCTTTACTTAGGATTTGTAAAGATGTAATTAAGTGCTTGTAGGTATCTAGAAGTGCTCTCAGGGTTACTTGAACAAGAAACTTATATTCAACCTTTTCTCCTAAGGTTAACAATTTTCTTTGTATGTCCTCTACTTTCCTTAGGAATAGTTTTATACTTTCACCATTATTCACTTTCAGAGATTGTAATTGAGTTTGAAGATTTAAGATAATGGCTTTACTCTTATGTTCAAATATTTTGGCTAAGGTTTTCCAAGCTTCTGTAGATGCTCCTACTGAACTAATGTAGGGTCGAATTTCATCTGTAATGGCAATAGTTATTATCATTAAAGTTTTTGCTTCATTTTCTTCAAATTTTTGAATCTCACTATCACTTAAAGTAGGTTTATATTTTGTTCCCTTGACTATATCCCAAAGTTTTCAACTATAAAAATTTCCCTTACTTTATTTTTCCTTAAAGAGTAATTTGGACCTTTAAGTAGTTGGTATTCAATGAGAATAAATTTATTCATTATCATGATGATGTTTGTGGACTACCTTATGTCTCCCTAGCTTAGGATATGTGAACCAACTTGATAAATCCTTATCAAATTTTGGATTTTGTAGTATCCCTTATATCTCCTAAGTGATTAATTGCAAATATTAAGATATTAGAATTTCAAGCAATGTAATTTGAAAATGCTCTTACTAATATAAAACCCCTCTATTTAATTGTCTTTCTAAACGTTAATACTCTATCAAAGGTTTTATCTCCTAATTTCTCCTATCAATTAATTAACTAACCTTATTAATTGACCTTATATCTCCTTTGTGTTATAGAAAGAAATTATTAAAGTAATGCACTTATACCTCTTAATAATGTGTTGTGTGTTGCTTGAATTAGACCTTGATTGTACTTTCAAACCTTGAGCACTATATCTTCATCGATCTATGAGGTATGATGTTTAGCATTAATTAAATGTTGTTCTTTAGCGCACTTAGACTGTAACATCCTTATCGTTAATGTTGATTTACTTGAATGTGCATTAGTCTTCACGCTCTCCTTTGAACTAGGGTATTTAATAGACTTTACCTCCCTTTGAAATGTATGCCAAATGGCATATACGTTACCTTTGAGCCTATAACTCCTTGCTAGGTGGTGTTAGTAAATGAGGCACGTTAGATGATGCTAAACTTGGTAATGTAGATGTTATTTTAACCTGAGAGTGTTGAGTAATGAAGACTAATATTTATCAGTTTAAGCTTAGCGTTACTTGGACGCTTATTTCCTTTACAAGCATGGTAAAATAAAGATGTTATAAAGCATTCACAGATGCTCTTGTTTTCCTTCTACCTTGTGCCAAGTGGCATGATATTCCTTCACTCAGGGTGGCAAGTGGAAGCTCTCTCACTTGCATGTAGCTATGCTCTCAACTCCCTTATTTTCTCAATGTTATTGTCAACTACTGCTAGTTGTTCTTGGCTTAGCTTTCTCTAGTGAATGGTGGCACTCTCCAATGCAGGTGGTTCCAAGGTGCTTCAACATTGTTGCTACTCTTACAAGCTATTCATAATGTTTGCTTGGGTAATAAGCCTCTCATTTTACACCTTGTTCTTTTCATCTTGCATTATGTTGTTCTACTTGCTAGTGATACATTAAACTTGCCTTGCTAATATCGTTATGTTGTCCAAATTGATCTCCTTTCTGTTGTAGGTTGTTATTGTATTGCTAATGATGCTTTCGTGAGATCGATGACACTGAACCTGGTGTCTTTAGACACCTTGAAAAGTCTACTGATGAGCCCTTAGTTGGCTATCTTTCTTCACTTCGATATTTTCTCCTCAACCTCAATGATATGGTCACTCGTTGATTGTTATATGCTTATTTTTTTAGTGTATTAAGACACTTTAGTTTTATTCTCCTTTGCTACGTTGGACAAAATAAGCATTTTACAAATACATGTTGTAAATAATTAATTTGAATCAAAATTTTGAGACCTTGAGTCTCCTTTTGAAGCTACATTGCTTCCTTGATATGACGGCTTCTTGCTTTACTCCTTGAGGTAAAATAGTGTTTTAATGTTGCCTTCCTTACTAGACAACACTCTCCTCTATTTCCTTTGCTTGAATAACTTTGCAATAATAATTCCAAGATTTTTAATCAAGCAACTAATATGCCTTTATGGATGGCATAACTTTGTACTATAGAAAATGCAATCTATACTCTTAGGTAGTGTCTTCTTTTCTTTCAGTAGAAGGTATTATGTTGATATTTTTATTTCTTTTGAAATATATCTAATTCCCCTTTCTTATGTGTAGGTTTTAATCCTTAAAGAAACTAACTTCTACACTTCCTTGAAGACTTTAAACTTGAAACTTACTCCCTTGCAACTTTAAACTCTAATGTGGTGCTTAATGAAACTTAATAATAATATGAATCTAAAAGTTCAAATAATGAACCTTTTGCACCAAATTTGCATACATTTATAACTCTGTAGATGAAGTATATATTGGTTATTTGAATCACCTAATTGCTACCCTGTATTAGATTAAATCACAACTCTTTCTTGATGTCCAAAACAACTTTTTAACTCACCAATTTGCAGCTTTGAAACTCCTAACTTGCTACCCAAAAATGTAGTTTGGTGGCTTTATCTCTCCTTCGGGATGCACCCTAAAATTCTAAAACTTAGCAACTATTAATGCTGCCCAAATTGCTACTTTCTTACTATCCTCAAATGTATTTTTTTAGATTGCAAAGCATTCAATTTCTCCTCTGAAGTGTTGTCCTTGAATCTCACAAATTTGATAGAAAACTCCAAATCAGAGCTAAGATTTTCCTTCAAGAAACCTTCACTTTTATGGTATAAAACCAACAATATCCTTTCTCCAAAATAGCCTTCAATGGCAATCTCCAAATCTCTTAGATTTGGTGGCTTCTTCTAACTCCTTTCTCCTTCAGCCTCCTTATAGAATTTTGACTTCAACCTTGGTCTATCTAGTGGCCTTCTTCTCAAGAATCTAAATGTCTTGAGGTTTTCACTATTCTCCTCCAATTTTTGGAAAACTCCTTGCCAAATACTTCTCCTTTTGGGATTGTCGTCGAATGGCGAAAATTATCCCAAAAACTCCTTTATAGGGAACTCCTTCCTACTAGTAAATTTCTCCAATGAGGTTTCCTCGAAATATTTTCCGATGGGGATTTCCTAGCCTTCTCTTTCTTACTCCTTCCAAGACTTCCTTAAGACCTCTTCTCTAAGGTCTTCGAATTTTTACAGCTTCTCTAGTCTTCTCAATGAGATCTTTTTCTAGATCTCTTCAATATTCACCTTTGGAATTTTTGTAATGAGATATTGTCATAAATCTCTAAAATATGTTGCTTCTGAAATCTGGAACAGGACCTTTGTTAGTCCTTTCATATCTTCAATATTCCAAAATTGAAAGTTTTTCAATGGGACCTCTTATGGGTCTCTTCAGCTTCTTGAGTTGTTTTCTTCTCTTTCTTCAATTTGTAATCTATAATATTTAATATTTAATAGAGATCTTCAATCTCAAATCTTCTCCTAGACTCTTTTCAGGAGTCTCTTCTTCCTTCAATCTACAATAAGGCTCCTTTGGCATTTTCCTCTTCTGCACTTTGTAGGTCTACAACTCTTGCAATGGGACTTTTTCCTTAGGCCTCAAAATATTCAATCTCCAACTTGTTGCTTCAGGTACTGGGTTGATTTCAAAGAAGATATTCTTCCTAGCTCTTTGTAGGAAGCTTCCCAACTTTCCTTGAATCAACTTTTTTTGAAACAAAGTATTAGAAACTATAATGGAGAAAAATTTAAATCTAAATATTACGAGTCTTCACTAGTTGATTTGTCAAACTAGTAGAATCAATGTTGAGTCCTAATCTTCACGAGTTTTTTTGCAACTTTTTGGAAAGACTCCAACCAAATGTATTTTTAAAAATTCTAAAAATGAGATTTCATATCTCCTCTCAATCTCTCTCGTGGATCTCCCTATTTCCTATAGATCTACCATGTGCTATGATACCACTATTAACTTTTGATGATTTATATTAAAGGAAATGCAACCACAAGATGTAAAATGAGTAAGCTATGATAAGTATATGATAATGGCATTATAATATGCAAGAAAACTATAAGATAAACTCATGTAATAACTTAGAAATATGCCATTGATGGATGCTATCAAAAATAGTACAATGTATTATAATTGAGGACATGAACACTATAATTTCAATGAAAGAACTACATTGTAATCTAACTACAAATCACTATAGTAACTTCACACTCAGTCTCTCTCTCTTTCTCTCTCTCTCCACCTATACCTCAAAGGCATATATATAGGAAGATATGTGCCTTGGAATTTACTCTACCCATGACTCTTCATCTACCTACATGTGGACTACATGCACATTCTAACACTTGTGCATTTATTACTAGCTTGAAGTAACTACTCAAACCTTAATCTAAGATAAAATATTAATCTAGAAAGGTACCCAAGGTGGTACTAACAACCCATGTATGCTCCTTAGATTTTTAGCAATAAGAATTGCTTTGTGGGTTAAGATCGACATAAAATGATCAATTTTTGGAATGGATCTTACACTCCATAATTTTGTCCAACACCTGTTGTTTGGAATTATGTGACCCTATTTATCAGCCAATAGATAGTTGTATCATTGTTTGACATGATATTTTCTACACCTCTTTACAATTTTGGAATTTGATATTTAGTTTACCAAATTGCTTTCTCAAGGAATATTATCTCCGTAATATAGCCATAGTAATGTGACTCTTCAAGTAATTGATTATTTCTCTCCATATGACAAGTCTCATGACCTTTGGCTTATCATCTTACCACTTGCCTACTAGACTCTTCACTTTATTTCATGCACACTTGAGTCTATGACTTGCACACTTCTACACGACTCTTAACTTTTACATGCACTTCTAATCTAAGACACTTGTGCACATCCTCACGTTACATATTTTCACTCTTACATACATGACACTTGTGCACATTATCTCGATCAACACTTGCACTCTAACTTACATGACCCTTGTGCATTTATTGCACATTGCACTCTTACATGACACATGCATTTTCTACACATTGACACTTACATAAAATGGGAAAAAGAAATCACACATATAAACTAAAGACTCATACCTAATATATTACATATTTACAATTGTACCATAAAGGTACCATGGGGGTACATTAGCATGTACTAAATAATGTAATATTCCTCAACACATACTGACAACCCATGTATACTCAGATTTTCAGCAGTAAAAATTACTTTATGAGTTAAGATCCACATAAAATGATCATTTTTTGGAATGGATCTTACACTCCATAATTTTATCCAACACATTTTTTTTGGAATTATGTGACCCTATTTATCAGCCAATAGCCAGTTGTATCATTGTTTGACATTATATTTTTCTATCTTATTTATTTGTCTCCATATTATCTGGTCTAGTTCATATTTGAGTCTGACATTTCTTTTTCCTAACAACTTTGCATATTTTTTATATTCATTATTCAAGTTTGATGATTGAATCTCCCATTCCCCCAATCCTTGATTCTGGATTCTGGCCATTCACTTTGAGACTTGTCAATTTTATAAAAAATTGAATATTTTTCATACCTTTGATTATGAAGAAATCTCTTAGTTGGAGTATTTTTAGATATCCTCCTATTGGTGGTATGCCATTGATTTCATCTATCCATCACTTTTTTTCCATGATTTATGAGCTATAAACAACCTTTTCTAAAAGAGGATAATGTTGCACACAAATTTGACCATATAGTAGATCCTTGATCTAATGTCACATTCAATGTTAGTATATGTTCCAATGGTTTACCTCTAAGATACTTGTTCATCATGATATTGCTCCACAGTGAGCTGCATTCCTTGATTAATGTCCATATTAGTTTAGCTCCATACATCTATAGCAATAAGAACATATGCTTTATTCCTAATCCATCCCATTTTTTGGGTAAGCATACAATATCCCACTTAATAAAATAGAATTTATTTATTTCTTGTTCTTTGGCACCTTTCCATGAAAATTTCCTTATTATTTCTCAAAGTTATTAATTACCCTTACTAATGCATGAATAGATGACATTAACTATATTAGGATGGTAGATAAAACTAATTTGATTAAAATCACTCTCCTAGCTAGATTCAACCATCGGTGGGATCAAATATTGAATATCTATATTACTTTGTTGAGGATATTATCCCATTGTTTTTTAGCATGCTTGCATGGGCTAGTTGGCACCCTGGATACACGAAGAGTTATTTGGATTTACCTAGTTTAAAGCCAAAAATTTTGGCAATTTTCTTCTTGAAAGCTACTAAGAAATTATATGCATAAAGGATAGAATTACCACAATTAATAACAACTCTTATTGCTATACAAAATTTGTTTGATATCTCTTTCATGTTCATGGCTTCCTTAATAAATGATTGTCCCATTAACATAGATTCATCTATAAATTGTAGGCGGGTCGTGTTTACTACATCTGAAGTAATTTATGCTCCTTCAATCTATCCCTATATTTTTTATTGCTTGATAATATAGCTCAATGCCTCAACAATGATGACATATAAAGTTGGTGATAACAAGCAACGTTGTATTAGACCTCTAGAGGAGTTGAAAAATCAAATGGTCCTCCATTGACTAACATTGAAAATGTGCTAGAGTTGATGCAATCTTCCACCCATTTTACCCACTACTCATATAACCCCATTTTGTAAAGGACCATTAAGAGAAATATCCTGTTGAGTCTATCATAGGTTGTAGCAAAGTCAAGTTTGATCATCATTGTCCTTCTCCTCAATTTAACTATCGAGTGAATTGCTTCTTGTACAATAATGAATTCATCTAAATTTGATCTTCCTTTAATTACTATTTCTTGCTCTTTAGATACAATCATAGGCAACCATTTTTGCAATCTACTAGCCATTATTTTTTAAAATACTTTATAGAAAAAATCTCATAGAGAAATGGGCATGAATCTATAAAACTTACTTGTCTTCTCCTATTTTGGGATAAGTGCCAATAATATCGAATTGATTGACTCTAAAAATTTTACTATTGTTCTCACTTCTTCCACCATTGCTAGTAGGTCCTCAACTATAATTTTCCATGCTCCCCTAAAAATATTGCCTGAAATCCATCTAGACCTGGAGCTTTATCTAGCTTAAATGAATACACTCTATCTCTTAATTCTTCCATGTTGACTTCATTAGATGATTGTTCATTTCTTGTGTGACTACTTCTGGTATTAATTCAACCACTCTCTTTGGATTTCTTCTCTATTAATGTTTCCATTGATAATGTGGTTTAAAAATAATTCCTCGTAGCATTTTGTATTTCATTATCCTCTACCATCTCCTCCCCATTATCTTGCTTGGTACATGATATGCAGTTCTTCATTTTATACGCAATAAAGGCTTTATGGAAAAATAATTTGCATCCCCTTTCTATGGCCAAAGCACTCTTGCTCTTAACCTTAATAGACCACTCTTCTCCTTCTCAATCCTTTGCATTTGTGCAATCAACTTAGCTTCCTCATATCTACTCAAATTTGTATCTATTCTATTTTGTTCCAATTTATTTAATTTTCCAATCTACTACATATTTCTTTCATATTTTCAAATTTAGCTTTCATTATGCTTCTCTGCCATCCTTTAATTTTATTCTTTATATGTTTCATTTTGCTATAGAATTTGAACATTGTTGTTCCTTCAAATTCAATCTTATTTCACCATTTTTTAACATTTTCTTGAAACTCCTCGAGTTCCATCAATTGAGGATTAAATTTGAATGAAACATATTTTAGAGGTTTAAATTCCTATATCTTTAACAATATTGGTGCATAGTCTAATATTGCTCTAGATAGTATAAAAGACCCCACTGTTACATTTATTTCTAATATGGATTCATCTACTAAAAACCTATCTAATATTTCTTGAATTAAGGTTGCTCCTCCTTTTCCACTTGACCATGTGAAAATACCATTTTTTGGAATGATATCTACCAAGTTCCTCTCTTATGTCATATCTAATACCATTCTTGAATTTTGGTTTAGACTCATAATTCCTCCTTTCTTCTCCTCTAATTTGAGAATTAAATTAAAATTTCCTCTTATTATCCTTTTTTCAAAGCTATTTGATGATCCATTATTTCATATGCTTTGCTAGCATTCTTTTGCTAAGGATTAATGAGTGGGTCCATACACATTTGTCAGATGATATGTTTTCCTAGAACTCTGGCATTCCAATGATATTCATATCCAATGTCCATATTTAACCACTTCTATGAACTTCCATTTTATTATGTTCCATATTGTAGCAATACCTTGTGCATGGCCTCTTGAGCCAATACATTGACTCTAGTATATATTAGTATTCAATATTCCTTCCATAGTTGTCCATTTATTTTTTGCTAACTTAATATCCTAAAGAAAAATTATATTAGGATAAGATTCTTGAATCTTTTCCTTAAGGTTATTTTTGTTGAGGTAGAACCCATACCTCTAATCTTCCAAGAGAATATAGTAATTTTATTAGGCTGCATAATACAACCTTATTACTTTTTCCTCGGCTTTAGTTATGCAATCTTGTCCTCTATGCTGATTTTCTTTTGAGATCCCTCCTCAATGGCTTTTTGCAAATATGTTTGCAATGCCTTCGACCTTGTGGGTATTCTTACCTTCTTCTTGGTACTTGTCCCACAATCTACTTGTGATTCTATTTGACTTAGGGATAGTATACCATCCTACATTGTAATCCCATCTTCCATTTTACACCTCTTGTTCCTTGTTCTTTTTCTTGATTTTTTGCTTTTTCCTCTTCTCTAGTTTGAACTTCTTCAATCAATTCAAATTCCTCATTGTTCATTTCTAAGTTCTTTTCCCTCATAATCCCTTATGGTTTTTCCTTCTCCAAGGCCTTAAATTAATTTTTCACTGATGTCTCTTTTGTTGTTGGTACCCACTTTCCTTTAGTTTGCTTTTTCTTTGATACATTCATAAACACTTCATTATCCTTATCATTACCTTGTTCCTTTGATACTTGTATTGCTTTGCTTAGGCAATAATGATGAGGGCATCACGTTCCTAGGTTAGATTAATTTCTTCCTAGGTTATATGATTTGCTAATAAATGCTAGTAAGTCTCCTTCTCACGTTGCACCTAGTTGTTAGCTATTTGTTAGCAATTAGTTAGCGTGTCGTTAGGTTTGTTAGCATCTTGTTTGGGTTGCCTTCCTATTTATGCTCCATCTGCACTTTGGGAACATTGTTACACAATTTAAATGTATGATTATTGTAGTTTTGGCAATAAGGTCCTATTTATACCTTAGTTTATGAATTAAATATCGGTTGGTTTTTGGAACTTCTCATTTGGTATCATCATTCCTTTTGGCTTTTCTGGACTATTTGGCAATTGACATTTGAATTTGGAAATTCATTGTTCCATTTGGCTTATGCCATTTAGCTTTTCTGGACTCCGTCTGATTTTGCAATTTTTGCTACTCCTAAATTTTTGTTGGGCAAGTTTTGGGCAGTAATTTTGATGATTTAGTGACGGGTGTTCATAGCATTTCCTAGCAGTAAACTTTTGTCAGCATATTTCATCTCTAAAAATTGGTTTTACAAATTTTTAGGGGTATGGAAGGTCACAAACTAGATAGTACAAGGATCTGGATTGCAAGTCGATCAAGCGATCTTATGGATGGTTTAAGGCGACACAATATCGATGGACTAAGTGATCGCTAGGAAGACACACTAACGCGTGGTGGACTAAAAAATTCACTACGTGACAAAAATATTTGATAAAACATGGTTTAGACTGACAAACATGGACACATGAAGGATGACACAGACCGAACGGATGAAGTGGTGGATGATAAAGAATGGCTTAGTGGAGGGCTGACCACCAAGAGGTGGTCATAAGTCTATGTGAGCGTTTCATATTTAAACCACAATATTTTCCCTATGTCTCGCATGTGGGACTAATAACTGGTTCATATTTCACTCTTTTCTTGAGTGATCTATGCGAGACCATCTACCCTTGGCAATATTGGAGTGCTTGATCAAAATTGTAGAGTGTGATCACTAGTAGGTTCATCAATGGGAATTTTGTAGCAAGCATATGCATTGGCAATATTCACAATCCAAAAGAGCTACTTGTATTTGCAGACTAAGCTGCATTGCTACCAGTCCACTGTATGCCCTCAATATTTTATTGATGTTTTCCTATATCGGAACCTGTGTGTGTCGTGGGGGGACATTCAAAGGTCTTGTAGCGAGTTACAGTGTTTTCGATGAAGGCCGAGTTACACAGGTAACACACAAACAAATTAATTACAAACCTTTTTAATTTCATCTATTCGTAAGAGGATTTTTTGACCAATAACACTATGCTTTTTTGACCTATTTTCTACTCCTGACATATTTGGCTTGTTATAGTGGCACCAGATCCAGCTCAAAAATTGGTAAACATATCTTCTCTTCCTTGACAAAGATAGAGTTGCAAGAAGACTCCTAGTGGGAAACTTATAGTGTTGCAGGTTTTGTTTTGTGGGCCATTAATCCCACATCTGTACCACAAGGAAAGTACCTCACTTTTTAGTACACAAAGGCCCAATATAACTTTTGACCACCACACAGTGGTCAGGACCCCGCTTTGTGGTTGTTGTGTCAGTTGAAGATGCGTGTGCATGGAGGATTGCCTAAATATCATTTGATTGTTGTCTTGCTTTAATCGCATGGTGGCCAACGCTAGCACCGTATGTTTAATTGATCGATTTTTGACCGTTCGCATATACCTATTAAAATGATATTAATTAATTTAATTAAATTAAAAAAATGCATTAAAGTTTTTACAAATTTTCCAGCAAACATTTGTTTTGCTTAGACAAAGGCTACCAACCTTATTGTAAAAGCCTATAGGGCTCAAATTTTTGTTTTGCACAATTTGCAATTCACTAGCATTAGGAAAAAATGTTTGAAATTGCCTAAGAGGCAACAAATTGTAAGCCTTCAATAGCTAGATTCTCGACATGGATATTTGGTTCGCCTACAACAAAATTAAAAAAATGACCAAGTTGATTTTGCAAAACTAAAACTTTTTGGCATTGCTAAGGTTTTGGTACAGGATCGTCAAAGCACTCAGGATCCCATAGACACTTGGGATGATTTGGTCAAAGCATTTAAGGATACATTATATCCTTCCAATTTTTTTGAATATCTTGACTTCCAATGACTTCATTTGAGGCAAGATCACAACATGAGTGTTCAATATTACATTGGCAAGTTCAACAAATTAAGGATTCTCAATGGAATCCTAGATCCCACTCCAAAACTTATCAACAAGTTTAAGAGTGGTTTGCAATATCAACTCTTTAGAGAGTTAAAATATACACATTGTGTCACTTTGAATGAAGTGTATAATAAGGTACAACTTGAGGAAGAGGAAATTTCTACGAAGTTAGGAGCCTCCTCCAAGGCACCCAAAATAGGTCCACCACAGTAGCAACAGTCCAAAAAGGCTCCAACAACTCCTTATTCTTCTTCCTCTTCTTATAATGGAAAAAAGTTTTGTAATCATTGTAAGAAACGAGGACACATCGAGGCTGAGTGCTTCAAAAAGAAGAAAAATTTACTTGCACAACCTCAAAAGGAGGCCCCACAAGATGGGCCCATTGAGTCTATAGGAGAGGATATGGTGTATCACCACCTTACGGGTAAATTAAATGATATTCATAAGACTCATGAATCGACAACAACACAGAGAAAGTATGTTCTTCACAAGAGCACATATTCTCCACAACTTTTTTGTGAGTTGCATTTTTAACAATGGATCCACGACCAAGCTCATTGCTCAATCCATAGTCGATCGAATCAAATTGTCAGTCGAACCCCATCCTTCCCCATATTCACTTGGTTGGAAGAATGAAGGAATTGCCTTTGCAATCACAAAACGTTATACTTTGTCATTTGCCCTTGGTCCACACTATGTGGATCGAGTCACCTGTGATGTGACTCTCATGGACTTGTGTGGAATGATTCGTGATGCCCTCATCAAATTATGAACATAATGTCCATATTCATGATAATGGGTGCATTTAAATGGGGTCTGCTCATAATCTAGCTCTTACTTCCATACTTGACCTTGTAGTTCAATTTCAATATGCTATGGTAAGCTTCCATTATAACCATCTCCACACATATTCTGGAACATGTGGTTAACTTTCATTTTTTTGTCATCTCAATTGTTTTAATGAACCATCCTAAAGAGTCTCTTATTTCTTTAAATAATTCTTCTAGCCAAAATTGATATGAGAAAAAAAATATCTTAATCCATATTAGAATGGAGTTCAAAATTTCTTCTCTTGGATCAAATTATCATCCTAGTATTGCATAAACAATCCACTTATGACCATGAACCAGGTACCTCTCTCAAAAATCATTTTCTTGTCTTTAGGATTGTTAAATGTTACAAAAAAACCCTCTTTTGGTTCTTGCGAGATTAATGGGAGCCAACTATTTTTAACCCAAGTTTCAATACCCTTGGGAGATGGTCATAGGTTAAAGAACCAACATATCAATCCACATTCAACCAACTTGTTATAATCCTCTATGAGGTTTTGTTCATCAAACTTTACCTTTGACATTTGTTTTTTTCTTTTTACAAATCCATCTTTTTTGAGGAAAGAAGAAATCTCCATTTTTCTCTTCCTAGATTCAACCATTGCTTGTATTATTTCAACAGGTGTACATTTTAGATCAACCCCTAAAAATGAAGATCCCTATATAGCCATTTTAGAAAACCTAAATTATTTATATTTTACCTGTTTTATCTTCTTCATTTTATGAAGATCCCTAGATAGCCATTTTGGAAAACCTAAATTATTTATATTTTACCTGTTTTATCTTCTTCATATTCAATTTTTTATCTTAGATATTTATTGCTTTCCCTTTGCTACTCACAAACCTCCTTTAACATATTTTGATTGTTGTAGTTTGACGATTTTCCAACTATTCCCCAGTTCCATTGCACTCTAGTACTTACCTTCTCTCCTTTCCCTACCTTCTTCTTCGTAAATCTTCCATTTATAATTTTATTTAATGAAGTTACTTATACCTTTTTCCATTTATAAATTTATTAAATGAAGTTCCTTATAATTTTTTTCCTTCAATTAATTATATGAGATTGAAATTTCATTATTGTTGAAGTGATCTATAGTATATCTTATTACTATATAAACATCCATCTCCTTTGCTCTAATTACTATTGCAATATAATATTTTATAACTTAAAATTATTTATATTATTAATCAATCAATCAAATTAAAAAAACACAACTTTTTTAATTTTTAATTTCACTTGCACGTTTATTTGGTTTGAACTTGGGTCTCCTTGATTAAAAAAAAAAAAACCAATGACAAACTAATACAATGTCCCAACAAAAATGCAAACAAACTTTAACTATACACAATTGTCTAAATGTTATAATATATTTAAATGATCAAATTTGAAAGTTAAATATTGTGTATAGGATATAATCATCATACCATAACCTTCAATTCTAATATTAAATCCAATATACATAAGATAAAGTTATACCAATAAATTAAAGAAAAAAAAAGCAAACATATGATAAAGTAATTCACTAACGAATAGCAAACGCTAGAACGATATCATTTAAGGGGGAAAATAAATATGTGTTTTATGCTATACACACTGGGGGATAATGAAATGAAAGTTTTTATTATATTTGTGAGACCCAAAACATGGTTTATGGGACTTTCAAATATGGAAATATAGTTATTTAAATCATATGACCATTAATATCCTTAAGAAGGTTGTTCCTTCTCCTATTGATTTGGGTTAGCAATTCTTCAACCTTTTTTATTTTACTGTCTTCAAATAACTTTGTTATAGACCCTTTTTCCAAGCGTTTCTTTGTATTTTCCACAAATGTCCGAAAAACTTGAGCATTCATAGATGAAATGTTCCTTTGTCTCTATTGCCCCTATGCTTCATAGAGTACATATCATTTCTTCCCATTGTTTCTTGGGTGTTGTCCATCTCCCTGTTTCACATCTAAGCCTATGAGAGCTAGTCCTTATCTGAGAAATGAGGATTTTTTTCCTCCACTTAATTTTAGCACCTATATATGCTTTTTCCTTGTGGTCATACGTTGGGTTAAACTTTGCAATATAGTATTGTCTTTTCTTGCTTGCATTTTTTCACATTCCACTTTTAAACTTTTCGTTCACATAGTTTTTTGTCTTTATTGAAATTTGGGCATTCATTTATGTTGATTTCCCAACGTTTCATCCATTTCTGATTTTGTTTCATCCATATGTTCTTTCGCCTATGTAGCTCTTCCTCCCTAACTGCCCTAAGCCATATGTTTTTTTTCATGTTTTTAGTTTTTTTCAAGTAACATAACAACTTGGTCATAGCAATTGCCTCTAAAGGGAACATTCCAGTTTCAGCTAGAATAATTTCAAAAGGGATTACGGTCTTAAGTCTAAGAAAATTTGTAATTAGACATTTTTGAATCCTTTATATTTGCCTCCATTTTGTATTTGTCATGCCATTGGCCCACACCTCGCAACCATACAACACAATCGATGTGACAAGTAAGCCAAATAATACCTTGGTGGTCTTCCAGTTCCACAACTCGACATTTCTACACAGATTTTGAAGTGCATATAGTGCTCTACAACTACTTAGAGTTCTTTTCATCCTACATGTATTCCAATTGAGCTTGTCATGAAAGTCTATGCCTAGGTATTGTTGGCAATCGAATCGGCCTAGATATAGATTTTCTAAGTCTACAACACCCTAGACCCATTGCCAAGAATTGAATGGCCTAAGGAAAGAAATGTCCTTTGTGCCAATCTCTAGTAAGTTTGGTTTCAAAAATAAAATAAAAGTCGTTTGATTGAGATAAGGGTTAGGGAAGATGCCAAAAGAGAAGGAAATTACTGAAAGGAATGGTAAAGGAGGCTAAAAGCCTAAAATAGGAGGGTGATGGATAGGAAACACGATACACAAATTATACTCAAACCAACAACAATCAAAACAATAGACTTTTAACAGAAATCGACACTAAATCCTCTCAATCGCATAACCTCCAGGGGTACTCCAACATTAATCCTTACCAACAGCTAAATCCAGAAACATAATTCAAGTCGTATAGCAAAGTGACTAACTTAATAGAAATAACATGATAGAAGGCATACACAAAGATCGAAGATTTAAGATCGAAACCAGAAGTTCGTGTTTAGGAAGCAGATTTCAAGATATATAGTTGCTTTTCTAGCAGAGGTTACCCATCCTTAGTTACAAAGAAAAATCTAGCTTTTATAGAGGATTTTGCCTCTCAAAACATTAATGCCCAACCACTCTTGCAATGGTGACAGATAGATTTGATTCGGAACCGACTTAACAACATAAATTTAATTTTACAGATAACTTAGCATTGAATGCAGAAGGTTTTCCTAATCTACCATGATTAGATAGCTCAAAGCGTAGCTTCGAGGTCGGTTGAGTAGTTAATGAGGATTTTGGGCAACTTTCGTTGTGCTTAGGGCCCGCCTAAAGTTTCGTTCCACAACTGGAGCAGAAGTACTTTCGCTCCAGAGGTGGAGCGAAAGCATCCCTTTGCCTTAGAGTATCCAAATTAGTTTTTGGCCAGCTTTCGCTCCACTTGTGGAGTGAGAGCACCTTTCGCCTTAACCATCAATACCACTTTTACTTGATTTTTGCTCCACTGGTGGAGCGACACCACATTTGACCACGACTTTGATTTCCCTTGCACTTTGACCTTGCATTTTTTGAGAAGGGGCTTTCGCTTCCCTTGTGGAGCGAAAGCACTTTCGCTTCATATGAAGCGAAAGCACACTTAATTCTACGGAGGGCTTTCGCTCTACATGGAGCAAAAATGCTTTGTGCCTTAGCCAAGATAGTCAATTGTTTCCTCCTTTAATAGGACCTTTCACTCCATAACTGAGAGCGAAAACACTTTCGCTCCAACAGTGGAGCGAAAGTACCCCTTCCTTGCATTCAAAAGGGAAGCATGCTCTAAAGCTTATTTAAGTCTCCGAGACTGTCACCATATACGCAGACTGGAACAAATTTACAAAAATCAGATTTTAAGCAAAATTTTTATCCATGACATTACCCCATGCTAAAATGTTTACAATTTTACATGCAAAACGATAGGAAAAGTATAAAAAACCAGAGAAACCATAGGACTTGAAAGAAAACAACTTTGAGTAAAAGGAGACAATTGGTGAAAACACAACAAACATAACATCTTAACCATTTTTTATGGAAAAGGAGAAGTTTTACAATGATTAACTCCCAAAACTGCATACATTTTACAAAATGTGGCAGAAAGACCAACAAGTATTTGTATTCTACCACGACCTGAAGAGGTTCTCCTACAAACTGAAATTCGAGACGTTGCTTCTTATTTTTTACTAAAAAATCATGATTTTTTTTGGCTCCTATTCACCTACATCCCAACTTCCTTACAAAAGAGTTCTAGAGTTTGAAGGTGATCTTCTAGATATTTAGCTGTTTCGGCCACAAGAATTACATCATCTACGTACATGAGGAGTTTTACCACATATTTGGCTAAGTGCACACCTTCTCCCCAAATTTTCTTATACATTCTTCTAACTTGTCAATGTACAACTCAAATAATGTCAGAGATAGAGGGCAACCTTGTTTGATGCCTATGTTACTCCTAAAACATTCAGATAACCCTTCCTGCGTTCGGATTCTAGCCTTTACATGCTCATATAATCTGTGAACTGTTGCCCTGTAGTGAATTGGAACCTCTAGCTCTTTCATTCTGCTCCATAATTTTTTCCTTGGCACTATGTCAAATGCCTTTTTTGAAGTCTACAAAATAACAAAAAGCCTCCTCTTTTTTGTCCCATACTTTTTCCATATTTTTTCCACTATGTGTCTAAGCATCTACAATGATCAATAGTTGAGTGCTTGGGCCTAAAACCCGCTTGCCCCTTTGCTCTATTTCCCTTTTCTTTCGCCCATTTGATGATCCTACACTTTATCATACTTCCAAACAACTTTACAAAAAAGGGTTGATCATTATAGTTCGATAGTTTGAGGGATTATTTACATCCCCACTTTTAAACAAAGGAATGATCAAGCTAGTTGTCCATTCTATAGGGAAGCCATTTTGTATGACCTCATTGAAAATCTCTTGGATCTATGGTGCAAGAATATCTACCCCCATTTTAAATACTTTGCTTGAAGATTGTCTATGTCACGGGCTTTACCAGTTGCTAACTTTTTTATCCCTTGAATAATGTCTTCATTTGTGAAAAGTTCTTTCTTGAAAATGATAGCAGGGGATGTCTCCTGCTGGTTACTATGCTCATACAATTGTTTTGAATACTCCAACCACTGACTAGTTGTTATGTTATTTTTATTTTGCATCCTTTTCACGCTTAGTTCCTTCCAAAATTTCTTTGGTTCATGCTTCCCTAAGTAAATAAGTTCTTTCCTGCTTGTTCTAGTGTATTCTTCTTTTTTGCCCTTACCAATTTCTCATATGCTTTTTTGTTTGCTCTTGTTTTACCCGTTGGTTCCTTTAGTAATCTCCGTGCTTCCTTGCAATCTTCATCAAACCATGGGTTGGTTGGGAAGATATTTTTTTCTCTTTCTAGGTTTAGTTCTCTTGCATTTGTTTAAAGATTCTTGGATAACGTGCATTAACCATTTACTTTTATTGTAATCTCTGTTATTGTGAGGTAGTCCCTTTCTTTCCCTTTCTTGTAACTTTTTATTCAATGCTGCCCTGAAACTCTATCAATTTTCTTCTGTCCAGAGAATGTTTCCCTTGTGAGGAAGTTCGTTTTGATTGCCTTGCATGTGTTTTTTCCTTGGTTTGTCTCCTTGCATTTGAAGTTTCATAACAATTGGGTTGTGATCTGACTTAAGTTCCACTAGGGAATCTTTCACTTGTAGCTCCTCTATTTTTGGTATGCAGTTTTGTGAACATATAACATAATCTATTACACTTTGTCCCTTATATGTTTTGCATGTATACTTTCGTGAATTTTTCCAACTTTTCATCCCATCGCAAATAACCAAGTTGTGTATGCTGCAAAGGCCTAACAACTCTTCTCCATATTGCATGATAGCCCCATGCTCATCTTTTGAAGTCCTGGTCCACTGTTGATTTTCCTCTTTTAGCATCCAAAGAGGATTAATCTCAATATCTTTTTTACCTACTAGAATGTTAGCTGATAACCCCATGCTCATATTTTGAAGTCCTTGTCCACTGCTGATTTTCCTCTTTTGGCATCGAAAGAGAATTAATCTCAATATCTTTGTTACCTACTAGAATGTTAGCTTGCCAAAAGAGGAAAATCAACAACTTACTGTGTATGTCAAAATGACTATTTTTAGGGAGGAGTATGAGTCTTCTCTGTTAAGATCATGTTTCTTATAGAATTTAATTTTTGGGAGTGTTAAGATCATGTTTCTTATAGAATTTAATTCTTGGGAGTGTTAAGATCATGTTTCTTATAGAATTTAATTCTTGGGAGCAAAATAACATGCTGCTATGCTAATAACTAACTTATTTTCGAGGATCTTTATTCAAATGTACTGTTTGTTTTCATCTTGTTTTTCAATTTTAATGACCCTATCCCACTCCTCTTTTATTAAAATCATAAAAATCATAATACCACTGTCCTTTACCATTTTCTACTGCTTTATTCTATATTGCTATTTTTTTTGTATCCCACAAAGTCTCGAATCTCACATCCATCGTGCTCATGTATTTATGTTAGGATGATTATATTTCTGTCTCTAGCAATGAACCTTAACCTGAATCCTCTTCTCCAAGATAACCTCTAAAGTTCTAACTTACCATCGTAAGATATTCCTATGCTGGCCATACTCCCTATTTGTTTTGGGTTTGTTTAGATGTGATTACGCCTTTCCATTGTTTAATATTATTCTGTCGTCACAAACGAGTGGACACCATTATCTATGTCTACTTGGCAACCTGCGCGGGGTTCGATTGCTGAAGCAGCTGGCTCTTGTTTTGCGTGTTTTCTTCGATGAATTCGTAGGAGATTCCTTTCAGATTCAGCGCTTTACGGACCCTCGCTGCAAATGGACTGTATGTGTCTCCCAGCAGCTTTACTTCTCCTTGCCCTTCCATGATAACTGTCCTTGCAGATTGCTCAGATCCGAATCTTTCTATTATGTAGTTGTATTCTCGGTGCCAAGAATAAATAAGATGCGGGGTATCGGTAGAAACTGAAGCGAGCAAGGTGTGAACGCAGACAGTCTACGGCCGCCTCCCGACGGCCGGATTTGTGGCCACGTATTTTTCCAATTGAATTTATACCATAGTCTTTAATTTAATGGACCTATGTAAAAGTTCTAGCCTTTAATTTAATGGACCTATGTGGAAGGTCTCGCATTTGAGGAAGTCAACTAGAAATATCCCCTCATCGTAAAGAATACGACAGTCACAGATGCCTTTCAACTTCTAGAAACTACTAGATGATCCTCGCGATTCTTTGGAGAAATGAAAGTGGTTCTTGATGTGTCCAATTTTCCACTGTTGGAATTATGGGAAGAGTGGTTCCGTGGTCAAGTACAACTATAGCATAACTGCAGTCACATATCGAGGCCTTTCACACTATATGGATGGAATGTCCAACATATTAAAAATCAGCAAATGTGTTTTTTTATAGAGTGCATCATGGATCAAATCTACGATTCCGTCGAGATATAATAATGAAGTGGAGGAGTGTTTTTTTTTTATATATCTATATTAACATACTATGATTGAAAAAATAATATTCTATGAATAAAGTAAATCACGGATCATATATGCAACTGTCAGCGGGTTGATTTCTCAAAGTAAAGGTGTATTAGACCTTTGTTTAAGTAATACGTTCGATATTATTTGTAATAAAAAAACTAAAATGATAACAAAAACAAGTTTCAAACTAGTATAGATGAGATGTGAATGGGATGTTATAGATCTTAAAGGAGTGGTAGGGGAATTTTAACTTGCTGAAATCCAATTAAAACTTCTTGTATAACTATTCATAAAATGAGGCATTGAATAGTCTCTTTAGTCACTTGCTTTTTTGCATATAGTTTCATCCTTATTAATATTTATGGACCTACAACTTAGGTAGATTACAAGTTTGGAGTGGGATTGAAGCCTTTATGAGAAGTAAAGACCAAGAAACCTGATTCATGTTCATAGGAGATTTTAATGCCATAACCAAGTTGGATGAAAAATTTAGGGGAACTCGGAAACTAATCGAAAGTATGAGAGATTTCTCAGCTTTTATTCAAAACAATTATCTATAGGAGGTTGAGTTTGAAGAAGACAACTATATATGGACCAATAATAAGAGAGGTCAGAACCTAATAACAGAAAAATTAGATAGATGCATTCTCTTAGATCATTGTCTAGATGAAGGGACATATGCTAAAATTAATACCTTGATAAGGATTGGTTCAGATCACTAGCCAATAAAAATTAAAATGGTGGTAAGTGAATTTGAGAAAAGACCATATTTTAAATATAAGCAGATGTGGGAAGACCATCCTCAATTAGCACAAATTTGAAATTCTTCAGGAAACGGTGGGTTATATGCACTTCCAAAACAAATTAAATCAATGACATCTAGATTAAAAGAATAGAACAATCAAGACATACTTGGTTAAAAGGAGATAAAAACATAGTTTTTCATAGGATGACAATAGTACAGAGATCGACATCCAAAATTAGTAGAATTAAATCAGTCGAAGGGATTTGAATTGAAGACCATAGTGAAATTAGAAAGGATTCATGGTTTTTTTATCAAAATATTCTAGGATTAGAGGATTTTGAAGTTCTTAATGATAAACTTCTAAAAGAAGTTCTTTTAGTTATAATATATGAAGACAATAGGAAACTAATGGAGCCTATTACTCTAGAAGAAGTTCATTTAGATCCTTTCTCTTTTAATAAGGATAAATCCCAAGGTCCATATTGACTCTTTGCAACATTTTATCAACATGATTGAGATATAGTGAAGGATTCTTTATTGGTGGCAGTGGAACAGTCTAGGGTAAAACAATACATACCTTATAAAATAAATGCAACATATCTTACCCTGATTCCAAAAAAGAAGGATGTAGAATTGTTTGATTCATTTCAACCCATAAGCCTATGTAATATGGCATATAAGATTATCTCCAAAGTGATGGCGAATCAATTAAGACCATTGTTAGACAAAATTATTTTAGAAGAGCAAGGAGGATTTGTGAAAGGGAATAATGTTGGAGTATATTACATTATTTGGTACATGTTAATGTACCCCATGGTACCTTCATGGTACATATATAAATAATAGATTATGGTTGAGTCATAGTTTAGAGTGTGAGTTATATTTTCCCTTTTATGTCTTCTTCGGGAGGTCCAAGGTTCAAACCGTGGTGTGGGTGAGTGTGTGAGGGGGTGGGTGTGTGGTGGCTTTGTGTTAAATTCTCTATTGATAAGTATAACTCTCGAATTTACGAGGAGTCATGGTTGGGAGGAGACTGCTCAACCCTATGCGTCGGTCATAGAGGTTTCTCACAATAATCAAATAAAAAATATATATTTTCCCTTTTATGTAAGTGTGAATGTGCAAGAAATGCATGAGTGACATGTAAAGTTGTATTGTGCAGAAAATGAAAAAGTGTCATATGAGTTAGAGTGCAAGTGTAAGTTGAGTCTATGTGCAAAAGTGTCTTATATGTAATGTGCAAATATTTAATGTAAAGATGTGCACACGTGTCTTAGATTAGAGTGTGCAAGTTATATAAGTGTAAGAGTCATGTATATGTGTGCATATAATAAGTGTTCATCAAGTATGCAAGTTTCAAGTAGAGAATCCAAGAGTCATGAGACTTGACATATGAAAAGGAATAGTCAAATATCGAAAGAGTCATATTACTATGACTATATTATGGAGACAATACTTCATAACAAAAATATAGGAAGATATTATCATATTACGAATGGGAAGAGAACACCACTATCATATTTGTATGAGAAAGTGGAGTAATAAAGATTGCATACATTTTGAGCAATTAATATTGTAAGTTGTTCTTCATGCATAGTACATGAATGATTAAGGCTATTACATTCATATTGTTGCTTATTATTGAATGTTATTTGAGTTATTATAAGCCTTATTCTACATATTAATTTGCTCATATTATTCTACTCTTATCATTTTATTGACCTTATTATATTGTGGCTATATTATATTCAATCTTGTGATATTTAACATATGATATTTGTGGTAGTATTAAGGCTTAAAAATCCATCAAGACTGATTCTGGATGAGATCATAGTAGCTCATGAAGTTATGCATTCAACATCTTCAAGAAAAGAGAAAGCAATGATCTTAAAACTTGATATGAGTAAGGCATTTGATAGGGTTAAATGGGATTTTATTTTTATAGTATTAGAAAAGTTTGGATTTGGGAAGTGATGAGTTAGATGGATTAAAGCTTGTGTCTCTACAGTTTCATATTCTATTGGAAATTTGAGTTTGTTGAGTTGTCATTGATGTCAAAGGTAAAATACATATATAAATATCAAAAGTGTTGATCAAGAAATTATTTAATTTAAAAGGATTTAAATTATTTAAATTAAATATTTAAATAATTTAATATTTAAATATTTAAATAATTTAAATTAAATATTTAAGTAATTTAATACTTAAATATTTAAATATTTTAAATTAAAGTTTTAAAGTTAAAAGGGCCCGACATCACATATGGATCACTGCTGACATCATTACAAAAAGGGTCGTCGACATATATGCATAACAAAAAAATAGCAATATGGAATAAAGCAGCAGAAAATGGCAAAGGGCATGTGGGTATTATGGTTTTAATAAAAGATGAATGGGATAGGGTCATTAAAATTGAAAAACAAGATGAAAACAAACAGTACATCCGGATAAAGATCCTAGAAAATAAGTCGGTTATTAGCATAGCAACGATGTTATTTTGCTCCCAAGAATTCTAAATTCTATAAGAAACATGACCTTAACAGAGAAGACCCATACTCCTCCCTAAAAAGAGACATTTCAATATACAGTAAGTTGGGGGAGATTATATTAATTGGAGATTTCAATGCAAGGACAGCAAATAAGCAAGCTAACATTCTAGAAGGTAACGAAGATATTGAGATTAATCCTCTTTGGATGCCAGAAGAGGAAAATCAACAGTGGACCAGGACTTCAGAAGATGAGCATGGGGCTATCACGCAATATGGAGAAGAGTTGTTAGGTCTTTGCAACATATACAATTTGATTATTTGCAATGGGATGAACAAATGGAAAAATTTAGGAAAGTATACATGCAAAACATATAAGGGACAAAGTGTAATAGACTATGTAATATGCTCACAAAATTACATACCAAAAATAGAGGAGCTAGAAGTGGAAGATTCTCCAGTGGAACTTAAGTCAGATCACAACCCAATTGTTATGAAACTTCGAATGCATGGAGACAAACCAAGGGAAAAACACTTGCAAGGCAATCAAAATAAATATCCTCACAAGGGAAACATTCTCTTAACAGATGAAAATCGACAAAATTTTAGAGCAGTATTAAATAACAAGTTACAGGAAAGGGAAGAACTACCTCACAGTAGCAGAGATTATAGTAAGAGTGAATGGTTAATGCACATTATTCAAGAAGCTCTAAACAAATGCAAGAGAGCTAAACCTAAAAAGAAAGAAAGGAATAGCTTCCCAACCAACCCATGGTTCGATGAAGATTGCAAAAAAACGCGAAGATTACTAAAGGAACCAAAGGGTAAAACAAGAGCAAACAAAAAAGCATATGAGAAACTGGTAAGGGCAAAAAAAGAAGAATACACTAGAACAAGGAGGAAAGAATTGATTTACTTAGGGAAGCATGAACCAAAGAAATTTTGGAAGGAACTAAGCGTGAAAAGGATGCAAACTGAAAATAACATAACAGTTAATCAGTGGTTGGAGTATTCAAAACAACTGTATCAGCGTAGTAACCAGCAGGAGACACCCCCTACTATCATTGTCAAGAAAGAACTTTTCACAATTGAAGACATTATTCAAGGGATAAAAAAGTTAGCAACTGGTAAAGCCCGTGACATAGACAATCTTCAAGCAGAGCATATAAAATGGGGGGTAGATATCTTGGCACCGCAAATCAAAGAAATTTTCAATGAGGTCATACAAAATGGCTTCCCTATCGAGTGGACAACTAGCTTGACCATTCCTTTGTTTAAAAGTGGAGATGTAAATAATCCCTCAAACTATCGAACTATCATGATCAACCCTCTCTTTGCAAAGTTGTTTGGGAGTATGATAGAGCGTAGGATCAACATATGGGCAGAAGAAAAGGGAAAGAGAGCAAAGGGGCAAGCAGGTTTTAGGCCCAAGCACTCAACTATTGATCACCGTATCACGCTCAGACACATAGTGGAAAAAATATGGGACAAAAAGAGGAGGCTTTTTGTTGTTTTGTAGACTTCAAAAAGGCATTTGACACAGTGCCAAGGAAAAAATTATGGAGCAGAATGGAAGAGCTAGAGGTTCCAATTCACTACAGGGCAGCAGTTCACAGACTATATGAGCATGTAAAGGCTAGAATCAGAACACAGGAAGGGTTATCTGAATGTTTTGGTAGTGACATAGGTGTCAAACAAGGTTGCCCTCTATCTCCGACCTTATTTGGGTTGTACATTGACAAGTTAGAAGAATGGATAAACAAATTTGGGGGAGAGGGTGTGCATTTAGCCAAATATGTGGTAAAACTCCTCATGTATGCAGATGATGTAATTCTTGTGGCCAAAACAGCCAAAGATCTAGAAGATCACCTTCAAGCTCTAGAACTCTTTTGTAAAGAAGTTGGGATGCAGGTGAACACGAGCAAAACAAAAATTATGATTTTTTCAAGAAAAAAGAAGAAGCAACAACTCAAATTTCAGTTTGCAGGAGAACCGCTTGATGTAGTAGTAGAATACAAATACCTGGGCATAGACTTTCATGACAAACTTAATTGGAATACATGTAGGATGAAAAGAACTCAAAGTGGTTGGAGAGCACTATATGCACTTCAAAACAGGTGTAGGAATGCCGAGTTGTGGGACTGGAAGACCACCAAGGTCTTATTTGGCCTACTTGTTACATCGGTTTTGTTGTATGGTTGCGAGGTGTGGGCTAGTGGCACAACAAATGCAAAATGGAGGCAAATAGAAAGGATTCAAAAATATCTAATCACAAACTTTCTCAAAATTAAGGCCACAACCCCTTATGAAATTATTCTAGCTGAAACTGGAATGTTCCCTTTAGAAGCAATTGCTATGACCAAGTTGTTATGTTACTTGAAAAAAATAGAAAACATGACAAATGATAGATGGCCTAGGGCAGCTAGGGACGAAGAGTTGCATAGGCGAAAGAATACATGGATGAAACAAAATCAGAAATGGATGAAACGTTGGGAAATCAACATAAATGAATGCCCAAATGTCAACAAAGACATAAAAATTATGTGAATGAAAAGTTCAGAAGTGGAATGTGGAAAAATGCAAGCAGGAAAAGACAATATTATATTGCAAATTTTAACCCAACGTATGACCACAAGGAAAAAGCGTATATAGGCGCTGAAATCAAGTGGAAGGAAAAAATACTCATTGCTCAGATAAGGACTAGCTCTCATAGGCTTAGATGTGAAACAGGGAGATGGACAACGCCCAAAGAACAATGGGAAGAAAGGATATGTACTCTATGCAACACAGGGGCAGTAGAGACAGAGGAACACTTCATCTATAAATGCCCGAGTTTTTCAGATATCCGTGACAAATACAAAGAAACACTTGGGAACGAGTTTATGACAGATTTATTTGAAGACAAGTAAAATAAAAAAAGTTGGAGAATTGCTAACACAAATCAGCAGGAGAAGGAACAACCTTCTCAAAGATATTAAAGATCATATGATATGATTTGAGTAATTGTACTTCCATATTTGAGGTCCCATAGACCATATTTGGGTCTCGCGGACGTAATTAAAATCTTTCATTTCATATCATTTTATTTTTTTTAAAAATTTTATAAAAATAAGAAGATGAGCATGGGGCTATCATCGCAATATGGAGAAGAGTTGTTAGGTCATAGACAATTTGATTATTTGCAATGGGATGAACAAATGGAAAAAATCAGGAAAGTATACATGCAAAACATATAAGGGACAAAGTGTAATAGACTATGTAATATGCTCATAGAATTACATACCAAAAATAGAGGAGCTAGAAGTGGAAGATTCTCTAGTGGAACTTAAGTCAGATCACAACCCAATTGTTATGAAACTTCGAATGCATGGAGACAAACCAAGGGAAAAACACTTGCAAGGCAATCAAAATAAATATCCTCACAAGGGAAACATTCTCTTAACAGATGAAAATCGGCAAAATTTTAGAGCAGTATTAAATAACAAGTTACAGGAAAGGGAAGAACTACATCACAGTAGTAGAGATTACAGTAAGAGTGAATGGTTAATGCACGTTATTCAAGAAGCTCTAAACAAATGCAAGAGAGCTAAACCTAAAAAGAAAGAAAGGAATAGCTTCCCAACCAACCCATGGTTCGATGAAGATTGCAAAAAAATACGAAGATTACTAAAGGAACCAACGGGTAAAACAAGAGCAAACAAAAAAGCATATGAGAAACTGGTAAGGGCAAAAAAAGAAGAATACACTAGAACAAGGAGGAAAGAATTGATTTACTTAGGGAAGCATGAACCAAAGAAATTTTGGAAGGAACTAAGCGTGAAAAGGATGCAAACTGAAAATAACATAACAGCTTAATCGGTGGTTGGAGTATTCAAAACAATTGTATCAGCGTAGTAACCAGAGAGGAGACACCCCCTACTATCATTGTCAAGAAAGAACTTTTCACAATTGAAGACATTATTCAAGGGATAAAAAAGTTAGCAACTCGTAAAGCCCGTGACATAGACAATCTTCAAGCAGAGCATATAAAATGGGGGGTAGATATCTTGGCACCGCAAATCAAAGAAATTTTCAATGAGGTCATACAAAATGGCTTCCCTATCGAGTGGACAACTAGCTTGACCATTCCTTTGTTTAAAAGTGGAGATGTAAATAATCCCTCAAACTATCGAACTATCATGATCAACCCTCTCTTTGCAAAGTTGTTTGGGAGTATGATAGAGCGTAGGATCAAGCATATGGGGAGAAGAAAAGGGAAAGAGAGCAAAGGGGCAAGCGGGTTTTAGGCCCAAGCACTCAACTATTGATCACTGTATCACGCTCGGACACATAGTGGAAAAAATATGGGACAAAAAGAGGAGGCTTTTTGTTGTTTTGTAGACTTCAAAAAGGCATTTGACACAGTGCCAAGGAAAAAATTATGGAGCAGAATGGAAGAGCTAGAGGTTCCAATTCACTACAGGGCAGCAATTCACAGACTATATGAGCATGTAAAGGCTAGAATCAGAACACAAGAAGGGTTATCTGAATGTTTTGGTAGTGACATAGGTGTCAAACAAGGTTGCCCTCTATCTCCGACCTTATTTGGGTTGTACATTGACAAGTTAGAAGAATGGATAAACAAATTTGGGGGAGAGGGTGTGCATTTAGCCAAATATGTGGTAAAACTCCTCATGTATGCAGATGATGTAATTCTTGTGGCCAAAACAGCCAAAGATCTAGAAGATCACCTTCAAGCTCTAGAACTCTTTTGTAAAGAAGTTGGGATGCAGGTGAACACGAGCAAAACAAAAATTATGATTTTTTCAAAAAAAAAGAAGAAGCAACAACTCAAATTTCAGTTTGCAGGAGAACCGCTTGATGTAGTAGTAGAATACAAATACCTGGGCATAGACTTTCATGACAAACTTAATTGGAATACATGTAGGATGAAAAGAACTCAAAGTGGTTGGAGAGCACTATATGCACTTCAAAACAGGTGTAGGAATGCCGAGTTGTGGGACTGGAAGACCACCAAGGTCTTATTTGGCCTACTTGTTACACCGGTTCTGTTGTATGGTTGCGAGGTGTGGGCTAGTGGCACAACAAATGCAAAATGGAGGCAAATAGAAAGGATTCAAAAATATCTAATCACAAACTTTCTCAAAATTAAGGCCACAACCCCTTATGAAATTATTCTAGCCGAAACTGGAATGTTCCCTTTAGAAGCAATTGCTATGACCAAGTTGTTATGTTACTTGAAAAAAACAGAAAACATGACAAATGATAGATGGCCTAGGGCAACTAGGGACGAAGAGTTGCATAGGCGAAAGAATACATGGATGAAACAAAATCGGAAATGGATGAAACGTTGGGAAACCAACATAAATGAATGCCCAAATGTCAACAAAGACATAAAAAATTATGTGAATGAAAAGTTCGGAAGTGGAATGTGGAAAAATGCAAGCAGGAAAAGACAATATTATATTGCAAATTTTAACCCAACGTATGACCACAAGGAAAAAGCGTATATAGGCGCTGAAATCAAGTGGAAGGAAAAAATACTCATTGCTCGGATAAGGACTAGCTCTCATAGGCTTAGATGTGAAACGAGGAGATGGACAACGCCCAAAGAACAATGGGAAGAAAGGATATGTACTCTATGCAAAGACAAGGGAGTAGAGACAGAGGAACACTTCATCTATAAATGCCCGAGTTTTTCAGATATCCGTGACAAATACAAAGAAACACTTGGGAACGAGTTTATGACAGATTTATTTGAAGACAGTAAAATAAAAAAAGTTGGGGAATTGCTAACACAAATCAGCAGGAGAAGGAACAACCTTCTCAAAGATATTAAAGATCATATGATATGATTTGAGTAATTGTACTTCCATATTTGAGGTCCCATAGACCATATTTGGGTCTCGCGGACGTAATTAAAATCTTTCATTTCATTCATTCAGAACACGGTGAAGTCTTCTGAGAAGTGCGCATATCAAAGAAGATTATGTGCGGAAGAGAGAAGACTCACGTCTTTGACAACTAATCTCATCCATCGGATAGCGCAGACGACAGTGAGGAATGCATTAGGGCTCTCTTGGAGAAGACCGCGGTCCAACCCCACGATTGAAATTTTTGGAGAAGGTGCCCCACTATTCATTTTGCTTGGCACTTCGTGAGATGGCGGGATTAAATTGGACAGTGTGAACATTAGTTTCACGTGGAGACATAGCCCACTTTGTGGCTTAGTTTGGAAGTTAAGTCATTGGGGGAGCATAAGTCACATGGTTAAATCCTCGGAGCTTCCTTTTAGTGAGAAGACATACAAAAGGTATGTCATTTAATTTTTGATGCTAAAATTTAAGCGTTTGGGAATTATAGTGGTTATTAAGAACTTAAGGGATTTATAAGGTGAAGAAAAATTGGAGTCATATGATTTTTGATATTTAGATTTAAATGTTTGGAGTTTATAATGGATGTTAAGAGTTTAGGGGAGTCACAAAGAAAATTAAAATAATTATATTTTGATTTTTGGTATTGAGATTTGAGTGGTTTGAGATTATAGTGGATATTAAGAATTCAAGGAGTTATAAGTAGAGTGTGGATTATTTTTAAGATATATTTTGAGAAGGATTAGGATGAAACTAAATTATTGAGATATTTTTTTAATGAGTTAAAGTTTTTGAGAAAAGAATTTTGATTGAAGATTTGTAGTGTTGGATATTATTTTAAGAAGGAGAAATAAGGTGTAATTAAGTTTGATTATTTTTGTAATTGAAAATTATTATGTGAGAAAGTTAGTGTGATATATTATCTTCTAACCTCCTTGATTTTGACAAAGAAGTGTTTATGATTGTGGTAGATTTGTGTGGTCTACTCCTCATCAAGAAAAAAGTAGGCACATTCTTCCTTGGTTGAGTTGATTTGTTGGTTTTATGAAAAATAACTTTCGAGTGAAAAGGACTTGAATAGGTTTCCTTATTAAGTTGTTGAGCTATTTTGAAGTGAATTATGTGCACCTTGTTTTATAAGCATTGTTGTTGAAGTGAATGGTTGAGTTAAGAACTTGAACTAGGATTTGCAAAGATCATGAGTATCATTGTTATGTGAAGTTTGTTTGATAAGCATTGTTGTTGAAGTGATTGGTTGAGTGAAGAACTTGAACTAGGGTTTGCAAAAACCACGAGTATCATTTTAATATGTGATTGGTTGATGAGCATTGTTGGAAATATTTGAGTGAGTGTTCATATGCTTGGAGTAGGGTTTGTGAGTAAGGATTATTTCATTGAGTGATTGATTGAGGAGAGTTGGTTGAACCTAGTCAAGTGGATGTTTTAAAGTGAGAGTTCAAGTTCTATGAAATAAATTGTTCTATATTCTGAATTGATTTGAGAAAGAGGTTGAGTTTTGATGAGTGTGAAACATATTGAGTCTCTAAAAATTCTCTATATGTTTCTATGATAAAAGAGAGATTGAAAGTGATTGAGAGTTTGTGAGTGTGAAGCATATTGAGTCTCTAACAATTCTCTATATGTTTCTAAAAGAGTGATTGAAAGTGATTGAGCATTTAAGGTAAATGTGAAGCATATCGAGCCTCTAAAAATTATCTATATGTTTCTAAAAGAGTGATTGAAAGTGATTGAGCATTGTGATAAATGTGAAGCATATTGAGTCTCTAACAATTCTCTTTATGTTTCTATGAGATTGGAAAATTTCTAGTGAGGACTTGTTAAGCAAATATGAGGTAAGTCTTTGAGAAGACTTGTGGACAGATTTGTGTAAGCTTTTATGGAAGCTTACAATACGAATTGAGAGCATAATTGGATAAGTTATAGTGAGGACTTATTAAGCATATTTGGACAAGTTCTAGTGAGAACTTGTTGAGCATATTTGGACAAGTTCTAGTGAGAACTTGTTGAGCATATTGGACAAGTTCTAGAGAGGACTTGTGGACAGATTGGTGTGAGCTTTTGTGGAAGCTTACAAGGCAGATTTGAGACAAGTCTTTGAGAAGACTTGAAGAGTAGAGTTGATCGATTGATTTGATCAAACATTGAGTTAAGGTTTGGGGTAGATCTAACATATTTTATTTGAGATTGATTCAAGCTTTATGTTAAGGCTTGAGATAGAGATTGAAGATAAATTTGTTATATATCGAAGGATTGTGTTTAGTGCAGATCAGAGGATAGATATTATGGATAGATTTGTGCTAGATCAAAGGACTGTATTTAGTGTAGATAAGAGAATAAAGTTTGAGGATAGAGTTTGGTGTAGATTTGAGGACATGTTTATTCTAGACTAGAGACAGAGATTGAGAAGATTTGTGCTAGATCGAAGGACCGTGTTTAGTGCATATTTGAGACAGAGCTTTGAAGGTGATAGAGTATAGAGGATGACAATCTCCCATGGATAGAGATCCATTAGCCAGGGCAGTGAGGACAGGTGTCTTTTGTGGATAGAGATCCATTAGAGAGAGTAGTGGGGGCAACAGTTCTTCAAGAAGATCACCAGTCAAAGCTAAGGAGAAATGAGTTCTCCTATGGATAGAGATCCACAAACTTGATTAAGGGATTGGTCTCTCATTTAGACAGAGGTCCATAAACATTGTAATAAGAAAACGATTACCAAGATATTTATTGAGAAAATATTAGTGAAATATTTTCTCCATGGAGTAGCTCACATTGGATGAACCACGTTAAATTAGTGTCTCTATTGTGTGATGATTTTTGCATTGCTTTGGTTATTGCTATTGATATTGCCATTGATTATATTGAATAATACTATTTGAGAAAGAAAAGTAAAAAGTGATCTTATACTGTTCACCCCCTCTCAATATAAGCTTGTGTTCTTCAATTGGTATCAGAGCGGGTTCCTTCAAAAAATGTTTAACAGCTTGAAGGAAGATCCTACAAGAAAACAAATGGAAAAAAAGGGTAAAGGCAGAACCATGAGATACAAGAAGAAAACAACACACATGGTCATGAAAAAAAATGAAGATGAATTTAATATTGTTGTTTTGGGAGAAAAAATAAAAATAGATTTAAGAGATGAATCAAGCAGTGGAGAAAAGATCGGATTGATAAATTTTTGTACAAGATGTAGGAATACAGGTCACCATACAAATTATTGTCCACAAGAAGGTGAAGAATGTTTTATTTGTGGTAAAATCGGTCATAATGTAGGTTATTTCAATGGGTTTAGTAGAAGTGAAGATGAAGATGATACTCTCGAAGCTGAAGTCCTAGAGGTTGGTTCATAAAAGGATAACAGGGACAATCAAAATAGGTATGAAGAAGAAACTCTACTTTCAGTAATAGAAGAAAATACTCCTAGTAAAGAAAAAATAAAAGAGGAAAATTCAAAAAGAGAAAAGGAGGAAGTCATTCTTAAGGAACTTGTTGAGTTGAAAAGGGAGAACGTAGAATTAAAGGCTCAAATACAAGAGGATGAGAAATGTAAGACAAAGCTTCTACAAGATCTCTCTGACTTGAAAGATAAGGTTGAAAAGGCAAGAAGAGTTGAAAAAGGTATGGTTGAATAGTCAAAGGTAAAAGAGCTAGAATGTGAAAGACTTATTGTTGATCTCAAAGAATTAAAAAGGGAGAACTTAAGATTAAGGGTTCAAGCTCAAGAAGATGAGAAAGCAAAAGCAAAGTTTCTACAAGAACTTACTAACTTCAAAATTAAGGTTGAAGAAGCAAGGAAAATGGAAGAAGGTATGATTGAAGAATTAAAGACAAAAGATCTAGAATGTGAAAAATTAGAACATGAGATAGTTTCACTAAGGATGGAAGTAAAAATCTCCAAGGACAAGCTACACAAGTTTGAGAAAAATTCAAAGACTTTGGATAGGATTATCAATGCACAAAGATCATCAGTCACCAAAACAAGACTTAGTTTTGAAGAAGAACAAGGGAAATAGGAAGTAGAAAAAGGAGAGTCAAGCTCAAGCACCAGAGAAGAAGAAGCATCAAAATAAGTAAGTAAAATAGAGAGTGAGACTTCTAAGGATAGGTTGGTCTATAGAAAGTTCAACAAGGAAAGGAACAATGCACAAATAAGGAACAACTAGAACAATAAACAGGATAGGGTAGAAGAGACTAAGAGACCAATGGAATCAAGGCAAGCTTACTTCAATGGACGATGCTTATCATGTGACAGGTTTGGGCACAAGGCTTCACAGTGCAAGACACATAAAAGATAGAAAAATGGGAAATTTAGAAACAAGTAGCTTTTCCATGGGTATTGCTACTCATGTAATCAGTTTGGTCATAAGGCCATGACAGGAAAGGATATGGTTTCACCAAGGGGAACTACAAGACATTTGCACCTTCAAGGATCACAATATTAAGTGCTACCAGTGCAATAATGTTGGGCATATAACAAGGTGGTGTAGAATATAATTTTCAGAGCTTCCAAGGATAGACAAGAAAGAGGATTCTCAAAAGGTTCAAAAATATATGATCTCAAAGGTATGGAAAAAGAAAGCTAAGAAAGGAGAGGAACATTGCATGCTAGGAGTAGAGATACTCCCACCCCAGAATTAACCACCTCAAGAGAGGAGGTGGGAAAGGGGTTGAGCTAAGAGTTTATATTTAGCCCTAAGCCCCAAAGGTGGCCCTTTGCCATTGATGTCAAAGGGGGAGAGATTTGAGTTAGGGGGAGAGCATTCAGTCAGGAGGAGCAATTTCTCAAGGGGAGCAGATTTGAAATCAAGTGTTTTGGAAAGTTGTTGCCATCAATGACAAAGGGGGATATTGTTGGAAATTTGAGTTTGTTGATGTCGTCATTGATGTCAAAGGTGAAAGACAAATATTAATATCAAAAGTGCTGACCAAAAAAATATATATATTTAAAAGGATTTAAATTATTTAAATATGTAAATTATTTAAATTAGAGATTTAAGTAATTTAATACTTAAATATTTAAATAATTTAAATTTAAGTTTTAAAGTTAAAAGGGCCCGATACCACATATGGATCACCGTTGACATCATTACAAAAGGGCCACCGACGTATATGCATAATAAACAAAAGGGAGCCATATATTGATGAAGTCGTCGACGCTATTTTAAACTTAAAGAGTATATAAAGGTCTTTATTAAGGTTGAAAAGTGATATAAGTCGTGTGCCAAAATTTTAGAGGATATGCAATTGAAGACACAACGAAGGTACAAATATTGGAGCAACGATTCGGAATGCAACGGAGGTGTAAAGTTTAGAGCAGATATTTGGAACACAACAAAGGTATAAGATTCTAAGCAGTGATATAGAACGTGACAAGGTTATGAGCAGTGATCTAGAACACGGTGAAGTCTGCCGAGAAGTGTGCATATCAAATAAGATTCTGTGTGGAAGGGAGAAGACTCACGTCTCCAACAACTGACCTCATCCATCAGATAGCGCAGACGATAGTGAGGAATACATTAGGGCTTGCTTGAATAAGACCATGATTCAACCCTCGTGATCAACATTTTTGGAGAAGATGCCCCACTGTTCCTTTTGTTTGGCACTTTGTGCGACGAAATGGTTAAATTAAACAATATGAGCATTAGTTTCATGTGGGCGTGCAGTCCACTTGGTGGCTTAGTTTGGAAGCGAAGGCGTTGGGGGAGCATAAGTCACATGGTCGAATCCTTGAAGCTTCCCTTTAGTGGGTATGCCATTTAATTTTCAATGCTAAAATTTTAGCGCTTGGGAATTATAGTGGTTATTACCCACTCCCTTAAGTTCTTAATAACCACTATAATTCCCAAGCGCTAAAATTTTAGAACTTAAGGGAGTTATAAGGTGAAGGAAAATTAAAATTATAGTGGTTATTAAGAACTTAAGGGAGTGGGTAAGACACACAAAAGGTATGCCATTTAATTTTTTATGCTAAAATTTTAGTGCTTGGGAATTATAGTGGTTATTAAGAACTTAAGGGAGTTATAAGGTGAAGGAAAATTAAAATAATTTAATTTTGATTTTTGGTATTGAGATTTAAATGTTTGGAGTTTATAATGGATGTTAAGAGTTTAGGATTTAGGGGAGAGTCATAACGTAAAAGAAAATTAAAATAATTATATTTTGATTTTTGGTATTGAGATTTGAGTGGTGTGAGATTATAGTGGATATTAAGAATTATTTTTGAGATATATTTTGAGAAGGATTATGATGAAATTGAATTACTGAGATATTATTTAAAAGAGTTAAAGTTTTTGAGAGAAGAATTTCGATTGAAGAATTGTGGTGTTGGAAATTATTTTAACAAGGAGAAATAAGGAGTAATTAAGTTTGTTTGTTTTTGTAATTGAGAATTATTTTGTGAGAAAGTTAGTGTGATATATTATCTTCTAAACTCCTTGAGTTTGGCAAAGAAGTGTTTATGATTGTGGCAGATTTGTGTGGTCTACTCCTCATCAAGAAAAAGGTATGGGCATATTTTTCCTTGGTTGACTTGATTGGTTGGTTTTCTGAGTGAAAAGGACTTGAATAGGTTTCCTTATTAAGTTGTTGAGCTATTGTGAAGTGAATGCTATGCACCTTGTTTTATAAGCATTGTTGTTGAAGTGAATGGTTGAGTGAAGAACTTGAACTAGGGTTTTCAAAGATCATGAGTATCATTGTTATGTGAAGATTGTTTGATAAGCATTGTTGTTGAAGTGATTGGTTGAGTGAATAACTTGAACTAGGGTTTGCAAAAATCATGAGTATCATTGTTATGTAAGATTGGTTGATGAGCATTGTTCGAAATATTTGAGTGAGTGTTCATATGCTTGGAGTAGGGTTTGTGAGCAAGGATTATTTCATTGAGTGATTGATTGAGGAGAGTTGGTTGAACCTAGTAAAGTGGATGTGTTAAAGTGAGAGTTCAAGTTCTATGAAAAAAATTGTTCTATATTTTGAATTGATTTGAGAAAGAGGTTGAGTTTTGATGAGTGTGAAACATATTGAGTCTCTAACAATTCTCTATATGTTTAAGTGATAAAAGAGAGATTGAAAGTGATTGAGAGTTTGTGAGTGTGAAGCATATTGAGTCTCTAACAATTCACAGTATGTTTCCAAAAGAGTGATTGAAAGTGATCGAGCATTTAAGGTAAATGTGAAGCATATTGAGTCTCTAACAATTCTCTATATGTTTCTAAAAGAGTGATTGAAAGTGATTGAGCATTGTGATGAATGTGAAGCATATTGAGTCTCTAACAATTCTCTTTATGTTTCTATGAGATTGGAAAAGTTCTAGTGAGGACTTGTTGAGCAAATTTGAGGTAAGTCTTTGAGAAGACTTGTGGATAGATTTGTGTGAGTTTTTGTGGAAGCTTACAATATGAATTGAGAGCAGAATTGGATAAGTTATAGTGAGGACTTATTAAACATATTTGAACAAGTTCTAGTGAGAATTTATTGAGCAGATTTGGACAAGTTCTAGTGAGAACTTGTTGAGCATATTGGACAAGTTCTATAGAGGACTTGGGGATAGATTGGTGTGAGCTTTTGTGGAAACTTACAAGGCAGATTTGAGACAAGTCTTTGAGAACACTTGAAGAGCAGAGTTGATCGATTTATTTGATCAAACCTTGAGTTAAGGTTTGGGGAAGATCTAGCAGAGTTAATTTGAGATTGATTCAAGATTTATGTTAAGGCTTAAGACAGATATTGAGGATAAATTTATGCTATATCGAAGGACTATGTTTAGTGTATATTATAGGATAGATATTGAGGATAGATTTGTGCTAGATCGAAGAACTGTGCTTAGTACAAATCATATAACAAAGATTGAGAATAGAGTTTGGTGCATATTTGAGGATAGGTTTGTACCAGACCAGAGATAGAGACTGGGTAGATTTGTGCTAGACCAAAGGACTGTGTTTAGTGCAGATTTGAGATAGAGTTTTAAATGTGACAGAGTATAGAGGACAATAGTCTCTAGTGGATAGATATCCATTAGCCAGGGCAGTGAGGACAGGTGTCTTCAGTGGATAGAGATCCATTAGCCAGAGTAGTGGAGGTAACAATTTTTCTAGAATATCACCAGTCAGAGCTAAGGAGAAAGGAGTTCTCCTGTGGATAGAGATCCATGAACTTGATTAAGGAATTGGTGTCTCCTTTGGACAAAAGTCCATAAACATTGTACTAGGGAAAAGATTCCCAAGATATTTATTGAGAAAATATTAGTGAAATATTTTCTCCGTGGAGTAGCCCACATTGGGTGAACCACGTTAAATTGGTGTCTCTATTGTGTGATGATTTATGCATTGATTTAGTTATTGCTATTGATATTTCCATTAATTATATTGAATAATACTATTTGGAAAATAAAAGTAAAAAGTGGTCTTATACTGTTCACCCCCCTCTCTCAGTATAAGTTTGTGTTCTTCATATTCAATGTTGGTCAATGGGTTAGTAACAAAATATTTTAAAACCAAGAGAGGCCTTAGATAAGGGGATCCACTATCACCATATTTGTTCATTATTATGGTACAAAATTTGGGTAGGAAATTGAATACGACTTACAAATATAGGCTTATAAGTGGACATAAGACTAGTAATAACAATGACAACATCACCCATCAACAATTTGTAGATGATACAACCCTTTTGGGAGGGCAAGGATAAACAAGGACAAAGCTTTGAATAACTTATTAAATAAATATGAAAGAGCATCGAGGAAAAAAGTTAATAGGACAAAATTCAAAATTTACTTCCTAAACATCTCAACTAAAATCAAAGTAGGGATATGCAGGTTACTTCAAATGGAGGAGGCAAATTTACGAGCAACTTGATTCCCTTATTTGAGGGGATAATGAGGATAGAATTATGGAATCCAGTTATAAGTAAAGTTTAGAATAAACTACTAGCATGGAAAGGTAGATGGTTATCATTAGCAGGAAGAGTGTAGCTAATTAAATCAGTCTTACAAGCCATTCCAACATATTATATGTCCTTGTATATTATGCTAAAATTGGTAGAAAAAAGTTTAATCTTTATTATGAGGTTATTTTTATGGTCAGGATTAAATGATAAAAGGAAATTTCCTTTGGTGAAATGGACCAAGGTGTGTGATGATAAAATTAGGGAAGGTCTTGGTTTAAGAGTTCTTTTGAATGTAAACTTAGCTCTTAAGGGAAAAGTAATTTGGAGATTTTATACAGAGAATCAAAGACAATGGGCAAGAATTCTTCTAAGTAAGTTGATCCCAATGACCCAAGCTTAATATTTACCGCATTCTCTCTACCAAATGGTTTTATATTATGGAATGGTTTAAAAAAATCAAATGATCTAGTGATTAAAGGTTTACGATGGGTGGTGGAAACTGGAGAAAATTTTCTATTTGGATGGATACTTGGTGTGATAAAAAACCACTCAATCTAGATCCAATTTTGAAACCATGGATGAGATTACTTCAAGATAAATATGGTGATAGGGTTTTAAACATTTTGTACAAGGATGAGGAAGGAAGATACAAATGAAAATAAGATTTTTTTACAAGTATACAAGACATTGATGCTAGGAGGCAATTGAGTAGAAAGATAACAACAATGATTATTCCAAAAGGAGCCAAGGATAAGTTGATTTGAGAGTTGAATAACTCAGGATAATACACAACAAGAAGTGGATATAGTATAAAGCACCATCAAAATAAGAATGTTGCAAGAATATGGAGAGATATTTGGATAGCCCGAGCATTCCTAAAGTTAAAATGTTTGTTTGGCTAGTAGGTCATATAAGAATTTTATCCTAGGATAACCTTATGAAAAGGGGTTTTCATGGTCCCTCAAAATGTGTTCTTTGTAAAATGGAGGAGAGTATAAACCATCTCTTGGGACACTGCCCAATAGTCTAGAAACTATGGCAATGGATTCTTAACATGTTTGGTAAATGCATGGTGATGATTGAAAGAATTGGGGAATGGTTAAAGCAATGACATAGCACTTTTAATAGTGATACTTTAAAGATAATATAGGATATATCAAAAGATACAATACTTTGGATTATTTGGCTAGAAAGGAATAGAAGAATATTTAAAGGAAAGAAAAGTAGTTTAGAGATAATGAAAATGAATATTTATTTATCCATAGAGGAGTCTAAACCAACCCTATCAACTCACCTAATTCCTAATATGGAAGTAGAGAGCCTTAATACATGGCATCAAGTCATCAAATAGAATTATGATGTTAGGGATAGGAGAAACAAAAGAAGACAAAGAATATGATGCGAAAACCACCATATGTGGATTTGGTCAAATTGAATTTTTATGGAGCATATAAAGGAAATCCATGACCAGAAAGAGGGGGAGGAATAATTAGAAATAATAAAGGAGATATTTTGTCTCATTGCGCTTTTAATAGTGGATTTAAGATAAATAATAAAGCCAAAGCTTGGACATATTTGGAAGGGTTAAAAATATACAAACAAATAAAATGAAACAAAGTATGGATGGAAGGTGATTTAATCATAGTAATAAATGCAATAAGGAAAGCAAAGGCTCCATGGAACATACAAGATATAATTGTGGAAATTCAAGACCTTGCTATAGAGAACGAAGAAATCATGTTTACACATACATTAAGGGAAGGAAACAAATGTGCATATAAGCTAGCCAATAGAGGGATTTTAAAGCTGACAAGAAAATGTTGATTGCTTAAATAAAATAAAGATTAAGATTTAGTTTACTATTTTCCATTGGTAATATTTTCTTTATTTCATAACATTAATGTGCTTTCATATATACTATTTATTACAATTTTGTGGTTGCACTTGTGCTTCAGGAAGGAAACTAGCAATCCAGATCTGGTAAAGCAGACTATGATAGTGAGATGTTTTGAAAATATTGTTCTACTAAGTTGCAATGCAAAGATAGTAGAGGTGAAGTTTTAGTATTGTGAATATTTTTGTAGGAAAATGTCAAAAAAGATGATGAATTTTGGAATATTTATATTCACACAACAAAATGAAAAAGTTACCCAGGTGTTGTAGGTGAGTTGGAGAGGAGAGGGCAATCCTCCAAGGGAGGTCCCAGGTTCAAATCTCCACCCTACCAAAAAGCTGAATTGGGTATCCAAAATCCAATTGATAATGTTGGTGCGAGCAGGGTTGGGTGCGACTCCTGAGTGACTTTGACAGTGTATAAACCCCTGTTCGTGGTCTCTCAAACCAAAGTGACCCCACAAGGGGTTTTTCGCTTTAAAAAAAAAAACAAAATAAAAAAGTTCCAAAAAATGAAAATCAAGAATTCAAATATTTAATGTAAAATGATGCAGGTTTCTAGCTATAGCAACTCAATTAAGATGAGATTTGAATATGTTTATAAAATCTCATGCTTTAAAGAAGAGAGTTGTGATTTATCAAGGATGGGGAACCTGAGTACAACCCCTTGTTCTCTAACAAAAAAAATCTGCAACCCTCAAAGTATAATGGTCTTTATGAGTTTTTAGTTTGTTAAGAGGTCATATAGGATACATTGTCCAATAGTTTGGAGATTCTAAATTATGTAGTCTAAAGTTAATAGTATAATTTTTCATTTATCCCAGTAGGGACAACGCAACGATTCTCTTTGGATCTTCGGAGGTCCAAGGTTCAAATTACGATGTGGACGAGTCTGTGAGGGGGTGGATGTGTGGTTTTTGTGTGTTAAATTCCCTATTGAGAAGCATAGGTCTCAGCTTTAGGAGGGGTCATGTTTGGGAGGACCCTGCCGTACGTTGGTCGTAGGGGTTTTTCACACTAACTAAATTAAAAAAATATATGATTTTTCATTTAAAATGTGGTTTGAAATTTTACCTATATTAAATAATTATAATATAAAAGGTTCATTAAATAATATTATTAATAAAAAATTAATAAAACCACAGCGTGGGTGAGAACACAATAGTTTGTGCTTTGGATTTCCTTTGGGAGTTCCAAGGTTCAAACCACAACGTGGGTGAGTGTGTGAGGGGATGGGTTTGTGTTTGATTATACATAACAAAAAAAATAAATAAAAACAATTTTTTTAATTTATGATAGTTATAATAATTTTTAATGTTATTTATTTAAGATATTTATAAAATTTAAGGTTTATATAAATGTGTTTGTATTTCTTTGATTATATATTTTATATTGAATTTTGTTACAAGTTGTTCAAAGTTTAATTTAATTTGTTTTATTAAAAATTTTATTTATGAATTTAAAAATATCTCCATAGGTTGTTATTTGAAATATTACAATCATAATTTTATGAGACTATACAGAAATACATGTGTAAATATAACAAAATATCAAGTTGTTTAACATAATATATGAATATTAAATTTTAAATTAGTTATATGGATTGATACATGCCTCATATGTATTATATCATTTATATTGTATTGTATCGTTACAAAACACTATAATTTGATATTATAATAACACTACGATTTGATATTATAATAAATTGTATTATCAAGGGGTTGTCTTATTCCAAGTGGGTCCATGTAAATTAAAATGATCCTACCCGCGGGTTGTCTTATTCCAAGTGGATCTATGTAAATTAAAATGACGGCACCAATGTTTCATTGTGATACTATTATAACAATATTTTGGAAGTTATGTATATATATTGAGTAACATCTAGACCTAGATTTTGCTAATGAGACTTTGGTTCAATGGTTAAGACATAGGTGATGCAACCAATAGTAAGGTTCAAATCCCAATGGTATCAAAAGGGCTATATAGTTCGATGTGATTAGTTGATGTGACTCCTTGTATTAAAGGAAAGAGCAACTCTATTAATTTTTTATTAAAAAAACCTCTAAACCTAAATTTTTGTTTAAAAGTTCATGCTTATAAAAAAACATGTTTGTATCCATTTGAGATCGTGTCATTTGATAAGATCAAATCTAGTGCAAAACATGAATTAAAAAAACTCATGAGAAACATCTTCTATTTATATTTATATATATCTTATCAAATGACATGATATCAAATGGATATATATATATATATATATATATATATATATATATATATATATATATATATATTTGTTGTGTAAGAAACCTCTATAAACTGTTGGGTAAAGACAAAGCCAATGAGACCCTAATCATCCAAGGAATTAAACTGGAGTAGTTCATTGACAAGCACTCGACCACTATTAATTGGCCTATCCTTTTTAGGGTAAATCATTGGTTTTTGAAAGGGGCCCCGATCCCCTTGTACCGGGGTTTGAACTTGGGTTTCTTAAATGAAAATCCAAACACATACTACCATGGTATCCTCCATATAACTCATAAATATTTATGTTTTTTTAGTGGCTTTTTGGAACAAAATTTAAAAGAAAATAAATTTATTAAAAATTTCTTTTCAATGATATTTATTTAATTCTTATTTTATTTTTATTTTTGCTATTTTTTTGTTGATATGTTTTAATTGTTTATAAGGTGAATATTGATTAACTATTTTTTTTTTGCTTTTTTAATTACATAGGGGATTTGGTTAAAGCCACTATTTTTAGTAACTGGCAAGCGTAGGTTTCAAATCACAAGGGCTGCTCCCAACAAGCCTATTCATCAGTTCAAATCATAGAGGCTGCTCCCAACAAGCCTATTCATATCATTGTTGACCCGATGTGATATGGAGACCACCAATTGCTCAAGGTTTGTACCGTCATCATCGATTTGGTGAGCACTCAAAGGATTCATAATATTTAGTCGTTAAGTACCTTTGCTAAAGCTGACAACGTACCCCCAAGGTTTGAACCTAGGTCTCTTCTTGGTAAGTACTTGGTTATATGGATTAAATATTTAATCGTTTATAAAAATGAAATACTAATATCTCAATGCATTTGTTTTGTTATCTATAAATTCCTCTTGTAATCTTATGTTTCTTTTAATAAACTTTATATTGATTTTTATAGGTGCTATTTTATCAAAATATCAAAATATTACATCTTGCATTAGGTTAATTAGACCACAAATAGCAAAATTTCCATGAATATGTTAGGAAAGTGAGCCTAAATATCACAACTCTATAATTTATTAGATTGTATAATCACATGCAAATGCTCGAAGGACGAGATCATCTGTAGATTGTTGGTCACTCTAGGATGGGCAATAGTCCTAGGAATGCTTATGCTCTTCGAATCACTATATGCTACCAATTCTAAACCTAGACCAACATCGTACATACCAGAATTGTATGTTGTTTATACATGACATTGTACAATATCCTATACAAATGGGCCAACACATACAAACCCCACGTGAGCCTCACCCGCTAGTCTCACATGTCTACCACTACACCTACCATCATCCATGGTAGATATTACCTACTGGTATGTCACATTAGTAACCCAATCACCACCTATAGAGCATGGTCATCAAAGCATCATCCTCATAGCACCTGACCATATCATCCATCAAGATCACCCTATCTCAGACTTGGTGGGCCCAACCACCTGATAATCTCTCTAGTGTGGTTTGATGTCCTCATGCACTGAAAACTATCCTCCTAATGGGGATGTGCAAGATGCATCCCACATCCTCTAGTGTAACTATCATATCTCTTTTGGGTAACCAAAAGCTAGACAACTTCAGGTACCACCTCTATGCTAGCGCTGTTAGTGGTGTTTTTTTTGCCTCTACTCGAAGTATCTTAGCCAAGTGGTCTAGCCCCACTACCTGTAGAACATCTCTCTATGCCTGTGCAAGGTCATATAGCTCCACATCCAGGGAGCTCGGTCACCACTCATGGCTCTCCAGTACATCATGCTGCATCTACAAACACTATAAAATTTTCATCAGTTTCTTGTGCACATAAATAAATAAAAAAATAATAAATTAAAATAAATTAAAATTAAAATAGCTTGTTGGGTTGCCTTGATTTATTTATTTCTATTTTTTTGCTTTTCCATCTTCCTTTCCTTTTTCTTATTTTATTTTTCCTTTCTTTCTTCTTTCCCCTCTCCGATGAAATTGTGCTCGCCTAGCTTAGAGCATGATCTCATCCCCCTCTTTCTATGAAATCGCACCTCCTATTTCTAAGGCATGATTTCGTGACATGTCCCATAATTTTGGGGCACGATTTTGCTCATGACAAAAAACCAGGGCAAAATCATGATCGACCCGTGAAATTGTTCTTGTGTTGTGCACGATGATTTTCAGCAAAAAATAAAAAAAATGAAAATAAATACGCAAAAGTGGTTAAAATCTATCTAACCTAATCTAGAAGAGGAGGGTTAGTCTGTAACTATGCTTGCTCCACTAATTTTCCAACCTCACCCCTTGCAATGGCCAAATAATGTGTCAAAAATGCCATTTTCATTTTTCTTCAGAGCTCCTTTTCCTTTGTTTTGCGCGGTGAAAATGAATTAGGGTTTTCACCTTTTACCCCTATTATGCCTAATTTTCTATCTTTTCTCTCTCCTCTTTTTTTTCTTCTTCCTATTTTTGCTCTTATTTCTTCTATGTCTGCCATTTCGAGTTTCATAAAGAATGTGGAATTATTTTCAAAACTCAAGGGGGCACCCTAGCCTAAGAGGCATTAATATCCCTAATGCCTTGATTTACGTGAAAAACATGAAAGTGTTTGAAATAACACCATTTTTGCACCACTCCTTTCTTCTAAACCAATCAATCCATTTTTATTTTCCATCCTTTACCCTTAAGTGTCTACATATTTATTTGATGCATTTATTAGGCCATTAATGCATCAAAGAGGGGGCAAAATGTAGACATAGAAAATTGACCCACTTGAGTGAATCATTTTCCCTAGTCCCTTAAAGAGACCCTCCAACTTGTTCAAAGAAAGTTTGGACCCCTCTCCCCCCTCTTTTCCCCCCTTTTTTCCTTGATCCAGTGAAATCACGGTCAGCTCTTATAGGGCGCGATTTCGCCTAGTTAAGGTTTTCTCTTAGAAAACCCTAGCGTCTTGGTTAACCTTCTTTGGAATTGAATTTTACTTAGTTTTCCCACCCATTATTGTTTCAAATATCTTATAAATAGAGGGTTTGAAGCTTTCTTTTTCCTCCTGGAATTCCAAGTGGAGTCACCAAGTAATCTTGACTTCTAGATATCTTCTAATCACAAATTTCAAGTAAAGAAATCTAACAAGCTGCTAACAAGTGTTAATGCAAGTGCTAACCAGATTCTATTGAAGCTCTTAGATTTTTGTGGAGATCTCTTATGTTGCATTTTATTGTGTATTGCTTCCCTTGGTGGATGAGTGTGGAAGCCCTAAGCAGGAGTATACTATCTTGAAGGTCTTCATCCTTTTGTCTGTTTTTCACTACCACCAGGTTATTTTTGTTCTCTTGCACTTTACATATTGCTAAATTCACATATATTATTAGTTTATTTACATTGTTTTGTTGCATTTATCTTCTATTGCAAAATTGTACCCCATAATTATAGGGCACAATTTTGTTAGAAGCAAAATCACGATCGCCTTGTATAGGGCATGATTTTATCGAAACTAATCTTGGGGTAGAAGTTCATCCCCAAACCATAGGTCTGCACTTCATGATATATTTAGGATATAATTATGTAAATTGCATTCTATATTTTACTATGTTCTGTTGCATTGCATTCTGCTTAGTATTCTTCCAAAAAGGTCAAGTTTCTCTTTTGCATTTTAAAGGTTAGCTAAAAGGACCTAGGGGGTTTTATTGGTATACCTCCAAGTATAGTCATACATCGACATAAGTAGGCCCCCCAATGATGATCATATTTTTCAAGAATTTTTGTGAACTTATAGGATAGAATCCATGAGATGTTGTTGGATGCAAGTTAAAGCTTGGAACAACCACCAAATTAGATAAGTTTCCTAATAGATCTTTAGGCTATTTTTTGATTGCTTTTATCTATTTCTATTCGAAATAAAAACCCCAAGTGAAAAGTATTTTGCTTAAATTCCTAGGCATTTGAAAGGATAAAAGCATATAATGTGCATCTAGGATTTTAACCTTTTTTTTGCATCTCTATTGGACCCTTTCTTAGAGGATTTATTTTGTAAACCATAGGGTTAGTGATCATTCAAGTAAAGAATCATTCTAGGGTTAGCTCTTGTCTTCTTGCATCTTGTATTTTGCATTATTCTTTCCTTTTTCATAGTGTAGTTTTAGAAGGCCAAAAATAGGTGCATGCTTAATTGATACATCAAAACATATTCCACCCTGAACTTAGAGTGAGTTCTAAAACCATTTTTGGTGAACCCTTCCCCCAGTTTCCTGCCTGATTGTAGAGTTATAACATACCCCCATGGTTCACCTCATCTCCTAGCGGATCTAGCCAAGAATTGTACATGATAAGGCAATTTTTCCCCTCTACATATTTGGTGAATCCAACATGAAGCACACATCTTAGTGGCCAAATTAGGAAGCCTCTTCATTGTATGCTTTTCTTTTTAAAGCCTTTTTAAAAATATCACTAATTATGCTTGTTTAGATCAAAAAACATTTAATAACATAAAAAATAATATCTTGAAATCGTGCCCCCTATTGAAATAAAATCTCAGTAGGAGATCAAGGAAGAAGTAAAAGAAAGAGATAAAAAAAATGAGGGAAGTAAGAAGGAAGAGTAGAAAAAAGTAGAACATCAAGTTATGGTTGTAGCATATTGCCACCTACACTGTAAGGAGTGACCATAATATTGGAGGCAGAGCTTAAGGCAACAATATTATGGTTCTACATGGGATCAGAAGGGCACCAATTATGAAAAGGTTTGACAAAGAAAGCATAGTGACTCTAGTTTTTAAAGTCATGTAATCGCATCAAAGAAATAATGGACTCATCATTAGAGTAGGTCAGCGAAAGCATAAAGCCAACTAAACAGTTTTGGATATTCAAGTGGAAACATGGCATATTGACATCAAAGAACACCACCAATCATAGTTTCACTAGGATGGATGGATGATAAAGATTGGTACTAGTACTCAACATGACTCAGAAGATCATAAATTTTAGCCTCTTCTAGTGTTTTGAGGATGAAACATTTTGTAAGGGTGATTGAATGCTAGGTACCCAAGATAGGTACTTAATAATTTAATATTGTATTGTATAATGGTATGAGCCATAAATTAACTATTGTATGAGTAAGGCTACATGTCAAATTAGAAATAAGTAGGAGAATAATGTCATAGATATATATATGTAACCATTAGGGAATATTGTCATAAGTAATTGTAAAGGAATATTGTCATATCATTATGCACTTTTTAACTCAAGGAAGGTGAACCATCACACTCTTGTATAAAGAGAGATGTACCAACATTGTAAAAGGGTATATATGAAGTATTCTTTGTAGAAGTCTTTGATGGTGGAGCTAGATATCTTGTGGAGTGGCTTCTTTCCAATAAGGATCATTGTATTGTGTTTCCATACCTCAAGGGTATTATCAATCTCTATTTTATTGTGTGGGTTTTCTTGTGCAATTTATTTGTGGATGCATGTTGTATATTTTTGCATATTGGTGAAAAATTTATTGTAATGAGAAGAGAGGTTCATAATAGTGATATTTATATCATGTAGTCACCTTACCCCACATTCGTGTAGCTCTACAAAAGACCAAAAATCATAAAAGGCTTAGCCTGCTAAATTAATTATGTTGATCCTTTTACAAATAGATTGATGAGCTCATCAATGCTTGTCGACACTCCATATTATTTCAAGAGGATAAAGTTTTAATATTCACCACAAGACAAAAGCAAAGTAACCTCTAAATTATCAAAGATCACTAACACTAATATGGTAATGGGTGATTACAAGACTTTGGAGAAGAACGTCTCCTTCAAGCAAAGATATAGTAGGTTGAGGGACTTGGATATTGGAAAACTTTAAATCTTTGAGGAGACTTTTATATGGTCAAAGTTGGTTGTTTTCCATGTAATACATCTAGAATGATTAAATATCAATATTATAATGATAAGAGGTAAAAAATTTAACCTCTACCAAGTTATCAGTAGCTAGGGAAGTATTTGAATTTGATAAACCAATATGAGATTTGTTAGTGATAAAAAAATGCTTTGGCATGGGAGAAGAATCAAGAGCCAGTATTGGAATTTATTAGAAGAAATTAGTTATAAATGCCAAGGAAGAGAAATGTGTTCACATTATAGTAAAGAGTCACACAAAAATATTGTAATACAAAATGGAAATGCAACAATTTTTATTACTCAAAGAAACAAAATCATAGAATCAAAGATTGTATGCCTCTTCAAGGGAGAAACCTCCTTAGAATTAGAGCTCTATTACAATATAGAAAAAATAGCTTCCTATATTCCATCTCTTCCATTTCATTTATAAAGACTCATATCAACCTTGACCCTAATGCTCAAGGGTTGGATGCATATGCAACTGGGGACCCGAGGTAGTAACTCCTGATTAATAAACAATACATCTTTATTAACGCTTCTTATAATCAGTTAGGTTACATCATATGACCCATATGTATAGGAACCTAAGGTGCCTATACACGTTACTAGACATTTACATAATAATGTTAGGACAGGGTCCTAAAAATTTTTATACAACATAATTAGGAAAAATATTTACATACAATCAAAATGAAGAATAGAAACATATAAAAATAAAATGCCAAAAAAAAGGGATTAATGCTTTGCAAAGGTTGTATATTTTTTTACGATTGTGGTGTCTAGAACAGCACAAGTAAGTTTTAATATGTAGTAAGAAATAAAGTAGGAAAGATATGTGGGGAGCAATTCACCTAGCATACCTAGTTGCTTTATGTGCCCAAGGTCACTTTCAAAGAGGAGATTGGAAATGTAATTGTCTTTCTCAATTGCATTGGAGAAGAACCTGAGTCTCAATACTTTAAAACTTGTATGTTCACATTCTTAAAGTTTATCATTCAAGATAAGAAACCTGTTGATCATACCCATAATATTTGTTAGGATTTGGTTGGTGAACTTGCCAATGTATTAAAAGCTAGGGCATTCTATATGATCTCATATTTGGCACAAACGATTTTGATGAGTATCCCCACTATGAATATTTTGGGAGTAAAAAAGAAGATTGATTAGGAACTTCCAATGCCCTTGTGTTAACCATATTTTCATACAAAGAATTGGAAGAAAAAGGGATCATCCATCCATAATGGTTTATTTAAGGATATTTTCAAGATTATTTTCTTATCTAGTAGCATAATATTACTAAAGGAAGCAATGAAATCAACACACTTTTATATTGATTAGTACATGCAAGATGTAACACATTTATAAATTTAGTTATTTGGAGACATAAGTAACCCATAGATGATTTTATTTAGGCCCATTGATGACCTTGTCCTAGGGAATTCTATCAATAATTCCTTCCTTTTCATAACAAGGTTACTAAAAAATACCGAAAGGGCCCGGTAGATTTTCCTTTCAACATTAGATACTATAGTTATAAGTACCCCATAGACTTAAGTAATTTGGATGTTGATATAAAATAATTTTAATTTCTAACCATTGTAAACTATAACTATAAGGGGGTAGTAAACCCAGGTGTTGTAGGTGAGTTGGAGAGGAGAGGGAAATCCTCCAAGAGAGGTCCCAGGTTCAAATATCCACCCTACCAAAAAGCTAAATTGGGTATCCAAAATCCAATTGATAATGTTGGTGCGGGCAAGGTCGGATGCAACTCCCGGGTGACTTTGATGGTGTAGAACCCCTTGTTCGTGGTCTCTCAAACCAAGGCGGCCCTACAAGGGGTTTTTCGCTTAAAAAAAAAAGGGGTAGTAAAGACATCTAATCAAAAGAGGGTAAATGTGACATTCAATAAAAAATATGAAGATGAATACTTTAGGATAATTTTCATGGATAATAAGAAGTTCATGAGTTATTAATAGGTAAATTAGACCTCCTTACATGGATAAATATAGAGAATGACCAAGAGGTAATATATGAATAGATTTCAAAGGGATCTAATGAATCCTCAAACATAGAGGATACCAAAGAGAGCTCTACAACATCTTCAAATGATAATCCAAACAAGAGAGACAGACTGCTATCCAAGAAAAAAAGCCAATCTTTGTAGAAGAAGCTTATAAAGGATAATCCTCCTATAAAGAAGAGATATAATTTGATGTAGAGGTCTAAGTGATAGGATTAGGTATTTCAAGATATGACTCACTCAATGTATCTAGACCATAGAAATTGATGAAGTATTTGGAGTTTCAATGGAGTTTCCTAAAATAGAAATACCCTTAGTAGGATTCCTCAAAGAAAGATTCAAAAGGAATTCCTATAAATGCTAAATCAAAACAAAAATAAATTGTAGGTGTCAATATATCTGCTAAAGGAGGAAGTGGTGGTGATGGCGGTGATGATGACAATTATCCTCTAAGAAAGGAAAGAAAAATTACATCACCTAAAAAAGGAAAAAAGAGTAAATAGGATTGAATATAAAGAGAAGACTCTAAGTGACACTATCCAACCCATAGGTGGTGAAGGAATAAAGGGAGGAAAGAGATATGTACAAGACAAAGCATTGGCCTCAATGGATGATCCCTAAGGTTACCATGATATTTTTCGACATAAATATTGAAAGAAGACCAATTTAAAAAAGAATTAAAAAATAACTAATCTTTCCATATTTTTTATGATGTAATAGCATATTCAAGAGATAAAGGTTTTAAATCAAATGTGATATCTAATAGAATTAAGAAAACAATTTATAGTAAAGAAAGTCCTCTTGAATGTTGACATGTCATTTGGAAAAAAATTGATGAGTGAAGACTTTGATGTCATCACACATGATTTACCCAAATTGGAAATTCAAATAAACATCAAACTTATTACATTGATGTATGAGATAAAAAAAGATAACATATTGGATTTGGTAACAAAGAATACAAATATTGAAGTTGAAAAAAGGGCATGAAGAGACTATTTTCCAAGTTTGTACCAAAGAATAGGAAAAACAATGTTAGAACATCCACATCTAAGATGGCTTAGCATGAAGAAAGTGTAAAAGATCCTAACCTAATTGAAAAAATTACCAAAGCAATCCAAAAGGAAAAGGAAGCCAAGTGGCTAAAGAAATATAGGATAAGAAGAATATTTCCATTGACTTGGATAAAATCCAAAATATTTCGAGAGCTAGAAGAGTCTTGGTAGATAAACCAACAAATTAGAATGTTTGCATAGAAAGCTTTTCTAATATAACTAAAGCACAATCAATTGTTTTTTAGCATACACAATCAATATGAAGCAACTTGCATGGAAATGGAAAAATATAAGTCATGTTAACATCCACCATAGGCATTATGTAAAGCTAATACAACATAGTGGAATAATATGGGGTTCAAGTATCCAAGAAAATGTGACAATATATTACTTGGACAACTCATGTAGACACCTAAAACACATCATATTGAGGAGACTACCTATATGGACACCTTTTCAGGCCATATGACCCACCTTGGGTAGCCTTAGGGCTTAATAGTGGTTCTCACCACTCAAATAGGGAGGAATTTCCCTTTGTAGCAGTGACCATCTCACCCCGAGATGGCCCCCATTATGACCATCTCACCCCGAGATGACCCGCAGTCATGACCGTCCCACCCCGAGATGGCCACGCTAGAAGCAAGTTCCCATGCTATAGTTCAAACGATTACATGCTAGCCAAGCACAACAATTTCTTGATAATGGTTTCTTGATTTCAACCATTTCTTGGCTTCTCTAGCAAGCCTTGGACTCCCATTGGGAAGTCTATTTAAAGGCGCCTAGCCTTCATTGAAAATATCCAAGTTTTATGCATCGAAGTGCTATCGAATTGAATAACCAAAGAGATCTCACTCTCAAAGCAATGAAGTGCTACCAAAATTCAACCATGGAGCTTCCAAGCATGACAATGGATCATTTCAAAGGTTGAAGATTGAATTCATACTTCTTGCACCATCCAATGCTCTTGCTTCATGTCAAATCCTACCATTAAGTCATTCTTCATGAGCGCACCCTTGAACATCAATCCCATGGATCAAACCCGGTGTTGCCTCGCATCGACCACAAGGAATTCGCTCATAGTTCAATGGTCGTCTCACCCCGAGATGGCCCGTAGGAGACCACTCTCTCCCAGAGATGACCAGTAGGCAAGACCATCCCCCATAGAGATGACCCCTTAGGATAGAGATCTATTTTCCTTATTTTCTTGCTTTCATTAGATTTAGCAGCATTTTAATTACTTCCTAGCATAGTTAGATTTCAATTTTTATGCATTTATTTATCGTATTTCAGCTTCTTTATCATTTTCTTTATCATGGATATGGGCCTTATCTTGGAAGGCTCTTCATATGCTATTGATGCCTTTTAAGTTTTCTTGTGTGCAGATTATAGGTCTTTACATGGAGAAAATGGCATAAAGATTCATACCTCATCATCCTACATCGTGATAGTCACAAAAAACCTATCTATAATCAGTTTGTGAGGATGCAAAGAAGATCCTGTGAAGTACATCCAAAATGGCTATAATTGTATTTCATTGTATCAAGATTGGTAGCAATCCCTAAGAGGGATTTTCTTGTAATCTTCTTGGAAAGAACAAAGCATTATTAATAAAAGGACACCATCCAATCATTTCTTTATCTTGTTCTTTATTTGTATGGTTACATTTAGATTTGCTATATTTCAATCTTACATTTCTTTATATGGGTGTATGGTCTTTTTAGCATATCTTCAGTGGTGATCATGATCGGACTTTATCCATATTTCACAAATTTATTGCTAATTATTATTTTTCTTGGTGTTTTTGAATTGTAGGTACCATCATCCTTGATAGAGATGGTTAGTAGGTGCAACCATCTCACCCTAAGATGACCAGTAGCACCACCATCCCTCCCAAAGATGACCTCAGAACAAAGTCAAAAAAATAAAAACAACATCTACAACAGACTTAGGCTACACCTATGAGTTATTATATCATTCCTTTCCTACTTTCAGTAAAGAAATTAAAAATTTTTATGCTTAAATAGAGGAATTACAAAAGATATTTTAATTTTAAAATAATCTATCTATGACCATCCCTAGGTTAGATGACCTCTTTTGTGGTCATCCCTATCCTAGATGACCCCTATTTTTGACCATCCCTATGTCAAATGACCTCTACTATAGACCATCCCTCATAGAGATGACCTCTATTTTAATGCTATTATGCCTGATTACTTGTTGCCTATCCATAAAGCTATTCATGTAGGGTTCTATATCTGATAGGTTTCTAAAATTAAAATGTTCATTTATTTAGAAATCTAAATTTGAAATATTATTTCTATGCATTAGTGAAAGAACATCGAATGCTCTATGATTTTACTTTCTTTTGCATAAAATAAAAATAACCCCACACACCATGTACTACATTTAACATTAATGAGTTGGACTTCATCCCCAACCGTTAATCAAGACCAATGATGGTGGGCTTCATCTCCATCCATTGGCTCACACCATAGACACCTAGTTGGCCAAAGCGAGTGGCTTTTCTAGACTTCATCACTAGAAGGTCCCCTACTCTTGGGTGCACCCAGAGTAGGAAGGATTAGTAGTGCCCTTTTACCATGGGGTGAAATAATCAATGGAACACAACTATCATTTTTGTCCAAGACATGCTCGAGTGTTGAAGTGAACTCCTTGTTGGGCTAGTAGCAGGACTCAGATAGCGTAGCCTCCTTAGGGGGTGATTTTGATTCCTTAGGTTACCTTGATCCGAAATCCAATAGGAAACCATTTTTTGTCATTTGGGTTACATTCTTCGATAAGGGGTGTGCTCAAATTACCTTTTAGTAGTTTTCTATTTTATTTACCCTTAGTTTTATAGGATTAGGGGTTTCAACATCAAAATACACAAAATAGTATAGGGATTCACAAAGAAAATTTAAAAGAGATAATCACATTGTATACTTTATTTATTTCCTTTCTATTTATGTAATCAAGATCATGGTAACTACATGCAGCCGAGCTCAATCATGAGTCGATGATGCAAAAAATTTACAAGGAGGCCTAGAATATCTCTGATTTAGTCTTGAGGACTTGGTCATTCCCAGATGGCATCCTAGTCCATCATAATGTTAACACCACCTATAGGGAATCAAACCTTCAAGATATCCCAATTCAGGAGGCATCTTTAGATCCTCGAGATGATCAAGAAGATGAACTTCTTGGTCAAAGTTGATCTCATACCACTACTAGACATAACCTACCCATTGAGGGGCCTAGTAGGGGAGTGTCATGGATTCATATCCCGACTCGATCTGTACACCATGCTAAGTATGAGTGAGATTATACACTCATCACTAGCCTAGATGAGTGAGACACTCCACTTGATCGACCATGGATGAGCCAAAAATTTGCTCACCTAGATAGATACGATCCTCATCATCAAGATAGGCATAGCCTCATCTGCTCACCTTTATCTTGAATATGAAGAAGAGGAAGCCCAAGTCATCCTAATTTTCACCATGGAGATTGTTCCATGTAAGCACATTGTGCCTCTATACCATATAAATATGAAGACTTGACCTTCAAACCTAAACACCAAGTTAACATGGCTTCCCTCGATCATGGGAAATAGGTAGCCAACCCTATTGGGCCTATAAAACAAAATAAGTTCCTCAATTGTATACAAGGGCTCATAGACCTCACATGGTTGATCCACTAACTAGGCAAAAACAAAAACCATGATAGATAGGTTGCAAAAGAACCAAGAGTACCTAGATTAGGACAAATTAGAACAACATAGGGTGCATCAACAACGATTGCATCAACAACATTTGCACCAAGAAAGATTACAAAGAACAATGCATGAGGAAGTTCACATACCTAGAACCTATAGGTAGGAAACCTACCAAAGGTGCATTGTGCAACATCATGACCTACCTCCTAGGCCTAATCACCCTCCTTATGTGCCCATACAAACTCATAGGTCTCAACAACATCAAAATCGTCAACTCGAGTATGAGGTCTATGAAGACCTAGAACCAGAATATCAAGACCAAGGGTATCCTGAGACACTCTATGAGGACATAGATGATGATTATGTTCAAACCATACCATCCTAATAGAAACCTTCTACCTCCCCTCCATGAGACATACAAAAAAGATAATATCATCTCATCTCAAGTCTACAAGGTGCTCACAGAGCGCATAAAATCATTGGAAAAAAAGGGATGGGTTACCAAAATCCCACGTTGTGTCAATTGTGCAACCAACCACTCCATCCTTCAATACCATGTCCTCCATATCTTGAGCATTTTAAAATGCCAAGATTAGATAAATTCAAAGGGGATGAGGATGCACAAGAGCACGTGACTAGCTTCATGAACCTTTGTTTCCAACTTCAAGAAGATGATGCCTTATTACTAAGAACTTTCTTGATAACACTCTCTGGCCCAGCCTTAGAGTGGTACAACCATTTACCAAGGCATAACATCTATAGCTTTGAGCAGCTCACAAATACCTTCCTAGAACACTTTTCATTCGACATTAAGAAGAAATCCAATTTGACTGACTTGTCTAACCTTAGACAATTTGATGATGAGCCAGTCACAGACTATGGCAATAGATGGAGAAAGGTGATGTCCAAATTACCTTTCACTCTACCTATAATAGAATTAACTCAAATGTTCACGAGAAGTTGTTCAAAGTAAATTTTGCTTCTCCTACAATTACAATAATATCAAACATTCAAGGAGGCTTTGGCACAAGCCAAAGTCATAGAGGACATTAAAGTCCAAGAGGGGGACATTAAACTCTAAAAGGAGTGGAACAAAAACCCTAGAGGCAACAAAACACAACAAAGATCAGCTTCGATCAACCAAGTTGTCCTAAGTGTTCCTAAGCCTAAAAAGCAAGCAAGTCCCAACAACCTAATTATTAGGCTCAACCCCCTCGCACAATATAACAACCAAAAATCAAACTTAGGCACAAAATCAACAACGTCACTTGCCTCACACTTATACACCATTGCTTGAATCTTTGGCATCACTCTTTAATCAATTATGCAAAGCAAAGGCTATCACATTACCAAAGATTCACCCCCTAGATCCTAATCACCCAAAATCTAAGGGGCATAGAGAGGATCTTATACTACGTATATCATCAATAAAATGGCCATGATATCCAAGCCTATTATGCATTCAAAAACCTAGTACAAGACATGCTAGATAAAAATCAATTACAAATTGATAATCCTCTTGCCCTAGATAACCAACAAATGGGCATCTTCAAAGATCCCTTACCTACTCATGAGGTCAAGGAGGATCAAATAAGATAAGTAAATGAAGTCCATACGACCCCACCCGATCAAGGGTTCATAGGAATGATTAACATTGTGATGAGGAATCAAAGATATGATCAAGTTGCACCACCTAAATCTTTCATTAACATTCCTTCTACTCTCAAATCCTATCCAAGGTCCACCACCTCAACTAGTGGTGACAATCAGAAGTAGGCTTACTCAAAGCCTATGTACGACATCAGCTAAAATGTCCATCTACGAGCTAATACAACAATCGCCAAGACATCAAGAAGCTCTGATGGAGATTTTGAGATCAATTGAATTACAACCCCAAGATCCTAATGCTTTTACCAATTTTATGGGGCATATTCAAACATGTAAGGATCCCATTATAACCTTCCAAGATCATGAGATCAAACTAGTACCTACCAACATAGTTGATCCTCCATTGCACATCATTGCATGCATAAATAGGATTCCTTATAAGTGGGTGTTGATTGACATGGGTTCCTCCATAAACATCATCACCACAGCTACACTAAACCATCTTAGTTTTCCATCATCACATATTGTGGCATCCACCTTCACTTTGTAAGCATTCAATGATACTCTTTGCTCTATAGTTGGCACAATAGTCCTTCCTATCTAGGTTGGACTAAAGATAATTCTAGTATTATGCCATATTATAGAAGGTGTGATGCAATACAACATATTGCTTGGATGACCATGGATTAGAAACATGAAGTGCATCCCATCTATACTACACTAGTGCATCAAATATATCCATGAGGGACAAGTTCATGTAGTCCCTTCAAACTTTAAACCTTTTAAATATATTAATCTAGTTAGTAATCCACAAGAATTAGTCTTACCATCCACACATCTGGACATTCAACCTGATGGCCCTATTAAACATCTAAAACCTTCATCAAAACCATCATCCCCATACATTGATCCATCCACATCATCACCTCCATATCAACCCTCATCATTGGCCTCACCTAACATCCCTTCCTCATCATCAGGTCCTCCAAATGAGAAGGAGTTGAAGGTACCAATCAAGGAAACCCAATCATTCATCCCAACTATCTCCATAATAGAGATTCCAATTCCCATGGAGGAAGAAGAATTAGCTACTATAATAGATGAACCACCTCACACCACACCTCCTTCACCTCCATCCTCCCCACCATCTTCACCACAAGTCATGGTCCACTTGGCTAACCCTAGTCTCACTGAGTACTTGGTACAGAATGTTACATTCACACCACTCATCAAGTCCATTCAAGACATGGGTAGACCTCATGTGCCATATTTACCCATTGGTACCATTGTACCCTTGGGGGTCCCCCAAATCAAATAAACTTCATTTATGGGGGCTTCGATGACTCTATAGATCAATTTCCCATGATAAGACATGATGATGAACCTTTCTCAGAAACATTGGGTATATGTCAAACCTAAAGTTTACCTTATAATACTTCTACCATTACCATTGGCATGGAAATGGCTTAGGCTGATATGAGCAAGGTCTCTCACACCCTACCAACCACAATACCAACTTTCAATAGATAAATTTAGCTTAGGGTATTCCATACATATGCCAGATGAACTCCTCATAGATTCCCTCCAATGCTTAACCATAGGCTTTGGGAAGAAATTGATGAGAATGATTATGCTGACCCTAGCTATTTTCATATATTGAGAGATCATCTCCTCATTACAATGATTTCTATCAAACCTTCTGACTCCCTCAATGAGACTCGAAGAGCATGAGGATGAGATAAAACTACATACCTCATCCTCACCATTTCAACCTCCTAATTCTAGTGAGGCATCATATGAATACAAGGATGAGATAGAACTTGCTTACCTTGGTCCTCACCATATGCGATAGCCTCCTAACCTAGTCAGTGAGGCACCCAAAGAATATGAGGATGAAACTGAACTAGCATATCTAGGTCCTCACCACCTTCGATGAACTAACAATGAGAGAATAGAATTTGACCTCATAAACCTAGATGAGCTCTATCATAGGGCTTTTCCTCCATGACAACCCACTTAGAGGGACCTTATACCTCTAGAAGATCCAATCATCCTAGCTCCTCATAGGCTCGATCCATTCATCCCATTTCCACCTGAGCCACATCCAACATATCTAGGGCCTCACATCATTGACACATCCCTCCCATCCACAAATGGAAATTATCCATCCATCAATATGGTCTCCATTGATTTAACCACACCACTCCACAATCCTAGTGACCCTTCAAAACCTTTGCACCTCAACCATGAGGCCATCAATTTTGATCACCCGCATCACCACCATCATCGAAAGAGTTCTTCCCTTATGAGGAAATGTTACAACCATTTCATTTCTCTCAAGGCCATCCAGATGTTTATCAAGTTGAGGTCAAACCAGATATGATTGATTCTCCAAACCTAGCTGATGACATCCACTTGATCCCTACACCTCATCAACTTGAGGAGGGATCTCACATGTCAATAGAAGAAACCATTGATGTTAACATTGGCAATGATCCTAAGGCTCCCAAAAATATAAAATTGGGAGAAAGTTTATCCCTAGAAGAGTGAGCCATTTACACATCTCTATTGATAGAGAAGATAGAAATTTTTGCTTGGTCATACAAAGACATGTCGAGTCTTGACCCAAAATTGGTCATGCACAACCTTACACTAGATCCAAACATAAAATCGATCAAGCAAAAACTTCATAAAATGCATCCAACAATCACCTTAATGGTAAAAGATGAATTACAAAAATTGTTGGATGTAGGATTCATCCAACCCATAGATTATCCTAAATGGGTGTCCAACATGGTACCCATAGGAAAACCTGATGGGAGGATTCACATATGTACAGACTTTCGAGATCTTAACAAAGTGACTCCAAAGGATGAATTCCCCCTTCCAAGCATTGATGCGCTAGTTGACGCCATCGTAGGTCATGAGATGTTGTCCCTCATGGATGGTTTTTAGGCTATAATAAAATCTAGGTCAAACCCGAAGATCAACCAAAGATAACCTTTACCACCCCTTGGGGAACATTCTACTACAAGGTAATGCCATTTGGCCTTAAAAATGTTGGTGCAACATATCAGTGGGCCATGACATATATATTCCATGACTACATGCATAAAATCCTTGAGGATTACATAGATGATTTTCTAGCCAAATCTCTATTGCATCATGAGCATGTTGATGTTCTAAGGAAGGTCTTCGATCACCTCATTGAGCATAATGTCAGACTTAATCCCAAAAAGTGTGTCTTTGGAGTCACATCTGGAAAATATTTGGGATTTATAGTCTCCAAGCGAGGGATCAAAGTTGATCCTACCAAGGTCAAAGCAATACTTGAAATGCTCCTCCCTACCAACCTTAAGCAACTTCACAACTTACAAGGAAAGGTAGCATCTATCCGATGCTTCATAGCACAACTCTTGGATAAATGTCAACCCATGAATCGACTACTACAAAAGGGGGTCCCATTCCATTGGGATGAGGAGTGCCAAAAGGCCTTCGATGAGATAAAATAATACCTAGCATCATCACTAGTCTTAGCTCCACCTCAACCAGGTGTGTCATTCTTGCTATACATTTCAGCCACCAACTTTGCCTTAGGGACCATGTTGGCCCAAAAGAATGAGGTAAATAAGGAACAAGCTATATATTACATTAGTCACACCTTGGTGAGCTATGAGCTCAAATATGCATACATTGAGAAGCTTTGCCTAGAAATGGTATTCACCACCAAGAAGCTTTGACATTACATGTTGAATCATACAATGTATGTCATTTCCAAAGAGAATCCTTTATGGTACATGATGAGTCACACATACCATAATACTCATACCACAAAATGGATTATGTTACTAACCAAATTTGACCTTGAGTTTATAAGTCAAAAATCCGTTAAAGGTCAAGTTATTGTAGATCAACTAGCAGAGGCTCCTCTCCAGGATGATAAGCCTCTCACTATCGAGTTGCCTGATGATGTAATCTTTGCATTATCCAACTCACCAGAACCCAAAGAGCCTAAAAATAAAGCTGACATGACTTTGTTCTTTGATGGTTCTAAATGTGAGCAAGGGGTGGTGTAGGAGTCATATTTTTCACACCATAAGGGGCTCCTATACCCTTATCATTTAAACTTGACTTCCCATGCACCAATAATAACATTGAATATGAGGCTCTCCTTTTGGGTCTCCAAATAACTATCACCATGAAGATCAAAAAGCTTAATATCTTTGGTGACTCCTTGCTCATAGTCAACCAAGTCAAGGAAATCTATCAATGTCGATGTCCAATCTTGAAATCATACAAGGATCTTGTGGATAAGCTATTAGCCAAATTGGAATGGTACAACATCGAGGTAGTCCCTCGATCATCTAATCATTTTATGGATACAATGGCCTCTTTGGGGTCTTTAATTTCATAGAACCCTTCTAATGATATCACAACCATCCATGTCAAAATACTTTTACAATCAATAATTTCATATGAAGCTTCAAATGATGAAGAAGTTATCCACATGATCCAGATTGAACCAAACCAAGATCGATTCTCTCAGGTACATGACTTTCTGAAACAAGCATCCTAGGGGTCCTTAATCCCATAGGGTCCTTCTGATAATGGCATGACCATTCATATTAAGGTTATCTCCCAATCTACATTCATGCATGATGAATCACAATGGGAGCAAGTTGTTCATTCAATCGAAACCCAAGCTTATCAAGATTGGCTCACTCAACTAAAATATTTCCTAAAACTTGGTAGTATCCCTTCGAGATTATCACATGCCACAAAATGAATATTCAAGCAAAAAGTGACCAAATATGTCTTGTTAGGAGATATCCTTTATCATCGAAGCTATGATGGTCTTCTCCTTCATTGTCTAGAGCCCCAAGAATCTGCTTGGGCAATCTCACAAGCTCACGATGGTACTTGTGATGGCCATTTTAATGGCATGGCCATCGCTAAGTGCATCCTTCGAATGGGTTATTATTGGCCCACTATGGAGAAATATTATTGTGCTTACATTAGGAAGTGCATCAAATGCTAACATCATGCTAATATTTTACACTTACCTTCTCAGGCCTTACAATCGATTCAATCGGTATGGCCTTTTTCATAATGGGGCTTTGATTTAATTAGGAAAATCTCACCCCCATATTAGGGCCATCACACATTTATCTTAATAACCATAGAGTACTTCACCAAATGGGTGGAAGCTATCCCTCTTACCACTATGACTGGATCTCGCATTATGGAGTTCATACTCCATAATATCATATGTCATTTTGGTATTCCATCCAAAATTATTTCAGATAATGGGACTCCATTCAAAAATAAATATGTGCATGCTTTAACTTCAAAGTACAATATTCAACACAATTTTTCCACACCCTATTATCCATAAGCAAATGGACAAGCAGAGGCATCCAATAAAATTATAGTTGCCATCCTTAAGAAAACCATCAAGGAAAACCACAAATATTGGCATCTTCAACTACCTCTAGCATTATGGGCTTATCACACTAGCATTCAGACACCCACTAGGGCAACCCCATTTTTACTAGTCTATGGCGTTGAGGCCATTATACCCTTAGAGTTGGAAATCCCTTCATTGTGCATATCATTGCAAGAGTTCATCGATGATGACACCACATGACAAGCTCACCTTGACCAATTGACCCTTCTTGATGAACGATGAGTTAATGCTCTCAAGCACCTTCACATTTATCAAGATCACCTTAAACGAGCTTACAATATGAAATTCCACCTAAGGGAGTTCAAATTTGGAGACCTTGTGCTCAAAGAAAATCAACAAAACTCCAACTTACCACCGCACTTGCGAGACAAATTCATAGTAAACTAGTTAGGCCCATTTATCATCACACAGAAGATAGGGCCAGGGACTTACCATCTTGCTTCTCTTGAGGGTGTTGAGGAACCTAAACCTCTTAACATTCTCCATTTATGAGTATTTCATGCATAACACATAATGCATAAAAAAAAAAAAAAATCAAAATTACAAAAACAACAAAAATTATCAAAAAATTAAAAAACAATTAAAAATATAAAAACACAAAAACAATACAAAACATCAAAAATACAAAAATATTTGCATTACATCATCATGCATTTTATTGCATTCATTGATTAGTTGCATTAGGCATATTCATCCATTACACTTGCACTAGGACAAGTTGTGTTTACATTCTTACAAATGACACCATGTTTGTATGCCAGTCATGAGTCTTAAATCAACCTTATCCATCATCATCATTTGTAGTTTTCCTTATGAGCTTTTGCTTATTAAGAGGTCCTCATAAGATAGGTTAGATACTAGATAAATATCAACAATGATATTTAGATGGCCACTAACTATTTTATGCACACCTTTTAGTTTGCAAAAGCTTATAGGGAAAACCCTCACATAACACATATCATTACCATCCACATTCCCCTTTGTGAGTAACTATGTTTTTCAACACAACCAATAAGTTGCTATAGGGTGTTCACTAGGGTTTTTCAATCATTCAACCATCCCTAGTTTTCTTTTCAGATTTTGTAGAAAGTTATCTTGGCTTTTAGAAGGTAAGGTCTTGCTTTGATAGTACCTTGCATATGTCAAAATCCCAACATAATTTTACACATTTAAAATCCAAGTTTGAACAAGGAAGGATGATACTACAATGTAGTCCTTGCCACCTTAAGTGAAAGGTTTCCCTTGCTCATCCTATTATGTGCATGGTCTAGGATGCTGAGAATTGACAAAAGGACAAGCTCCTCCCTACCCAAGCAATCCCCTTGCTCTTCCACAAAATGAGCAAGTTCCCAAAAACAAAAGAAAATAGTGGTTTTCACCACTAATAAAATCCCTTGCTCCAAAAAGAGTGGTTTTCACCACTATAAAAAAAAAATGAGCAAGTATCCCAAGAAATCAAAATAAAAGAAGGGGGTAATGAGCTTGAATCCCTAGAATCCTCAGTTATTCAAAAGCCATGGGGCAATCTCCATTACAACAATGGGTTGAATGAAACCCACTTGGCAATGGAGTAGCCTTATGCATGGTGATATGTCTATCACATTAGTGACCTTATTTTGTACAGACCAATGTCGGCTTATGGTTGAGCTAGCTTTTGGTGGCTTGTATTGCCTAGTAGTCTAGTCCAACTACGTCCAAACTCAGGATAAGATGACCATAGGGTGATCCTCATTACAACAATGGGTTGCATGAAACCCACCTAGCAATGAGGTAGTCTTATGCATCATCTAATACATTCACTTTGCACACATAGGGATATTGAATATCTGGGTCTTCATAATAGACTTATATCTTTCAGAGTCTTGTGTAGCCAGTATACAACTTTTGATCAATCAACTAGGGTGTTTGAGTCCCATGGAAAACCTTAAAATTTCCCTCATAGCACCTAACTATCTCATCATCATTTGTAGTTTTCCTTATGAGATTTTTCTTATTAAGGGGTCCTCATAAGATAGGATAGATACCGGATGAATATCAAAAATGATATTTAGATGGCCACTGACTATTTTATGCACACCTTTTAGTTTGCAAAATATCATAGGGAAAACCCCCACATCCCACATATCTCATCTCACACATTCACATCCAAATGTATAACTTTTGTGATAAGGTTAACATTTTAATTCATGATTTTTATACATTCTGTGGTGTCTACCATTAGTTTTTTAAACACATTTAGATTCATTTATTATGTTTTAAGCAATTAAAACATACATCCATAATTTGCATTAGAACATCCATATAAAATTTAATGCATCTCATACACACTAGATTTGTCATAACAACAACATGAATTCACATTCATAATCAAATAAACAAATCTAAAACATGCATCTAACATTAGATATCGCATCCATACATACACATATCTAGGCATACATCTATGCATCTATACTACAATGTCTGAAGAGAAATAAGGAGCCCCAATAAACTAAATCATAAAAGTAGTAATAATAGAATCAAAAGAAGAAGATAGCAAATTCACACATTACATAATATTTATCCTGGAAACCCTAAACTAGGAAAAAATCAACACAATATTATCTTATTATTGCATTAACTTGACCATCTCCAATACAATAATATTCTCCTTCTGTCTCACTTCAAACCCTAATGCAAGTGCGATATATATAACAAAGCACATGCACAAATTTTACAATATCATGGGCAAAAAAGCATGGGTTCAAATATAGTAAACCTAAAAGCCCATATGGGTCTAAAAATAACTTAAAAACCTTAAAAATTTTGCTAGGGGCTACCACCCCTAGACCCCTGCTTTTCAAAAGGGCTACCGCCCCCGAATCCCTGTTCGAGGCTCGGCCCGACCCCGAATCCTGATGAGTATAGGTACAAAGTGTCTAGTACATTTTAGTGTTATCCTCACTAGAATAACATGGAAAATATTCAACATATTTTCAACATTCTCCTACTTGTTGAATACTTTCCATAGGGGCCAAAAAATGCCATTATCAACTGTCAAGGGGAACCATGCCCATAGATATTCTACACAAAGAATTTTTTTGAGCAGGTACAACCTTTGTTAACGAATCAACAATACTCTTCTCTATATCAACTTTCTCCAATATCACCTGGTTCTCTTCAACCATCTCTCTCACAAAATGGTACTTGATATCAATATATTTTGACTGATCATGAAAACCAGGATTATTGGCCAAAAATATTGCACTTTGACTATCATTGTTAATTCTCATAGCCTTCTGTTTAATACCAACTGTTGAACACAACCTCTGTAGCCACACTACTTCTTTACAGGCATGAGTTGCTGTAATGTACTCTACTTTTGTAGTGGATAAAGCAACAACTGATTCCTTTTTACTCATCCAAATTACTGCCCCTCCAAACAGCCTGAACACATAAACACTTATGGATATTCTCTTGTCAAGATCTCTAGCCCAATCAACATCCATAAAATCTTGTAGAGTTACAATATTATTATCTTCAGAAGTTCCTCCATAATAGATAGCATAATATGTAGTTCCACGCAAGTATCTGAAGATCCTCTTCATAGTAGTCCAATTTTCCTTTCCTAGATTTGACATATATATGTTAACTAATCCCATTTCCTGTGTAATATTAGGTCTAGTACAGACCATTGCATACATAAAACTGCCCATAATACTAACATAAGGAACATGGTGCATTTCTTCAATTTCTTCATTTGTTTTAGGACACTATTCAATAGATAACTTTTGACCAATCAAATATGGAGTACATACTGGTTTACAATCATGCATTCTAAACTTATGTAGTATCAAATCAACATATTTCATTTGATTTAATCTCGATGAGTATAGGTACAGAGTGTCCAGTACCTTTTAGTGTTAGCCCCACCAAAATAACATAGAAAATATTCAACATATTTCTAACAATATCTAGGTATCGCACACATACATCACATAATCTAAGCATAACATCTATCATTGCATCCATACATAAAATTAAAAATATAACATGAAAACATAATGAGCCATATTAAAAGAAATATCATATATATATATATATAAATATAGTACATAATGGTACAAAAATATCTGCAGGCTACAATAGAGTGAGTCCTTAGACCTCACACTCTAAAAAAAAATAGGGAGCATACATATGTCAGGTTAGCCCTGCATCACTACTCTTGCCCCCACCCGTGCCCTCATCCCAATGAGGATGAGAAGATCCACTAGCACATGACCTCTAAGAAAGATCTCAAAGCAACAAAATAGGCTACCTCACTAAAGGCTCCCTTTCCTGGCTATATTCGCTCTTATGAGATGCCCTTGATGAAGCTCACGAAGGTAGCCTACTTCCCAACCGCTCCACCTCATCCTTCAGGTCTAAGATATACTCTCGATCAGACTATCATCGAGCAACATAGCAGGCCACTATCCCTTGTAGCTCTACCACCTATGCTTGTAACCTAGACTCACCATCGGTGACTTGGATACATGCTCTTGTCTACCCTTGAGCTATAATCAAGGTTGTTACCTATGCCTGTAGAGCATCCTTCTCTACTATCCTAACGATCATCTAACCCTAAAGAGCATCTCACTTTGTTGTCCTAGCATCTACTTGTGTCTGTAGAGTGTCTCACTTTGCTATCACTATGTCCAATGCTACCTATGATATGTCCACCTAGGTCTTAAGTAGGTCCCTCTCCTTGAAGAACCTCCTCTATTACTGCCTCCCTCTAGCTAGTTGGTTTTGAAGCACTACCACTGAAGTATCTTGATCTACCAACTATACCTAAAGCAACTACACTTGCACCCTAAGATGCACATTCCCATATTGAGGATACTCCTTGTCATCACCACCCTCATTCTATAGCTCATATACTCCCTCGATGGCCTGGTCCCACTCCCCCCTCCATTCGAAAATGCATTTGTTGTCCTCCATCACCTTGCCTCATCCCCTAGGGCCTCCCCTATCACACCCTCCTCTATTGCAACACCAACTGACATACCCATAGGTCCACCTCCCTACCATAACTGAGTCACCCACTAGGTGTCATAATTTGTAGTAGTACTTGGATCCTCCAAACCTAGCTCAACCAATGATTGATCCACCTCATCACCCAATGACTCTATTTGAGGCCACTCTATCTTAGTCTCTGTCCGTTGATGATAGTAAATGACAGGCTCCTCAGGCACATCCTAGAAAATATTAAACCAACAAGTAACATGAGAGTACTATATGTACTCCCACTCTATACCATGCTACCCAATCAATCATCGACCATGCCTCACATGCCCTAGTTGCTCTACTGCCCTTGTCCATGATGGGTAGTCTCTATAGGACCTCCATATAACTTGCACCGCTATTAGTCCCTCAAAGAACTCTATATAATGTGCTAAATTGCTTGCATGAGGTTGAATCTAACCTATCTCTTGATCATATATCCATTGAGCTGCATATCCTATGTTAGTGTTATCCATATCAACTCGTGGTGACCATGGAAGCCACTCTAGTCGATCAAATTGGATATGCTCCCATGCCTAAACCTGAAGTAAGAAGTTGCAGTTCAGTTTGTGCCTACCTTGGTGCCTAATCCCATAGAGTTCATCATACAAATGAGCAAGTAAAGTTCTTCCCCATACCATGATCGACGGATCTCGAGTATTGCACTCTATCATATCCTATACCAAATTGAGGAGGTTCCATGGGAACCTTACTCCTAAGGAGTTAGGCAGTAAGATGTTCGATATTATGAGCATCAATACTACATACCTTTGAGTGAACACCCATGTAGTGTACCACACTTCAAACAATACTCTATCGCTATCCATGCATTGTCATGCAACCTTCGTCTCTACACAAAATACCCTCTACAATACTCTACCCTATTGAATAAGGGGAGTGGATATGATCAGATGTCCCTTAATCAAAACATGAAGAATTTGGTACACATCCTCCAAGGTGACTATCATCTATGCAGTCAAGAGGTGAAAAGTGTTAGTCCAACTATCCCATCGGTTAGCTAAGGCAGACATATAGACCTGATCTGACATCATCACCTCTAGTCAAGTCACTTACTTGAGGCCAATTACCTCAAGCCATTTCCACTCATCATCAGTGAGGAGTCCTCGCACCATATCAAACAGTGTGGGAACTCTATAATAGGATTTTAAAAGCTAAATACAAACAATAAACCAATCAGGAAAAAAAATCATCAATCATACCATCGTCTTGGGCCAATATGGTCTACGAGCGAGATCATCTCACCTCGAGATGGCTACCGCAATGATCAAAATTTAATCATTATTTTTCAAAATGTAGTTGTCCCACCCTGGGACGACTTCCAAAACCCCAAAGGGGAACCATATATGCCCGATACGACCCTAAATTAGGGGCAAAAACATGTAAAAACCAGAAAAAAAACAAAACAAAAACCAAAAAAATAACCTACACTATATTTCCTAATCTAAGGTGTGTTCTTTATCTTAAATTTTAGGTGAGGTTCATTATCCACATTAATTAGTGAGGTTCATTTTAAAATTTCCAATAACAAAAGAAGGAACAAGGTGTCTACCTTCCTCGCTTCGACTCCTCCACTAGTCAAAGCCTTGGGCTAATCCATCGTATGAATGAGTAGGAAATTCAGTAGCATTCCATGTCAGAATTTGCTCTCCTCCTCCTCACATATCCTTTTTTCCAACTGCCAATAGTGCAAATGATGTAAAAAATTTGGAAAATTTATTTTTATATTTTTCAAATTTTGTAACCGACCCTATGGGAGGTGGTTGTATTCAATGCGATCATCCTATCCTGAGATAGCCCTGTAATTTCCAAAATGTAACCATTCTACCCCTAGAAGACCTTAAAATCATGAAATTTGCAAGAAACCCGTAAACATTTTTAGCACCAAATAGGGCACTCAATAACACTTAATGGTCTATCTTAATTTAAAAAATCCAAAAAATAACAAAAATATTTTAATCAAAACTCTCAAGTGATCTCGTACCTAGTAATTTCCCCTATACACCTAGCGGTTGCAACGATTAATTATCCATGCAATCTAGTTGGATGGGTAGGCTACCATAAGGCCACTTGAACAAAAATAGCTCCAATCATAAATAAAAGTGTTATCATCTCAAATATCTAAGATTACCATGTGGGTGGACTGCTCCAAGGATTAGAGGTGTACATTTCTATTTCCATTTAATTTCAAGTGATCATCGAATATAGTGATTTACCTCACACCAAAATTGAATTGCTATTTTCTCAATTTCCTAAGAAACCATATGGTTGGAATGATCCAAGGGATAGAGATGTACACTTACCAGTAATGGTCAAATCATATTTGTAAAGGGATTCCCCCTTTCACATTTGCGACAGTCCTAAAAAACCCAAAACAAGTCATCTTGGTCAAGCGACTCTTCGCTTTCATCACTTTCCATATTCTCATTGACTCGTCACTTGAGGGGGTAGTCATATAATTATAGAATTTATAATCAAAATCAATAAAAAAACACTTCCATGCAAATCACATTCATTCAAGAAGCATTACCAAAAACTATCATACACTTCCCTATTTGCTGGGGAAAAATCAAAAATATCAAAAAAATGCTTGGTATGGCTGAAAACCTCAAACTTGTAGAATCACCTACCCAAAAAAATTTCAAAGTACCAAGATCAGGTATGCCTAAAAGCCTAGACTAAGTCTCTATCTTCGACTGTAAGGTTTACCAAAATTAAATCCACCAACAAGTTGGAAGCAATGATTCAAATAATGCATGCTCTTTCCATGATTGGGGGCATCTAACATTGACTAGATTAATGAAAATAATCAACCCTCAATTCGACTTTAGGTCATCTATTTTTGCAATGTGTTGTGCTTTCAAACAACATATCCCAAAAAGGGGCATCTGTAGATACCTAAAACACGTTATATTGAGGAACCTACATATATGGTCACATTTTAAGGCCATATGATCCACCTTGGGCAGCCTTAGCGCTTAATAGTGGTTCTCACCACTCAAACAAGGGAAAATTTTCCTTTGTAGCAGAGATCATCTCACCTCGAGATGACCTCTAACTATGATTGTCTCACCCCAAGATGACCTGCAGTCATGACCGTCTCACTCCAATACGATCGCACCTAAAGCAAGTTTATGTGCTACAGTTCAAACGGTTACATGCCAACCAAGCACAACAATTTCTTGATAATGGTTCTTGGTAATGATTTATTGATTTCAACCATTTCTTGGCTTCTCCAAAAAGCCTTGGACTCCCATTAGGAAGTCTATTTAAAGGTGCCTACCCTTCATTGAAAATAGATAAGTTTTATGCGTCAAATTGCTATCAAATTGAATAACTAGAGGGATATCACTCTCATAAGTAATGAAATGCTATCAAAATTTAACCATGGAGCTTCCAAGCATGAAAATGGATTATTTTGAAGGTTGAATATCGGATTCGCACCTCTTGCAACATTCAACGCTCTTTCTTTGTGTCAAATACCACCATTAAGTCATTCTTCATAAGTGCACCCTTAAACATCAATCCCACAGATCAAACCCAACATCACCTCACATAGGTTATGAGAAATTTTCTCATAGTTTAGCGGCCATATCGTCCCAAGATGTTTCGGGTGCCACCGTCCCTCCTAGATATGGTCAACAGGCAAGACCGTATTGTATAGGGACAACCTCCCGAGTTGAGATCCATTTCCTGTTTTATTTCTTTCATTAGATTTAGAAGTATTTCAGTTACCTCTTAGCATAGTTTAATTTCAATATTCATTCATTTGTTTATCGTATTTTAGCTTTCTTTATCATTTGATTTATCATTACTATGGGCCTCATATTTGGAAGGCTCTTCATATGCTATTAATACCTTTTAAGTTTTCTTGTGTGCATATTATAGGTCATTTGCAAGGAGATAACAACATAAAGATTCATATTACATCATCCTACATTGAAAAAATCATGAGAAACTTGTCCCTCATCAATTTGTGAGCATGCAAAGAAGATCATGTGTACTACATCCAAATGGGCTATAATTGTATTTTATTGTATCAAGATTGGTAGCAATCCCTAAGAGGAATTTTCTTGTAATATTCTTAGAAAGATCAAAGCATTATTAGTAAAAGGGCACCGTCCAATAATTTCTTTATCTAGTTCTTTATTTGTATGGTTACATTTATATTAGCTACATCTCAATCTTGCATTTCTTTGTATGAATGTATGGTCTTTTTAGCATACTTCAAGGTTCAACTATCTAGGAAAATGTGATAATCTCCTCCTTGGACAACTAATATAGAGATAAAAATAAAACATTGGGGTAGGTTTTTGAGTATTACACCAAATTGATAGATAATACATTTTATCAAATCAATAATATGGATGGATACTTCAAAGGAATTGACATAAAAATTAATTTGAAGTCAGAACAAATGATGAATAATACTAAGAAAAGTGCACTTGTATAATTTGATGGGTATTGGAATGATGCGTTCCTATTTTGAAAAATATAATGAAGAAGTATTTAGCAAGTTTGTGGGATTTTTATCGATTAAAAGGTAATTCCTAAAACTTGCATAATGCTTGATGCAAGGATACTTGCATGGACAACCCAATTTGGAGTTCCTCAATACATAGATGAAGATTTGGATAAAGTATCAATGAAAGGATGCTAGAGGAAAATAAGTTATTGGAGTTGTTTCTTAGAAAGGTATTGGCCTACCTACTTTCCATTTCTGAAAAAAATCTCATATCATTTGTTTTTTTCTTGTCTTATTTCATATAATTGGTGTGTTTAATTGTAAATTGTAATTAAGGAGAATAAAGTTAATTTCTAAACTAATAATATAGGAGAAATAAGTAGTAAGTAGTTGAGTTGGTTATCCTTATTAGCTAACAAAATTTTGTATAAAATGGATGAAAGGAAGGAACAAAGGGCTTCAAATCTAATTTTTGCTAAGCATATTGTTGTTAGCATCTTGATGTAGAGTTATTGATGAAATCAAATAACACTATTCTTAAATTATCAAATACTTGTGCAATATTGGTATTTCTTTCTTTAAAATTTGTTGTTCCTGTTGAAAGATATTTATGTTTGTGCTAAGACATGATTTTTTATTTCAAGTTTACTTAAATCTAATGGTTTTTTAGAATCCTTAGGATTTAGTGATGAATCTTCCAAAATCCCTTATCCAATTTTCCATTGCATGCATTTGTATTTACAAGATTTTCAAAGCATATAAAATATAAATATTTATTTTATATGAAGGAGCCACCCTTGCAAAAAATTATGAAGAGTTTCAATTATCATCTATATTTACCTCTAAGTTCAACTTATTCTATGAAGGACCGAATTCTAAACCAACATCCTAATATTTTTATACACCATTTTTATCATCAATTTTTATTCTTATTTATGGGATTAGCCCTCCTTCTTGTTAAATATTATGATACGTATTTCTATTTTTCCATATATATATTCCTCTAGGTTTATTTTTCTCTTTGCTTCTACATTGTGTGTCTTCCTTTTTGTAAAAATTCCATTAACACATTCATTATCATAAATATCTTCCATTTTTTAATTTTTTCATAACATATCTTATCATCTATAGGCTATGCTGCCCTAAAGAACCTAAAATGTAAAGAATGGCCTCAAAAAAACTTTTTTCTTTTTGTTTCCCTAGAAACCCTAAAGTGCAAGGGTCATCCTAAAGATCCTAAATTGCAATGAATATCCTCCACACCAATTTATTTATTAGTCTACCATTGAAATATAGAGTGCAAGGGATAAACTCTATACTACATTCATTTTTATGCGAGTAGATGATTTTTTACTTCTTGAGGAAAACAAATATGATTTATTTGGATTAAAATTGACCTTTTACATCTTCTTTTATTTAAAATTAACTCTCATATCTTCCTTTGCACCTTTTGATCCTTTAAACTCCCACATTGTTATTTATAATCCTTTTCATCCTTCTTAGTTTCTCCTAATTTAGTTTCCAAATGCATAGTGAAGGTATTTTCCATTTAATGGGGCAAAGAGGATTTATTTGCCTCAATTTTGGCAGTGTAAAATCCTTAACATGATCCAACTTCTACTACAATATGATCTCCTTGAATCATATTGGATTTTTATCTCATGACCAAAATTTTCCATCTCTTTTCCAATTATTTTTGCTTTACAATATCTATCCACATGTCTAGTCTCATGTAACATTGAAGATAATGAAATGCAATGTTTTCATAGTTAAACTGTTGGTTCCATTATCTTAATTTAAATTTAATAATAATATATTATGGTAAAGGTTTTAAAATATTCTTGGTATCACATACTAAAGTATACATGACATGCATTTGCTCTAAATAGTGTTTCCCTCTTGAATAAAATTCCCTATAAGATTATCAATATTCTTCAAAATATATAATTAATAAACTGATATGTAAGTCCAAAAAGTATAACCCATATTAAAATCATTTTCATAGTTTCTGTAGCCATAAAACAATTACCACTCCATAGTCTTAAATGCAACCCATTTCTCCCCTTAAACCATGGTCCATCGAACATTATTTTATCTATGACTATAGAGAGGTTATGATGAGCAACAAAATCCTTTTGAAGAAAAATTATAAAATAATATGAACTAAATCCTCATTTCTATTGAATCCACTTTTGAACCTTGGAATAAGATGACCAATATCCATTGAAATTATATATTGACTATATGTTTTTTTAAAATATTATGTCTTGTTTGATCATCTCATCCTTCATAATCGCTTCCAATGAAACATAATTTTTCTAAATAGGAATTACCATAGATTTTTTCTTCATTTTATTCCCAAATAGACATCCTTCTAGTTAGTTATTCCATTACAACTTTTTTCCTTGTTACTTAGCTTTTCCTTGTAAGAATCCTCCATCTTTTAAAATTTTACAAAGATATAGATAAGAAATTTGAGTGCAAGGCTTATTCCTTGCATGCACTCTATGATCGTACTTAGATGTTAAATTTCAAACCATATGATTAAAATCTTGGGTTATAGTATGAATCTTGTCACTCCTCACCACTTGCTCTAAACCTGTTGGGCATTCGTACTCATTATATTTCATAAAATGGTATGAAATAAAAAGCTTCATAAGATGCATTAAAAAATGCAGTGATTATTATTATAAACAATGCCTTCAGTATAAGGATAGGTGAATTTATCAATAATAGTAAAATTAAGTTATAAAAGAGAAGCATAGAGAAGATTTATAATATTAGAACCTATCCCCCAATTTAAAATAATTTTAATATTACAACTGTCCCAAAATAATATATATATTTTTAAATTAGTTTCTTTCTTCAATTAGTTATTTTATTTTATTTTTAATATCGTTATATATATATATATATATATATATATATATATATATATATATATATATATATATATATATATATATATATATATCCAGGTGTTGTAGGTGAGTTGGAGAGGAGAGGGAAATCCTCCAAGGGAGGTCCCAGGTTCGAATCTCCACCCTACCAAAAAGTTGAATTGGGTACCCAAAATCCAATTGATAATGTTGGTGCGGGCAGGGCTAGGTGCGACCCCTAGGTGACTTTGATGGTGTAGAACCCCCTATTCATGGTCTCTTAGACCAAGGCAGCCTCGAAAGGGTTTTTCGCTTAAAAAAAAATTATCATTATATATAAAGAGAAGCTTATGATACAAAATTCTTACCCAAATCCCATGGGTAAAATCATAAGATATGATTTATCATTGTTTATCTAAGCCAAGCTCTCTTTTAATATAGACTATCCTATGCTCAGTGAAATAAGTAATATATATAATATGTATTACTGCTAAAAAATTGAATCTCTTTATCCACATGTAGCACATAGGAATAATTACATTAAAAATCAATAATGTGTAGCACCAATGGGTTGTAGCCCTATTGAAATGTAGCACTAGTTAAATAGCTCCAATTGTATGTAGCACCAACATCTTTTAGACTTTTCTTTGTCACTCTTGTACTATTTTGTAGCTCATGTGAATCACGCTACTCCTTTACTAGTAACTCCTTTTTTAGCAATGTCAAAATATCTTATTTTGGTCTTTCCATGCTCTATTTGAACTCCATTGGAAATTTGATCATCCTTCTTGTTAAAGTTTCTTCTCACATTTACAAAACTTCTTGATTTGAAATGTATGCATATTTTTTTATTCTCCTATAGAATCACATCTAGAATATCATTGATATTTCCACATTTCTACTCATTGTTTCAATGACCAATTTTGAATCTCCATATACTATCAGTTCTAACCACTCTTCCAGCTTGGAAAATTTCAATCCTCTATTCAAAATAATAGCCCTACAAAATTGTTTAAATTTACTTCTAATTCTTCAATTAAATCTACCAATACTATGCTTGAATCATACATTATAATACCTCTCACTCTCATTGTCTCAATTTATTTTTTAATGCCCCATAAAAAAATAGATGGTATGCTCCAGTACTAAATCTTGGGGTCTCATATTTCTTACTTATCTGCTTGTTTACAAATGATGTTTTTAGAAGTTGAACTATACTTTTGAGCTTCCACCAGTGGGTCTTCATTCTCAATCCTAGTTCTATTGGCTTTAATTAAGAGTTTGAGGATTTCTATAGAAAATATTCACCCAAAGAATACATATTTTTATCTCAAAATATTACTATATTTTGAGCTTTCCATATTTTCATAATATAATTCATGGTAGTACTTCCCAAATTAACTTTATTGTTGATTTTCCATCTTTGTAAAAAGGATAATTAGTGTCCCATTTGGTTAAAAATTCCTCACACTCCTTAATTTTGGAATGGATGTCAAATATGAAGCCCAATGCTTTCCACATGAAATTCTAAACTTGATTCAATATTTCACATAGAATGAACAAGTGTTCAATATCTTCTTCCTACTTCTTACATAACATACATGTTGTTGGATTTTTAAGGCTTACTACCATAAAATATCACAAGCCCCAATATAAAAGAGCCACAATATTAAAGGTCAAAAATATTAATATAATGAGTAGAATATATTAGCAAATTAATATGTATATCAAGGCCTATATAATACTAAAAATCACATTTACTTATATAATTAAATATGAATGTCAATGGCCTAAGTCATTCATGAACTATACATGAATAAAACTCAAAATTTGTACACAAGTTTTATTTATTTTTTGTATCTCTTTACAATTTAGTAATATAATATTCAAATTACCAGATTGCTTCTCATGGAATATTTTCTCCATAATATAGTCATAGTAATGTGACTCTTTAAGTACTTGACTATTGCTCTCCATATGACAAGTCCCATGAACTTTGGCTTATTATATTGCCACTTGCATTCTAGACTCTTCACTTTCTTTCATTATCACTTGAGTCTATGACACTTGCATAACTCTACAAGACTCTTACACTTCTACACCTACTCCTAATCCAAGATACTTGTGCACATCCTCAAATTACATATTTGCGCTCTTACATACATGACATTGGTGTACATTCTCTCAATCTACACTTGCACTCTAACACTTGTGCATTTCTTGCACATCATACTTTTACATGACACTTGTGCATTTCCTGCACATTGACACTTACATAAAAGGGGAAATATAAATCAAACATCTAAAATAAAGACTCAATCCTGATATATTACATATATACTATAGTACCATGAAGATACATAAGCATGTACCATATAACGTAATATTCCTCAACACCCCCTTGTATTACATGATTTTGTTATTAAAGATTTTAGTCTTCAATCTTGGTCTTCATATATGTCTTCAATATTTAAATGACCTTGCATTGTTCTTGAATATTCTTGCTTATGAATTTGCATCTCTTATTTTTCCTCTTTACTTTCTTGATCTTCTTCTTCTATTTCTTATTTGATTATTTTTAGTCATGGTCTTGATATTACCTTGTCTTTATGAATTTTTGTATCATGTATCTTGATGTTCTATAGCATTTGCAACATTAGTAATTATTTGAAAAATGAACATCTTCAAAGAGTTTTACTATAAGAGCTTTGAATTCATTTTCTTTAGATGTTTCTTCTAATTCTTGTATTTCATGAATTTCTTGAACTAAGTTTCCTTTTTTATTTTCTTCTCTAAATTGTAGTTGAGGTTGTTGTTGATGTCCATATTGGTATTGAGGATGATATTGATGTTGTTGATATTGATATTGAAATTGTTGTTATCATCATCGAGGATTATATTGATACTAAGTTGATATTACCTTTGTTATACTGGTTTATTCATTTGACTTCTTTAATCCACATGATTTCCTTTGATTATATCTACAAAATTTTGTACTATGGCCATTTCTCTTACATATATGATAGAATATTGAATTTCATTTAGATCTGTACCTTGATGTTGTAGCAATATTACTTGACACATTTTCTTTAGATACTAAGGAATTATTAGTTATTTCATATTTGACAAAGTTCTATACTTCATATTCCTGAATAATATTGACTAAGTCATCAAATATAGTCTCTTTGCTTAGAACTTGTAAAGAAGTAACCAAATGTTTATAACTTTATGGAAGTGCTCTTAGTGTTACTTGAGCAAGAAAATTTTCTTTTACCTTTTCTCCTAGATTTAATAGTTTTGCTTTTATATCTTCTACTTTTTGAAGAAAGAATTCTATACTTTATTCATTATTAACCTTTAAGGAATAAAGCTGGGATTATAAGTTTAGAATTGTAGATTTGTTTTTCCCTTCGAATATTTTGCATAATGTATTCCATGCATCTGTAGAAGTTTTTGCTCTGCTTAAGTATGGTTGTATTTCATCAATTATTCCAAATGTTATCAACATGAGTGCCTTTGCATCACCTTCTTCAAATTTTTGTATTTCTCTTTCATCCTCACTAGGTTTTTTCTTTGTTTCACTTACTATATCCCATTTTTTTCTACAATAAGAATTGATTTTATTTTGTTCTTCCATGATGCAAAATTTGGTCCTTTCAAAAGTTGATATTTAAAAAGAAAATTTTTATTGTTTGACATAATGGAACTCATTCAAATTTTTGAAATCCTTTGAGGTAGTAAACCTTATATCTCCCAAGTTTAATAAGTATATGAAATTTGCAAATTTTGAATGTTCTAATACTTTGATCTAGATAACCTTTTAACTCCCTACATTAATTTTGCAAAATTTCAAATTTTTATTTTTCTCAAAAATTTAAAATTCAAATAAATTTCAAAACTTTAAAATCCCTCAAATTTCAAATATCTTAAAAAAAAATTAAGCTTAAAAAACTTTAAACTTTAATAATCCTATTATTAATCCTTATCACTCCAAAAAATCAAAATTAAAAAACTTTAAACTTAGTAGAAAGCCTTATGTCTCCCACTTGATAATTAAAGCTTTAAAAAACTTTTAACTTCATCAATAATCAAGGCATCTAATTAAGTTAAGGTAATAATGCATACCTTATATTCCACCTTGCTTATTGTAATGTCTATGACATTCGCAGTGAATCTAGACATTTCAACATTTGCATGTAACTTGACTGGCATGTTAGAAAAACACGAGTCGTTTCTTGCAGTCAAGCGTTATTCTAGAAGTAATGCTTTTCTAGCTTGATGTTATTTTGTACGACTTACCAAAAATTTTATCGCACTTTCCTCAATCTACTCATTGTTGTGCTTAATTGAATCTTCAAGTGAAATTATGGTTTATCTTCTTTTTTTACTCTTGGTTGTTTTTGTTACTAAAGCACTTGAGAGCTATTTTTGAAGCAATAGCTTGCTATTCTTTGGATAATGCACCACTATTTGTTCCTCATTGTTCTCTGGATATTGCACCATTCATTGTTCTCTAGACACTACTCCTTTTGTTGTTACCTAGATACTGCTCTATTGTTCCTTTGAATGCTTCTCATCCTCTTCTAAAATGGATGTTTTGATAAATATTTCTTAGGATCACCTCTATTTTCTTATCTATTGCATGATCACTTAGTGCACTTCACTCTTAGGTAAACACCTCTCCTATATGGGTACAAGAGAATGCTTCTCCTATGAGTATTGTTAGAATATGTCACTCTCAAGCGATCTCTCTGCTTCTTGAGCATTATTAGAATGCTTAACTTTCTCTTAATATAGCACTTCACCTTAGTGATTGAAATCTCTTATCATAGTGCTTCTCAAGCATTGTAAACTGTAGTTACTCAATTATGTAGACTAATTCTTGATATCTTGAGCTCTACACTCAATGGACTAAGCTTCCTTGCTTATGCTCCTTTGATCACGCTGCTCTTGAATTTATTTTCCAATATATGAATGAACTAAGCTTCCTTAACTATGTTCCTTTGATAACTACACTTTACAGATGTTGCTCTTAATGTTCTCTTGTAGTATATCAAGCTACTTCCAACATTCTCTTGATACTTGAACATATCTTTAATTCTATTCCACTTTTATCAAGTTTAAATGCTTCAAATGCTTATGTAAAGCTTTGAATGCTTTTACTATAAATTGCTAATATGATGCTTGGTGTCTTCTAATATTTGTTTATTCTTCACTAAAATATTCTTCTTATGCTTGGTCTTCTCCAAGCTCTAGTGCTTCTTCTCTAAAACACTTCTCTTATGCTTGGTCTCTTCCAAGCTCTGTTTCTTCTACACTAAAATATTCTTCTCTTATGCTTGGTCTCTTCCAAGCTTTGATGCTTCTTTCATTGAGTTAGAAATTTATCAGGCTCGAGTTATTATACTCTTATGCTTGAGTGATTTTGTTCTAATATTGGACTAAAACCAACCCTCTATATTATTTTCCCTTAACTTAGATCTTTATTGCAAATTTTATTGCTTTATGTTTTTAGCTACAAAATAATCTTCAATATTACTAGAAAGTAACTATTTTATTCTTTTATCAAGTACCATTAGCTCAACTGGTTATATTCCTCAACATTCAAGGAGGAGACCCAGGTTCGAATCTTGAGGAGCAATACATGGATAATATCCAAGCTTTGTTGTAACACCTCTATGTGGTGATGATGTAATATGGGTGGGGCCAGTTTCAATCCCATATAACCAATAAAAAACTATTTTATTATTTCTAACTCTCAAAAATATTTTTGATTTCTAGAAGTTTATATTACTTCTCACTTATATGGAAGCTATGATGCTTCCCTATTATCTAGAAGTTATAATACTCCTCAACTATATAAGAGTTTTGATGCTCTTCAATGTCTTAGGTCACACCTAAGAACTAAAATATGATTCTTCTATTTTATAAAGAATCCAATGTCAATGTCAAAGTGATTATGAATGTCCCCGAATAACCAATTTTCTTCTAAGTTGGTTCTCAATCTATCAATGTCCAAATTTTATTATAAGTTGGCCCTTTCTACCCATGTAGCCGAGTCCTAGTCTTCACTAATTTTCCTTCAAACAAGTGGAAATACCCTAGCATCCAAATTAGGGGACTAGTCCTTGTCCCCTTAATTTCTGTAGACACCAAAATCTAGGCATTTACAACTCACCACATAATTCTGCATAATAAAATATATGCCTAGGTATAAACTTAGGTATATTAATTCATGTACACTTCACCCACATTGCACACCACAATTCTGCATAATAATATATGCCTAAGTCTAAACTTAGGCATAAAAATCCTGCACATTATCCTATTTTCTAGATTTTAATAAATCTGGAAAATCCCCCTAGGATACCCTGCCTACCCACTAGACATGTGTCCTAGCCACCTCACCACCCCACCTTGCCACATCTCACACACCCTTGTCCCCTTTGTCCCTTCACATGGGACAACCCTTACACCTCACTCCACTTGCACCCACATCACCCTAGTTAAGTGAGACACCCTGGGTGACTCACTCTAACTGCCCCTCCATTTGGCAGCCCAGGATTGCCACTTGGCAGCCTTGGCTTGCCACCTCTCATTTCCCTCCAAAACCTAAAATTGCCTATAAAAGCAACACCATTCCATCAAGCAAGGGGGCTGGAAAATACGTCGTTACGCTATCAAAATCATTGCAGGGAATCACCAACGATCATGGAGTTCGAGCCATCGAGGTCCCGGATCTGAGTTTCGAGGTTTTCTGCCATCTCTGCACAACCGCGCATCCATGGTTACATAGTCCCAACCATAGGCCCTATTTTCTAAACCACATACCCATGTTACACAGTCACAACCGCAGACCCACGGTTCTACAAAAACTACCAAACTTGTTTTGGCCATATCTCCCTCATCCGGACTCGGATCGAGCTAAAATTTTGAGGGTAGGTTCCTGACATCCCCTAGAACATCTCCACCAATTTTTAGGCCATTTGGAGTAGCAAAGATTAGTAAGTTATTCATTTTTTAGCAAGGCATTTTTAATTACTATTTCTATGTTTTCTGCAAGCATTCCTTCAAGGGTTTTTATCTATACTTGTTTCTAATCATGTATACAGGTGCTACTGACTCTTGTTTGAATTTCATGTGTGTAGGATATAGGTATTTGAAGAGCTATTGAAGCTAGGAGTGGCCCATCATTGGATACTCAAGCCCACTCACCAATTGGATTGGAGCGAAAGAAGACCAAAGACACCACCAATAATTTGATTAGCCAAAGGGGTTTTTCCCTCTTTGTGCTCATTGTATCATGTGAAAGCAAGCATTCACTTATTGTAATCATACCCCTATGCACTTGGGGCAAATCACTTGTAAAAAGGAGACTAAGGCTCCAATAAAATTCAATACAAAATCCTTTAATTCTACAATTGCTTGTTTTCATTATTTTACTTGCAAGGTGTTGTCTTATTTTGCTTACAAAATGGCGATCACGGTGGGACCTCCCAAGGGTTCCATTTTATTTTGCCTTGCTTTATTTTAATCTTACTAATCTCTGTTTGCATGTACAGGTGTTAAGGATTTAAAACACAAAATTTGAATTTAATTGTGAACTTTGCATCCCTGGTTTACCTTACTTTGAGGAAACCTCTTTTTTTAAATGTGGACCAACGGTTGAAAGCTAGAAGGAGCAGCAAAAGGAACACAGGTCTGTACCCTGTGCCATATTTTAAAATTTTTCTTTAATGCTAGTTTTAGGTTGCATTTAAGTAGATTAAGAGTCTTAGTCCTGTATGCCTTTGTTTGCATTTAGGTCTTAGGAATAGAAAAACTTACTTAAATATTGCATTCATATACGAAATAATAAAGGGAAATAAAATGAGAATTGGCATATGCATAGTAGGGAACAATCATCTTGCATATACCAGGTTAGAAATAACCTAGGTATTTCTTTTTTGGGGTTTGGGCCTGTATTCGGCTTTATTCTATTGATAGAAAGGACCCACACACCCATGATTGGGATTTCCCCAAACGCGCATGTGCGGTTGGCAAACCATGTACCCACGGTTTACCAGAACTAACCGCTCACCCACGGTTAGCCCTATTAAATAGAATTTGGCTGAGTCTTACCTAAATTTGCAATTTTACCCCTGATATGATTTTGTCTACTATTCTATGTCTTTCCTACTTTTTGCATTAGGCATAAAAACATAATTGCATGTTATATTTGCATCGCACAATAGAAAACAAAACCTTCACACACACACGTATAATTAAAACATTGGTCCAATTGGATTTCATCACCAACCCCCAATTCAGACCGGTGACATTGGAATTCATCTCCTTCCATCGGCTTGCCCCCTAGATCATCCTTAGATAGGATAAAAGCACTCTTTAAGCTGGTATAAGTCATTGGTGTTCAAGTTGTCTCCCACTATTGGAACGATTGTTGAATCAGAGTGGAAGAGCTAGGCGAACCCCCCACTGGGATTTAAGCGGTGTACCCTAGCCTCTTTTGAGAAATCACGCTTGGTGCTAGTGTTCTTAATCACCATATTCATTGAGTTCTATTATTCTATTCCAAAAAGAACAAAATCTCTTCAAAAACTTAAAAAAAAAAACACACAAAAACACACAAAAAAAAAAATTCAAAAACTTAGTGCAAACTAGGGTCAAACACTTTGTATGTTTATTTGCTTGGCATGTTGTATTGCATTGTACTTTCTTTTTCATTCACATAGATTGCATATTAGCGTATGGTAGTAACTCATAGTCAAGCAAGAAAATTAGCATTGATCCAGAGTCAGTGGTCCTCCTCCATGGCAACCCAGTCTAGTGAGGCCCCTAACACTTCGGTGCTAGGGCAAGTCAACATGCCCTCTACTATGTCCCAAAGCCTAAATGTAGGACCCTCTAGCGGTGCCCCCATTTCAAACATAGATATTATGCATAGGGCTACTCACACCGCTATTCCTGAGACTCCTAGGAGTGAATCACCTACCATAACTGATGATCATGTCACACTTGTAGACGTGGATGTAGTTAGGATGTACCTGAGTGCAGCTAGAATGGTTTTTCCATTGCTACCACCGCTTACCATTCCACCCCATACCATCCCATCATTCCATCAGGAAGTCACCTTCCCACACCCACAATAGTCTAGCCAAGCCTTTTCGAATCCACTTTTTGAGCACACTGCTACCACCATAGCCCATACTCATTCATCATCATCTAATCAACCTCCCATCATCATACCAAATCAACAAGTCATTTGCACCAACCCCCTTTATGAAGCACCCATTAGTGTTGCTTCACAAATCCCTATGCCCATTCCATCCATAGCACCCATAAGCACCATGGTCCATAACCCCCCTCCTTCAGTAGCAATGCAATCTTCCACTTACCCACCATCAACATCCCATCAACCCCCCACCTTCTTCACCCAAGATCCATCTTGGGTGTTGCGCCCCCAACTATAACCATACCTACACATCCAATCAATCACATGTATGGTGCTTCATCAACACAACACACCATCATTCCACCATCTCCTCATCAACAACTACCATTTCACCAATGCACTATGCTCATTTTACAACAAATCTTGAACCGCCTCACAAGCATTGAGCTACAATTGAGTCATCATCAACTTCATCAAAATCACCCACCTCAACAACCTCATCAACCTCGTCCACATGGCCAATCTCATCCAAATCATCAACCCCGTACTTGGACCCCTCTATCCGAGCCCATGTCAATCATCTTTCAAAAGCTGTAGGATGCAAAAACAATCATTTTACCTGACATACATCCTACAGATACCAAAATACATAAACCTAGGTCATATAGGGAAGATCGTTATTGTCTCTATCATCGACAAGTGGGCCATGACATCAATGATTGCAAAGCCTTTAAAAAGGTGGTCCAAGATCTTATCGACAAGGGGGTCTTTTCCATCGAAAGTCCACTCATCGTATCTGATCAAAACCCTGATAGTCAACAAAACCATTGTGGGGATACTCAAGGCATCACACCTTCCCCAGCTCCCACCCACATGGGAAAACCCAAAACCAAACCTTCCCCATGCTCACCAGGCACAAAACATTGTGGGGATACTCAAAGCATCACACCTTCCCCATGCTCACCAAGCATAAAACATTATGGGGATACTCAAGGTATCACACCTTCTCCATGCTCACCAGTCACCAAACAATTTGGGGATGATTAAGGTATCACATCTTCCCCATTCAAAAAAAAAAAATCTCCAAAGGAACCAAATCCCTTTGGTCAATTCAATCCACAAGGCCCCAAAGGGGACACCCCTTTGGTCAAATCAAAAGAAAAAAAAACTCCAAAGGGGGTATCCCTTTGGTCAACTCCATTCAAAATGCCCCAAAGGAACCTAACCCCTTTGGTCAAAACTCATCTCAAAATGCTCCAAGGGAGGCACTCCTTTGGTCACATACAATTCAAAAGGCTCCAAAGGAACCAAACCCCTTTGGTCACATTTTTAGTTCAAAAACACCTAAAAAAAAAAAACAAATAATAAATATAAAAAAATAATAATAAATACAAAACACAAAAATATGTTCATACACATTGCATTTTTAATACATCGCATTCAAAATCCCACTTTCATTGCATTCACACGTTCCACTTTCATTGCATTTGCACATTTGTATCATTTACATCCATTCATGTCGCTTACCATATTAATTGTCATCCACTCAGGTTAGATAATTGTTCATTCACTAAGTCTTGTTGTCTTAATTAGGGGCACCTACGGTCTAGCATTAGTCCAATTTTGCCATCTAAAACCATGTCAAAATAGAAAAAAAAAATTAAATAGCTGCAATAAAACCCCATAGCAATTTATTTCTTTGGTGGTCTCTATTTTGAGGAATCTCTAGGGGTTTTCGATCACTCAACCACTCCTAGTGATTTAAGCAACCTCCAAAAAATATTTTGAATTCTTTTAGGACCATTGCACATATATACACTAAGCAAATCTTGAGTAATGGGAATTGATTTCAAAAACATTCTTGAACCAAACACAACTTCACATCTTAAAAACATCTTGTGTCAAATAGGGATAACACCATACTTGGTAGGAACCTTGAGGTGAAGAGGGGCATCCTTGCTTGTCCCATTATGCAACATAGTCCATGACAACAGTGGTTTTCACTACTATCACAATTGCTTCTAAATTCAAAAGGTAGAGTAGTAAGGATAAGGTACAATTCTCATCACACTTAGGTTGAGAATCTGATTCCCCAAAGCTCTAAAACTTTTACATCACACACCACTGATTAAATGGGTTGTAAGGATCGTACTACATTTCCAGTCAGACGGTTAAGTAGTCATCCCCAAAATTCAAGAAATCAAAAATAAAAATCATGGACTATGGAGTTAGCCTCCACCGGAGCTATAGACGCTTGATTGGCAGTGGAGTACGCTCATGCATGGTGACATGTCTCTTTTAAAAGAGACCTCTGACCGCTCATACGGACAAGCTAGCTTCTTGGTTCCAACCATAACAGGTCTACCCAATTTACTCAAGATGAGTTAATGAACTCAATTACACACACATTGGTTCTTTATGGTTTAGAGTCATTACCATGCTCTTGATTCGGTAAATGAATTCACTGCACACACATTTGGTCCTAGAAGAATTAGATAATTTGAGAGAGTTTGTTTGATATACTAGGATGTTTGAGTCTTTGCAAAACAATTCTAGATCCTTTATCCTTAAGGCAAACAAATTCATAAGCAAGTTTCCATTCCATACCACCATCATATTGCCACACATATATCATAGTCCATTTCATCCTACAAATTGTGGTCAAACCATAGTATCGTATTGGTGCCCCTGATTAAGCAATAAAGGTAAAGTTTGCTTAACAATGGTACATAACTTATTTGCATGACAATTAATAAGGTAAAACCATTCATTCATTTGCATACATCACCATCAATTGCATTCATTCATAACACATGCATTCATAACACATTCGTTCATAACACATTCATTCATAACACACTCATTTCATCACATGCACTAAAAAAAAAAATTGAACAAACCATCATTACACATGTACATAAACAATAACAAAAACACCAACTAGGGAGAGTTCAAGGTCTTACACCTTCCCCATCAAAAACATCAAACAATCAATCAAGCAACTTGGGAAAGTTTAAGGTCTTACACCTTCCCCATCAATCACATCAAACAAACAATCAAGCAACTTGGGGGAGTTCAAGGTCTTACACCTTCCCCATCAATAACATCAAACAATCAATCAAGCTACCCTAACAATCACATTAAACATTCACATTTCAAATCATATGTTAGGTTCAAAAGGTTGCACCCTTTTGTCAAAGGTTGCACCCTTTGCCTCCCATTCATGAACACAACACATCCAATTCAATTTAGTTTCATGCATTCAACAATTCAATTCACTAGCTTAGATCCCCAAGTGAACCTCGTATCTAGTGATATACTCTAGTCAACTAGCGGTTGCAGCGACTGGTTATCCATGCAATCCGGTAGGATGAGTAGATTACCATAAGGACACTTGCAATTACGTCAATTCAAAAGGATCCAAAGGAACCCATACCCTTTGGTCAAGATTTTAATTCAAAAGGCCCCAAAGGAACCAAAACTCCTTTGGTCACAATCAAACCAAAAGGCTCCAAAGGAAACAAACTCCTTTGGTCACATTCAATTCAAAAATCTCCAAAGGAATCAAACCCCCTTGGCCTTATAAAACTCCAATTCAAAAAGCTCCAAAGGAATCAAACTCCTTTGGTCACATTCAATTCAAAAAGCTCCAAAGGAATCAAACCCTTTGGTCACACTCAATAAAATAAAATAAATAAATCCAAGAGAAACAAACTCCTTTGGTCAATTCAATTCAAAGGCTCCAAAGGTGCCTACCCTTTGGTCAAATCAGTCCAAAAAGCATCAAAGGTACCCAAATTGAAATTCCTTTGATAAAAAAATAAAAAAAACAAAAAAAACCTCTCGTACATTCTTTCCATTTCAAAAACATAAAACACCAAAAACATTTCCATGAATATTTTGTCATACAAAAACATAAAACACCAAAAATATTTCCATGCATCTTTTGTCTTAAAAAAAAAAACACAAAACACAAAACAATCATGCATTCACCAAAAAAAAAACAAAGAAAAAATCCAAAGGTACCTCAATTCCTTTGTTCAAAAACAAATTCAACAGGCTTCTGAAAGAATAGAAGTGCCCTCATCTCAACTCCCTAAGAAGGCCATACGGCTGGACTGCTCCAAGGGATAGAGGTGTACATTTCCTTCTTCCACTTAGCCTCAAGTGATCCTTGTATACAGTAACTTATCCTATATACCTGGTGGTTGTAGCGACTAGCAATCCATGCAATTCGGTAGGATGGATAGGTTACCATAAGGCCCTTGAAAAGTGATTCACCTCATGCAAAAATTGAATTGTTATCATCTCAATTCCCTAAAAAAGCCATATGGCTGGACTGCTCCAAGGGATAGAAGTGCACAATTATCAACAAAGGTCAAAATCATAGTTGAAACAAAAACAAAAACATTTATTTCATTCCAACCATCATCATTTGTTTCATTGCATTCATCATTTCATATCTTCTACATCGACTCATCGCTTAAAGAGATAGACAAAATCAATAAATTTGAGTTTCATAATCAAAGTCAACACTCAAAATACTCAATTAAGCAAATTACGCTCATTAAAATGAGCATCTTTTCTATGATTGGGGTAACACAAGTTGAATTTTATTTATGACCATCTTACACAACTCCCCTTCAAATGCAAATGGCTACAAAAATATTGCAAACCCCACCAAATCATCATCTCGCATCATCATCATCTCAAGTGAACCTTGTATCTAGTGGATTACCCTATACACCTAGCGGTTGCAACGACTAGCAATCCATGCAATCCGGTCGGATGGGTAGCTCACCATAAGGAAACTCATTCAAACATTCAACATCAAATCACTATGACATTAAATCAGCTAGATCCCTAAATATTTGAGCTTAGATGTGTTTAAAATAGATTTGCACAAGGTTATCCTTCAACCCCTTCCATTGGGTCAAAAGTGGAAAACAACCAAAAACAACTTGGTAATAATCAGAAATCACTTGAGTATCAAATTCCCGAATGACTGGTTCCTTGAACCCATCATTTGGAAGGAATTGCTAAAGTCAAAGTGGAACAAGAACTCCAAATGTGGTTAAATATTTTACCATATATTTTGCACATCAATGAAACCAAAGGTAAATTTGCAAGAACACACAAAATCCCAAACTTGGGGCATCAAGTTGGTCAAAATGACATACATTTGCATCACATCCACATCATTCAATCAACCACATCCTTTCATCATCCACATTTGGTCAATCGGCTCGTGGGTTTCATCCTTTACCCATTCTCCAATTGAGGGGGTAAGCAAAAAAAAAAATCAAAATGAAAAATAATCATCCATTCTTGTGTGTCGAGAAGATTTGAGTCCATGCATCCAATAAAGACAGGTGTCATTTATTTTTGCACCGCATTGTGCTTTACACAACACGGTACAAAAAGGGGCATCCGTAGACACCAAAATCTAGGCATTTACAACTCACCACATAATTCTGCATAATAAAATATATGCCTAGGTATAAACTTAGGTATATTAATTCATGTACACTTCACCCACATTGCACACCACAATTCTACATAATAATATATGCCTAAGTCTAAACTTAGGCATAAAAATCCTGCACATTATCCTATTTTCTAGATTTTAATAAATCTAGAAAATCCCCCTAGGATACCCTTGCCTACCCACTAGACATGTGTCCTAGCCACCTCACCACCCCACCTTGCCACATCTCACACACCCTTGTCCCCTTTGTCCCTTCACATGGGACAACCCTTACACCTCACTCCACTTGCACCCACATCACCCTAGTTAAGTGAGACACCTTGGGTGACTCACTCTAACTCCCCCTCCATTTGGCAGCCCAGGATTGCCACTTGGCAGCCCTGGCTTGCCACCTCTCATTTCCCTCCAAAACCCAAAATTGCCTATAAAAGCAACACCATTCCATCAAGCAAGGGGGCTGGAAAATACGTCGTTACGCTGTCAAAATCATTGTAGGGAATCACCAACGATCATGGAGTTCGAGACATCGAGGTCCTGGATCTGAGTTTCGAGGTTTTCTACCATCTCTGCACAACCGCACATCCACGGTTACATAGTCCCAACCATAGTCCCATGATTTCTAAACCGCACATCCACGGTTACATAGTCACAACCGCGGGCCCGTGGTTCTGCAGAAACTGCCAAACTTGTTTTGGCCATATCTCCCTCATCCGGACTCGGATCGAGCTAAAATTTTGAGGGTAGGTTCCTGACATCCCCTAGAACATCTCCACCAATTTTTAGGCCATTTGGAGCAGCAGAGATTAGTAAGTTATTCATTTTTTAGCAAGGCATTTTTAATTACTATTTCTATGTTTTTTGCAAGCATTCCTTCAAGGGTTTTTATTTGCACTTGTTTCTAATCATGTATACAGGTGCTGCTAACCCTTGTTTGACTTCCATGTGTGCAGGATATAGGTATTTGAAGAGCTATTGAAGCTAGGAGTGGTCCCTACATTGGATACCAAAGCCCACTCACCAATTGGATTGGAGCGAAAGAAGACCAAAGACACCACCAATAATTTGATTAGCCAAAGGGGTTTCTTTTCCCTCTTTGTGCTCATTGTATCATGTGAAAGCAAGCATTCACTTATTGTAATCATACCCCTATGCACTTGGGGCAAATCACTTGTAAAAAGGAGACTAAGGCTCCAATAAAATTCAATACAAAATCCTTTAATTCTGCAATTGCTTGTTTTCATTATTTTACTTGCAAGGTGTTGTCTTCTTTTGCTTACAATTTCTACTCAATAAGAACTTTAAAAATAGAGTCCAAGTATGCATTGCCTTCAAAGTGGACAAAATATAAATGAAATTTATAAAAAATAAAAAAATTTAAATATTGATAATGATGGCTAATAAAATAAATTTATAAAAAATGGATAAAATTAGGTGGTGGCTCTGATACCACTGTTGGCTTTTTAAGCCTTACTACCACAAAATATCACAGGTCTTAATATAAAAAAGCCATAATATTAAATGTCAAAAATATTAATTTAATGAGTAGAATACATAAGCAAATTAATATGTATATCAAGGCCTATATAATACTGAAAATAACATTCACTTATATAATCAAATATGAATGTAAATGGCCTAAGTCATTTGTGAACTATGCATGAAGAAAAGTTACAATATTAATTATTCAAAATCTATATACAAGCTTTATTCCTTTTTTGTACCTCTTTACAATTGAGTAATTTGATATTTAGATTACGAAATTGCTTTCTCATGGAGTATTGTCTCCATAGTATAGCCATAGTAATGTGACTCTTCAAGTACTTGACTATTGCTCTCCATATGACAAGTCCCATGACCTTTGGATTATCATCTTGTCACTTGCATACTAGAATCTTCACTTTCTTCCATGCACACTTGAGTCTATGAAACTTGCACACTTCTATAGGACTTTTATGTTTTTTCATGCACTCCTAATGTAAGGCACTTGTGCACATCCTCACATTATATATTTGCACTCTTACATACATGAAACTTGTGCACATTCCCTCAATATACACTTGCACTCTAACTTACATGAAACTTGTGCATTTCTTGCACATTGCACTCTTACATGATACTTGTGCATTTTATGCACATTGACACTTACATAAAATGGGGAATATAAATCACACATCTAAACTAAATACTCAACCCTAATATATTACATATTTACAATTGTACCATGAAGGTACCATGGGGGTACATTAGCATGTACCAAATAATGTAATATTCCTCAACACATACTAACAACCCATGTATAGATTTTTAGCAGTAAGAATTGCTTTGTGAATTAAGATCCACATAAGATGATCAATTTTTGGAATGGATATTACACTCCATAATTTTGTCCAACAATTATTTTTTAGAATTATGTGACCCTATTTATCAACCATAGCCAGTTGTATCATTGTTTGACATGATATTTTCCTATTTTATTTATTGATCTCCATATTATCTGGTCTAGTTCATCTTTGAGTTTGAACTTTCTTTCTCTTAACAACTTTGCATATTTTTTATATTCATTTTTTAATCTCCCATTCCTTCCAATCCTTGATTCTAGATTCTGGCCATTCACTTTGAGACTTGTCGATGTAAAAATAATAATAATTTTTTCATACCTTTGATTATGAAGCACTATCTTAGTTGGTGTAGTTTTAGATATTCACGTATTGGTGGTATGCCATTAATTGCATCTATCCAACACTTTTTTTTCCATGATTTACTATGGATCAATATCATGGTGAAAAAGTATCTTAGAGGTAACCCATTAGAACCTATAGTAACATTGAATATAACATCAGATCAAGGATCTACTATATGGTCAAATTTGTGTGCAACATTATCCTTTTTTAGAAAAGGATAATGTTGCACACAAAAAAAGGATAATGTTGCACACAAATTTGACCATATAGTAGATCCTTGATCTGATGTTATATTCAATGTTACTATAGGTTCTAATGGGTTACCTCTAAGATACTTTTTCACCATGATCTTGCTCAATAGTGAGATGCTTTCCTTGATTAATATCCATATTATTTTAGCTCCATACATATCTGAAAATAAGAACAAATACTTTATTTCTAATCCATCCCATTTTTTGGGTAAGCATACAATATCCCACTTAACCAAATAGAACTTTATTTCTTGTTCTTTGGCACATTTCCATGAAAATGTCCTTATTATCTTCTCAAAGTTCTTAATTACCCCTACCAATGCATAAATAGATGATATTAACTATATCAAGATGGTAGATAAAACTAATTTGATTAAAATCACTCTCCTAGCTATATTCAACCATCTATGGGACCATATATTGAGTATCTATATTACTTTGTTGAGGATATTCTCCCATTGCTTTTTGGTATGCTTGCATGGGCTAATTGGCACCCTGGATACACAAATAATTCTTTGGATTTGCCTAGTTTGAAGCCAAAATTTTTGGCAAGTTTCCTCTTGAAAGCTACTAAGCAATCATATGCATAAAGGATAGACTTACCACAATTAATAACAACTCTTGTTGCTATACAAAAGTTGTTTGATATCTCTTTCATGTTCATGGATTCCTTAATAAATGATTGTCCCATTAACATAGATTCATATATAAATTATAGGTGGGTGGTGTTTACTACATTTGAAGTAATTTATGCTCCTTCAATATATCCCTATATTTTTTCTTGCTTGATAAGATAGCTCAATACCTCAACAATGATGACATATAAAGCTAGTAATAACAAGCAACATTGTATTATGCCTCTAGAGAAGTTGAAAAAATCAAATGGTCTTGTTGGTCAAGAATCCACCTTAGGTATGGAATGTTTCATCCATGCGCCCTAGACCCGACCAACATTGAAAGGCCGAAAGGAAGAAATGCCTCCCGTGCCAATCTCCAGAGATGGGCTGGTTCCCTTACTATTCTAACTTGGGGGTTGAGATTAAGGAACAGGAAAGAGATTATAAATGACTGAAAGGGATGGGAAATATGGCCTCAGGCCAAGTAGAACAGGGGTGATGGACAAGCAACACGATAACTTAATTGCACGTTGAATCAATAGCACTCAACACAGAAAACTAATAGAAATTAAAACCAGGCATCTAACATGTGCAATCTCCAGAATTATTCCAGTGTTCACCCTCTATCGGGAGTCAAATCCAGACATAGAATTATAACCCACAGACAAAGCAGAGAATTTAATAGAAATATAAGATAGAAGACATACACATAAAGAGAAGTCCAGAATTAGAGCCAAATATTCTCTGTATTGATAGCAGAATTCAAGTTACAACAAGTCTCTAGCAAAATGTCCATCATATTACATTAGAATTGTCGGCTTTTATAGAGAATTCTACCACTTGAAACATAAATGCACACCCACAAAACATCGTGGTGGCAGGAAAGATAGGATTTGAGAAATAAGCACTCATCAAATAGTAATGAGGCATGGCCTGAAACTGATGACTCACTGAAATGCAGTTGGACCTCTTCAATGCGCTGACAGGTTTAGCTGGTGGCGCCATCTCCTCGCTTGTTGGAACCGCCTTAATGAAAGATAGGATTCTGAAATCCGGAAACATCAAGTCTGGAAGCTTCTCAGACCGACTGCATTTAAATGGATAAGGATGCGCCTTGCTTCGTCGATGAGAAGCATTTATGAGGAATTTTGGTTGAAGCAGGGAGGGTTGGACTGAAACAGGCGTGCTAGATGCAAGCCCCACCTACGTTTCATTGTTTCCTGGCCCGAAATGGGCTTGCGCTTCAAAAACTACAGCGAAATGACTTGCCATCTTGAGAGCAGCGTAGGCGTTGAAAAGTCAAAGGTCATTGCGCTGCTACTTACTCCCGAAACTGCCTTGCGCCTGGAAAATAGAGCGAAACACTTTGATCCACACTTAGCATTATTTTTGCTTGATGGGCTATGCCATGGAAAAGTCAAAGTCTGTTTCTCTCCTTATAACCCCAAAAATGAATTGCGCTTGGAAGCTAGGGTGAAACTCCTTCTGCATCGGGAGGGGTGCTAGAGTTGAAAAGTCAAAGGGGCTTGCACTGTAGATTGGAGCAAAAATGCCTTGTGCTAGGAAAAAGAAGCGAAGCACCTTGGAGCCTCGGGCGATGTGTTGGAGTGGAAAAGTCAAATGTCATTGCGCCCCTTACTTGGCTCGAAACTGCCTTGCGCTTAAAAAGAGGAGCGAAACACCTTGTTGCATTGGGAGCAACGCCAGAGTGGAAAATTCAAAGGCCTAAGCGCTCCCACTTACTCCAAAAATGCTTTGCGCTCCAAAAAGTGTAGCAAAATGACTTAGAGTCACACTTAGCATTTTTACTTGAAAATACTTGTTGGGTTGCACCATTGAAAAGTCAAAGGACTTTGCTCTCCTCCTTGGGCCTGAAAATGCCTTATGCTCACCCATAGGGACAAAATGGAACTGGGCCCCACACCTATGTTGAAGCATATTTTTACTAAGTGTTGAAATTTTTTGAAAGCATTTTCGCTCAAAATTGAGCCTCGAAAAGGCTTTGCGCTCTCCAAGCGAGCAAACATTCTCTTTTACTTTCTCTACGGAAATAACTTAGCACTACTTACATATTTTTCTTTGAATCTGGGCTTCGTTGTTCTCTGGCCTGAAATGGGCCTACGCTCTACCTTTGCCGCAAAATAAACTTACACTTGGAGACTTGGCATAAAACTACCCTCACCTTCATTAAGACAAAGACCTTATTTGATGAGTGAATAGAAGAAAAACTGCAGCCAACAAAACACAAGAAACAAGGAATACATTCTGAAAAAAGAACAGAGCTCCAAGGAAGAAGAGATTATTGAATATCCAAATTTTACAAGGGAGAACAATGTGGCAGGAATGCCAACATCTCTGGCGGCTCGCGAGGGGATTGAGCTCGCCTCAATGTTGAGATCCCAAGCCTTATCTATTGGGCTCAGAGTCATCATCGTTGTCCTTTTCTGAATGCTCACTAATGGTAGTAAACTCCTCCTCCAACTTCTCTCTTTTGCTTCTTCCTCTTCTTCCTGGTGCTCATCGTCTTCTTCTTCTTGGTGCTCAAGGTTCTCTTCTTTCCTTTGGTCTCCTCCTTCTTATTGGTATCCCTCCGATGCTTGATATTCATGCTACTAGGGGGCTCATATGGTGGGAGACGCTCCTAAATATGGTCATAAGTTGCCTGGACCAAGGCCCAGGCGTCTTCTTTGATTGTGCCACGATCTTGGAGCTCCTTGACCAAGTACCCGAAGGTCTCGAGCTGATCTACATCAGCATAATTAAATCTCTCGCTAAGGTCTACCAAAAAGGCTTCCATCCATGCGAACCTGGCTAATAAATGCATCACCTGATGCTCTGAAATAGGCTCCTCCCAACTGTCAATCTCTGAAGTATCATTTTCAAAGGCATCCCAAACTGACTTCAGCTCTTCTTTTGTCAAAATATGGTCTTCTTCATCAGTGAAGCCAGGGAAACCGATCTGCGCTAGAGTTTCAAAATACATCAGAGAAACTTGCCTTTCCCACTCAAACGCATCCATCAGCCTTCGCGCCTCTCGGGCTATTTTCATTCTTGCGAAGTAAGCCCGCAACGTTATCTTTGTAGTTGCCCATGACCGAGCAAGTGGGCACATTGGAGTAAGCTCGAGGTCCATTTTTTCTAGGGTTTGCACCTTCATGGCCAGCTCCAACCATCGATCAATGTCCCTTTCAACATCCTCTACGATGGAAGCACCATAGGTGACTGACTGCTTGGCCTCCCAGATGAATGATAGGACTGCCATTGCTTTGCATGCCCTAATTCGGAAGTTGGTCAGGAAGCGATGGTGAACCTCCTTAACATGATCTTTTGACAAGACCTCTACTTGCCCTACCTTTGCTATCAACTGGGCCTGTAGTTCCTGAACTTGAGCATTCAAAACCTGCAACTAGTTTTGTGCTTTTGCATGCGCTTTGAGGTGTTGCTCAGATTCTTTCCTATAATTCTCCACCTCTTGCTCTAGACTGGTCATGTGCTGCTGCAACTGCTCAGATTTGGACTGTGCTTCCTCAAGTTGCACCCTTGTGAGCGCCAGGGTTTCTTCAAGCTCTAAGTTTTTGGCCTCAGCATCATAGCAGCGAGCTTTGAAGTGCTCCGTGTGGAAATAGAGGGATCCCACCTCAACCTGGATGTTTCCTACCTTTTCTACGGGATCGATCGTCCTCATATCTTCCATCGTATGACGGTAAGAATAGTCTGTTATCATCATCTCCTCTAATGGATTTTGGACCTTGGGCACTTTCTCCATCTTGTGGAGTTGCATATTTTACGGGTCGAACATAGCCCTTTTTTCCACTTGGGCTAGAGCCTGCACATTCTTTCTTTTCTGGCCCTTAAGCTAGGTCGAGGAATTCTGCTATGCTTAACGTATACTCTCCACAATTGGGCCCTCCTATAAAAACTCTAGCTCCATATCCATTGGTTCCTACACTCCAAAGAGTGGCGTGAAGGGGAACAGAGCCCGCTGAGGGCTTGATTCGATAGATGAATCGAGAACAATTGGGGTAGCGAATTCAAAGACTTTGGGAGATGTCAAGGTTTGGACAACTATAACTGAGATGCTAGGATCTGGGGTTGGAATATCAAGAGGAGTCATTGCTGCTACTGAGGAGGTAAAAGGGGGTGAGAACAGGTTTGGATTAATGGTAGAAATCGATGCAGTGATTGGATTAACAAAAACTTGAGGGGCAAGGGCAGACATTGTAGGAAATGCAAAAGCATTGGAGATAGATGCATAAGAACTAAATGCCTAAGAGATAGGTGGGAACATTGAGGGAACTGATGATTGGGATGTAGGGAAGGTCATGGCAGAAGGGGAGACATCGAATGCAAGCTGAGTGGGAATGGGGGTTCAAGCATTGGGAGGAAAATCTGCCAGAGGTACAGAAGTGAGAGAGGAAGAGAGAGAGAATGCACCTGCGAGCTCGGGCGCTGCCAGAGCTGAAGAGGTGAACTATTGCATGATAGGGCTTGCTCCTCATTCCTTTTTTGATGCTTCTACTTCCAGGTCAATAAACTCTATCTCCTATCGTGCTTGTTGCATTTGCTACACCTGAACAGGAATTTTAGGAATGACTGCATCCATGGCTACCGATGTTGTAGGAGGGTTTGTGCCAAAAGGTCGAACTGGACCAGACCGAGGCTTCTTCGTAGCTTGGGGGAGCAAAATTTCTACACCAGCGCTCCTCTTCTTTGGAGTGATGTCTTCTTTAAAGAGCGGTTGCTTGCCTTTCTCCCTGACAAGTGGGTCTTGATCAGTGTGTTGCTCTTGTACTTCCATCACGTCTTCCACTCTGTTAGGGCTTTGAGTACTCCTAGGCACGATGTTAGCGAATAAGATGGGTCGATAAGTTTCACAATGTGCATCATACTTATCGAAGAAATTCTGGTCCAATACAAGCGACGGATCGGATGCCTCCTTTCCATTGTGGACCCTCATGATCCACCAGTTTGCAATTTTTTCATCCGACCAATCGGGCACTTTGTTCTTTATCGCTTTAAACACTTCATCATCAGGGTCATGCATCGGGTTTTGTGTAGGGTCGTACTCGACCTCCATTGTGTAGAATTCATGCCACGGGGGAAGAGACATCATCCTCTCCACGTGCCATTCCAGGTCACGCCCTGAGGGGTTGTTGCACTGTGCTTCGATGTCTAGGCATGAACAACTATGGAAGCTTTTTACCCCGATCTTCTCCTTGAAAACACCTAGTGGGTCATACTTCCATCGTTGGGGGAGGTCAATCAGACCAAACTCGTACAATGTTACCGCTAGAAAAGTATTCTACCCATTGGTCGATACCTTAATGTCGTCGAGGTGGAAGGGCCAAGGGTAGGTGTGTGGTTTCCTTCACCCATGGCCATACGTGTCATCAATGAAGTCACACTGACGGGTGGCTTTGAGGGTGAACAGGTACTCAGTGGTGTAGTACGACAACAAGAAGGGTTTCCTAGTAAACCCATAGATTCTGACAACAAGGCCCTGCGTTAGTTGAAAAACGTCGCCCAGCTGCTCCTGCACTATGTAATCTCTCATCCTCCTCGACACTCGCTCGTAGACACCATGGATGATCTCCAGAGTTGGGTCGAGGAACACTCTATTGAAGTTGTAGTAGGACTCATGCCTTGATAGGCTTGGAGTCCACTGATAAACGGGGAGCGCTTTGCCTTCTTTGTTGGTACGGCTCGTAGCGATGAAGGCAAAATGGCTATGCATGTGGTAGAAGAAATACCATGCCAGGAGCGAGCAGGTTCGGAACGACATGTCCCTCTCGCTCTGCACATCACTCAGTTGGGTATGCATCTACCACGATACCTAGTCCACCTAGTCAAAAAATATAGGCTTCATCCCCGATGCCATGGCATCGGGAGAATAGAACTCACCATGTGAAATACATTCGGCAAGTGAAACCTGCCACTTATACACTAGGGCATCCATGGAGAGCCCCATAACCCATGCCAGCATGGAGTAGATGTCGGGATTTTTAAACTTCTTCAAGGGTTTAGGGAGGTCTGGCAATATCCTGGGCACTGGCTTCTCTAGCAGTTGTGTCTCCATGAATTGTCGCATCTGCATCGTGTTGGCGTATCTTTCATTTTGCTCAGTGTTGTTAATTTTCCTGATGATGTAATCAGTAGGGGGCCCTTGTCCATAGGTGAAAGCCTCTCGAACCTCTTGGGCAGAGATGGAGAACAACTTCTTCTCTTTGGCATCCCGGATTGTTCGGGTCCGTGGGTTGTAGTATTTAGCGATCGCGCATATTAACTTCGGGTAATGATGCACAGGCGTGCACAGGTACCAATACAGGTAGGAGTGATAGGCGGTTGTCCGATTACTTCCGATAGACACCTTGGTCATCATAAGGTCAACTGTCCCGCGCAACTTCTCTATGCTCGTTCTAGTGAGCACACAGTCCCAGATTCTGCTCAATCTATCTTCGAGTGGGGGCGGTGGTACCTTCTCCTTATTTTCCTTTTTTTCTTTCTTTTCACCCTCTACCTTCTTCGAGACCTTCTCCTTCTTTTGCTCAGCGCTCTTCTTGCCCATCCTGATTGTGCACTTGTCCAAGTGCTTGCTCTAAAAATGATAGTGCCTCACTAAACGCTCTAAGATGATGCTTTATCAACAATTTGCTCACTGACTTGGCAAGGAAAAAGTACTACTACATCAAAGTTCTCAATGATCTCTTGAGTTTGTTTTAGGTGCATCGATGAAATTTTTATAGCACAACCATTCAACCACCTATTAATGGCGTTTGGGTAGAGTAAATTTTTGGAGCGATTGTGGGCACAGTGGAAGATCTCTTGCATGCTAACTAGTGGCACCTCTCAATGCTATCCAACTACATGGGTCGAGATGCACTATCTTTAATAAATTTATTTCATGTCATGTTCTGTCTTGGGTTGCATGTTTGTAACATTGCAGAGAGCACCCGATGCATTGGAGAAAGTGAAACCCTTTCACTTTAAACACGTTTTCATCATTTCCTAGGAGCCAAAAAATGGCTTTCACTTAAAAAGTGGAGCGAAAGGCCCATTCGCTCATGTAACTCCCAAAATTGAGTTGCACCCTCAAACTGGAGTGAAAGGCTACCTTGGGAGTGACATCAAGGCAAGAAAAGTCAAAGGAGCTTTCTCTCTTAGTAGGCCCGAAATCGCCTTGCGCTCGCCAACTGGGGCGAAAAGGAAATGGGGCCCACATACACTTCTCTTCGGGTTGCACCTTTGGAAAATTCAAAGGCGTTTTCACCTTATCAAACCCCCAAAAAGGACTTGCACTATAAAACTGGGGCAAAATGGCCTTGGGCCCCACCAACATTCCTCTATTTGGCTATACATCTAGCACAAATTTTTAGAAGGTGCTTCACCCAAACGAGCTCCAATTTTAAGTTGCACTCCTGAGTTGGGGCGAAAGCTCCTTAGGCCAAACTCGACCTCTCTACTCCAAAAGTGGGTTTCGCCCAGATAAGGCCCAAAATGGGCTTTCACTATTTTTTCTAGGTGAAAAGGCCTAGCACTCAATGTAACCCCAAAATCACCTTTGACTTTGACCTTTGGGGTCTTGGCCTTTTAGTTCTAACTTAGCTTCACCTCTATTTTTCACTTTCACTCCTTAGAGCATCGAAATGCAGTTTTGCTCCTATAAGAGAGCTAAACTCCCTCCTACCAGATGGTAGGGTGCTTTTTATCTATTGCATTATTCTTGCCAGGCAATGTTAAATGATAAACTTGATACTCCTTGCAAACTTGCTATTCTAGTTAGCTGAATTTGGCTGCTTGAAACTACTACTCTCTTTTTTCCTTGGTGCACTGAAAAAGACAAATACTAAACTAAAATAAAACAACTTACTTAGGCTCTTCACCATTTTTTCCCTGCCAGCTAGACCTATGGCCCAAAACTGCACTACTGATAGCGTAAAAGGGAGCGAAGAGACTTATACTCCAAAAAACAAATATGTACAAGCAAACAAGGAAATAAAAAATATGTACATAACTTGATAAAAATTTTCATACTACCTCTCACTAGTAGTACGCCTTCAGATGAAGGCCATTAACTGATAACGGAAGAGTAAACCCATTCAAATATTGAAGAGTGAAAGAGTTCACCTGATGGACCTCAGAAATTCAAAATGGACCCTCCTAGAATGCATCAAATTTATCATGATTTTCGGGCTTGGATTTTTTCTCGTTCCATTTCAGCACCAAGTCGCCAATCTGGAAGGTCCGATCGGAGGTCCTCTTGTCGAACCAATTTTTTGTGGTCTCGACATGCTTCATGAAAGCCTCGTAGGCCTTTTCTCTTTCTTCTTCCAACTACAATAGTTGGGCTATCCTAACACTTATAGGGTCAAACTCTTCATCCTCACCATCCAACGATCGGAGAGACTGCAACGCGGGCAACTCGATATGCGTGGGGAGCACTGCTTCCTTCCCGTATACCAGGGAATATGGGGATGTCTTGATTGATTTCTTAATAGAAATATGGTCAGCCCATAAAGCAAAGTCCAGAAGCAAATGCCAGCTCCGCTTGTTGCCTTCCAATGTTCTCTTCAGGATCTTGAGTAAGTTCTTATTTGTGGACTCCGCCAAACCATTGCCCTACGGGTAATAATTAGATGAAGTCTTTAGGTAAATACCATACTTACTTGTGAATGCATAGATTTTGGCACCGGTGAAATGGGTGCCATTGTTAGTTACTATTGCATCCGGTATCCCGAAATGGGTTATCAATCCTTCCAAAAAGGCGATGACTACATCCTGGTTAGCCTGCTTGGTGGGCACTGCTTCTGCCCACCGGGTAAAATAATCTATAGCCGTCAGGATGTACTTATGCCCTATAGAAGAATTGGGATCTATCACCCCAATGAAGTCTAAGCCCCACTACTAAAATGGAGCCTCAACTTGAATTGGGTGCAAGGGCAGAGAAGCATTCCTAGTGCGTCGACGTACCTTTGGCATTTATCACACTTCTGGCTAACCTCGAAGGTATCAACAAAAATAGTAGGCCAATAATAGCCTACTTTTATTATCTTTAAGGCCATAGGCCTTCCGATGAAATGGCCCTCGAACATTCCAGAATGGAACTCGTCCAAGATTTTCTATTTTTCTATCCCCCTAACACATCTCAGGAGGACTCCGTCTATATTTTGATGAAACAAACCACTTGGTAACAACACATATTTGTAGGCTTGGAGCCTGAACCTTCTCCTCTATGAAGCATTGAGGTTAGAAGGGCACCTTCTAGTACTGAAGTATTCCACCAGGTCTTTTATCCAATCTCTATCGAGTACAGACCGATTTGCAAGATTGCTCTCCTACGTTGGATCATCCCATTGGCAAGCTGTCACCTCGGATGCGGCACTCCTGGCGAGTTCTTGGCATAAGGCTCGACCATGGACCAGTTTAGTGGGTCAAACCTCTATGTCGAACTCTTGGATCTTGGAGACCCATCCTACCCTTTTATTGCCAAGCTCACCTTGAATGATGAAGTTTCTAACGTTAGGGTGCACCACGTACACTATCGTCTTGCTCTGGGAGACGAAATGGTGAAACTTCTTTAGTGATCGCATCACCGCATGCACTTGCCTCTCAATGAAGTTGTACTTTTCCTCATGCGGGTGGATGACTTGGCTCAGGAATGCTATCGGGCGCTCATCCCCATCCTCATTCTTCTGAGTCAGGACAATTGCATAGCTCTCCGGTTCACCGATGATGTAAAGGATAAAATCCTTGGAGTAGTCGGGGTTCACCAGAATGGGGGCCTGAGCGATTCTTTCTTTTATCTCTCTGAATGCTCGCTTCCTCTCCTCGGTCCATTGAAACTCAACATCCTTCTTGAGGAGTTCGGTCATCGACTTTACTACCTGGGCGAAGTCGGAGATGAATTTCTAAATAAAATTAATCTACCCAAAGAAGGATTGGAGGCCCTTCTTGTTCGTTGGAAGAGGTAGCTTGAGGAGGGCTTCCACCCTGGCAGGATCAACAGCTAGTCCCTTCTCGGATATCACATGACCCAGGAGCTTGCCTTCTTTTACCATGAAAATGGACTTTTTTGGGTTTATGGAGATTTTGAACTCCCGACACTTCTCAAACACCTATCGCAAATGTAGACCATGTTCCTCCCTTTTATGGGAAAAAATAGTCATGTCATCTAGATAAATCACAATGATGTGATTGAGTAACTCACCAAAGGCTAAGTCCATCGCTCTCTAGAAAGTTGCTCCGACATTTGAGAGGCCGAACGACATGCGCTGGTAGGCGAAAGTGCCCCACTTGGTGGTGAAGGCGGTCTTGTACTGATCTTCATCCTTTACCCATATTTGATTGTACCCGGAGAAGTCGTCCAACAGAGAAAATATCTATGCTCCCGCCACTACATGAAGGATTTGATCGATTTGGGGTAGCGGGTAGTGGTCCTTCAAAGATGCTTGGTTGAGGTTTTAGAAGTCAACGCATAGGCGGATGTCCCCATTATTTTTTTGGACTGGGACCAGGTTTGCCACCCAAGAAGAGTGCTTGATGGGATAGATAATCTTTACCTCCAACATCTTCAGGAGCTCGACCTTCATCAACACTTCTATCTTTGGGTTAACCAGCCTTTGCTTCTGCTTGAAAGGTTTGACCCCTTCCTACAGCTCAATAGTGTGCTGGAAGACACTCTTATCATACCCCTTTAAGTCCTGATAGCTCCAGGTGACAATATCTAGGTATTATTTGCATAGGGTCCTGATTTGCTCAATTTCCAATGGCATGCAATTAGTTCCCACCTTGATAGCTTTCCTAGATTCTAACTCCAGCTCCTCGTACTCTCTCGCATCCACCTTGATCTTGTGGGTGAGGGACCTATCATCCTGATCAAACAAACTTTCAAGGGTGATTAAACCCTTTGGGACGTGGTTGTTCTTCAGCTGAATCAACCCCTCATACTCTTCATCATTGAGGGTCCTATCTTCAATATTTCTTACTTCATCGATCAAAAAATTGATGATCTGCTCATCATTATCAAAGACCTACCAATGAATATTTTTGTCCAGTATCGAAGGCCGGTAGATCACCCTCACTACCTTCGATTTTTGCATTATGTTCTCGATAGGGGAGCATCTGGCTCCAATAGATGCTAAGACATCAACATGCTTATTCCGCTCTCATAAAATAGACTGAATATTCAGAGCCAAGAAGGACTCTAGCAGATCCCATACCTTATTACGGTATGCTTTCAGATAGTGTTGCTTGGCAACACACTTATTAGTTACTTGGTTGCAGATCAACTCCGAGTCTCCGAAGATCTGCAACTATTTTATTCCAAGTTTTTCTGCCTTTCGTAACCCCAAACACAGGGCTTCATACTCGACAACATTATTTGTACAGCTCCATGCGAGTCTATACGAGTACATTTTCTGGTTTCCCGAAGGAGAGACAAGGACAACTCCTACTCCGACACCATTCTTGCATCGGGCACCATCGAAGAAGAGCTTCCATAGTTGATCGGCCATGGGGTCTTCATCACTTGGTACCTTAGCCTTTTTAGGCTTGGTAATTGAGTAACACCCAATCTCAGATTCGATCATGGCATTAAAGTCATGCATAGAAAATTCATCTTCTATGCGGAGCTCATCCAGAGCTTCTTCCATCAGCTCTACTTTCTCTTCTTCCTCCACTTCCTCGATCATATTGATCGAGTCCAATTGTTTTTTCGCATCCTGGATCCTTTCAATGTGAAAGGTAGAGGGCTTTTCATTAAAAAATTTAATCCTCCTTCCTCTGAAGGGGATTTCCAGGTGTGAATAATCTAGAGACAGATAGCCTCCAAGTTTGGTAGTGAATTCCCTTGATAAGCACATGCTAAAATAGGGCTCTAAATCTACTACCACAACTTCTTGAATTACGGTGATCTGTGACATCTTGTGCAACACGATCGGGATATCCTTGATGACCCCCACTATCTTAACTAGAGTTCCATCCAGTTGAAGCACTCCAAGACTACTCCTAGTGTACTCCATGCCCATAATCTCACAAATAACCTTGGGCATCACAATAGTAGTAGCGCCAAAATCGATCATGCAGTTATGCATGACCCACCCCTCCATCCTGAGGGATAGATAAAATGGTGATGACCTATTCTTCCTAATGGTGGAGGTAGTCAACGTCTACGTCAAGACAATCTGAGTTGGCTTTCCCTTGCCTTTGGTAGACTTCAGTGATTCCTACAATAGATCAACTTGACCGAGTAGTTGAAGTGCATCGAAGAGGCTTACCTTAGCTGGAGTCTTCCTTAGCTCTTCAACGATGTTGTACGCTCATGTACCAGACTCGCCTCCCTCCTTAGCAGTCTCGTATCGGGTCCGATACTATTGCATCACTTCTACTCTCTAGCGCTTGGTCAATGAGGGATATCTGAGCTTTTCTCTCACTTGATCCCTCGCTTCAGTTTGGGGTTGAGAGGTTGAAGCTTGTGGTTGAGGAATTCTCCCTTTTGCTCTTGGAGGTAGGAAGTCTTTTAATAGGGTAGAATCTATCGGATCTGATCCTTGAATAGGCTCCTTTTCTAGTGGTGGTGACTTCTCACTTGGCATGGCTTGGAAGTGGTAGGCACTTTCAATGGTTCCATTTGAACCGGATCAACCTCAATGGGCTTCTTACCCATCCTCATGAGGATGGAGACCTACTCGATAGGGGGAATCATAAAATTATAGTTAGTTTCCCTTATCATATTTACCTGCCCACCAGGAGCGTTGTCTGCAAGGGTCTGTACATAGTTCAGATGAACCATGCAAGTCTCTTCACCGTGCGGGTCATTGCAGGTGGAGCACCAATAAGCTCTATCGGATGAACCAGCTTCTTCATTTTCCAACATCATCGCATTTCTTTCGGGAGCCCTACTAGTGGAAGCAGCTTGCTCCCTAGTGATCGAAGGAGGAGAGAATCTCCTTGGCTGGAAGCTTTGATCATTTTGCCTCCTCCTTAAGATGGTCATCTCATTCACCATCGTCTTCATTGATGCTCGCAAATCCTGCAATTCTCTGGCTTGGTCCGCATTTAAGGCTACCTGAGGCGCGGGTAATGGCAATGGCGCCAATGGTGCAGGTAATGCTGGATATGGGACAGGAGTTGGGAGTTGAGGAACAGTGGGTGCTTGAAACTGTGGAGTGGGTACCGCTTGATTCTGAGGGTTGGGATTCCATGATTGATTGGGGTACATCGAGGGTGTAGGTAGAGACTGAGAAGATGCACTAGGATACATATTCTGAGGAAAGTCTGGATAAATCGGCATAGTCACCTTCGGAGGCAACTTTCCGATAGCTACTAGGTCAGCCTCAGCCTTCTGTGCCTGCTCATACAAGGCAGGGAACGTGTTGACGTTAGCATGTCGGATGCTCATGCTAATGTCGGAATGGAAAGCTCTTAAGTAATAGAATGTCGCTTGCTCCGGAGTGGGTCGAAGGTCGGTAGTGACTCTCTACCAGGTTTGAGCGAACCTGACGTTAAAATCTGCTACCTCCTCCTGAGGATGCCTCTGGATGGTGGTGAACTGGTGCAACAAAGAGAAAGGGTCCGCCTGTTCGTTGAAACCCCTTATCAATTGTTCTACCAATTGGTCCCATGTAGTGATGGTGTCGATCGGTAGTGATCGGTACCAGTAGAGGAGTTTACCTCTCAGTGAGAGAACTAGCAGCCTCACCATGATATCTTCTTCGGTGATGTGGTGAATGGTTGCCAGCGTAGTGACATCTTGGACGTGCTCATAAGTCATCTTTCCTTGTACCGTCGTATGTGGGCAGAGCCTTCAATGCTGTGGGTGACACTTGGTTCTGAGCCTGCAAAGCTAGAGGTCCTGAATGATTCCATGCGGGGAACTGCCTGGGTGGAGGCTGCGCCATCTGGACCGAAGGATTTGGTGGATTTGGTTGGACAATGGAATGTTTGGATGTTCGGTTGAGGGGGCAAGCTAGTCGTAGTGCTGGCAGGACTTGGAGTCTGTGAAACTATAACAACTACTTGCGAGGGTGCTTGAACCGATGGGATAGTCGAGGGGACTACTCTAGGATGCTCTCCCAAAGCATCGATGTTGAGCTCGAAGAACTCAACTGCTTCTTCTAGATTTTTAGCCTTCGATCTTGTGTACATGAAGGTGTGGGTTTTTAAACCGGCTTCAAGATTCGGAGGCTTCTGAGTTCAGCTGAGTCGCCAGATGTTCGGATTTGATAGTAACAAGATGAACATCAACTCTTAATACTGCTTTTGACGTGGAACGTTTGCGTCCCACCGGGCATGCCAGAAATTGTTGGTCAAGAATCCGCCTTAGGTATGGAATGTTTCATCCATGCACCCTAGACCCGACCAACATTGAAAGGCCGAAAGGAAGAAATGCCTCCCGTGCCAATCTCCAGAGATGGGCTGGTTCCCTTGCTATTCTAACTTGGGGATTGAGATTAAGGAACAAGAAAGAAATTGAAATGACTGAAAGGGATGGGAAATATGGCCTCAAGCCAAGTAGAACAGGGGTGATGGACAAGCAACATGATAACTTAATTGCACGTTGAATCAATAGCACTCAACACAAAAAACTAACAGAAATTAAAACTAGGCATCTAACATGTGCAATCTCCAGAATTATTCCAATGTTCACCCTCTATCGGGAGCCAAATCCAGACATAGAATTATAACCCACAGACAAAGCAGAGAATTTAATAGAAATATAAGATAGAAGACATACACATAAAGAGAAGTCCAGAATTAGAGCCAAATATTCTTTGTATTGATAGCATAATTTAAGTTACAACAAGTCTCTAGCAAAACGTCCATCATATTACATTAGAATTGTCGACTTTTATAGAGAATTCTGTCGCTTGAAACATAAATGCACACCCACAAAACATCATGGTGGCAGGAAAGATAGGATTTGAGAAATAAGCACTCATCAAACAGTAATGAGGCATGGCCTGAAATTGATGACTCACTGAAATGTAGTTGCACCTCTTCAATGTGCTGATAGGGTTAGCTGGTGGTGCCATCTCCTCGCTTGCTGGAACCGCCTTAATGAAAGATAGGATTCTGAAATCCGGGAACATCAAGTCTAGAAGCTTCTCAGACCGACTGCATTTAAATGGATAAGGATGCGCCTTGCTTCGCTGATGAGAAGCATTTATGAGGAATTTTGGCTGAAGCAGGGAGGGCTAGATTGAAACAGGTGCGCTAGATGCAAGCCCCACCTACGTTTCACTATTTCTTGGCTCGAAATGGGCTTGCGCTCCAAAACTGTAGTGAAACGACTTGCCATCTTGAGAGCAATGCAGGTGTTGAAAAGTCAAAGGTCATTGCGTCGCTACTTACTCCCAAAATTGCCTTGCACATGGAAAATAGAGCGAAACACTTTGATCCACACTTAGCATTATTTTTGCTTGATGGGTTGCGTCGTGGAAAAGTCAAAGTTTGTTTCTCTCCTTATAACCCTGAAAATGAATTATGCTTGGAAGCTGGGGTGAAACAACCTTCTGCATCGAGAGGGGCGCCAGAGTTGAAGAGTCAAAGGGGCTTGCATTGTAGATTGGAGCAAAAATGCCTTGTGCTAGGAAAAATAAATGAAGCACCTTAGGACCTCGGGCGATGTGCTGGTGTGGAAAAGTCAAATGTCATTGCACCCCTTACTTGGCTCGAAACTGCCTTGCGCCTAAAAAGAGGAGTGAAACACCTTGCTGCATTGGGAGCAGTGCCAGAGTGGAAAATTCAAAGGCCTAAGCGCTCCCACTTACTTTGAAAATGCTTTGCACTCCAAAAAGTGCAACGAAATGACTTAGAGTCACACTTAGCATTTTTCCTTGAAACTGTTGTTGGGTTGCGCCATTGAAAAGTCAAAGGACTTTGCTCTCCTCCTTGGGCCCGAAAATGCCTTGCACTCACCCATAGGGGTGAAATGGAACTGGGCCCCACACTTGTGTTGAAGCATATTTTCACTAAGTGTTGAAAAAGTTTGAAAGTACTTTCAGCTTAAAATTTAGCCCCAAAAAGGCTTTGCGCTCTCCAGGTAGGATACAAAGGCATTGCGCTCTTTAGGCTAGGCATAAAGGCATTTTTCTCTTTGGGTAGGGCATAAAGGCCTGAGCGCTGCTTACGTCTTTTTCTTCGAAGCTGGGATTCTCTGTTCTCTAGCCCGAAACGGGCTTGCACTCTACCTCTACCCCAAAATTAACTTACACCTAGAGACCTGGCACAAAACTACCTTCACTTTTGTTAAGACAAAGAACTTATCTGATGAGTGAATAGAAAAAAAACCGTAACCAAAAAAACACAAGAAACAAGGAATACATTCTAAAAAAAAACAAAGCTCCAAGGAAGAAGAGATTACTGAGTATCCAAATTTTACAAGGGAGAACAATGTGGCAGGAATGGCAACAGGTCCTCCATTGACTAAAATTGAGAATGTGCTAAAGTTGATTCAACCTTCCACCCATTTTACCCACTACTCATAGAACCCCATATTGCGAAGGACCATTAAGAGAAATATCCTGTTGAGTCTATTATAGGCTTTAGCAAAGTCAAGTTTGATCATCATTGTCCTTCTCCTCAATTTAAGTATAGAATGAATTGCTTCTTGCACAATAATGACTTCATCTAAAATTTATCTTCCTTTATCTGCTATTTCTTGCTCTTTAGATACGATCATAGGCAACCATTTTTACAATCTACTAGCCATTATTTTTTAAATTACTTTATAGAAAAATTTGCATAAAGAAATGGGTCTGAATCTATAAAATTTACTTGCCTTCTTCTCTTTTAGGATAAGTGCCAAGAATATTAAATTGATTGACTCTAAAAAAATTTCTATTGTTATTGCTTATTCCACCATTGCTAGTAGATCCTTAGTTATGATTTTCCATGCTCCTCTAAAAAAATTCCTTGAAATCCATCTGGACTTGGAGCTTTGTCTAGCTTAAATGAATACACTATCTCTCTTAATTCTTCCATGTTGACTTCCTTCATTAGATGATTGTTCATTTTTTGTGTGGCTACTTATGGTATTAATTCAACCACTCTCTTTGGATTTTTTCTTTGTTAATGTTGCCATTTGATAATGTGGTTTGAAAATAATTCCTCGTAGAATTTTGTATTTCATTATCCTCTACCATCTCCTCCCCATTATCTTGCTTGGTACATAATATGTGGTTCTTCATGCTATAAGCAATAAAGGCTTTATGGAAAAATAATTTGCATCCCCTTTCTATGTCCAAAGCACTCTTGCTCTTAACCTTAATACATCACTCTTCTCCTTCTCAATCCTTTGCATTTGTGCAATCAACTTAGCTTCCTCATCTCTACTCAAATTTGTATCTATTCTATTTTGTGCCAATCTATTTAATTTTTCCAATCTATTATATATTTGTTTCTTCTTTTTAACTTTAGCTTTCATTATGCTTCTCTACCATACTTTAATTTTATTCTTGATATGTTTCATTTTGCTATAAAATCTAAACCTTGTTGTTCCTTCAACGTAATCTTATTTCACCATTTTTTAACATTTTAGTGAAACTCCTTAAGTTCCATCAGTCAAGGATCACATTTGAATGACACATATTTTAGAGGTTTAAATTCCTATATATTTAACAATATTGGTGCATAGTCTGATCTTGCTCTAGATAGTGTAAAAGACTCCACTATTACATTTATTCCTAATATGGATTCATCGACTAAAACCTAATTAAGATTGCTTCTCCTCTTCCATTTGACCATCTGAAAATACCATATTTTGGAATGATATCTACCAAGTTCCTCTCTTCCATCATATCTGATACCATTCTTGAATTTTTGTTTAGACTCATAATTACTCCTTTCTTCTCCTCTAATTTGAGAATTAAATTAAAATCTCCTCTTATTATCCATTATTCAAGGTTATTTGATGATCCATATTTCCATATTATTTGTTAGCATTCTTTTGCCAAGGATTGATGAGTAGGTCCATACATATTTTTCAGATGATATGTTTTTATAGAACTTTGACATTCCAATGATATTTGTATCCAGTGTCCATATTTAACCACTTCTATGAATTTCTATTTTATTATGTTCCATATTATAGCAATGCCTTGTGCCTAGCCTCTTGAGCCAATATATTGACTCTAGTATATTCCTTCCATAGTTGTCCATTTATTTTTTGCTAACTTAATATACTAAAGAAAAATTATATCAGGATCAAATTCTTGAATCTTTCCCTTTAAGGTTCTTTTTGTTGAGGTAGAACCCATACCTCTTATATTCCAAGAGAATATAATCATTTTCTTAGGTTGCACGATACAACCTTATTACGTTTTCCTCCTGTTCACTTGGGGGGTTTAATTAAGCAATCTTGTCCTCTATACTGATTTGCTTTTGAGGTCCCTCCTCTATGGATTTTTGCAAATATGTTTGCAATACCTCTGACCTTGTGGGTCTTCCTACCTTCTTATTGGTACTTATCCCATAATCTACTTGTGTTTCTATTTGACTTGGGGATGTATACCATCCTACATTGTAACCTCAACTTCCACTTTTTCACCACTTGTTCCTTGTTCTTTTTCTTGATTTTTTGTTTTTTTCTCTTCTCCTTTTTGAACTTCAATCGATTCAAATTCCTCATTATTCATTTTCAAATTATTTTTACTCGTAATATCTTGTGGGTTTTCCTTCTCCAAGGCCTCAAATTGATTTTTCACCGATGTCTCTTTCATTTTTGGTACCCACTTTCCTTTAGTCTACTTTTTCTTTGATACATTCATAAATCCTTCATTATCCTTATCATTGCCTTGTTATTTCGATACTTGTCTTGCTTTGCTTGGGCAATTATGGACATAATGTCCATATTCATGGTAGTGGGTGCATTTAAATGAGGTCTGCTCATAATCTAGCTCTTGCTTCCATACTTGACCTTGTAGTTCAATTTCAATATGCTATGGTAAGCTTCCATTACAACAATCTCCACACATATTCCAACACATGTGGTTAACTTTCATTGTTTCGTCATATCAAATATTTTAACGAACCATCCTAAAGAGTCTCCTATTGCTTTAAATAGTCCTGTTAGATAAAACAACATTGAGATTTTATTAATCAGCAGATTAAATAGACACTATATGCCCTATTAAGCCCGGAGGTTACGAAACCACCCGTGGCTGAAATAGGCACTGTTACAACAATAATGTAAGAATAGTGCAAATATAATATACGCTAACATCCCCCCTTATTACATTATTGGGGTAATAATATAACTACTAGCTATACTAACATCCCCCCTGATTACATCATTTTGCAATACAAAGAGAGTTGTGAAACAATTCAAATTTGACACGTGCAAGTGCCTTAGTGAAAATGTCTGCAACTTGAGCATCGGTGGGAATGTGTCGAAGCTGAATTTGGTGCCTCAAAACTTCATCTCGAATGAAATGACATTGTGTGTCAATGTGTTTTGTTCTTTCATGATGGACTGGATTCTTGACTAGGTTCAGAACACCCTGATTGTCGCAAAACAAGTGTATTGGAGATTTGGATGGATGACCCATGTCAAAATGCGACGCAACCATATCACTTCGCACACAGCTTCATGTGCTGCACAATACTCTGCCTTTGTTGATGAAATAACAACCACCTGTTGCTTCTTGTTGTGCCAAGAGACAGGACCGGATCCAAGATGAAAAATATATCCTGAAGTTGACTTGTGATCATCAAATGATCCGACATAGTCAGAGTTCGTGTATCCTTGTAAGAAGAATTTGTTGTTCCTCTTGTATTCTAGGCCATATTCTATTGAGCCACGGACATAGTGAAGAACACATTTTGCTGCTTTCCAATGAGTGGTCTTAGGCTCCTGCATGAACCTCGAAAGATAGTTGAAAAGAAATACGAGATCTGGCCTAGTATTGGTCAGATATATGAGACTCCCAATCAACTGTCAATAGAGAGTACCATCTACCTGAGGTGAATCATCATATCGCGATAACTAAAGTCCAGTCTCCATCAGAGTTGCCATTGGCTTGCAATCAGTCATGCAATATTTTTCTAACAATGTCTTGGCATATTTTTTCTGAGACACTTTGATGGAGTGCTCCTTCTGGCTGAATTCCAGACCAAGACAGTAATGGAGAAGTCTGAGATCTGACATCTCAAAATATTGACACAAGTCTCTTTTGACAAGAGAGATCATAGTTTTTGAACTCCCCGTAATGAGCGAGATCATCAACATAGAGTACAAGCAACACTATCTCGAAACCCTGTTTCTTGAAATAGACGTTTCAATCTGACGGGCATCTCTTAAAACCATGCTGCAAGAGGTGATTTTCCATTTTTATATACCAAGCTCGAGGAGCTTGTTTTAGGCCATATAAGGATTTGACCAATTTGCAAACTTTCTGCTGTTGGCCTTCCACTGCAAATCCTTCTGGCTGAGTCATATAGACTTCTTCTTGGAGATCAACATTTAGAAAAGCAATTTTGACATCCATATGATGAACTTTCCACCCAAACTGTGCTGCCATAGCACAAATAACTTGAATTGTTGTCATCCGAGCAGTACGTGCAAAAGTTTCCTCGTAGTCAATGCCTTCCTTTTGAGCATAGCCCTTTGCAACAAGACAGGCCTTATGCTTATCAATTGTACCATCTGCTTTGTATAAATTTGCAGCCAATGGGTTTCTTTCAATGCGGCAGATCGACAAGCTTCCAAGTTTTGTTTTTCATCAAAGACTTATACTCTGCACCCATAGCAGCCTTCCACTGAGGCTCATTGAGAGCAACTTGTACTGATGCAGGTTCAAGATTGTCTATGGAGGACATAAACACTTTATCACTATCAATATCCATATCTTCTGTATCTCTTGTTGGATCTACAGAAAGTTCTTCAAAAGACTGACACAGATCATCAACCCCAGTATTCTCTGTTGCAGCTTTCTCTTGTCAAGCCATGCTGCGAGTACGAGGCATATCCAAAGTCAAATCTGGTGGAGTAGATAGCTTAGAGTCTTTGATTGTATTTGTATACCATTTTGGATTCTTCTTCTTAGGTGTTGAAGAAGATCCAGAAGAACCTCCAACTTTTGATGAAGTTGATTTAACAACCCGAGTTTCCACAAGGTCTAGGCATACATCTGATGTGTTTGCTGATGTGAAAGCCTCATCAAAAACAACATCTCTACTTATCTGAATCTTCTTGGTTAAGGGATCAATCAAACAATAACCCTTAGAGTGCTCATCATACCCAAGAAGAATACACTTCAATGACTTCTCATATAGCTTCTTCCTTTTCTCTTTTGGTATGTGCATGAAAGCTTTACACCCAAAAATGAGTAGATGAGAAATGGAGGGTTTCCTACCACTCCATGCTTCCCGTGGAGTCATTCCTTGTAGGGCCTTTGTGGGTGCCCTATTCAACAGATATACTGCTGTGGTGACAACTTCTGCCCAATATAGTTGCTTAAGTCTAGCTCCTGTGAGCATGCAACGAACCATTTCCATGATGGAACGATTCCTCCTTTCAAGCAACTCCATTTTGCTTGAGGAGTATAAGCGATGATTTAACTGTCTTGTGATCCCATTTTCTTTCAAGAATGCAAAAAATTATTTAGAGGTGAACTCCCCCCCTCGATCTGAGCAGAGGGTCTTTATAGAAGTCCCTGACTCCTTCTCAACAAATTTCTTGAATTGCTGAAAGAAGCCAAATGCTTCAGATTTCGGTTGAAGAAAGAATACCCACATATTTCGTGAGTAATCATCCACAAATAACTGAAGATACCTCTTACCCCCACAACTGTTGGGAGTGAAGGGACCGCATAGATCAGTATGAACCAACTCCAGAGGTTTCTTTGCTCTAGTAGAGCTCTTTTCAAAAGGCACTCTATGTTGCTTTCTTGCCAAGCAGTCAGAGCAAACTGGTAAAGTGGTAGAAAGGGAAGGAAGACCCTTAACCATCTCATACTTACTTAGCTCAAGTAAGTAACCAGAACTCAAATGTCCATATCTCTTGTGCCATAGGGAAGTTGCCTCCTTTGTAGAGACTATCATGGCAACATGTGGAGTAGAGATAGTATCTAAGGCAAATAAGCCATGCTTATATGAAGCGGTTGCAATGTTCTTACCCTTCCTGGTAATAGAACAACACTTCTTGCCTCCCTCAACACTAAAGTTCACAACCATATCTTTGTCCAAAATTTGTGTGATGGACAACAAATTGTTTGCCAATCCTGGAACATAGAGAACTTTATCAATATGACACTTGCCATCAGGAAGAGTGACTGAAACAAGTGCCTTCTCCCCGAACCTTATAGGTTTTATCATCGACAATAGTGACAGGTTTGCCCTCTTTGGCCTCAAAAGACTCAAACCATGATTTGTCACCGATCATGTGCTTACCGGCTCCGGAATCAACATACCATATAGGATCCGTCTCGCTTGGACACTTGTGGTAGTCATGAGAACTTTGTGAGCTCTCTCGTAATTCGTGTCGGATTCTTCAACAACAACATTCACTTGCTTGTTTGTTCTTTTGTGGTTTGTTTCGACCTTTCTCGTTATGATTGCTTATTATTATGCCAACATCTCTTTGTATCATGACCTTCTTTGTCACGATTTTGCAATATCTCTTTTTCGTTGAGGTTGTTGAGTTTGTTTCCCTTTTGAATCCTTTTGTGAATTCCCTCCCTTCTGAAAATTACCCTTCTTTTGGTTCTGCCCTTTCTTGTTGATGTAGAGAGCAGTGTTAGAAGAATCATCTCTTTGTAGTTGGTGTGCTTCCTCCTCTTGAAGCATATTAACCAATTCTACAAAAGTAACTTTTCGTTGTGATACATGAAGGGAAGTAATCAACACCCGATAAGAATCAGGTAAAGCTCTCAATACAACTAAAGTAAGGAGCTTGTCTTCAACTGGTTTTCCCAAAGAATTCAACTTTGCTTTCAATTCAAAAACTCTACAAAGAAAGAATTCAACTATCTCACCCTGCTTCATGCTCAGACTGTGTAATTGAGATTGAAGAAATAGAATGGTGGAATCATTATTTCCCTCATATATAGTATTAAGGGCATCCCATGCCGCTTTACTAGTTGCACAGTCAACAATATGGGGTTGGACTTCATCAGACACAACAAGCAAGATGAGCACTTTTGCTTTACTGTCTAGCTTATCAAAGTCTCTTTGAGCATTAGATGGAGTCTGTAGCACCAACAACAGGTGAAGGTCCGGTTGTTGCTCCGGATACAACATCCCATAAATCATCCATTGCTAGGATGGCCTTCATCTTATTTTTCCATGGTGTGTAATTAGGACCTTTCAACAACTGATGAGAATCAATCATTAGTTTTGCAGACATGATGAAGGTTCCTTATAACACCAATTGGTCCACCTTTCGATATGCCTTTTGCTAGGCCGTTATACCGTACAAAATACCCGCCCTTACGTGAGGGAAACTATAGGTATTTAGAAAGATCAACAAAAATCACCCGCCCTTATGTGAGGGAAACTATAGGTGAGTTTTAGAGATCATACGATACGTGGAACATAAGCAGTGACTAAAAGGGAATCGCTTTGTTGATGGCACCTACCATAGAAGATTCTTCTCATGTGTGGGGCGTAACTTCCCCTAAACACTATGAAGAATACTTCGTCAGGATTTATGCCTAAACACAAGAGCGATTAAGGGTAGTGGATGGAGTAAAAAAAATGCAAAATTGGCAAACTTATCTCTCCACGACGATTTATAGAGAACAAGCTCAGACGTCGTTGTAGCAGCTATATTAGGCGACGGATACAGTAGCGCAATCACGACGACTTTACTCGTAAGTGCCGGCGAGGTATCACAAATACCGAACACTGTAGTGCAATAAATTGCACGGATGGGTTTTAATTATTCCGGGGACTTAGGGAGTGAATTTGATTTTAACTTTTAATGTTATAGTGCAAGAAATCAAATATGCAACATACAACAAAAAAAGTGCCCACAGGAATAACCCACAAGGTGTCGGGCGCAGCCGAAAATGCACCTTTTACAATTCGCCAAATTGCTATTTTTCAAAAAATTACTCTCTATCCCCCCCTTTTTATGGTATTTTAGCAATTTATAAATTTTGAAAAAAGTAAAATTTAATCTTTTAATAAAAATATTTCAAAATTAATTAAATAAGTTTCTAATTAAATTAAAAAAAATAATTAAGAAACAATTTAATTAATATAAAATATTAATTATTAAAAAAATAAAACTTTAATCAAAATAAAATAAAAAAAACTTATACCTGGCAGGATTGGAACCTGCAACCTCAGGGCTCCCCGAGCCCTACCGCATAGCTCACTGCCAGGTGAGCTAGCGGGCTGATCCACTTGGATCAGGGGCCCCCTCGTATTTGAGGAGGATCCCCAGTCCCCTGCCCGAGCACGACCGCCTGGCCGCAGCTCCTCCTCCGCAACGTTCTCCAGCAAGCAGCCTGCTGTGCAAGCAGCTCCTCCTCCGCGCGGCTACTGTGCAAGCAGCTCCTCCTCCGCGCGTCTGCTGTGCGCTGCGCGTTGCGCACGCGGGGCAGCAGTTAGCCGCGATCGTCGCGGCTGCGCGTTACGCACGGGGTGCTGCTACTGCCACAGTGCACTGCGCAGCTGCGCTGGTCATTGTCGGCTCGTCGACATGCAGATGCGCATGCTCGTCGCTGCGTAGTGCGCGTGGTCGTTGCATGCACGGCCGTCGTGCACACTGTGGTACAGGCACGCTGTCGTCTGGCTCGTCTGCGCACGCAAGGCAGTGGGGCCGCCACGATTTTTTTTTTTTTTTTAATCGCGGGGGGGGGGAAGCGGACGACGTCCGCTATTATTATTTTTTTTTTAAATATAATCACGGGGGGTAGGGGGGGCGAAAAAAAATGCAATCACATCGATTTTTTTGTTTTTTTCTTTCAAATGCAATCACGCCTTTTTTTTTTCAAATGCAATCACGCGACGACGTGATTAAAATAAATCACGTCGCAAAAGAAATTTTTTTTTTTTGAATCTCACGGTGCTCGGGAGAAAAAAAACCAGACCAGCGCTGGGAAAAACAGCACACAGGAGGTCCTGTTTTTTTTTAAAACTATGCGTTCAGAAAAAAAAAACGCACAGTCCAGCGCTGGGAAATTAAAAATTTTCCAGACCAGCGTTGAAAAAAAAATTGAAGCCTTCCGCTTCCTGCAAAACTTTCTCCAAGCAAACAGCGTCCGCCTCCAGCCTCTCTTCTCACGCTACTGGCTCTGATGCCATGTTAGATAAAACAACACTGAGATTTTATTAATCAGCAGATTAAATAGACACTATATGCCCTATTAAGCCCGAAGGTTACGAAACCACCCGTGGCTGAAATAGGCACTGTTACAACAATAATGTAAGAATAGTGCAGATATAATATACGCTAACAAGTTCTTCTTGCCAAAATTGATATGAGAAAAAAGACATCTTAACCCATATTGGAATGGAGTTTGAAATGTCTTCTCTTTGGTCAAATTATCATCCCAATATTGCATAAACAATCCACTTATTACCATGAACCAGGGACCTCTCTCAAAAATCATTTTTTTGTCTTTATATTTGTTAAATGTTACAAGAAAAACCCTCTTTTGGTTCTTCAGATTAATGGAAGCCAATTATTTGTAACCCAAGTTTCAACACCTTTGAGAGATGGTCATAAGTTGAAGAACCAACATATCAATCCACATTCAGCCAACTTGTGTTATAATGCTCCATGAGGTTCAATTTATCAAACTTTACCTTTGACATTTGTTCTTTGCTTTTTACAAATTCATCCTTTTTGAGGAAAAAAGAGATCTCCATTTTCTTCCTAGATTCAACCATTGCTTGCATTAATTCAACAAGAATCCTTTTTCGATGAACTCCTAAAATGAAGATCCCTAAATAACCATTTTGAAAAACCTAAATTATTTATATTTTACCTATTTTATCTTCTTTATTTTTTATTTCAGGCGCCCTTTACTTCACAAACCTTATTTTTGATCTCACTTCACGTTCACTATGAATCTCCTTTGATAAAAACCTAAAAATATACCAATATAATATCTCAACAAAAACAAAAAAAACAACTTTAACCATGCATAATTACCTGAATGTTATAACATATTTAAATAATGAAAATTGAAAGTTAAATATTGCGTATAAGATATAATCATACTCTAAATCTTCGAATATAATCTTAAATCCAATATACATTAGACAAAGTTATATTAATGAATTTAAGAAAAAAAAGCAAACATATGAGAGTAATTCACCGAGCATGATCCGTTGGGATAGCAAACGCTACAACGATTTCATTTAAAGGGGAAAAATGAATCTAAGTGTTCTCATTAAACACCTCTCTACCACTATCTCTTATCGGACAAAATTACACTATTTTTTTGTTAATCACATTATTTTTAGTAATTGATAAAGGGTTTAAATCACAGGTTGCTTTCATTAAATTTATTTTGCTGTATTATTGGTGACTCGACTGAAGGGACCACCCACTGTCCTCTCAGAATTCGTATCGTCATCATACTTGTACTCAAAGGATTACTACCTTTACAAATAGATTGCCCCAAATTTAAACTTAAATATCTTCTTGCTAAATACCTAAACACACAAACACTTACCAATACCTAACCTTCAAAAACTCTATCAAGATTGGAACGTCCTCCACTATCCTTTGTCTACTTGGCAGCCTGCGCGGCGGCGAGTTTAGCTCTAATCCCGTTCACAAACTCTAGCACTTTCGCCGTATCCGGCATCACCTCCTTCACGCCCTCCATTTTGGGGAACCGATCCATCCATGCGCTCAACAACGGCATCTTCTCTTTCTCCACTAACTTCACATTCGTCGCCTGCTGAATCACCATGATCCATGACGCTATCGGCCCCAGTGCTATGTCCACCAGCCCAATGTGCTCACCGCCGAAGAATGGCTTCCCTTCAAATGTGGTCCGCAGAGCCTCCTCCATTAAAATCAAATTTGCCACCGTCTCGTCTACCGCCTTCTGCTGCTCCTCCCCTTGCCCCATAAATACTCCCTTACCAGACCCTATAATCTGTATTTGTATATAAAATAGTTTTTAATGTTAACCAGATCAGATCATATAAAATTCTAATTAACCCCACCCATCGGATTGAAGTTTATTTTGATAAAAGTATAAAAGAAAAGATAATAGAACTGTGAAGTTACCTTATCGTCCACAAAGCCAGTCCAGAAACGGGCTAGAGCTCTGTCATACGGATCTTTGGGCATGAGATCGACTGTACCAGAGGTCCATGTCTCGTTGATGTACTGGACAATTATCATGGACTCGCAAATTGGCTTCCCATCGTGGATGAGCACGGGGAACTTCTTGTACACGGGGTTCGATTGCAGAAGCAGCTGGCTCTTGTTTTGCATGTTTTCTTCGATGAATTCGTAGGAGATTCCTTTCAGATTCAGCGCTATACGGACCCTCGCTACAAATGGACTGTATGTGGCTCCCAGCAGCTTTACTTGTCCTTGCCCTTCCATGATAACTGTCTTGCAGATTGCTCAGACCCGAGTCTTTTCTATTATGGAGTTGTATTCTCGGTGCCAGGAATTTATAAGATGAGGGGTATCGGTAGAGACTGGAAGCGGGCAAGGCAAGGTGTGTGAACGCAGACAGTCAACGGCCGCCTCCGACGACCGGATTTGTGGCCACGTATTTTTCCAATTGAATTTAGACCATAGCCTTTAATTTGGACCTATGCAGAAGGTCTAGCATTTGAGAAGAAATGTTAGAAATTTTAATTAAGTTTAAATTAAAGTTAGTGGATTGGTAAGTGTTAGTGTGATTGATTATTTATGAAGAAAAGATCTATGTTTAAACCTTTAGGATGTTATTTAGTTGAGTAGTAGTCTGATCTGAATCTTTTGAGTGCACATCAAAGCGATCGGTGGTCTCCATCTCATACGAGATAACTATGCTTGTTGGGAGCAGTCTCTATGGTTTGAACCTTGCACTTACAAGGTACTAAAAATAATGGATGTGACCAACTCCCCTATGTAACCCAAAAAAAAAAAAAAAAATTATGACTAAATGATGTCTTTCAAATTGTCTCCAAGGGCTGGATTGGGAATATTTTGGACACTTATTAAGAAGAGGAGACTTAAGTGCATACCTAATAAAGGGCAAAGATAGTAGTCCGACTTGAATTGCGAGTCATGATGGAGCCACCGAAGTGTCACTTTGAGTTACGCTTACTAAGGAGAGACAGGGGTTATAAAGGCAGCTTCGATGAATTTAATTTAACCTGTATTGGAAGACAGAAACCTCGAAAATAATATCTTATAAAAGCAGCTTCAATAAATTTAATTTAACCTGAAGAAAGAAACCTTGAAAATAATGTCTAACCCCGTGCCTAAAAATAAAAAGATATTACCCATTCTTAAAAAAAAATGGTTTTTAAGTTCTAGATGATCCTCGCCATTCTTTGGAGAAATGAAAGTCGTTGTTCAATTTTCCAATGTTGGAATCAGGGTAGAGTGGTTCCCTGGTCAAAGTACAACTGTGGCATAACTGCAGGCACATTTACCGGGGGCCTCTCGCATATATTGATATGTTGATCAATTTTCCAATGGTCAAATTATGGACGGGTGGTGCGTGTGCACAAAGGTATCTGGGTAGTCTTTATGCCACAAAGGTGGCCGGTGCAACGGTTGCACAATGGAGCCATATTTATGAGATAATAGATAAGGCGATATTTTTTTAATTTAAATTTAAATATTATAAATAATAATATATTATTAGAATGTTTCAAACATATTAAAAATTAGCAAATGTGTTTTTATGAAGTGTATTATGGATCAAATTTACAATTCCATTTAAATATAATAATGAAGTGGATGAATGCCTTTCAATGAGAGCAAGTCTAGTTGTTTTGATATATATATATATATATATATATATATATAAAATAATATTTTATGAATAAAATAAATTATGGATCATATTTGCAACTGTAAGGGGTGCTAATGCTCCCTCAAAATAAAAGTGTATAAGGGACCTTTGTTTGAGTAATAAGTTCGATATCTTTTGTATTGAAAAACTAAAATGATAACCCAGGTGTTGTAGGTGAGTTGGAGAGGAGAGGACAATCCTCCAAAGGAGGTCCCAGGTTCAAATCTCCACCCTACCAAAAAGCTGAATTGGGTATCCAAAATCCAATTGATAATGTTGGTGCGGGCAGGGTTGGGTGCGACTCCCGAGTGACTTTGATGGTGTAGAACCCCCTGTTCGTGGTCTCTCAGACCAAGGCGGCCCCACAAGGGGTTTTTCGCTTTAAACAAAATGATAAAGAAGTTTCCAAAACTATAAATGTAGTATGGATGAGATGTGAATGGGATGCTATAGATCCTGAAGGAATAGTAGGGAGAATTCTAACTTGTTAGAATCCATTAGAACCTCTTGCAGCAGGGGAATTCTAACTTGTAGTTATCTGATTAGAACTTCTTGTATAACCATTCATAAAATGAGGCATTGAATAGCCTCTTTAGTCACATGCTTCTTTGCAGATCGTTTCATCCTTATCAATGTCTATGGACCTACAACTCAGTTAGGTAGATTACAAGTTTGGAGTGGGATTGAAGCCTTTATGAGAAGTAAAGACCAAGAAACTCGATTCATGATCATAGGAGATTTTAATGCCATAACCATGGATGAAAATTTTGGGGGAATTAGGAAACTAACCCAAAGTATGAGAGATTTCTTAGATTTTATTCAAAATAATAATCTATGGGAGGTTGAGTTTGAAGAAGACAACTATACATGTACCAACAATAGGAGAGGCCAAAACCTAATAGCAAAAAAAATAGATACATGCATTCTCTCAAATCATTGGCTAGATGAAGGGACTTATGCTAAAATTTATACCTTGACATGGATTGGTTCAGATCACTGGCCAATAAAAATTAAAATGGTGGTAAGTGAATTTGAGAAAAGACCATATTTTAAATATTAGCAGATGTGGGAAGACCATCCTCAATTTGTTGATATGATAGCACAAATGTGAAATTATTCAGGAAATGGTGGGTTATATGCACTTCCAAAACAAATTAAATAAATGATATCTAGATTAAAAGAATAGAACAATCAAGACATACTTAGTTAAAAGAAGGAGATAAAAACACAAATTTTTCATAGGATGACAATAGTACAAAGATCAACATCCAAAATTAGTAGAATTAAATCAGTAGAAGGGGTTTGGATTGAAGACCAGAGTGAAATTAGAAAGGAGTCAACGATTTTTATCAAAATATTATAGGATTAGAGAAGTTTGAAGTTCTTAACGATAAAATTCTATAAGAACTTCCTTTAGTTATAATAGATGAAGGCATTAATAAACTGATGGAGCCTATTACTCTAGAAGAAGTTTATCTCGATTTTTTCTCTTTTAATAAGGATAAATCCCAAGGTCCGGATGGGCTCTTTGCAACATTTTATCAATATAATTGATATATTGTGAATGATTCTTTATTGGTAGCAGTGGAACAGTCTAGGATAAAACAATACATACCTTATAAAATAAATGCAACATATCTTACCCTAATTCCAAAAAAGAAGGATGCAAAATTATTTGATTCATTTCGACCCATAAGCCTACGTAATATGACATACAAGATTATCTCCAAACTGATGGCGAATCAGTTTAGACCATTGTTAGACAAAATTATTTCATAAGAGCAAGGAGGATTTGTGAAAGGGAATAATGTTGGAGTATATTAAATTATTTGGTACATGCTAATGTACCCCCATGGTGCCTTCATGGTACATATGTAAATAATAGATTAGGGTTGAGTCATAGTTTAGAGTGTGAGTTATATTTTCCCTTTTATGTAAGTGTGAATGTGCAGGAAATGCACAAGTTGTTAGAGTAATATTCCATCATTTGGGATATTTACCCTTTTCCTACATTAGGGTAGATTTCATTCACCACATGGTAAAAAGTAATTTCTATTTTTACCATTAGGTTATTACTATTTACTTTCTACCAAGAAGATATTCACTGTGGAATATCTTGTGGTTAGTAGTAGTCCATTTGACTACGTTAGTAGGTTAGCGTCATTTCATGACTGTTAGCATAATTTACTATATTGTTAGTAGGTTAGGCGCATTGTTAGTAAAACATGTTTGTTAGAATTACTTTAGGAAGATATTATTCCTAATATCTATCCTATAGTTTCATTGTACTATTTAAGCACATCATTTGAATAATATTTAGCTAATGCTTATGATCTAAATCTTACATTGGTATCACAACAATACTTAGGCGAGCGTTGGAATTGGTGAGGTTGACCTTCAACAGGAGAATGCGACATTTCTATTACTCCTGGACTGGACCTGTGGGGCAAAAATCTCGAATCGGGATCCCTGGTTGGGACACGTTTCCCAAGGTACATAACTCCTCGGCTCCTCGACATGTTTCCCAAGCGCAAATCCCATCAGGCACTAACTTCGATGCTGTTATATGGCCTGGTGACCCACAATTTGTGAAACTAGGAGATAGCTTAGCACCAACCAAATCCATCGCTACTCGCAATGGTTCTGACAACTTGCAGCACAGACTCCAATCTCAAAGCCGACGATGGGCTCGAAAATCTGACGACCACCTGTAGACCACTGATAACGAGGTACAAAATACGAGACCCTACAGAATCTGCACATCATCTGACATCATTCTGATAGGCACGAACTCCAAGGTGTTGATCTATCAAATTTGCTAAGCTGGCAGTACGAAATTCGAGGCGATGATGTAGACCCAGCAAGCTAACGTGGCATTGAGTTGGCTAACACATGGCGAGTGTGGCAGTACAAAATTTGAGGCGATGATGTAGACCCAGTAAGCTAACATGGCGTTGAGTTGGCTAACACATGGCGAGCATGGAACCCATGGTGGACATATGATGTAATAGTGACATGGCAAGTGGATATTGGTACATGTGGCGACAAAACTGGCTCGTATGACGTGGCAGCGTTGATCACAGATTGGATTGGTGACACATGGCGTAATATTCCTCCTCCACATGTTGGACACATGAGAACTCTCCGATCGAGTTGGCAAAGGAAGTCTTTTAGACGACTACCCGCAAGCAGTCGACCTTAAATATGCACGATATTATTTTTATACTGCGCAACATTACCCCATAGGGGCAATGTGGGACAAAAGTCCCACATTTTTTATTTTTTTCTTGTGCAGGAAGCACCAAGGAATAAACTAAATAGCTTGGGCTAGGCTTCCAAGTCGGAAGCCCAACCCGACTGGCTAGAAGAGCCAACGCTAAGGCGGGCTCCCGTAGAGTCGCAAGTTTGACTCCCGTAGGGGAGCCCACCACAAGTTTTTTTATATAAAAAGCCCAATGCTTGCCATATGGGGCGCAAACCAAAATCCAATGTATTTTTTTATTATTATTTTCTTGTATTTTGTTTAAATTATATTTTTAGTATTTTTTTTAATAATTTAATGTTATTTTATAAAAAAAATCATTTTTTTTTTTTATAAAAAGTGATTTTTAAATAAAATAATTTTTATTATTAATATAATTATACTTAAATTAATTAGACTCTATGCAATAAAATTGATAATTATTTTTTTTTTCAAAATTCAAACAAAACAATCAGTGCTTTTGTTTTTTCCAAAAGGGAGGGATATAAGACAAATAATAGCACATTTATTTTGCAATTAGGAGCCCTAAAATTCTTCTCAAAAGCCTTGTTAATTTTGCAAACAATAAAATATCAAACTTGAATTCTTTTTTGCCAAATTGTAACACAAGGAGACACAAAAATTTGCAAACTTCAAAGTTGAAATTGTGCATTGTTTTCTCCAGGGGGGGATATAAGACAAGAAATTGTACATTTTTTTTTTGTAAAACTGCTGAGCCATTAAAGACCTTGGGTCCACTAAAACCAAGTCATATATTTATTGGTTTTGGAAGCCTTTCAAACGTGGGTCGTGTGTCAACTTGACTTGAAAGGAGTGTTATTTTGTTAATTTTGCAAAACAAAGGGGGGAAGACAAGAAATTGTATTTATTTTGCAAAATTGTAACACAAAAGTGAGGAGCACTTAAAAATCAAACTTGTTAAATTTGTAAAACAAAAAGAAAAGACAATTGTTTTATGCCACATTCTTTGCAAATTTGAAAAACAAGAGGAGACATAAAATATCAAATTTTTGCACAACACAAATCCAAATTTTGTTGCAAAAGTTGTTAATAAGGTGCATTTTCGATTTTACTCGACACCTTTATTACAAAATTGGAAAAATTAGGTGCATTTTCGGTTGCATCCGACACCTATGTGATAAGAATTTTGTGGGTATTCTTGTTTGATTATTGCATTATTTTTTTCAATTATAAGTCATAAAATCAAGAACACTCAAAACCCCAAAATTTCACAATAATTTGTGTAAATCATTGAATAGGTTTAAAGCCAACTTTTCTTGATATTCTCTCCTAAATCAAAACCCCTAATTCACTCTTATTTGTTTGGGTCAATTTCCTCAAACTAATTATCTCTCTTTAGGAGGATTTTTAGGCAGGTGCCATTAAATATCTTTTTGAGTGAATTATCTTTTGGTACTCTTTTAGGGTATATCAAAATAAAGAACAATTTTTTGTAAAATAAGTAACCTTAAAAGTAGTAATCTTTTGCACTAAGGGGGGATAATTCCTTCCTTACTTCAAACACATATTTTGACAAGAGGGAGATAAAACTTGTAAAGGCTATCAGAAAAGCAAAAATCATCAAAATTATACCTTTTCTTTTAGGCTTCATAATAGCAAAACATGCTTGAAGTACTTGCAATAAGGAAGGATTATTTGGTAAACTTTTTTGATAAAATTGCCTAGGAGGCAAAGTTTTGCACAAATTGTAAAAAGGACAACCATGACACCAATCGATGTTGGTTTCAAAACAAGCAAAACTAAAATGGCAAAGGCACATCACAAAGGCCATGTTGCTAGTGAAGTGTCTGATTTCGATTATGATTTTGGTTCAGAAAGAGCACACAAAGTGCTCATGCCTAAGACAATATTGTAAAAGGAAATAAATTTGTCACCCTAGGCAAACATTTTTTCCAAAACATCTTTTTAGGATTTATAAATAGCATAAGTTTTTGTTTGAAGTACTAGCAATAAAGGGGTGATTGTACCTCTTTTTAGGCTTCATAAATAACAAACTCTCTTTGTTTGAAGTACTTGTAACAAAAGGGGGAAAAGTTTTGGTGTAAAATTTGGCTAGGAGGCAATCTTTGTAAAAACCTTCACAAAGCTTCTTGAGTTGCACATATTTTGCAATTAAGGGAGGATAAACATTTCTTTTCCCACTTCACACATTTTTTTGTAAAAAGGGAAGAAGACTTATAAGGGTGCATTTTCGGCAGCAACCGAAACCTCAGTCTCACTTATTTTAGAAATTCTATTACAACATGTTTTGCAACAAGGGGGGAAACTTATAAGGGTGCATTTTAGGCAATGATTGACACCTTAGCTACCTTATCAAAAAATTTACAAAATCATATTGTAACCGAATGAACCTCGTATGAAGTGATCTACTCTACTACACCTAGCGGTTGTAGCGGCTGGTTACCCATGCAATTCGGTTGGATGACAATATTACAATAAGGACATTCGTTAATATGAAGACAAAGTCAGGAATGATCCAATTCTTTCTTAGGATCATCTAGAGCACTGTGATAGAGCCTGAGCAAGAGCAAGAACTAGCAGATCAACATCTTTTTCACTGTATTGGGATAGTTACAAACATTACCCAAATAATGTAATAAGGGGGGATGCTAGAGTAATATTCCATCATTTGGAATATTTACCCTTTTCCTAAATTAGGGTAGATTTCATTTACCACATGGTAAACATTAATTTCTATTTTTACCATTAGGTTATTACTATTTACTTTCTACCACGAAGATATTCACTGTGGAATATCTTGTGGTTAGTAGTAGTCCATTTGACTACGTTAGTAGGTTAGCGTCATTTCATGACTGTTAGCGTAATTTACTATATTGTTAGTAGGTTAGGCGTATTGTTAGTCAAGTACTTTTGTTAGCATTACTTTAGGAAGATATTATTCCTAATATCTATCCTATAGTTTCATTGTACTATTTAAGCACATCATTTGAATAATATTTAGCTAATTCTTATGATCTAAATCTTACACAAGTATCATGTAAAGTTGTAATGTGCAGGAAATGCAAAAGTGTCATGAGTTAGAGTGTAAGTTTAAGTTGAGTCTATGTGCAAAAGTGTCTTATATGTAAGTGTACAAATATTTAATGTAAAGATGTGCACAAGTGTCTTAGATTAGAGAGTGCAAGTTATAGAAGTGTAAGAGTCATGTATATGTGTGCATATAAAATAGAGTCAAGTGTTCATCAAGTATGCAAGTGTCAAGTAGAGAAAGCGAAGAGTCATGAGACTTGACATATGAAAAAGAATAGTCAAGTATTCAAAGATTTATATTACTATGGCTATATTATAGAGGTAATACTCCATAACAAAAATGTAGAAATATATCATCATATTACAAATAGGAAGAGAACATCACTATCATATTTGTAAGAGAAAGTGGAGTAATAAAGATTGCATACATTTTGAGCAATTAATATTGTAAGTTGTTCTTCATGCATAGTACATGAATGATTAAGGCTATTACATTCATATTATTGCTTATTATTGAATGTTATTTGAGTTATTATAAGCCTTATTCTACATATTAATTTGCTCATATTATTCTACTCTTATCATTTTATTAACCTCATTATATTGTGGCTATATTATATTCGATCCTGTGATATTTAACCTATGATATTTGTGGTAGTATTAAGGCTTAAAAAGCCATCAAGACTGATTCTGGATGGGATCATAGTAGCTCATGAAGTTATGCATTCAAAAAATTCAAGAAAAGAGAAAGCAATGATCTTAAAACTTGATATGAGTAAGGCCTATGATAGGGTTAAATGAGATTTATTTTTGTAGTATTAGAAAAGTTTAGGTTTGGGAAGTGATGGGTCAGATGGATTAAATCTTGTGTCTCTACGGTTTTATATTCAATGTTGGTCAATGAGTTAGTAATAAAATATTTTAAATCCAAGAGAGGCCTTAGATAGGGAGATCCTCTATCACCATATTTTTTATTATTATGGTAGAGGTTTTGAGTAGGAACTTGAAAAATACTTACAAAGATGGGCTTATAAGTGGACTTAAGGCTAGTAATAACATCAACAATATCACCCATCAACAATTTGTAGATGATACAACCATTTTTGGGAGGGCAAGGATAAACAGGGACAAAAATTTGAATAACTTATTAAAGGGATTTGAAAGAGCATTTGGAAAAAAATTTAAGAGGATAAAATCCAAAATTTACTTCCTAAACACCCCAACTATAATCAAAGCAAGGATATACAGGTTTACTTCAAATGGAGGAGGCAAATCTGCCCGTAACTTGATGTCCTAATTTGAGGGGAGAATGAGGATAGAATTATAGAATACAATTATAAGTAAAGTTTAGAATAAACTACTAGCATAGAAAGGTAGATGGCTATCATTAGTGCAACTAATTAAACCAGTCTTACAAACCATTTCAACATATTATATGTCCTTGTATACTATGCTAAAATTGATAGAAAAAAGTTTAATCTTTATTATGAGGTCATTTTTGTGGACAAGATTAAATGCTAAAAGAAATTTTTCTTTGGTGAAATGGACCATGGTGTGTGATGATAAAATTAAGGGAGGTCTTGGTTTAAGAGTTCTTTCGAATGTAAACTTAGCTCTTAGGAGAAATGTAATTTGGAGATTTTATAAAGAGAATCAAAGATGATGGACAAGAATTATTCTAAGTATGTTGATGCCAATGACCCAAGCTTAATATTTATTGCATTCTCTCTGTTGAGCAAGGTGCAGCAACAGTATTGTCATTGTTGTCAACACAGTCAGATAGATCTGTTGATGCAGTGGATAGGAAGTTCAAAAGCTATTCAGATGCAGAAGACAGGAGTTCAAAGGTTATTCAGAGTATGTACAGTGATTTTCCAAGAAGACCGAAGTGGCCCATATGCAAAAGATCAAAGAAAAAGACAAGTAAGAAAAGTGTCGCGATATCGCGACATATACAACAGGCAAGAAAAACTGTCATGATTTCGTGACATGTTGGAAGAGAGAAAAAGTAGGAAAAACTGTCACGATTTTGCGACATGTTGGAAGAGAGAGAAAAAGTAGGAAAAACTGTCACGATTTCGTGACATGTTGGAAGAGAGAGAAAAAGCAGGAAAAACTGTCACGATTTCGTGACATGTTGGAAGAGAAAAAGGCAAGTGGAAAAACTGTCGTGATTTCGCGACATGTTGGAAGAGAGAGAAAAAGCAGGAAAAACTGTCACGATTTTGTGACATGTTGGAAGAGAAAAAGGCAAGTGGAAAAACTGTCGTGATTTCATGACATGTTGGAAGAGAAAGAGAAAGCAGGAAAAAGTGTCACGATTTCACGACAAGTTCGAAGAAAGAGAACAAGTAAGAAAAGTGTCACGATTTCGTGACATGTCGCATTTTCGCGACTAAAATAGGAGAGAGAAAGTAAGTTTGAAAAGTGTCATGATTTCATGACATGTCGCATTTTTATGACTAAAATAGGAGAGAGAAAGTAAGTTTGAAAAGTGTCATGATTTCGTGACATGTCGCATTTTCGTGACTAAAATAGGAGAGAGAAAGTAAGTTTGAAAAGTGTCACGATTTCGTGACATGTCGCATTTTCATGACAAAAGCAGAGAAGAAGACTTCGAAGGTAGAAGTGTCACGATTTCGTGACAAAAGCAAAGAAGTAAAGTATAAAAGCAGAAGTGTCACGATTTCATGACAAAAGCAAAGAAGCTAAGTACGAAAGTAGAAGTGTCACGATTTCATGACAAAAGCTAAGTTGAAGACTATGGAGGTAGAAGTGTCGCGATATCATGACAAAAGCAAAGTCGAAGTCTATGGAAGCAGAAGTGTCGCGATATCGCGACAAAAGCAAATACGAAGTATACAGAGGCAAAAATGTCATGATATCGCGACATGTTGTATTTTCGTGGCAATAACAACAAAAGAAGCTACAGAGGCAGAAATGTCATGATTTCATGATAGGTCGTAAAAGCGCAAGTCAAGAAGGAGAACCCGATGAAGACCGATGACAGCCGACTAAAATTAGGGTTTATAGCCGACTAAGATTAGGATTTACAGTCGACTAAGATTAGGGTTTTCATCATAAAAAATATTGTTATAAAAGGAGGGTTGTTTGGAGAATTGAGGTAGTGGAATGTGTGTGAAATACGGTCGTTGTGCACAGAGAGCAAGTCATGTCGAATCATGCTAAGTGCAAAATTTGCAAAGAGAGTAGAGTGTGCAAAAGGGAGAAGACGATCGTGAAGTTTGACTGTAACGAAGCAGAGTGTGCGAAGTGATTATGTAGAGAGAGCAGAGTGCACAGAGAATGCAAAGGTGAAGAAGACCAATCAGGGTCTTGCAAAAGCAAAGGTATCTTACTATCAAACTTATAGATTCAAATTGAAGTCCAAGTTGTTGCTTGGCATCAGGGGTTGGTGCTCCTTCCAGTTGGTGTTGGTAAATCAGGGGTTGGTGCTCCTTCCAGTTGGTGTTGGTAAATCAGGGGTTGGTGCTCCTTTCTATTGGTGCAGATAAATCAGGGGTTGGTGCTCCTTTCTGTTGGTGCAGATAAATCAGGGGTTGGTGCTCCTTCCAGTGGGTGTTGGTAAATTGATTGTAAAGTTGGTGCTTTGCAAAGGCTGGATTTGGATGGTAGTCCAAGCAATCAATTTTTGAGGAGTAGCCACATTGGTGAACCTCGTTAAATCTTGTGTTGTGTGATGCTCTTTTGTTATACTTGTTGTATCTAGTAATAAGTTTTAATTGCTACGGTATTAAGAGCTATAAATTCAAGTTTAAAGAGCTACACTGATTCACCCCCCTCTCAGTGTCATTGTAAGACTAACAATTGGTATCAGAGCTAAGTTCCTGTACAAGCTTAACCGGCTAGGGTGATCTTGGAAGTAACACAATGGCAGGTGGTGAAGCTCTTTTCATGGCATTTGAAGAAGTAAAATCAGAAAAGGAAGAAGGAGTGAACTCTGAAGTATGTGGTGAAAACCCTGAGGCTGAAGTAGATCTAGAAGGTGAGTTGATCTCTGCACTTGAAGAGTGGAAAATAGAGAGGAAAAAGAATAAGAAAATTTCAAAAAAGCTTGAGGATGCAAACGAAATCATAACCAATCTGAAAGTACAGACAGAAGAATACAAGAAAATATCTGAAGATCTCGAAGTACAAATTACCATGAAAATAGATTATTGCTGCAAACTAGAAGAAGAGAATGTTGGTTTACGGACGCAGATAGAAGAGATGAATCACAAAATTAGTTGCTATCACAAACGCGAAGAAAGTTCTATGAAGCTGGATAAGATTATAAATGACCAAAGGCCTAGCAGGCATCAAATTTGGTCCGGGTTTCATCGAAGGAGAATCATCAAATGGATCAAAGGCCAGAAATGTAGAATCCATAAAGAATGAAGATAAGAAACAGGTTGATCAAGGAAAAACGTCTCATGCAAAAGAAAGCAATAATGCCAGGCACGAAAGGAGAATTGACAATGATGGATTCACCAATGTCACACATCAAAGAAGAAGAAGACCTATGGCTCCTACGACAACATGGCAAAGACCATCACCCAGGTTCAATTATCCCTTTTCTGGTTTCTATTTTAAATGCAATGGCTATGGACATAAAATCTCAGACTACAAATATAATGTAAGACCAAGGAATTTCACCAGTAGAAATGCTTTTTCTCCTCTGATGAATTATACAGTAGAATGTTATAACTATCATAATTTTGGGCACATTGCAAGAAACTGTAGAAGTACATTTGCATCAAATCAGTTTCAGGGAAGAAAATTTCAACCAAATAGGATGAGACAAAATAGAAAACTTCTCGAAAAACATGCACAAGCTATTGATAAGGGAAAGGCAAAACAAGAGCCCAAAACTACTATCAAAATGGAGTGGAAAGAAAAAGAGCGACTTAAGGAAGAAAAGGAATCCTTAATCGTACAAACAACATTTAAAGCACAGAATAAATATGTACCATGGATACTTGATAGTGGATGCTCCAGTCATATGACAGGTGACAAACAGAAATTTGAGAAGTTACAAAAATATGAAGGTGGTTCAGTAAAGTTTGGAAATAATGATGGAGCTAAGATAGTTGGCAAAGGTTTAGTTAAATTTAGTGACGAAAAAATTAAGTCAGAAGAAGTCTTGTTTGTGGATGGTTTGAAACATAACTTGTTGAGCGTAAGTCAGATTTGTGATAAAGGTCATGAAGTAGTTTTTAAGAAGCAGGGTTGTGAAGTCAGAAAAACAAACAGTGGAAAATTGATAGCAACTGGATCAAGGACATCTGGAAACCTGTACATGCTCTCAAAGACTTCAGAAGGAGCTTGTTTTATTGGATCAGGAAGAAGAAAGTTGGTTGTGGCACAAGAGACTCGGTCATATTAGTTTTGATAATCTAGTAAAAATCAACTCAAAAAGGGCGATGAGAGATATTCCCACCATCAACAAACCTGCAAACAACATTTGTGCTTCATGCCAAAAGGGGAAGCAAACTAGAGTCACATTCAAAACAAAAGAGTACTACACAAGCAAACCTTTGGAACTAATACACACTGATTTATGTGGACCCATGAGAACACAAAGCATAAATGGTGACAAATATTTTATGTTGTGCATTGATGACTATTCCGGAATGACATGGATATTTTTCTTGAAGCATAAATCAGAAGCTTTTGAAAAGTTCAAGATTTTCAAAAACCAAGTTGAGAATGAAACAGGAAAGAGGATCAAATGTTTAAGATCAGATAGAGGAGGAGAATTCATTTCAGAGGAGTTTACAGAGTACTATGAAAAATACGGTATTAGGAGACAGTTTTCAGCAACCAGGACACCTCAGGAGAATGGAGTGGTAGAAAGAAAGAACAGGACAGTGCAGGAAATGGCACGGACTATGTTGGTGGAAAGTAGAGTAGCAGACAGATTTTGGAAAGAAGCAGTCCATACTGTGGTGTATATCCAAAATAGGTACATGCTGAGAACACATGAAAGCAAAACTCCTTATGAGTTGTGGTTCGGTAAAAGGGCAACAACAAAATACCTCAAAGTTTTTGGCAGCAAGTGCTACATCAAAAGAACTGAAGATAATCTTGGTAAGTTTGAAGATAGAGCGGATGAAGGTATTTTTGTTGGTTATTCATCAAGAAGCAAAGCTTACAAATGCTACAACAAGAGGCTAAAGAAAATTGTGGACGAGTGTCGATGTTAAATTTGATGAAGGTAGAGAACGAGTAATTAGCTATGAAAAGAACTACCCAATTTATGAAGAGGTTATTGAAGGAGATGAGGAAAATGAAATGGAAAAGATACAAAAAATTGACTCAGATGATTTAAGTTGTGATTCAGAAGTGGAAGAAAATAAGAAATTCAAAACAGTAATTGGCAGAAAAATCATCCTAGAGAGCAAATAATTGGAGACCCCAAAGTTGGTGTTCGAGACAAGAAGAAGAGTAGTAAGTTACTACTCTCTATTATCCAGCATTGAGCCCAAAAATGTTGCTGACGCAAGCAAAGATGAAAGTTGGATGAAGGCAATAAATGAAGAATTAGATCAGATCGAGAAAAATGAAACTTGGGAGTTAGTACCTAGACCTGCAAATAAAAATATAATCGAGACTAAATGGATTTTTCGAAACAAATTGAATGAAGATGGACAGGTAGTCAGAAATAAAGCAAGATTGGTATGTAAGGGTTATGCACAAGTTGAAGGCATTGACTTTGAGGAAACTTTTGCACCAGTAGCTAGACTAGAGGCAATTAGAATGTTTCTGGCTTTAGCAGTCTACAAGAATTTCAAAGTTTATCAAATGGATGTGAAATCAGCGTTTTTGAATGGGAAACTTGAAGAAGAGGTTTATATTGAGCAACCAGATGGTTTCCAACTTGGTGATGATCCCAACTTGGTTTGCAAGTTGAAGAAAGCATTATATGGCTTAAAACAGGCACCCCGAGCATGGTATGCAAGGCTAGACAACTATCTCACTCAACAAAGGTTTAAGAAAGGTATGGTGGATAGTAATTTGTATGTCAAAACAGAAAATGGGCATCTTATTGTTCTTGTTGTATACGTAGATGATATCATATTTGGTAGCAACAAAGATGAGTCATGTAAAGATTTAGCAAATAAGATGCAGAAAGAATTTGAAATGTCAATGATTGGTGAACTTTCGTATTTCCTCGGGTTGCAAGTTAATCAAAATAAGAAGGGCATATTTATTTCTCAAGTTAAATATGTGAAAGAGATGTTAAAAAAGTTCACAATGGAGGATTGTAAGCCAGCTTAGCACTCCCATGACGACAGGTTGCAAGTTGAGCAAGGATGACAAATCTCCACCTGTTGATCAAACCATGTACAGATCTATGATTGGGAGCTTACTGTACCTGACAGCTACTAGACCAGATATTTTGCAGGCAGTATGCATGGTAGCATGATTTCAGGCTAATCCCAAGGAGACTCATGTGACAGTAGTGAAGAGGATTCTTCGATACCTCAAGGGTACTATGGAGTATGGGTTATGGTATCCGAAAGGTAAAGACTTCACCCTTATTTCGTATTCAGATGCAGATTGGGCAGGATGTGTCGATGACAGAAAGAGTACCAGTGGAGGTGCATTCTATCTTGGAGACAGATTGGTCGCGTGGCACGAGTAAGAAACAAGAGTCAGTTTCTTTATCGACAGTAGAGGCAGAATATATTGCAGCGACAACATGTTGTACGTAGGTATTGTGGATGAAACAAACCCTGAAAGATCTTGGTATTAGCTTCGGTGAGCCAATATCAGTTAAGTGTGATAACACCAGTGCCATTAACATCTCCAAGAATCCGGTTATGCATTCACGCACAAAACACATTGCTATCAGGTATCACTTTTTGAAGGAGAAAGTTGCGGAAGGTGAGGTTAAGTTGGATTTTGTTCCAACTACAGAGCAAGTAGCGAGATATCTTCACAAAACCATTGCCCAAGGAAGTTTTTGAGTACCTTCACAATAAATTGGGAGTGGTCACACTTCCCAAGAATTGACTAGCTACAGGGATCACATTCTCAGGGGGAGCATTTAAGTATTTGATTATCTTTTTGCTCATGTTCATGATTTTTGCTAAGTGTAATAAATTTTGCCTGAGAATGTTGTGCATGGACTCAGGGGAGTCTGTAGTAGCCCTTTGGTATTATTGTCAAAGGGGGAGAAGAGTTACAGGAAATTGCACATGTGTTGCCAACAATTCCAAAGGGGGAGATTGTTGAGCAAGGTGCAGCAACAATATTGTCATTGTTGTCAACACAGTCAGATAGATCTGTTGATGCAGTGGACAGGAAGTTCAAAAGCTATTCAGATGCAGAAGACAGGAGTTCAAAGGTTATTCAGAGTATGTACAGTGATTTTCCAAGAAGACCGAAGTGGCCCATATGCAAAAGATCAAAGAAAAAGACAAGTAAGAAAAGTGTCATGATATCGCGACATATACAACAGGCAAGAAAAACTATCATGATTTCGTGACATGTTGGAAGAGAGAGAAAAAGCAAGAAAAACTGTCACGATTTCGTGACATGTTGGAAGAGAGAGAAAAAGTAGGAAAAATTGTCACGATTTCGTGACATGTTGGAAGAGAGAGAAAAAGCAGGAAAAACTGTCACGATTTCATGACATGTTGGAAGAGAAAAAGGCAAGTGGAAAACTATCATGATTTCACGACATGTTGGAAGAAAAAAAAGCAGGAAAAACTATGGATTTCGCGACATGTTGGAAGAGAAAAAGGCAAGTGGAAAAACTATCATGATTTCGTGACATGTTGGAAGAGAAAGAGAAAGAGGAAAAAGTGTCACGATTTCGTGACAAGTTCGAAGAAAGAGAACAAGTAAGAAAAGTGTCACGATTTCGTGACATGTCGCATTTTCGCGACTAAAATAGGAGAGAGAAAGTAAGTTTGAAAAGTGTCACGATTTCGTGACATGTCGCATTTTCACGACTAAAATAGGAGAGAGAAAGTAAGTTTGAAAAGTGTCACGATTTCGTGACATGTCGCATTTTCGCGACTAAAATAAGAGAGAGAAAGTAAGTTTGAAAAGTGTCACGATATCGCGACATGTCGCATTTTGTGACAAAAGCATAGAAGAAGACTTCGAAGGCAAAAGTGTCATGATTTCATGACAAAAGCAAAGAAGTAAAGTACGAATAGAAGTGTCATGATTTCATGACAAAAGTAGAGAAGAAGACTTCGAAGGCAGAAGTGTCACGATTTCACGACAAAAGCAAAGAAGCTAAGTACGAAAGTAGAAGTGTCACGATTTCGTGACAAAAGCTAAGTTGAAGACTACGAAGGCAGAAGTGTCACGATATCACGACAAAAGCAAAGTCGAAGTCTATGGAAGCAGAAGTGTCGCGATATCATGACAAAAGCAAATATGAAGTATACAAAGGCAAAAATGTCACGATATCGTGACATGTATTTTCGCAGCAACAGCAAAAAAAGAAGCTACAGAGGCAGAAATGTCATGATTTCATGACAGGTCATAAAAGTGCAAGTCAAGAAGGAGAACCCGACGAAGACTGATGACAACCGACTAAAATTAGGGTTTAAAGCCGACTAAGATTAGGATTTACAATCGACTAAGATTAGGGTTTTCATCATAAAAAATATTGTTATAAAAGGAGGGTTGTTTGGAGAATTGATGTAGTTGAGTGTGTGTGAAATACGGTCATTGTGCATAGAGAGCAAGTCATGTCGAATCATGCTAAGTGCAAAATTCACAAAGAGAGCAGAGTGTGCAAAAGGGAGAAGACGATCATGAAGTTTGACTATAATGAAGCAGAGTGTGCGAAGTGATTGCACAGAGAGAGCAGAGTGCGCAAAGAACGCAAAGGTGAAGAAGACCAGTCAGGGTCTTGCAAAAGCAAAGGTATCTTACTATCAAACTTATAGATTCAAATTGAAGTCCAAGTTGGTGCTTGGCATCAGGGGTTGATGCTCCTTCTAGTTGGTGCTGGTAAATCAGGGGTTGGTGCTCCTTCTAGTTGGTGCTGGTAAATCAGGGGTTGGTGCTCCTTTCTGTTGGTGTAGATAAATCAGGGGTTGGTGCTCCTTTCTGTTGGTGTAGATAAATCAGGGGTTGGTGCTCCTTCCAGTGGGTGCTGGTAAATTGATTGTAAAGTTGGTGCTTTGCAAAGGCTGGATTTGGATGGTAGTCCAAGCAGTCAATTTTTGAGGAGTAGCCACATTGGTGAACCTCGTTAAATCTTGTGTTGTGTGATGCTCTTTTGTTATACTTGTTGTATCTAGTAATAAGTTTTAATTGCTGCGGTATTAAGAGCTGTAAATTCAAGTTTAAAGAGCTACACTGATTCACCCCCCTCTCAGTGTCATTGTAAGACTAACAATTGGTATCAGAGCTAAGTTCCTGTACAAGCTTAACCGGCTAGGGTGATCTTGGAAGTAACACAATGGCAGGTGGTGAAGCTCTTTTCATGGCATTTGAAGAAGTAAAATTAGAAAAGGAAGGAGTGAACTCTGAAGTATGTGGTGAAAACCCTGAGGCTGAAGTAGATCTAGAAGGTGAGTTGATCTCTGCACTTGAAGAGTGGAAAATAGAGAGGAAAAAGAATAAGAAAATTTCAAAAAAGCTTGAGGATGCAAACGAAATCATAACCAGTCTGAAAGTACAGATAGAAGAATACAAGAAAATATCTGAAGATCTCGAAGTACAAATTACCATGAAAATAGATTATTGCTGCAAACTAGAAGAAGAGAATGTTGGTTTATGGATGCATATAGAAGAGATGAATCACAAAATTAGTTGCTATCACAAACGCGAAGAAAGTTCTATGAATCTGGATAAGATTATAAATGACCAAAGGCCTGCAGGCATCAAATTTGGTCTGGGTTTCATCGAAGGAGAATCATCAAATGGATCAAAGGCCAAAAATGTAGAATCCATAAAGAATGAAGATAAGAAACAGGTTGATCAAGGAAAAACGTCTCATGCAAAAGAAAGCAATAATGCCAGGCATGAAAGGAGAATTGACAATGATGGATTCACCAATGTCACACATCAAAGAAGAAGAAGACCTATGGCTCCTATGGCAACATGGCAAAGACCATCACCCAGGTTCAATTATCCCTTTTCTGGTTTCTATTTTAAATGCAATGGCTATGGACATAAAATATCAGACTGCAAATATAATGTAAGACCAAGGAATTTCACCAGTAGAAATGCTTTTTCTCCTCTGATGAATTATACAGTAGAATGTTATAAATGTCATAATTTTGGGCACATTGCAACAAATCGTAGAAGTACATTTGCATCAAATCAATTTAAGGGAAGAAAATTTCAACCAAATAGGATGAGACAAAATAGAAAACTTCTCAAAAAACATGCACAAGCTATTGATAAGGGAAAGGCAAAACAAGAGCCCAAAACTACTATCAAAATGGAGTGGAAAGAAAAAGAGCGACTTAAGGAAGAAAAGGAATCCTTAATCGTACAAACAACATTTAAAGCATAGAATAAATATGTACCATGGATACTTGATAGTGGATGCTCCTAGTCATATGACAAGTGACAAACAAAAATTTGAGAAGTTACAGAAATATGAAGGTGGTTCAGTAAAGTTTGGAAATAATGATGGAGCTAAGATAGTTGGCAAAGGTTCGAGTTAAATTTAGTGACGAAAAAATTAAGTCGGAAGAAGTCTTGTTTGTGGATGGTTTGAAACATAACTTGTTGAGCGTAAGTCGGATTTGTGATAAAGGTCATGAAGTAGTTTTTAAGAAGCGGGGTTGTGAAGTAAGAAAAATAAACAGTGGAAAATTGATAGCAACTGGATCAAGGACATCTGGAAACCTGTACACGCTCTCGAGAGACTTCAGAAGGAGCTTGTTTTATTGGATAGGAAGAAGAAAGTTGGTTGTGGAACAAGAGACTCGGTCATATCGGTTTTGATAATCTAGTAAAAATCAACTCAAAAAGGGCAGTGAGAGATATTCCCACCATCGGCAAACCTGCAAACAACATTTGTGCTTCATGCCAAAAGGGGAAGCAAACTAGAGTCACATTCAAAACAAAAGAGTACTACACAAGCAAACCTTTGGAACTAATACACACTGATTTATGTGGACCCATGAGAACACAAAGCATAAATGGTGACAAATATTTTATGTTGTGCATTGATGACTATTCCAGAATGACATGGATATTTTTCTTGAAGCATAAATCAGAAGCTTTTGAAATGTTCAAGATTTTCAAAAACCAAGTTGAGAATGAAACAGGAAAGAGGATCAAATGTTTAAGATCAGATAGAGGAGGAGAATTCATTTCAGAGGAGTTTGCAGAGTATTGTGAAAAATACGGTATTAGGAGACAGTTTTCAGCAGCCAGGACACCTCAACAGAATGGAGTGGTAGAAAGAAAGAACAGGATAGTGCAGGAAATGGCACGGACTATGTTGGCTGAAAGTAGAGTAGCAGACAGATTTTGGAAAGAAGTAGTCCATACTACGGTGTATATCCAAAATAGGTACATGCTGAGAACACATGAAAGCAAAACTCCTTATGAGTTGTGGTTTGGTAAAAGGGCAACAACAAAATACCTCAAAGTTTTTGGTAGCAAGTGCTACATCAAAAGAACTGAAGATAATCTTGGTAAGTTTGAAGATAGAGCGGATGAAGGTATTTTTGTTGGTTATTCATCAAGAAGCAAAGCTTACAAATGCTACAACAAGAGGCTAAAGAAAATTGTGGATAGTGCCGATGTTAAATTTGATGAAGGTAGAGAACGAGTAATTAGCTATGAAAAGAACTACCCAATTTATGAAGAGGTTATTGAAGGAGATGAGGAAAACGAAATAGAAAAGATATAGAAAATTGACTCAGATGATTTAAGTTGTGATTCAAAAGTGGAAGAAAATAAGAAATTCAAAATAGGCAGCTGGCAGAAAAATCATCCTAGAGAGCAAATAATTGGAGACCCCAATGTTGGTGTTCACACAAGAAGAAGAGTAGTAAGTTACTACTCACTATTATCCAGCATTGAGCCCAAAAATGATGCTGACGCAAGCAAATATGAAAGTTGGATGAAGGCAATAAATGAAGAATTAGATCAGATCGAGAAAAACAAAACTTGGGAGTTAGTACCTAGACCTGCAAATAAAAATATAATCGGGACTAAATGGATTTTTTGAAACAAATTGAATGAAGACGGACAAGTAGTCAGAAATAAAGCAAGATTGGTATGTAAGGGTTATGCACAAGTTGAAGGCATTGACTTTGAGGAAACTTTTGCACCAATAGCTAGACTAGAGGCAATTAGAATATTTATGGCTTTAGCAGTCTACAAGAATTTCAAAGTTTATCAAATGGATGTGAAATCAGTATTTTTGAATGGGAAACTTGAAGAAGGGGTTTATATTGAGCAACCAGATGGTTTCCAACTTGGTGATGATCCCAACTTGGTTTGAAAGTTGAAGAAAGCATTATATGGCTTAAAACAGGCATCCCGAGCATGGTATGCAAGGCTAGACAACTATCTCACTCAACAAGGGTTTAAGAAAGGTATGGTGGATAGTAATTTGTATGTCAAAATAAAAAATAGGCATCTTATTGTTCTTGTTGTATACGTAGATGATATCATATTTGGTAGCAGCAAAGATGAGCCGTGTAAAGATTTAGCAAATAAGATGCAAAAAGAATTTGAAATGTCAATGATTGGTGAACTTTCGTATTTCCTCGGGTTGCAAGTTAATCAAAATAAGAAGGGCATAATTATTTCTCAAGTTAAATATGTGAAGGAGATGTGTCCCAAGAGATGTGGAGGAGAGTATAAACCATCTCTTGGGACACTGCTCAATAGTCTGGAAACTATGGTAATTGATTCTTAATATGTTTGGTAAATACATGGTGATGATTGGAATAATTGAGGAATGGTTAAAGCAATGGCATAGCACTTTTAATAGTGGCACTTTACAGAAAATTTGAGATATATCAAAAGATACAATACTTTGGATTGTTTGGCTAGAAATAAATAGAAGAATATTTAAAGGAAAGAAAATTAGTTTAGAGGTAATGAAAAGGAATATTTTTTTAGCCATAGAGGAGTCTAAACCAACCCTATCAACTCATCCAATTCCTAATATGGAAGCATAGAGCCTTAATAGATCGAGTCAAGACATCAAATGGAATAATGATGTTGGGGATATGAGAAATAAAAGAAGGCAAATAATATAATGTGTAATCCACCATATGTGGAGTTGGTCAAACTAAATTTTTATGGAGCATCTAAAGGAAATCCATGACCAGTAGGAGGGGGAGGAATAATTAGAAATAATAGAGGAAATATTTTATCTCATTACACTTTTAGTAGTGGATTTAAGACAAATAATGAAGCTAAAGCTTGTACGGATTTGGAAGGGTTAAAAATATACAAACAAATAAAATGGAATAAAGTATGGATGAAAGGTGATTCACTCATAGTAATAAATGCAATTTTAAGGAAAGCAAAGGCTCCATGGAACATACAAGAGATAATTATGGAAATTCAAGACCTTGCTATAGAGTTTGAAGAAATAAGGTTTACACATACATTAAGGGAAGGAAACAAATGTGCATATAGGTTGGTCAATAGAGGGGTTTAATTGAGGATTGTGAAGTTAAATTCTCTTTTCCTTGGTTAGAGGAAGTAGTAAGTTCAATTGAAGTTGACAAGAAAATGTTGATTTCTTGAATCAAATAAAGATTAATAGTTTATTGTTTTTATTGGTAATATTTGCTTTATTTTATAACATTAATATGCTTTCATATATACCATTTATTATAGTTTTGTGGTTGCACTTGTACTTCAGGAAGGAAACTAGCAATTCAGATCTAGTAAAGCAGACTATGATAGTGAGATGTTTTAGAAATTTTATTCTACTAAGATGCAATGCAGAGATAGTAGAGATGAAGTTTTAGTGTAGTTAAGGTTGTTGTAGGAAAATGTCAAGAAGGATGATGAATTCTGGAATATTTGTATTCACACAAAAAAGTGAAAAAGTTTAAAAAAATGAAAATAAAAAAATCACACATTTTATGTAAAATGATGTAGGTTCTAACTATAACAACTCAATTGAGATGAGATTTGAATATGTTTATAATCTCTCATGCTTTAAAGAAGAGAGTTGTATTTTTTCAAAGGTGGGGAACTTGAATACAACCCTTTATGCTAAAAAAAAAAAAATCTACAACCCTCAAAGTATAATGGCCTTTATGAGTTTTTAGTTTGTTAGGGATCATACTTGATACATTATAAAATAGTTAAGAGATTCTAAATTATGTAGTCTAAAGTTTTTTTTTTGGTTACATAGATAAATTGGTTACAATCACAATTTTTAGTAACTCGCCAACGCAACTAGCAGGCTTCAAACTATCATCGAAAGTTCATAATATGATTTTTCATTTAAAATGTGGTTTGAAATTTTACCTATATTAAATAATATTATTAATAAAAAATAAATAAAAAATATTTTTAATTGATGATAGTTATACTAATTTTTAATGTTATTTATTTAATATGTTTATAAAATTTAAGGTTTATATAAATGTGTTTGTATTTCTTTGGTTATATATTTTAAATTGAATTTTGTTTAGAGTTGTTTAAAGTTTAATTTTATTTGTTTTATTGAAAATTTTATTTATGAATTTAAAAATACAAATGTCCATAGGTTGTTATTTGAAATATTACAATCATAATTTTATCATACTAAAATTTTAACAGACTAAGAAGAAAAACATGTGTAAATATAACAAAATTATCAAGCTGTTTAACATTATATGTAACTATAATTTTTTAAATTAGTTATGTGGATTGATACATGCCTCACATGTATTACATTATTTATATTGTATTGTATCATTTCAAAACACTATAATTTGATATTATAATAAATTGTATTATCAAGGTTTTTTTTTTTTCAAATGGGTCCATGTAAATTAAAATGACCCTACCCATGGGTTGTCTTATTCCAAGTAGGTTCATGTAAATTAAAATGACCCCACCCTTGTTTCATTGTGATTGTATAATAACAATATTTTGTAAGTTATGTATATATCATTTAGTAACATCTAGACCTAGGTTTTGCTAAGGAGGCTTTGGTTCAATGGTTAAGACATAAGTGACACAACCGACGTTAAGGTTTAAATCTCAACAGTACCAAAAGGGCAGCATTAAATCCCAACGCTACCAAAAGGGCTATATAGCTCGATGTGATTAGTTGATGTGACTTGTTGTATTAAGGGAAAGGGCAACTCTATTAATCTTTTTTATTAAAATAACATCTAAACCTAGGTTTTTGCATTAAAAGTCCATGTTTGTAAAAAAAAATCCTTAGGTTTCTCTATTAAAAGTCCATGTTTGTAAAAAAAATCCCTAGGTTTCTTCGTTAAAAGTCCATGTTTGTATCCATTTGAGATGATGTCATTTGATAAGATCAAATTTAGTGCAAAACATAAAACATATTTTATTTATTTATATATATATATATATTTGTTATGCAAAAACCTCTATAAACCGCTAGGTAAAAACAAAGTCAATGAGACCCGACCATCCAAAGAATTAAATTGGAGTAGCTTATTGAAAACACTCACCCACTATCAATTGATCTATCCTTTTAGGTTAAATTTTTAAGGTAAATCATTGGTTTTTAAAAGGGGCCTTGGTCCCCTTGTACCAGGGTTTGAACTTGGGTCTCCTAAATGAAAACCCAAAGACATATCACTATGGTATCCTCCATATAACTCATAAATCTATATGTTGTTTGAGTGGATTTTTAATACCTCTCAATGTAACAAAATTTAAAGGAAAATAAATTTATTAAAAATTTATTTTCAATGATATTTAATTCTCATTTTATTTTTGCTATTTTTTTGTTGATATGTTTTAATTGTTTATAAGGTGAATATTTATTAAATATTTAATCCTTTATAAATATGAAATACTAATATCTCAATGCATTTTGTTCTTATCTATAAATTCTTCTTGTAATTTTATGTTTCTTTAATAAACTTTATATTGACTTCTATAGGTGCTATTTTATCAAAATATCAAAATATTACATATTGTATTAGGTTAATTAGATCACAATTAAGCAACATTTCCATGAATATGTTAGCAAAGTGAGCCTAAATATCACAACTTTATAATTTCTAAGATTATATAATCACATGCAAATAATCTCATTCCATAACACCAATATTGCACAAAAAAGTTTTATTGATAAATATTGAATCTCATTATATCATTTATCCTTGTTACATTGAATAGAGCTTTGTTATAAATATATAACCTTATATGATACTCTTCAATGCACCTAAATTTTTCTCTCCTCAAACTCATAGGAGATGCAACCTTTCATATGCCTTTCTTACATAATGATAAAGTCTCTCATGATTACATAACTTCCTACTTCTAATATTGACACATCACACTCATGACTCTTCACTTGCACACATGACATATTTCACTCATAACTCACACTTGGATTACATGATAGATAAACACACTTTAAAACTTGATACATACTATTGACATATATAATAAACACACTCCTAATCTAAATATTTACAATGATACTCAAGATACCAAATAATATAATACCGCTAACACCCCTGTATTACATTATTTTGTAGAAAGACATTTTACCTTCAATATTTGATCCTTGTCTTCACCTTGTATTCATCCTCTAATTTTAGCTTTGGCATTGCTATTGGTACTAAATCTGGTCTATCTCTTGTACTTGTTGCTATTTTGACTATTTTTGTAGTTTCTTTTGAAATTATTTGTTTGAGAAGTTCATCTAGTGCCATCATCAATATGAATTTTACACTTCCCATTCATGAACACTATTTCCTTTGTACCAACAATTCTTTTGGGAATGATTATTGCCCCCACAACTTTTACAATGATAAAGATCCCAACAATTTTCAACTTTGTGTCCATATCTATTGCAATGTTTACACTTGTGAGTGTAGTTTTCTTTTCCACATTTTGGATGGACTTTTATGGGTTTTGAATATTATCTTTAACCAAAGATCTATTTCTTGATTCTTCAATTTTACTTGGTGTTTTTATTTTAAGAATATTGAAAGTGATAGCTACATTGCAAACTAATTTCCATACATTGCAATTATTGGCATCTTTAAAAAAAATATTTATGCAATGTCTAAGGATCAAAATAATTATACTTTTAGCGTATTTTAGGATGGATTATAGATATTCCATTAATTCCATTGATCCATGTTGTTAAAATTTAATAGTTCTTTGAGAAACATATTGATTAACTTTTGATGATGCATATTGAATGCTTGTTTTTGTATTTCTTTTCATAGTTGTCATTTTTAAATTTCTTTCGAAATTGAAATTCTTTTCAATTTCCTTCAATTTAAAATTTCAAAATATAATCTTCTTCTTTCCTTTTCCAAATTCTCATTCAACTAATCAAATTTCAAATATCATTTTTTCAATTAATATCCTTCTTTCAAATTTTAATATTTCGTTAAACCTCAATCAATTTTAATCAATTTCAATTCTCTTCTTATATCTCCTTGATTTCACTTCCTCCAAATTCCAATTCCTTTCCTCTAATATTTAAATAGTCCAGTCATTCAAATTATCACCTTATAACTTCACTCATTCCTTTATTTCAATTAAATTAAACAAAATATAATATCTCTCGAATTACTAATCTCAAATTAAATTAAATCAAAAGATGCACTCCAATGAGTACCTCGAATTTGTTCACATAGTATTTCAATGTTCTACATTAGGGCATCCAAAAAAGTGCTTCGGAAGGTATCATGTGTATAGCAAGAAAATCGTGCATCCCAAGCAATGGAAATAAAAAAGAGAGCAATAATGTAACAATAGTGATAAAACAACGTATATGAAAGTGGTGCCCTGTTATTAATAATATATGTCCTTTACAAAGTGGTTACAATGAGATCCCCTTTGAGGGGATTTACTACCCATTCGATACAATAAGTTACAACATAGAAATCTGGGTGCACTCAAGATCTTCCTTGCTAACATGGTGTATAGGTTGGTTTTTTGTGATCGCTGCTCTGAGCTCAATGCTCATGTCTTGCGTTCCTTGGTCCTTGTGAAAACCTGTAATCTGCACATAAGGAAAAGTAAAGTAGTTAATAGCATATGCAGAGTCCTTCGAGATAGGACCTGAGATAATGATAATCGATACTAAAATAAAATCGAACCAAATGCATGAACATAAATTTTTACTACTATAAAAAACAAGAAATGTGCTATGCTAAACCCTATTGAAAGAAATAAACAAATAAATTGATCTCTACCAGAGGCCGTCTCAAGGTAGGAGGGTCTTACCTACAGGTCATCTTGGATGGAGATGGTCGTTGTTCTGTGAATGTGTTTTCAAGGCCAAATCGGGGGCAATGTTTGGGTTCGACCCATGGTTTTATTAGTGGATTGGTGTGTTCGTGGGAATGGCTTAGTGGGTCTTGATCAGTCACCGAAGCAATAGCGTTTGATTATGTAGAGGATGTAAACGCGGTCTTCAACCATTGGAATAAACCAGTGGCATAAATTTCTACAACGAGAGGGTTCGAAAGATGTAGAACAATAATCTCTTGAGATGCGAAAGCTTGGAAGCTCATGGTTGTGTTTTGATAGTACTTCATTGCTTGAAAAATTGAATCTTTGGATTTTATTAAAATATTTGCACATGAACTTAGAAATCAAATTTGTAGGGGTTTTAAAATGGAGGGGTGAGTGTCAATATATAGATTTCTCGAAATAAATCTAATAATGACACAAACCCTTTGCATGAAAAAGCAAAGAGGCAGTTCGCATTGAGAAAAGTAAATAATTATCTTTAAAATTTCATGTAATTGATTAATGCACGTATTTTTGCTATTTTGGCTCATGCAAGGTGCTAAATCACGGTTTGGGATCATGCGTGGGATCTAACTAGTAATTTCGGGTGCCAATTAGGTCCTACTTGAATTTTGACCAAAGTTTTGTGATCGTCTCGAGGTAGGATGACCCAAAATTTGAGGCCATCTCAAGGTAGGATGGCCCCAAATTGGAGGTCATCTCAGGGTAGGACGACCCCAAATGCTTAGGTAAATATGCCCTATTTGAGTGGTAAGAACCATTGTTTTAGCCCTAAGGCTATCCAAAGTGGGTCATGTGGTCTAGAAGAGTCCAATTAGGTAGTCTCTTCAATATGACATGATTTTAGTGTCTACAGATGCCCCTTTTTGGGATGCATTGTGAGAAGGCACAACACGGAGCAAAAATAGGACTAAAATGGTCAAATTGATTAAGGTTGTTCATTAACCTAATCAATGTTAGATGCCCCAATCATGGAAAGAGCATGTACTTTTGAATCATTGCTTTTGACAAGTTGAAGAACTTAATTTTGGTAACCTTTGGGGCATTGGTAGACAAACTCGAGTCTACACTTTAGCCTTTGGGGATACCAATCAAGCAGTTTTGACTATCCTATTATGTGTTTAGTTGAAATTTTTACTTGTTATTTACCCCAAGCAAGAAGGGTATGATTGTCTTTGGCAATGATTCTTGAACGAACGCAATTTGCATGATTGAGTGTTTGATTGTTGACTTGATTATGAATTTTGTAATTATATGACTACCCCCTCAAGTGACGAGGGAAAATGATGAAAGCGATGAGTCGCTTGACCAAGATGACTGAATTTGGGTTTAACTATTTGATAACCATATTTTAAGGGCCTATCTCCTGATGACCTCGGTGATTGTGACCCATTATTATTTTTTCATTTTTTTTTATTTATTTTTTTTGAAATTTTTGTAAGAAGTACAATCATTTCGGTCAAAGATAGTCGCACAACTCCACATGATCATCTCGAAAGGTCACAACTATATTTTAAAATAAAAGCAATTTTTTTTGGTTTTCTAATATCATTTTCATATTTTACAATAAAAAAGTGAGAGATGTGGAGGAGGAGAGAGATTGATGAAACATAGTGCTATCGAAAAGTGGAGCGATACTAATCATGGAGTAGCCCGAGTCTTCGACAAGTGGAGGAGCCAGAGTGAGAAAAGTAAGCACCTCAATCTCACTCATCAATTCTTAATAGAAAATGAATCTCACTAAGTAAATTAGAAAATGGACATTACCTAATTTAAGGTAATGAACCACACCGTAGATTAGGATGTAGTGTAGGATGATCCCTCTTTTGTAATTGGGGGTTGTCTTAAGGTGAGATGACCTCATTTTAAACCCAATGGTCAATTTTATGATCGTTATGGAGGTCATCTTGATCCGATATGACCTTGCTTGGAGTTTGTATTGGAGCAGGATGACCTATTTAATTTTGAATGTTTTTTAATTTATTTTTAGGTGGTTGATATTATTGTGCAATTGCCGTTTTAGGCTTCGAGGGCCCAACATAGATTTAACACTATTTTTGAGAGAGCACGAGATGCGCTCTCTGATGTTGATCAATACTGGATTATGGTCATTGACCTTAAAGAAATTAGCAGGTAGGAGCCAGTCTATGCAGACCAAGCCTATCTGATGGCCTTGATAGATCATTGGGACAGTTGAACCAACACTTTTCATCTTTCAACTAGTGAGATGATAGTGATACTAGAGGATGTCTATAGGATTCTTTGCATTTCAATTGAGGGATGCACCATTGTCTCTTCACACATTAGCCAATAGAGTAGAGTGCTCCAGAGGGTGTTTGGGGAGGATTGGGAGGTTGCACAATGCAACTTGGATAGTGGTGGAGTGCTTGTGGAGCATTGGTATGATGTAGACATCCTCTCATTGAGACATGTAGTGGTGATGTCACTCATGTCGAACATACTACTACCTGACTCTTCAGGAGTGAGGTTCCCATGGAACCTTCTTGAGCTGGTTTAGGATTTGGTTGAGTGCATGGTGGAGGAGCCATTGATTATGAGTTGGGGGACAGCGTTGTTGGCACACTTGTATGATGAGCTCTATGAGATCCACTAGCGAGGTCGATCTAGTTTGGGCTATAATTTCCTCCTTCAGATCTAGGGGTGGGAGCACATTCGGGTGGACAGGCCGAATGGGCTACCCTAGACTATGTAGGCTCAAATGGTAGATAGGGATGCTGGTTATGCCATGCAACAGAGGTAGGATGAGGATCGGGGTTGGAGTAATTATTTTGCAAGTGTGATTCAACACTATAGTGACTCCTTTGATGGATTGAGGTCGAAGCATATCATATGGTGGCCATACAAGGATTTTCCACCATGGATAGAGGTAGGTGAGTAGATGAGGTGGATTAGGCATGATCGATGGGTGATTGACTACCATGGCATAGAGTGGGAATACTTCTAGTACTCTCACATTACTCGATAGTTTAGGGTGCATCAAGATACACATAGTGAGATCATCATATACTGATATTGGATAGATGAGACTCAGCTAGAGTGGCCATGAGTGGATGTGATGGGTGAGGAGGTGGATCAATCACTAGTAGATCTAAGGGTAGAGGACCCAAGCATGATCATAGAGTATGATGCATGGTGGGTCACATGGCTATGGTAGGGTGGTGGACCAATGGGTGGGTAGGCTAGAGCTATGATAGAGGAGGGCTCAAGGGATGAGGTAGGCTCAGGAGAGCGATGAGTGCATCATCAGATGAGGGGGAGTGGGGGGAGACCTCTAGGAGAGGTGATCCATAGGGTGAGGGTAGGGATGATGAGGATCCCCAAGATCAGGAGGCTCTACTTAGGGAGTAGGTCTAGAGCTTACAATGATAGTTGGTAGAGTGGGATACCATGGTGGCATTGCTATAGAGCCAGTTGGATAGTGGGAGGTAGTAGTGGAGGAGTTTCTCTGAGGAGAGAGACACTCTGAGGGCTTAAGTGTAGAGTTCTCAAGAGGATATTGATAGGTTGATAGTAGAGTGAGATGCTCTATAGGCATAGGTGATGGCTAGGATAGTAGAGTGAGATGCTCTATAGACTCAGGTAGGGATAGGTAGCTAGGCTACAAGTGATGTAGTAAGGCTACAGGCTGAGGTGGATAGATTATGGGTGTTACTAGGTGACTATTAGGCTTGACATTGATCTGATGGGACCTACATTTAAGATTTGGAGGATCAGGTAGAGTGACTTGGTGATCGACTACCTGCTCGCTATTCAGTAGGAGGATCCCATAAAAGCGGATGCAATGAGTCTAGATAGCCTTCTATGAGGCTACGAGCTCCTAGGTCTATAGGTGGGCCAAAGATATCAATAGCTAGTGGTTTAGGGTAGCCTCATAGGGATGAGGCTAAGGGTGGCGGTGAGACTAGGGGCACAAGCCCTACTTGACATGGACTTATGGATTGTACTTCTCTTTTTGAGTGTGAGGTTTGAGGACCCACTCTATTGTAGCCTACAAGTATTTTTGTATCATGATGTACTATTCATGATATATATATGATATTATCTTTATAGTTATCTTATCATGTGTTTTTTGCTTGTGTTTATTTCATGCATGGATGCACTTATGGATGCAATGATGGATGATGGATGTATGCCTAGATATTGTAGTATGTATGCATAGATGGATGCCTAGATGCACTTGTAGTATATTTTTTAATGTATGCCTAGATGTATGCATGTATGTTATGTACTAATGACATGATGATGCAAAATTTGATTTTTATGTTTATATGCTAAAACATAATGAATGAATCTAAGATGCAAAACAACCTAAAAAATGTATAAAAGTCATGAATCAAAATGTTAACCTTTTCACAAAAGTCATACATTTGAAGGCCAACCATATGTAATATGAGACAATGTAAATGATGGATGGGAGAATAGTAAGAGGTCATAAGGGAACAACAAGGTTTTTCATGAGACTCAAACACCCTAGTTGACTAATCAAAAGTTGTATACTGACTATACATGACTCTAAAAGATAAAAATATGCTAGGAAGACCTAGATATTCAATATCCTTGTGTGTGCATAGTGAATTCATTAATGTGATGCATAAGATTACCCCATTGCTAGGTCAGCTCTTAGAGCCCATTGTTGTAATGAGGATCACCCTATGGTCATCATTATCCTAATTTTGGATGTAGTTGGACTAGACTACTAGGCAATACAAGCCACCAAAAGCTAGCTCATCCACAAGCTGACATTGGTTTGTACAAAAGAAGGTCGCTAATGTGACAGACATATCACCACATGTAAGACTACTCCATTTCTAGGCTGATTTTTATAGCCCATTGTTGTAATGGAGATTTCCCCATGGCTTTTGAATAACTGAGGATTCCAGGGATTCAAGCTCATTACCCCTTATTTTATTTTGATTTATTTTCTTGGGATACTTGCTCATTTTTTATGAGGAGCAAGGGGATTTATTTTAGTGGTGAAAACCACTCTTGTGTTTTTTTTAGGGATACTTGCTCATTTTTGTGGAGGAGCAAGGGATTTTATTGCTTTGGGTAGGGGGAGCTTGTCCTTTTGTCAATTCTTAGTATTCTAGACCATGCACATAATAGGATGAGCAAGGGAAACCTTTCACTTAAGGGAGCAAGGACTACATTGTAGTGTCATCCTTCCTTGTTCAAACTTAGATTTAAATGTGTGAATTTATGTTGGGATTTTGAGATATGCAAGGTACTATCAAAGCAAGACCCTACCTTCAAAAATCAAGATAGCTTTCTACAAAATCTGAAAAGAAAACTAGGAATGGTTGAATGATTGAAAAACCCTATTGAACACCCTATAACAACTTATTGGGTGAGGGGAAATAACACAAACACCTAGGATGGGGAATGTGGATGTATATGATGTGATGGATGTGTGTGTTTTCCTTATGAACTTTTGAAAACTAAGAGGTGTGTGTAAAATAGTTAGTGGTCATCTAAACATCATTGTTGATGGTCATCCGGTATCTACCCTATCTTACGAGGACCCCTTAATAACCAAAATATCACAAGGAAAAGTGCAAATGATGACATGATAAAAAGGTTTGATTAAGACTCATGATAGTCATACAAGCATGGTGCTCTGTGTAGCAATGCAAGAATGACATAATCTAATGCAAGTGCAATAAATGAATATGCCTAATGCAACTAATCAATGAATGTGTAATGCATGATGATGTAAGCAATGCAATGTTTTTGTGATTTTTGATTTTTGTATTATTTTTTTTTGTATTGTTATTTTTATTTTGTTTTTTTTTATGCATTGTGTGTCATGCATGAAATACCTACAAGTGGAGAATGTTAAGAGGTTCAAGTTCCTCAACACCCTCAAGAGAAGCTAAACGATAAGTCCTTGGCCCTATCTTCTGCATGATGATAAATGGGCCTAACCAATTTATCGTAAATTTATCCTGCAAGTGGGGTGGCAAGTTTGAATTTTGTTGGTTCTCTTTAAGCACAAGATCCCCAAATTTAAAGTCCCTAAGATGGACTTTCATATCATAAGCTCATTTAAGGTGATCTTGATAAACATGAAGATGCTTGAGAGTGTTAACGCATCATTCATCAAGAAGGGTCAATTGATCGAGGTGAGCTTGTCATGTAATGTCATCATCGATGAACTCTTGTAATGAAATGCACAATGATGGAATTTCTAATTCCAAGGGCATGATGGCCTCAATGCCATATACTAGTGAAAATGGAGTTGCCCTAGTGGGCATCCGAATGCTAGTTCTATAAGCCCATAATGCAAGAGGCAGTTGAAGGTGCCAATCTTTGTGATTATCCTTGATAGTTTTCTTAAGAATGGCAATGACTATTTTATTTGATGCCTCTGCTTGACCATTACTCTATGGATAATAAGGTGTTGAGAAGCTATGTTGTATGTTGTACTTGGTGCACAATGCTCTCATATCCTTATTCTTAAATGAAGGTCCATTATTCAAGATGATCTTTGATGGGATACCAAAATGACATATGATGTTATGCAGTATGAACTCCATGATGCGAGGTCCAATCATAGTGGTAAGAGGAATTGCTTCCACCCATTTGGTAAAATATTTTGTGGTCATTAGAATAAACGTGTGATGACCTGAAGAAGGGGGTGAGATTTTGCCAATTAAGTCAAAACCCCACTAAGGAAAAGGCCATAATGAATGTATCGATTGTAAGGCCTATGAAGGTACATGTGATAGATTAGCATGATGCTAATATTTAATGCACTTCTTGACATAAGTGCAATAATCTCTCTCCATGGTGGGCCAGTAATAACCCATTCAAAGGATGCGCTTAGCGATAGCCATACCATTAAAATGGCCATTGCAAGTACCATCATGAGCTTGAGAGATTGCCCAAGAAGATTCTTGGGGCTCTAAGCAACGAAGGAGAAGACCATCATAGCTTCGACGGTAAAGTATATCTCCTAATAAGACATATTTTATCACTTTTTTCTTGAATGTCCATTTGGCGGCATGCAACAATCTCGAAGGAGTATTACCAAGTTTTAGGAAATATTTTAGTTGAGCGAACCAATCTTGATATGGTTGAGTTTCGACTAAGTGAATTGCTTGATCCTTTTGTGACTCATCTCGCACGAATGTGGATTGGGATATGTTCTTGAGATAGATGGTCATGGTGTTATCAAAAGGACTCTATGGGACCAAGGACCCCTAGGATGCATGCTTCAAAAAGTCATGTATTTGAGAGAACCGATTGGTGTGGCTCAATCTAAATCATGTGGACATATTGCTCATATTTAGAATTATCTTGTGACATTGTGTATTGAGAGAAAATTTTGACTTGAATAGTAGTGACATCATTTGATGGGTTTTGAATAATTAAGGATCCCAAGGAAGCCCTTGTATCCGTAAAATAGTTGGAAGAATGAGGAACTACCTCGATGTCATACCATTCAAATTTAGTTAATAATTTATCCACAAGGGCTTTATATGATTTCAATATTGGACACTTGCATTGGTAAATTTCCTTAACCTGGTTGACAATGAGCAAGGAATCACCAAAGATGTTGAGCTTCTTGATGTTCATGGTGAGAGCTATCTGAAGACCCAAAAGAAGGGCTTCATACTCAACATTGTTATTGGTGCATGAGAAATCAAGTTTAAATGAAAGGGGAATAGGAGCCCCTTGTGATGTGAAAAACATGATTCTTATACCACCCCCTTGCTCACATTTAGAACCATCGAAGAATAACATCATATCAGCTTTATTTTCTAGTTCTTTGGGTTCTAGCGAGTCTGATAATGTGAAGACTCCATCATCAAGTAACTCGATTGTAAGAGGCTTATCATCCTAGAGAGGAGCCTCTACTAGTTGATCAATGATAACTTGACCTTTAATAGATTTTTGACCTATGAACTCGAGGTCAAATTCTATCAACAACATTATCCACTTTGTGGTACGACTGTTATGATATGTTTGACTCATCATGTACCGTAGAGGGTTTTCTTTAGAAATGACATACATTGTTTGATTTAGCATGTAATATCAAAGCTTCTTTGTGGTAAAGACTACTACTAAGCAAAGCTTCTCAACATATGCATACTTGAGCTCATAGCTGACCAAGGTGTGACTGATGTAATAAATAGCTTGTTCTTTATTTACCTCATTCTTTTGGGCCAACATGGTCCCTAAGGAAAATTTAGTAGTTGATATGTATAATAAGAATGGCACACCTGGTCTAGGTGGAGCTAGTACTAGCAAAGATGCTAAGTATTGCTTGATTTCATCAAAGGCTTTTTGACATTCATCATCCCAATTAAAGGTGACCCCCTTTTGTAACAATCGATTCATTGATCGATATTTATCCAAAAGTTGTGCTATGAAGCATCAGATAGATGTAACATTCCCTTGTAAGATATGAAGCTGCTTAAGGTTGGTAGGGGGAAGCATTTATAGGATTACCTTGAATTTAGTTGGATCAAATTTGATTCCTCATTTAGAGACTATGAAACCCAAGAGTTTTCTAGATGTTACTCCAAAAACACACTTCTTGGGGTTCAATCATACGTTATGCTCTATGAGGTGATCAAAGACTTTTCTTAGAACATCGATGTGCTCATGATGTAGTAGGGATTTGGCCAATAAGTCATCCATGTAATATTCCAATATTTTATGCATGTAATCATGGAATATGTATGTCATGGCCTGCTGATAGGTAGCACCAACATTTTTAAGACCAAATGGCATGAATTTATAGCAAAATGTCCCCCAAGGCATTGTGAAAGTCATTTTGGGCTGATCTTTCAGGTTGACTCAAATTTGGTTGTAACCCAAAAACCATCCATGAGGGACAACATTTCATGACCAGCAGTCACGTCAATAAGTGCATCAATATTTGGGAGTGGGAATTCATCCTTTGGACTCACTTTATTAAGATCACAAAAATCAGTACATATGTGAATCTTCCCATCTGGTTTCCTGATAGGGACCATGTTGGACACCCAATCAGGATAGTCGATAGGTTGAATGAACCCTGCATCCAACAACTTTTGTAGTTCATATTTAACCATTAAGGCTATTATTGGATGCATCTTGTGAAGATTTTTCTTGACTAGTTTAATTTTTGGGTCGAGCGTTAAGTTGTGCACAACCAGACTTGGGTCGAGACCCGACATGTCTTTGTAAGACCAAGCAAAAGCCTCCTTCTTCTCTATCAAGAGAGTTATGTAATCGGCTTGTTCCATAAGGGATAGAATTTATCCCAACTTGATATTTTTAGGAACTATGGGGTCGATGTTGATATCTACATCAATTGTTTCCTCAATTGACATATGGGATCCCTCCTCAAGTTGATGAGGTGTAGGGATCAAATGGATATCATCAACTAGATTTGGAGAATCGATCATGTCATCAGGTTTGATCTCAACTTGAAAAACATCTTTAGATGACTCTAGGGAGAAATGAAATGGTTGTAACATTTCTTCATAGGGAAAGAACTCTGAGGGTGATGGTGAAAAAGTGGCATGATCAAAATCAATGGCCTCATGGTTGAGGTGCAAAGGTTTTGAAGGGTCGCCTAGGTAGTGGAGTGGTGTGGTGAGGTCAATGGAGATCATATTGATGGTGGGTGGATGATCTCCATTCTCTAGTGGGAAGATCTAGTCGAATATGGGGGGATGCAAATGCATCGAGGGTGGCTACAGAGGTGGTAGAATGATAGGGTGTGGCTTATGTGGGATAGCAATGACTAGATCTTTAGGTGGAAGAAGCTATCATAAAATGGGCATTCACCTAGGGAATAGATGAAGGTAGAATTCATCAAGATCATTGAGGGGCTCAATAGCAGCTGATTCATCCTTTAAGCTATCTAAAGCAATAGATATTGCATCATACTCATGGTAAGATGAATCGATAGACATGTCATCACAATCTTGATCGGATTCATCATCCTCTTTGATCCAACTATTCCTAGGGTTATCACCTAGTTCAAACTCTTCTTGTTCATTGGTCTCTTCTTCTTCTTCAGGCTCATCATCAGAGATCCAACCACTTGTATGCTCTTGATTAGAGGATGAAAGAGGGTCAATGTGAACATGATCGCTAAGCCACTGAATGTGGCTAGGACCGAGATACTCTAAACTTATCTCATCCTTATTTTCTTTAGATGCCTCACTGGAAGAGTCAGAGGGCTCAATAGTTATCATCATGATTGGAAGATGATCACTCAGTAGATGAATGTAGCCATGATCGATGTACTCATTCTCATCAATATCATCCCCAAAGCCTATGGTAAGGTAGACTCTTGAGGATAATTAGGTCAAATATCCATGAATGTATCTGAACCTTTTATAGGATAATTAGGTCAAATATCTAGATGTACCAAAGGTAAGGTAGACTCTTGAGGATGGGTAACCATATTACATATTTTAAAGGGATCTAAGTCTATAGGAACTACATGAACCTGTCCTTCATGGATGTACTTGATGCATTGGTGCAATATGGAAGGGATGCACTTCATATCATGGATCCAAGGTCTTCCAAGTAGTATGTTGTACTGCATTACACCCTCCAAGATGTGGCACAATATAGGAATTATATTTAGCCCAACCTAAATAGGGAGGACTATTATATCGATGGTGGAGCATAAAGCATCATTAAAATCTTGAAGGGTGAATGTAGATGCTACAATGTGTAATGATGGAAGATTAAGATGTTGAAGTGCAATAATGGTAATAATATTAATGGAGGAACCTGTATCTATCAAGACCTATTTATAAGGGATCCAATTCACACTAGCAATGATATGCAGTGGAGGATCAACTATGTTAGTGGGTATGGACTTGATTTCATGATCATGGAACGTTATAATAGGCTCCTTGCATTTTTGAACATGCCCCACAAAATTATTGAAATAATTTAGGTCTTGTGGTTGTAGTTCAATTGACTTTAGAATCTCCATTAGAGCCTCCTGATGTGGAGTTGATTATTGGATTAGCTTGTATATGGAGAGTTTTACCAATGCCATCTTTAGACTTTGAGTGAGTCTACTCCTTATCATGAGCATCGAGTGAGGTGGCAGGATTTGGATTGGAGTTGGTTGCGATAATGGTTGTGACATTGAAGGAACATTGGTTGGACCTACAGGTTGTGTAGGTTGATTCAAATATCTTCGGTTCCTTGTCACTATATTAATCATCCCAATAAAGCCCTGATGTGGTGGGGTTGTGTGTATCTCATTCACTTACCTAGGTTGTTCTGCTTGGCCCCCATATGTAGGTAATGGATCTTAGAATATGCCAATCTGTTGGTTGTTTGTAGCGAGAGGATTATCGATTTGAAGCTCATTTCGCTCTATCATATCTTGCATAAGGTTCTTGAATGTGTAGCAAGTTTGAATGTCATGACCATTCTAATGATGATAGAAATAATGTAAATCCTCTCTATAATTTTTACCTTTTGGCTTATTCAGATCTAGTTGTTGAACCTTAGGTAGATTGATGGCCTTTGCCTCACACAACCGATGAAAAAGTGATGCCAATGACTCAAGCAATGGTATGTACTAGTAAGGAGGATGACATTGTTGATTCATCCATTGGTTCTACTGAGGTTGAGCATTATACTACGTAGGTGGGGGTTGGGCTTGATAATTAGGTGGTTGAGGGGTAGCTTGTTGTGAAGGCCCTAGGATGCTTAAGACAACTTGATTTACCAGAGTTGGCTTTTGTTGCATGTAGTTTCCTTTAGAATTTTTGTTCCACTCCTTTTTGGGGCTTGATCTCACCCTCTTGGACCTTGATGTCCTCAATAACCTTTGCCTGAGCTAGGGCTTCCTCAAATGTGTTGTACTATTGGAGTTGTAGTAGAAGTGAGATCTATTTTGAACAAATCTTAGTAAAAAATCAAGTGAGCTCTATGATAGGTAAGGTAAATGGAAATTTTGTGATGATTGCTCTCCATCGCTTACCATAATCCATGATTGACTCTTCATAAAATTACCTGAGGTTGTACAGGTCAATTAATGTTGCTTTCTTTCTAATATTGAATGAGAAGCATTCCAAGAATGCATTTGCTAGTTGTTCAAAGGAGTGTATGTTGTGTCATGGTAAATGATTATACCACTCTAAAGCTGGCCCAACTAGGGTTATGAGAAATATCCTAAGCATAAGGGCATCATCATCCTGGAGATGAAAGCACACATTCATGAAGCTAGTGATATGATCTTGAGCATCTTCATATCCTTTGAACTTATCCAATTTTGGCATTTCAAAATGCTTAGGATATGGAGGACATGGCATAGAAGGGTGAAGTGGTTGGTTGCATAGTTGATGCAATGTGGGTTTTTGATAACCCATTCCTGAAGCTTGCTTTTCCAATGAATTGATACAATATGTAAGCAACTTGTAAGCTTCAAGTGATATGATCTCATCTACCTACCTTTGTCCTTGAAGAGGGGAGGTGAAATATGTCTATTGGGGTGAGGTGGTTGAATGTGGTCATCAACCATATCCTCGTAAAGTGACTCAGGGTACCCCTATTCCTGATAATCTGACTCTAAGTCCTCATAGACCTCATACTCCCATTGATGATTGTTTGATTGATGCTATTGAGACCTATGGTGATGGATGGGCACATGAGGAGGATGGTTCTAATTTGGCCTAGGTGGTAGGTTATGATATTGCATAAGGTACCTTTGATGGGTTTGCTACCTATGGGTACTAGGGGTAGGAACCTCCTCATGTAATACCTTTTGCAATTATTCTTGATGTAATTATTGCTGATGCAACCTATGTTGGTGCAACCTTTGCTGATCCAATTGGTTTTGATCTAGGTACCTCTGATCCAATTGTAGCTTATCCAACCATAGTTGGTGTAGCTGCTCTTGTCTATTTATGTTTTGCCTAGGTATTTGGTCTATCTGATCAGCTGTGTGGGGTTGATTGGCCCTTGTATTGATATGAATGGACTTGAATTACTTCTCAACCCTAGAAGGGTTGGCCACCTACTTCCCATGATCAAGGGAGGTTGCATTGACATGATATTTAGGCTTAAAGGTAAGCTCTACGTACTTGAGTGACATAGAGGTACAACATGCTTATGTGGAATACTCTTCATGAGGAGTAGGAGGATGATCTAGGTCTTCCTCTTCCTCATATACAAGAAAGGTATGGGTTGATGTGGCTATCTTACTAGGATGATGAGTGTCATACCTATCCAGATGAGCATATTTTTGACTCATCCATGGGTGATCAAGCAGAGTGTCTTGCTCATCCAAGTTGGGCCATGGTGTATACTCTTGTTCATGCTTTGATTGATGGATAGAGTGAGCCAAAATGTGAACCCATGACACCGACCTACTAGGACCCCCTCGTGCTGAGGATTTTATCTAAAGAAAGCATGCAAGAGTATCTTGACTAGGAAGTTCATCACTTTGATCATATTGAGGACCTACAGATGCATCCTGAATAGGGATCTCCTAAAGGTCGAATTCCCTATAAAAACTAGGATGCCATTTAGGAATGGCCATATCCTCTGGACTGATTTAGAGATGTTCCATGTCTCCTTGCAAGTTTTCAACAGTACTAGCCCTTGATCGATCTTGGCTGCATGTTATTACCATGGTCTAAATTAAGCCAAACAATAAAGAAACAAACAAGCAAACAATGTGTTTATCTCTTTTAAATTTTTCTTGTGATTCCTATTACTATTTTTAGTGTGTTTTGATGTTGAAACCCCTATTCCTATGAAATCTAAGGGTAAACAAAATAAAAATCTACTAAAGGTAGTTTGAGCACACCCCCCTATCGAGGAATATAACTCAAATGGAAAAAAGTGGCTTCCTACATTGGATATGGCTCAAGGTAAACCTATGGAAATAAAGAACCCTAGAAGGGGCTGCATTGTCTAATGTTCTACTACCGACATACCCATGCTTTTTCTTAACCCACATGTTTAGGGCATGAACAAGAATGATAATTGCATCCACTAATTATTTGAAAAGCCCTATGGTAAAGGGGCTTGCTAATCCTTCCTACTTTGAGTGCACCCAAAAGTAGGGGACTTTTCAGTGATGAAATCTAGAAAGCCACTCGCTTGGGGCTACTATGGTTGCTATGGTGTGAGCCAACGGATGGAGATGAAGCCCACCATCACTGGTCTCGATCGATGGTTGGTGATGAAATCCAACTCATCGATGTTTACAATAGATCATGTAGTGTGTGGGGTTCCTTTTAATATTTGCAAAAGTAAATAAACCAAAGAGCACCCAATGATTCTTCACTAATGCAGAAAAATATTTAATGTTCAAAAACCCTATATGAATGACTAGCCTTTAAGTAGGCAACAAGCAAGCAAACCAAAGTAGTAGTAGATAGAGGCCATCTCATATAGAGATAATTACAGAAAGAGGTCGTCTTACCTAGATATGACCATAGATAGGGGTCATCTGGAATAGAGATGACCACAGACAAAGGTCGTCTATCCCAGAGACGATCACAGATAAAGACTTAAAAACTTAAAGTCTTCTACAATCCTTTTCTGTAATTTGGAAAATTTTACTTTTCTTTATGGAAAATAGGAAAAGAAGGATATAACAACTTACTTTGATAGCCTATGTCCAATGTAGATTGTTAAATTTTTTTCCATCTCGCTTTTTATTTGACCCAAGACAACTACTTTTGGGTACTTGTAAGACACAAAAACTTATCAGTAATCCACCATAAGGCTTAAAAAGGGACCAGGTCATCTAAACGTGATCGCCATCTGTATACTAGGAAAATCGTGCAACTCAAGGAATGGAAATAAATGAGAGAAATAATGTAACAACAGTGATAAAATAACATATATAAAAGTGGTGCCCTTTTCCTTCTTGGGTCTTACCTGAAAGTAATATCCCTTCTAGGATGTCTTTCACAAAAAAAAAGTGGTGCCCTTTTATTAATAATATCTATTCTTTCCAAAGAGGTTACAATGAGATCCCCTCTAAGGGGATTTTCTACCAATTCGATACAATAAATTACAACATAGAAATATGGGTGCACTCTACAAGATCTTCCTTGCTAATATGGTGTAAAGGTAGGTTTTTTGTGATCATTGCTCAGAGCTCATTGCTCACGTCTTGTGTTCCTTGGTCCTCATGAAATCCTATAATATTATAGGAAAATCGTGCAACCCAAGGAATGGAAATAAATGAGAGAAATAATGTAACAATAGTGATAAAATAACATATATGAAAGTGGTGGCCTTTTCCTCCTTGGGTATTACCTGAAAGTAATATCCTTTCTGGGATGTTTTTCACAAAAAAAAGCGGTGTCCTTTTATTAGTAATATATATCCTTTCCAAAGCGGTTAGAATGATATCCCCTCTAAGGGTATTTGCTACCCATTCTATATAATAAAATACAACATAGAAATCTAGGTGCACTCCTCAAGATCTTCCTTGCTAACATGGTTTAAGGGTAGGTTTTCGTGATCATTGCTCTGATCTCAATGCTCACGTCTTGTGTTCCTTGGTCCTTGTGAAATCCTATAATCTGCACATAAGGAAAAACAAAGTAGTTAATAACATATGCAGAGTCCTTCGAGATAGGACCAAGATAATGATAATCAATTCTAAAATAAAACTGAACCAAATGCATGAACAAAAATTTAAACTACTATAAGAAGTAGGAAATGTGTTATTGTAAACCCTACTGAAAGAAAGAAACAAATAAACCAATCCCTACTAGAGTCCATCATAGGCTAGGATGAACTTTCCTGCGAGCCATCTTGAATGAAGATAATCGTTGTTCTATGAATGTATTTTTGAGGCCAAGTCAAGGGTGATGGTTGGGCTTGATCTATGGTTTTGTCGATGGATTGGTGCATTTGTGGGAATGGCTTAGTGGGTCTTGATCGATAATCGAAGTAGTAGTGTTTAATTACGTAGAGGATGTAAACACGATCTTCAATCCTTGGAATAAACCAACACCATAGCTTTCTACAATGAGAGGATTCAAAATATGTATAACAATAACCTCTCGAGATGTGGAATCTTGGGAGCTTGTGGTTGGGTTTTGATAGCACTTCATTACTTGAAAATTTGAATCTCTGGATCTTATTAAAAAATTTGCACACGAACTTTAGAAATCAAATTCGTAGGGGTTTTAAAATGGAGGGATGAGTTCCAATATATAGATTTCTCAAGAGAAATATAATAATGGTACAAACCCTTTGCATGAAAAAATAATGAGATAGTTCGCATTGAGAAAAGTGAATGCTTATCTTTAGAATTTCATGCAATTTATTAATGCATGTGTTTTTGCTATTTCAAATCATGCAAGGTGCTAAATCGTGGCTTGGGATCATGCATTGACTTGATCCCACTTGAATTTTGATCAAGACATCTTGAGGTAGGATGACCCCAAATTTGAGGTCGTCTTAGGGTAGGATGACCCCAAATTTAAGGTCATCTCAGGGTAGGATTACCCCGAATGCTTAGGTAAACATGTCTTGTTTGAGTGGTACGAACCATTGTTTTAGCCTTGAGGCTTCCCAAAGTGGGTCATGTGATCTAGAAGAGTCAAATTAGGTAGTCTCTTCAATATGACATAATTTTAGTGTCTACATTATGATTCTAAATTTAACTCTTCTCTACAATTAAGATGTTATCTCTAAAGTAGTTGCTTTGCATTCGTCTGTTCTTCGTGATGATTTTTTCAATATTCTAGGCACTCTCTAACTGCTCATAGATTCACGTTTATCTTCTCTCCACTGCTATTAGGTTCTCTTTCAACATCTTATGCTAATGTCTTAATCACTCTCCAATATCTCAATCATTCTCTAACTGCTCTCATGTTCATGTTCATTTGCTCTTCACTTTCTCAAAAATTTAGGCCAATATCTTAGGCATTGTTTCATTGTAATATACTTCACGTTCTATTGTTTCATTTCTCCAATGATGTCTCCTCTTAAACTATTCACTTCTATAATATCAATATGTTCTCCTTTCAATTTGTTTCTCCAATTTAAGTCTATCATCTCCTTTTAAACTATACATCCTCAAATTGGTGTCTCCTCACAAATAATATTTTTCTCCAAATACTAATCTATTGTCATTTCTTAAACACTATATTCTTCTCTAATTACCTCTCCAATCGTTAATCTGCTACACATCAATTCCCATGTTCCTCTCAAGTTATCAATCTTCATAATACTTCTCACGTTAATCTCCCTCAACTCCTTAACCAATATCTCCTCAAATTCTCTTCAACCAAAGTGGCTCTAATCAATGAAGATTTGATACCACTATTAGAAAAGTGAATCCAAAAATTATAGGTTTATAATTCCCAAGATTGTATAATCACATGCAAATAATCTCATTCCATAACACCAATATTGCATAAAATAAAAAAATTTATTGATAAATATTGAATCTTATTACATTTGCATAAATTTTTATCATTAATATATAACCTTACATGAGACTCTTCAATGCACCTAAATTTTGCTCTCTTCAAACGCGTGTGAGATGCAACCTTTCATACTCCTTTCATACATAATGATAAAGTCTCTCATGATTACATAACTTCCTACTTCTAATATTGACACCTCACACTCATGACTCTTCACTTACACACATGACACCTTTCACTCATAACTCACACTTGATTACATGACACATAAACACACTTCACAACTTGACACATACTATTGACATAAATAATAAACACACTCCTAATATAATATTTTTAATGGTACTCAAAGGTACCAAATAATGTAATAATACCACAAAGTAATTTTCATTTTGTGTTATTATTAAAGATATTTTTTAATATGTCAAATTGTTAGTGTTCTTCTTCTAAATACTTTATATCATATTCACTAACAGATAGAATCTACCTCAAATAGTTCACTTTTAAAATTTGAATGTCTTCAATAGAATCAACACATTGATTAGCTAAATATTTGCCATCCTATTTCCTTGTTTATAAATATGATAATATTTCCAAGATATTGCCTTCACTATTAATTGATAAAAATTAAGAATAATGTTTTGTTAATTTCATCTTTAAAATCATGTTTTTTGATAGTATTTATAAGATTTTATAAATCCACATCAATTGAAATATATCTCTATCCTTTTGAAATTGTAATATTGATTGTTCTAAGAAGTTTTCTAGATTTGACATAGTTGTTCATTAAAAGTTCCATTTTTTATTTTTTGTTAGGAGAGGAGAATTTTACCTTCACCCAAAAAACACTAGTGTAAGCTTTCACATGGTTGTGGTGGATTGATTTTCCAAGTATACCTTATTCATTGCATTTCAGACCCATTGCACAATAAAGATTGCAATAGGGTACTTTTTCAAGAATGTGGTGAAGTATTGGGATGTTCCCTTGAGCATCATTTCAGATAGAGATGCTCATTTTACAAGTAGGAACTATTTTATTTGATGACCACAAAGTTGCTATTGTCCATAATGTATCATCCTAAAACTAATGGTTAGATAGAGAGTATCATTGTTATATTAGAGGTTTACTTATGGCACTATGTGTGGAGTGATAAAAAAATAAGCTTAATATTCTTGACTTGGTACAATATGATTACAACTACCAGAAGAGTGATTCGATCAAGTACTTTTCATTTGAGTTAGAAATAAGTCTACAACCTTTTTTATTACATATAATGATTGTAGGATACCCAGGTGGGTGTTAATTGGCCATTAATTACTTGAAAGATTGGCAATAAAGAGTTTATCTTGTGAGGCTTCATTTACTAAAGGCAACAAAGTGTATAAAGAAGGATGCTATTGAAGCTCGATGACCTAACATGTTTAATGTGGGTGATAAGGTCATGTTGAGGATGGAGCATGAAGTGTTCAAGGCACTTTTGGCACAACCAAAGGCCTTAATGATGGATTTTTAATCCTTACTATCACAAAATATCATAGGTTATCTCACAATATCACACAGGCCCCAATATAAAATAACCACAATATTAAAGGTGAAAATAATCTTATAAAGAAAATCTTAAATAACAAGAATGAAAAAAATACTCACATGAATATAAAATCTCACTTTATTCTCATTTGAAAAATTAAAGAGAGAACATTTTATGGAGATTTAACTCCATAATATAGCTTTACAAGACAACTCTTCACATTCTTTATTGTTGCCTTCCATATTACTTTTAGATTCTTAACTTGCTACTGCATAGAAGGATATTAACCTTCTTCCATGACACATGTATCCTGCACATCCTAATTTATTAAAAAATGTAATATCATATAACATCACCCCATATTACGTTATTTGATATATATTTCTCATGATGTCCATAGTAAATTTTGGAATATTTGAAATTTGTTTCGACCAAGTGCTTTTGTAAAAATATCTGCAATTCGATCTTCAATAGAAACATGCTTTAACTGAATATGATGATTTTGTACATGATTTATGATAAAATGGTATTAAGATTCAATATGTTTTTTTATTTCATGAATAATAATATTTTTGAAAAAATTAAGTAATCCTTGATTTTCACAATTTGTTTGTATAGGAGACATTCTGATGCTCATATTTGACAATATATATTGTAACCATAGTGCTTCATAGACTGCATCCTTTTTTGCAAGATATTCTGCTTCTATAGATGAGAGCATGTTATTTTTTACTATACCATGAAATAGACCCAAAACCAACATAGAAAACATAAATTGATATAGATTTTTTGTTGTCTATAGATCCTACATAATTTGATTATGAATATCCCTGTAAACAAAACTTACCATTATCCTTTTTATATGTTAGTTTATATTTTATAGATTTTCTAACATATTGTAGTATTATTTTTGTAGCTTTCCAATGAATTTCCCTAGGTTCTTGCATAAATATTGAAAGATAATTTACAACAAAAACTATATTTGGTTTGGTATTTGTTAGATATAGAAGACTTTTGATTAATTGATGATAAATAGTGGCTAAGACCAGAGGTGTCTCATCATATTTAGACTATTGTAGCCCTTGTTTAGTAGGAGTATCCTTGGTTTTGCATGCTTGCATACTATATTTTTCAAGTAATGTTTTTGCATACTTTGTGATATTATGATATTGTTTTCATTTTGATGCATTTCTAAACCAAGACAATAATGAAGAAGTCCCAAATATATCATCTCAAAATCCTTCTCTAAATATTTTAACTTCATTTATCAAAAATTTTGAGCTTCCTATAATTACTATATCATAAACATATAATACAAGTATTATTATGTCATGTCCAACCTTTTTTGTGTAGAGATTTGAATCTGATAATCTTGATATTTTAAAATTATTCTGTAGTAAATGATTATTAATCTTTATATACCATGCTATCGATGCTTGCTTTAGACCATAAAAGGATAATTTTAGTTTACAAACTACGTGTTCTTGTACTTTAATCACAAACCCTTATGTTTGTGAAAAATATACTTCTTCAAGATAACTGTTAAGAAATACGTATTTTACATCCATCTAATGTAGTTTCCATCCATGATGTGTTGCTAAAGCACAAAATATTCGAATAGTAGTCATTATTGTTGTTGATACACATTTTTCTTCATAATCAATTCCTTCTATTTGAGTATATCCTTTTGAAACCAATTAGGCTTTGTATTTTTCAAGTGAACCATATGCTTTATATTTGATCTTGTAGATCCATTTACATCCAACTATTGTCTTTCCTTGAGGTAAATCAACTAGATTCCATGTTTTATTTTTCATCAATGTTTCATATTTTGATTCCATAGTTGCTTTCCACTTTGGATGATTTAAAGCATTTAGTGTCATTGTAGGTTCTACTACAAAAATTATCAATCCCCTATTCATTCTCGTTAAATTATGAATTTGGGGTCTTGTAGTTGTAATATCTAGCATTTGCTCCAGTTTTGAATCCTTAAGTGTATCTCTAAGTCATACTAGCTCTTTCCTTTGTAGAATTTTAGCAGTATTTGAATTCTCAATCTATTCATCATGTATATATAATTTTGAATATTCACTGAATGAGTCTTCTTCTGAGAAACTTAGGATTGCTTCTAAATCAACTTTTTGTTCTTTGATAAAATTTTTGTTTCCTTCATCAAATACTACATCTCCACTTATGTAGATATTTTTTATTATAGGATCAATTATTTAGTAACCTATGGAATCATCGTCATAACCAAGAAATATTCCACATAGTTTTACCATCTAGTTTTATGATCTATTTTGTAGATATAACACTGTTTGACTACTTCTGCCCAATATTGATGATTAAGATGAGATTATTTTAATATACTATGAACCATTTCCATAATTTATCTATTTCTTCTTTCTAAAATACCATTTTGTTGTGGTGAATATATTGTAGTAAGTTGTCTTTTTATACCATTGGCTTCTAGGAATAGATTAAATTATTTTGACAAGAATTCACCTCCTCTATCTGATTGAAGATTCTTAATTGCTTTCCCTATTTCCTTTTCTACTAGTAATTTGAATTGTTTGAAACAATTGAATGCTTCAAATTTGAATTTCATAAAATACACCCATATTTTTCTATAGTAATCATGATGCAGGAGCATCCGGTGGCAGAAGAGCAATCTTGCATCGACAAAAAAAATTTCGAAGTGTTTGCCTTGATGTCGCGATATCGCGATAGAGAAAAGTGTCGCGATATCGCGACATGTCACGTTTTCGTGACTCAAGAAGGAGAGAGAAGGCATGGAGCAGAAATGTCATGATTTCATGACATGTCACGAAATGGAGCAGAAATGTCATGATTTCGTGACATGTCACGAAATCGCAACCGAAAGAAGACAGGAAAGGCGCAGATGAGAAAATGTCACGATTTCACATGTCGCGAAATTGCGACCGAAGAAGCAGAAAAGAAGCAAGGGAGGAAACTGTCGCAATATCGTGACATGTCACGATTTCACGACTCAAGAGGTGAGGAGGAGCCAAAAAGGAAAGATGTCGCGATATCGCGACATGTCGCATTTTTGCGACTCAAACATGACAGGAAGGTAGAAAGGCCAAAAGTGTCGCAATATCGCAACATGTCGCATTATCGCGACCAAAGGACGAGAGAAAGCACAAAGGAGAAAAGTGTCGTGATATCATGACATGTCGCATTTTCGTGACCCAAGGACGAAAGAAGGCGCAAAGGAGAAGAAGTGTCACGATATCGTGACATGTCGCATTTTTGCGATGAAAGGATGAAAGAAGGTGGAAGGGAGAAGAAGTGTCGCGATATCGCGACATGTTGCATTTTCGCGACAAGAAGACGATGGGAGGCGCAAGAGAGAGAAGTGTCATGATAACGCAACATGTAGCATTTTTGTGACTTGAGAAAGGTAGGAAGTTTGAAAAGCAAAAGTGTCGCGATATCGCGACATGTCACATTTTCGCGACTCGAACAGGACAGGAAGGCAAAAAGGCCAAAAGTGTCGCAATATCGTGACATGTCATATTTTTGTGACTCGAAGAAAGCAGGAAGGCAGAGGATCCGAAAGTGTCATGATATCACGACATGTCACATTTTTGCGACTCGAAGAGAGCAGGAAGGCAGAGGAGCCGAAAGTGTCGCGATATTGTGACATGTCGCATTTTCGTGACTTGAAGAGGACAGGAAGGTGAAGGAGCCAAAAGTGTCGCGATATCGCTACATGTCATATTTTCATGACTTGAAGAAGTTTGGAGGACAGGGAAGCTAAAATTATCGTGATATCGTGACATGTCGTATTTTTACAACCAACAAAAGAAAAGAAAGCGCAAGCGATTACAAGGGCCGTTACAGAGGAATCTACCGAGCAATGGTATATCGAACGTCATCAATGGTTGACAGGTGGACAGAGCCTACAGTGGCAACATTGAAAGCATGTGGCACCGAGGTGCAGTGAAAGCAGATGAGGATCAAGGATCGAAAAGAAATGCTTTCGAAGGCGAAGACAACGAAGAGGCACAAGAAATGAAATGAAGGGTTAGGTAAGGGAAACGAAGAGTCATGCCAAAGATTTTAAAAGGGCGAGCGAAGGCATGCACAAGGGTCAGAGAACTATTGAGCCATAGTTGCAGATGTGAAGGCAAGAGGGCGATTCTGGACCAGTTTAGACTGTTATTTTTCCTAGGTGGAAGATGTTGTAAGAGGAAAGAAAATAACTATCTTTCAGAGTGAAGGAGTTTTAAATGGTAGACTGCTACCATTATTGTAAATCAATTCCAACTATAATGAATGAGATTTAAGAATCTGTTGTGAGTTATTTGTGGATCACCATCAAGTGGTATCAGAGCAAGAGTTCCTGAGCATGTAAACAGATTGTCGAACGTGAGGCAGTTTGCACCAAGATCTGTGGAAGGATTGTGAGAAGAGAGTGAGGAAGAATGCCTCCACGAAGAAACCATGGTGGTGGAAGGAATGTGGTACCTGAAGAAGATTTTAGAGCTTTGCAGAGGCAAGTGCAAGCCCTGCAAGAGGAATTGCGAAGAGGAGTTGAACCAAGGAGAGAAGACCATAGTGAAGAGGAAGCTTGGGAGGTTGATGACCCATCGGTTGAAGAAGAAGCAACAAATCCTACAAAATCCAGATTAATTAAGGCTATATCTCGGATCAAGAAGAAGGAAAAGTTTGAGGTCTCCACATATTCTGGGAGTCTCAATTTAGAGGAGTTAATTGACTGGATCAATGATATGGAGGAATATTTTGAGTATGAGGAGGTTGTAGATCCAGATCGGATCAAGTTTGCAAAAACAAATTTGAAAGGCCATGCTTGCATATGGTGGAAAGAAGTGTAGCTAGAAATAAATAGAGGAGGAAAGGAAAATATAACCAAATGATATCAAATGGTAGAGAAGTTGAAGAGACAATTTATTCCTGTAGATTACGAACTGGACCTATTGAGAAGAATACAGAGTTTGAGATAGTCAAACAGATTTGTCAAAGAATATACAGAGGCGTTCTACCTGATCTCAATCAGAACTGGACATGCAGAGGCTAACAGGGAGAAGGTGGCCTGTTACATCAATGGGTTGAGAACCCGTATTCAAGAAGAGTTGATTCTAGTTAGGATGAGCACCATTGAGGATGCTTACTAGTTTGCCCTCAAATTCAAAGAGAAGTTGAACAGATGGTTTGAGGGAAAGCAAAGAGGAAGAGGTCGTGGGGGAAGAACTAGTGGAAGGACCAGTGGAGAAAAATATAAGGATCATAAGAAGGCTGGTGAAACCAGTAATACCTAGGATCAGGAAGATAGGAACACCTACCAACCCCGTAATCGGAACAATAGTTACCCAAGGGGAAGAGGTAGATCTAGACGTGGATTTGGAAGGGGAGGATTTTGTGAAACCTATTTCCACTGTGGCAAAGAAGGACGTCAAGCATACGAGTGTCCACAACATCAAGAAGGGACAAATGAGAGACCTAGGGTCCTACCAGAGCTGTTGTAGCCGATGAAGGTGCTGAATCAAAACATTCTAAGGAGGCAAAGGGAGGAGAAGCTATGGTTACAAGGAGGACCCTATTGAATGAGGAGAAAGGATCAGACCAGAGAAGAAGCCTATTTTGCACAAGGTGCAGAAGTTCGAGTAAGGTCTGTAACATCATTATAGATAATGGCAGATGCGATAACTTGGTCTCAGAAGAAATGGTTACCAAGTTACAGTTAAAGAGAAAGGCACACCCACATCCATATCGGATTGTGTGGTTATAGAAGGACCATAGGGCTTTGGTCAGTGAGCAATGCTTGGTGAAATTTAATATTGGAAAGTACTGTGATGAGGTCCTGTGTGACATCCTACCTATGGATGCTTGTCATTTGCTGTTGGGAAGGCCATGGCAGTTTGATCAGTGTGCAGTGCATGATGGTCGTGCCAACACTTACTCAGTGACAAAGAATGGAGTGCACCATAAGCTGAAGCCCTTGCAAGAGGTGGGTGAAAAGGTATGTAGTAACACTAGAATCTATTTAGTTGAAGGGGGAAGATTTTTGGATAGTTTAAAGCATGAGCATATGTGCTATGCATTAATTCCTAGAGTTAGGAAGGAAGAATGCAAGGATACCCCTATAGAAGTCTTAGGACTGTTAGAAGAATTTCCAGACATTGTATCTGATAATGTGCCTGAAGGTTTACCACTAGTGAGGAAGATCAGTCACCATATAGATTTGATACCAGGATATAGTTGCTGAAAAAGGGACTGATTCGAGAGAGCTTGAGTCCATGTGCAGTACTTGCAATACTAGCACCAAAGAAATATGGAGAATGGAGAATGTGTATAGACTCTCGAGCCATTAACAAGATCACCATAAAGTACAGATTTCCATTGCCAAGGATGGATGACATTATGGACTGTTTGAGTGGAGCCAAGTACTTCACAAAGATTGATCTGAAGAGTGGTTATTATCAGATTCATGTTAGAGAAGGAGATGAATGGAAGAAAGCCTTCAAGACCAAAGAAGGTTTGTATGAATGGTTAGTTATGCCATTTGGGTTAACCAATGCACCAAGCACATTCATGCGGTTGATGAATGAGGTATTGAAAGAATTTTTAGGCAAATTCATCATTGTCTATTTGGATGATATTTTAATATTTAGCAGAACCTTGGAAGAGCATCTGATGCAGGTCAGCAGGGTTTTTGAGAAGTTGCAGGAGGATCAGTTGTTAATAAATCTGAAGAAGTGTAATTTCATGAAGAAAGAGTTAGTGTACCTGGGATTTGTCGTCTCAACCGAAGGTCTAAAAATGGACCCAAAAAAGGTGAGAGCTATCATTGAATAGCCTACTCCAAGAAGCACGACTGAGGTAAGATCATTCCATGGTCTAGCAAGTTTTTACAAGAAATTCATTAGAAATTTTAGCAGTATTTGTGCAACCCTTATAGAAATAATGAGAGGGGATAAGAAGGAATTCAAGTGGACCTTAGGAGCAGATAGGAGTTTTGGTATGATGAAGAAGAAGGTTACAGAGCAACCTATTTTGGCACTTCCAAATTTTAATAAGGTATTACAGGTAGATTGTGATGCTAGTGGTAGTGCCATAGGAGCTGTTTTGAGTCAAGAAGGTAAACCTGTTGCTTACTTTATAAGGCAACCAAATACCACAACTGATTTGTATAAGGCTAGTCAATGTTGTGAATATCATAGAGTGGAGAGGCACTAGAAAATTTCTTGTAAGATATTGAAACATGTGGTTCAGGATCTGATTAACAAGGGTTGCCTTATCATTGAAGCTCCTTGTCCACGCAACATCCAACCTCCTACTCAACAAGAACCTACAACTAATAAAGATATGGAAATATTCCATGATCCCCTACCTAAGCATGGGTAGCAGATAACTAACCAAGTGTCATATTAGAATGTGTCCCTTCTCTATAATAATACGGTTGGTATGATAGCAGTGACTACAAGGTATTAGGCTCAAGTTCAATCTACTCAACATTCTCAGCAAGATATGAGTTCCTTGTCCAACCCACCATTGCAACCCATCCTAGTTTTGAAGAATGCTCAAAGAAAAATCATGGGAGTAAAAGCCCCACATTTAGTATTGATATATTTCATTTACATCACAACATTTAGTGTTGGATTCTTCCATTTACATCATAACATTTATTGGGAGAAATTTTGTCAAATGAACCTTGATTGAAAAGGGTTCTTCCCTTAATTTATGCACTTATCAGAGTTTTCAAAATTTTGGATTAAAAGTGGAAGACTTAACGAAATCCAATATTATCATCAAAGCTTTCAAAAATGAGTACCAAGAATCCTTTGGCGTTGTTCTATGTGGTGTCTTTCCCAACATCTTTTAATCTTATTCTCGGATGTCCTTGGATCCATGCGATTAAGGTTGTACCTTCTACTCTTCACCAATGTTTGAAGTTCAAATTTAAGGATCAAGTTATCACCATTCCAGGTGACCCTAATCCATTCAAATATTATTCGATGGTTGAACAAGCTCACTTAGATCTCAACATTTATCCTTCTATCTCCTCATTTGTCTCTCCAAGTTCCTCATATCAAATATTTGAGCAACTCAAAATTCTAAAATTAAGTGAGGAACCTTGAATCAAAGTTTCATCATGGAATCAAGTTAATCATTTTCTTCAGGAGCCTCTTCTATATCTTTCCAAGCTACCACCTTCACCAAGGACTATGGGTTTACCTCGTAATAAGGGTGAAGTTGTACACATTGACATGTGTACCTGTTAGTTTTTGATGAATGAGCCTTGGGATATAACAATCACAAGATGCAGAATAACATGAAAGAAAGTAAATTTTCTAGATGACTGAAGTATGCTGAAAATATAAATCATATAAAATATTACAATGCAACTATGGAAGAAGTGAGAACTTCATTAACAAAGCTATTGATCTACATTGTATCCATCACCAATGAATGGTGAGGCACATAGAACTACACTATCCACTAAGCTATGTTATCTGAATATATCCCCGGACTCTCTTCATATTCTATTTAAGAGGCTATCCTTATATATGTAAAATAGGATACTTGACCAAGACTCTATCTAGTTGTGCAAGGTACAACTTGCACATTGACACTTGTGCATTTATTACATTGCATAAAGTAACTAGATAACTTGCATAGGAAATAAACTAGATATGTATCTTGGAGGATACATTTACATAACCCAAATGATGGAATAGACTCTATTTCCAACATCCCCCTGTATTACATTATTTGGGTTTTAATACTTTAGTCTTCAATATGGATATCCTTCATCTTCTTTTGATTGATTTTCATAGTCTTCTTCCTTTGCATTCTTTGTATTCAGGTTTAGCAGGTAATTTGTGTCTTCATATGATGCAGAGTAGGATACAACTAGATATTCTATTCTCATTGGATGATCTTTGGTATGTTCAGATTCATCTTCAATCCATCCACCTTTATAGTCCTCCTTGCAAGTATCTTCATATGATTTTTATTGTTGATGAATGAGTAGGGCATTATGTAATTGTCCTCTCATTTTTTTGATCCTTTTGTACTTACCTTTTCGATGTATTGGTTCTTCATTTTATTCAACCTATTATTCTGCAAATAAGTTAGAAGCATTTTATAACATCACAATATCTTGTGGGATTTCCATTGAGTCTAGGATATAGGTATTTTCATGGATTGAACCTGTTTCTTTTATTCCATATTGATTCATAATGAGACATGTATTGATCCCATTCATATATCCAAAGTTAATCATGTAGTTTTTTTCTACTAGCTTGCTCATTGATATGAGATTGAATGTTAATCCAGGAACATACAATACTTTTTGTAGTAGAATATTTAGAAAAGATAATCTAGGAGATACACATCCGTATATATGAATATGATAAGTTTGGCCATCTACAATTATTAATTTGTAACCTTTAGTAACCTCAATATAGTCAAACCATTGTATATTTCCTATCATATGATGACTAGCTCTTGAATCAATAAACCACCTGTGATTATGCTTTGTGAGTTGGCTCCTGTTGGAGCAAGTTTTACAATCATTGTATGAAATTCCTTTACCCATTTGAAAGGTTGAACTTGAAGAATTGAAATAGAATGGCTCTTTAGTGTTTTTAAGTATGATATATTGCTTTTTGTAAAAATATATCCAATTTTGGTTGATTTTGTACAAGTTTTATAAGAATAAAAAATCAACTATTTAACACATTATTGCTCCTAATTGAACTACGCACTTTTTCAAATTTGAAGAGGTTTTGATATTGGAATTCTTTTGTCCCTTTTTGAAGATTTGAGATAAGTAAAAATATATTTATCCAACCTTAATAGAAACCCTTAATAACCTCCTTTATATCCCTTGGATTATTTCTAATTTCCAATAAAATAAAATTGATGGAGTAATCCTTGTGGCTCCCAAGTTTGGAAATCAGAGAAATGATAATAATATTTGCAAAATAATTTAATCCAAGTTGAATTCCTTATTCCTCCTAAGTAAGATTGCAAATATTAATTTAATAAGATAAGTCATCCCTTTTGCTTTCAAAATCTAAGTTTTAACCTTATTTTATAACCCTTATATCTCCAACTTATGAAAGCAATAATAAATGGGATTTAGACCTTACCTTTTTAGATGCAATATCTCCTCAATATTCGTCGCTTTATGCGGCTAAGTATAACAACGTATAAGTGGTACCTTAGGCACTTGATTTAATAGAGATTCCTTGGAGTATCTTGTCTTGAATGCTAGTACATATGAAACTGAAAGTTGACCTTCAAAATTGGAGGAGCCTTTAATGCTCATTTCCCTTATCTTCCATGTTGCACTTCGGATGTTTTTGTTGCATTATACTCCTTCCTTGAATGTGTTTCACTCCCTCTTTAGACATATTTGATTGCACTTCACTCACACACATTGAAATTGGACTTTGAAATGCCTTCTAAGGATATTTTATCATGGATGTTGTGACAAGTGTCATGTCTGTTACATGTGATCGCTCCCTTCTTTATGTAATGCTCCAAGTCCTTTGTTCAACGCTCTTGAAAAAAACCAAAAACGTATGGGCACTCGTGTAAAGCTAGTGGACGTTGGTTCGCTGCCTAAAGGTAATGCAAAAACTAAGGTATCAATAGTAGACAATACTACAAGTGAAGGTTTGGAATAGGGGAGAGAGAAAAGAGAGTGCGTACTTGTGTGCTCTGTGAGAGCTGACGTGGTAAAAATATGCATTATGGGACTCTAGGCCGCCCACTCTTCTTCCTCTGATGGAGTGTCTTCTTCCAAGTTGATTTATTTCAGAAGAACTTTTGGTGTAACCCCCTTTTGTGATGAAACTTCCTTTGTTGTATCGCCTTCTCCTGCAGTACCACCTCCTTCTGTGGCACAGTGGCTGGGATAGACGCGCTTGGACCTGGGATGGTAGACTTTTATGAGGGGTTCTTGGCAGATTTTATCACAACCCGAGGCTTTTTATTCTTGGGAGGTGTTGCTTGTGCTACGTCAGCTAGTATTTTTAATGGTCTATCATGATTCTTAGTTGACTGCTATAGTTTTTGTTCAACTATTTTGCCCTCTTTCATCGTACAGCCAGATTCCACACTCTTCTCAAGTGGTTGCTTGTGTTGCTTTGGTGGGATTTGTACCCTTCCTGGGCTTTGGGCACCTCGAGGCATGAGATCTCCAAATAGGATTGGCTGCCACATGTCACGATTATCATCGTAGAGCATGGAGAACTGGTTGTCACCCACAAGGATTTTCTCTGATGTTTCCTTTTTGGTATGGGTCCTCATGATCCACCAGTCTGAAATATTTTTTGGAGTCCAACCCAAATCTTTCAATTTGCCTTCCATATTTCTGAAGACCTTGGAGTTAGGATCGTGGGCTAAGTTCTATGTCGGGTCGTACTCTACCTCTATGTGATAAAAATCATGCCATGGCAAGAAGGATCACATTCTTTCTATGTGCCATTTGAGGTCGTGCCCCGAAAGATTTTTGTGCTCCTCCATGACTTTCGAGCGGGGGCAGATGTGGAAGATTTTCATCCCAAGGAAATTTCTCAATACACCCAGGGGGTCATATTTCCATCTTTGGGGGAGCTCGATCAGGCCAAATTTCTGGAGCATTGCTATAAGGAAATCATTCTTCTCGATGTAGTTGACTTCGATATCATCCCATTTGAACGGGAAATCGTATATATGCCCCCACTTCCTTCCCTGGTCGTAGGATTGATCTATGTAATTAGTCTGTTGCACGATCTCCAGGGTGAACAGATACTTGGTAGTGTAGTAGGGCAACATAAAGGGTTTACCAGTAAACCCAAATACTAGGATGACGAAGCCCTATGTGAGCTAAAAAGTGTCACCCAGGTTGTGCCACACCATATCATCTCTCATTTTGTGGGGTACGCATGGGCAAGAGCCATGGATGAGCTCCAAGGAAAGGCCAAGGAATTCCTGATTGAACATGTAATAGGACTCCTTCAACAATACCCACGTCTATTGGTACACAAGTACTGGTCTACCCTTCTCGTCGGTGAGACTGATGGGAATAAACTTGAATTTATTATGCATATGAAAGAGGAAGAGCTAGGCCAAGAATGAGCAAGGTCTGAAAGACTTATATTTTCCTTGTCTCAGGTCCAACAGTCGGGAATGCAAGTTGTGCGCTACCCAGTCCACCCAGTCAAAGAATACTGGCTTCATGTTCAACCCCATGGCATTGGGAGCATAGAATTCCCCATGCAATATGCATTTTGCAAGGGTGACATGGTAGGGGTATACCACCGCATCAGTGGAGAGCCCAAACACCCATGCTAGCATTGTGTACACATCAGGTCTTTTGAAATGCCTCAGAGATAGGCATTGTTGGCCACCAGTTGGTTGGTAGTGGGTCCCTCAGCTGGGACTCCATGAAACATCGCATCTACGGGGTGTTCTGATATCTGAAAGTCTACTCATCAATGTTTATGGCTCTGATGGTGTAATCCGTGTTTGGAAGCTGCCTAGGATCGAAGGTGACTTGGATGGTATCAAAAAAGAGTGAAAACAAAACCTTCCCTTCTCTATTTTGAACTTGTATGGTTAGCAGATTATAATATTTGGTGACAACACCCACTAGCTCTGGGAAATTGTGCACAGGTGGGCACAAGAACTAGTATATATTGGAATAATACGCTACAATCCTTGGGCTCACGGGGGAAACCTTCTCCTACATGTCATCGATGGTTTGCCACATTTTCTCAATGTTCTGGTAGAAGGAACCATCCCTAAATTTTGCCAAATTATCGATGGGTGGGGGAATTACTACCTTTGCTGATCCTAATTCCCCTTCGGCCCTTCTACACCCTTCGACTTTTGCTTCTGCTCTTTTTGTTTATCCTTCTTTTCTTTCCTTTTCTTTTCCTCTGTATTTTTTGAAGCTTCGCCCTTGGGTGCCTTACCCATCTCCTCAACATTCTTTCTATCCATGATGGATCGCAAAACACATGGTTGTGCTGGTGATTACTAGTGAATTACTTTGCTTATGGTTTCTGGCACAGCGTAGGGTAAATTTTGAGGAGTCAAATGGTTGGGCGAACTGGAGCATCGCTCCTTTTATGGTCCTGGGTGCGAACTACTCCACTAATAGCGCATGGTTGAATTAAATGTCTAAGGCTGAAGGTGGGTGGAAGCAATCCTTCTCCATTGGTGGTCATGCAATTTTGATAAGGTTGGAAGCTTCCATGATGCATGAAATATTTCTTGAAAGCGTGAACCCATCAATATTTGATCCTGAGCCTCTATCCTCTTTCCTTAACAAACTGCTTAGGAATGCGTGTGACCAACCTCATTAACAACGTGTGCCTTGGGAGTATAAACAAGCGCCATCACATTTCACATGCACCAATACTTGTCACGTCAAATATTAGTATGGGGAGGAATTTTGCTCAAAATTGGAGCGAACCCCAGCTTCGGGGACGAAGGCACCCAAACTTGAGTCTTTTGAATTTGTATTTTTAGAGCTTAAACTCCTTCCTCGCTCACAGCTTCTCGTCACCCAAATTTTAAGCGAATCCCAAACTACGTCATGTTTGAACTTAGTTTAGCCTTGACCTCGGGCGAACCTGAGGTTCGCTCCAAAATTTTCCCGAATCTCAGGTTCACCCTAAAACCGAGTGAACCACAACTTTATATGGTGCCTTAGGGAGTCTTGACTTCTATTTATTTATTGTTGTTGCACCTCACACTTTCCTGTTTCTCGCTTCGAACCCCACTCGAACCTCATCCTCGCCCTGCAAATAGTCGAACCACAGCTTTGGGGGCGAAGACGCCCGAACTTGGGCCTTCGCACTTACATTTTTGGAATCCAAACTTTCTCTTGGGCCAGACCTCGTCTCGCTCATGGCTCAACAATTATGCACTTCATCCCATCTTTGAGCGAGTCTCAAATTTGCTTTGAACATTGTCCAAAATTCGATAGATTTTAAACTTGTGTCTCACCCTAACTTTAGGCAAACCCTAGGTTCGCTCCAGACTTTGCCCAAAACTCGTTCTCGTCATAAGGTCATGTAAATCCTGGCATGGTGGGGCCTTTGTAAACTTTGCTCTTTCTCTCGCGACCAAGTCTTGCCCTTAACCTTGCCCAAACCTCATCCTCACTCAAAATTGGAGCAAACTCCAGCATTTACTTGAGAATCCGTCGGGCTTGACCTTGCTTGAAAATCGTCGGGGACCTCCTTCTCACCCTTTCGACGATCGAAACTCGTCTTCGGGATGAAACCTCGACAAACCTTGGCTCCAACCTCTGATTGAGGACTTCTTTTTGCTAGAAAACCTAGATCTGCTCTGCCTAAACTTCAGAGGGACAAAAATGCTCGACTATGGAGCACAAGCACTTCATTTAAAGTGGGAAAACATATTTACATTCGTAAAACAAATTAAAACAACGAAAATAAGACTATGTACATAGGAAAATTTCCTGATGCTTCTCACTGATGATAGATCTTCAGGTGAAGGCAATTGATAGGAATGGGAAAAGTACGGCCCTCGATGTCCTGCAAGATGAATGAATTCAACTGATTAACTCGAGAAATCTAAAAGGGGCCTTCCTAGAAGGCATCAAATTTGTCATGATTCCCTAGTTTTGCTTTCCACACATTCCATTTCAGCACTAGGTCCTTGACCTGGAAGACATGGGTCGTGGTTATTTTTTCAAACCAATTCTTAGTGCTCTCTGTATGATTCATGAAAGCTTCATAAGATTTCTCCCTCTTCTTCTAGTTGCAGTAACTGGGCCAGTCGGGCATCCATGGGATCAAGGTCTTCCCTCTCATCGTCCAACATCCAAAGTGTTGGCATTTCAACATGCGTAGGCAAGACTACCTCTTTCCCATACACCAATGAATACGAGGATGTCTTGATAGGCTTTTTTCTGGAGGTATGATCTACCCACAGTTCCTGATCAAGGAGCAGGTGCCAAGATTGCTTGTTACTTTCCAGGGTCCTCTTTAGAATTTTTAGCAAGTTCTTGTTAGTGGACTCTGCCAAGCCATTCCCCTATGGGTAGTAGTTGGAAGAGGTTTTCAAGTAAATACCATATTTTCTGGCAAACTCACTGAGTCTGGCACCTATGAAACATGGGCTGTTATCAGACATGATCACATCTGGAACCCCAAATTAGGTAATCAATTTCTCCAAGAAGGCAATGACTACCTCTTGATCAGCATGCTTTGTCGGGACTGCCTCAAACCACCGGGTGAAATAATCTATGGCAGTCATTATGTACTTGTGCCCTACTAAATAATTTGGTGATATCATTTCGATAAAGTCCAAATCCCATTGCTGGAACGACGCTTCGACTTGGATCGGGTGCAGGGACAATGGAGCATTTTTGTTCCAGCCATCATACCTCTGGCACCTGTCACACTTCCGGCTGACTGAGAATGCACCAAAAAAAATTATGGGCCAATAATAGCCCTCTCTGATTATTTTTAAGGCCGTCAGCCTTCCAGCCAAGTGGCCCCTCGATATTTTAGAGTGGAATTCATCGAGGATTTTTTCTTTCTCAGTTCCCCTAACACATCTTAGGAGAACTTCATCTATGTTCCCAAAAAATAGCCCCTCTGGGTGCAATACATACCTATAGACCTGGATCCTGAACCTCCTCCTTTATGAGGCATTGAGACGGTCTGGGACTAGTATTGAAGTACCATATTAAGTCATCCGTCCAGTCATCACCATCTGCAAATTGGTTGGCAAAGTTACCCTCTAACACTGGGTCTTCCCACTGGCAAGCCGCTACTTATGCAGTAGCACTCTTTGTGAGTTCCTGGCATAGCGCTCGACCATGGATCAACTTGGTGGATCAAATCTCAATGTCGAAATCCTAGATTTTAGTGACCCAGCTAGCTCTCTTATTGCCCATCTCCCCTTGAATGATAAAATTTCTTACGTCTGGATGAACAACATATACTGTCGTCCTACTCTGGGAGACAAAGTGTTGAAATTTCTTGAGGGACCTCATCACCACATGTACTTGCCTTTCAATAAAGTTGTACCTCTCTTCATGTGACTGGATCACCTGGCTCAAGAATGTGATAGGGCACTCCTCACAATCTTCTCCCTTCTATGTTAGGACTGTAGCATAGCTCTCAAGTTCTTCAACTGCATAAAGGATGAAGTCTTTTGAGTAGTCGAGGTTGATCAACACAGGGGCTGGGCAATCTGAGCATTAATTTCTTCAAATGCCTTCTTCCTTTCTTCAGTCCAAGCGAACTCGACATCATTTTTCAATGATTCGGTCATTGACTTGATGACCTAGGAAAAATCATGCATGAACTTCCTCATGAAGATTTGGCTGAAGAAATACTGCATGCCCTTCTTGTTCACTGGGAGTGGGAGCTTGAGGAGGGCCTCCACTCTGTCAGGATCTACATCAAGCCCTTTTTATGAGATAACATGGCCCAACAATTTCCCTTCCTTTACCATGAATATAGACTTATTCAGGTTTATGGATATGTCGAACTCCCGACACCTCTCAAATACTTTCCACAGGTGTGAGGCATGTTCTTCTCTCTTGTGTGAAAACACAGTCATATCATCCAAATAGATGACAATAATTATATTTAACAATTTGTCGAACCCTAGGTCCATGGCTCTCTGGAAGTTGGCCCCTGCATTTGAGAGGCCAAAGCGCATGTGCTGATAGGCGAACGTTGTCTTATGCTGATCTTCATCTCTTACCCAAATCTAGTTATAACCAGAGAAACCGTCCAAGAGGGAGAAGGGTTGTGCTCCTGCAACTACATGGAGGATCTGGTCAATCTATGGAAGCGGATAGTGATCCTTCAATGAAGCCTGGTTCAGATTTTGGAAATCAATGCAAAGGCGAATGTCTCCATTCTTCTTTCTAATCGAAACCAAATTGGCAACCCAAGAAGAGTGCTTTATCGAGTAAATGATTTTTCCTTCAAGCATCTTGAGGAGTTCTGCCCTCATCAACACTTCAATCTTAGGAATGATCGACCTCTATTTCTGTCTGTAGGGTCTGACCCCCTCTTGTAATTCAATGGTATGTTGTATGACCTCTCTATCGTATCCTTTTAGGTCCTGATAGGACCATGCAATAATATCTGGATATGCTTGACATAGGGCTCAAATCTTCTCCAACTCTTCATAGGTACAGTCTACCCCAACTCTGATGACCTTGCCAGGCTCTAACTCGAGCTCCCTATATTGCTTTTCATCAACCTTGATTCTATGGGCAATGGATCAGTTGTTCTGGTTGAACAAACTCTCCAAAGTGATTAGTCCTTTTGGGACATGGTTAATTTTCAATTGTATCAACCCCTCATATTCCTTGTCATCAGGGTTTCTACCTTCTATTGTACTTTCTTCATGAATTAAAAAATTGATGATTTCCTCGTCATTGTTGAACACATGCCAGTGGGTGTCCCTATCAGGTACAAAAGGCCTATAAATAATTCTTACTGCCTTAGGCTTCTACATCATGTCATCAACCGAGGAGTATCTGGCTCTGATAGACGCTAAGATATTTGTGTGCTTGTTCTTTTCCCATGAGATGGCTTAGACATTTAATGACTTGAAGGAATCCAACAGGTCCCAAAACCTATTACGATACGCCTTGAGGTAGTGCTACTTGGAGATGCACTTGTTGGTGATCTATTTGGAGACTAACTTTGAGTCCAAAAATTTGCAACTGCTTGATCCCCAACTTCTCAGCCTTCTTCAACCCTAAGCACAGAGATTCATACTCTGCCGCATTATTTGTGCAACTCTAGGCAAGCCTATAGTAGTAATATTTTTGTTCTCCAGAGGGCGAAACCAAAAGAACTCCTTCCTCGAAACCATTTTTGCATTGGGCACCATCAAAGAAAAGCTTCCATATCTCATTCGAGGTAGAGTCCTTGTTATCCTACTCTGTATCCTTTGGTTTCTTAGGCTTGGTTATGGAATAACATCCCATATCTGACTCGATCATGGCATTAAAATCATTCAAGGAGAATTCATCCTCCATTCGAAGCTCCTCCAGGGATTTTTCTATCAGATCCACCTCCTCTAATTCTTCTATCATTAGGTGAGCTGATTCATCTTGCTGCCCTTCTTCGACCATTTTATCGATAAGGAAAGTGGAGGATTTCTCATTGTAGATCTTCAATTTCCTTCCCTTAAAGGGGACTTCCATGTGCGAGTAGTCGAGAGAAATATAACCGCCCAACTTAGCAGTGAACTCCCTTGAGAGGCACATGCTAAAGTATGGCTCCAGGTCAACAACTGCAACCTCCTGTATCACAACAATCTGAGGCACCTTGTGCAGTTGGATGGGGATATATTTAATGATGCCCACTATTTTCATAGGAGTGATATCTAGTTGAATATTACTTGGGCTGCTCCGTGTGTATTCCATGCCCATCTCCTCGCAAACTGCCCTTGGCATGACGGTGGTCGTTGCACCAGAATTGATCATGCAATTGTGCATGACCCACACTTCCATCCGAAGAGACATATAGAATGGTGGTGGCCTGTTCTTTCTTGTGGATGAGGTGGTCAGAGTCTGAGCTAGCACAGGCTGCGTTGGCTTCCCTCCCTTGGTAGATTTCAATGATTCCTATAGTAGGTCCACCTACCTGGGAAGTTTTTGAGCATCATAAAGACTTATCTTGGTAGGAGTTTTCTTTAGCTCCTCAACAATGTTGTAAGCCAAAGTAGTGGATACCTCTAGTTCTTTTGTGGCTTCATACTTAGTGCGGTACTGCTACGTGGTTTCAACTCTCTGTCGCTTTGTCAATGACGGGTACTTAATATTTTCCCTAGCTTGCTCCTTGGTTTCACCTTGAGGCTGCAGCACTAGGGCTTTCATCGGCGGGGATTTTTATTTCACTGACAGGGGCAAAGGAATCTTATCTGGAGCTTTTGCTAGAGGTTTATCCTTCTCGCTATTGAGAAATGTAGCTCGGACAAGAACTTCTTGCACATGCTTCAGTATGAATGTGTTAGAAGTGGTTCGAGATATTTCTAATTCTATTTTGAATTTCACTTACGTGATTTTCCATTTTTAAGTTCACTTAAGTGATTCTATTTTGAAATTCACTTAAGTGAGTTCTATTTTTAAGTTCAATTAAGTGATTCTATTTTGTACTTCACTTAAGTGATTATATTTTGATATTCACTTAAGTGATTTTCTATTTTTAACCTTACATCTCAAGATGATATGAGATCTAATATTAGGGTTAGAGAGATTAGGGTTACCTTTTTCAAGGATAAAAGGAGAAGATCAAGAGTGTTTTAGATACATAGACACAGACACGAAAGAATGGGAGGAGAACAGATTGTTGAAAGAAAAATACAATCTTAGGAGGATAAGAATAGTGCTTGCTGGCTAGAAAAGCAGCAAGAGGGCAGAAGTGTTCTGTTGTAGCTATAGCGTCTTTTATTTGTAATATTTTAGGTTCAAAAATATATTTAACTTTCATTGTTCACGTTGTTTATGTTTTCCAGCCATCTGTGTGATTGTTGCATGTTTGAATAAATTATTTTCAGATCTGATTTATTTTAAAAGAACATAGGACAACAATTATCTAGGGTTTGGAAAATTTACATGGTATCAGAGCTAGGTTCTATGATCACTGCTGGATATTGAAGAAAAAAAATAGCAGTTAGGGTTTCAAGAAAAAAAAAAATAGCAGTTAGGGTTTCATGTAGGACTATTTTTTTGAGTCATTAATATTTCAGCAGTTAGGGTTTCAAGCAAATAAAAAAAAAACAACAGTTAGGGTTTCATATTTTTTTGGCTTGAATGACTAAGCTTATTTGCAGTACTATTTTATTTCAATCATTAATATTTTAGATCTCAAAAATAGCAGCAGCTAGCCTCAGATTTGAGGATAAATTGGAAGGTGCCTCTGATTGCCATAGAAAGTTAGGGTAATGTTCTTATTAGAAGAGAATGATCTCTAGGATATTTTCAAGGCTGGTGTAACTTTGCCTACAAATCCACAAGAATTGGAAGCTCACAAAAATAAGGAAGTGAAGGCCAAGCGAATGATCTTGGATGCAGTGAAGGATCACCTGATTCCTCACATATCTAAGAAGACTAAGGCAAAGGAGATGTTCGATGCCTTGGTTAGCCTCTACCAGAGTGAGAACATAAATAGGAAGATGATATTGCGGAAAAAATTTAGATATATGGAGATGACCAGATCTGACACCGTTACCAGTTACTTGATGAAGATCATGCAGATTCGTGATCAACTGGCAGTAGTTGGGGAGAGGGTTGAAGACACAGAGATTGTGAATGTTGCACTTAATGGTTTCTTAGCTTCATGGGAACCATTTGTCAAAGGCATTTGTGCTTGTGAGAACCTTCCCAAATTTGAGAAACTGTGGGATGATTTCATCCAGAAGGAGACTCAGATGGAGTCCAAGGCCAGCAAGAAAGGTGGTGACGATAACCTAGCTCTTTTTGGGTAAACTAAGAAGGGCAAAGGTAAAGGACCCAACAAGGGTGAGGTAAAGAATGAGGATTCAACCTCACAGTCAGGGAAGGACTTGAGCAAGATCAAGTGCTTCATTTGTCATAAGCACGACCATTATGCATCACAGTGTCCAGACAAGAAGGGAAAAGGGAAGCAACAGCAGATGCAGATAACAGCCTCTGTAGAAACTCAAATGAGTGAGTTTTCTACCAAATTCGAGAAGGATTTCTCATTGGTATCTTGCATTTATACCAACACAGTTCCAAGGAATGCTTGGTAGGTGGATAGTGGGGCATCTCGACATATGACATCAGCCCAACAATGTTTTACCAATCTACAAGAGCAGGACTCAGGGGTTCAGGTTGAGCTTGGTGATGATACCAAATATCCAGTTGTAGGAATTGGTACCATTCCTTTTCGACTCTAGTCAGGGAAATATTTAGACTTTAATGATGTTTTGTTTGTTTCAGGTCTCAGGAAGAAGTTGCTTTTAGTTTCGATTATGGAGGATAAGGGTTATGCAGTGGAGTTGAAGAACCAACATGTCCTTAGTAGACCAAAAGAATCTAGCCCAGAAACAACACAAGTAATAAGGGTTAGAGAAGGCAGTTTATACAGGTTGCAGGGTGAACCTGTTCGAGCCCTAGTTCATAGCAGTAACAACTTGTGTGATTTGTGGCACAAGAGGATGGGGCATTTGCATCATAGAGTGTTGTCTATTTTGAGGGAGATAGTCACAGGTCTTCCAGAGTTTAGCATTGAGCAATAGGGAGTATGTAGAGGGTGCATGCTTGGAAAGCATGCCAAGGCTATTTTCCCAAACAATGAGCATAGGTCTAAGGAGATACTAGATCTAGTACATTCGGATGTCAGTGGACCGATGTCAGTAGCATAAATTTCAAGTAGCATGTACTATGTTTCATTTATTGATGATTTCTCTCGCAAGACATGGATATATTTTTTAAAGACCAAGGATGAAGTCTTTAGCAGGTTTTAGGAGTTCAAAGATCTAGTTGAGAACCAGACATAGAAGAAAATCAAGGTCTTGAGATCAGATAATGGGGGTGAATATACCTCCAAGGAGTTCGATAGTTTCTACAAGCAGGTAGGAATCAAGAGGGAGTCGACTGTTCCATACAACCCATAGCAGAATGGGGTTGCAGAGCAAAATAATAGATCCATCATAGGGGCTGCTAGGGCCATGATTCATGACCAGGGCTTGCCAATGTTTCTTTGGGCAGAAGCATGCAACACAATAGTCTACATCCAAAATAGGTGTCCTCACAAGATATTGGAGGACAAGAAACTAGAGGAGGTATTCACTGGTGTGAAACCAGAGGTGAGTCATTTCCACATCTTTGGATGTCCAGTTTATATCCATGTTCCAATAGAGAAGAGGACCAAGTTGGAGCCCTCTAGTAGGAAGGGTTTATTTGTAGGATACAGCGAGACTTCAAAAGCTTACAGGGTTTATATTCTAGAGAAGAGGAAGACAGTAGTGAGCAGGGATGTAAAGTTTGAGGAGGGCATTGCATCCAGTAAGTCCCATGAGCCTATTCTAGTGATAGAGAATGAGGAGAAAGAAGCTTCGAAGGTTGAGCCAGGGTCACCAAAGACACCAATGGTTTCCAATTCAGAACAACAACCTTCAAGTGAGGAGGTGGAGACATTAGCCCCTTCCAATTCTATCAGGAGACCTCAATGGATTACACAAACATTGAGGGATGCTGAGGAGTATGTTGAGGCTCCTAGAAGCATGATTAGGGAGAGCAAACCTCCAAGGAAGTTTTCAAGCTACATGGCATTGATGAGTAACATCATAAATTCAGAGCCTACCAGTTTTCAGGAGGTAATAGACCAACAGGTTTTGTAGAATGCCATGGTGGAGGAGTACATCTCCATCATGAAGAATGATGTTTGGTACACAGTGCCAATACCGGATGGGAAGTCAGTTGTGAGTTCCAAGTGGATCTACAAAATTAAGCATGCTACAGATGGCAGCATCAAAAAGTTCAAGGAAATGTTTGTGGCGAGAGGGTTCTCCTAGAAAGAGGGAGTGGACTATGACGAGAATTTTGCTCTAGTCACCAAGTACACTTCCATTATAGCAATTATGTATTTAGCTTCATCTATGGGATGGCAGATTCAAAAGGGAGTCGTAAAGCTCCAGTATATTCCCACAGATCAGTAGGTAGTTGATATTCTGACCAAGCCCTTAGTGAAAGTGAAGTTTGAAGCATTCAGAGACAAACTTGGATTGGTGCAGAATTCCTCCCTCGCTAAGAGGGAGTGTTAAGAACTGTAGCTTGAACAAGAAATTCTTGCACAGGCTTCAGTATGAACATGCTATAAGTGGTTCAAGATATTTTTAATTCTATTTTTAATTTCAATTAAGTGATTTTCTATTTTTAAGTTCACTTAAGTGATTCTATTTTGTAATTCACTTAAGTGATTCTATTTTGAAATTCACTTACGTGATTTTCTATTTTTAAGTTCACTTAAGTGATTCTATTTTGTACTTCACTTAAGTGATTCTATTTTGATATTCACTTAAGTGATTTTCTATTTTTAACCTTACATCTCAAGATGAGATGAGATCTAATCTTAGGGTTAGAGAGATTAAATTTACCTTTTTCAAGGATAAAAGGAGAATATCAAGAGTGTTTTATATACACAGACACAAAATAATGGGAGGAGAATAGATTATTGAAGGAAAAATACAACCTTAGGAGGAGAAGAACAGTGCTTGCTGGCTAGAAAAGCAACAAGAGAGTAGAAGTGTTTTTCTATAGCTGTAGCCTCTTTTATTTGTAATATTTTAGGTTCAAAAATATATTTAACTTATGTTGTTCACGTTGTTTATGTTTTCCAGCCATCTATGTGACTGTTGCATGTTTGAATAAATTATTCTCAGATCTGATTTATTTTAAAAGAACATAGGACAACAGTTATCTAGGATTTGGAAAATTTACACTCGTGGTGGGTGTACACCTTCAGAGGTTCCATCTGGGTAGCATCCACCTCGATTGGTTTCTTCCCATTTTTGGTAAGAATTGAAACTTGCTTGTCCTCGGGGATCATGAGGTTACGGTCCGCCTCTCTAATCATGTTCACTTGCTCATTGGGGATGCTACCTACCAATGTTTGAATGTAGTTCTAGTGCACCATGTAAGTGTCCTCCCCATGCAGGTCATTGCAAGTGGAGCACTAATGCACATAGTCTGAGGTGCTCAGCTATTCACCGTTTAGAATGGCAGCATTCCTTGCAGGAGGCCTACCAACCTGAGCTGCTTGATATCTTGTAATCGTTGGAGGGGGATATCTTCTTTACAAGAATTTTTGTTGAGTTTGCTTCTCTTTCATAACAACCATATCATTGGACAGCGTTCTCATGGTAGAGTTAAGAGATTGTAGCTCTTATAAAATATTTGCTTGTGTGTTAGCATTCGGAGGAGCCAAAAATGGTAATGGTGCCATAGGTGGAGGTAAAGCTAGATATTACGGGGTAGAGGTAGCTATGGAATTATGGGAGCAAGAAGCTATGGAAAACTGGGCACCTGACTTGGATTCCATGAGGGAATTGGGTACATGGAAGGTGCAGGAGGGACTTGAGTGGATGTACTAGGGTATTGGTATTGAGGCAAATCAAGGAATATCGACATCGTAGGATTTGGAGGGAGCTTGCCAATGGTGATCAGGTTAGCCTTTACCTTCTGCGCCTACATATACAAATCTAGGAAAGTGTCGATGCCAGAGTACTAGATATTCATGTTGATATCATAATTGAAGGCTCTAAGGAAATAAAATGCTACTTACTCAGAGGTTGGGCGATGAACTTCAAGGACTTTCTACCAAGTCCAAGAAAATAAAATGTTGAAATCAGGGACCTCCTCCTACGGATGCCTCTAGATAGTTGTGAACTAGTGAATCAGGGAGTACGGGTATGCCAATTAATTGAACCCCTTTATCAATCCTTTTGCCAGTTGATCCCAGGTAGCAATAGTACCGAGCAGCAAAGATCAGTACCAGTACAGAAGCTTCCCTCTAAGGGACAAGACTAGCAACCTCACCATAATGTTTTCTTTCATGATGCCATGAATAGTAGCCAAAGCAGCGATGTCCAAGATGTGCTTGTACGTTGTTTTCCCAGTGGCATCGTAGGTAGGAATGGATTTCAGCGTTGTGACTGGGATAGCGGCTTGAGTCATCAAATTCAATAGCCCTGAATGGTTCCATGACGAGAACAACCTGGATGGATTCGATTGTTGATTTTGTTGCAAATTTTGCTATGGATTTTATTGTTGTGCCATATTTGCATTAGGATTTTGTGGATTATGAGATGACAACAACAGCTGCAATAGCTAGTTCGACTAAACAGGAGCACTCAAAGCACCTAACTAAACATCAAGTAGAACAAGAATGCCCTGATGGTCTAAAGAGTTTGGAGGATTTGGAGGACAGCTGGTTGTTGTGTTGTTTGAAGTTAGATCTTGTTGAGAATCATCATCGCAGAGTCACTCGAAAATGGAGTGAAGCTGGGAGTCGCACGAGGACGGGGCAAAGCTAAGGTTCGTTGTTCCTTTAGAGCGAACTAGGGTCTTTCTATACTTTAGCTATGCCTCACTCTTGAGCCAGAGCGAAGTTGAGGTTCACTCCCCTTTGGGGCAAACCTAAGGCTTTCCATGCCTTAGTTAATTTTGGAGCCAATTGATCCCAAAATATGTTGCTAGTCATGCCGAATGTCCGAATCTGGGGTTCGCTGTGGATTTGGGTGAACCTGGGAAACCCTATTTTGAGCAAACTTGAGGGCCAGTTGACCTGAAGCCGAGGTTCATAGGAGAAGAGGAGTAATGCTGAAGATTTCTACCTACTAGAGCGAAGCTGGGGAAACCTTCATGCCTTAGCGCTTTTTCACCCGAAGTGATGCCGACGTTGGGATTTGCTATTAGAGGGGCACAAATCTAGGGTTCACTGGCAATTTGGGAAATCTTGAGAAATCTTGCCTTAGTCACATTTTGGAGCCAGTTGACCCCAAAGCCGAGGTTTGCTAGAGAAGAGGAGCGAGTTTGAGAGTCGCTCGGAAATGGAGCGAACTTGAGGTGACCTTGCCTTAGAATATTTTTACACCCTTTTGTACTTCGCTCGCAGAAGGGTCCGAAGTTGGGTGTCGCTGGCAACTCGGGCGAACCTAAGGTTCTCTACTTTTGGGGGCAAACTGGAGAACTTCTATGTCTTAGCCAATTTTTTGGGCTTTCATCATGGTTTCTTCACTCAGGCTATTATTCACTCCAAAACCAAGCATAGTTAGGGTTCGACCCTCCATTTGAGCAAAGCTGATCTTGGAAGAAAGAGAGGAGAAAATTCAAGCATGAAAACAGTGCAGCAGTTTTTCAAAATTTCACTCCTTAGTCAAAATGTGGCAACAGAACAAAAATGTTAGCATAACATTAAATCTAATACCATGTATAAAAAATGAGAAAGCAATGGATAGAAATATACCTTGTAAACAAGTCCCAAGGAGACACCTACTATGAAAAGGAAAAATGGCATAACAAAGTCTACAATGGTTGCATCATTCCAAGGAGAATGATTGATGGCAGGTAATACTCCCCCAACATAATCAACTAATATCATAAGTTGTACAAAGACAAACAACAACGGAACAAGAAATTAAAATAACTTCGCTTAAAGCATAATACAAAGTAATTGCTTTCTATTGTTTAATTTTTATTTTTTTGAGGTGCTTTGTCAAAAATCTAATATCACAAATCATATTCATAACTTGAAAACCACTTTAAAATATTCACTTGAGTTGAGTTAATAAATGACCTGTCTTCAGGACAAAAATGATAAATAATATGTAGAATGCTTCCCATGGTGTACCCCTTTAAAGGCAATAAGTTTTCTCTACATGCCATACCTTCAAGACATGTTCGATGTTCGTCATTTGTTCATATTCAACTGACAACAAAAATGAGAGAGGTCTTGATGGAGTGGTGTGTGGGAGGCACTCACTATGAAAATTTCAAGGGTTTCGATATTGTATACATGTGTAACTGTAGCACCCTAAAATTGGCGCAGTAAAACTTAGCAATAATTAAAATTACCTTAGTAATAATTCAAATTCAAATTCAACCCCAAAACCGCTCCAAAACCACCGTTTAACCCGTTTCCTCATTTCCCATGCCATTTTTAGAGTTTGTTGTGACCGTTTGACGATATCGTCGCCGATCAGACGATATCGCCTCAGATCGGACGATTTCGTCTGGGCTAGGACGTCCAGACGATCTTGTCCCAAAACTAATTTTTCATAATTAGCTTCTGTTTCAACGGCGTCTCTAAGTTGGGCAGAAGCGTGTCTGTGCCGTTAGAGACCTCCCTCATTGGAGATCTTCCAAATTAGGATGATCTCCAACCTCCCAACTTCCCTCCTAAGCCTATTTAAACCTTAGGACCCCCCTTGACTTTCCCCTCGGCTGAATTTTCCTGTAACTTGACCTTTACGTGCATTAGAATACCTTGGATTACCATTTGCATTTGTGCTTTCCAAATTTTGTTGCAGGAACCTTGTCATTCTTCAGCCGGAGCAAGCTCAGATCGTCGCAGACGATCCTGTCCAGATCGGAGATGATCCTATCAAATTCGAGATGATTTTGACTGCAGTCTGCATTGGGGGCAATCAGTGCCTAGAGTTTGTGCTTTTCCTATACTTTGCTGCTATTTTATTCTGCATTTAGTCAGTTTTATTATTATTTCTTGTTATCCTGCATCTTGGAGTTCACCCATGTAGTTTAATTGCATAATCAAATCATGATTAGCTATTAAAGTGTTGCAATTCACTTGCATTTCCATTCAGGATTATCTTATTAACATCCTTATCATTATTTTACATCATTTTCCTTTATCGTAATAGTTGCATTTTTGGTATTTTGTATCTATTTCTCTGTTTGCGGTGTCTCTCGATGAATTCGTCGGATCTCGGACGATCCTCGCAGATCGGAGACGATCCTGTCAAATTCCGGACGATCCGGACCGCTTCAAAAATTAGAACCTCCATCGGACATCCGGAACGAGGTATGGCTTTTCCTCATTTAGCTTATTCTCTGTGTTTTCTGTTCAATTCTGTTTTTCGTATTTCAAATCTCGCATTTTCATAATAGAACAACTTAGATTCATTTGGCCAAACCTAGGATTTGAATGTTTAAAGATAAAATTGAACACATAAAACACATTCCCAACCTAGGCGTGGAAACTACCATTCAAACGTTTCCTGGTGAACCCCACCATCCGTCAAAAAATCACCATAATACACCTCCCCCGAGAGGCGGGACCTTCGCAAGGCCTCTCAATCCGAGGTATTGTCCCATCCTTTTCACATCCCCCTTTCGAGCATGGATCCTATAGCCTGAAGGTAAGGGTGTGAAAAATTTGGAACGATACATTTTGGTGAACCCGACGTGAATGCATTTAAAACCTTTTGAAAACAAAAACAAAAAAAAATATAGATGCATTTAAAATCATTAGAAAACTACTAAGTTGCATATCATGTTTAGATGGTAGCTCCTAAGAAAAGACTAGCAGTTATTATAAATGTTGAAAACCAATTAGCAGCCATAGAAATCAATTATGTGCTTAGTGTGCCTGAAACAGATAGAAACCAACTTTTGTGGGACGAACTTGATAGAAGACTAGGTGTCATTTCATCTAGGTCAACATAACTTAAACAAATCAAGAGGCTTGTCCTAGATAGAATCCTGGATCCTCATCAACTCATTTTTTATCATGAACTTCAGAGAGCTTGCCATAGGTGGTTAGCTTATAGGAGAGCTCTTGTGTCTTCAGAATTGTTCACCTTCGAGGAATACCTCGAGAACGCAGCTGTGGTACGCCAATTCCTAGTTCATATAGAAGTCCAAGAAACTGATCTTATGATTAGAAAAATATGGAATAGAGTTCCTAGAGCTATGTTATATCGAGAATATTGTCATGAGAATTATTATTATCAACCAGAATCTGAAATACATGGTATTGCTATAGCACATTTCATCAAATTTTTGAAAGAAAATTTTCAATTTGAAGAACATTTCATGACTCCTGAAGAACTTGAGCCCATTAATGATATTTATAAATTGTTTATAGAAAACTAGATCATTGCTTTCATTATTATTATTTCTTGCATTTTGTGTGTTGTTTGTTATCTTTATAATATTGTTATAAAAATAAAAACAAAAAAGAAAAACCAAAAAAAAAACATAACAAAAACCCAAAACATTTCATTTTAAATATTATAGTAGGTATATAATTAAAATATATACCTCTTAAGCTTGTTGCATATATATATATATATATATATATATATATATATATAATTATTTGCTGAAATCTAAGTTTAAGCACAATGACTAAACTTAGGAATGGTAAACAAACAGAAGAAGAAGAAGAAGATTGGTTAGGCAAGAAAAATAAAAAATTAAATACCCTTCCTGAAGATCCAATTCCAGAAGAAGAAACTCTAGAACAGCCAGAAGATGACCTGGCTGAAGAAAATGAACAACAAGAAAATGTTAGAGAGGAAGGATCCTCATCCCCTAGAATGGCTTCAGATGGAACTATTGCTTTTGATAACTTAGATCATTTCTGGAAATTCTTCAATAATAATATTGGTGCTCTTAATATGGCAGTTCGTATTGATAGGGGACAAATTAGTGACACTCAAGCAGCCATGGAACATATGTTTGACATACACACTAATCCCTTGTCTTTCATTGATCAAGAAAGTGATAAAGTCGGACCATCCAATATGGATATGGCCGCTATAATTCAGAATATGCAAAAACAACAGGTTACCCAACCTCCTAAGGAACCTGTTATTGAGCCTAAAATCATGCCCACACAAAAGAGACCTTCATTCACCGCTTTATTTCGCCAAACTATTAATCAATATGCTTCAAATCAACAAAAACCTAAAATGAAGCCAAACACCAATTTCCAACAATCTGGGATACAACATAATACAACTTCAAAACTTCTTCATAACACCCTTCCTACCAACAATTTACACAATAGTAATATAGCATCTAATATGCATGTCCCTCCATCATATGCTCACAAATCTCATATTAATGCCCTACCGAACCAATATGGTGGGCAAACCAATAATCTGGAAGCCATGGTGAAACAGTTAGCTTCCCGCATGGACCAGATAGATCCCTACCGTCCCTCGTACAATTATCGAGAGATGTGTAGTCAACCTCTAGATCCTATAGTTGTAGCACAACCATACCCTAAACATTTTCCCATGCCCGTCCTGCCTATATATAAAGGAACTGAAGATCCCATAGAGCATCTTCGCATGTTTAGGATAGCATGTCATGATATATCACATGATGACTTGCTATTACTAAAAATGTTCCCAAAAAGTTTAGGAGGAATGGCATTAGAGTGGTACTATCAATTGCCCACTCATTCTTTGAGAAATTTTGAAGAAACCGCTGAATCTTTTGTGCATCAATTTAGTGCCTATATCGAGAGGCATGTAACCATTAAAGATTTATACAACTTAAAACAAGACAAAGATGAATGTTTTGCGGATTTCTTAGCTAGATGGAGGCAGTTGACAGGAAAACTGCACTTTGTGCTACCTTATAGGGAAATGTTGGACATTTTTATTAATAATTTGCAAGAACAAATATCTTATGAGTTATCAACCGCTACCTTAACTACCTTCGATCAAGCTATAGATTTAGCTCGAAGAGTAGAAGATGCCCTCATTAGGAGAGGCCAACTTAGGAAGAAAGATGATGAGAAAACATCCAGAAATCAATATAAAAACAAACAAGTCGTAGGTGACGGAGTCACTGACAGCAGAAATGTTGCTAATATCAATGCAACGAAGACAACAAAAAAATTTATATTGAAACCTCCTGATAAACCTCCTCGAGAGTTTACTAGATTGAATCAACCATTATCAACTATTTTACCTCAATTACTCGAAAGAGGTTTGATTCAATTACCAACTATCCGGGAACCTGATCCAACCATACCCGGATACAGAGTCGATTTACACTGTGATTTCCATAGAGGGCCTGGACACTCTACCAACTCTTGTAAAAGGTTAAAACATAAAATACAAGATCTGATTGATAATAATGAGATGGAGGTGCAAGCCTTCCAACCTAAACAAAATGCTCCTAATAATGCTCAAAAGAACATTCCCCAAAATCAAAATCAAAATGCTAATCAATCATTAGACATATTTCAACATCCTTTACCAAGACATGGTAAAGAGGTGGCCAATCAAATTGAGCATCATAATGTCCCTCCTCCTACCCGATATGTAGGAACTATTAGCGGACATTTACCTAATCATGATTTACAAAAATTTGACACAACTTTATCCATGGTCACGACCAGGCCCCTACATAATATTCAAACACCGGATCTCAGTGATGTAGAATCGGATACTGAAAGTGAAATAGAAATCACCTCAAACCAATCGAATAGTTCTAAAAATGAATCAGATCCTATTCAACCTATCACAGATGCTATGGTTCCAGAAGAACCATTTCCTAGAAGAGTTACTACTCGACCCTCTTCTAATCAGTTCCTTTCTAATGAACAAGCTATAAATGCTAGACCAAGACCTATTCAACATCCTCAATATAACATTGTAGGTACCATCGGAGCCATTACCAGACAACAAGCTCAAAATTCTCAACAAGAACCAAATCAGAATGATGGATCAACTCCATTTGTTTTGAAAAATCCCAATAAAGGGAATCATGCTCCTAATGTTCAACCTAAACCCCCTTACAATATTAATGAGCAATTATCCAATACTACAGCCAGAATTTCCCTTTTGGATTTATTAAGATCTTCTCCTACACATAGAGATGAATTAATGCTTACATTAAGCCAAATGATGGTACCACAAAACATTCAACCTCAATCCATGGCCAATACTATCATCACTAGAGAAGTCGATTGTATTGACTTTCGAGATAAAGATATACCACAACATAGTTTACATAAGGATAACCCCTTATACATTACTGCCCTAATAGGAGATGTAGCAGTCAAAAGGGTTTTGATTGATAATGGTTCATCTCTAAATATTTGCACTTTTGACTTCTACCAGAGATTTGGGTTTAGAAGTGATGAAATGAAGAAAACCGACATGATCATAAAAGCTTTCAATGACGAAACACAAGAAACGTGTGGAGTTATTACCATCCCATTGCAAGTTGGTCCTAGAACCTTAGATACGACCGTGTTTATTGTACATTGCCCCGCATCATACAATATACTCTTGGGTCATCCTTGGATCAATGCAATGCGGGCTGTCCCATCAACTTTACACCAATGTGTTAAATTCGAATTTAAAAATCAGTTGGTCACTATCCATGGTGATCCTAGACCCTTTGATATGTGTGCTTTGGCGTAACCTCGTTGGAGTTCAATTTTGCCCTGCTCTGTCATCCACACATCCTAATTCTTATTTTTCATCTAAAACTGTGAAACACACACCCATAACTTCATCTATTTCTCCTCCATTAATTTCACCCTCATATATAGATCAACAATCTTCTAAACAAACCACTCTAGAACCTCAAAAAGATCTTCAATCCACAACCAATCCTTCATGTTCCATCCCTATAATTTCAAAACCTATAGACCCATCTATTAACACCTCCACATTATCTACATCTATCATACCTTCCACATCTAAAGATATAGGGAATGATCCTTCTACATCTTATGCTCTTTCTGATGAACTCTTACCCGATTTATCTAAAATTCTTATATCAGAAAAAACAAATGCTTCTATGCAAAATTCCATTATCTTAAGTAATTTGCCGCCATCTCCTCGTACTTTGGGCCTCCCACAACCTATGGGAAGTACTTACCAAGTCGGGAGTTGTGCCTTCATTTATAAGGGATATGACTGGGGAAGAATACCTAGGAATATCAAAACTCATCATGATGGATATGCTCGATGTTATTTTACTAATGAGTATATTAAAGCTAAACCTATAATGCTTAAAATGGGATATAAAGGGAAAGGCTTGGGACCTTTCCAAAATGGTATGAAAGAACCTTTCGAGGTAGAACCATGGCCCGCCCGACGTGGTGTGGGCCTATTTCCTAGTAAGGGTCAACCCTTCCCTTTTGAAGATGATGATCAACTCATATGTTATCAAGATTATTTGGATGGGCGTGATGATTTGCCTCTAAAAAATCAGCCATTTACATGTAATATGCTATCCATAGCTTATCCTGAAATGATTGCTGAATCCGATGATGAGTTGGAAGGAGATATTTTCCATGATGTCTCCGTTGAAGAGATGTTACACAATGGGTTTTATTTTGATGGTTCTATACCTACTATAGCCCAGCTTGAGGCCACTACTCCTCAAGATGAATTATCCAAGTTAACCTTAAAAGAATTACAAGAATTGGGCGTCTCACCCGCCCCACCTAATTTTGAAAGAGATCTACACATGGAAGTAGAAAACGTCATTAAAATCAACATTGGAACTGAGGATAGTCCCCACATAATCAATATTGGATCAGAATTAAGTCAAGAAAAACAAGAGCAATACATTGCATTCCTTAAAGAATATGAAGATGTCTTCGCTTGGACATATGAAGATATGCCAGGTTTAGACCCTTCTGTAGTCATGCATCACCTAGTAGTCCATCCGGATGCTAAACCTGTTAAACAGAAACTTAGAAAAATGCATCCCAAAGTGGCTTTACTAGTCAAAGGGGAGTTAGAAAAACTCCTGAATGTTGTTTTTATACAAGCTATTGATTATGCTGAATGGATTTCGAATGTAGTTCCAATCACCAAGAAAGAAGCTACCAAAGTTAGGGTTTGCACAGATTTTAGAGATATTAACGTTGCATGCCCTAAAGATGATTTTCCTCTTCCAAACATGGATCAAATCATTGATTTTACTGCTGGGAGTGGGATGATGTCCCTAATGGATGGATTCTCCGGCTATAATCAGATCAGGATAGCTCCTGAAGATCAGGCTAAAACAACCTTTATTACCCCCTGGGGTACCTTTTGTTGGAAAGTGATGCCATTCGGCTTAAAGAACGCAGGTGCAACCTATCAACGAGCTATGACTTATATTTTTCATGATATGATGCATGATATCCTACATGATTATGTAGATGATATTATAGCTCGCTCTATTAATGAAGATAATCATTTAGATGATTTGAGAAAAGTTTTTAATCGGTTAAGAGAATATCTTATTCGATTAAATCCAACCAAATGCATATTTGGAGTTAAGTCCGGTAAACTATTAGGGGTTATAGTTTCTTTACGTGGCATCAAAATTGACCCTCTTAAGATTGTGGCTATCACTGATATGCCCGCACCTACCAATATATCTGAATTACGAAGTTTACAAGGTAAGCTTCAAGCTATCCGTCGCTTCATCGATAAGTTGGCGGACAAAACCGGTCCCTTTCTTAAGCTCCTTAAGAAGGATGTCCCTTTTAATTGGGATGACGAATGTAAGGAAGCTTTTGAACTTCTTAAACAATACCTCCTTAACCCACCTGTGCTTTCACCGCCTAGACCCGATCGTCCATTTATCCTGTATATTTCAGCTTCAGATTTTGCTTTAGGAGCTATGTTAGCTCAGCTTGATGATGAGAAAAGAGAACGTGCTAATTATTATATTAGCCAAACTCTAATTAGTTATGAAACCCGCTACACAGCATTAGAAAAACTATGTCTAGCAGTCATATTTTCTACGCAAAAATTATGCCATTATATGCTTAGTCAAAAAACGTATGTCATTGCTAAATATGATCCCTTGCGGTATCTCATGAGTCGACCTTATTTATCGGGTCGCACAGCCAAGTGGGTTCTTGCTCTAAGCGAGTTTGAACTCACGTTTATAGGACAGAAGTCTGTTAAGGGTCAAATCATAGCAGATCAATTAGTTGTTGCACCCTTAGAGTCTACCCATCCCCTCATCATTGAGTTTCCCGATGAATGCCTTCAATTAGAGGCAGACCATGTTGAACAATGGTCCTTATACTTTGATGGAGCCCGATGCATGAGTGGGGCTGGTGCAGGTATTATTTTAATATCTCCACAAAAGCACATTATACCTTTGTCCTTTAAATTAACATTTGCTTGCACTAATAATACTATTGAGTATGAAGCTCTAATCCTTGGATTACGAGCCACCTTGGCTCTAAAAATTAAACATCTGTTAGTTTTTGGTGATTCTCAACTTGTTATAAACCAAATTAATGAAGTTTATCAGACCAGAGATGATAAACTATGCCCATATAAAGCCTATGTTTTACAATTAATATCTCTATTTGATCAAGTTACCTTGGAAGCTATTCCTCGAACTAGCAACCGTGCAGCTGATGCTATGGCCGCAACTGCATCTCTTCTGCCCTTGGAGTTAGATGACGAATATGCCACCATCATTATTCATCGACTCCAGGAACCCGCTTCAAATAAGTCATGCTTAGAACCTTTGGATGTGTTTCTAATCAATGAAACTACTCCTGAACCTTGGTATACAGATATATTTGATTTTCTTCAAAATGGGACTTTCCCTGCCAATTCTAATAGAAACCAAAGTCGGTTATTACGTAGACGAGCAAGTCGATTTGTAATAATTGGCAATACTTTATATAGGAGATCTTTTGAAGGTATCCTATTGAGATGTTTGAATTTAGAAGAATCCAGATCAGCTTTGAGTGAAGCCCACGATGGATCTTGTGGAGGACACTTCAGTGGTAGTGTCATTGCTAAAAAGCTCCTTAGGATAGGATACTTTTGGCCTACCATGGAGAATGATGCACATGATTATGTGCGCCATTGCGACAAGTGCCAGAAACATGCTGACCTTGTCCATGCCCCCGCACAAGAACTGCAGGCTATTTCATCTCCTTGGCCCTTTTCAAAATGGGGCTTAGACATTATTGGCAAAATTAATCCTGTGTCATCCGATGGACACAAATTCATCATAACCGCCACTCAGTATTTCACGAAGTGGGTTGAAGCTATGCCTTTAGCTTCCGCACACTGGAACACAAGTCTCTAAATTTATTTTTAATCAAATCATTTGTAGGTTCGGAATTCCTGCAAATCTCATCTCAGACAATGGAACTTGTTTCAAAAATAAAGATGTTAAGAAATTATGCCAAAAATATAAGATTCAACATCGCTGGTCCACTCCCTATTATCCTCAGGGTAATGGCCAAGCAGAAGCTTCAAACAAAACCTTAATCAAAATTCTCAAAATATTGGTCAATAAATCTGGCCGCGATTGGCACATTCAATTATATCCAGCTTTGTGGGCTTATCGAACTAGTGTTCGAACCCCCACTGGAACTTCACCTTTTGTTTTGGTTTATGGCGCTGAAGCCATTTTTCCCTTTGAATTAGAAGTTCCTTCTTTGGCTCTACTACTTCAAGATACCGAAGTAGGAGATGAATATCGAGCTGGCAGACTCAGTCAACTGGAACTCCTAGATGAAAAGTGCATCAATGCTTTGGAGCATCTTCGTGCTTACCAAAACAAGCTTAAAAGATCATATGCTAAGAAAGTTCGTCATCGATCCTTTGAGGTCGACGATCTTGTTTTAAAAGAAAATCAAAAGAATACTAATGCAACTAAAGACCTTAAAGGTAAATTTGAGCCCAACTGGCTTGGACCATATATTATCACTGCTAAATTTGAATCGGGAGCATACAAATTATCTACCTTAGATGGTAAAGAACTTAAAGAACCTATGAATATTATGCATCTTAAACGTTACTATGCATAAAAATTGGTCATTTCATCATTGTATATATTTGTTTAAAATATTTCAAAAAATCACTATCTTGTATTTCTTTCAATTTATAAAAATACCAAAAACATTCAAAATCATCAAAATCTTCAAAACCATCTTTTATTTTTTGTACTTCTCAAATTGTGACATATTTGCAGTTATATTTTCAAATTATTTTGGATAAATTAGCATTTATTTGGAATCCCGCACTTTCACATTCACATGAATAAATATCTTGATTTTATTTGGCATGATTACTAATCTCTCTTATATCAAAGTCCACAAAATTCAATTAAATAAAGTTTGAGCATAGAGAATTGATCTTGTTATTTACTTAAACCAAGCATATCCTTTCACAATAAAATGATTATATTTGTAATGTCCATGCTATCCTACATAGTAGAAGTGGTTTCTTGAGCGAAAAGTTTCCCTTGCTATCCTATCATGCACATGGTCTAGAATCTTTGAGAATTGGCAAAAGGACAAGCTCACCCCTACCCGAAATAAAAATCCCTTGCTCTACAGCTAATCCGAGCAAGTATCCCTAGAATAGGAAGCAAAAGAAAAAGAAAAATCAAGCAAAATCATTTAGCACTATTTCAGCATTATCTCAAATATCAAAGCAAAAGATACAAAAAAAAAGAAAAAAAAAAAGAAAGAAAAATGAGCAAAAGCAAAAGCAATAAAATCCCTTTCCCTACCCCTTGAAAAGAAAAGAAGGGTTGATGAGCTTGAATCCTTGGAATTCTCAATTATTCAAAAACTGTGAGGTAAGCCCCATAACAAGTGGTTTGTGCCCAACCCGCTTGGCCTTGGGTAACTCCTAGCGTGGTGATATGTCTGTCACATTAGCGACCTTCTTTTGTACAGACCTATGTCTGCTTATGGATTAGCTAGCTCTTGATAACCCGACTTACATAGTAGTCTCGGTATGGTTATATGCATCTCAATCATGGTTAATGAACACTTATTTGGTTAATTCAAATCACTTGTATCATAGTATCTTGCTCAAATCTGGTAAATGAATACTACAATCGCACACACATTTGTATTTGAGAGATTTTGTGTATCATTATGATAAATCAAGATTGGAAATGAACTCACATACGCACATGGGATTCCTTATAAATCTAACTTTTGTCTTTAAGATACTTTGAAATATTTTTGCAAATTGTCCGGAATAATTTCATTTTCTTCTCTCTGAACAATTGTTTAGTATAAAGACAACCACATGCATTTACCAAAAAATCAAAATCATTTTTCAAAAACATGCAATAAAGTTACATATAACTTTTGACTTTTGCGACGATGGTATAGTTCCAAAACCAAAAGTGGAATTTTATGCCTAGCACAAGTCCTCATCTTCATATTTTCTGTTTATTTTCAAAAATTAAAAATCAACCATGCAATAAAACTATTTATTTTCTTCTTTTGGATTTCGCGATGATGGTATAAGTCTATACCTAAATATTCTATGCCTAGCGCAAACCATTGTTTTAATTTTATTTCCCATTTATTTCAAAATTCATCAAAAACATATGACTTAAATCATTATGTTACACAATTATGCTTTCAAAAAGAATGCAACTTATTCTATTTCATGTCATTATGTTCAAATTCAATATTGCAACCATGGTATAATTTCTAAGGAATTATTCAAAATTTTATCACACTTAGGAATTTATGCCTAGCAAAAATCATTTTCATGCCTAATATTTTTATGGAAATCTGAAAACAAATCACCATCATCATCATCATTTGCATCATCACAACAAAGTCTTAAGACAGTCTCTTAAGCACTCTTTTTACTTTTAACAATATTTCTATACTGGGATTAGCTTGACGACCGAGTGAGCGGCGACTCCATGAAATGGTCTATAATAGCGACAATGTCCTTTGAAATTATTGTTAAAAGTCCTTTTTATTTTTTATCAAATTATCATCACAACAACCAATTTGTTTACATCAGATTATTTCATTTAAATTTTAAAGCATGACATTCAAACCATAATATTTTCCAAACGACATAATTACATGAATCATCAAATCAATCACATCAAAAACATTAAAGCATCATACATAAGACAAGTCATATGATCAAAAATATCATATATATATCTCAACAATGTATGTACATCATATCAAAACTGGATTGGTATGCCACAATCTACATCTTGGCATACTCAATCCTCTCAATCATATATCCAGTCTATGTAGTGCAGTAGCCTAGCCTCGAGAACCCCTCGAGCTCTCAGCCTCATCTCCTCCCCCGCCCTGAGGTGGACGAGGTGGCCCCATCGCAGTATGTGTGGTACTACGAGTCCTAGTCATCGATCGAGATGAAGTCCTCGATGACCCAATCCTGATCGGATCCGCAATGCCGATTGGCAGCTATACCCTCTGGCCCTCCGGCACCATGCTGAAGTAGATACCCTGATAGAACGTGGTCTGAGCAATCGACCGTGCCAGCTCCCGAGTGCTTCGCTCCATGCTCCGAGGCGTGCAACCTCATCTCTGAGCTATGTAGCCTCCGCTCGATGTCGTGTAGCCTCATCCTATAAAGTCTGCACCTGTGCCTGGAGACGGACAGTCTCCACCCGAAGAGTAGCCATCTCACTACTCTCTCCTATGTCCACACCCTTGCCCTTATCAGGCGATGGTGGCCTCTCTCTCCATGGAGAAGGGGGTCTCTCCTCCCTCCTCTCCCGCTGTCGTGGCCTCTACTGAGCCTGTGGTCTCCTCTGCTCTCTCCCGTCGTGACCCTGTGCCACCTCAATGGCCGCCTGGCACCGCCTCCCCATCCGATGCACAACTGCATGAATCAGACCCTGAGCCCTCGTCATCCGAGGAGGGCGGATGCCTATGTACTAGGCATCATAGCCGTCGGCTACCCCAACGTCGTCCCCATCCACTGGCTGGATGGGGGCATCATCTACGTCCTGACTCCAGAATCGTTGCATATCTGGAGCCCCGCTAACTGTAGTGTTATCCCGGACAGTCTAAGAAAACTCATAGTCTCTGAGAGATGGGATCCCCTATTGTAGACCGAACTACCTCAAAACTCGGTCGTACCGATGGAGCTCCACCTCTCCCCTCTCCATCCTCAACCAGACTCGCCTGACGCGAGCCAGCTCCTGTCCATCCTCGGCCCACCCTGGATGATCTCTCCAAGGCCTCCAGGTGATCTGGTCGGAGACAAGGTCATCAAGTAGTCTCCGGGACACTGGAAAATCTACCCGCCGCTGTGACCCTCTCCGGAGCCACCAGTAGAAAACTCGAGGTCTCTCCCCATCAATCCCTATCAGTGGGAGCCCTATCGGCCTCCGCATCGTGATGTGCTCCCAGCACCAAACCTGTAGTAGCGATGTCATAACCAGACATCGACCGCCCTTGTATACGACCCCATGAAGGATCCTATACAACCGATAGAGTACAAAGCTCCCCCAAGCAAACCTGTATCCATGGTCTCTCATGTCATAGACCACATCTGTCAGTAGCCATGGCTATCTGCATCCACTTTGATGGCATAGCAAAGAGACCACCTACCACCCCAACCAAAACCTGTGTCAGCCTAGATGCCCCAGGCATCTGGCATAGAGACTCGATGTTCACTCCGCCCTTCTCTAGGGCGAAGCTCGGATCTTCGCATAGTCTCATCATCGCGTGGCCCTGATTGGCCATGGGAGTGATTAACCATCCTTGTATGGGGATCCTCAAAATCCTCCATACATCCTCTAGTGTGGGAGTCATCTCCCTATCGATAACCGAAAACATGAAGAACCCGGATACCACCTCTCTCGCTAGGGCTGTCAATAGCCCCATGTCTCTAGACACTTGTGGCATATCTGCCACGTGCTGCAAGCCTACTCGAGCCATCTGATCTCGCTCTGCCTGAGATAAAGCGGCCAAGTCATCCCTTAGTCCATCGTATTTCCATTCTCGGCTCTTTAGTAATCCTCTCTGCAACATAAACAACAAAACAATCAAAAATCATCAATAACATCATTAATTAAAAATTCAAGTAAAATAAGTTCAATTTCCATACAAATGATGATATCGCCCACAATTGGACAATTGGAATATGTCCCAAATTTGAGCAAATTCATCTCCGATTTCGCATGAGGGAATCATCCCTTATTGGACGAAATCGTCCCCCTATCGCCGATTTCGCCCTTGGACGAAATCGAGACGATTTCGACGAAATCGAGACGATTTCATCTCGACGACGTCGACGGCCCAAAAATGGCCATGATGCTCAAAAATCAATCAAATCTAATCTAAAAAGCATGAAATTCTAAATTAAAGCATTCTAAACTAAGTTTAGACCCTTACCCGTAGCCCGCGTGGACCTCTGTCGATCTGTGCACTGTCTCGACCATCTTGTCTCCAGAGCTCTAAAAACCAATGAAAATGAATAGTAACAATGAATTAGGGTTTTACCCTATTTTTCTTAATTTTATTCAAAAACAATTAAAAACATTTTTAAAATTTTGCTTTTCCGCGTTTTTACCTCAAACGTTCGATTTGGGTAAAAACACGGAGGGGGCACCATAGTAAGCAGTCGTACGATTCGACCTAGAATCGTCGCCTAAAAATGGGAATAATTTTTGCTTTCTCGTAGATCGAGAAGAACTCATCTTTAACGCATTTTCTTCGAAAAATTCGCTAAAGAGGGGGCAAAATGTAGCACCCTAAAATTGGCGCAATAAAACTTAGCAATAATTAAAATTACCTTAGTAATAATTCAAATTCAAATTTCAACCCCAAAACCGCTCCAAAACCGTCGTTTAACCCGTTTCCTCATTTCCTGCACCATTTTTAGAGTTTGTTGTGACCGTTTGACGATATCGTCGCCGATCAGACGATATCGCCTCAGATCGGACGATTTCGTCTGGGCTAGGACGTCCAGACGATCTTGTCCCAAAACTAATTTTTCATAATTAGCCTCTGTTTCAACGGCGTCTCTAAGTTGGGCAGAAGCGTGTCTGCGCCGTTAGAGACCTCCCCCGTTGGAGATCTTCCAAATTGGGATGATCTCCAACCTCCCAACCTCCCTCCTAAGCCTATTTAAACCTTAGGACCCCCCTTGACATCCCCCTGGCTGAATTTTCCTGTAACATGAGTTCTACATGCATTAGAATACCTTGGATTACCATCTGCATTTGTGCTTTCCAAATTTTGTTGCAGGAACCTTGTCATTCTTCAGCCGGAGCAAGATCGGATCGTCGTAGACGATCCTCTCCAGATCGGAGATGATTTCGTATCCAATTCGAGATGATTTCGACTGCAGTCTGCATTGGGGGCAATCAGTGCCCAGAGTTTGCGCTTTTCCTATACTTTGCTGCTATTTTATTCTGCATTTAGTCAATTTTATTATTATTTCTTATTATCTTGCATCTTGGAGTTCACCCATGTAGTTTAATTGCATAATAAAATCATGATTAGCTATTAAAGTGTTGCAATTCACTTGCATTTCCATTCAAGATTATCTTATTAACATCCTTATCATTATTTTACATCATTTTCCTTTATCAGAATAGTTGCATTTTTGGTATTTTGTATCTATTTCTCTGTTTGCAGGTCTCTGACGAATTCGTCAGATCTCAGACGATCCTGCAGATCGGAGACGATCTCGTCAAATTCCAAACGATCTAGACTGCTTCAAAAATCAGAACCTCCATCAGACATCCGGAACCAGGTATGGTTTTTCTCATTTAGCATATTCTCTGTGTTTTCTGTTAATTCTGTTTTTTGTATTTAAAACTGCATTTCATATAGAACAACTTAGATTCATTTGGCCAAACCTAGGATTTGAATGTTTAAAGATAAAATTGAACACATAAAACACATTCCCAACCTAGGCGTGGAAACTGCCACTCAAACGTTTCCTGGTGAACCCCACCATCCATCAAAAAATCACCATAATACACCTCCCCCGAGAGGCGGGACCTTCGCAAGGCCTCTCAGTCCGAGGTATTGTCCCATCCTTTTCACATCCCCCTTCCGGGCGCGGATCCTATAGCCTGAAGGTAAGGGTGTGAAAAATTTGGAGCGATACAGTAACATCACAAAAATTAAAGTTAAAAAAATTTCTTGTACAACCTGAGTGGGCCTAATGGTAGGCTTCAGAACTCTAAATAGGAGGTCCAAGGTTCAAATCCTTTGAGGGGGTAGGGTTGTACACCCCACTTTGGTAACCAAGGTATGGTTGGATAACCATATATTGTGTAAACAAAATCTGCCATGAGGATCATCCCATATGGCCTATGGCCTTGTGGAAATTAAATACTACTTTACCTTTTTACCTTTTACCAAGATTGCTTTGCATGTTTCACACTTCCTCGCTAGAGACAATGTCACCTTGTGTGTTTGATGATAAGACTCCCTTGGTTATCTAGACAATCAAGCAATGTCATTGTTACCATCCACACACCTTCATTCAAAAAAAATGCTAAGGTGTTTGCACACATTATTTTCCCTCATAAAGAGAGTTCTCTATAGAAGGCTCACCTTCTACACTTCCTTCTATCTATGGAAGAGGATCTCGTGGTTCTATTAAACTTTGTTGTGTGTCCCCATGCACACTGTCTTCACCACATTCACATTCATCAGTTGATGGTATTGTACGTTGCATGATTCGCTCATGTAGGTTCTCTTATCATTTGTCGTTGTCCATGTACACTTCATGGATTATTGTTCATGCAATTATCTTGTCACATTCACCTTTTGCCATCACGTCCTCCCAATCTAGACTTGTTATGGAAATAGTGCCAAATGTAGCATTAGTTTTGTATTCCACACAACAAATGAAAATAATACACAATTGCATGAAATAGAATTAACTCACTATAACTTACAAAAATGTATAGCAATGTCAATCACAGAGACAACACATCAAGTAAGCACAAAAATTCACAAAATGCTCAAACAATATGCATATTTGGTTAGGAATACAATATGTAATAATGTACAATTTATGTTGTATCCAATTGTCAAACTAATCCCACACTCCAAGAAAGCAAGGGATGTATATATACAAAAGGATCAATTGCAAAGACAATTGGTAATTGTCTAACTACCAACAACCGATCAATATCCATACACAATAAAAATGAAATTACCCCCTTAATAACTTTATTATAAAATGTTCCCCTCATGCAACATCATATACACAATAATTTCACATGTATTACAACTAAAGTCTAGTCTAGGGTTTTTAAAGTTATTTTTAGACCCATATGGGCTTTTAGGGTTACTATATTTGAACCCATGCTTTTTCGCCCATGATATTGTAAAATCTGTGCATGTGCCTTTGTTATATATATCGCACTTGCATTAGGGTTTGGGATGAGAGACAGAAGAAGAATATTATTGTATTGGAGACGGTCAAGTTAATGCAATAATAAGATAATATTGTGTTGGTTTTTTCTCGATTGAGGGTTTCTAGGATAAATATTGTGTAATGTGTGAATCTATAATCTTTTTCTTTTGATTTTGTTATTACTATTTTTTTTATTTAGTTTATTGGGGCTCTTTATTTCTCTTAATTTGGTATCAGATCAAGGTTTTAACTTTGTTCGAAGAGTAAGGGTTTCAACCCTGTGATAAATTAATTATTGAGTGGAAGTCGTACATGAAAGGATCCAGACAAAGGAGAAAGATGGGAAGCACACAAATAGAGATTGAAAAATTTAATGGATAAAATTTTGAGTTGTGGAAACTCAAGATGGAGGATCTATTGGTTGATAAAGATCAGTAGATTGCGGTCTCGAGAAAAAAACCAACATCGATGACAGATGAGGATTGGCTAAAAATAAATAGGAAGGCAAGGAGCTCTATTAGACTATGCTTATCTGATTAGGTATTGTTGAATGTATCTACAGAGACCATGACAAAGTTTTTATGGAAGAAGCTGAGAACATTGTATCAGACAAAGTCACTAGTAAATAAAATCTATCTCAGATTGAAATTGTATTCACTTCGAATGAATGATGATGACTTTGTGGCTAAACATTTGAATGTTCTTAACACTATGGTAACTCAATTAACCTTTGTCGAAGTAAAAATGGATGAAGAAGAAAAATGTATTACTTTTCATGGGATAACCTTGTTATGGTTATCACCAATACTACATCTACATTGAAAGTAGAGGATATAGTAGGAACTTTGTTGTCTAAGGAGATGAGACAAAAATATTCTGAGGATTATCATAAAAAGGAAGCCTTGGTTGTGAGAGGTCATTCTCAAGAAAGAAGCAAAAAGAAATCAAAATCTAGGGGTAAATCTATTGCCCCAAAAAAGAGGAAATGTTGGAATTGTGGTAAAGCAGGGCATTATAAAAGAGATTGCAGATCTAAAAAGGCTGATAATAATCGATCATTTGATGAAGGAACTTCTACATAAATGAAGACCATAAATGAAGATTCATGGGACTTATGCTTAGCTGCAACATGCTCAAGTGAATGCGATGACTCATGGTTGATTGACTTAGGTGCTTCTTTTCATGACTCCTCATAGGGAGGGGTTTTGTGAATATGAAAAGATAGATGGAGGTAAAGTCTTCTTGGGAGACAATTCGACATATAAAATAATAGGTCGAGGAAGAGTCAAGCTGATGCTAAAATATGGAAGAATTAAAACCCTTCCTAGTATGTTGCATATTCCAGGTTTGGCAAGGAATCTGATATCCATGAGTAAGATGAATGATGCAGGTTTGAATGTGGTATTCAATAAGGATAGCTACAATATGGTTTGTGGATCTTTGGTGTTGGCAAGGGGAGTTTGCACAGGAACTGTTGGTTATGAATCTTCCATGAGAAAAGGATTTGGTATAATGTGCCCTAGATTCACCCACCAGATTGAAAGGTCAAAAGGAAGGAATACCTTGCGTGCCAATCTCTGGAGAAGGTCAGCTTCCTGTGGGTTTTTAGTGTTTAAGCTATGAGTGCAGGAAAAAGATAAATTGTGAAAAGAGAATCCAAATGTGATTGGAGTTGGATGGGGGGAATAAGCAACATGACAACGATCAATCACCACTACTAACAACAATTAAATACAAAACACTCCATAAAAACTACATCAATAAAGCATCCTATGTATCCTCTATCTATGCATTCCATAAATACTTAATCATCAAATACCGAAGTCCAGATTTCAATACAACAGTAAGCAATAAAATAAGAAACATGAGGCAAAAATGACAAGGAGAGGCAGCATACAAGATGATGACAGTAAGCAGAGCCAAGTATGTGTCTTGCATTCAGAAGCAAACGTATAGCTACAATGGTTCCCTAGCAGTATATTCCCCTTCCACCCTTTACAATGAAATGATGTGGCTATTTATAGCCCAAGTTCCCCCCGATTACAATTACGGGCACAAAGTCCTAGACTAGACAATAGCTGACAAAAGCGGTAGAAGAGCTGCTAATGCTGACTCCTATCGACAAGGACTGTAGTTACAACAAGGTCTCCCTAAAATTTGTACAGCTACATGGTAGCACGTTGAGTGAAACTTCTAGTCATCATGAATGCGGGTAGCTATGGTAGATGGAGCCTTACATCAATTTAAATGGAAGCATCTGGTGTAGGTAGTGCGGTCCATGATTGTCCTTGTTCCCATAACATCTCGGCTTGAATCTTGAGGCTGGACACTTGTAAAATTTTGATGAGTGACACATGTCTGCCTTGAAATGCAGTTTATCCAACTTCACTCGGGATCAGAGTGCTATCGGGTAGCGCAGGTGGGAAACAACGTAGTTAAAGAGGGCCTTCGTGCCTTAGCCAATTTTTGGGCCTTGGTGAATCTTGTCCAACTGCACACCAATCAAAAGGCATAGCTCGACTTCACTGTGAAGTCGGTTTGTGCACCGATACTTAAGCTAATTTGGTCACTATTTGAACTGCGCACAAAAAAGGGAGCGCACCCCGACTTCACTACGAATTCGGGTTGTGCTCTAGCACTTAGCTAATTTTTTGAACACTACTTTCCCAAGTGTGCATAGGAAAAAGAGTGCACCCTGAATTCACTATGAATTCAGGTTGCGCTCTGACACTTAGCCAAATTCTGATCATCTCCTGTCTATTTTCGCACTTCGCATTCCCTAGTGCACTCTGACTTGAGGGCGCACCTCGACTTCGCTGCAAAGTCGAGTTGTGCCTTGATAATTAGAATTTTTTAGGGAACACTTGCTCAGTTTTGGGAACTTGACTGAGGGAAGTACAAGGGAAAAATGGAGGAATGAAACTACAAGAAAGGGAGAAAGGAAAAAATGGAGAAAGGGAAAAGGATAAGGAAGGAAGGAAGAGCAGCTTACTTACAAAATTTGAAAACATGGCACCCCATGAAAAATGTGGCAACATTCCTGGTGGCTCATGAGGTGTTGAGCTCACCTCGATGCAAAGAACCAGGCATTCATCCTTTGGGCATAGAGGAACTTCCTTCCCCTACTTTTCATTGCTCTGACGGCTTCCTTTCGAGCAACTGTTCTTCTTCAGGTTCACTTTTGGCAGTTGCCTCTCCTGTTTCTCCTCCTGAACCTGAAGGTTCTTCACTGTTGGCCTCCCACTCATGGATGCGTTCATATGCATCCTTAGCTTGGTCCCAGATTACTGCTTGGAAGGGCCCTAGGTCGCTGACCTCTTTTAGTGTTGCATGGAATGCAGCAACTACATGTAGGTCGATGGTGTTGTATCTTTTTCCCAACTCCTTAAGGGAGGAGTTGATTTTGCAGTATCTTGACACCATTTGGGTGACCTGAGCTTCCTGGACTGGCTCTACCCAGCTATCAATTTTTGCTGTCTTCCTCGAAAGACAGCCAATTCTGCTTTATTTGCTCAAGGGTCAAAAACTCACCATACTTGACGAAGCTCGGGCACCCGTGTTCAGAAAGAGTGTGAAAGAGTGTTGTAATCACAATGACACTGAGAGGGGGGGTGAATCAGTGTGTTCTTTAAAAACTTCTAAAACAATTAGATTATAAAACCAATAGTAGTTTAAAGCAGATAAAAGAGATACTAAATGCATCAAGAAAGCATCACACATAACACAAGCATTTTAACGAGGTTCACCAATGTGCCTACTCCTCAAAAAAGACCGCTTGGACTACCATCCAAATCCAGTCAATGCAAAGCTACAACTTTACATAATCCTTTACCAAGACCAACTGGAAGAAGCACCAACCCCTTAACTTTATCTCGCTTCAACAGAATGGAGCACCAACTCCTATTTTACCAAGCACCTACCGGAAAGAGGCACCAACCCCTTAATTTGCCAACACCAACTAGACAAATTGTTTACCAGCACCAACTGGAAAGAGGCACCAACCCCTTAATTTGCCAGCACCAACTGGACTTCAATATTGAATAAAAAAAAATGTTTGACATATACCTTTGTTATTGCAAGACTCTAACTGGTCTACATCACCTTTGCAATCTCTGTGCACTCTGCTCTCTCTTGCACAATCACTTCACACAGTTTGTTGCACTACTACAGCCAGACTTTGCAATCAACTTTGCCCTTCACGCTTCTCTGCACACTCTGCTTTCTTTGCGCACACGCTTCGCACACTCTGTGTCGTTTCACATTCTGCTCTCTCCTCAACACGAACTTCACTTTCACAAACACTATGCTCGCATTCGCACTTTATCTTTTCACCCCATTGTTCAAACTCGAAGTACCCTTGCTTTTATAGAAGAAGTTTTAGGAACAAACCCTAAAATAACGTCTGTTGAGAAACCCTAGAATTTGTCAACTGCCAAACCCTAAAATCCATCGGCCTAGATTTAAATTTGTCGACCTCAAACACTTCTTCCACCTTCGTCACTTTCCTATAGCTTATTGTCACGAAATAGTAACATGTCGGCCCTTTTAATTTAATTTAATATTTTAATTTAAATTTTAAATAAAATAAAATTTAAACTAAATATTTAAAATTAAATATCTTCATCACCGGGGCATATTTTTCAACGAAACGAAGAGCCAACTTGGGTTTTAAGAAAAACCCATTTCAAATCTGTTATCCATGGTTTTAAATAAAACTTTTTATTCTGAATGCCTTGGTTTTCACAAAAAAAAACCTTTTCGCTTCTTGACATCTCAGGTTCTGAAGACTTCTTCTCATTCTGAATTATGTTTTCTGTTTCTGTGCATCTATCATTTAAGGATTCATGATCTGACTAACTTCTAAACTTTATCCTCTGCATCTGAGTGACTTCTAAATTGCCTGTCCATTGCATCATTAGATCTAACTGACTGTATTGACAATAATGACAATCCTCCTGCAACACCTTGCTCAACACTGAACTCCTATCCATTGTACTTTGGATGCACCTTGTTCAATAAACTCTTGTCCATTGCATCAATAAATCAGTCTAACTGTGTTGACAACAATGACAATACTGTTTGCTACACTTTGCTCAACAAAGAGGGCCATGCAAATGCTCATTTTATGTTCTAATGCATCCAACATCTTCCTAACGGTCTTTATCTTCTTTGTATTATCAAAATAAATATGCAAGGTTACCCTTGCATCTGCCCACTCTGAGGCAAGTTGAGACATCGAGGGAAATTGGAGGCCTTTGCGCTCATACTTATCAAGTTTCATATCCAATTCTAGCCATTGCCTCGCTTGGTGTTCGACCTCCTCTACCATAGGCTTTCCCTAGGCAGATACTTCTTCGATCTTGGATGCAAAATCTAGGACCGAAATAGATCTAACAACGTTGGGCTTGCAACCCTGCAGTAGACTAGCCCACATCTCCTTAACTTTATTCTTTGAAAAGGTCATCGTCTGTGATGTTTTCTCTTCAAGTTGTGACTGAGCCTGTTTCAACGAATCCTAGAGCTGAGAAACCTACTCTAACGCTACCCTTTTCTACTTTGAGAGTTGCTCGACTGTCTATTTTTGCGCTACGGCCTCCTGCTGAGAGATGTCCAATTGGGCTTTTAGTTCATCTATCTCCTACTATGCAGACCCCAACTGCGTGGTGGCCCTATCCAGATCTTCTTCTAGTTGTCTTGTGCTATTCTATAGCTGAAACAGTGCCTCCCAGGTCTCAAACTGCTTGACAAGGAGATTATGGGTCCTACGATGAATACCATTGATCTCGTATTCCTCGTTGATGTCATCAAAGCTCTTCTCCTTCATTTGGTGCTCATAGTCCACCTAAGACATTTCTCGGAGAGGCTTCTTCACTTTTGGGATCAATTTCTCAGTTGTAAGCACTCTCCTATCCAAGTTGTACTTGGTGCGCTTTATCGGTGTAGCTATCTCCTCGGCTCTCCTCTGTTTGATGCCTTAGAGGAAGGAGGTGAAACATCCTGTGGCCTTTGCTGCCAAAGGTTGGTCATCTACGCTCTACAGTTGTTCACCCATGAATTCCAAGTCCTCTAGCATCGGGTCTTGTTGCGGCATCTTCCCTGCAAACAGCAAAGCAGGAGGTATTCCAAAAGGAGTGGCCTCTTTTAAGGGCAATCGGGTCCTAGGGGAAGCGAGTGGTTGATTGGATGGCATTGGCAAGGTTTTGAAAATATGAGGTGAGCTACATAGCGATGTATGTGCAGCTTCGATACTGGTCGTGGGTGAGGGTTACAGGGTTTGGCTGAGAGACTGGAAGACATTAGGGTCCTGGGAAAACTGGTCAAAAGAATGGTGGCTGCTATATGGTTGGACAGTCTGGAAAGAAGAAGATGCAGCTATGCCTTGCCCTGATGAAATGGGGGACGATGTTATGGCAGGGCCGACTAGGACTTGGGGGAGCGGGGAAGTGGACGTTTCTATGGGCTCTTCCTGAGTCATTATTTGAGAGACACTTGTAGCCCAAGTTTCTGCTTCCACCTCAGGGCTATCCAACGAGACGATTTTTGGCACTGCTATCTTGAACCAACTACTATATAGGTTTCTTAGGCCACTTGGCCTTTTCACCTCTCTTCCTCTTCTTTTCTTCTGGCGCTGTGGCTGGTTCAAAGGAAGGAGATGAGGTTGGGGTGGCAGGCAGTGATGTCCCCATGGTTAACTTGTACCTAGGTCTAGCTGGGAGGATGCTGACCATGGTCGGTCTGATAGCTGGCTGTTCTGGTGCTTTTTCCACTTGGGGGGCCACCTCAAGAGTTGACCTCTCTGACCTTTACAACCTTTCAGGTAATGCTTTAGGAGCTGGAGCCTGCATTAGTCCCACTTGACTACTCATCGGTGTTGCTCTGGAAGTCACAGAAGTAGGCAATTGCTGGGAGGGGACCTCCTTGTATATCTTTTCCTAGCACCTCGAGGAATGCAATCTTAGAATGTGAAAGGCCACCACGTGTTAGCGTATTGATCATATAGGGCCAAAAACTCATCATCAATGGCCAACATTTTTTGGTTGGATTTATCATGCTACGTGCGGCACCTCATCTTCCAGCATTCAATGATTTTGTCCTTTTTCCAGTTGAGGGGTGCTACCTTAGCGAGGAATTTTTTGAAGCCTACAGATTCCAACTAGTGATCCAAGTTTCGTTGTGGGTCGTATGCTACCTCTTCGTAGTAAAACTCATGCCATGGAGGCCATGATTGCATCTGATCAATGCACCAGTCGAGGTCTGCACCTGTTTTGTTGCATCTTTCCTGCATGATCTCTGCTCGGGGGCAGATATGTGCAAATTTACCCCTGACCCCAATTGGGTCATCCTTACAGCACTGTGGCAGCATTATCAAACCTATGTTGACGAGCTCTTGCTCATGGTAGATGTGATGTCCTATCTCTCGCACTCGGATGTTTACCCAAAAAATTGGATATTGAAAAATATGGCCCCTTTTCTTGCCCTGGTCAAACTCTTCTTCGACATAGTCCATTTGACGCACAATCTCCATCCCGTACTGGTGGTCAGTGCAGAAGTAGGGCAGCAGGAATGACTTCCCCTTGAATTCATATATTCTGACCATGATGCCCTATGTTAGCCGAAAGGTATCCCTGTAATTGTGCTTCCTTAGATAGCTTGTCATGACCTCCAATGGGCGGGATGCCTTACGATTGAACAGCCCCAGGACCATGCACAAAAATTTTAAATTAAACTCATAGAATGACCCTTTTTTTTTATAGGATCTCGGTCCATTCGTACATGGGAAAAGTCTCTCCCTTTTCATTTACCTTATTCAAGTCAGGAACTATCATCCGATAATGCATGTGGTATAGGCACAACCAAGTGAGGAACGAACTAAACTAGAATTTCGTCGTCTACTTTTGTTGTAGTCTGACCAGGCTCAAAAGAATGGTGTACGCTAGCCAGTCTACCCAATCAAAGAAAATGGGGCACTTCCCTCTCTTTTGCACCGTGGAGTCGTAAAACTCCCCATGTAGGATACATTTTGCCAATGCCAGTTGGTACGGGTGTACCACTTTGTCAAAATCACAGCCGACTACCCATGCCAGGATGATGTATATGTATTTTTTCTCGAACCTGTCCAAGGGTATGGGGCCTGTCGACCACTGTCCGGTTGCCAACGAAGTTTTCAGATTTGAGTTGAGGAATTCTCTCATCCACTTGGTCTGCATGAATCTACCCGTTTGTTCATCCAGATTAACCCTTCTAACAATCGTTTCGGGTTCGTACTACAGCCCTGGGATGAACCCTGACTGGATGCTCTCCCTGAAGAGTGTGAACAACACTCTTCCCTTGTTGTCACAGAATTACCAGGAAACTGGCTTGTAATATTTTGCGATTGATTCAATCAGCTTCGAGCATTGGTGAGGAGGGCACAAGAACCAGTACAGTTTTGATTTATATGTAGCCTCGACATGGTGTGAGGGCAAAAACTTATCTACCCACTTTGTAATATTCGACCGCATCTTGGTGAGGCTGATAGAAAATTTGCCATAATTGTACCTGACCAGGTGATTGACGGGAGACGGTGGAATTTGCACTCGACTTCTCTTCGTCTAGGTTTTCCTTTTATTCTCCTACGACACTTCGCTCTCATGAGCGTTGGATTCCGTCTGCTCCCTAGATTTAGGTTCTGCATCATCGGACTACGCTGGCATTGGCACTTTCCCCTTGTCCATTTTCTCTGTTAGAATTGGCAACGACAGAGAATTACGGCTTTTGATTTCTCAGTTATACGTTTTGTAGTCTCGGAGTCAGCTCGACACTCTAAATTTTCTAAGTATGCCAGGGCCCTTTTTCTAGACAAGGATTGCAGCATTAATGGCACAAGGGATGGAGTTAAGGTGGTTAACTTGAATGTGGTGGAAGCGTTATAATACTTTTGCGGCTATGCATGGGTTTAATCTTGAAAAGCACACCCTAGTTGTAGTTGGTCCAAATGTGCCTTACTTTCTTAACGACGTCGTTCTTGAAAGTCATGCAATCATTAAACAATCTTTGAACTTCGTGCTTTTGATGATGTCATAGTCACCACTTGGGCACACCTTTCAAGGAAGAATTTTTGGCCCATGATTTTAAACTGAGATGCGACCCAACTTTGCATTGTGTCGTACTGTGCTTTGGACCCACACTTAGAATTTTTCATGATTTTTGAGATAGGTCATTCAAGGTGTGCCCAGGTTTGACTGCGTAGTTAGACTTCGCTCCAAAAAGTTGCACAGTATGGCTTGACACTTAGCCATTTTTTGCTTCCTGCTCCTCGACTGCACTCCCAAGACGATACGCAGCTCGACTTCGCTGCGAAGTCAGGTTGCGCGCCCAGACTTAGCAAAATTCTTGCCCCTTTTGTCAACTGCTTTCTCTCAAACTTCGCACAATCCAAGGAGCGATAACCGACTTCGCTGCAAATTCGAGGTTTGCTTTAAGTTCTACTTGGGCTCTTGAAAACTAAAAAATTAAATTCTTAATATGTACATTCTAAAAACTAAAAATACAGAAAGGAAAATTGTACAAGGAAGGACCCATTGGGCGCCTTTAGTGGTGATAAAATTTGAGGTGGAACCCGTTGACGGGAATGGGGAGAAGCTGTCCCTCCATATCCTAGAGCATGAATGCGTTGAACTGATTCACCCGAGCAATCTGATGGGGACCTTCCCAGAGGGTGTCAAATTTTCCATGGTTTCTCGGATTTTCCTTTAGTGAGTCCCACTTCAGCACTAAGTCCCTGATTTTGAAAACTCGTGCGGTGGTGCCTTTTGCAAACTAGCCTTGGGTCGCTTCAGCGTGTTTAGTGAAGGCTTGGTATGCTTTCTCTCTGTCTTCCTCTAACTATAACAGCTAGCACAATCTGGCATCCACTGGATCCCCGCTGCCTCTCTCTTCATCCAACATACAAAGGGCAAGAATTTCTATGTGGGTTGGTAGGACTACCTCCTTGCCATATACGAGCGCATATGGGGATGTCTTGATAGACTTGTTGAATGATATTCTATCCATCCATAGTGCCCGATTCAGGAGTAGGTGCCAAGTCCTCTTGTTCTTCTCTACTGTCTTTCTGATGATTTTTAGTAGATTCTTGTTAGTGGACTCGGCCAGGCCGTTCCCCTATGGGTAGTAGTTAGAAGAAATCTTGTGATAGATGTCATACTTGCTGGTGTACTCCATGAGTACAGCGCCTGCAAACCCTGGACCATTGTCCATCACTATTGACTCAGGGACCCCGAAACGGGTAATGAGGCTCTCGAGGGACCTGATGATTGTCTCTTGGTCTGCATTCTTGGTGGGGACCACCTCTACCCACCGTGTGAAGTATTTGGTGGCGGTAAGAATGAACTTGTGCCCTGCTGTAGAGTTTGGCGTAATGACCCCGATGAAGTCTAGACCCCATTGCTAAAACTGAGTCTTGACTTGGATTGGTTGGAGGGGCAAGGGTGCTTTTCTATTTATGCCAGCAAATCTCTAGCATTTATCACATTTTACACAGATCGCATGTGCATCTGTGAAGAGAGTGGGCCAATAGTACCCAGCTCTAATGATTTTCAAGGTCGTAGGCCTTGTAGAATGGTGTCCCCCAGGCATCCCGAAGTGAAATTCTTCGAGGACCTTGGGTTGATTGGTTTTCTTGATGCACCGCAATAGGATGCTGTCAATGTTCTTGAAGTAAATTCCCTCAGGGCGAAGAGTGTATTTCAAGGAATTTAGCTAAAAACTCCTTATTTATGAAGCATTTAGGTGGTCTGGACATATCCCGATGCAAAAATACCTCACAAGGTCATTTTTCTAGTCACTCTCCTCTGGTAAGGAGTTGGCTAGGTTGGTAGTTGTTGTCGGATATTCCCACTTATAGACAGATATCTCGACTGTAGCGCTTCAAGCTAGTTCCTGGCACAAAGCTTGGCCTCTGATAAGCTTTGTTGGCCGCACCTCGATGTCGAACTCCTCGATCTTGGCAATCCATCCTGCTCTCTTGTGACTTGGCTCCCCTTGTATGATGAAGTTTTGAACGTTCGGGTGTATCACGAAGACAGTTTCCTGGCTCTAGGAGACGAAGTGCCTGAAATTTTAGAGAGACTTCATGACCATGTGAACCTACCATTCAATAAAATTATACTTCTCTTCATGCGGCTGAATCACCTGGCTTAAGAACGCTATGGGGTGCTCTTCGCCATTGTCTCCCTTTTGTGTCAGGACTACGACGTAACTCTTGGGTTCTCCCATCACGTACAGGATGAAGTCCTTGGAGTAATCCAGGTTTATCAACATCGTAGCTTGTGCAATTTGAGCCTTGATTTCCTCGAAGGCCTGCCTTCTCTCATTAGTCCATAAGAATTTAGCATTATTTTTCAGTAGTTTGGCCATGGGTTTGATCACTTGTGCAATGTCTGGTATGAACTTCCTTATGAAGTTGATCTGGTCGAAGGACTATAGCCCTTTCTTGTCGACTAAAGTGGGCAAGCGAAGGAGGGCTTCTGCTCTATCAGGGTCCACTGCAAGGCCCTTCTCAAAGATGACATGTCCCAACAGCTTGCCTTCTCTTACCGTGAAGACTGATTTCTTCGGGTTTATGGAAATGTCGAATTCATGAAATCTCTCAAATATCTATCGTAGGTGGGAAGCATGGTCCTCTCTCCTGTGAGAGAATACAGTCATGTCATCCAAGTAGATGACAATGATATTGTTAAGCAGCTCTCGGAAGGCCAGGTCCATGGCTCTCTAAAATGTGGCGCCAGCATTGGATAAGTCGAAGGGCATGCGCTGATAGGCGAACGTTCCCCATTTGGTGGTGAACGTTGTCTTATGCTAGTCCTCATCTTTGACCTAGATTTGGTTGGACCCAAAAAAGCCATCTAGGAGGCAGAATCTCTGCACTCCAACAACTATATGGAGGATCTAATCGATCTAGGGAAGCGGATAATGGTCTTTCAATGAGGCTTGGTTAATATTTTTGAAATCTATGCAGAGACGAATGTCTTCATTCTTCTTCCTCACGGGGACCAGATTCGCAACCTAGGATGAATGCTTGATGGGGTAGATGATCTTGGCTTACAGCATCTTCAAGAGCTTGGATTTCATCATGGCTTCGATCTTTAGATTTACAGCCCTCTACTTCTATCAGAATGGTTTTGTACCATCTTCTAGCTCAATAGTATGTTGGATTATCTGTCTGTCATATCCCTTCAAGTCTTGGTAGCACCAGGCTACTATATCGGGGAACTCTCAGCATAATGATCTGATCTGCTCGAGTTCCTCTTTGGTGTAGTCCATTCTGACCTTAATTGTCTTTCCAGGTTCAAGCTCCAGGTAGACGTACTGCTTGGGGTCTACTTTGATCCTGTGTGATATTGCTCTATCATTCTGATCAAAGAGACTTTCTAGTGTAATCAGTCCTTTTGGGACATGATTATTTTTTAACTGTATCAACCCCTCATATTGCTTGTCATTAGGGTCTCTACCTTCGATTGAACATGCTTCAGTAACAAAAAATGTGGTGATTTCCTCGTCATAGTCAAACACCTACCAGTGGGTGTCTTTATCAGGCATAGAAAGCCTGTAGATGGTACAAACTGACTTCGGCTTCTAGACAGTGTCATTAGTCAAAACTTACCTGGCTCCAAAAGACACCAGAATGTTAGCGTGCTTGTTTTTCTCATGTGATATGGCTCTGACATTCAATGAGTCGAATGACTCCATCAAGTCCTAGACCCTATTACGATACACCTTGAGATAGTGCTTCTTAGAGGCACACTTGTTCATAATCTGGTTGCACACCAACTCTAAGTCATCAAAGATCTACAGATGCTTTATCCCCAGTCTCTTTGCTTTTCTCAAACCCAAGAATAGGGCTTCGTACTTTGTCGCATTGTTGGTACAGCTCCAGGCCAGCCTGTAGGTGTAGTCCTTCTGGATCTCGATCGGGAAAACCAAGAGTACACCCGCATCGGTGCCATTTTTGCATCGGGTGCCATCAAAGAAAAGCTGCCATAGCTTTTCTGGTGTAGGTCCTACTTCTTTCTTGGCTGACTTGTCAAGCCTCTTAGGCTGAATGATGATGTAGCAGCCTTGCTCAGTCTCGATCATAGTGTTGAAATCCAGCAAGGAGAACTCATCCTCTAATTGCAACAACTCAAGAGCTTGCTCCGCCATGTCTACCACCACCAGTTCTTCCTCTGTAAGCTGAACCATGCAGTCCTACGACTCTTCTTCGGGTATCTTCTCCACTATAAATATGGAAGGTTTCTCATTTTAGATCTTCAGTATCCTTCCTTTGAAGGGCACTTCCATATGCGAGTAATCCAGAGATAGATACCCACCCAGCTTCGTAGTTAACTCCTTGGAGAGACACATGCTGAATTAGGGTTCCAAGTCGACAACCATGACTTCTTAAATGACACCTATGTCGAGAGATTTGTGCAGCTAGATCGGGATGTCTTTGATGACACCGACTGTCTTGACAGGGGTTTCATCTAGTTGCATCACACCTTGGCTACTCCTTGTATACTCCATCCTGATTTCATCGTAGACGACTCTCGACATTACAATCATGGAGGCACCAAAATCCACCATATAGTTGTGTACTATGTACCCTTGCATCCGTAATGATAGATAGAAGGGAGGTGGTCTGTTCTTCCCAGTGGCTGAGACTATCAGGAATTGAACTAGAATAGTAGGCTATATCTGCTTGCCATACTTTATGCTCTTTAGAGATTCCTACAGGAGATCAACTTGCCTTGGGAGCATAAGAGCATCATACATGCTTATCCTTGCAGGGGTCCTTTTCAGCTCATCCACTATGCTGTAGCCTGAAGTGCTAGCTCCTTCTGTCTCTTTTGCCGGCTCATAATTGGTCTGGTACTGCTGCATGGCTTTTACTCTCTGTCTCTTTTTTAGAGACAGATACCTCAGCTTCTCCTGAGCTTGTTCTTTGGTTTCAGCTGGAGGCTAAGCTACGAGAGCTTTTGTCGTGGGAGATTTTTCTACGGGAGGCTTGACTACAGGTAATTTCTCTTTGGTCGTGTGATGCCACAGCCTCTTGTCAGGTGGTAGCCTAGCAGGTTATGCCTTGTCTCTTATAGTGTATACCTTCAATGGCTTTGTAGCAGCTTCAACAGACTTTTTGTCTTACTTGGCAGGGGGCAACACTAGATCTTCTTCTAAAATGGCAAATTTGCCTTCATCTTCCAGGATCATGTAAAGCTCTTCATCCTCTATGGCACTACCCGCTAGAGTCTGGAGGTAATGCTGGTGCAGTGTGCAATCTTCTTATGAATGCAAGTCGTTGCACGTGGTGCACCAGTTAACCTGGTTAGAAGTGCCAGGTTGGTCCTCGATGGTAGCATTTCTTGCAGGGGGCGCCTCTGAACTTGTCGTTCTGTGGCTTGATCTTTTGTCAGTATCAAAGGAGGATATGTCCTCCTTGGAACAAGGTCCATCTGGGCCTATTCCTTCTTTAGTATAGTCATGTCATTTGACATGGTATGATATCTAGAGGCTAGAGCCCGTACCTCTTGGAGGATTTTGTTTTGAATATCATTGTCTGGAGGTGACAATTGAGCTGGCAGAGGTAATGCTTCCAATGGAGGAGGTAATGTTGCGCATACGATCGGGGAGCTGGGAGTGCTAGATAATGCAGAGGAGGAGGAGGCAGATTAGGATAGTGTATTTGTGGTGGCCCATAGGGATTTATGACTGGCACAGGATTCCATTACTGTTGGGGATGCTATCCTAAAGTTGACAGCATCACACCAAAAGCTGATGGGTACTGGGACTAAGGAAATTCAGGGTAAATGGGTGGTTGTACCCTATGAGGGAGCCTACCTATGGAGATGATATCCATTTAAGCTTTTTAGGCAGCCTCATACATGGCAGGGAATGAGTCGATTCGGGCTATCTTCAGCAGTAGGCTGATGTCTGAGTTGAAAGACCTCAGGTAGTAGTGCACAACCTGACCTGCTGAAGGTCAAATTTCATGAGGTACTCATTTCCAAGACCTTGCAAACCTGATGTTGAAGTCTGACACCTCCTCTTGGGGGTGTCACTGGATGCTTTAGAATTGATGCAACAAAGAAGAGTGATCAGCAGACTAGTTCCATCCATTCACGAGCCTATCAACCAACTGGCGCCAGCCCATGATAGATCCCTCTGGCAGTGATCTCCACTAGTAGAGAAGCTTTCCCCTTATGGAAAGGGCCAGCAGACGGGTCTTCACACTCTTGTTAGTTATGGAATGTAGCGTAGCCAGGGCCAGAATGTCTTGGATGTGTTTGTACGTCATCTTGTCATAGCCATCGTATGTAGGGATGGACTTTAAGGCAGCATGGGGGCACAGTTTGCTGTCCGACTAGGGCCAAGGGCCCCGTAGAGTCTACCATCGGGAAGAGATCATCATCGTTCTATTGGGCAGCCATGTCTTCTTCTCCCTTGATAGTGTACTTGATATCGGTACCTTTCGAGGATTTAGATTGCTCTTTAGCCTCAGCTTCTTCAATTTTGAGCTCAGATTCGTCTATGCAAGCTTAGCGATCAGCCAGCCTGACGTGCTCTCCTGGAGCGGCAATGCCAATTGCATAAAGATCAAGCTAGTTTCTTGGATTCCTTGCTCTCCACCTTCTCATTTGCATGAAGGCATTCAGACCGGTCTTCACGGACTCAGAGAATATTTAGGTACTTGTAGAGTCACCAGGTGTTCTGATTTTAACAGCAATGAAGCGAACACCAGTGCTTCGATTCTATTTTGGGGTGGGAAACTTCCATGTCCCATCGGGCATGCCAGAGAAACTATTGGTTACAAATCTGCCATGAGGAAAGTATTTGGTATAATGCACCCCATATTCGCCCACCAGATTGAAATTCCAGAGGGAAGGAATGCCTTCTATGCCAATCTTCGAAGAAGACCGACTTCTTGTGGGTTTTTAGTGTTTAAGCTAAGAGTGCAGGAAAGAGATAAATTGCGAAAAGAGAATCCAAAGGTGATTGGAGTTTGGTGGGGGGAATAAGCAGCACGACAATGATCAATCACCACTACTAACAAAAATTAAATACAAAAAACTCCATAAAAACTATAGCTATCAAGCATCCTATGTATCCTCTATCTATGCATTCCAAGAATACTTAATCATCAAATACCAGAGTCCAGAGTTCAGTACAACAGTAAGCAATGAAATAACAAACATGAGGCAAAAATGACAAGGAGAGGCAGCATACAAGATGATGATAGTAAGCAGAGCCAAGTATGTGTCTTGCATTCAGAAGAAAACGTATAGCTACAATGGTTCCCTAGTAGTATATTCCGCTTCCACCATTTATAATGAAATTATGTGGCTATTTATAGCCCAAGTTCCCCCCAATTACAATTATAGGCATAAAGCCCTAGACCATACAATAGCTGATAAAACAACAAAAGAGCTACTGATGCTGACTCCTATCGATGAGGACTGTACTTGCAGCAAGGTCTCCCTGAAAGCTATACAGCTACGTGGCAGCGCGTTGGGTGAAACTTCTAATCAGCATGAATACAGGTAGCTAAGGTAGATGGAGCCTTGCATCGATTTAAATGGAGGCAGCTGGCGTAGGTAGTGCAGTCCATGCTTGTCCTTATTCCCATCACATCTTGGCTCGAATCTCGAGGCTGGACACTTGTCAAATTTTGATGAGTGACACATGTCTGCCTTGAAAGGTAGTTTATCCAACTTCATCCAAGATCAAAGCGCTATCGGGTAGCGTAGGTGGGAAACAACACAGTTGGGGAGGGCCTCCATGCCTTAGCCAATTTTTGGGCCTTGGTGAATCTTGCTCAATTGCACATCAGTCAAAGGGCATAGCCCGACTTCGCTGCGAAGTCGGTTTGCGCACCAATACTTAAGCTGATTTGGCCACTATTCAAACTGCACACAAAAAGGGGAGCGCACCCTGACTTCGCTACGATGTCAGGTTGCGCTCCAGCACTTAGCTAATTTTTCAAACACTACTTTCCCAAGTGTGCACAGGAAGAAGAGCGCACCTCGACTTCACCGCGAAGTCGGGTTGCGCTTTGACACTTAGCCAAATTCTGATCATCTCTTGTCTACTTTCGCACTTCACATTCCCTAGTGCGCTTCGACTTGAGGGCACACCCAGACTTTGCTGCGAAGTCGGGTTGCGCCCTGACAATTAGAACTTTTTAGGGAACACTTGCTCAGTTTTGGAAACTTGATTGAGGTAAGTACAAGGGAAAAATGGAGGAATGAAACTACAGGAAAGGGAGAAAGGGAAAAATGGAGAAAGGGAAAAGGAGAAGGAGGGAAGGAAGAGCAGCTTACTTACAAAATTTGAAAACATGGCACCCCGTGCAAAATGTGGCAACAAGAACTTTGTTCATACTTGAGGCTAGCACTATAAGTACTAATTACAATAAATCTTCAGTGGTATAGGAAAATAATACGATAAAAATGGCTCTGAGTATTCCTACAGCAAAGACAATGTTGTGGCATCAACGGATGGGGCATATTGGTGAGAAAGGACTTCGAACATTAAAAATGAAAGGTATGGCTGAAGGAATTTCTAATTGCCTATTAAATTTTGATTTTTGTGAGCACTGTGTTTTCAGAAAACAAACTAGAGTCAAGTTTCCAAGTAGTGCTACAAGGTCTGAAGGAATTCTACATCTAGTTCATAGTGATGTGTTTGGACCTGTAAAAGTACCATCATTAGGTAAATCTATCTATTTTGTTACATTTATAGATGACTCCTCAATAAAGACTTGGGTATATTTTCTACGAAACAAATATGAGGTTTTTTAATAAATTTAAAGAGTTTAAGGCTCTTGTAGAAAATCATATAGAGAAAAAGATAAAGGTTTTGAGAAGTGATAATGGTGGTGAGTATTGCTCTAATGAATTTGAGCAGTTTTGCAAAGACTATGGAACAGAAAGGTAGAGAACAACTCTGTATACTCCATAGAAGAATGGGGTTGCAAAACGGATGAATAGGACATTGATAAAAAAGGCTAGAAGAATGCTAAGTGGTGCAAGGGTTTGGGCAGAAGCTTTGTTAACAACATGTTATCTCATCAATAGATTTCCTACCTTAGCTTTCATGGACAAGACTCCACAGGAAGTATGGACTGGTAAGAAACCCTCTCTCAAACATATAAGGGTTTTTGGTTGTGATGCTTATATATATGTCCCAAAAGAGAAAAGGACTAAGCTAGACTATAAATCTAAAAAATGCATATTTGTGGGTTATAGTACTAGTGTTAAAGGATATAAGTTGTGGAACCCATAAACACATAAGGTTTTTTATAGTCGTAATGTGATCTTTAGAGAAACAAAAGGGGTTCTAAAACAAGAAATGCAACCAAGCAAAGAACCAAAAATAGTGCAGGTAAAATTGGAATAGGAGGAAGAACCTGTGGTAGAACCTGAATTATAGAGAGAGTCTGAAGAGAAATATTCAGAGGAAGAGTGTGAGGAGGAAGCTGAAGATGCAGAACCTAGAACTCCAATTTTGAGGAGATCAAATCGAGAGAAGACTTCCAAACACGTATAGTCCTTCAAATTTTTGTTTTGCATTTAATTTATTAGTTACTGATGAAGAACCCAATATTGTAAAGTAGGCACTTCAATCAAGTGAGAATAAGTCTTGGAAAAGGGCTATGGAAGAATAAATGGAGTCCCTAGATAAAAATAAGACATGGGACTTGGTGAAATTACCTCCTGGTAGAAAACCTATTGGTTGTAAGTGGTTATTCAAGAAGAAGTACAATGTAGAAGGAAATTTGGAGAAGTACAAGGCTTACTTGGTAGCAAAAGGATTTTCTCAAGTTGAGGGAATTGACTTTGGTGAGATTTTTTCTCCTATGGCTAAACTAACTTCAATTAGATTTTTGTTGGCTATTTTTGTTGCTTTTGATTTTGAAATAGAACATATGGATGTAAAGACAACTTTTCTACATGGTGAAATTTATGAGGATATATATATGTCACAACTAGAATGCTTTAAGGTAAAATGTAAGGTGGATCTGGTATGTAAGTTGAAGAAGTCTTTGTACGGGTTGAAGCAATCTCCAAGGATGTGGAACCAAAAATTTGACAGGTTTGTTTTGACACTTGGGCTTGGAAAAAGCAAAGCAAATCCATGTGTATATTTCAAAAAGGAAGGTGAAAATTTTGTTATCATTGTATTGTATGTGGATGACATGTTGTTAATTGGTAACAATAAGGAGATGATAAAGTTACTCAAATCTCAGTTATCTTATGAAATTGACATGAAGGATTTGGGTGCTATAAAATTGATTTTGAGTATGGAAATAATAAGGGATCGTGCAAATAGAAAGTTGTGGTTAAATCAGAGGAAATATGTTGATTTGATACTACAGAAGTTTAGAATGCATGATTGTAAACTAGTATGTACTCCATATCCGATTGGTCAAAATTTATCTATTGAACAATGTCCCAAAACAAATGATAAAATTGAAGAAATGCATCATGTTCCTTATGCTAGTGTTGTGGGCAGTTTGATGTATGCAATGGTATGTACTAGACCTAATATTGCACATGCAGTGGGAGTAGTTAGCAGATATATGTCAAATCTAGGAAAGAAACATTGGACTGTTGTGAAGAGGATCTTCAGATACTTGCATGGAACTATAGATTATGCTATCTATTATGGAGGAAATTTTGGAGGTAATGATATTGTAAATCTATAAGGATTTGTGGATGCTGACTAGGCTAGAGATCTTGACAAGAGAAGATCCACGAGTGCTTATGTGTTCAGGCTATTTGGAGGGGCAGTAAGTTGGATGAGTAAAAAGCAATTAGTTGTTGTTTTATTCACTACAGAAGTAGAGTACATTGCAACAACTCATGCCTGTAAAGAAGCGATGTGGCTATAGGGGTTGTGTTCAACAGTTGGTCTAAAATTGAAGGCTATGAGAATTAACAGTGACAGTCAAAGTGCAATATTATTGGCCAATAATCTTGGTTTTCATGATCGGTCAAAACATATTGATATCAAGTACCATTTTGTGAGAGATATGGTTGAAGAGAACCGGGTGATATTGGAGAAATTTGATACAAAGAAGAATACTGTTGATTCATTAACAAAGGCTATACCTACTCAGAAATTTTCTTGGTGTAGATCTATGGGCATGGTTGCCCTCGACAGTTGACAATGGCAATTTTTGGCCCCTATGGAAAGTATTCAACAAGTGGAAGAATGTTGGAAATATGTTGAATATTTTCCATGTTATTCTGGTGGGGTTAACACTAAAATTTATTGGACACTCTGTACCTATACTCACCGGGGTTCGGGATTTTTTAAGTTATTTTTAGACCATGTGGGCTTTTAGGGTTACTATATTTGAACCCATGTTTTTTCGCCCATGATATTGTAAAAGCCGTGTATGTGCCTTTGTTATATATATCATACTTGCATTAGGGTTTGGGATGAGAGATAGAAAAAGAATATTATTGTATTGGAGACGGTCAATTTAATGCAATAATAAGATAATACTGTGTTGGTTTTTTCCCGGTTGAGGGTTTCCAAGATAAATATTGTGTAACGTGTGAATCTATGATCTTATTTTGATTCTATTATTACTAATTTTCTGATTTAGTTTATTGGGGCTCTTTATTTCTCTTCAACATCATATACACAATAATTGCACATGTATTACAACTAAAGTCTAGTCTACATCCTCTTCAATTTCTATCACATATATTCACTACCCCTTGCCTACATAGGATAGTGGTTCTCATCAACCTTCCCATATAAATGATTTACACATCAATCGTTGTCCATTCTTGTCTGCATTGCTTGGGCAATCCCTCACAAAGTGGTCTTATTCATTGCATTTGTGACCCTAGATCATTGGTCTCCTATTCAATTCATGAGGGATTTTGCCACCGTGATTTTAGTTTTGGTTCTATATGTTCCCTTTTCCAGACTTGCATAGCATGCTCCTTAGACACCTCCCTTTGAAGTGATGGGAGAGTTGCTCCCTTGTGTTTGCATCACAATGCTAATTCTGACTATTATTTATATTGAAGGGAAATTCCTTCATTGAGTTCCCTTGACATCACAAATGTTGCATAATGCTTTCTTTGGGCATGTGGCTTTAGTGTTTCTCTTTACCTTCCAATCTGTGGACCACATTCCTTATGTTGCTTCTTGATGTCATCTTTGAATTCCTTAAACATCCACATCATGTTATTTCAAAGAGCATCGATAGACATCCTCTCTCTATCACTATCATCAATGTCAGATTTGTTGGCCACCACCCAATCGTAACCTCCAAATGTTGTCTTGGATTCACTTTGAATGATCATTGCCCAATCAAGGGCCTCCTTATATGACATCATATACAAAACACTTTCGTATTCTCCCTATATTGAGGAAGAAGTCCCTCAGTAAACCAACTTTTCTTTAAACCACCTATCAGCTCCTTTTCCAACTTATTAGCCAATTCCTTCAACCTTTGGTCGTAGGATTAGACACTCTGTCTTGTTTTGTATCATGTTGTAGGTCTCAATTTTCACCATGAACAACTTGAACTCTTTTTTGAAGGATTCCCTCAACTTATTCCATGTTTGGTACTTGTTCTCTAGCAAAAATACTAGTCCAAGGCAATTTTGTACAAGATTGCAAGAATGCCCTCCTCAAATCCACCTTGTCAACTTGCATGTTGGCCTTCCAAATTTTAATGCAAGTTTAACAATGCATTATAGGATATTCTTCCTCATTGCCATGAAATTTTAGGCACTTTTGCTTCAACCCAAATTTGCCACTCGCACAACTAGTTGACTCAACACTAGTTAGGTTGTACTCTGTTGGAATCTCATTCTCACAATGAGACTTGTTCAATGCCTATCAATTTTATGATGTTCTTCTACTTTTTGGATCCTCCATGATGCTTCCCTATTTGTGAGATCCTCTAACATCATGATACACTATTTATTGCTCCTATGCCAATGTCCCCCACCATTGTTAGATGGACTACTCCTCGTCCTGACCTCTACACCTTGAATGATCGTTGCAGCCTTCTTTTGCAACCTTTTCTCAAAATTGCAGTTTTTGGTGCTTTGATTCCAGGATCTGCCCCTTATTACTATTAAAGATACTTCTATGAGAAGACTAAATCTGAACTTGTGCAAAATGATCAAAGAGTTCTCTTTCAATTTTTGGAGTGCATCTATAATCATTTTCTGAATTCGATAGAGAGAATTTGAGTTGGCTATTATTTGAGATTATCTAGAAAGAGTAGGAAACTAGATAAAAAGTTAATCAGTGGAAATACTACAAGAGACAAATAGGTCTCTTACAAGAAATCCATAAGGAATTCAATACATAATTTAATCTATAAAAGATAAATGAATGGATGCTATCTCCACCAAATGGAAGATAATTGTGTGTGCGCATAAAATCATATTGTTATAACTTAAAGACAGTCATGGCTTACTACCCACCCCTTAAAAAATAACCTTTTACAATCCTCCGATACTTTAACAACAAAACCTTACTATCCAACAAAATAATCTCCTTGTACTATGTTGTTTGTCAAAAATATCTTGAATAAGGATTTGCATGAGTTTGCCAAGTGGATGCTTCTGTTAGAGGAACCTCATGACACATCAACTTCATCTTTAGGCATTGCAAAGCTAAGCAGGTGTTGCTCTTCAATCCTAAATCAGTAGACCAAGCAAGAAATCATCCTGGCAAATGATTTGGAATCAAGTTAAATCAAAAGAGCTCAAAGTAACAATGCCAAAAGCATTCCTTTACCAAAGAAAAGGGTAAGAAGAAAATTGGAAAACAAAAAGAAAGTAACTACACATGAGGAGATGCAAACAAATCCAAGGAATCAACACACACATGACCACACCAAAGGGTTCCAGAAGTTTTATCTTAAGAAACATCTCAAGAACAAGCAGAAAGACCAAAATAAAGGTATGATCACTACTTTCGATCGAAAATAGTTCAAATATAAATATGAAATAGAGGAGGAGAAGATTCTCTGTGCAGGGCTTTGGAGCTAGCTTTCATGAAAGGAAGAAGCCAAAGTTGATCAAATTAAAGATTTTTTTTCTTGCTTCGGTATAAATCAAGAGAATGTCAACGCCATTAGCGATCCTAGATTACAGAAAAATCTCATTTGGAAGGAGATAGGGAAGAAGCTTGAATTGCAAACTTCCAACCATATACTCTTGGATGGTAGTGGTGGTAATAACGTCCTAGAGGTCAATCAAAGTTGAGATATCATTCTCTCTGATCTTTTACCATCGATTTTGCTGATAAATTCTCATACATTCTCTATTCATGTTTCTTCCAACAATTTAGGACTATGCTTAGTCGGTCTGTGTGTGCCCCAATATCAACCTGCCAGATGTTTTAACCTAAACTTCTAAACGAATTATCTGTCCTTCACACATAATGGAGCTTGTACGGCGCAAATATTAGGAGCTGGTGTTCAGAGAATTTAAATTCAAATTTGTAATTGCATATAAATCCGTAATTAAAGTAGCTGCAACCTCAATCGGTTGCTCTAAATAAATAATTTGGCATTATTAGGAATTAAGATTCATACCGCCACAGCCAGGCCACGAAAAACATCAAGCGATCGCAGGCGACGCTTAGGTTCAGGCTCACGTTGAGGTTCTGCTTTCGATTCTCCGCCACGACAATCTGAATTGTTATCTTGTTCCGCGAATGAAGGCTTGTTTCGCTCCTCTTCCTCCTCCTCCTCCCTGATCCTCAAATAAGTGGCCATTGATTTGTACTTTTGCTAAGATCGAGGAAGAGCATGCTCTACAATTTCTCTCTTTCGCTTAGAAAGCAGGATACATCTAGCCTTGCGTGATGTATGGACGTTTATTTGTTCGTTCTCCGAGAGACGCAAGTATATTCAGCCACTGCGGAGCTGCCAACAAGACAAAAGAAAAGGATGTTTTTAAACTTTTTAGTCTTACAGTGACTATTACTTCAGCGTAATCGGGTGACTGGCAAATGAATTTTTGCGACCCAAGTAATACAATAAAGCTGTGTTTCGTGTCCAACGGTCAAAGAAAGAGGTCGGAAGAGAAGAGCAGAGCAGAGTACAGGAGGCAAGTTTTTCATTAATTCCACCTAGTATTATCATTAATCGGATCTCTCGCACAGAAGTCTAAAGTCACATATCTGGTTTTACCTTCCTGCGTATGAACGGTATGATCGAAAATCGTATTTCTCGTATGTTAGGAGGTTGCAGAACTATGGCAATAGACAAGATCTGGTTTGTTGGTCTTGAAATTGCGGTAAAGCATTGCGGAACTCGTAAAAAATGTATTTAATAAAACGTTGTGTTTGTTTAGGGGAGGTAGTAGACAGAGAGCATTCAGTTTGAGTGTTTATTAGTTTGGGTAATGAATATAATAATTTTATTTTTTTGAATGAAAAAATAAAATATTAAGATTAATCATATAAAAAGGTGGGTGGAATTAGTACACTCACAAATTATAGGTGGAATAAGTCACGCCTCCTTAAAAAAAAATATAGTCTAAAAAACATTGCAGTAATTATTACACAGACATTCCAAGACATAATCAGTAAATAAAGATCAAGGAGCGGGACAGAAGTTATCACATTGTCACACACCATCTTAAGAGATTGGGGTAGTCTATCCTTCATTGCATTACCATCAACCAAAGTTTCATTGAGGAGGACCTTAGATGACTCAACTTGAAATGCTTGGTAGAATAATTTTATTTTTTTTAATTACACAACCTTCTAGATAAAAGTTGCCTATTTTTTTTTCATTATAAAGCTCCCTTAATTAAAGTGAACCAGAATAATATATATGTATATGGAAGCAATTAATTTTTTTTTTTGGTTGAAGTACAACAAAGTATAAGGAGTGAAAGACTAATTTCCATGGAAGCATAATAAGGGGCTTTTCTTTCTTGTGAAGGACTATTATCTAAAAGTAGTTGAATTTTTTTTTGAATAAATACTACTTATATTACTAAAAAGAATTCATAATACATTGCGGATACAAAGATTACAAAAACTTACTCAAGGACATCCAACAATCATATTTGTCCTTAACAGAACAATCGGTTTAGCTGGAAAATGGTTTTGTTTGGCCATTAGAACAATAACTATGTATGCTATATGGACGGCTAGGTGTAGTTTGGTCTTCAAGGATGAAGCACTCAGTGCTTTTGGGGCTGTTATTGATATCCAGGATCAATGTAGGGTGTTTAAGTAATTGAAATAAATTATATATGTTCTTTATCTAGGACGATATAGTGGTTAGGGTTTTGGTTTTTTTTTGGAAAGGTTTAAGGTTTAAACCATGACGTATCTAAAAGGGGATTGATTAATGGTAACAACAAAATGTTTGTGAATTGGCTGCCCCAATTCAATACCTTAAAAATTACTATAATCGTATTATTCTTTTACACAAGTATTGAGATTTATAAATAGAGCATCCAATAATTCGTATATAAAAAAATTGCAACATAGGATGATCCAACCAATTACATGGCTAATTTTCAAACAACTAGAAAAACAAAAAAATCCTCGGCATTTGAGATAGAATTATAGTATACCAAGCTTAGGAAAAACCATGTGGACACTTGTAGAGGGGGAAAACTGCCCTACCGCATACAATTCTCAAGGCTGGATCCACAAGAGAAAGCCTTGGGGTGAACCATGGGGGTATGTTGTTCTCTACACTCGGTGCTAATGGGGGAAGGGTTCACCAAGAATGGTTTAAGGACTCGCTCCAAGTCCTCTGGTTTTCAAGAATGTTTGATGTATTCGATTCAAGACAATCACCTAGATTTGGCCTTTCTAGATCTATGCTATGAAAGATAAAGGACAATGCAAAAATACAAGAGCTAACCCTAGAATGATTCTTTCTTTGAATGCTTTTCTAACCCTAGGGTTTCAAGATAGAAAACCTTTAAGCAAGGGCTCAAGAGAATATGCACAAACAAAATTAACCCTAAGTGCACACTATATGTTGTTTATCTTTCAAATGCCTAGAAATTAATTAAATATATTTCTTTTAAATCAGATCTAGGGTTTACAACAGAAATATAAGGCACTCAACAAACAACCTAAAGACTAATTAGAACACTTAGCTTATCCGATGATTTATCCTTGCTTTTATCCCTTATCCAATGATATCAACAATTCCTGTTCCTGCAAGATAACTTGACAAACACTTGGAAAATATGATTAGCATTAGGGGGCCTACTTAGGCCACTATACAACAATGCTTGGAGGTGCAACAGTCAAGCCCCCTAGGTCCTTTTAGCTGACCTTTGATAAACAGAAGCGAAAATTGACCTTTGGAAGAAATCAAGCATATCAAAATACAACAGAATAAAATGATGGAAACACAGAACAAAATATGACACTATGCTCTATATGTAGCCTAAAATGCAAGAATGAAGTCTAGAACAACATATTACCCCCAAGATACCCAAATCATGCCCATAGAGATGAATTTCACAAAAACTATGAAAAATAAAAGATAAATGAATGCTCAATTACATCAATCAAAAATCTAAATATGCATGCAGAAGAGCAAATTCACCTGGTAGAGAGTGCAGAAGCAAACAGAAGGGTTGAGACCTCCCAAATAGTTGATCTCTCCTTAGGGCTTCAACACAAATCCACCAAAGCGAGCAACAACAATCAACAATCCAATGCAACAGAAAACAAATCAAACTTCACACTCCAAAATTAACTTGCTTGCAAAGAAGAAGAAGGATGCAGATCAATTAGTGAGCACTTAAAATTTGTAATAATATTATCATCAATTATCATTTATTATCATGCTCTAAAAATGAATTCAAACCCTCCTTATATAGTGGATTTGAAGGTGAGATGGGTAGGAAAACCAAGGAGGGCCAACGTAAAACATGCCAAACCCAAAGAATTAGGGTTTTCTTAGAAAAAACCCTAAAAGGTAAAATCATGCCCCATCAAGGCCGACCATGATTTCACCTATGCGAAATCATGCCCCATCAAGGGTGAGCATGATTTCGCATAGAGAGAGAAAAAAGGTAAAAGAGGAGGGATAAGCCTAACCCTTGCCTTAGGCAAGTCTAAGGGGTCTCCTAGAGGGCTCTAGGAAGATTGCCCACTAAAGTGGGTCAATTTTATGTGTCTACATTTTACCCCTCTTTGATGCATTTAAGGCCAAGTAAATGCATCAAAGAAATATGTAGACCTCTATAGGCAAGAAGACAACAAACACAGAAAAGAGGTGGCCAAGTTTGGACAAAGGGATGGTGCAAAAGGGGTATCACAAAGGACACTCTAGAATTTTACACACTAGGTGAGACATTACTACCATTAATGCCTCTATGGCTAGGGTGCCCCCTCGAGTTTTGAAAGGAATGAACATTCCTTAAGAAACTATGAAAGGAAAGAAAGAAGGAAAGAGAAGAGAAGAAAAAGAAAAGGAAGATCCAAAGGTCAACCATAGAAAGTGAGAGAAGTTGATCAAAAACCTTGAATGAAGGGTGTTATACCCAAAAGATGGTCCAGATGTGGAGTGAAAACCTACTATGGGTGTAGTACTCACTAATATGGATAGATGGGAAAAATATGGAGCGTAACCCACTATGGGTGATTGCTCAAATGATCAAATGATGGAGCATAACCCGCTATGGATGATTGCTCACTAGTGACTATTATGGGGTGATTACCCACTAGGATGTATGTCGAGACCTACTAAAATGGTCAAGGAGCTTATCCTATAATGGGGTGTTGAGCTCATTGAGTCAAAAGAAGTGTAACCCGATAGGGGTGATATTTTGTTATTGATGTGAATGATGTATTAGAAAGTACTACCCAATAGGGGTGTGTAAGATATATATATAGACCAAGTCAATATGAGCATAACACAATGTGAGTGTGTGCATGTGCTAGAAGAAATAAGAGGAAGAAAATGAGGAGCAAAGAATTATATGTGTGTACCCCCAACTTGAAGTTTTAGCTATTGAAAATTCAAGAGGGAGGAAATGTGCAAACAAAAAGAGAGAAGAATGTATATCCTTATATAAACAAAGAAGACAAAGGAGAAATAAGAATCATGCAAAGGACAAGGATATACCAAAAGAGGATTGTATTCCTTGAATTTGGAGAGAAATGATAATCATTGTAAAAACTTTCAAAGTCAAGGAATACAAGAAGAAGAGAGAAGAGAAGAAAAGAGCAAAGAAGAAGAAGAAGAGAAGGGATGAAAATGCATGGGCCCTAGGTTGGGGCTTCGCTAGGCATCAGAACCCTAGTGAAAGTGCAATGCATGTGAGCTATGACCTAACTAGGTATCATCACATGCCATTATCATGAATCCCTAAAAGCTATATGAACAAGCAGTCATGAGCAAGCAACAATGCAATTATGACAAGCAAAAGTGCAAGAAATAGAATGTCAAGCAATCATGCAAAGTATGATAGGAAATCATGCAATATGAGTAGGCAAGTAGATGCAATATGATCTAAGCTAAATGCAAAATGTAATGCAGATGATAGATCAAGCATAATATCTTTTTAAATGCATTATATTCATAGGTTCTTTAAGTTCTTTACCATCCAAAGAAGCCAAACGATAGGCACCTGAGCCAAACTTGGTCATTATGACAAAGGGCCCTAACCAATTGGGCTAAAACTTACCTCGAATATCAGTACGAGCATTAGTGTTCTTCTAGTTTTCCTTGAGGACAAGGTCCCCAACCTCAAAAGAATGATTGCAAACTTTCTTAGAATAATATCATCAAAGCCTATCCTGATAGGCTCACAAATGCTCTAAGGCATGAATACACTTTTCATCCAACAACTCCAATTGGTGCAAATGGTCTGCATGATACTCATCATCGACCACGACATCTTGCAACAAGATGTACAATGAAGGAACCTCAAGCTCAAAAGGAAACACCACCTCAGACCCATATACCAAGACATATGGTGAGGCCCCTATGGGAGTACGCACACTAGTACGATAGGCCCACAAGGTAGGATAAAGTTGGATATGCCAGTCATGACTGATCTTACTAACCAACTTCTTCAAGATCTTAATCAAGGACTTATTGGATGCTTCAACTTATCCATTACCCTAAGGGTAATAAGGAGTTGACCACCTATGCTAAATCTTGTACTTAGCACAAATATTATGAACATCCTTATTCTTGAAAGGAGTGTCATTATCAGAAATAATCATCGAAGGAATCTTAAACCTACAAAGAATCTGGTTGAAGATGAACTTAGAAACTTGAGTTCCAATCACCATAGCCAGGGGCATGGCTTCAACCCATTTAGTGAAATACTCAATCACAGTAATGATAAACTTGTGACCATCAGATGACACTAGGTTAACTTTCTTAATAATGTCCAATCCCCACATGGAGAATGGCCAAGGGGAAGAGATAACCTGAAGGTCTTGAGAAGGAGCATGAATAAGATGATCATGGCATTGACACTTGTCACAACACCGAACATAGTCACATGCATATTTCTCCATGGAAGGCCAATAATACCCCATCCAAAGGAGCTTCTTGGCAATAGCATTACCACTAAAATGGCCTCCACATGAACCTTCATGAGCATCACTAAGAGCAAGCTAGTTTCATCGAAGTTAAGACATCTCAAGAGGATACCTTCAAAATAATATCGATACAAAGTATTGTCGATTATGATGAATCAACATGCTCTTTTATACAAAATCTTACATTGATTATGATCTAAACCATTAAGCATCAAACCATCCTTAAGGAAATTAAATATGTCATTATACCATGGCTCAGATGGGGAAGCTTCGATGGTCAAACAATCTAATGGGACAAGACAAGAACCAAGTGATATAGGTTCCTGAAGTTGTCTAATGATAATCGATGCTTGATCATATTCTAACTCTAGAGGGAACAAGGATGCAACAGTAGCCATGGCATCCACATGGTGGTTTGAGGATCTAGGGATAGACTCTATGGTTACTCGATCAAACGAGGACAACAACTTAGTAACAATCTCCTTGTAAGGTTTAAGTTTATCATCTCGAGTCTGATAAACATCATTAATCTGATTAACCACAAGTTGAGAGTCACCAAATACCGAAAGGACTCTAACCTGCAAAGCTAAAGCTACTCTAAGACCAAGGATCAAAGCTTCATACTCTACAATATTATTCATGCAAGAGAAATGAAGTTTGAAGGACAAGGGGATGAGTTGCTTTTATGGGGTGACTAGAATGACTCCAGCACCAACGCCCTTCATGCATCGAGCTCCATCAAAAAACAAATTCCAAGACTCAGACTCTTCAATTTTGACATTGAAGCACTCATCGAGAAACTCAACAACTATAGGATGGGTAGCTTCTAGGGGAGCGGAGGCTAACTGATCAACAATCACCTAACCCTTAATAGCCTTCTAACCTATAAAAGTCAAGTCAAACTCACTAAGGGCCAACACCCATTTAGCAGCTCGACCTGAAAGGTGGGGCTTAGACATCAAATAGTGCAAAGGATCAAACTTTGCAACTACCAATATCTTATGGCTGAGCATGTAGTGTCTTAACTTCTGAGAAGCAAACACTACGACAAGGCAAAGCTTCTCTAAGGGAGTGTACCTAGTTTCATAGCTAACCAAGGTTCTACTGATATAGTAGATAGCTCATTCTTTATTTTGATCATCATGTTGGGCCAACATGGCTCCCAAAGCATGAGTAGTGGCTGCTATATAAAGCATCAAATGCCTACCAAGCATAGGAGGAACTAAAATAGGTGGGGAAGTGAGATACTATTTGAGATCATCAAAATATTTCTAACACTCAGAATCCCATTGAAAGACCACATCTTTCTTAAGAAGCTTAAGAAAGGGCTGACACTTATCGACTAACTAGGCAATGAACCGATGGATAGACTAAAGTTTACCTTGTAGACTACATAGTTCAATCAAGGTGCAGGGAGGAGGTATATCAGTGATAGTCATTATCTTAGCGAGATCCACTTCAATGCCTCACCTAGAAACTATGAAGCCTAACAACTTGCTAGATGTGACTCCAAACACACACTTAGTGGGTTTAAGATGAACCTTATATTACCGAAGCCTTTCAAATATTCATCTTAAATCATGGACATGATCCTTTCATTCTATGGAGTGAGCTAGAAGATCATCCACATAGTCCTGGAGAATATCATGCATCATGTCATGGAAAATATAAGTCATGGCCCACTGATAGGTAGCTCCTACATTCTTCAAGCCAAAAGGCATGACCTTCCAATAGAAGGTACCCCATGGAGTAGTGAATGTTATCTTAGCCTGATCCTCAGGGGTAATCATAATCTGATTGTAGCCTGAGAAACCATCCATGAGTGAAAGCATCCCACATTTGGTAGTGAAATCTACAATCTGATCTATGTTGGGCAAGGGAAAATCATCCTTGGGACATGCTAAATTAATATCCCAAAAGTTAGTACATATTCTGATTGTTCCTTCCTTCTTAGCTATAGGAACGATATTGGAGATCCAATCAGAATAGTCGATAGCTTTTATAAAACCGATATCAAGGAGTTTTTGGAGCTCTTCCTTGACTGAGAGGGTGACCTTAGGATGCATATTCCTAAGTTTCTACTTAACAGGCTTAGCACTAGGCTTAACTACCAAATGATGCATGACAAGGGAGGGATCAAGCCCTAGCATGTCGGCATATGACCAAGCAAAAATATCTTGATATTCTCTTAATAAATTGGTCAATTGCTCCTGCTCATCCATGGACAAGGCTTTACCTAGCTTAAGGATTCTAGGGGCTTCCTCAGAACCTATGTTCACATCTATGGTCTCCTCAATAAGGATGGACAAATCATCCTCAAGAGGAGGTGGGGAAGGAATCACTCCTAATTGCTCAAGGTCCTCGGGAGACATAGAACCAAAGTCCACTTGAGAACTAGAAGACTCAACCTACATAGCGCAAGGGATAGACCCATCAAAGTAGATGTCATTATGAGGTGCATCCTCATATTTGACATACTACTTAGGGGTTAGGACCAACAAAGAAGGAGAGGGTGGCCCCTCATCCTCAACACTCCACTCTAAACCTTGATGAGATTCATCTAAGAGAGATTCTTGACAAGAAGAGTTGACTTGATCCTAAGATGAGATATTGATTGATAATTCCTTATCAAAATTTTTAAGTTGCTTAGTTTTTTAGATAAGGAATATGATGAATGAAACTGAGCTAGATCATCTGGTGAGAAAAATTCAAATGGATGAGGATCACCCAAGATAGAAATAAGTTGATTTTTAAATTCAAATTTTACACATTGATGAAAAGTAGAAGGGATAACCTCCATCGCATGGATCCAAGGATATCCAAGAAGAAGATTAAAATATGTAGGACAAGATACCACATAAAACAATGTATCTAAAATTTTAGGTCCAACTTTGAGGGGAAGTGATATGGTACCATAAGCTTCTTGGGACTCATTGTTGAAAGTTTTAATGATATCATCAGATTTAGTTATATCTTCCTATTTTAATACAAAATTTTGAAAGAAATGATATGTGCATAAATTAAGGGAAGAACCATTATCAATCATAACTCTCTTGATAAAAGTATCCCCAATAAATGCAGTGATGTAAAGAGAAGAATCTTCTTGCAAGTTTGAGAAAGAAATATCAACATCCGAGAATGTGAGATGATGTATCCCAAGAGAACTTACAATATTGGCCATATCACTAGGGGAAATATCTAGAGGGATAGATTGTTGTTTTAGAACATTTATTAAGGCTTCTCCATGAGTAGGAGAATTCTGTAAAAGTTCCAAAAGAGAAATATTTGTTGAGAAACTGATCTCCTATTGAGATCGTTGGATCTATTGATTCTGCACTGATTTTTTGAAGTAGTTGTTATCATACCAACCATATTATTATCATAATGATGTGGTACACTTCTATAAGATACTTTATTAGCTACCTATTTAATTACATTCTGATTAATAGATGATTTTTGTTGATCAAGATTGAAATTTCCTATATCAAGACGTCCTGCATCAATCAAATCTTGAACCACATGTTTCAACTTCTTACAAGAATTTGTCCAATGTCCTTCCACTCTATGATATGCACAATGTTGACCTACCTTATACCAATGAGTTATAGTATCTGGTTGCCTTATGGGAGGTAACTCAATTGCATTGGCTTCTAAAAGTTGTTTCAAAATTACTTCCATAGACATATTAAGTCTTGTAAAATTCCTTTGTGGAGGTTTTTGAAGTACTATATTTTGTAGGTTGTTAGTAACATTATTAACAGGCCTACTATCCATTCCACTATCACCTCCTATGTGTTTATTCTTATGTTGAGACTTAGTAGGTTTCTCTTCTTTGAATTTGAGTTGGCCTCTTCTGATAAGGGCATGTTCTACTTTTCTTGCTAAATCAATTGCTTGATCAAAAGATGTAATAGTAGTAGTCTCTAATGCATAAGATAATTATTCTTGTAAATTACCAATAAATATCTCAAGCATATCCTTTGGAGGTAAAGTATATCTCAAGCATCCAACTAAACTTCTCCAACAAGCCAAAAATTCTAAAAAATTTTCCTCTTTACTTTGTTTTAAATTATAAACATCTTTCATTGTTACTTCCTTTTCAATATAAGCACCAAATTGTTGAACAAATAATTCTATTGTTTCTTCAAAACTCTTCAAGGAATAATTAGGTAACCGATAATACCACTCTAATGCCATGCCACCAAGACTCTTAGGAAATATTTTTAGTAACAACATGTCATCATAAATGAGATCATGGCAAGTTATTCTAAATCTTCTTAAATGCTCTATTGGATCTTCTATCCCCTTATAAATAGGTAAAACTGGCATAGAAAAATGCTTAGGATAAGGCCTAGCAGCAACAATAGGATCCAATGGTTGATTACACATTTCCTTATAACTGTAAGTAAAACTTGAAGGTTGAATCATCTCAACTTTTGAAACCAATTGCTTTACCATATTTGTCAAATTCTATACTTCTGGATCACTATTATGCAATATCCCTAGATTCCCTAAAGGAGGAGTGTTGGAAATATTGATACTATTGAGGTATGTGGTATCTTGTTGAAGAGGATAACTAACATTTGGTGGAATAGAGGCAATAGTGTTGAGATAAGCAGATTGAGGAGGAAATTGAAAATTTTGAATGGCACTACTAGTTGGAGGGACTTGTAGATTCCTTCCAACATTGGTGGTTATAGTAGTGGCATAAGTTGGATGATGAACAAGATTACCATGATTCAAATATTCACTCAAGGAGTTATCATGAGATGGTCTAACTTCCTCAAGTAGGGCTTCTTCCTCTAAAGTTGCATCCAAGGCATGCTTATGATATTTATAAAAGGTCCACACATGCTCAAAATATTTAAAGATAAGGTTCCCATCAGGTCCCTTAATAGGATCAAGACTATTATCAATATCTTCTTCCTCAAGGTTAGGATTTTCTCTATCAATTTGATCATTCTCTTGGAAAATATCATCAAACCCTAAAAGCCTTCTTCCATTCCCAAGGTTGGAAGCCATTGGAAAAAGAGAGAAAGACTAAGGAAAAAGGAAGGAACTAAGACCAACAAAAACAAGCACAAGAAATTATGTTTTTAATATTTTATGATCTAACACATAAAATTAATGATCTTGATTAAAGTTTTAAAAGAAAAGGAGGTGTTCACATCGGGTTCACCAAAGATGTAGAGGGGGAAAACTACCCTACCATGTACAATTCTAAAAGTTGGATCCACAAGAGAAAGCCTTGAGGTGAACCATGGGGGTATGTTGTTCTCTACACTCGATGCTAGGGGGGAAGGGTTCACCAAGAATGATTTAAGGACTCACTCCAAGTCCTCTAGTTTTCAAGAATGTTTGATGTATTAGATTCAAGACAATCACCTAGATTTGGCCTTTCTAGATCTATGCTATAAAAGATAAAGGACAATGCAAAAATATATAATGCAAGAATACAAGAGCTAACCCTAGAATGATTCTTTCTTTGAATGCTTTTCTAACCCTAGGGTTTCAAGATAGAAAACCTTTAAGCAAGGGCTCAAGAGAAAATGCACAAAAAAAATTAACCCTAAGTGCACACTATATGTTATTTATCTTTCAAATGCCTAGAAATTAATTAAATATATTTCTATAAAATCAGATCTAGGGTTTACAATAGAAATATAAAGCACTCAAAAAACAACCTAAAGACTAATTAGAACACTTATCTTATCCGATGATTTATCCTTGCTTTTATCCCTTATCCAATGCTATCAACAATTCATATTCCTACAAGATAACTTGACAAACACTTGAAAAATATGATTAGCATTAGGGGGCCTACTTAGGCCATTATACAACAATTCTTGGAGGTATAACAATCAAGCCCCCTAGGTCCTTTTAGCTGACCTTTGATAAATAGAAGCAGAAATTGACCTTTGGAAGAAATCAAACATATCAAAATACAACAGAATAAAATGATGAAAACACATAATAGAATATAACACTATGCTCTATATGCAACCTAAAATGCAATTATGAAATCTAGAACAATAGATTACCCCTAGATACTATTTAGGTGAAATCATGCCCCATAATAAGTGATCATGATTTTGCATAGGTGAAATCATACCTCATAGAGAGCTGAGCATGATTTTATAGAAACTATACAAAAAATAAAATAAAGATGCAAGGCTCAATTACATCAATCAAAAAATCTAAATATGCATGCAGAAGAGTGAATTCACCTGGTAGAGAGTGCAGAAGCAAACAGAAGGGTTGAGACCTCCCAAATAGTTGATCTCTCCTTAGGGCTCCAACACAAATCCACCAAAGCGAGCAACAACAATCAACAATCCAATGCAGCAGAGAACAAATCAAACTTCACACTTCAGAATTAACTTGCTTGCGAAAGAAGAAGAAGGATGCAGATCAATTAGTGAGCACTTAAACACTTTGCAATAATCGTGAAAAATATTTATCATCAATTATTGTTGTTATTCATCGTGCTATAGAAATGAATTCAAACCCTCCTTATATAGTGGATTTGAAGGTGATATGGGTGGGAAAACCAAGGAGGGCCGATGTAAAACATGCCAAACCCAAAGAATTAGGGTTTTCTTAGAAAAAACCCTAAAAAGGTGAAATCGTGCCCCATCAAGGCCGATCATGATTTCGCCTATGCGAAATCGTGCCCCATCAAGGGCGAGCGTGATTTCGCATAGAGAGGGAGAAAAAGGTAAAAGAGGGGGGGAGAAGCCTAACCCTTGCCCTAGGCAAGTCTAAGGGGTCTCCCAGAGGGCTCTAGGAAGATTTCCCACTAAAGTGGGTCAATTTTCCGTGTCTACAACACTATCTAATCATTAAATCCAATGGGGATCACTTGAAGGTTTAACCTATGGAAATTTTGGTGGACACTACCTAATCGCTAAATCGAATGGGGTTCGGTTTAAGGTTTAACCTATGGAATTTATGGTGGACACTACCTAATCACTAAATCCAATAAATTTCGATAAGTTATTACAAGGTATGATTTTAAACTCTCAAACTTCCCTTCACTAGAGGGAGGAAAATTATTTATAAAAAAAAAAAACTAGGTATTAGCATTCCAATGTGATTTCTTTATGACATACGTGGATCAAACAAAATATCAAAGAGATGAGTAAGTCAAGTAGGATATAAAAGAAGGTTTAAAAATAAGTATAAAAATCTTAATATTAATATTGGAAAAATAGAAGTTGAAAAATTGTTGTAAGGGTGTTGGGTTTTTTTTTGGAGGTCCAAAGGTTAATCTCCACTCAGCGTTGGCTTTTTTTTGGGAGTTCTAAGGTTCAAACCCCACTCAATATGAGGGGACAAGGATCCTTCATAAAAAATTGTGTAAACTTATTAAAAATATATATATTGGAAAAATAAAAGGTAACAAAGCACATAAAAGAGTCACGTGAAGCCTTTTAAATTCTAAATCTAATCATGAGCGCGAGTCAAGAGTGAGTGCAAGCGTAATACAGGAATGAGTGCAACTAAAAGTGAGTGCAAACACGATCCAAGAGTGAGTGCGAGTGTGAGTGCAAGCTAGGAGTTATTGTGAGTGCAAGCATGAGCCAGAAGTGAGTGTAGCCAAAAGTGAAGCAAGTGTGAGCATAAGTTGGGAGTGAGTGCAACCAAAATCAAAGCAAGTGTGAGTGCGATCTAGGAGTGAGTGCAGCTAGAAGTGAAGCAAGTGCGAGCACGAGCCGAGAGTGAGTGCAACCAAAAGTGAGTGCGAGCGTGAGCCAAGAGTGAGTGCAGCCAAAAGCGAGTGCGAGCACGAGTCGGGAGTGAGGAGGAAGTGTGAGAAGGGAAGTAGAAAGTAGAAAGCAAAGTGTGATCAAGGAACAAGTGCCACTTCTTGTTCCAGATCTTAGGAGAATTTAAAGGATTCATTTGAAGAAAATCTAGGTAACATGGAAAGAAAGTCATTTGTGAAAGTCCTTACTGAAAGTATGAATGGCCAAGTTGGAAGTATGGATGCCCTAGCTAGCAATAAGAGGAAGAGCGAATCTATGGCAAACCCAGTCCAGGTAGCAGATTCTACACCAGAAGTGATTATCAAGGATGAGATGATTGAGCATGATATAATGGTTCTTAAAACTAGAGGGTTAATATGTAAGTTTCATGGATATTGGCCAGGTTTTTTGAGATTCAAAATTGGATCAAGTGGAAGTGGGGATTGAATTCAAATTACTCCATGAATTTTCTTCCAAAAGGATTTTTCCTCATTATTTTCTCTAATTCAAAAATAAGGGATAAAATAATGGATGGAGGCATATGGTTTAGGGGTAAAGATGCATTATATTTAAGACCTTGGAGTGAGAATTTTTTTATGGACACAGAAACTATTAAAAGGCTTTCGATATGGATTAGGCTTTTTGGACTTCCTTATCAACTCATCAATAAGGAGGTTTTGAAGAATATTGGTAATACTCTAGGTGAATTCATCCAGGAGGGACCAACTACTAAGGAGAGAAGGCATGTTGTATACACTCAAATATGTGTTGCCATGGATATTTCTAAACCTTTACCATAATCAATTAGGATTAAATCTAAATCAAGAGAATGGGATCAACAAGTGGATTATGAAAACATTGCATTTTGATGTCACAAATATCATGAAACTAGGCACATGGCAAGAGACTACAAAGTGAAAATGGAGGAAGAGATGGAAATTTTTGGGCATGAGGGTAGCTTCAATTTGAAACAAGGAGATCATATCATAGGAGAAGCTAGGTCAAATCAAGGATTTTCCACTCCTAAGAAAGTGGCTAGAAAAATCCCTCTACATCATCAGATGGCAAAGGCCATTACAGTTCACTCGAATCAACCATTAGAAGAAAAAAATGATATGGGGGATGAGGAAGTACAATGTACAAGTTCAAATATAGAAGGAGCTAAAGGTGTGAAGGAAGAGGGGAAGGCAAATTTTAAAACAAAGGAATATGGGGAGACAAATTTTAAAGCAAATGAGGTGAAGGAGGTCAAGCTTAATCCAGGTAAATCACCTTTATTATCCTCAAGTAGCATAAAATCTTCTCCTTACAATAAAAATGAAAGTAGTACAAAGTGTATTCCTTGCACTTTAGGATTTCAAGAGCAATATAGTAAAGAAAATATTATGGAGGATATCCAAGGAAATTTAGGGTTTTCAGGCCAACATAAGAAAGTGATGACTATGGAGGATCATCTATGCAATTTAGAGTTTTTAGGGCAACATAAAGAAGAAAATGCTAATGAGGCTATTCCTTGCACTTTTGACTCTTTAGGGCAACATAAATCTTTAGAAGATAAGTCTCATTTTGAACAATATGAAAAAATAGAAGAGATTGATGAAGATGAGAGTGTTGGAGGGAATGGAAGAAGGAGAGGAAGGCCATCAAAGCAGGAACAAAGAGAAAAATAAACTCAAAAGGATATTGATCTAGGAAGCCAAATAAAAATATCATAGGTGTTAACAAGAAGTGGGGCTAAGCCCACTAATAAAAATAAAAAGTGTTGATGATGAAAATGATATCATGGAATATTAGGGGTATGAATAAAACCCCTAAAAAAAGAGTTATTAAGGAATTAATAGGTTGTTATAGCCCTGAGTTTATTTTAATACAAGAAATAAAATTAAGCAGTGAGGAATGTAAGGATGCTTTTAAGAAGATTTGGAAGATAGGTGATTGTTTAGCAGTTTCTTCTATAGGAGCTTCAGGTGGTATTGCAATAATATGGGACAAATGCAAATGGGATGGACAACTATTAGAAGCAAAAAGTAATTGGGTTGTTGGATTATTTTGTAGGAAAGAGGAAAACATCAAAGTTGGGGTTATAAATGTATATGCTCCAACTATAGTTACTCCTCATGAAAGATGTTGGAAGGACCTTAGCATATTTTTGTCAAATACAATGATGATTCATTGTGATCTATGGATTCTTGGGGGTGATTTTAATATTATTCTATCTCCTTTGGAAAAGAAGGGTGGCATTCTAGGATGGTCTAAATCAATGCAATATTTTGCTTCATTTGTCAATTCAAATGACCTTTGGGATGTTAGTCCCTCAAGATTTCAATATACATGGGATAATAGATGCATTGGGAAAAATCATATAGCAGAAAGACTGGATAGATTCTTGTTATCCAATAAATGGTTGCAAACAAAGTATACAATCTCTTCAAATATTTTATTGTGAGCAGGATCAGGTCACAAACCCATTCTTTTGACTTGTGAGTTACCTAATAATGGTCATCCAAAGCCATTTCACTTCCAGTCTATGTGGCTCCAAGACCCTGATTTTTTCTAGATGGTTATGTTATGGTGGGATGAATCAAAATTTGAAGGATCATGTATGTACAAGTTTGTTCAAAAGTTGAAATATTTAAAGGAGCAAATGAAGATATGGAATGCCAAATATTTTGGTAACATTTTTAAAGAAAAGAAATAAATTGAATCCAAGCTCAAAAATTTACAAGAGATAGTAGAAATTAATGGAATGGATCAAGATTCTTATGTGAAAGAAAAACAATTACTTTTTGATTATCATAATGCATTGAAAAAGAGGAGTCATATTGGTTCCAAAAATCTAGAGAGAAATGGCTCAAGGAAGGAGATAGAAATACAAAAATTTTCATGCTACAACAAAAACAATTTTTTATGTTCGTCATATCAAAAATATTATAACTCTAGATGGAAGAAATATTGAGGATGAAGAAGATATAAGGAAGGAAGCAATTAATTATTTCAAAAATATTTTATTAGATTCTAGGCAAGATAAGGAGGCACAAGAAAAAATTTTACAAAATATTCCATCAATTATCACTCAGGGACAAAATGAAAGCTTGATGAAGAAGATATCTATGGAGGAGCTCCATGAAGCAGTTTTCTCTTTCCATCCTAACAAGGCACCTGGCCCCGATGGATTTCCTGCAATTTTCTTTCAAAATTTTTGGGATTTATTGAAGAGTGATATGTTAGATGTGGTTGAAGAGGCCCAAAAAGGAAGGCTATAATAAGTGAGATCAATGCTACTTTTATTACCTTGGTTCCCAAGAAAGGTGACACAAAATATTTTGATAATTTTTATCCAATAAGCCTTTGTAATATGATTTATAAGATCATTTCAAAAATTATGGCAAACAGGTTGAAGGGCATTCTAGGGTGTCTTATCTCAGAGGAACAAGGTGGCTTTGTTCATGGTAAACAAATTCTTGATGGTATAATTATTGCACAAGAGGCCATACATTCTCTTCATTCCATGAAAAAACTAGGTATGCTTTTGAAATTAGATATGAACAAAGCATATGATAGGGTTTCCTAGAATTTTCTACATGTTATTCTTAAAAATTTTGGCTTTGATTATAGTTGGTGTGAGTGGATTAAATGTTGTTATAGCACTACAAAATTTTCTATTTTGATCAATGGTTCTCCTATTGGGTACTTCAAGTCATCTTGTGGACTTCATCAAGGTGATCCACTTTCTCCTTATCTATTCATTATTCTAGCAGAAGCATTAGGGAGAGCCTTTTCAAAGGAAAAAATGGAAGGAAAAATCAAGGGTATTCAAGTTGCAAAAAATGGTCCCTTTGAATCTCATCTCCAATTTGTTGATGATACTTTTCTTTTGGGCCATCCCTCAATCAATGAGGCCATGGAGTTTAAATCAATATTATCATGCTATGAGAAGGCTACTAGACAGTTGGTAAATACTACAAAATCTAGGATTTTTTCATTAATATTACCCTAGATTTACAACAAATTATTGTGAATATTTTAGGGTTTAAAATTGAAAAATTTCCATCAACCTACTTGGGTATTCCTTTGTCTAATAAAGGAAATAAAAAGGAGCTTTGGATCTCTTTTTTGGATAGAATGAAAGCTTGCTTGGCAGGTTGGAAAGGTAAGTTCTTAACCATGGTAGGAAGGCTACAACTCATAAAGACTACATTGCAATCCATTCCTATTTATATGATGTCACTTTCAAGATTGCCAATAGGTATTGCATCAAAAATTGATAAAATTCAAAGAGACTTTCTATGGAAAGGTTGTGAGGAAAAATTTAGGTTTCCTCTTTGTAAGTGGGATAGGGTTTGCAAAGGAAAGAATATTGGAGGAGTAGGCTTGCAGAATTGTAGACTTATGAATTTGGCATTAGGAGCAAAGCTTGGGTGGAGATTATTCAGAGATCAAGGAAAGAATTGGGAAAAAATATTACTTCAAAAATATATAGGTTCTCTTGATGCAATGAAATTATTTAGGAAAATAACTCTACCCAAAGGATCGTCAACATGGAACTTCATATCAAAGAGTTTGCAATTGATAAAGAAACATATTAGATGGTCAGTCAATGAGGGGAGTTATGCAAATTTTTGGTTTGATGCTTGGTTGAAGCCTTATCCTCTTATCTCTGACTCAAAATGGAAACCATTGGCTCAAGCATGCCTAGCATGTAAAGGTCCAAAGGTCAAAGATTATATTATTATGAGCAAAAACTCTAGATCATGGATTTCTTTTAGTAACCTGGTTGAAGGAGAGGAACTCAAACAAATTGCAGATGAACTTCAAAAGATGCTTCGAGAGTTTTATTTGTCGATTTTTACACGAAAGGATGAGTTGGTTTGGAATTTATCAAAGGATGGTGGATACTCGATCAAGTTGGGATATGAGGATTTAGAACAATCAAAATTTCCTTCTCCCAAATATTTTCCTTGGAAGAATGTTTGGTCATTAGAGGCTCTCCCTAAGGCCTCAACATTTCTTTGGTTAGGAAATTCAGAAGATTCTTACGGGAGAGAGTCTACAAAGAAGAGGATATTATGGACCCTTCAGATGTGCCTTGTGTGAGAAGGATTTAGAAACATCAGACCATTTACTTCTTCATTGTTCGTTTGCTCACACCATTTGGGGTTATTTTTAAAAAATATGAAATTATATTGGGTAGCTCCATCAACATTGAAAGAGTTGATAAAATGTTGGATAAATTATTTCAAAGCTAAAGCATTATGTATTCTTTGGAGGATTGGCCCTGCCATTATTTGTTGGAATTTATGGATTGAAAAGAATAACATAATTTTTAAAAATAAATCTCAAAATCATGCCCAAGTTTGGAACTATATTATTGCCTCTCTTGTAAAATATCTACAAATATGGTGCTCATCATGGGAAGTCTCAATTGCAGAAAAAGAGGTGCTAATAACTTGGCTATAAGATTTGAACATACATGGAAGAGTCATCTACGACAATGGAATTAAAACAAAGGATCTACTTTGATCTATGGTAAAATGGAAATGTCTAGAAATTGGGTTTATCAAAATTAATTTTGATGGTGCTTCTAAAGGAAATCCAAGAAAAGTTGGTGGAGGTGGTGTTTTTAGAAATAGTGAAGGTAAAATTCTCCTCACTTATTCAGAATCATATGGAACTTCAACTAACAACTATGTAGAGGCTAGGGCACTTCTTAGAGGGATTAAAATTACAATAGAAAAAGGATGGAAATATATTTCAATTGAGGGGGACTCAAAAATTATCATCAATGCTATTAACAAAAATGGATGTGGAGATTGGATTAAAAATAATATTATTATTGATGTTCATCATCTATTACTAGAGGCAATATCCTGGTAGTGTGAGCATATTTATAGAGAAGGAAATTAGGTAGCAGATAAATTAGCGAATTATGGTGTTGATCTTCATCTTGGTGAAATTCAAATTTTAGAAGGCAACTGGCCAAGTGAGATTTTATGTCTTAATCAAAATGATGTCAAGGAGCTGATTGTGGAAACATAACACTTTAAGAGAAAAAATAAATGAAAAATTTATGGGGAATGTAAGTATGCTGCAACAAATGTAATATTTTGGTATTTTGATGGGAGTGGGCCCCAATAGAAGGAACATATAACTTATTAAAAAAACAAAGCACATAAAGGAGAAGAAAGAAAATTTAATAATTAGTTAAATTTAATTTTTTATATAAGTATTATTAAAAAGTATATATAAAATATGGATTATAATATGTATTTAGTAGCTTCAAGAAAAGAGGGAGTAATTATCTTAAAACTTGATGAATAAAGCCTATTATAGGGTTAAGTGGGATTTTATTTTTGTAGTATTAGAAAAGTTTAGATTTGAGAAGAAATTGGTCAAATGGATTAAAGATTGTATGTCTACAATATCATATTTAGTGTTGTTCAATGGGTTAGTAACATAATCATTTAAAGCCAAGAGAGTGTTGGTCAATGGGTTAGTAACATAATCATTTAAAGCCAAGAGAGGCCTTAGATAGAGAGATTATTTATCGCCTTATATGTTCATTATTATGGAAAAGATATTGGGTAGGAATTTGAAGAAGGCTAACAAATATGGGCTAATAAGTGGAATTGAGGCTTGTAATAACATCGACAACATCACCTACGAACAATTTGTAGATGATATAGTCCTTTTTGGGAGGGTTGGTATAATGACCCAAATTTTTGACCATCTAAGAGAGAGAATATATATATTTAGAACTCATTAGAGATATATATCACCCCACCTTATATAAGTTATTTTATGAAGTTGTCTAAGACATAAAGTCTTATGATTTAAGTTGTCCATATCATCTTCGCAATGAGTCAACTTATCTCCTTTCTTAATTTATCAAAAGGATACGCCCATCCCTACACCATGCATAAGTCTGTCTATGTAGGTGTACTAAGTGTAATGCAAATAAGCTATCTATCTCATATCCATGATGAGCTAACTTAAGCTATATGTCTCATCTCAATGATGAGCTAATTTAAGTTATCTGTATCATCTCCATGATGAGCTAACTTAAGTTATCTGTCTCTGTTAGATTTTTATGATTTATATTAAAGGAAATGCAACCACAAGATGTAAAATGAGCAAGCTATGATAAGTATATGATAATGACACTATAATATGCAAGAAAACTATAAGATAAACTTATGCAATAACTCAAAAATAGGCCATTAATTTATGCTCACAAAAATAGTACAATGTATTTTAATAGAGGACATAAACACTCCATAATTTCAAAGAAATAACTACATTGTACTCTAACTACAAATCACTATAGTAACTTCCTCTCTCTCTCTCTCTCTCTCTCTCTCTCTCTCTCTCTCTCTCTCTCTCTATACATTTAAGGCATATATATAGGAATATTTGTGCCTTGGCCTTTACTCTACCCATGACTCTTCATCTAGCTATCCTATGACTCATGTACATGTGGACTACATGCACATTTACATGATTGCACATTCTAACACTTGTGCATTTATTACTAGCTTTAAGTAACTACTAAAACCCTAATCTAATATAAACTCTTTAATCTAGAAATGTACCAAAGGTGGTACGTTGACATGTACCAAATAATGTAATATACTCTAACAGCCCCTTGTATTACATTATTTGGGTATTGAAGACTTTATGTTATTTGTCTTGGTTCTATAATTTGAGCTCTTCTTCATTTTCTTTCCTGACTATATCCTGACCAAGTAGATAATTAGTATCTTTATAAAATACTATCTTTGTTGAGAGGGATTTAATTTCATGTTCATCTATAGGTTCTTCCAATTCTTGAATTTCTTGAATCTCTTGAATCTCTTAAACCAAATGAACTTTTTGTTTCCCTTATCTATATTGCAATTGAGGATAATTGTATTGATTTTGAGAAGTATGTGGATGCTAAAATTGTTGCTGATATGGACTATATTGATTATGATATTATATTGGTTGGAATGGTTTGTTTGGTTGGCTTCCATAGTTTGTTTGATTCCCTTGATACTGATTTCTAGGATTGAATTTGCAGTAGTTGGTAATATGTCCTTTCTTCTTGCAGACTTGACAATATTTGTTACTCCATGGTCTTCATAATTTTGAGTATGAGGCAACATTTCCCTATGGATTATCTTTTGAAACTAATGCATTGCTAGTCATTTCATCTTTAGTTGTATTTTCTACCTCATATTCTTGAAGGATATTGACTAACTCATCAAAAAATGTATATTTACTTAGGATTTGCAAAGATGTAACTAAGTGCTTGTAGCTATCTAAAAGTGCTCTCAGAGTTACTTGAACAAGAAACTTATCTTCAACCTTTTCTGCTAAGGTTAACAATTTCCTTTTATGTCCGCTACTTTCCTTAGGAATAGTTTTATACTTTCACCACTATTCACTTTTAGAGAATGTAATTGAGTTTGAATATTTAAGATAGTGGCTTTATTCTTCCCTTAAAATATTTTGGCTAAGGTTTTCCAAGCTTCTGTAGATGCTCCTGTTGAACTAATGTAGGGTCAAATTTTATCTGTAATGGGAAAATTTATTATCATTAAAGTTTTTGCTTCATTTTCTTCAAACTTTTGTATCACTATCACTTGAATTAGGTTTATATTTTTTTCCCTTGACTATATCCCAAAGTTTTTCAACTATCAAAATTACCCTAAATTTTTTTCTCCTTAAAGAGTAATATGGACCTTTAAGTAATTGGGATTAAGTGAGAATGAATTTATTTGTTGTCATTATGATGTTTGTGGAGTACCTTATGTCTCTCTAGCTTAGGATATGTGAACTAACTTGATAAAACCTTATCAAATTTTGGATTTTGTAGTATCCCTTATATCTCTTAAGTGATTATTTGCAAATATTAAGATATTATAATTTCAAGCAATGTAATTTGAAAAAGCTCTTACTAATATAAAACCCCTATCTTTAATTGGCTTTCTAAACATTAATACTCTATCTAAGGTTTTAGCTCCTTATTTCTCCTATAAATTAATACTCTATCTAAACCCCTCTTACTAATATATTATAATTTCAAGTAATGTAATTTGAAAAAGCTCTTACTAATATAAAACCCCTCTCTTTAATTGGCTTTCTAAACATTACTACTCTATCTAAGGTTTTAGCTCCTTATTTCTCCTATCAATTAATTAACTAACCTTAGAGATTAAATTACCTTATATCTCCTTTGTGTTATAGAAAACAATTATTAAAGTAATGCACTTATACCTCTTAATAATACCTTGTGTACTGATTGAATTAGATATTGATTGCACTTTCAAACATTGAGCACTATATCTTCACCGACCTATGAGGTATGATGCTTAGGATTTATTGAACATCGTTATTTTGTGAACTTAGACTATAACATCCTCTTCGTTAATGCTATTTGACTTGAGTATGCAATAGTCTTCATGCTCTTATTTGAACCAAGATTTTTAATAGACTTTACCTACCTTTGAAACGTATGCCAAATGGCATATACGTTACCTTTGAGCCTGTAACTCCTTGCTAGGTGGTGTTGGTAAATGAGACACGTTATATGATGCTAAAATTGGTAGCATGGGTGTTATCTTAACCTGAGCATGTTGAGTAATGAGAACTAATATTTATCAGTTTAATCTTAGCATTACTTGGGTGCTTATTTCCTTTGCAAGCATCATAAAATGAAGATGTTATAAAGTATTCACAGACACTCTTGTTGTCCTTCTCCCTCGTACCAAGTGGCACGAGATTCCTTCACTCAAGGTGGCAAGTGGAAGCTATCTCACTTCCATGTAGCTACGCTCTCAAGTCCCTTATTTTTTCAATGCTCTTGCCAAATATTTGCTAATTGTTCTTCGCTTAGCTTTCTCTAGTGAATGGTGGCGCTCTCCAATGCAGTGGTTCCAAGGTGTTTCAACACTGTTGCTACTCTTCCAAGATCATCATGATGTTTGCTTGGGTAATAAGCCTCTTTTTTTACACCTTATTTTTTTCATATTATATTTTGTTGTTCTCCTTGCTAGTGATACGTTAAACTTGCCTTGCTAATGTAGTTATGTTTCCCAACTTGGTCTCCTTTATGTTGTAGGTTGTTATTGCATTGCAAATGATTCTTTCATGAGATCGATTACACTAAACCTGATGTCTTTAGACACCTTGAAAACTCTATTGATGAGCCCTTAGTTGGCTATCTTCGTCTACTTCGATGTTTGCTCCTCAACCTCAATGATATGGTCGCTCGTTGACTATTATATGCTTACTGTTGTAGTGTCTTAAGACACTCTAGTTTTATCCTCCTTTGCTACTTTGGACAAGATAAGCATTGTACAAATATATGTTGTAAATAATTAATTTAAACCAAAATTTTGAGACCTTAAGTCTCCTTTTGAAGCTATATTGCTTCCTTGATATGGCGGCTTCTTACCTTACTCCTTGAGGGCCAATAGTGTTTTAATGGTGCCTTCCTTACTAGACAACACTCTCCTCTATTTATTTTGCTTGAATAACTTTGCAATAATAATTCCAAGATTTTTAATCAAGAAACTAATATGCCTTTATGGATGGCATAACTTTACACTTTAGAAAATGCAATCTATACTCTTAGAGTAGTGTCTTCTTTGCTTTCAATAGAAGGTAGGATGTTGATATTTTTATTTCTTTTGAAATATATCTAATTCACCTTTCTTATGTGTAGGTTTTAATCCTTAAATAAACTAACTTCCAACTTCCTTGAAGAATTTAAACTTGAAACTTACTCCCTTGCAACTTTGAACTCTAATGTGGTGCTTAATGAAACTTAATAATAAGATGAATCCAAAATTTCAAATAATGAACCTTTTGCACCAAAGTTGCATACCTTTATAAATCTGTAGATGAAGGATATATTGCTGGTTTGAATCACCTAATTACTATCCTGTATTATATTAAATCACAACTCTTTCTTGTTGTCTAGAACAACTTTTTAACTCACCAATTTGCAGCTTTGAAACTCCTTCTAACTTGCTATCCAAAAATGTATTTTGGTGGCTTTAACTCTCCTTCAGGATGCACCTTGAAAGTCTAAAACTTAGCAACTATTAATGCTGCCCAAATTTCTACTTTCTTACTATCCTCAAATCTAAAATTTTAGATTGCAAAGCAGTCAATTTCCCATCTGAAGTGTTGTCCTTGAATCTCAAAAATTTGGTAGAAAACTCCTCCAAATCATAACTAGGATTTTCCTTCAAGAAACTCTCATTTTTTTGCTGTAAAACCAACAATATCCTTTCTTAAAAATAGCCTTCAATGGTAATATCCAAATCTCCTAGATTTGGTGGCTTCTTCTAACTCCTTTCTTTCAGCCTCCTTATCAAATTTTGACTTCAACCTTGGTCTCTCTAGTGGTCTTCTTCTCAAGAATCTGAATGTCTTGAGGTCTTCACTATTCTCCTCCAAAATTTGGCAAACTCCTTTCCAAATCCTGCTCTTTTTGGGATTGTTGTCGGATGGTGACAATTATCCCAAAAAATCCTTTATTAGGAACTCCTTCCTACTAGTAAATTTCTCCAATGAGTTCTCCTCGAAATCTCCTTCAATGGGGCTTTCCTAGCCTTCTCCTTATTTCTCCTTCCAAGACTTCCTTAAGACCTCTTCTCTAAGGTCTTCAAATTTTTGTAGCTTCTCTAGTCTTTTCAACAAGATATTTTCCTGGATCTCTTCAATCTTCACCTCTGGAAGTTTTGTTAATGAGATCTCCTCACAAATATCTAAAATCTATTGCTTACGAAATTTGTAACATGACCTTTGCTAGTCCTTCTCTATCTTTAATATTCCAAAACTAGAAGTTCTTAAATGGTACCTCTTATGGATCTCTTCAGCTTCTTGAATTGTTGCCTTCTATTTCTTCAATCTGCAATCTACAGTCTTCAATATTTGATGGAGATCTCCAATCTCCAATCTTCTCCTAGAATATTTTCTAGAGTCTCTTCTTCCTTCAATATGCAATAAGGCTCCTTTGGCCTTTTCCTCTTCTGCACTCTGCAGGTCTACAACTCTTGCAATGGGACCTTTTCCTTAGGCCTCCAAATATTCAATCTCCAACTTGTTACTTTAGGTACTGGGTTGATTCCAAAGAAGATATTCTTCCTAGATCTTTGTAGGAAGCTTCCCAACTTTCTTTGAATCAAATTTTTCTGAAACAAAGTATTAAAAACTATAATAGAGAAAACTTTAAATCTAAAGATTATGAGTCTTCACTAGTTGATTTTTCAAACTAGTGAAATCAATGTTGAGTCCTAGTCTTCACGAGTTTTTTGCAACTTTGTGAAAATACTCCAACGAAATGTATTTTTAGAAATTCTAAAAATGAGATTTCCTATCTCCTCTCAATCTCTCTTGTGGCTCTCCCTATTTCCTGTTGATATACCATGTGCTCTGATACCACTATTAACTTTTGATAATTTATATCAAAGGAAATGCAACCACAAGATGTAAAATGAGCAAGCTATGATAATTATATGATAATGGCACAATAATATACAATAATACTATAAGATAAACTTCTATAATAACTTAGAAATATTTCATTAATGGATTCTCTTAAACATAGTACAATGTATTATAATGGAGGACATGAACACTCTATAATTTCAATGAAAGAACTACATTGTACTCTAACTACAAATAACTATAGTAACTTCTCTCTCTCTCTCTCTCTCTCCCTCTCTATACATCAAAGGTATATATATATATATATAGGATGATATGTGCCTTGGACTTTACTCTACCCATGAATCTTTATATACCTATCCTATGACTCATGTACATGTGGACTACATGCACATTTACATCATTGCACATTCTAACACTTGTGCATTTATTACTAGCTTGAAGTAACTACTCAAACCTTAATCTAAGATAAACTCTTAATCTAGAAAGGTACCCAAGGTGGTACTAACAACCCATGTATACTCCTCGATTTTTAGCAGTAATAATTGCTTTGTGAGTTAAGATCCATATAAAATGATCAATTTTTGGAATGGATCTTACACTTCATAATTGTTTCCAAAACCTGTTGTTTGGAATTATGTGACTCTATTTATCAACTAATAGCTAGTTGTATCATTGTTTGACATGACATTTTCTATACCTCTTTACAATTGAGTAATTTGATTTTTATATTACCAAATTATTTTCTCAAGGAGTATTGTCTCCATAATATAGCCATAATAACATGACTCTTCAAGTAATTGACTATTTCTCTCCATATGACACCTTTGGCTTATCATCTCACCACTTGCATACTAGACTCTTCACTTTATTTCATGTACACTTTAGTTTATGACTTGCACACTTCTACACGACTCTTACACTTTTACATGCACTTCTAATCTAAGACACTTGTGCACATCCTCACATTACATATTTTTACTCTTACATACATGACACTTGTGCACATTCTCTCAATCTACACTTGCACTCTAACTTACATGACACTTATGCATTTCTTGCACATTGCACTCTTATATGACAGCATTTTATACACATTGACACTTACATAAAATGGAGAAAATAAATCACACATCTAAAATAAAAACTCATCCCTAATATATTACATATTTACAATTGTACCATAAAGTTACCATGGGGGTACATTAGCATGTACTAAATAATGTAATATTCCTCAACACATACTGACAACCCAAGTATACTCCTTAGATTTTCAGTAGTAAGAATTGCTTTGTGAGTTAAGATCCACATAAAATGATTATTTTTTGGAATGGATCTTACACTCCATAATTTTATCCAACACATGTTGTTTGGAATTATGTGACCCTATTTATCAGCCAATAGCCAGTTGTATCATTGTTTGACATGATATTTTTCTATCTTATTTATTGGTCTTCATATTTGGTCTAGTTAATATTTGAGACTAACATTTCTTTTTATTAACAACTTTGCATATTTTTTATATTCATTCTTCAAGTTTTCTGATTGAATCTCCCATTCCCTCCAATCCTTGATTTTGGATTTTGGCCATTCACTTTGAGACTTGTCAATTTAAAAAAAAATGAATCTTTTTCATACCTTTGATTATGAAGCAATGTCTTAGTTGGAGTATTTTTAGATATCCTCCTATTGGTGGTATGCCATTGATTGCATCTATCCATCACTTTTTTCCATGATTAGTGAGCCATGAACAACCTTTTCTAAAAAAGGATAATGTTGCACACAAATTTGACCATATAGTAGATCCTTGATTTGATGTCACATTGAATGTTAGTATATGTTCCAATGGTTTACCTCTAAGATACTTGTTCATCATGATCTTGCTCCATTGTGAGTTGCATTCCTTAATTAATATCCATATTAGTTTAGCTCCATACATCTTTGGCAATAAGAACAAATGTTTTATTCCTAATCCATCCCATTTTTTGGGTAAGCATACAATATCCCACTTAATCAAATAGAACTTCTTTATTTCTTGTTCTTTGGCACCTTTCCACGAAAATGTTCTTATTATCTTCTCAAAGTTCTTAATTACCCCTACTAATGCATGAATAGATGACATTAACTATATTAGGATGGTAGATAAAACTAATTTGATTAAAATCACTCTCCTAGCTAGATTCAACCATCTATGGGATCAAATATTGAATATCTATATTACTTTGTTGAGGATATTGTCCCATTGCTATTTAGCATGCTTGTGCGGGCTAATTGGCACCCCATATATACGAAGAATTCTTTGGATTTGCCTAGTTTGAAGCCAAAAATTTTGGCAAGTTTCTTCTTGAAAGATACTAAGCAATTATATGCATAAAGGATAGACTTACCACAATTAATAACAACTCTTGTTGCTATACAAATTTTGTTTGATATCTCTTACATATTCATGGCTTCCTTAATAAATGATTGTCCCATTAACATAGATTCATCTATAAAGTGTAGGTGGGTGGTGTTTACTACATTTGAAGTAATTTATGCTCCTTCAATCTATCCCTATATTTTGTATTGCTTGATAAGATAGCTCAATGCCTCAACAATGATGACATATAAATTTGGTCATATCAAGCAACCTTATCTTATGCCTCTCGAAGAGTTGAAAAATCAAATGGTCCTCCATTGACTAACATTGAAAATGTGCTAGAGTTGATGCAACCTTCCACCCATTTTACCCACTACTCATAGAACCCCATTTTGCAAAGGACCATTAAGAAAAATATCATGTTGAGTCTATCATAAGCCATAGAAAATTCAAGTTTGATCATAATTGTCCTTCTCCTCAATTTAACTATAGAGTGAATTGCTTCTTGCACAATAATGAATTCATCTAAATTTTGTCTTCATTAAATTGATCTTTCTTGCTCTTTAGATACGATCATAGGCAACCATTTTTGCAATCTACTAGCCATTATTTTTTAAATTACTTTATAGAAAAATTTTCATAGAGAAATAGGTATGAATCTATCAAACTTACTTGCCTTTCTCCTATTTTGGGATAAGTGCCAAGAATATCGAATTGATTGACTCTAAAATTTGTCCTATTGTTCTTGCTTATTCCACCATTTCTCTAACTATAATTTTTCATGCTCCTCTAAAAATATTGTCTGAAATCCATCTGGACTTGGAGCTTTATCTAGCTTAAATGAATACATTGTCTCTCTTAATTCTTCCATGTTGACTTCATTAGATGATTGTTTATTTTTTGTGTGACTATTTCTGGTATTAATTCAACCACTCTCTTTGGATTTATTCTCTATTAATGTTGCCATGTGATAGTGTGGTTTGAAAATAATTCCTCGTAGCATTTTGTATTTCAATATCCTCTACCATCTCCTCCCCATTATCTTGCTTGGTAAATGATATGCGGTTCTTCATTTTATATGCAATAAAGGCTTTATGGAAAAATAATTTGCATCCCCTTTCTATGCCCAAAGCACTCTTGCTCTTCACCTTAATAGACCACTCTTATCCTTCTCAATACTTTGCATTTGTGCAATCAACTTAGCTTCCTCATCTCTACTCAAATTTGTATCTATTCTATTTTGTGCCAATTTATCTATTTTTTCAATCTATTACATATTTCTTTCTTTTCAACTTTATATTTCATTATGCTTCTCTGCCATCCTTTAATTTTATTCTGGATATATTTTATTTTGCTATAGAATTTTAACATTGTTGTTCCTTCAACTTCAATATTATTTCACCATTTTTTAGCATTTTCTTGCAACTCCTCAAGTTCCATTAGTTGATTAAATTTGAATGACACATATTTTAGAGGTTTAAATTCCTATATCTTTAACAATATTGGTGCATAGTCTGATCTTGCTCTAGATAGTATAAAAGACCCCATTGTTACATTTATTCCTAAGATGGATTCATCTACTAAAAACCTATCTAATCTTTCTTGAATTAAGGTTGCTCCTCCTCTTCCATTTGACCATGTGAAAATACCATCTTTTGGAATGATATCTACCAAGTTCCTCTCTTCTATCATATCTGATACCATTCTTGAATTTTGGTTTAGACTCATAATTCTTCCTTTCTTCTCCTCTAATTTGAGAATTAAATCAAAATTTTCTCTTATTATCCATTTTTGAAGGCTATTTGATGATCCATCTTTCCATATTATTTGCTAGCATTCTTTTGCTAAGGATTAATGAGTGGGTCCATACACATTTGTAAGATGATATGTTTTCCTAGAACTCTGACATACCAATGATATTCATATCCAATATCCATATTTAACCACTTATATGAACTTCCATTTAATTATGTTCCATATTGTAGCAATACCTTGTCCCTAGCCTCTTGAGCCAAGACATTGACTCTAGTATATATTAGTATTCAATATTCCTTCCATAGTTGTCCATTTATTTTTTGCTAACTTAATATCCTAAAGAAAAATTATATTAGGATCGGATTCTTGAATCTTTCCCTTATGGTTCTTTTTGTTGAGGTAGAACCCATACCTATTATATTCCAAGAGAATATAGTCATTTTCTTGGGCTGCACAATCCAACCTTATTACTTTTTCCTCCCTGTTCACTTGGGGGATTTAATTATGCAATCTTATCCTCTATACTGATTTGTTTTTGAGACACCTCCTAAATGGCGTTTTGCAAATATGTTTGCAATGCCTCTGACCTTGTGGGTCTTCCTACCTTCTTCTTGGTACTTATCCCACAATCTACTTGTGATTCTATTTGACTTAGGGATAGTATACCATCCTACATTGTAACCTCATCTTCCATTTTTCACCACTTGTTCCTTGTTCTTTTTCTTGAATTTTTGCTTTTTCCTCTTATTCTTTTTTAACTTCCTCAATCAGTTCAAATTCCTCATTGTTCGTTTCTGAATTCTTTTCCCTCATAATTTCTTGTGGGTTTTCCTTCTCCAAGGCCTCAAATTGATTTTTCATTGATGTCTCTTTTGTTGTTGGTACCCACTTTCCTTTAATTTACTTTTCTTTGATACATTCATAAATCCTTCAATATCATTATCATTATCATTACCTTGTTCCTTCGATACTTTTCTTGCTTTGCTTAAGCAATTATGATGAGGGCATCACGTTCCTAGGTTAGATTAATTTCTTCCTAGGTTATATGATTTGTTAATAAATGCTAGTGAGTCTCTTTCTCATGTGGGGCTTAGTTGTTAGCTAGTTGTTAGCAATTAGTTAGTGCGTCGTTAGTTTTGTTAGCACCTTGTTTGGGTTGCCTTCCTATTTGTGCTCCTACGCGCTTTAGGAATGTTGTTACGCAATTTAAGCATATGGTTATTGTAATTTGGGCAATAAGGACCTATTTAGACCTTAGTTTATGAATTAATTCTCGGTTGGTTTTTGGAACTTCTTATTTGGTATCATCGTTCCATTTGGCTTTTCTGGACTATTTGGTTATTGACATTTCAATTTGGAAATTCATCTTTCCATTTGGCTTATGCCATTTGGCTTTTTTGGACTCCGTCTGATTTTGCAATTTTTGCCACTCCCAAATTTTTGGTGGGTAAAGTTCGGGCAGCAATTTTAATAATTTAGCGATGGGTGTTCATAGCATTTCCTGGAAGCAAACTTTTGTCAACGGATTTCATCTCTTAAAATTAGTTTTACACCTTTTTAGGGGCACGAACGGTCACAAACCATATAGTAAGTGAATTTGGATTGCAAGTCGATCAAGCAGTTTGATGGACGGCTGAAGGTGACACAATATCGACGGGCTAAGTGATCACTAGGTGGTCAAGAAAGTGGCAAGGAAGACACTCTGACGCATGGTGGACTGTGGAACTCACTACGTGATGAACATATTTGACACAACAAGGTTTGGACTAATAGACGTGGACATGTGATGGGGCATCAAATTCTACCTAGGGTATATTGCTAAATAATCCTAGGTTATTTCTTATTTGCTAATAATTTTGTGAGTTGTCCTCACATTGGCGTAGCTTATGTCATTATTTCTTGTTAGCATTGTTATTGGCATATATTAGGTTTACGCCTTCCTATTTCTCCTCCTACGAGAAAGGGGTGTATTGTTTGGAATGCCTTCCTATTTCTCCTCTTGCGATATTTAGGCACTTGGTTTGTATTTGGCACTAAGCACGCTTGTTAATATTAAATTTTTAGCTTGATTTATATTTTAAATTGAGCTCTTTAAGACTCATTTTGAGCTTTATCATTGGTATCAGAGCCTTGTGGCTCCTGACCTATGAGGCTGCCCTTTCTTCATTGCAATTGTGCAAATATTACTAACGCTTTTGGCAAAAATTGTCGTCGAATTTGCAACAACATTTTATTTGCAAATATTAACGATGATTTTTGTTTTAGCAAAATTTGATTTGCAAGTTTCTGTCGATAAATCTTGCAAATTAGTTGCTACAAAAAAATGAGCTATCAAACAGTGTTGCTGGTTTGTTTCGGCACACTGATTATTGTTAATAAATTATTGTTGTTCCTCCATTGACCCTACCTTGTACAAATCTCCCCACCTTTGGCACTGCAGACGATTAATTCTTGCCCATTGGTCGACAGTCGCCGACGACAGGAGGTCGTCATCCCGACCGTCGGCGTGAGAGAGCCTTGGCTCACACTTTCGTGTCAAACTTGGTCTCGATAGGAGTCCTGATGCACTCGGTACCTTCTGTGCATCAATCACGAATTAGAGGAATAAAAAAAATTGTCTGCCTCGTGCAGACCGATCTGACACTTTTTTCAGATCTGTTGCATTCTGACGCTGCCAGTTCCACCTCCATTATTGCATTTACAACTGACATCTCTGTCATAATGATAGAAGGATTTTCTTTTTCCCCTACGATCTGACACAACAAATTTGAGGCATATTGGAGTCGTGCTAATTGGCTTTGGCTGTCGATCGCGAAGGCGACACTTTGCCCAATCACAGACGCAAAGTGGGCTCTGCTCGCGGGATGAAAGTGGTTTTCTATGACCATCCTCGATAGGTGTTTTTCGCAAGTGTCGAGTTGCACAATGATCGCCCTCCACAGGTGTGTTCGGGGTTTACGAATTTGTTCTACATTTTTGAGCTCCGTCTCACTGTGCTCTGCAATCCCTTCCATGCATCATTGATGCAGCTGCCACGAAAAATCCGACCATCGACAGTGATAAATGAAATATTTATGCTCTTTTACTAAGGATGTTCTGCCTAATCGACTCGTCGTCACCCTACGTGCCACGCTATGTGCGCATAGATTTATGGTTGCCATTCATTACCACATGGCATTTGGTGGTCATAGTTGGCGGTTAAATTCTGCACACTGTATATCTTGAGTGGTCGTGCATGGAATTCTGCAGACCGCGGATCATATAAAAATTTTGCACACTGCCTCTCGTCTACCAAATAATCCCTCTACCGATACCGTGTGTGAGACAATGATTTGCGCCTGACTTCGAACCACGTGGCATTATTTTCAGCGATTTTTACTAGACACATTATCCCACATTCTGTGGGTAAAGGCTTTTTTGACCTTCATAATGGCGATCGTGTCCTTTGTTTACTAGCCAACGCGCGTGATGGCTATGCACGTGCTGGCTATAGTGGCCGTGGAACCTCCTACGTGTCACTGCCTATGAAGACCGTTGCAAAAATTTTAACGGTGTTCAATCGATGCTTGACCAATACGTGTGCTCATCGTGTTGACCGTTTTGGCAACGATATGGGTGATTTGACATGCTTGATGTTTTGATCAATCATTGGTGTGCTGACAAGGATTTTGCTGTCGCTTTACCACCACAATTGAAGTTGTTGATCAAGCGCTTTAAGCTCGATGACAAAAATTCATTGACTGCAAACAAGTTGACCCTGTGTGCCTTGTTGACCCTGTGCACCTTTGATCGGTTGATGGACCATCCATTTTGGGTGACGATCAATTTTATGAGCCGTCGCGAGCTATAATGGGTCTTGTATTTTGCTGCTAGATAGTTTACTGTTTTTCACAGTTTTGGAGGATCAATAGTTTTGCAAGTATAGGGTTGCATATAGTCGTTGGAAAGCTCTTTTCGAGCTGGTTTCAACTCGATTATTATTTTAATAACTAGTTCCTTATTATTGAGAACATGTGGATTCCTACGAGGTAATCATTGTAAAAAGCAATATTGTATTGCTTAAGTGCTTGAAATTCATAGCACAGTTGTAAAATTGTAGAAAGCCTTATTGACTTCTAAAGTGCTTGAAAACCATATCATATTGTAATTGCCCTATGATGCAACGATTGCAAGCCTTTATGGCTTCTAAAGTGCTTGAAAACCATATCACATTGTAATTGCCCTATGCGGAAAATATTGAAAGCCTTGATGGCTTCTTGAAATGCTTGAAAACCATAGCATACTGTATTGCCTACGAGGCAAATATTGAAGACCTTTTCGGCTTCAATGAGTGCTTGAAACTCATAGCACCATTATGACCTTTCAGAAAACATGTTTCTGCAGGTATTTGAGGAGTTAAATTCTCCTCCCATTTTGGGATTTCCAACTTTGGTGGATTTGTATGGAGTGCATTTTGATGGTACCCGACACTATCATTTTTCTGTAGATCACTTTATCCCACATGGACTTTATTGTACTCATTTATTTGAGACAATATGATAGCCTTTTTGGCTTGCACCAACAAACATAAGGCTACTCCATTGGTAGATGATATGACAAGGCTACCTACTATGGTTAGTCTCATGGCCTTCAGGAGCTTTGTCCTTTTTAGGTGGTCATTCATCCTCCTTCATCAAGACTCCTACTGTTGTTTTTTCTACACCTACTGTTGTTCCACCTCGAGCACTACAGCGACCTCCTTACGAGTTGATCGGATCAGGCTCCTTAGCTGTTAGAATTTCCTATCTCATAATTACATCGCTCCATTTGGCTTAGCGGTTAGAATTTCCTCTCACAAAATTACATCGCTCCATTTGGCTTTTGTGCCACTTGGCTATTGTGGACTCCGACTGGTTTTCTCACAAGTTCCAGGTTTTTAGCAGTATATGTAGCTCCAACAGCAAATTTTTACTCCTTGTATTTTCTTGGCATTGCAGTCCTCTCGACGTTGTATCTCTACACCGACATCCCAGGGTATCCAGGATGATTTTTCATCCGATTATGAGCCCTCTTTGTAGCGATTGGTGACTCACCCTTCCACTCTTACTGTGTACGCATTGGAGTCCAATGCTACTTGAGTGGGGAGGTATGATGACGACATCAGATTCTACCTAGGATATATTGCCAAATAATCCTAGGTTATTTCTTATTTGCTAATAATTTTGTGAGTTGTCCTCACGTTGGCTTAGCTTATGTCATTATTTCTTGTTAGCATTGTTGTTAACATTGTTATTGGCATATATTAGGTTTACACCTCCCTATTTCTCCTCCTACGAGAAATGGGTGTATTGTTTGGAATGCCTTCCTATTTCTCCTCTTGCGAGATTTAGGCACTTGGTTTGTATTTGGCACCTTAGTGCCTATTTAAGCACACTTGTTAATATTAATTTTTTATCTTGATTTGTATTTTAAATTGAGCTCTTTAAGGCTCATTTTGAGCTTTATCAACATGTGAAGGATGACACAAACCGAATGGATAAAGTGGTGGGTGATAAAGAAAGGCTTAGCGGAGGGCCAACCACTGAGAGGTGGTCGTAAACCTATGTGAGCGTTTCATATTTTAAACCACAATATTTTCCCTATGTCCCACATGTGGGACTAATAACTGGTTCATCTTTCGCTCTCTGCTCAAGTGATTTGTGCGAGACCATCTACCCTTGGCAATATTGGAGTGCTTTATCGAGACTGTAAAGTGTGATCACCAGTAGGTTCATCAGTGGGACTTTCGTAGCAAGCATATGCATTGGCAATCTTTGCCATCCGAAAGAGCTACTTGTATTTGCAAACTAAGTTGCATTGCTACCAAGCTGATGCACGCCATCAACATCCGATTGATGTTTCCTGAACTTGGCACCTGTGTGTGTCATGGAGGGGCATTCAAAGGTCTTGGAGTGAGTTATAGTCTTGTTGGTGAAGTCCGAGTTACTCAGGCAACACACAAACAAATTTATTACAAATATTTGTAGTTTCATCTATTTGCAGGTGGATTTTTTGACCAACAACATTGTGCTTTGTCAACCTATTTTCTGCTTCTAACGTATCTGGATCATTATAGTGACATCAGATCCACTTCAAAAATTGGTAAACATATCTTATCTTCCCTGACAAAGACAGAGTTCCAGGCAGACTCCTGATGGGAAACTTATAGTGTTGCAAGTTTTGTTTTGTGGGCCATTAATCCCACATTCACACTGCGAGGAAAGTACCTCTATTTTTAGTACATTAAGGCCCAATATAACTTTCGACCACCATGCGATGGTTGGGATCCCGCTCTGCGGTTGCTGTGTCAGTTGAAGACGTGTGTGCGCGAAGGATTGCCTAGTTATCTTTTGACTGTTGAATTGCTTTGACTGCGCGGTGGCCAACGCTAGCACCGTTTGTTTCATTGATCGATTTTTAACCGTTCGCCTATACCTTTCATAAGGTATAAATTTTTTTTAATTAAAATTATCTTTAAAAAAAATTGCATTAAAAGTTTTGTAATTTTTCTAGCAAAGATTTGTTTTGCTTAGACAAAGGTTGTGATCCTTATTGTAAAAGCCTATAGAGCTCAAATTTTTGTTTTTCACAATTTGCAATTCACTGGCATTGCAAAAAATGTTTGAAATTGCGTAAGAGGCAATAAATTGTAAGTCTTTTAAGGTTTATTTTAAAGTGCTTGAAACTCATAGCACCCTTGTGATTTCCCTACGAGGCAAATTTTATCTCTTTTTTAGAAGAGCTTTTGTAGCCCTCATAGCTTACACCACGGGTCAGATGGCTACTAATTTGGCGAATCAAGTGACCGTCATAAATGTAGTTGTCAACAACTTGGCTAACAAGGTTCTTAACCTCTCTTAGTCCAACTCATGAACCTCGACCTCAAATAAAATGTGAGGTTAGTATTTATAATGGCTCTCGAGATCCCAACATTTTCAATAGTTGGATTCTCAACATAGATACCTAGTTCACCTACAAAAAAATTAAAAAATATGACCAAGTTGCTTTTGCAAAACTGGAACTTTCTAGCATTGCTAAGGTTTTGGTACAAGACCATCAAAGCACTTAGGATCCCATTGACACTTGGGATGATTTGGTCAAAGCATTGAAGGATACATTCTATCCTTCCAATTTTGCTGAAGATCTTGACTTCCAATGACTTCGTTTGAGGCAAGGACACAACATGAGTGTTCAAGATTACATTGGCAAGTTGAACAAATTGCGGATTCTCAAGGAATCCTAGATCCCACTCCAAAACTTATCAATAAGTTTAAGAGTGGTTTGCAAGATCAACTCTTTAGAGAGTTAAAATATACACCTTGTGCCACTTTGAATGAAGTGTATAATAAGGCACAACTTGAGGAAGAGAAAATTGCTACGAAGTCAGGTGCCTCCTCCAAGGCACCCAAAATAGGGCCACCATAATAACAACAGTCTGAAAAGGTTCCATCAACTCCTTCTTTTTCTTCCTCTTCTTCTAATGGAAAAAAGTTTTGTAATTATTGTAAGAAACGAGGACACATCGAGGATGAATGCTTCATAAAGAAGAAAAATTGCTTGCACAACCTCAAAAGGAAACCCCACAAGATGGGTCCATTAAGTCTACATGAGAGGATATGGTGTATCACCACCTTACGGGTAAATAAAATGATAGTCATGTGACTCTCATGCATCGACAACAACACAGAGAAAGTATGTTCTTCACAAGAGCACATCTTCTCCACAAATTTTTTGTGAGTTGCATTATCGATAATGGATCCACGACCAATCTCATTGCTCAATCCATAGTTGATCGACTCAAATTTCCAGTCAAACCCCATCCTTCCCCATATTCACTTGGTTGGAAGGATGAGGGAATTGCCTCTGCAATCATAAAATGTTGTACTTTGTCGTTTGCCCTTGGTCCACACTATGTGGATCGAGTCACCTGTGATGTGACTCCCATGGAATTGTGTGGAATGATTTGTGATGCCCTCATCAAATTATGGACATAATGTCCATATTCATGATAGTGGGTGCATTTAAATGCGGTATGCTCATAATATAGCTCTTACTTCCATACTTGACCTTGTAGTTCAATTTCAATATGCTATGGTAAGCCTTCCATTATAACCATCTCCACACATATTCTGGCATATGTGGTTAACTTTCATTGTTTTGTCATCTCAATTGTTTTAATGAACCATCCTAAAGAGTCTCCTATTGCTTTAAAAGATTCTTCTTGGCAAAATTGATATGAGAAAAAAAGCATCGTAACCCATATTAGAATGGAGTTCGAAATTTCTTCCCTTGGGTCAAATTATCATCCTAGTATTGCGCAAACAATCAACTTATGACCATGAACCAGGGACCTCTCTCAAAAATCATTTTCTTGTCTTTAGGATTGTTAAATGTTTTTAAAAAAAAATCTCTTTTGGTTCTTACAAGATTAATGGGAGCCAACTATTTTTAACCTAAGGTTCAATACCCTGGGGAGATGGTCATAGGTTGAAGAACCAAAATATCAATCCACATTCAACCAACATGTGTTATAATCCTCTATGAGGTTTAGTTCATCAAAATTTACCTTTGACATTTGTTTTTTGCTTTTTACAAATTCATCTTTTTTAAGGAAAGAATAAATATTCATTTTTCTCTTCCTAGATTCAACCATTGCTTGTATTATTTCAGCATGTGTACATTTTAGATCAACCCCTAAAAATGAAGATCCCTAGATAGCCATTTTAGAAAACCTAAATTATTTATATTTTAACTGTTTTATCTTCTTCATTTTATGAAGATCCCTAGATAGCCATTTTGAAAAACCTAAATTATTTATATTTTACCTGTTTTATCTTCTTCATCTTCATTTTTTTACTGTTTGATGCTCACAAGCCTCCTTTGACATATTTTGATTGTTATAATTTAACAATTTTTCCAACTATTCCCTAATTCCATTACACTCTAATATTTGTCTTCCCTCCTTTCTTCTTCGTAAATCTTCCATTTGATAATTTATTAAATGAAGTTCCTTATAATTTTTTCCTTTAATAATTTTATTAAATAAAGTTTCTTATAATTTTTTCCCCTGCAGATTGAAATTTCATTATTATTGTTGAAGTGTTCTATAGCATATCTTATTACTATATACACATTTATCTAGTTGAATCTAATTACTACTGCAATATACTATTTTATAATTTACAATAATTTATAGACGGTGTAAAACCCCTTGATCGCCCACAAAGGATTTTTCCCTTTAAAAAATAAAATAAAATAATTTATATTATTAATCAAATTAAAAAAAAATACAAAGTTTTTTATTTTTAATATTAATCAAATTAAAAAAAATACAATGTTTTTTATTTTTAATCTAACTCACATAAATTTGGATCTCTTTGATAAAAACTCAAATACATACTAATACAATACAATATCCCAACAATATGGAAAACAAACATTAAAGTTAAATATTGCGAATAAGATATAATCATCATACCATAAACCTTCAATTCTGATATTAAATCCAATATACATAAGACAAAGTAATTCACTGAGATGATCCGTTAGGATAGCAAACGCCAGAACGATCACATTTAAGGGGGAAAATAAATATATGTTTTTTATGCTATACACACTTGGGGATAATATGCTTCACAAACGAGTGGACACCATTATCTTTCTCTACTTGGCAGCCTGCGTGGCGGCAAATCTAGCTCTCATCCTGCCCACAAACTCTAGCAGCTTCTCCTTATCCGGCATCACCTCCTTCACGCCCTCCGTTTTGGTGAAGCGATCCTTCCACGCGCTCAACAACGGCATCTTCTCTTTCTCCATTAACTTCACATTCGTCGCCTGCTGAATCACCATGATCCATGATACCATCGACCCCAGTGCTATGTCCACAAGCCCAATGTGCTCACCGCCGAAGAATGGCTTCCCTTCAAATGTGGTCCGCAGAGCGTCCTCCATTAACATCAAATTTGCCACCGCCTCTTCCGCCGCCTTCTGCTGCTCCTCCCCTTGCCCGGCAAATACTCCTTTAACAGGCCCAAAAACCTGTATTCGTATATAAAATAGTTTTTAATCTCAACCAGATCATAGATCATATAATAACCCTAATCAACCCCACCCATCAACCCCACCCATCGGATTGAAGTTTATTTTGATAAAAGAATAAAAGAAAAGACAATAGAACTGTGAAGTTACCTTATCGTCCGCAAAGGCAGTCCAGAAACGGGCTAGAGCTCTGTCATACGGATCTTTGGGCATGAGATCGACTGTAGCAGATGTCCATGTCTCGTTGATGTACTGGACAATTATCATGGACTCGCAAATGGGCTTCCCATCGTGGATGAGCACGGGGATCTTCTTGTACACGGGGTTCGATTGCAGAAGTAGCTGGCTCTTGTTTTGCATGTTTTCTTCGATGAATTCGTAGGAGATTCCTTTCAGATTCAGCGCTATACGGACCCTCGCTACAAATGGACTGAGAGTGGCTCCCAGCAGCTTTACTTCTCCTTGGCCTTCCATGATAACTGTCTTGCAGATTGCTCAGATCCGAATCTTTCTATTCTGGAGTTGTATTCTCGGTGCCAGGAATTTATAGGATGCGGGGTATCGGTGGAGACTGGAAGCGGGCAAGGCAAGGCAAGGTGTGTGAACGCAGACAGTCGAAGGGCCGCCGACTGGATTTGTGGCCACATATTTTTCCAATTGAATTTAGACCATAACCTTTAATTTATTGGACCTATGTAGAAGGTGTAGCATTCAAGCAAGTCGCCTAGAAATATCCCTCGTCAACAATACCTTTCAATAGGTTTTGAATTCTAGAAACTACAAGACGATCTGAGTTCAATCTCAACCACGTGCTGTATAAAAAATATTTACTCAAAAAACAACCGCATTTATCCGCGGCCTTATGTTGATCAATCTTACAATGTTGAAACCATGGAAGAGTGGTGCACAAAGGTAGCCGGGAACAGCCACATTTATCCGCGGCCTTATGTTGATCAATTTTCCAATGTTGAAACCATGGAAGAGTGGTGCCTATGCACAAAGGTAGCCGGGTGGTCTTTGGTCGGTGCAACGGTGGCATGGGTAACGGGCCTTCTTTTTTATAATTTGAATTTAAATAGTTTAAATAATAATTTAACAATATATTATTAAAATGTTTCAACATATTAAAAATTAGTAAATGTGTTTTTTTAGAAAGTTTATCGTGGATTAAATTTGTGGTTCCGTCGAGAAATAATAGTGAAGTGGATGAGTGTCTTCCAATGAGAGCAAGTCTTTTCGTTTTGCGGTAGGGTAGCGCTAATGAAGCGAGGTAGGGGTTATAGTGGTAGCACTATGATTTGATGCTATAATCGGAAGTAATGCGACTTGACCTGTGACCAGTTCAAAAAGGAAAGGTAGTTGTTGATTCCTCTTTGTATAAAAAAAAACATACTACAATTGGCAAAATAATATTATACGAATAAAGTAAATCATGGATCATATCTGCAACGTTCAAGGGGTGCTAATGTTTTCTCAAAGCAAAGGTGTATTAAGGACCTCTATCTAAGTAATAACCCTGAAACCCTTTGTATCCAAAAACTAAAATGACAAAAAAAGTTTCCAAAACTATAAATGTAGTATGGGTGAGATGTGACTGGGATGCTATAGATCCTAAAGGAGTGGTAGGGGAATTCTAACTTGTTGGAATCCAATTAGAACCTCTTGTATAACCATTCATAAAATGAGACATTGGATAGCCTCTTTAGTCACATGCTTATTTGCAAATATTCGTTTCATCCTTATCAATGTTTATGGACCTACAACTCAGTCAGGTAGATTACAAGTTTGGAGTGGGATTGAAGCCTTTATGAGAAGTAAAGACCAAGAAACCCATGTTTATGGACCTACAACTTAGTCAGGTAGATTACAAGTTTAGAGTGGGATTGAAGCCTTTATGAGAAGTAAAGACCAAGAAACCCGATTCATGATCATAGGAGATTTTACTGCCATAACCAAGTTGGATGAAAATTTTGGAGGAACTAGGGAACTAACCCAAAGTATGAGAGATTTCTCAGCTTTTATTCAAAAGAATAATATATGGGAGGTTGAGTTTGAAGAAAACAACTATACATGGACCAACAATAGGAGAGGCCAGAACCTAATAGCAAAACAATTAGATAGATACATTCTCTCATATCATTGGCTAGATGAAGGGACTTATGCTAAAATTAATATCTTGACAAGGATTGGTTCATATCACTGGCCAATAAAAATTAAAATGGTGGTAAGTGAATTTAAGAAAAGATCATATTTTAAATATAAGCAGATGTGGGAAGACCATCCTCAATTTGTTGATATGATAGCACACATGTGAAATTCTTCAAGAAACGATGAGTTATATACACTTCCAAAACGAATTAAATCAATGACACAAGAACACTTTTGGAAACATTTTTTAGAAGAAAGAAGAACTAAAAGATAAACTTTCAAAATTCCAAAAAGGTGATCATAATAATCCAAGCTCGAAGGAAAGGGAGTTAGTGAATATCATAATATTTTGAGTAAGGAAGAGAAATTTTGAAGATTAAAATCAAGACAAACTTGGTTAAAAAAAGTTGACAAAAACACAAAGTTTTTCATAGGATGGCAATAGTACAAAGATCAAAAATTAGTAGAATTAAATCAGTAGAAGGGGTCTGGATTGAAGATCAGAGTGAAATTAGAAAGGAGTCAAGGTTTTTATATCAAAATATTCTAGGATCAGAGGAGTATGAAGTTCTTAATGATAAACTTCTACAATAAGTTCCTTTAGTTATAAAAGATGAAAACAATTGTAAACTAATGGAGCCTATTACTCTAGAAGAAGTTCATCTAGCTCTTTTCTCTTTTAATAAGTATAAATCCCAAGGTTTGGATGGGCTCTCTATAGAATTTTATCAACATAATTGAGATATAGTGAAGGATTCTTTATTGGCGACAATGGAACAATCTAGGTTAAAACAATACATACCTTATAAAATAAATGCAACATATCTTACCATGATTCCAAAAAGAAGGATGAAGAATTGTTTGATTCATTTCGACCCATAAGTCTATGTAATATGGCATATAAGATTATTTCCAAAATGATGGTGAATCAGTTAAAACCATTGTTAGACAAAATTATTTTAGAATAGCAAGGATTTGTGAAATGAAATAATATTGGAGTATATTACATTATTTGGTACATGCTAATGCACCCCCATGGTACCTTTGTGGTATATATGTAAATAATAGATTAGATTTGAGTCATAGTTTAGAGTGTGAGTTATATTTTCCCTTTTATGTAAGTGTGAATGTGCAAGAAATGCACAAGTGTCATGTAAAGTTGTAATGTGCAGGAAATGCACAAGTGTCATATGAGTTAGAGTGCAAGTGTAAGTTGAGTCTATGTGCACAAGTGTCTTATATGTAAGAGTGCAAATATGTAATGTAAAGATGTGCACAAGTGTCTTAGATTAGAGTGTGCAAGTTATAGAAGTGCAAGAGTCATGTATAAGTGTGCATACAATATAGAGTCAAGTGTTCATCAAGTATGCAAGTGTCAAGTAGAGAAGCCAAGAGTCATGAGACTTGGCATATGAAAAGGAATAGTCAAGTATCCAAAGAGTCACATCACTATGGCTATATTATGGAGGTAATACTCCATACCAAAAATATAGGAAGAGATCATCATATTACAAATAGGAAGAGAACATCACTATCATATTTGTAAGAGAAAGTGGAGTAATAAAGATTGCATATATTTTGAGCAATTAATATTGTAAGTTGTTCTTCATGCACAGTACATGAATGATTAAGGCTATTACATTCATATTGTTTCTTATTATTAAATGTTATTTGAGTTATTATAAGCCTTATTCTACATATTAATTTGCTCATATTATTCTACTCTTATCATTTTATTGACCTCATTATATTGTGGTTATATTATATTCGATCCTGTGATATTTAACCTATGATATTTGTGGTAGTATTAAGGCTTAAAAAACCATTAAGACTGATTTTGGATGGGATCATAGTAGCTCATGAAGTTATGCATTTAACAACTTCAAGAAAAGAGAAAACAATGATCTTAAAACTTGATATGAGTAAGGCCTATGATAGGGTTAAATGGGATTTTCTTTTTATAGTATTAGAAAAGTTTGGATTTGGGAAGAAATGGGTTAGATGGATTAAAGCTCATGTCTCTACAATTTCATATTTAGTGTTTGTCAATGGATTAGTAACAAAATATTTTAAAGCCAAGAGAGGCCTTAGATAGGGAGATCTTCTATCACCATATTTGTTCATTATTATGGGAGAGGTTTTGGGAAGGAATTTGAAGAAGGCTTCCAAAGATGAGCTTATAAGTGGACTTAAGACTAGTAATAACAACAACATCACCCATCAAATCTAGTTCTTGTAGACATGGGGAGTATCAATAGTATGCCATCATTACATGGTTTATTCCATTACATAAAAACATAAGAAAACAACAATGTCTTGCTCCATCTTCTCAAGTAAGGTGACTATGTAGAACTACCCTCTCTTACAAATAGATTAGTGCCCCCACCAATTGATCAACTAATATTAATCTGAGCACAAGGAGGTAGCCCTATGCATACATGGAAGAAGGCATCTATCACCATCCTTCAATGTTGGTGCAACACCAACTGCCAACATCAACACCACAGTTCAACATTGGTGCTAAGACCAACTGCCAACATTAGTACCTTCATCCAACATTAGCACCAGCACCAGCTACTAGCATTGATGTCATGCATTGGTGCCAACACCTGCATCAACAAAAGTGTTCGGCATGGTTGCCGACATTGGTACCATCTTTCAACTTTGGCACCAACACCAAATTTCATTGGGTCCACTTTTGAAGGCCATAACTTCCTCACCTGTTACCTGATATGCTTTTATGACCACTTTTTGGAAATTGCAAATATGCTCTAACAAACTCTAGTGCTTCAAATGATTTTAGGATGAAAATACATCGAAAGCCTTCAAAATTGTAAATTATGTTTTTGACTTGTTTTTAGCACCAAACTGCCACCTGTGTAACGTCCCCTTTCTAAGCAGTTAATTATATTGAGGAGGTTAGCCTACTCACGGGCTTTCGTAGGCTAATATTTTGTGTTAGGGAGCTCATTGGGGTTGGACAGGTGTACTTTGTGCATTACAAGCTTTCTTTTCAGTTTTCGAGGCTATTTTGGGTATGCGAGCTCATGCTTACTATTTTTAGTAAGTACATTTTTGGGCACCGACTTGGTCAGTGGACAATATGTGATGTTTATCTTGATTGAGAGGTTCGTTTCTTCATTCAATCGATAATTCTTACCTCATTGGCAAATATTATTTAATTTTTGGCGTTATTTCCCTAAGTTAAATTAAATATTTAACTTATAACGTCAAATTAAATAATAAAGTAAAAGGACCCAAACATAAAGTATTAAAATGAAATATTTGATAAAGTGACTTTATTATTGGATGCAAAAGTGGACGTCCCACCTTGGGAAAAGAGATTAAAAGAATAAAAGAGTTTTGGGCTCATTTTTGGGAGGAGGGGACTTGATATTTTCTTCTGTGGAGAAATACTTGCAGCAGCTTGCATGCAGGGGTTTCAAGCTTTGTGAGGATGGAAACCTTCACAAAGGACATTGTCTTCGGGTGTGGGAGATCATCCCTGGACAATCTGTTGGCAGTCTCATTCAGAGGGTGCACTTGAACTTTAACGGAGAAGAGATTTTCTGAGTTTAATGGAGGATGGCAGAGCTGAATAGAGTTATTGGAGGGTTCATCACACTTTCATTGTTGTTGTCACTTCTAGAAGTCAGCCGCACCATTTCTAGGGGGTACCGTACAGTTTGAAGGGGTTTAGTGAGGGTTTGAACTGGTAGCAGCATTTATACTCCTTCAGAATCTCCTTGCCTTCATTTTCAGACTTGTTGCAGACTCGTTTCCAGCAAAGAAGAGACTTATTTAACTGGTCGTACCATTTTGTGCATGCTGAAATACCTTGTGGAGCCACGTGGGGGTCTAAAGGATGATTCACTGCCCTTTTGGAGGGGTTTTTGCATGAAAAGAGGCGCTTAGGGTGTGAGATTAATCTCTGGTTTGTTTTGGAGTGGAGAAGTTGATGGTTTAAAAGTTGTTCGCGTTTTGGTGAAGCCCAGTTTGACTGCAGTAGACAACCAGATGACTGGAATTTCATTATTAACTAATGGGTATGTTTGAAAACATCATTTTTAGTGATTTGTAAATGAAGTACTGTAAACCACTCATTATTTGGGTTTAAATACAATATTTGGTGAAGTGGGTTTCAATTTCTGGCATCATATTGCACTGTATTTCTGTGTTTTTATTCAATAGCGACATTCTATTTAAATGTGTTAAGTGTTCATAAAAACTAGTTCAAAATCAGAAAACAGAAAATCAAAAAAAAATCCAGTTTTGGGGTGGGACATTACAGTGGTATCAGAGCTGAGAAATTCTTGCCAGCCTGTAAGGGTTTCAAAAAATTCATAGTTTGCAGCTTGGGAATGAGTAATGCAGTCGGGTACACACCAATACTATCGTAGAAGAAACAGATCAAACCCTAATATTGAGGACCCACTTGATTTGTTTGAAGGAGTAGAGAGGGTAGAAGTACCAATGGGTGACCGGGATAACAGAGAACAAAGAGAACCAAGAGAACCCACCAACAGGGAGATGTTTGCAGAGTTGAGCAGAGGACAACGTGATTTGCAGTAGAGCATGGCACAATTGATAGCATTAATGACTCAACAGGTCATGGGTAACAATGCCAATAACAACAACAACAATGGTGGGCAAAATGGGAATCACAAAAATAATGGGAATGGTGATGGATCTGTAAATAATAGGGCTGCTAATCAGAATTTCAGAGCTGGAACAGCAAACACTAGACCCTTAATACCCACCTTTCCACCTAGAAACAACCCACAGGTAGAGGTGGAACCCACTCAAAACGAGCTACAGGACCAAATCTTGCAAGATTGGAGAAATTTGTTAGGACCCTCCTAACATATCCTAATTACTTGTATTATTTATTCATTATATTCTAGGGTCACAACCCTTCACTATTACAACTATTAGACTAGGTATTTAAATGCAATCCACATGATAATAAGGCATCATCGAAAAAATATATAAATTAAGTGTATTGTGGGTTTTATACCTTACAATAAAAAAAAGATTCAATATAAAAATGATCCTGCTTCCCGCACCATTTAGTTTCATACCATCTGGATCAGAGCTAGATCAAGGAGCAAATTCACCATTAAAAATTTTTCCCACCGCACATTTCAACCAGTCCACATTCGCGAGGACGCAAACAACATTCACGCTTCACGGATCCATGTCAAAATCCTCGTAGAAAATTAAACCTTCTCCTAAGGTACAAATTAATTTGTCTTACACCCAAATTGCTCGACCTTTCGCATGGTGACCGATGGCTATTTTGAAAAAGCTAAAATCTTCAACGCAGCATCAAGGTTTTCGATGTCCGAAACGCAAAGGAAAAAAATTAAAATTATTATTATTTTTTTTTTTTGCTCACCTATACCAAGTCATATTGATCGTTACCTACACCAACCGCAATGGTTGAAGGACGACGATCACTGGATTCCATTCATGAGAAACACAAAAGTCTCGCTGAAGAAGTTCAACAGGAAAAAGAGGAGAATACCCGTACCACAAGAGAACTCTTCGAGAAAATATTTGCAATGGATGTTAAACTTGATACCATCGGTCAAAATCAGGCAACAACACATGCAAATTCACCCAACCACGGGTCATCAAACCGAGCAATGTTAGGAGGTCCACAAACTTCCATTCTACCATGGACGACCAAATTAGACTTCCCAAAATTTGAAAGAGGAGACCCTACAAACTGGATCTATCGAGCAAAGCAATATTTCTCACTAAATCAAATTCCAAAAATGCAAAAAGTGCATATCGCCTCCTTCCACTTGGAAAACAATGCCATCCAATGGTACCAATGGTTCGAGAAAACTAACAGCACTCTAACGTGGTCAACCTTTACACAGAATCTATTAGTACGATTCGGGCCTAGCAAGTTTCAAAGCTTTATAGGGGCCCTTACTAAATTATGCCAAACCACTTCGGTAAGCGAATACCAAGCAAAATTTGAAAGGCTAGCTAATCGAACATCCGGATTAGACGCTGCCTTCTTTCAAGAATGTTTTGTTAGTGGATTAAAAGAATAAATTCGAATAGAGGTGCAAATGTATAACCCTACAAACATGTTAGAGACCATCGACTTGGCGAAATTAGCGGAGGACAAAATCAAGGCATGGAATCAGTTCACAAAACCAACTTGGGGGAAACCATCAAACACTTATACCAACCCCAAACCAATGCAAAATGGACGAACCCAAAATTCCTACACGGCCCCCAAAATTAACCCCGCTCTACCAATTAAGCGTCCGAGTTTCGAGGAAATGAAGGAAAGACAAGCTAAGGGTCTTTGCTACCATTGCGATGAGAAATTTGAGAGAAATCATAAATATGCTACACAAAAATTATATATCCTAGATGCCACAGAGGAAGGGAATTCTACTGAAGAGGAACCTAAACTCGAAGTAGAGGTATTATCCAACACACTTGAAAGTGACGAAGAAAATGCACCAAAGGTTTCCTTCAACGCCCTTGCCGAATTTTCTGCCCCTCAAACAATGCGAGTAAAAGGGTATTTTAAGAAACAAAACCTTACCATGCTCCTAGATTCTGGTAGCATGCACAATTTTGTCGATCCAAAGGTGGCTAAACAAGCAAATTGTTTTATATACCCTTGCAATAACTTCGAAGTGATGATTGGAAACGACGAAAAAATTGCATGCAAAGGAAAATGTAGAAATATAAAACTATGGGGGTTTATAACATGAAAAGCGACATGTACGTCCTACCCCTAGGTGGGTGCGACATTGTACTAGGCGTACAATGGTTATGAACCTTGGGCGTATTCCAATGGGAATTTGATGAACTATGGATGAAATTCACAAAGAACCAAACCTATATTATCCAAGGCCTGAAATCAGGACCTTCCCAAATCGTCAGCTCGCATAGAATGGAGAAAATTATTCGAAAAGGAAACAAAGGAATGGTCGCCCAATTATTTTCAATTCAACCTAGTCACAAAGAAGACGAGACACCAGAGTTACAAAAGATTTTAGACCACCATAATGCGGTATTCAATGAACCAAAAGGCCTACCTCCACAACGAAGTCACGATCACACTATTTCCAGGGCATCAACCTCCTAATATTAGACCTTATCGTTATCCATACCTCCAAAAGACTGAAATAGAGAAATTAGTACAAGAGCTTCTTAAGGCAGGAGTCATTAGACCTAGCAAAAGCCCTTACTCCTCTCCAATTATTTTAGTTAGAAAAAAGGATGGCTCATGGCGTTTATGTGTCGATTTTAGAGCGCTTAATAAAATGACCATCAAAGATAAATTTCCTATTCCGGTCATAGATGAGCTATTAGATGAACTCCATGGGGCAACTTATTTTTCCAAGTTAGACTTACGATCGGGCTACCACCAAATACGAGTCAATGAAAAGGATATTCCTAAGACGGCCTTTCGCACTCACGAAGGGCACTACAAATTCTTGGTGATGCCATTTGGCCTGACCAACGCTCCTTCTACCTTTCAAAGTCTAATGAATAAGGTATTTCACCCTTTTATTCGTAAATTTATATTAGTTTTCTTTGATGAAATTTTGATTTATAGCAAAACATGGGAAGAACATTTGGACCATGTTAGACAAGCGTTCCAAATCTTGGATGAAAATCAACTTTATGCAAAAATATCAAAGTGTTCCTTTGGAAAACAATAAATTGAATACTTAGGGCATATTGTCTCAAAGGAAGGAGTTATGGTAGATCCTTCCAAAATCGAGGAGGTGAAAAATTGGCCTATTCCAAAAACCTTAAAAGCTCTACGTGGGTTTCTTGGACTAACGGGATATTATAGAAAATTTGTCCAAAATTATAGTAAAATCGTTGCTCCTCTAACAACATTACTTAAGAAAAACGCTTTCAAATGGTTGTCTAAAGCGGATGAGGCCTTTATCACCTTGAAAACTGCAATGTGTACCACCCCTATTCTAGCCATGCCCAACTTTTCTAAATCGTTCGTCGTTGAAAGTGACGCTTTAGGAATAGGAATGGGATCCGTACTCATGCAGGATGAAAGGCCTCTAGCTGTTATAAGCAAAGCATTTTCTCCTAAGAATTCAGCTCGCTCTACGTATGAAAAAGAGATGTTGGCGATTGTCCATGCTATTCAACATTGGAGGCCTTACCTTATTGGCCAACATTTCATTATACGCACTGACCATCATAGCTTGAAGTATTTTTTGGAACAAAGGACTACTACCCCGGAACAACAAAAATGGGTTACTAAACTTCTTGGCTATGATTATGAAATTACATATAAAAAGGGAAAGGACAACATGGCAGCCGATGCACTTTCTAGAAAATTTGAAGATATGCCTCAAGTCCATGCTCTTTCCTCCCTTATTCCTAAATGGGTAGATGAGGTGCATGAAGAATGGATAAATGATCCTACTATCCATGCCTTAATTCAACAACTTCAACATAATATTAGTAGCAAAACTCCACACACTTGGAAGGACAATATATTAAGATACAAAGGGAGGATGGTCCTCACCCCCAATTCAACTTATCGTGAAAAACTTCTTCATGAGTTACATACCTCACCCACTTGCAGGCCACTCAGGGTTCTTAAAAACCTATAAAAGAGCCACTACCTCCTTCTATTGGGTAGGAATGAAAAATTACATCAAAAACTTTGTAAAAGAATGTGAAGTTTGCCAAAGACAAAAGGGGGAGACCCTCGCTATTCCAGGATTACTTCAATCTCTTCCTATACCCACCAAAACATGGGTAGATATTTTTATGGACTTTATTGAAGGATTACCAAAATCAGGAGGAAAAACAACCATTTTCGTAGTCGTTGATCATTTATCTAAATATGCTCATTTTTGTTTCGTGGCTCATCCTTATACCGCTAGCACTATAGCCCACCTCTTTCTAGATAACATATTTAAATTACATGGTATGCCCTCCACAATTGTTAGTGACTGCGACCCAAATTTCACTAGCACCTTTTGGAAGGAATTTTTCAAATTACAAGGTACTCAACTTCGTATGAGCTCCGCTTACCATCCTCAAACCGATGACCAAACAGAAGTTGTAAATAAATGCTTGGAAACATACCTTCGATGTTTTGTTTCTACTCAACCACTCCATTGGGTAAAATGGATTTCACTAGTGGAATGGTGGTATAACACTTCATACCATACGTCCATCAAAATGACTCCTTATGAAGCACTATATGGTCAAACACCACCATCCCTCACTTCCTATATTCTAGGGACTACAAAAGTCCATGCGGTGGAAATGAAACTTGCTAATAGAGATGACATACTACGGATCCTAAAATAGAACCTACACATCGCCCAGCATCGCATGAAGCAGCAAGCCGATCAACATAGAAGCAAACGTAGTTTCCACGAGGGTGATATGGTTTTATTACGTCTCCAACCTTACTGTCAATCCTCTCTTAAACAAAAAGGTTCTCAAAAGTTAGCACCCAAATTTTATGGGTCATATAAAGTTCTCCAATGTATTGGGACCGTTGCTTACAAACTAGAGCTTCCTCCCTCTTCCAAACTTCACCCCATATTTCATGTATCTTGCCTTAAGCTCGTAGTGGGAGCCCATATCACGACACAACCCACTCTCCCTGAATTCTTCGATGATGGAGTACTTCTAGTCGAGCTAGAAGCTATCTTGGATCACCGCTCTCGTCACCTTCGTACTCACGATATCACGAAATTTTTAATCCATTGGAAAGGTCTACCTTTAGAAGACGCAACGTGGGAAAATTTTCAAGATATCCAGCAGCAATTTCCAAATTTCCAGCTTTGAGGACAAAGCTCATTTAAGGGGGGTGGCATGTTAGGACCCTCCTAACATATCCAAATTACTTATATTATTTATTCATTATATTCTAGGGTCACAACCCTTCACTCTTACAACTATTAGACTAGGTATTTAAATGCAATCCACATATGATAATAAGGCATCATCGAACAAATATATAAATTAAGTCTATTGTGGGTTTTCTACCTTACAATCAAAAAGCGATTCAATATAAAAACGATCTTGCTTCCTGCACCATTTAGTTTCATACCAAAATTCTAGTGAAGAGTTTCAAGCTGAGATGACTTTTCGTGAGTATGTGGACTTAAGGATGAAACATAGACCCCATAGAGGTGGGAGACATCAGAATCAGGACTTGCAGAAAAAAGTGGGTAAACTATCCATTCCATACTTTGATGGTTCAGGAAAGAGCACAGCGAGAGCATGGGTCCAAAAGTTGGACACTTACTTCCAACTTAACCCAATGCATGAGGAAGAAGCCATAAAATATGCTGCCTTGCATCTTGATGGATTAGCGCATGAGTGGTGGCATCATGGGATGGTCACACTTGGGCATGGACAAATTGATTCCTACACTGAGTTTACAGAGAGGTTGATAGAAAGGTTCGACAAAAAGGACCCAGAACTTCATTTCAAAGAATTAGCACAACTTAAGCAATGGGGTTCAGTGGAATCATATGTTGCTGATTTCCAGAGGCTCTCTGTTCTAGTGACGGATATTTCAGAAAGGAGGTTGATTGTGCTATTTATGGATGGACTAGCAGATCCATTGAGAGGGTGGATTAAGGCCCTCAACCCACCTAACCTACAAGAAGCAATCAGGAAAGCTCGAGACATGGAGTCCACAACTTCAAGGAGCAAATTTCAGACCAAGGGGTTTGGGTACAAAAAGGATAAGGATAAAAAACATTTTCAAAAAGACACTAACCAGCAAAGGAGTACACCAAACCGGTTGGACAGCGATCAGCTCAACGAGTTAAGAAAGAAGAAATTGTGCTTCCATTGTAGAAAACCTTGGGACCCATCACATAAATGCTCAGTTAAAGCAAAGGCCCAACAAATTGAGTATTTCTCAGCTGAAGAATCAGGTTCAAAAAATTCAGAACAGCAAGCTGATTTGGAGAGTAATGAATCAGAAAGTTCAGATGGGGAGGCTGAAAAAGAACATGAGCATGATGGTACAATAGCGCAACTTTCTAGCTTCCAGAAAGTTGGTTCTTTTAAGGTTCGTGGAGTACTTTGTGGCCAAAGGATCATCACCCTCATAGATACAGGTGCTACACATAACTTCATAGATGAGGGACTTGTAGCCAAGAGAGGGATTAAAACAGAAGAGTTTGAAGGCTTTAAAGTAATGGTTGCCGATGGATTCACACTTACATGTACTCGGAAGATTTCTAATCTGAGTATACAGTTGGGAGAGTATGAGCTGAAGGATGACTTCTATGTGGTTAGCATAGGAGATACGGATGTAGTACTTGGTATGCATTGGATGCGTACCCTCGGTGAATTCACAATGAACTTACGTACGATGGAGATGAAGTTTGAATCAGCAGGCAAACGGATAGTATTGAGAGGCATGTCAGATGGGGGAGCGCGAGTGGTCTCTGTCAGGAGAATGGAGAGGTTGATTAGACATGACCAGGTGGAGTGGGCAGCAGAGTGCATTCTTATGCCTACCAGTACAGAGCAGCAGAAGAGAGACTATCACCCTGACGTGCAAAGGTTACTATCTAAACATTCTAAGGTTTTCAGTGACATACCTCCTGGGAGACCTCCAGATCGTGGCATTGAGCATGTTATAGAGCTAGAGGAAGGGGCTAAGCCAGTTATTACCACACCATACAGGCATCCTAAACGACATAAGGATGAGATAGAGAAGGCTATTAAGGAGTTAATGGATATGGGGCACATTAGGCCAAGCAAGAGCCCCTTTGCTTCTTCGGTGGTGTTGGTGAAAAAGAAGGATGGGACTATGCGGATGTGCATAGATTACAGGGCACTAAATAAAAAGACAATAAAAAATAGATATCCCATTCCTCGTATTGATGAGCTCATTGATGAGCTGCATGGAGCATGCTACTTCTCCAAAATTGATTTGAGATCGGGCTACCACCAAATCAGAGTCCGAGAGCAAGATGTGGAGAAGACAACTTTCAGATGCCACTTTGGGCATTTCGAGTTCTTGGTTATGCCATTTGGCTTAACCAATGCACCAACTACTTTCCAGTCGTGCATGAACAGGGTGTTCAGTAGACAACTTAGAAAATCAGTTTTGATATTCTTTGATGATATTCTTATTTTCAGCAGGACATGGGAAGAGCACCTAAGGCACCTTGAAGAGGTGTTAAGCATCCTTGAGCAGGAGTCTCTATATGCCAAGGAATCAAAATGTGACTTCGGGATGACAGAGTTACTATACCTCGGTCATATCATCAGTTCTCAGGGTGTTAGAGTGGATCCCGAGAAGATCAAGGCAATCATGGATTGGCCGCCACCTACAAACCTCTCTCAGCTTAAGGGGTTTTTTGGCTTGTGTGGCTTCTATAGGAGATTCGTCAAGGGATTCTCACAAATTGCAGCCCCTCTTACAGATTTGACGAAGAAGGGGGCATTTATTTGGACAGAGTCAACACAAAGGTGTTTTGATCACTTTAAGCAGGTAATGTGCACATGTCCAGTATTAGCCATACCAGATTTCTCTAGACCGTTTGAATTAGAATGTGATGCCTCCGGTGAGGGAATTGGAGCGGTCTTGATGCAGAATAAGCATCCCATTGCATTTGAGAGTAGAAAATTAAGGGGTGCAGAACGGAGCTATTCAATATATGATAAGGAAATGTTGGCCATCATGCATGCCTTGGCCAAATTCAGACCTTATCTTGTGGGAGGTAAGTTCATAGTTAAAACCGACCACAATAGTTTGAAATATTTTTTGAATCAGCATGATCTCAATGATAGGCAGCAGAAATGGGTAAGTAAACTCCAAGCCTATGACTTTGACATTGTATATGTCAAAGGGAAGAAAAATGTGGTTGCTGATGCATTATCTAGAAGACCATATTTGTGTTCCTTGGTTGAAATAACAGCAGATTGGAAAGTGAGAATTACAGCAGAATATGCCAAGAATACTTGGGCTTCTAGTATTATTGAGGGTACTTTGCATGATGACAGGTATACTGTGGTGAATGAATTGATTATCTACAAAGACAGGATACTTTTGGTACCCAATTCACAATTTAAATTGACAGTTTTAAAGTCCTTCCATGATACTCCTATGGCTGGTCACCCGGGATTCTTCAAAACATATAGGCAGATCCGGGAAAGGTTTACATGGAAAGGACTCAAAAATGAGGTCCTTAAGTATGTTTGGGAGTGCCCCATATGTCAGCAAAACAAGGACGAGCATACTTATCCAGTTGGTTTATTGCAGCCCCTGCCAATTCCCAATGAGAAATGGGAAAGTGTTTCCATGGATTTCATTACAGGGTTGCCCAAGGTGCAAGGGAAAGATTGCATCTTTGTTGTAGTTGACAGGTTGACCAAATTTGCTCACTTTTTTGCTATTTCAGCAACTTATACAGCAGCTCAGGTGGCAGATTTGTTTTTCAGGGAGATTTTCAGACTACACGGGTTGCCCAAAACCATTGTCAGCGATAGGGACAGCAGATTTCTGAGTCTCTTTTGGCAGGAGCTCTTCAGACTGAGTGGGACTGAACTCACTCCAAGTACCAGTTATCACCCGCAGACAGATGGACAAACAGAGATAGTTAATAAGTGGGTGGAAGGGTACCTTAGAAACTACATCTCAGGACAGCAAAAGGCATGGGTAAAATGGTTGCACCTCGGTGAGTATTGTTACAATTCTACTTACCACATGTCAATCAGGATGTCACCATTTATGGCTTTGTATGGATATGAGGCCCCTAGCTTCATGGACTTGCTCTTTGGAGACAGTAGAGTGCCTAAGGCCAGAGATTTACTGCAGGACAGCCAGGATATAATGAAATCTCTGAAGGAAAATCTACAACAGGCACAGAATCAGCAGAAGTTATATGCTGATCAGCATCGGATAGAGCGCAGTTTTGAGGTAGGTGACATGGTCTACCTGAGATTACAGCCATATAGGCAATCCACTCTCAAAAAGAGTGGAGCAGAAAAACTTAAGCCACGGTTCTATGGCCCATTCAGGATTTCTAGGAAGGTTGGGGAAGTGGCTTACGAATTGGAGTTACCGGCCGATAGCAGAGTGCACAATGTATTTCACGTATCACGTCTCAAGAAGGCGTTGGGTCATAATGTAGTTCCTTCGTCTGTGTTGCCGCCTTTGGATGAAGAAGGGAAGCTTGTTCTTATTCCGGAGGCCATCATTGATATCAGGGAACGCACTCTCAGAAGAAGAGCAATCAGAGAATATTTGGTCAAGTGGAAAGACCTGCCGGTTGAGGATGCTACATGGGAAAATGAGCAGATTCTACAACATCCAGAGTTGCAATTGCTTGAGGACAAGCAATTTTGGGAAGGGAGGACTGTAATGTCCCCTTTCTAAGCAGTTAATTATATTGAGGAGGTTAGCCTACTCACGGGCTTCCGTAGGCTAATATTTTGTGTTAGGGAGCTCATTGGGGTTGGACAGGTGTACTCTGTGCGTTACAAGCTTTCTTTTGCCAGTTTCCGAGGCCGTTTTGGGTATGCGAGCTCATGCTTACTATTTTTAGTAAGTACGTTTTCGGGCACCGACTTGGTCAGTGGACAGGGTGTGATGTTTATCTTGATTGGGAAGTCTGTTTCTTCACTCAGTCGGTAATTCTTACCTCATTGGCAAATATTATTTAATTTTTGGCGTTATTTCCCTAAGTTAAATTAAATATTTAACTTATAACGTCAAATTAAATAATAAAGTAAAAGGACCTATTGGCATTCCTACAACATTGTTTTCTCTGTATATATTTTGTTGTTCAGTATTTTCTCCTTCCCTAAAGCTTTGTTCTTTGTTCAGAATGTATTTTCTCTTCCCTGCTTTTCGTTGTCAAAATTTGTTGGCTATGCCCAAGGGCTGGTGCAGTTTTTCTGTTCATTCACCATGCAGGGTCCTATTGAGTGGTATTTTCACACATTTGTGAAAGTACACTCTCCTTTAGGATTTGTGTTCCAAATCCCCTCTTGCAAAGAAGTTAAACAAAAAACTTCTCCAAGGTCTCCACTGCATTAGCATTTGCATATGTGTATTAGTAATCTCAAATAAAGATATTCAATTTTAAATGCTTAGAACACCTTAGTTATTGCAAGTAACTGTAAACAAGGGGCAATGTTGGTTTATTTTACCGTGAAACTTTAGTGATTGTTCATTGAACCAAAATAAAGCAAATGTGAGTTGGCCCTCATATGACCTTCAATGTGATGCTCAAATTACCCCTCTTTCGTAAAATCAGAATTTTTATGAAGAGAGGGCAATTTTAGGCTCCAAAATGGAAATTTGTGAAATGCCATAAAACATAACTCCTTCGATGAAATTGGAATTTTCATGAAGGGAATGTCATCATAGGCTCATGAGTGTAAAACAAAACTGAAAAGATGAAATTTGACCTTAAAATGGAAATTTTCTATTTTCGGATTTTTAAAATCTGCAGTAAAACAACAACTTCGATGAATTTTTAAAAATACTAAACAACTCCGAAAATGAAATTTCAAAGTGCGTATGGGAAGTCCGAAGTATAACCTACGCAATGGTTAAATTATTTTTGGATTTTGAAATTTTTTAAATGTTTATTTTAATGCCTGAATATTAAAATAAAGTTAAAATTTTTGAAAATAAAATGCAGAAAAATGAAAATGAAATGCAAAAAAATAAAATGCATTCAGTATGATGCTATCCTATTTCGACAAAACCAAAGATGTGAGGTTTCCATGCATGCAACCTAACCTATTGGACCTGCAAAACAAGCACAATCCGGATAAGCTAAGTGTTGGCTCCTAGGGTTTTAAATGAGGTTTTCAGATTTAGACATTCGCATGAAGCAACCAAGAAACTTGTATAAAACTCCATTTACAAGCCTAAAATCTGAAAAGGGGAAAAAAGTAGACATTTAATCTTGCATGCAGAAAATGACTCCTTTCTTGTCCATAAGATGCAACTTTCTAAAAATCTTTGTATTAAAAGTTTATCATTTTACAATAACAAAAGTTTTTGGTTTTCCCAAACTAGTCAATGGAAGAAAAACAGCCCAAACAGGTCCAGAATGGCCCTCTTGCCTTCAAATATGTAACTCTACTCGCGACAGTTTCCAACCCCTTCTGGCCTCTTTGAATGGCGTATTTAAACTTCTGAAAAAATTTGATTCTCCTTCCATGACGGTTCGTTTCATTTTCCAATGGCTGTTCATTTCACCTTCCCTGACTATTCGTTTCATTTTCCAATGGCTATTCATTTCACCTTCCCTTGTGCATGCATGTGCTTTGGTTTCCATTTTGTGGCCCTTCACCGCGAAAATGTAACATGTCGCAATATCGTGACACTTTTGCCTCCTTGCTCTCTTTTGTTGCTTTTAGCCGCGAGAATGTAACATGTCATGACATTGCGACACTTTTTCCCTTTTGGCTGCGACAAAGCAATATGTGTCCCTTTTGGCCGCGACAAAGCAACATGTCGCGATATCGTGACACTTTTTCCTTTTGGCCGCGACAATGCAACATGTCACGATATCGCGACACTTTTTCTTGCTTGGCCGCGAAAATGCAACATGTCGTGATATCACGACACTTTTTCTTGAAAATACAACATGTCGCGATATCACGACACTTTTTCTTTCTCGTTCTTCCTCTTCTCTTTTGGCCGCGAAAATGCAACATGTCGCGATATCGCGACACTTTTCCTCCTCACTCTTTCTCTTTACTTTGGGCCGTGACAATGCAACATGTCGCGATATCATGACACTTCGCTCCTCTTTTCAAGTGCAAGGTAGTTTCAATCCAAGTAAGGGGTGTAATAACATTGGACTTTTCAACGCTAGCGCACCGCTCGAGGCTCCAAGGTGCTTCGCTTCTTTTTCCTAGCACAAGACATTTTCGCTCCAATCTACAGCGCAATACCCTTTGACTTTTCAACTCTGGCACCCCTCCCTATGCAATAGGATGTTTCACCCCAGCTTCCAAGCACAATTCATTTTTTGGGTTATAAGGAGAAACAGACTTTGACTTTTTCATGGTGCAGCCCATCAAGCAGAAATAATGCTAAGTGTGGATCAAAGTGTTTCGCTCTATTTTCCAGGCGCAAGGCAATTTCGAGAGTAAGTAGGATATCAATGACCTTTGAATTTTCAATGCCTGCACTGCTCTCAATATGGCAAGTCGTTTCGTTGCAGTTATTGAAGCGCAATCCCATTTCAGGCTAGGAAACAACAAAACATAGGTGGGGCTTGCATCTAGCATGCCTGTCCCTGTCGAGTCCTCTCTGCTCTACCTAAAATTCCTCATAAATTCTTCTCATCAGCGAAGCAAGGAGCATCCTTGTCCATTTAAACACAGTTAGTCTGAGAAGCTTCCAGACTTTATGTTCTTGGATTTCATAATCCTATATTTCATTAAGGTAGTTCCAACAAACGAGGAGACGGTGCCACCATCTAAACCTATTAGCGCATTGAAGAGGTGCAGTTGCATTTCAATGAGTCAACAGTTTTGGGCCATGCCTCATTACTGTTTGATGAGTGCTTATTTCTTAAATACTATCTTTCCTGCCACCACGATGTTTTATGGGTGTGCATTTATGTTTCAAGTGGCATAATTCTCTATAAATCTGGCAATTCTAATGTAATATGATGGACGTTTTGCTAGAGACTTGTTGTAACTTAAATTATGCTATCAATACAAAGAATATTTGGCTCTAATTCTGGACTTCTCTTTATGTGTATGTCTTATATCTTATATTTCTATTAAATTCTCTGCTTTGTCTGTGGGTTATAATTCTATGTCTAGATTTGACTTTCGATAGAGGGTGAACGCTGGAATAATTTTGGAGATTGTACATGTTAGATGCCTAGTTTTAATTTATGTTAGTTTTTTGTGTTGAGTGCTATTGATTCAACGTGCAATTAAGTTATCGTGTTGCTTGTCCATCACCCCTATTCTACTTGGCCTGAGGCCATATTTCCCATCCCTTTCAGTCATTTATAATCTCTTTCATGTTCCTTAATCTCAAACCCCAAGTTAGAATAGAAAGGGAACCAACCCATATCTAGATATTGGCACGAGAGGCATTTCTTCCTTTTGGCCTTTCAATGTTGGCCGGGTCTAGGGCGCATGGATGAGACATTCCATACCTAAGGTGGATTCTTGACCAACATTTTTTGGCACGCCCGGTGGAATGCAAACGTTCCACGTCAAAGTAGTATTAAGAGTTGATGTTCATCTTGTTACTGTCAAATTTGAACATCTGGAGACTCAGCTGAACATGGAAGCTTCCAAATATTAAAGTTGATTTAAAAGCCCACACATTCATGTACATAAGATGAAAGGCTAAAAATCCAGAAGAAGCAGTTGAGTTCTTCAATCTCAACATCGATACTCTAAGAGAGCATCCTAGAATAGTCCCCTCGACTATCCCATCGGTTCAAGCACCCTTGCAAGTAGCTATTATAGTTGCACAGACTCCAAGTCCTACCAGCACTGTGACTAGCTTGCCCCCTCAATTGAACATTCCAAACGTTTCGGTCCAACCAAATCCTTTGGTACAGATGGCGCAGCCTCCACCCACGCATTTCCCCGCATGGAATCATTCGGGACCTCTAGGTTTGCAGGCTCAGAACCAAGTGCCACCTGCGACATTGAAGGCTCTACCTACATACGATGGTACAGGATATACAGCTTATGAGCACGGCCAAGATGTCGTTGCACTAGAAACCATTCACCACATCATCGAAGAAGATATCTTAGTGAAACTGCTAGTTCTGTCACTCCGAGGTAAACTCCTCTATCAATACCGGTCGTTGTTGATCGACACCATCACTACATGGGACCAATTGGCAGAACAATTAATAGGGGAATTCAACGAACAAGCGTACCCTTTTTCTTTGTTACACCAGTTCACCACCATCCAGAGGCATCCCTAGGAGGAGGTAGCGAATTTTAAAGTTAGGTTCGCTTGGACCTGGAAGAGAGTCACTGTCGGCATTTGACCTACTTCGGAGTAAGCGACGTTCTATTACTTGAGATATTTCCATTTCGACATTAGCATGAGCATCCCGTATGCGAATGTCAATACGTTCCTTGCTTCATATGAGTAGGCGCAAAAGGTTGAGGCTGACCTAGTAGCTATCAGGAAGTTGCCTCCGAAGGTGACTATGCCGATTTACTCGGACTTCCCTTAGAACATGTATCCTAGTGCATCTTCTCAGTCGCTACATACACCCTCGATGTACCCCAATCAATCATGGAATCCCAATCCTCATAATCAAGTGGTACCCACTCCGTAGTATCAAGCACCCATTTTTCCTCAGCTCCCAGCTCCCGTTTCATATCCAACATTACCTGAACCATTGGCACCATTGCCATTACCCACGTCTCAGGCAGCCGTAAATGTGGAACAAACCAGAGAATTGCAAGATTTACGAGCATCAATGAAGACGATGGCAAACTAAATGACCATCTTAAGGAGGAGGCAAAATGATCAAAGCTTTCAGCCAAGGAGATACGCTCCTCCTCCCTTGATCACTAGAGAGAAAACTACTTCCACCAGCAAAGCTCCTAAAAGAAATGTGTTGTTGGAAAGTGAAGAAGTTGGTTCATACGACAGAGCTTATTGGTGTTCCACCTGCAACGACGCGCAGAGAAGGGGTTTAGTATGGCAACATGAAGGGGTTTAGGTCAAACACTCTAGTAGGAGTAAAGATGAATATTGTAGAGCATTTATAAATATATTGACAAATAAATGAGGAGAGTAAGAGTGATCCAGTTGTGTTATGTCTGTTTTATGAAAATATTATAACTCTAGCCCTATTTGCTATTTCCTACTCTTAGCATTTATATGTCATATACACCAGTTTTGTATTCCTGATTTGAATATTCTGACCCTCTATATTCCTATTCTTGGAGAAATTATGTTATCATATGTTTTTCTTTTCTAAGCAAATAAACTAAGACAAAATTTGATTTAAAGATATATAAAAAAACATCTATGTATAATGGAATATCTCACATCAAGACATTAAGAAGAGGGGGAATAAACACATTAAATAAACTCCTATTTCCATTTAAAGAGGTTTGTATAAGTATGTTTTGCCAATTATAAGAATGAGATAAAACCTAACACATAATAGGATTAAATGCTCATTAGGTTTATACAAACTTTTCCACTGAAAATTATGATTATCATTAAACTAATAGTAAATACCCGAATAGAGGGAAAAGACAGAACATGGAGTGTTCCAAGCCACCGTATATTTTCTATATCAATGCCATATGTCAAATCACCAATTCCATGAAAGTATCCACCTAAAGGGTCCATGAAATCATAAACTACTTTAAATGTAAACTATACATCTGGCCTTCCTCAAGAATATGCATCACAGAAATCCAGAAACAAAAATCAATAGATGTTCCTATACTAACTCACATACAAGACATGAGGTAAGTCTTTCTAACAAGTAAAAGGACATAAGAATATGAGCATAACAATTTCTAATATTTTAATCTAACACATACCAGAACATGAAGCCACTAAAATAATGTTCGAGAAACGAAAGTTTTATATGCATATATAGCAAATGAATCATACCCATACCATGCTAAAAAATTAGGCTTTTTCAATGTTTTTTCTTTTTAGGGTGATTATATGGATTGAAATGGTTCCACCCATATTACATGATTGTGTTATTGTGGTATTTTAACAAATCACGTTGTGGTATTACAACCAGCAATTATGCATATATCATTTGACAAACTTTAAACCTAAGCATCCACAAAAGCCCATGCTTTTAATCATTTAAACTGATGCCATTTGATTAAACTTTTTCATTGTTAATTTAATATTTAAATGTATTTACCAATAACAAGCAAAGTGATATATTTGTAAAACATTTGACAATCCTAATGTAAACCTCCCATGTGGTTCTTATGTTTTATGTCTAAAATACATAGCACTAAATACTTTAGCCAATAGGCCTTGAATTCACAATTGCAACATCAATTGAGAATTAGAAAACCACAAAACAAACTATAAAGATGAACCCAACCATGCAGTGCAATATTTTATTTCAATGCAGGCAGGTGGTAAGTTTCCTACCCTAATTAGAACATCTTCTGCATGGGCCGCTTCTTCGAAGGCTGCAGCTAAACTAATATGGCTGGCATTACAAACGATTAATGCTAAGTCAGATTGTATGTTTTTGATGTAATATGGAAATGCCTGTTCTTCATTTGGCCTAACATTTGGTGGAATTAAATTCAAGGTCCTCAAAATTCTGGTATTTGTAATCATGAATGTTTTCTTGAGAATGCGTACTCAAAAATCTAGTATGGAAATCATGAAAGTTTTCTCATTCTTCCCTTCTTCGAACTTGTCTGCCCTCTCTGGACCTCTGTTTTGGGCTTTTGGTTCCTTTCCCTTGTCCATATTTTTATTGTTACTGGGTTGTGCATCCGCTTGGGGTTTGTCAGTAACGTTCTTACAAGCACTTCCATTCTGTTTTTCCAGTTGCGCAGTTGTTACTAGCCCCTTATCTTTTAAGTGCAGCGGTGGTCTTCCCCTCCTAAGTTCTGTGGTGCCTTTGCTCGCCTCAGTCTGCTTTTGCGCCAACACTTCTCTTCTAACGCCTTCCTTTTACCCTTTGGTTCCAATTCCTTGTTGGTTCATGCATACGGTATTATCTTCAAACACAAAATCTTCATGTGCTTCAACCTTGTTGAAGTTAGTAAATTTTGCATTGTTAGGATTTGGCAAGGCAGGGACTACCTGTTGTGCTTGGACCTGTTATGTTAGTTGATTCAGGACAGGTTGCTGGTAGGTGGGTTGATTCATTGTTGGTGCAATTTGACCTAAGGTAGTGGCTTGTTGATCTTGACATTGTTGATCATACCGAGTCATTTGTGAATATGTAATGGCTACCGCACAATCTGCAAGATCATGCCTCGCATTACATGGAAAACACCATAACGTGTTAATTTCTAAATCGACATTCACCATATTGTTTTGAAATTGATTGGCACCTCGTCGAGGTACTTGGTTTGAAGTGACATAAGGGGTTTTTAGGGACTGTAAAATTTGCTGCTGTTATCACCCACTATTCTTCTTCCACTACCTCTTTTCACTGTTATTCTGATTTATCAATGTCTTTACTATCTCCAATATCTCTTTCATGTTGAGCTTGTATTGATGCATAAAGGCTTTACTATCACTATTGGTTTGTGATGTAGCAGGTAGGGCTGGTAGTTGTGGCTGGAAGGCAATGGTTGACGATGAGTTTTGGCCTGGACGTGTTACAATGTATAGTAAAGAGGTTGAGTTGGCAGACAATTGGGCATTTGGAGTGGGTGAGATAGAGGGCATAATGATTTGCAGATTTTGGGTGACATTTGTCCCATAGGCCATAGGCAAGGCAAGCGATAACTTTCCTACCCTAATTAGAACATCTTTTACACGGTCCACTTCTTCAAAGGTTGCAACTAAAGTGATATGGTTAGCATTACAAACCATTAACCCTAATTCAGATTGTAAGCCTTTTGATGTAATGCCTGTTCTTCAGTTGGCTTAATATTTGGCAGAATTAAATTCAAAGTAATCAAAAATCCAGTACCTGTTTGCCAAGTACAAAGTAATCAAAAATCTAGTACCTGTCTTCCAAGTCCCCACTAATAACCTTACATAACAATTCATTATATTTTAACTTATGCACACATACTGACAACGTTCCACCATTTAACACAACATGGCAACATAATGACAAACACTTTGCCTATTAACTACTATTATGTGCAAAATGACAAAAATAACTATACAATCAAAATTGCTTGCATACTAATTCTATATGCATCCATCTATGCTTGAGGTGGCGCATGAGATGGCCCCACATCAGAACTAGGTGCTACACTATGACCTCAAATTAGTAATATAATATGATCTTTGGCATAGTTTCTACCATTTTTGCTTGAGATATAGTGGCACAATCTTAGTCATCTTTGTCTTAAATAGTCTTTTCTATATCCTATGTTGAATAGTGAATGTCTTCTGACTGGTCCTCAATTTGTTTGAATACAACTAATCCTCAATTTGTCTCAAATCAATTTGTTTGATTTCTTTGCTTTACATGAACTTGAGACAACTACTATTGCACCACCCATTATTCATTCCTTTGTCAAGCATTAGTTCGGTCTTGTGGGTTCTTAAATGAATCATGTTGTCAAGTCTTTCTCTGATTTCTATTGGTTGTCATCTCGAACACATCACTATATCAACCCTACAAATTAGTCATGTCTTATCGCCCTGGTTATCATGAGTGTAGCCTTGTAGAGGTTTCTAGTCATGTGGAGTGTGTTGAAACTTCAACATGTTTATAATATGGATTGAAAGTGTACTCTAAACAAAGCAAGCTAAAGGTCACCAAGAGCACAAGCATAAGGTGATGTCAACAAACTCCAAATAATAGTCTCCAACAAAATCATCAAAGCTTGATATTGAGGATGGGTGCATACTAGAGTATTTATACACTCCAAACCATGGAATCAAGGATTCATGACACCACAAGTTAGTGATCCATGGGCAGCCATCTAGTAACACAGGTTAATGTTGGTTACGAATCTTCCACTGGGAAAGGATTTGGTCTATCTATGCGCCCTAGACCCATCCAACAAATTGAAAGGCAGGAAGGAAGGGATGCCTTTCGTGCCAATCTCCAGAGAAGGTTGGCTCCTTTACTACACTACACTGGGTTTTAGATTAGGGAACTGGAAAGAGATTGTACATTTTTCCAAGGGGAAGAACAGACAGCACAATTACTAACTCCTACTTAAACCAGCAGCAATCAATATTAGGAGTATAACAGAAACTAAATCTAAACCTACCCTGATATGTATCCTTCAACAATTCCAGACTTCGTTCTTAATCACACACTTAAATCCAGATTGCAGAATTTACTGTATGCAAATGAAGAAACAAAATTAACAGAAATAACAGAAGGCATCATACACAGGAAAAGAGTCCAGAATTAGAACCAGGAGTCTTGATATTGAAGCAAGAAATTCAAGTACAGTAGCTCTTTAGCAAAATGTTCCCCCTCGATTGCATTACATTGAGTGGCTTTTATAGAAGAATTCCCCCAATTACATTAATGCTCAACCCCCAAAACTAGCGGAGCAGTTGAGATTTGACCTCTGCCAGATGACAGAGGATCCATGAGATGCAGCTCACCCGTGTTTAGAGTGGTTCTGGACGACCTCTGCAGTTGGGACAACATGTCTCATTAATGTAGTTGGTGCAGCTTACCCTTTAGAGATTTTTCGAGACCTGACATGGCCGTCCTGATGGGAAGGGCTGGAGACTTGACTTGTGCACCATGGATGCGCCTTAAATGCCTGCCTACTCTCTTTCCTGAGGTTCGCTTGAAATTCTGCCAAGTCCAAAATGGACTCCGAAGATCGCTCGGGCTGAGGGTCGCTTGCTAAGAGAGCGAGGTTGAGGCCTTCATACCTTTAAATATTTATATATATTCGAGCTGAGGTTCACCAAAAAATCGGGCGAAGCCGAGGTTCGCTCCTCCTTTGGAGCGAACCTAAGGTCCTTTGCTTTAGTTGTGCCTCGCTCTGGAGCCGGAGCAAAGTTGAGTTTCACTTCCTTTTGGGATGAACCTAAGGCTTTCCCTACCTTAGTTGATTCTTCTTTGCACCACCCTTGGCTGCACCTTGTATGAACTTCGAGCGAGTCTGAGGTTTGCAACTGCTGAAGCGAACTTGAGACGCTTCCATGCCTTAGTTAATTTTGGAGCCAACTGACCCCGAAACCTGTGGTTCGTCGTGCCTGCTGTCTGAAGTTAGGGTTCGCTGCGGATTTGGGCGAACTCGAGATAACTATGACTTAGACGCTTTTCGGAGTGAGTTTACCTTGAAGCCGCGGTTCACCGTGTTTAGGGGCCGAACTTGGGGTTCGTTGGCCATTCGGGCGAACCTAAGACCCAACATACCTTGAACGTCTTTCAAACCTGAATTCTGCTCTTTGCTCGAAGCCGAGGTTTGCTACGCCTTCTGCCCGAAGCTGGGATTCGCTGTCAATTCAAGAACCCAAGGTTTGCTACTCTTGGGGGGCGAACTGGAGGACTTCCGTGCCATAGTTAATTTTGGAGCTTTCATCGTGGTTACTTGACTCAGGCTATTCTTCGCTCCAAAACCAAGCGAAGTTGGGGTTCGGCCCTTCACCTGGACGAAGCCGATATTGGAAGAAAGAGAGGAGAGAGAATTCAAGCATGAAAACAGTGCAGCAGTTTTTCAAAAATTTTACCCCTTAGACAAAATGTGGCAAAAATGACAACAGTTAATACAATAAACCATAAAAATAAACCTTAAAGGGCCTCGAAAGTCATGTTTACCACTCATACATATTCTAGTCTAGGGATACTGCTTTATGTTATAATTAAGTCTCTGATCCCTTCCTTCTCCTGCGATGACTCTAACTCTCTTTCTTCTATAAACAACTTTGATTGACTCTAAGAATCTAACTGCACTTTCTTTCTCTCATGACAATTGGTAATTACATTCCGTAACATTTCTCTTTTTTTGTAATTGTTTTAGCAGGCATTGGACTCGATGACTACCTCCTAAACACCACAATTTTGTCTAGACATATTGCTTTCTATAGGCAAATGAATTGACATGTCTGCATAATGAATTAATAAATTAATGAATGAATGTTTGAGCGTAGGAAGTATATGTGCACACAAAGTGTTTGTTAAATTGTTATTATGTCGCCATACTGTGTTAAATGGTGGAGGATTGCCATATTGTGTTAAGTGACAAGTGTTTGTAACAATGCACACGTGCAAAGTGTTTGTAATAATGTGCATGTGGCAAAGTGTTGTAATAATGTAATGTAATTGGGTATTTTTAATGTTTTATCTAAACAAGTAGTTTGGAGGTAGTTTGGAGGTAGTTAGGTAGTTGCCAACAACCTACCAACCCCATTATGTCTATAAGTATACATCTATGTGGGAGATGCAAAGGAGAACGTGTGTGTGCATGTTGTTATTGTCCAAAGTATATTGTTGGTAGATTTTTTGTTGGAGTATGATGTATTGCAGATAGTTATTGTGCAGGATACATGTTGTGTGTGCAGTGTATCTATTTGTATTTGTAAGTTATTCCAATTGTATATTTTTTTTATCTAAGCGGTATTGAAAATTGTATTGCGGTACTGAAAATTGTATTGCAATGTGTTGTATTTAATTTCTACACTTCCTTTCATGTCATCTACATGAGACAATGGCTCCACGATGTGAGGAATTGATCCACAATATATGTTCTTGGGCTCTACAATAGTTTCATTGATTCAAGTGATGAATGATGGTCTTCAATTTTCATTATTCTCCAATCTTCAACTTGGAATCTCATTGCTTTGAGTGTGATACATGACAACTTTCCCTTTCTGCTTTCTCAATCCTTAAATTATTTTGACCATAGTTGAGAAAATTTGCAAAAATCCCGATTTTGCCGATTTTTTCCCGATTCATAGGCTAGCCGATTTTGCCGATTTTTTCCCGAAAATTTCTGATATGCATGAAAAAAGCTTTTTTTCAATGAAAATTTGCATTTTCTTCGGTTTTTTCAATAAAAAATGCCGATTTTTTGCCGATTCCGATTCTTTGCCGATTTTTAAACCAGTTGATTTACCTCCCGATTCCGATTTTCTCAACTATGATTTTGACCTCTAAAGTCTCCCTTTCTAACAACAAAACTTTCTTCCTTCTCATCGGAGATGATGAATGTCTAAAATGGACATACCGCTAGTGTAGAACGACAGGAGTATTCCACACTTGGAGGGAACTATTTGAATGAAAGATTTGATAATCAGCCAGGACTCTTCACTTGTACTACAATCACAACAGTTGCTTGTATGGCAATATCAATTGCACGTAGCATCAGTTGAAAGACAACACTCGGTCTACAACTTTCACCTCGCACCCGAAACTTTTTAGGGAAAATACAAAACCTATCTACTGCAGCAATCAACAATGACAATACATGCAATGTACATACAATAACAATGGCAGATGATAAATGAATATGAGCAGATCTTGTATTAATAGTGGCTTGTACAGCTAACTACATACAACATCTTCTTACATATACATTGCAATGTCTATGTGGAATATCTCCTTCCAAGACTTATAATGCCTTAGCCAACAACCACCGGCCAGTCAACCTGACAACAACCACACGACCTGTCAACCACACACTTCGGCCTTGGACACAATTCCAACCATACGAATGAATGACGGAAGGGTCTTATTTATACAAATAAAAAATAGTTGCAACCTCCAACTACCCGACACCTCATCATTGTCTTAAATTACATTTGACATGCATTTGACTTACATTTACATTTTATTTGATGACTCACTTTATGACTTGTCCGTACATAACTAATTACACATTATCATGTACATTATTACATTGCCACTTTATAACATTATTAATTATATGTACGCACATTTTGTCAAACACTTTGCATACGAACTACAAAATAACACAAAATGACAAAACTTATTCACTAATTACGCAAACATATCAATTCACTTGCCTACAGCTAGTGGATTCAAATCAAGTATAGAAGGATTATTGTATCTTGTGGGACTATTCTAGTCATACAAATATCTACAAAATGCAATACTCTACATTATAGTTCCATGTAATATTAAAAAAAATACGCAATGGAAAAAACTCACAATTACATGTAATATGCATAGCAAATTCAACATGTATCCTTCATATTCCTATCATCATCATATTTGCCCAAGAGGACCACACAACACCCCTCTCCATATTGACTATAACACGCATGATGAACATGCCTCGACCAAAGGTAGAAAGGGTATATGTATAGGTATTGCAGGAACTGATAGTTGGTTGGAAACTGCCCTACCTACTCAATCACCTAACCCCCATATATATAAGAAATTTAATCCATATATATAAGAAATTTAATACACCCCATAACACATTACATGATATTTATTACATCATATATAACATCAAAACATAGAATATACAACATGACTATATGCATTTGAGAGTTCATATGCTCATGACGTTCATGATTACATAGATGCTCATGCATTCATGCACTAACTTATCCACCTTTATCTTCCACTTCCTTTAGAGTTGTCAATGGGGACAAATTAAAAACAACATGTAGGGTAGATCCATGGATTTTGCTACCTCAAACACTTGTTACACTCCCTACATTTCTTCATGTTACATACGTCGCCTACAAAACTGGAATTTGCAAGTGCGACTTTGTTCTCCAATCTTTTAATTTGTTGTGTACTACCACTGACATCACGATAATGATAGACAACATCCTAAAACCTCAAAGGACCGTTTGTCAAAATCTTAGTTGTCTTGACAAAATTTTCCTTCTTGTTGGCATTTAAATGGCTTATAGGGACAGCATCCTCCAAGCGTAGATGGTGCTGCTCACTCAACCCTGTAGAAATAGAGTGCAATATGCTACAATAAAATTCCATTATATATAAATAAAGGTGCAAATGGGAGTAACTTATAGATACATGTGGATACACTACACACATAGCATGCATCCTTCACAACCTAGGTAGTTGAAATATATCATAGTTCGGTCAATTGTACAACATACAAAAACTTGCCCTGACTAGCATCGACCAACATCATACCTTGGCAAGCATCTCTACCTCTATTTGATGATCAACATCACACTCAACAATTGTAAAAAATGTATCTGGTAGGTGGTTGGTAACTGCCATACCTACCTCCAAACTACTCATATACATCAAAGCATCAGTATACTCCATGCCATTACATTATATTTACTACTAACACATATAACCACATACACATATGATAACATTAGGTGATAAAACTTGCATATGATAACTCTATGTGGATGCATCATAAACATCTGCCACATGCATGCATGCACTCATTCATTTATGTGCTTATACATTTGTGTGTTCTTGCAGACATGTAATCACTCGTGTCAAATTATTTGCCAACATCTACCCCATCCTTTAGATCTACCCCATCCTTTAGACTTGTCGACATCCCTGTCAACAAACCGACTGAACACTGGGGTAGATGCACTGAATGCACTACTAGAATCACTTGTCACACTCCTTTTGCAGGTTCATAACTGTCTCCAACTTAATGATATTTGGAAAACAAAGACAACTATTAAAAGGCATACTTATGGATTAGATGAGATTATGAAAGAATTTAAGAGAAAGGCCATAGTTTCATCACCATCTTGGGGGCAAAGGTAATAAATTTAAGGGATTTAAATGGAGATGATAAATAAATTTCAATATCTAAATTTTCTGCAATCCATGTAGAAAGTGACCTGTTGTGCTCCTTGGGCCAGTGGTTTTATTGATAATTTTTAGTGATGTATATGATACTTGGCAAACTTGGCCTGTTTCCCTATTGGGGTCCACTTCTATTAGCCTTTTTTCTTGACATGTTTGGTTTGTCTCCCTCATGAGCATACACTGTTGAAAGGCTGGTTTGCTGATTTATTTTCATTTGGAAGATCAAGAATTTTGTAAGTTCAATAATTATGTAATACAAGTAGCATTTTCAAATGAAAAATGGAATAAAAGAAAATAGCAACAATGCAAAACGAGGAATAGCATAATATAGGATTCTTTGAAAAAGGAATAGCATAATTTAGAAAAATACCTTGAATCACAATACCCAAGATAAAGAGCTTTAAAGCCCTTAAAATAACCTTACGCCTTGCAAGGACTTTGTTTGGTACTTCCTACAAAAAGGGAAAAAGATCAGCTTAAATTTCATTAGATAAATTCTTTTGCCCAGTTAAAATGACACAAAAACAATAAAGGTTATAAAATCAAGAAGCATATAAGAATAAGAACAAACCTCTAAATATTGATCAATAGACTTAGAATTTCCATGCTTCATAAAACAGAACAAAATGAAAAGTAGAAGGATCACCTCAAACATGTAGACAAGGCACTTTCAGTTCTACAACAAAATAAGTTTTATGCAAAGAGATCCAAATGCAGTTTTGGAAAGACACAGCTTGAATATTTTAGCTCACATAATATTTACAGAATGGGTTAAGGTCGATCTCTGCAAAAATTTAATCAATAATGGAATGGCCCAAACCTAAGACCATGTCCAAAATACAAGGATTCCTAAAACTAGTAGGATAGTACTATTGATTTATTAAGCACTATGTGCATATTGTAGCTCTTTCATCCAATATATTGGAAAAGGATTCCTTTGAATGGGGACTTGAAGCAAACCAAAGTTTCCAAAGATTAAAGCTGTTATCTTTGGACCCTGTGCTAGCAACTCCTAACCTTTCTGAATCATTAGTTATTGAATGTGATGCTTCCAAAGCAGGTCCTGTGGTGATGCTCATGTAAAATGGTTATCCAATTACTTACAGAAGTCAAAAACTCAAACCTAAGAAGAAACTTAAATCTGTTTATGGTAAGGAAATGCTTGCATTTATTCATGTCTTGGAAAAATGGAGGCAATAACTAACAGGTAGCAAGTTTCTAGTTTGTAAAGATCACAATAGCCTCTAATATCTACTTCAATTAAAAACACTATCTACCGAACAAAAAAAATGGGGGGCAAGATTCAAGCCTTTGATATTTTAAGTATATACACAAGAAGGAGAAGAACAACCAAGCTGCAAATGCCTTGTCTAGGAAAGATAGAGGTTGCAGCTGATGCTATCAAGGTAATTATTTTAGAGTGAATTAAGGACATACAAGCAAAATATGTCAGAGGTGATGAATGTCATAGAATTATTAACAATGTTGAGACACATCCACAATTCGCATGGAAAAATGCTATTTTATGGACTAAGAACTGCATATATTTACCTCAGAATTCTAGTTTTATGTCAAAGGTTCTAGTAGATAACCATGTTTCTCCTAACTCAAGACATGTTGGATTTAAAACTTGTTATAACATCCAAACATCATTCTTTTGGAAACATATGATGAAGGAAATTAAGAAATATGTGACCAGGTGTGACACTTGTCCACACCATAAAGACAAGTATATGTCATCTCCAGTATTACTATGGAATTTATTGATTGACTACCTGTATCATATGGTTGTGACAAAATCTTTGTGGTGGTGGATTTCCTTACTAAATTTGCCCACTGCATTCCTATTTCAGCTTCAAGGATTTCCAAAGGTGATTGCAAGCTATTGTAATCCATTATTTACCAGTAATTTCTTGAAAGAATTATAAAGGTAAAGAGGCATTGTGTGAGTGGTCAGATGGAGATTGTGGACAAATGACTAAAAGGTGATGCTGTTTTATATAAAGCAAACCCTAATTATGGTGTAAGCGTCTCTTCTTGGATCACTAGTGGTATAACTCCACTTACCATACATCTGCTAAAAGGACTCCCTTTACTGCCTCATACAGTTTGAGTCATCAAGACCCAAAAATTTTATGTATAATCAGGTTAACAAGCTCCTAACAAGCCAGGCCAGTTGCATTGCAACATTATTATATTCCACATAAAATAATTCTTACAATTAATTATTCTATGATCTCTTTGGCTGCTTTAGATGTTCTTAACTAAATGTTGTAGCCTCTAGTTTGCCTATGGTAACTTGGATTGTATTCCAACATAATGTGACTTTAGTCATATGTTGACATTAGTAATTTTTTTTTCTATTCTTCTTGTTGCTTAGACTACAAGTTGTGTACTTGGAATTTCTCAATTTGAAGGAAGTCCTCCTTTTATTTCTTGGGTAGGCAGGGATTCTTATTATTGTTTGGAATGGTGCTTTCTCATCATCATTTAAGTGTATCCAGTAATTATTGCGGTATTTGGATTACTGATGCTTTTTTGATGATCAACCATTGATTTTGCTTTATTATTCATTAGTATTCAAATGGATTACAAGGACTCTTAACGCTCTTTATTACAAGCATAGCTTTTGTCTATAAAAAACTCCAAAAAGATTTCCATATTTTGCAGAATCAACTTGATCACTTGGAGATTCAATTGAATTAATAACCAAAATGTTAGCATAACATTAAATATAATACCATGTATAAAAAATGAGAAAGCAATGGATAGAAATATACCTTGTAAACAAGTCCCAAGGAGACACCTACTATGAAAAGGAAAAATGGCATAACAAAGTCTGCAATGGTTGCATCATTCCAAGGAGAATGACTGATGGCAGGTAATACTCCCCCAACATCATCAACCAATATTATAAGCTGTACAAAGACAAACAGCAATGGAACAAGAAATTAAAATAACTTCGCTTAAAGCATAATACAAAGTAATTGCTTTCTATTGTTTAATTTTTATTTTTTTTGGGTGCTTTGTCAAAAATCTAATATCACAAATCATATTCATAACTTGAAAACCACTTTAAAATATTCACTCGAGTTGAGTTAATAAATGACCTGTCTTCAGGACAAAAATGATAAATAATATGTGGAATGCTTCCCATGGCGTACCCCTTTGATGGCAATAAGTTTTCTCTACATGCCATACCTTCAAGACATGTTTGATGTTCGTCGTTTTTTCATATTCAACTGACAAAAACAACGAGAGAGGTCTTGATGGAGTGGTGAGTGGGAGGCACTCGCTATGAAAATGTCAAGGGTTCCAATCTTGTATACATGTGTAACATCACAAAAATTAAAGTTAAACAAATTTCTTGTACAACCTGAGTGGGCCTAACGGTAGGCTTCAGAACTCTAAATAGAAGGTCCAAGGTTCGAATCCTACGGGGGGGTAGGGTTGTACACCCCGCTCTGGTAACCAAGGTATGGTTGGATAGCCATATATTGTGTAAACAAAATCCTCCATAAGGATCGTCCCATATGGCCTATGGCCTTGTGGACATTAAAAACTAATTTACCTTTTTACTTTTTACCAAGCTTGCTTTGCACGTTTCACACTTCTTACCTCATTGGAGACAATGTCACCTTGTGTGTTTGATGACAAGATTCCCTTGGTTATATAGACAATAGGGCAGTGTCATTGCTAGCATCCACACGCCTTCATTCAAAAAAAAGGCTAAGGTGTTTGCACACATTCTCTTCCCTTATCAAGAGGGGGCTCTATAGAAGGCTCACCTTCTACACTTCCTTCTATTTATGGAAGAGGATCTCGTGGTTCTATTAAACTTTGTTGTGTGTCCCCATGCACACTGTCTTCACCACATCACATTCATCAGTTGATGGCGTTGTACGTTGCATGATTCGCTCATGTAGGCTCTCTTCTCATTTGTCGTTGTCCATGTACACTTCATGGATTATTGTTCATGCAATTCTCTTGTCACATTCACCTTTTGCCATCACGTCCTCCCGATCTAGACTCGTTATGGAAATAGTTCCAAATGTAGCATTAGTTTTGGATTCCACACAACAAATGAACATAATACACAATTGCTAAAATAGAATTAACTCACTATAATTTACAAAAATGTATAGCAATGTCAATCACATAGACAACTGTTGGTTACGAATCTGCCACTGGGAAAGGGTTTGGTCTATCTATGCGCCCTAGACCTGCCCAATAGATTGAAATTCCGAAAGGAAGGGATGCCTTCCATGCCGATCTCCAGAGAAGGCTGGCTCCTTTACTACATTACACTGGGTTTTAGACTCGAGAAATGGAAAGAAATTGGGAAAGTGTTGAAAGAAATGCAAATAACTGAAAGAAACTGAAATGTAGATAGTTCCAAGGGGAAGAACAAGCAACACAATTACTAACTTCTACTTAGATCAATAGCAATCAATATCATGAATATAGTATAAACTAAGACCGTAACATTTTCTGATATGTATCCTTCAATAATTCCAGATTTCGCCTTTTATCACACACTTAAATCCAGATTGAAAAATTTATTGTATGCAAATAAAGAAACAAAATTAACAGAAATAATCACAGAAGGCATCATACACAGAAAAGGAGTCCAGAATTAGAACCATGAGTCTTAATATTGATGCAGAATCCAAGTACAACAACTTTTTAGCAAGATGTTCCCCCCCTATTACATTACATTGAGTGGCCTTTTATAGAAGAATTTCCCCCTGATTACATTAATGCCCAAACCCTAAAACTGGCGGAGCAGCTGAGATTTGACCCCTATCAGTTGATAGAGAATCCATAGGATTTGGCCCGCTCGTGCTTACAGCGGCTCCGGACGATCTCTGTAGCTCACTCGTGTTTATAGCGGCTCCGAATGGGCATTGTAGTTGGGACAACATGTCTCATTAATGCGGTTGGTGCAGCTACCCTTTGGAGATTTTTTGGGACCTGACATGGCCGTCCTGATGGGATGGGCTAGAGACTCGAACTCGTGCGCCATGGATGCGCCTTAAATGCCCGCCTACCTTCTTTCCCTGCTAGAGTGCTCCTTCGGCCGCTGCCTTAGCATTTAAAAACGCCTTTGCTGGAGTTCGCTTGATTTGGGCCCGAAGTTTGCTGGAGAATAGGTGTGAGTTGAGGCCTTCATGCCTTAAAATATTTTTGCATATTCAAACTGAGCTTCGCCCAAAAACTGGGCGAAGCTGAGGTTCGCTTCCCCTTTGGAGCGAACTTGAGCTCCTCCTGTACTTTGGTTGCACTTCGCCCAGGAACTGGGAAAAGTTGAGGTTCGTTCCCTTTTCGAGCGAACCTGAGGCTTTCCTTGCCTTAGTTAATTCTTCACTGTTTAGGCTATGGTTTGCTCGAAGACTTGGGCGAAGCTGAGGTTTTCTTTTTCTTGGAGCGAACTCGAGGCACTTCATGCCTTAGTCAATTTTGGAGCCAACTGACCTCGAAGCCTACTATTAATCATTGAAAATACTGAAGCCTAGGTTCGCCGCACTTGTTGCCCGAAGCTGGGGTTCGCTGGGGATTTGGGCGAACTCAAGATAACTTTGCCTTAGGCACTTTTCAGAGTGGTTTAACCTTGAAGCTGTGGTTCACTGTTCTAGAGCCCGAAACTGAGCTTCGACGATGGTTTGGTGAACCCGAGGTTATCTGCCTTAGAAATATTTTTATGCCCCTCTGCACTTTGCTCCCAGAAGGGCCCAAAGCTGGGTTTCGCTGACAGTTCGGGTAAACCTGAGGTTCGCTACTCCTAGGGGCGAACTGGAGACCTTCTATGCCTTAGCCAATTTTTGGGCTTTCAATCGTGGTTTCTTCACTCAAGCTGTTCTTCGCTCCGAAACCAAGCGAAGCTGGGGTTCGGCCCTCCATTTGAGCGAAGCCGATCTTGGAGGAGAGAAAGAGAGGAGAGAGGATTTAAGCATGAAAACAGTGCAACAGTTTTTCAAAATTTTACCCCTTAGGCAAAATGTGGCAAAATTGACAACATTCCTAGCGGCTTGCGGGGTATTGAGCTCGCCTCAATGCAAGGACCCCAAGCCTTTATCCTTTGGGCTCGAAGTCATCTTCCGTTTCTTCTTCTGATTCCCTGCTGCTGTTTAAGGGTTCTTCTTCCATTCTTTCCCCTCCTACTACTTCCTATTCATTATGCTCCTGGCCTTCACATTCTCCCTCTCCTTCAGGTTCTTGGTTGGGTGCCGGAGGGGCGATGCAATCATGGATGCACTCATAGGTGGTCTTAACCTGAGCCCAGGCCTCAGGTTAATGGGCCTACTTGAACCAATGTACAATAGTGCTTGGAGGTGCAACAATCAAGCCCCCTAGGTCCTTTTAGCTGACCTTTGATAAACATAAGCGTAAATTGACCTTTGGAAGAAATCAAGCATATCAAGATACAACAAAATAAAATGATGAAAACATAAAAAAATATAGCACTATGCTCTATATGCAGCCTAAAATGCAAGAATGACGTCTAGAACAATAGATTGCCCCATACATTGTTTGGGCAAAATCATACCCCGTAATAGACGATTGCAATTTCGCACAGGCAAAATCATGCCCCGTAAAGAGCCGAGCGTGATTTCGCAAAACTATGCGAAAAAAAAGGCAAATGTACACGATCGACCACATCAATCAAAAAATATAAATGTGCATGCAGAAGAGTGAATTCACCTGGTAGAGAGCATAGAAGCAAACAGAAGGGTTGAGACCTCCCAAATAGTTGATCTCTCCTTAGGGCTCCAACACAAATCCACCAAAGCGAGCAACAACAATCAACAATCCAATGCAACAGAGAATAAATCAAACTTCACACTTCAAAGTTAGCTTGCTTGCGAGAAGAAGAAGGATGCAGATCAATTAGTGAGCACTTAAAACACTTTGCAATAATTGTGAAAAATCATTATCATCAATTATCATCATTATTCATCGTGCTCTAGAAATGAATTCAAACCCTCCTTATATAGAGGATTTGAAGGCGATATGGGTAGGAAAACCAAGGAGGGCCAATGTAAAACATGCCAAACCCGAAGAATTAGGGTTTTCTTAGATAAAACCCTAAAAAGGTGAAATCGTGCCCCGTCAAGGCCGACCATGATTTCACCTATGCAAAATCGTGCCCCATCAAGGGTGAGCGTGATTTTGCATAGAGAGGAAAAAAGGGTAAAAGAGGGGGAGAAGCCTAACCCTTTCCCTAGGCAAGTCCAAGGGGTCTCCTAGAGGGCTCTAGGGAAGATTGCCCACTAAAGTGGGTCAATTTTCTGTGTCTACATTTTACCCCCTCTTTGATGCATTTAAGGCCAAGTAAATGCGTCAAAGAAAGATGTAGACCTCTATGGGCAAGAAGACAACAAACATAGAAAAGGGGTGGCCAGGTTTGGACAAAGGGATGGTGCAAAAGGGGTATCACGAAGGACACTCTAGAATTTTGCACACTAGGTGAGACATTACTTCCATTAATGCCTCTATGGCTAGGGTGCCCCCTCGAGTTTTGAAAGGAATGAACATTCCTTAAGAAACTCTGAAAGAAAAGAAAGAAGAAGAAGAAGAGAAGAAAGAAGAAGAAGAAAAAGAAGATCCAGAAGGTCAACCATAGAAAGTGAGAGAAGCTAATCAGAAACCCTGAATGAAGGGTGTTATACCCAAAAGAGATGGTCCAAGTGTGGAGTGAAAACCCACTATGGGTGTAGTACTCACTAAGATGGATAGATGGGAAAAATATGGAGCATAACCCGCTATGGATGATTGCTCACTAGTGACTATTATGGGGTGATTACCCACTAGGATGTATGTCGAGACCTACTGAAATGGTCAAGGAGCTTATCCTGTAATGGGGTGTTGAGCCCATTGAGTCAAAAGAAGTGTAACCTGATAGGGGTGATATGTTGTGAATGATGTATTAGCAAGTACTACCCGATAGGGGTGTGTAAGAATGTATATAGACCAGTCAATATGAGTATAACACAATGTGAGTGTGTGCATGTGCTAGAAGAAATGAGAGGAAGAAAAGAGGAGCAAAGAATTGTGCGTGTGTACCCCTAACTTGAAGTTTTAGCTAGTGAAAATTCAAGAGGGAGGAAATGTGCAAACAAAGGAGAGAAGAATGTATATCCTTATCTGAACAAAGAAGATAAAGGAGAAATAAGAATCATGCAAAAGACAAGGATATACCAAAAGAGGATTGCATTCCTTGAATTTGGAGAGAAATGATAGTCATTGTAAAAACTTTCAAAGTCAAGGAATACAAGAAGAAGAGAGAAGAGAAGAAAAGAGCAAAGAAATATGAGAAGAGAAGAAGGGATGAAAATGCATGGGCCCTAGGTTGGGGCTTCGCTAGGCATCAGAACCCTAGTGAAAGTGCAATGCATGTGAGCTACGACCTAACTAGGTATCATCACATGCCATTATCATGAATCCCTAAAAGCTATATGAACAAGCAGTCATGAGCAAGCAACAATGCAATTATGATAAGCAAAAAGTGCAAGAGAAACATAATGTTAGGCAATCATGCAAAGTATGACAGGTAGTCATGCAATATGAGCAGGCAAGCAGATGCAATATGATCTAAGCTAAATGTAAAATGTAATGCAATGATGGATCAAGCATAATATATTTTTAAATGCATTATATTCATAGGTTCTTTAAGTTCTTTACCATCCAAAGAAGCCAAACGATAGGCACCTGAGCCAAACTTGGCCATTATGACAAAGGGCCCTAACCAATTGGGCTGAAACTTACCTCGAAGATCAGCATGAGCATTAGTGTTCTTCTAGTTTTCCTTGAGGACAAGGTCCCCAACCTCAAAAGAATGATTGCAAACTTTCTTAGAATAAGATCATTGAAGCCTATCCTGATAGGCTCACAAATGCTCTAAGGCATGAATGCGCTTTTCATCCAATAGCTCCAATTGGTGCAAATGGTCTGCATGATACTCATCATCGACCTAGACATCTTGCAACAAGATGCACAATGAGGGAACCTCAAGCTCAAAAGGAAACACCACCTCAGACCCATATACCAAGACATATGGTGAGGCACCTATGGGAGTATGCACACTAGTATGATAGGCCCACAAGGTAGGGTAAAGTTAGATATGCCAATCATGACCGGTCTTACTAACCAACTTCTTCAAGATCCTGATCAAGGACTTGTTGGATGCTTCGGCTTGTCCATTACCTTGAGGGTAATAAGGAGTTGACCACCTATGCTAAATCTTGTACTTAGCACAAATATTATGAATATCCTTATTCTTGAAAGGAGTGTCATTGTCAGAAATAATCATCGAAGGAATCCTAAACCTACAAAGAATCTGGTTGAAGATGAACTTAGAAACTTGAGTTCCAATCACCGTAGCTAGGGGCATGGCTTCAACCCATTTAGTGAAATACTCGATCGTAGTAATGATAAACTTGTGACCATCAGATGACACTAGGTTAACCTTCTCGATAATGTCCAATCCCCACATGGAGAATGGCCAAGGGGAAGAGATAACCTGAAGGTCTTGAGAAGGAGCATGAACAAGATGATCATGGCGTTGACACTTGTTGCAGCACCGAACATAGTCACATGCATCTTTCTCCATGGAAGGCCAATAGTACCCCATCCAAAGGAGCTTTTTGGCAATAGCATTGCCACTAAAATGGCCTCCACATGAACCTTCGTGAGCATCACTAAGAGCAAGCTAGGCTTCATCGGAGTTAAGACATCGCAAGAGGATACCTTCAAAAGAATATCGATACAAAGTATTATTGATTATGATGAATTGACATGCTCTTTTATGCAAAATCTTACATTGATTGTGATCTAAACCATCAGGCATCAAACCATCCTTAAGGAAATTAAAGATGTCGTTATACCATGGCTCAGATGGGGAAGCTTCGATGGTCAAACAATCTAATGAGACAAGACAAGAACCAAGTGATATAGGTTCCTAGAGTTGTCTAATGATAATCGATGCTTGATCATCTTCTAACTCTAGAGGGAACAAGGATGCAACAGCAGCCATGGCATCCGCATGGTGGTTTGAGGATCTAGGGATAGACTCTATGGTTACTCGATCAAATGAGGATAACAACTTGGTAACAATCTCCTTGTAAGGTTTAAGTTTATCATCTCGAGTCTGATAAACATCATTAATCTGATTAACCACAAGTTGAGAGTCACCAAAGACCGAAAGGACTCTAACCTGCAAAGCTAAGGCTGCTCTAAGACCAAGGATCAAAGCTTCATACTCTGCAATATTATTCATGCAAGAGAAATAAAGTTTGAAGGACAAGGGGATGAGTTGCTTTTGTGGGGTGACTAGAATGACTCCAGCACCAACGCCCTTCATGCATCGGGCTCCATCAAAAAATAAAGTCCAAGACTCAGACTCTTCAATTTCGACATTGAAGCACTCATCGGGAAACTCAACAACTATAGGATGGGTAACTTCTAGGGGAGCGGAGGCTAACTGATCAACAATCACCTAACCCTTAATAGCCTTCTGACCTATGAAAGTCAAGTCAAACTCACTAAGGGCCAACACCCATTTAGCAGCTCGACCTGAAAGGTGGGGCTTAGACATCAAATAGCACAAAGGATCAAACTTTGCAACTACCAATATCTTATGGCTGAGCATGTAGTGTCTTAACTTTTGGGAAGCAAACACTATGGCAAGGCAAAGCTTCTCTAAGGGAGTGTACCTAGTTTCATAGCTAACCAAGGTTCTACTGATATAGTAGATAGCTCACTCTTTATTTTGATCATCATGTTGGGCCAGCATGGCTCCCAAAGCATGAGTAATGGCTGCTATATAAAGCATCAAATGCCTACCAGGCACAGGAGGAACTAAAATAGGTGAGGAAGTGAGATACTACTTGAGATCATCAAAAGATTTTTGACACTCAGAATCCCATTAGAAGACCACATCTTTCTTAAGAAGCTTAAGAAAGGGCTGACACTTATCAGCTAACTAGGCAATGAACCGATGGATAGACTGAAGCTTACCTTGTAGACTATGTAGTTCGGTCATGGTGTAGGGAGGAGGCATGTCAATGATAGTCATTATCTTAGCGAGATCCACTTCAATGCCTCACCTAGAAACTATGAAGCCTAACAACTTGCTAGATGTGACTCCAAACACACACTTAGCGGGTTTAAGATGAACCTTATATTATCAAAGCCTTTCAAATATTCATCTTAAATCATGGACATGATCCTTTCATTCTATGGAGTGAGCTAGAAGATCATCCACATAGTCCTAGAGAATATCATGCATCATGTCATGGAAAATATAAGTCATGGCCCACTGATAGGTAGCTCCTACATTCTTCAGACCAAAAGGCATGACCTTCTAGCAGAAGGTACCCCATGGAGTAGTGAATGTTGTCTTAGCCTGATCCTCAAGGGTAATCAAAATATGATTGTAGCCTGAGAAACCATCCATGAGCGAAAGCATTCCACATTTGGTAGTGAAATCTACAATCTGATCTATGTTGGGCAAGGGAAAATCATCCTTGGGACATGCTAAATTAATGTCCTAAAATTTAGTACATATTCTAATTGTTCCTTCCTTCTTAGCTACAGGAACGATATTGGAGATCCAATCAGAATAGTCGATAGCTTTTATAAAACCGATATCAAGGAGTTTTTGGAGCTCTTCCTTGACTAAGAGGGTGACCTTAGGATGCATCTTCCTAAGTTTCTGCTTAACAAGCTTAGCACTAGGCTTAACTACCAAATGATGCATGACAAGGGAGGGATCAAGCCCTAGCATGTCGACATATGACCAAGCAAAAATATCTTGATATTATCTTAACAAATTGGTCAATTGCTCCTGCTCATCCATAGACAAGGCTTTACCTAACTTAAGGATTCTAGGGGCTTCCTTAGAACCTATGTTCACATCTATGGTCTCCTCAATAAGAATGGATAAATCATCCTCAAGAGGAGGTGGGGCAAGAATCACTCCTAATTGCTCAAGGTCCTCGGGAGACATAGAACCAAAGTCCACTTGAGAACTAGAAGACTCAACCTACGTAGCGCAAGGGATAGACCCATCAAAGTAGATGTCATTCTGAGGTGGATCCTCATATTTGGCATACTTCTCAGGGGTTAGGACTGAAAAAGAAGGAGAGGGTGGCCCCTCATCCTCAACACTCCACTCTAAACCTTGATGAGATTCATCTAAGAGAGATTCTTGACAAGAAGAGTTGACTTGATCCTGTGATGAGATATTGATTGGTGATTCCTTATCAAAATTTTCAAGTTGCTTAGTTTTGTTAGATAAGGAATCTGATGAATGAAATTGAGCTAGATCATCTGGTGAGAAAAATTCAAATGGATGAGGATCACCCAAGATAGAAATAAGTTGATTTTCAAATTCAAATTTTACACATTGATGAAAAGTAGAAGGGATGACCTCCATCGCATGGATCCAAGGACGTCCAAGAAGAATATTAAAATATGCAGGACAAGATACCACATAGAACAATGTATCTAAAATCTTAGGTCCAACTTTGAGGGGAAGTGATATGGTACCACAAGCTTCTTGGGACTCATTGTTGAAAGTTTTAATGATATCACCGGATTTAGTTAAATCTTCCTCTTTTAATCCAAAATTTTGAAAGAAATGATATGTGCATAAATTAAGGGAAGAACCATTATCAATCATAACTCTCTTGATAAAAGTATCCCCAATAAATGCAGTGATGTAAAGAGAAGAATCTTCTTGCAAGTTTGAGGAAGAAATATCGACATCCGAGAATGTGAGATGATGTATCCCAAGAGAACTTACAATATTGGCCATATCACTAGGGGAAATATCTGGAGGGATAGATTGTTGTTTTAGAACATTTATTAAGGCTTCTCCATGAGTAGGAGAATTTTGTAAAAGTTCTAAAAGAGAAATATTTGTTGAGAAACTGATCTCCTATTGAGATCGCTGGATCTATTGATTCTGCACTGACTTTTCTGAAGTAGTTGTTATCATACCAACCATATTATTATCATAATGATGTGGTACACTTCTATAAGATACTTGATTAGTTGCCTATCTAATTACATTCTGATTAACAGATGATTTTTTTTGCAAATTTCCTACATCAAGACGTCCTGCATCAATTAAATCTTGAACCACATGTTTCAACTTCTTACAAGAATTTGTCCAATGTCCTTCCACTCTATGATATGCACAATGTTGACCTACCTTATACCAATGAGTTGTAGTATCTGGTTGCCTTATGGGAGGTAACTCAATTGCATTGGCTTCTAAAAGTTATTTTAAAACTGCTTCCATAGACATATTAAGTCTTGTAAAATTCCTTTGTGGAGGTTTTTGAAGTATTATATTTTGTAGGTTGTTAGTAACATTATTAACAGGCCTACTATCCATTCCACTATCACCTCCTATGTGTTTATTCTTATATTGAGACTTAGTAGGTTTCTCTTCTTTGACTTTGAGTTGGCCTCTTCTGATAAGAGCATGTTCTACTTTTCTTGCTAAATCAATTGCTTGATCAAAAGATGTGATAGTAGTAGTCTCTAATGCATAAGATAACTGTTCTTGTAAATTACCAATAAATATCTCAAGCATATCCTTTGGAGGTAAAGTATATCTCAAGCATCCAACTAAACTTCTCCAACGAGCCAAGAATTCTGAAAACTTTTCCTCTTTACCTTGTTTTAAATTATAAACATCTTTCATTGTCACTTCCTTTTCAATATAAGCACCAAACTATTGAAAAAATAATTATGTTATTTCTTCAAAACTCTTCAAGGAATAATTAGGTAACCGATAATACCACTCTAATGCCATGCCACCAAGACTCTTAGGAAATGTTTTTAGTAACAACATGTCATCATAAATGAGATCATGGCAAGTTATTCTAAATCTTCTTAAATGCTCTATTGGATCTTCTATCCCCTTATATATAGGTAAAACTGGCATAGGAAAATTCTTAGGATAAGGCCTAGCAGCAACAATAGGATCCAATGGCTGATTACACATTTCCTTATAACTGTAAGTGAAACTTGAAGGTTGAATCATCTCAACTTTTGAAACCAACTGCTTTACCATATTTGTCAAATTCTGCACTTCTGGATTATTGTTATGCAATGTCCCCAGATTCCCTAAAGGAGGAGTGTTGGACATATTGATACTATTGTGGTATGTGGTATCTTGTTGAAGAGGATAACTAACATTTGGTGGAATAGAGGCAACAATGTTGAGATAAGCAGATTGAGGAGGAAATTAAAAATTTTGAATGACACTACTAGTTGGAGGGACTTGTAGATTCCTTCCAACGTTGGTGGTTACAGTAGTGGCATAAGTTGGATGATGAACAGGATTACCATGATTCAAAGATTCACTCAAGGAGTTATCATGAGATGGTCTAACTTCCTCAAGTAGGGCTTCTTCCTCTAAAGCTGCATCCAAGGCATGCTTATGATACTTATAAAAGGTCCACACATGCTCAAAATATTTGAAGATAAGGTTCCCATCGGGTCCCTTAATAGGATCAAGACTATTATCAATCTCTTCTTCCTCAAGATTAGGATTTTCTCTATCAATTTGATCATTCTCTTGAAAAATCTCATCAAACCCTAAAAGCCTTCTTCCATTCCCAAGGTTGGAAGCCATTGGGAAAAAGAGAGAAAGACTAGGGCAAAAAGGGAGGAACTAAGACCAACGAAAACAAGCACAAGAAATTATGTTTTTAATATTTTCTGATCTAACACATAAAATTAATGATCTTGATTAAATTTTTAAAAGAAAAGGAGGTGTTCACATCGGGTTCACCAAATATGTAGAGGGGGAAAACTGCCCTACCGCATATGATTCTCAAGGCTGGATCCACAAGAGAAAGCCTTGAGGTGAACCATGGGGTATGTTGTTCTCTACACTCGGTGATAAGGGGGAAGGGTTCACCAAGAATGGTTTAAGGACTCACTCCAAGTCCTCTAGTTTTCAAGAATGTTTGATGTATTCGATTCAAGACAATCACCTATGTTTGGCCTTTCTAGATCTATGCTATGAAAGATAAAGGACAATGCAAAAATATAGAATGCAAGAATACAAGAGCTAACCCTAGAATGATTCTTTCTTTGAATGCTTTTCTAACCCTAGGGTTTCAAGATAGAAAACCTTTAAGCAAGGGCTCAAGAAATGATGCACAAACATAATTAACCCTAAGTGCACACTATATGTTGTTTATCTTTCAAATGCCTAGAAATCAATTAAATATATTTCTTTTAAATCAGATCTAGGGTTTATAACAGAAATAGAAGGCACTCAACAAACAACCTAAAGACTAATTAGAACACTTATCTTATCCGATGGTTGATCCTTGCTTTTATCCTTTATCCAATGATATCAACAATTCATGTTCCTGCAAGATAACTTGACAAACACTTGGAAAATATAATTAGCGTTAGGGGGCCTACTTAGGCCACTGTACAATAATGCTTGGAGGTGCAACAGTCAAGCCCCCTAGGTCCTTTTAGCTGACCTTTGAAAATAGAAGTGAAAATTGACCTTTGGAAGAAATCAAGCATATCAAAATACAACAGAATAAAATGATGAAACCACAGAACAGAATGTAGCACTATGCTCTATATGCAGCCTATAATGCAAGTATGAAGTCTGGAATAATATATTGCCCCCTAGATGTTATCTGGGTGAAATCGCACCCCGTAATAGGCGATCGTGATTTTGCATAGGTAAAATCGTGCCCCGTAGAGAGCCGAGCACGATTTCGTAGAAACTATGCAAAAAATAAAAGATAGATGCGAAGACTCGATTACGTCAATCAAAAAATATAAATATGCATGAAAAAGAGCGAATTCACCTGGTAGAGAGCGTAGAAGCAAACAGAAGGGTTGAGACCTCCCAAATAGTTGATCTCTCCTTAGGGCTTCAACACAAATCCACCAAAGCGAGCAACAACAATCAACAATCCAATGCAATAGAGAACAAATCAAACTTCACACTTCAGAGTTAGCTTGCTTGCAGAAGAAGAAGAAGGATGCAGATCAAGTTTCATGGACATTGGTTAGGTTTTCATGAGATTCAAAATTGGATCAAGTGAAAGTGGGGATTGAATTCAATTTACTCCATGACTTTTCTTCCAAAAGAAATTTTCCTTGTTATTTTATCTAATTAAAAAAAAGGGATAAAATAATGGATGGAGGCTTGTGGTTTAGGGGTAAAGATGCATTATATTTAAGACCTTGGAGTGAGAAATTTTCTATGGATACATAAACTATTAAAAGGCTTCCGGTATGGATTAGGTTTTTTGGACTTCCTTATCAACTCATCAATAAGGAGGTTTTGAAGAATATTGGTACACACTTGAAGGTATGTTGTACACACTCGAATATGTGTAGCCATGGATATTTCTAAACCTTTATTGCAGTCAATTAGGATTAAATCTGAATCAAGAGAATGAGATCAACAAATGGATTATGAAAATATTGCATTCTAATGTCACAAATGTCATGAAACTAGGCACATGGAAAGAGACTACAAAGTCAAAATGGAGGAAGAGATAAAAAATTTTGGGCATGAGGGTAGCTTAAATTTGAAACAAGGAGATCATATCACGGGAGAAGCTAGGTCAAATAAAGGATTTTCCACTCCTAAGAAAGTTTTTAGAAAAATCCCTCTACATCATTAGATGGAAAAGGCCATTACAATTTACTCAAATCAACCATTAGAAGGAAAAATGATATGAAGGATGAGGAAGTGCAATGTACAAGTTCAAATATAGGAGCTAATGGTGTGAAGGAAAAGGGGAAGGCAATTGTTAAAACAAAGGAATATGGGGAGACAAATTTTGAAGCAAATGAGGTGAAGGAGGTCAAGCTTAATCCTTTATTATCAAGTAGCATAAAATCTTCTCCTTACAATAAAAATGAAAGTAGTATAGAGTGTATTCCTTGCACTTTAGGATTTCAAGAGCAATATAGTAAAGAAAATATTATGGAGGATATCCAGGGAAATTTAGGGTTTTTAGACCAACATAAAAAAGTGATGACTATGGAGAATCATCTATGTAGTTTAGAGTTTTTCAGGGCAACATAAAGAAGAAAATGCTAATGAGGTTATTCTTTGCTTTTTTGACTCTTTAGGGCAACATAAAATTTTAGAAGATAATTTTAATTTTGAACAATATGAAAAATAGAAGAGACTGATGAAGATGAGAGTGTTGGAGGGAATGGAAGAAGGAGAGGAAGACCATCAAAGTAGGAACAAAGAGAAAAATAAACTCAAAAGGATATTTATATTAAGATATCACATGTGTTAACAAGAAGTGGGGCTAAACCCACTGATAAAAATAAAAAGTGTTGATGATGAAAATGATATCATGGAATATTAGGGATATGAATAAAACCCCCAAAACAATTATTAAGGAATTAATAGGTTGTTATAGCCCTAAGTTTATTTTAATACAAGAAACAAAATTAATCAATGAGGAATGTAAGGATGATTTTAAGAAGATTTGGAAGACAGGTGATTGTTTAACAATTTATTCTATAGGAGATTCAGGCGGTATTGCAATAATATGGGACAAGTGCAAATGGAATGGAAAACTATTAGAAGCAAAAAGTAATTGGGTTGTTGGATTATTTTGTAGGAAAGAGGAAAACATCAAAGTTGGGGTTATAAATGTATATGCTCCAACTATAGTTGAATAAATGTTGGAAGGGCCTTAGAATATAATTGTCAAATACAATGATGATTCATTGTGATCATATGGATTCTTGGGATGATTTTAATATTGTTCTGTCTCCTTTGGAAAATAAGGGTGGCATTCCAGGATGGTCTAAATCAATGCAAAATTTTGCTTCATTTATCAATTCAAACGACCTTTGGGATGTTAGTCTCTCAAGCTTTCAATATACATGGGAAATAAGCACATTAAGAAAAATTATATAACAAAAAGACTAGATAGATTCTTGTTATCCAATAAATGGTTGGAAACAAAGTATACAATCTCTTCAAATATTTTATTGCATGCAAGATCAGATTACAAGCCCATTATTTTGACTTGTGAGTTACCTAATAATGGTCATCCAAAGCCATTTTGCTTCCAATCTATGTGGCTCTAAGAAACTAATTTTTTTTAGATGGTTATGTTATGGTGAGATGAATCAAAATTTGAAGGATCATGATTGTACAAGTTTTTTCAATAGTTGAAATATTTAAAGGAGCAAATGAAGATATGGAATGCTAAATATTTTGGTAACATTTTTAAAGAAAATAAAGAAATTGAATCCAAGCTCAAAAATTTACAAGAGATAGTAGAAATTAATGGAATGGATTAGGATTCTTATGTGAAAGAAAAAAATTACTTTCTAATTATCATAATGCATTAAAAAATAAGAAATCATATTGGTTCCAAAAATCTAGAGAGAAATGACTCAAGGAAGGAGATAGAAAAATAAATTTTTCATGCTATTTCAAAAAAAAATTATGTTCATCATTCCAAAAATAATATAACTTTGGATGGAAGAAACATTGAGGACGAAGAAGATATAAGTAAGAAAGCAATTAATTATTTCAAAAATATTTTGTTAGATTCTATGCAAGATAAGGAGGCACAAGAAAAAATTTTGCAAAATATTCCATCAGTTATCACTTAGAGATAAAATGAAATATTGATGAAGAAGATATCTATGGAGGAGCTCCATGAAGCAATTTTCTCTTTCCATCCTAACAAGGCACCTAGCCCCGATGGATTTCTTGCAATTTTCTTTCATTTTTTTTGGGATTTATTGAAGAGTGATATATTAGTTGTGGTTGAAGAGGCCCAAAAAAGGAAGGCTATAATAAGTGAGATCAATGCTACTTTTATTACCTTCATTCCCAAGAAAGGTGACACAATATGTTTTGATAATTTTTATCCAATAAGCCTTTGTAATATGATTTATAAGATCATTTCAAAAATTATGGCAAACAAGTTGAAGGGTATTCTAGGGTGTCTTATCTCAAAGGAACAAGGTGGATTTGTTCATGGTAAACAAATTCTTGATGATATAATCATTGGACAAGAGGCCATACATTCTCTTCATTCCATGAAAAAACTAGATATGCTTTTGAAATTAGATATGAACAAAACATATGATAAGATTTGCTAGAATTTTCTACATGCTATTCTTCGAAGTTTGGCTTTGATTATAGTTGGTGTGAGTGGATTAAATGTTGTTATAGCACCACAAAATTTTCTATTTTGATCAATGGTTCTCCTACTGGGTACTTCAAGCCATCTTTTGGACTTCGTCAAGGCGATCCAATTTCTCCTTATCTATTCATTATTTTGGAAAAATCATTAGGGAGAACCTTTTCAAAGGTAAAAATGGAAGGAAAAGTCAAGGGTATTCAAGTTGCAAAAAATAGTCCCTTTGAATCTCTTCTAAAATTTGTTGATGATACTTTTCTTTTGGGCCATCCCTCAATCAGTGAATCAATGGAGTCTAAATAAATATTATCATGGTATGAGAAGGTTACTCGATAGTTGGTAAATACTACAAATCTAGGTTTTTCATTAATACTGCCCTAGATTTACAAAAAAATATTGTGAATATTTTGGGGTTTAAAATTGGAAAAATTACATCAACCTACTTGGGTATTCCTTTGTCTAATAAAAAAAATTTAAAAAGGAGCTTTGGATCTCTGTTTTCGATAGAATGAAATCTTGCTTGGAAGGTTGCCAAGGTAAGTTCTTAACCATGGTAGTAAGGCTACAACTCATAAAGACTACATTGTAATCCATTCCTATTTACATGATGTCACTTTCAAGTTACCAACATGTATTGCATCAAATATTGATAAAAATCAAAGAAAATTTCTATGGAAAGGGTTGTGAGGAAAAAATTAGATTTCCTCTATGTAAATGGGATAAGGTTTGCAAAGGAAATAATACTAGAGGGGTAGGCTTGCAAAATTGCAGACTTATAAATTTGGCATTAGGAGCAAATCTTAGGTGGAAATTATTAAGAGATCAAGGAAAGAATTGGGAAAAAATAGTACTTCAAAAATATATAGGTTCTCTTGATGCAATGAAATCATTTAGGAAAAGAAATCTACCCAAAGTATCATAAACATGGAACTTCATATCAAAGAGTTTGCAATTGATAGAGAAACATATTAGATGGACATTCAATGAGGGAGAAAGCTTGGTGGGTAGTTCCACCTCGAAATGTTTGGTTTGATGCTTGGTTGAAGCCTTATCGTCTTATCTATGACTCAAAATAGAAACCACTAGCTCAAGCATGCCTAGCATGTAAAGGTCCAAAGGTCAAAGATATTATTATTATGAGCAAAAACTCTAGATCATAAATTTATTTTAGTAACCTGGTTGAAGTAGAGGAACTCAAATAAATTGCAGATGAATGTCAAAATATGCTTAGAGAGTTTCATTTGTTGATTTTTACATGAAAGGACGAGTTGGTTTGGAATTTATCAAAGGATGGTGGATACTTAGTCAAGTTGGGATATGAGGATTTAGAACAATCAAATTTTTCTCCTCACAAATATTTTCCTTGGAAGAATGTATGGTCATTAGAGGCTCTCCCTAAGGCCTCAACATATCTTTGGTTAGAAATACAAAGTAAGATTCTTACAAGAGAGAGTCTACAAATAATAGAATATTATGAACCCTTCAGATGTGCCTTGTGTGAGAAGAATTTAGAAACATCAAACCATTTACTTCTTCATTGTTTGTTTTCTCACACCATTTGGGGTTATTTTTAAAAAAATATGAAATTATATTGGGTAGCTCCATCAACATTGAAAGAGTTGATAAAATGTTGGATAAAGTATTTCAAATTTAAAGCATTATGTATTCGTTGGAGGATTGGCCTTGCCATTATTTGTTGGAATTTATGGATTGAAAATAATAACATAATTTTTAAAAACAAATCTCAAAATCATGCCCAAGTTTGGAACTATATTATTACCTCTCTTGTAAAATGTCTTCAAATATGGTGCTCATAATGGGAACTCTCAATTGTAGAAAAATAGGTGCTAATAACTTGGCTACAATATTTGAACATGCATGGAAGAGTCATTTGCAACAATGGAATTAAAATAAAGGATCTACTTTGATCTATGGTAAAATGGAAATGTCTAAAAACTGGGTTTATCAAAATTAATTTTGATGGTGCTTCTAAAGGAAATCTAAGAAAAGCTGGTGGAGGTGGTGTTTTTAGAAATAGTGAAGGCAAAATTCTCCTCACTTATTCAGAATCATATGGAACTTCAACTAAAAACTATGTAGAGGCTATGACACTTCTTAGAGGGATTTAAATTGCAATAGAAAAATAACGGAAATATATTTCAATTGAGGGGGACTCAAAAATTATCATCAATGCTATTAACAAAAATGGATGTGGAGATTGGATTAAAATTAATATTATTATTGATGTTCATCACCTATTACTAGAGGCAATATCCTATTAGTATTAGTATATTTATAGAGAAGGAAATCAGATAGCAGATAAACTGGCGAATTATGGTGTTGATCTTCATCTTGGTGAAATTCAAATTTTAGAAGGTAACTAGCCAAGTGAGATTTTATGTCGTAATCAAAATGATGTCAAGGAGCTGATTGTGGAAACATAACACTTTGAGGAAGTTGAAGAATATATTTAAGAAAAAAAAGAAATGAAAAATTTATGGTGAATGTAAATATGCTGTAGCAAATGTAATATTTTGGTATTTTGATGGGAGTGGGCTCCAATAGAAGCCACATATAACTTATTAAAAAAACAAAGCACATAAAGGAGAAGAAAGAAAATGTCATAATTAGTTAAATTTAAATTTTTATATAAGTATTATTAAAAAGTATATATAAAATATGGATTATAATATGTATTTAGTAGCTTCAATAAAAGAGGGAGTAATTATCTTAAAACTTGATGAATAAAGCCTATGATAGGGTTAAGTGGGATTTTATTTTTGTAGTATTAGAAAAGTTTGGATTTGAGAAGAAATGGGTCAAATGGATTAAAGCTTGTATCTCTACAATATCATACTTAGTGTTGTTCAATGGGTTAGTAACATAATCATTTAAAGCCAAGAGAGTTTTGGTCAATGGGTTAGTAACATAATCATTTAAAGCCAAGAGAGACCTTACACAGAGAGATTCTTTATCACCACATATGTTCATTACTATGGCAAAGGTGTTGGGTAGGAACTTGAAGAAGGCTAACAAAGATGGGGAATTTAGGCTAGTAATAACATCGACAACATCACCCAAGAAAAATTTGTAGATGATATAGTCCTTTTTGGGAGGGTTAGTGTAATGAACCAAATTTAATGACTTAAGAGAGATAATATATATATATATATTTTTTAACTCATTAGAGATCTATATCACCCCACCTTACATAAGTTATTTAATGAAGTTGTATAAGACCTAAAGTCTTATGATTTAAGTTGTCCATCCCATCTTCGTGATGAGCCAACTTATCTCCTTTCTTAATTTTTCAAAAGGATACGCCCATCCCTGCACCATGCATAAGTCTGTCTATGCAGGTTTACTAAGTGTAATGCAAATAATCTATCTATCTCATCTCCATGATGAGCTAACTTAAGCTATATATCTCATCTCAATGATGAGCTAATTTAAGTTATCCATATCATCTCCATGATGAGCTTACTTAAGTTATTCGTATTTGTTAGCTTTTGATGATATATATTAAAGGAAATGCAACCACAAGATGTAAAATGAGCAAGCTATGATAAGTATATGATAATGATACTATAATATGCAAGAAAACTATAAGATAAACTTATGCAATAACTCAAAAATAGGCCATTAATTTATGCTCACAAAAATAGTACAATGTATTATAATAGAGGACATGAACACTCCATAATTTTAATGAAAGAACTACATTGTACTCTAACTACAAATCACTATAGTAACTTCAATCTCTCTCTCTCTCTCTCTCTCTCTCTCTCTCTCTCTCTCTATACCTTAAAGGTATATATATAGGAATATATGTGCCTTGGCCTTTACTCTAACCATGAATCTTCATCTACCTATCCTATGACTCATGTACATGTGGACTACATGCACATTTACATCATTGCACATAACACTTGTGCATTTATTACTAGCTTGAAGTAACTACTCAAACCTTAATCTAATATAAACTCTTAATCTAGAAATGTACCCAAGGTGGTACGTTGACATGTACCAAATAATGTAGTATACTCTAACACCCCTTGTATTACATTATTTGGGTATTGAAGACTTTAGTCTTCAATATGATCTTTGTCTTGGTTCTAGAATTTGAGCTCTTCTTAATTTTCTTTCCTGTCTGTATCCTGACCAAGTAGATAGTTAGTATCTTTATAAAATACTATATTTGTTGAGAGGGCTTTAATTTCATGTTCATCTATAGGTTCTTCCAGTTCTTGAATTTCTTGAATCTCTTGAACCAAATGATATTTCTTTTTCCCTTCTCTATATTGCAATTGAGGATAATTATATTGATTATGAGAAGTATATGGCCATTGAAATTGTTGCTGATGTGGACTATATTTATTATGATATTATATTGGTTGGAATGGTTTGTTTGGTTGGCTTCCATAGTTTGTTTAATTCCCTTGATACTGATTTCTAGGATTGAATTTGCAGTAGTTGGTACTATGTCCTTTCTTCTTGCAAACTTGATAATATTGGTTACTCCATGGTCTTCATCCTTTTGATGATGAGGTAAAATTTCCCTATGGATTATCTTTTGAAACTAATGCATTGCTAGTCATTTCATATTTAGCTATATTTTCTACCTCATATTCTCGAAGGATATTGACTAACTCATCAAAATATGTATCTTTACTTAGGATTTGAAAAGATGTAACTAAGTACTTGTAACTATCTGGAAGTGCTCTTAGGGTTAGTTGAACAAGAAACTTATCTTCAACCTTTTATCCTAAGGTTAAAAATTTTCCTTTTATGTCCACTACTTTCCTTAGGAATAGTTTTATAATTTCATCACTATTCACTTTTAGAGAGTGTAATTGAGTTTGAAGATTTAAGATAGTGGCTTTATTCTTCACTTCAAATATTTTGGTTAAGGTTTTCCAAGCTTCTGTAGATGCTCCTACTGAACTAATGTAGGGTCGAATTTCATTTGTAATGGCAAAAGTTATTATCATTAAAGTTTTTGCTTCATTTTCTTCAAACTTTTGAATCTCACTATCACTTAAGTAGGTTTATATTTTGTTCCCTTGACTATATCCCAAAGTTTTTCAACTATCAAAATTGCCCTTACTTTGTTTTTCCATGAAGAGTAATTTGGACCTTTAAGTAGTTGGGATTTAGTGAGAATGAATTTATTTGTTGTCATGATGATGTTTGTGGACTACCTTATGTCTCCCTAGTTTAGGATATGTGAACTAACTTGATAAACCCTTATCAAATATTGGATTTTGTAGTATCCCTTATATCTCCTAATTTAATTATTTGTAAATATTAAGATATTAGAATTTCAAGCAATGTAATTTGAAAAAGCTCTTACTAATATAAAACCCCTCTCTTTAATTGGATTTCTAAACATTAATACTCTATCTAAGGTTTTAGATCCTTATTTCTCCTATTAATTAATTAACTAACCTTAGAAAATAAATTACCTTATATCTCCTTTGTGTTATAGAAAGCAACTATTAAAGTAATGCACTTATACCTCTTAATAATGCATTGTGTGCTACTTGAATTAGACCTTGATTGCACTTTCAAACCTTGAGCACTGTATCTTCACCGATCTATGAGGTATGATGCTTAGCATTAATTGAACATCATTCTTTGGTGCACTTAGACTGTAATATCCTCCTCATTAATGTTGATTGACTTGAGTATGCAATAGTCTTCACACTCTCCTTTGGACCGAGGTATTTAATAGACTTTACCTCCCTTTGAAATGTATGCCAAATGGCATATACATTACCTTTGAGCCTGTAACTCCTTGCTAGGTGGCATTGGTAAATGAGGCACGTTAGATGATGCTAAAATTGGTAACATAGGTGTTATTTTAACCTAAGCGTGTTGAGTAATGAAGACTGATATTTATCAGTTTAAGCTGAGCATTACTTGGGTGCTCATTTCCTTTGCAAGCATTGTAAAATGAAGATGTTACAAAGTATTCATAGGCGCTCTTATTGTCCTTCTCCCTTGTGCCAAGTGGCACGAGATTTCTTCACTCAGGATGGCAAGTGGAAGCTCTCTCACTTGCATGTAGCTATGCTCTCAACTCCCTTATTTTCTCAATGCTCTTGCCAACTATTGCTAGTTGTTCTTGGCTTAGCTTTCTCTAGAAAATGGTGGCTCTCTCCAACGCAAGTGGTTCCAAGGTGCTTCAACGTTGTCACTGTTCTTCCAAGCTATTCATGATGTCTACTTGGGTAATAAGCCTCTCTTCTTGCACCTTGTTATTTTCATCTTACGTTACGTTGTTCTCCTTGCTAGTGATACGTTAAACTTGCCTTGCTAATATCGTTATGCTACCCAACTTGGTCTCCTTTTTGTTGTAGGTTGTTCTTGCACCATGAATGATGCTTTCATGAGATCGATGGTATTGAACCTGGTGTCTTTAGACACCTTGAAAACTCTATTGATGAGCCCTTAGTTGGCTCTCTTCCTCTGCTTCGATGTTTTCTCCTCAACCTCAATGATATGGTCGCTCATTGATTGTTATATGCTTGTTGTTGTAGTGTCTTAAGACACTCTAGTTTTATCCTCCTTTGCTACATTGGATAAAACAAGCATTGTGCAAATATATGTTGTAAATAATTCTACCTTAATTTGCACCAAAATTTTGAGACCTTAAGTCTCCTTTTGAAGCTATCTTGCTTCCTTGATATGGTGACTTCTTGCTTTACTCCTTGAGGGCAAATAGTATTTTAATGTTGCCTTATTTACTAGATAACACTCTCCTCTATTTTCTTTGCTTGAATAACTTTGCAATAATAATTCCAAGATTTTTAATCAAGCAACTAATATGCCTTTCTAGATGGCATAACTTTGCACTATAGAAAATGCAATCTATACTCTTAGAGTAGTGTCTTCTTTGCTTTCAATAGAAGGTAGGATGTTGATATTTTTATTTCTTTTGAAATATATCTAACTCCCCTTTCTTATGTGTAGGTTTTAATCCTTAAAGAAACTAACTTCTGCACTTCCTTGAAGACTTTAAACTTGAAACTTACTCCCTTGCAACTTTAAACTCTAATGTGGTGCTTAATGAAACTTAATAATAAGATGAATCTAAAAGTTCAAATAATGAACCTTTTGCACCAAAGTTGCATACCTTTATAACTCTATAGATGATGGATATCTTGGTGATTAGAATCACCTAATTTCTACCTTGTATTAGATGAAATCACAACTCTTTCTTGCTATCCAAAATAACTTTTTAACTCACCAATTTGTAGCTTTGAAACTCCTTCTAACTTGCTGCCCAAAAATGTAGTTTGGTGGCTTTAACTCTCCTTCAGGATGTACCCTAAAATTTTAAAACTTAGCAACTATTAATGCTACCCAAATTGCTGCTTTCTTGCTATCCTCAAATCTAAAATTTTTATATTGCAAAGCAGTCAATTTCTCCTCTGAAGTGTTGTCCTTGAATCTCACAAATTTGGTAGGAAACTCCTCCAAATCATAGCTAAGATTTTCCTTCAAGAAACCTTCACTTTTCTACTATAAAACCAACAATCTCCTTTCTCCAAAATAGCCTTCAATGGCAATCTCCAAATCTCTCATATTTGGTGGCTTCTTCTAACTCCTTTCTCCTTCAACCTCCTTGTCAAATTCTGACTTCAACCTTGGCCTATCTAGTGGCCTTCTTCTCAAGAATCTGAATGTCTTGAGGTCTTCACTATTCTCCTCCAAAATTTGGCAAACTCCTTGCCAAATCCTTCTCCTTTTGGGCTTGTTGTCGGATGGCGATAATTATCCCAAAAACTCCTTTATTAGGAACTCCTTCCTGCTAGTAAATTTCTCCAATGAGTTCTCCTCAAAATCTCCTTCAATGAGGGCTTTCCTAGCCTTCTCCTTCTTTCTCCTTCCAATACTTCCTTGAGACCTCTTCTCTAGGGTCTTAAAATTTTTATAGCTTCTCTAGTCTTCTTAATGAGATATTTTCTTGGATCTATTCAATCTTCACCTTTGTAAGTTTTGTAATGAAATATCCTCACGGATCTCTAAAATCTATTGCTTCTGAAATCTGGAACAAGACCTTTGCTAGTCCTTCTCTATCTTCAATATTCCAAAATTGGAAGTTCTTCAATGGGACCTCTTATGGGTCTCTTTAGCTTCTTGAGTTGTTTTTTCTTCTCTTTCTTCAATCTGCAATCTGCAGTCTTCAATATTCAATGGAGATCTCCAATCTCCAATATTCTCCTGGACTCTTTTCTGGAGTCTCTTCTTCCTTCAATCTGCAATAAGGATCCTTTGGCATTTTCCTCTTCTGCACTCTGCAGGTCTACAACTCTTGCAATGGGACCTTTTCCTTAGGCCTCCAAATCTTCAATATCCAACTTGTTGCTTCAGGTACTAGATTGATTCCAAAGAAGATATTCTTCCTAGATCTTTGTAGGAAGCTTCCCAACTTTCTTTGAATCAACTTTTTCTACAACAAAGTATTAGAAACTATAATGGAGAAAAATTTAAATCTAGAGATTATGAATCTTCACTAGTTGATTTTTCAAACTAGTGGAATCAATGTTGAGTCCTAGTCTTCACGAGTTTTTCTGCAACTTTGTGGAAAGACTCCAACCAAATGTATTTTTAGAAATTCTAAAAATGAGATTTCCTATCTCCTCTCAATCTCTCTTGTGGCTCTCCCTATTTCCTATTGATCTACCATGTGCTCTGATACCACTATTAGCTTTTGATGATTTATATTAAAGGAAATGCAACCACAAGATGTAAAATGAGCAAGCAATGATAACTATATGATAATGACACTATAATATGCAAGAAAACTATAAGATAAAATTTTGCAATAACTTAGAAATATGCCATTAATGGATGCTCATGAAAATAGTACAATGTATTATAATGGAGGACATGAACACTCCATAATTTCAATGAAAGAACTACATTGTACTCTAACTACAAATCACTATAGTAACTTCAGTCTCTCTCTCTCTCTCTCTCTATACCTCAAAGGCATATATATAGGAAGATATGTGCCTTGGCCTTTACTCTACCCATGAATCTTCATCTACATATCCTATGACTCATGTACATGTGGACTACATGCACATTTACATCATTGCACATTCTAACACTTGTGCATTTATTACTTGCTTGAAGTAACTACTCAAACCTTAATCTAAGATAAACTCTTAATCTAGAAATGTACCCAAGGTGGTACGAAAACCCATGTATACCCCCTAGATTTTTAGTAGTAAGAATTGCTTTGTGAGTTAAGATCCACATAAAATGATTAATTTTTGGAATGGATCTTACACTTCATAATTTTTTTTTTGATAGTTATAAGTGTTTGTATTTATAGCGGGTTTTAACAAGGATCCCAAAACCTGATTACATAAGCAATGGGCCTAGGGCATCAATCCCTTGAAACTGAACACCAAAACAAAAATCCTGCCCAGCGGTAACAGTAAGCATGAAACAATCCCTCTTAGCGGGAAACAAACAAATAAGAAAGAAAGTAGTTTTGGAGATCCCGCCCAGCGAGGAGTAGCCAAAAACCACCATCGAGAAGATCCCACCTAGCAGGAAGCACAGAAAAACCGTTACAATAAAATCCCGCCTCGCGGGAAGTAGTCAAAACCACCACAAACAGTCCCGCCTAGCGGGAAGCAACAGGGAAATCCCGCCATCCGGGAAACCAGCGAAAAAGAAAGGATCCCGCCTCGCAGGAAAACCGACGGATTTGGCGGATCCCGCCTTGTGGAGAAACCATCCCGCCCACCGGTAAAACATTCAGTTCAGCGAGAGCCATCCTGTAGGAAGCCGACGACCAGCACAGAGAGGATCCAACCCATCAAGAAGTGACCAGAGAGTTGCACCATAAGGAACCCGCCTCGGGAAAACAAAAGAGGATCCCAGCAGCAGGGACCAAGAATCCCGTCCAAGCACAGAGCCCGCCGAGGGATCAAGAATCCCGACCAAGCACAGAGCCCGCCGAGGATTCACAAGAAAAAGGGGGAAGTTGTCCAAACCCTAAATCGTCACCTCCACCGCACCGAGAAACGCAGGGGACCAGATCCACGTGAATAACCTGCAAAAAAACCCCAGGGGGAAGCCTGAGGGAAAAAGGGAAGGGATCCCCAACCAAACGAGGGATCCCCTGTGAAGCACCGATCCGAAAAAACAACCAAGGAAACCCTAGCCGACCGGGAGGGCGCAGATAGTGGAGAAGGATCTCCCCCCGGAGATCATCCGCAAAAACCACTCCCCGGGAGGGATGACCTGGGTTGAGCCAGGGACTGGGCAGGAACCAGGAGCCATGGGAGGGGGAGCAGGGGAGGGACCAGAGCCCTCCCCTCTCTACTTTCTTCCCTCCCATTTTTATTATTTTTTAAACACACATGAACACTTCATAATTTTTTCCAACACATGTTGTTTGGAATTATGTGACCCTATTTATCAACCAATAGCTAGTTGTAGCATTGTTTGACATGATATTTTCTACACCTCTTTACAATTGAGTAATTTGATTTTTAGATTACCAAATTGCTTTCTCAAGGAGTATTATCTCTGTAATATGGTCATAGTAATATGAATCTTCAAGTAATTGACTATTTCTCTCCATATGACAAGTCCCATGACCTTTGGCTTATCATCTTACCACTTGCATACTAGACTCTTCACTTTCTTTCATGCACACTTGAGTCTATGACACTTGCACACTTCTACATGACTCTTACACTTTTACATGCACTTCTAATATAAGATACTTGTGCACATCCTCACATTACATATTTTCACTCTTACATACATGGCACTTGTGCACAATCTCTTGATCTACACTTGCACTCTAACTTACATGAAACTTGTGCATTTCTTTCACATTGCACTCTTACATGACACTTGTGCATTTTATACACATTGACACTTACATAAAATGTGGAAAATAAATCACACATCTAAACTAAAGACTCATCCCTAATATATTACATATTTACAATTGTACCATAAAGGTACCATGGGGGTACATTAGCATGTACTAAATAATGTAATATTACTCAAAATACACTGACAACCCATGTATACTCCTTAGATTTTTAGCAGCAAGAATTGCTTTGTGAGTTAAGATCCACATAAAATGATAATTTTTTGCAATGGATCTTACACTCCATGATTTTATCCAACACATGTTGTTTGGAATTTTTTTTATTTTTTATTTTTTAAAAGCGAAAAACCCCTTGCGGATCCGCCTTGGTCTAAGAGACCACGAATAGGGGGTTCTACACCGTCAAAGTCATCGGGGTGTTGCACCCAACCCTACCTGCACCAACATTATCAATTGGATTTTGGATACCCAATTCAACTTTTTGGTAGGGTGGAGATTTGAACCTGGGCCCTCCCTTTTTGGAATTAAGTGACCATATTTATCAGCCAATAGCCAGTTGTATCCTTGTTTGACATGATATTTTTCTATTTTATTTATTGGTCCCCATATTATCTGGTCTAGTTCATCTTTGAGTCTGACATTTCTTTCTCTTAACAACTTGGCAAGTTTTTTATATTCATTCTTCAAGTTTGCTGATTCAATCTCCCATTCCCCCCAATCTTTGATTCTGGATTCTAGCCATTCACTTTGAGAATTGTCAGTTTAAAAAAAATTGAATTTTTTTCCATACCTTTGCTTCTGAAGCAATCTCTTAGCTGGAGTATTTCTAGATATCCTCCTATTGGTGGCATGCCATTGATTGCATCTATCCATATATCCTTTTTTCCATCACCGATGAGCCACGAACAACCTTTTCTAAAAAAGGATAGCGTTGCACACAAATTTGACCATGTAGTAGATCCTTGATCTGAAGTTACATTCATTGTTAGTATATGTTCTGGTGGGTTGCCTCCAAGATACTTGTTCACCATGATCTTGCTCCATAGTGAGTTGCTTTCCTTGATTAATCTCCATATTAGTTTAGCTCCATACACCTCTAGCAATAAGGACAGATGCTTTATTCCTAATCCACCCCATTTTTTGGGTAAGCATACAATATCCCACTTAACCAAATGGAACTTCTTTCTTTCTTGTTCTCTGGCACCTTTCCACAGAAATGTCCTTATTATCTTCTCAAAGTTCTTAATTACCCCTACTAGTGCATGAATAGATGACATTAAATATATCGGGATGGCAGATAAAACTGATTTGATTAGAATCACTCTCCTAGCTAGATTCAACCATCTATGGGACCACATATTCAATCTCTATATTACTTTGTTGAGGACATTCTCCCATTGCTTTTTGGCATGCTTGCATGGGCCAATTGGCACCCCTAGATACACAAAGAATTCTTTGGATTCGCCTAGTTTGAAGCCAAAAATTCTGGCAAGTTTCCTCTTGAAAGCTACTGAGCAATTATATGCATAAAGGATAGACTTACCACAATTAATAGCAGCTCCTATTGCTATACAAAATTTGTCTAATATCTCTTTCATGTTCTTGGCTTCCTTAATAGATGCTTGTCCCATTAACATAGAGTCATCTATAAATTGTAGGTGGGTGGTGTTTACTACATTTGAAGTAATTGATGCTCCTTCAATATATCCCTATATTCTTGCTTGCTTGATAAGATAGCTCAATGCCTCAACCATGATGACATATAAAGTTGGTGATAATGGGCAGCCTTGTCTTATGCCTCTAGAAGAGTTGAAAAAATCAGATGGTCCTCCATTGACTAAAACTGAGAATGTGCTAGAGCTGATGCAACCTTCCACCCATTTTACCCACTGCTCATAGAACCCCATTTTGCGGAGGACCATTAAGAGAAATCTCCTGTTGAGTCTATCATAGGCTGTAGCAAAGTCAAGTTTGATCATCATTGTCCTTCTCCTCGATTTAACTATAGAGTGAATTGCTTCTTGTGCAATGATGACTTCATCTAAAATTTATCTTCCTTTAACCGCTCCCCCTTGCTCTTTTGATATGATCATAGGCAACCATTTTTGCAATCTACTAGCCATTATTTTTTAAATTACTTTATAGGAAAATTTGCATAGAGAAATGGGTCTGAATCTATCAAACTTACTTGCCTTCTCCTCTTTTGGGATAAGTGCCAAGAATGTCGAATTTATTGACTTTAAAATTTTTCCTATTGTTCTCGCTTCTTCCACCATTGCTAGTAGATCCTCAGCTATAATTTCCCATGCTCCTCTAAAAATATTTGCCTGAAATCCATCTAGACCTGGAGCTTTGTCTAGCTTAAATGAATACACTATCTCTCTTAATTCTTCCATGCTGACTTCCTTCATTAGATGATTATTCATTTCTTGTGTGACTACTTCTGGTATTAATTCAACCACTTCTCTCTAGATTTCTTCTCTATCAATGTTATCATCTGATAATGTGGTTTGAAAATAATTCCTCATAGCATTTCGTATTTCATTATCCTCTACCATCTCCTCCCCATTGTCTTGCTTGATACATGATATGCGGTTCTTCATTCTGTAAGCAATCAAGGCTTTATGGAAAAACTTAGAATTTGCATCCCCTTTCTGTGCCCAGAGCACTCTTGCTCTTAACCTTAATGGATCACTCTCCTCCTTCTCAATCCTTTCCATTTGTGCAATCAACTTAGCTTCCTCATCTCTACTCAAATCTGTATCTATTCCATTTTGTGCCAGTTTGTTTAATTCTTCCAATCTATCACATATTTCTTTCTTCTTTTCAACTTCAACTTTCATTATGCTTCTCTGCCATCCTTTAATTTTATTCTTGATATGTTTCATTTTGCTATAGAATCTGAACATTGTTGTTCCTTCAACTTCAATCTCATTCCACCATTTTTTAACATTTTCTTGAAACTCCTCATGTTCCATCAGCTGAGGATTAAATTTGAATGACACATTTTTTGGAGGTTCAAATTCCTATATCTTCAACAGTATTGGTGCATGGTCTGATCTCGCTCTAGATAGTATAAAAGACTCCACTGATACATTTATTCCTAGGATGGATTCATCTACTAAAAACCTATCTAATATTTCTTGAATTAAGGTTGCTCCTCCTCTTCTATTTGACCATGTGAAAATACCATCTTTTGGAATGATATCTACCAGGTTCCTCTCTTCCATCATATCTGATACCATTCTTGAATTCTGGTTTAGACTCATAATTCCTCCTTTCTTCTCCTCTAATTTGAGAATTAAATTAAAGTCTCCTCCTATTATCCAATTTTCAAGGCTATTTGATGATCCATCTTGCCATATTCTTTGCCAGCATTCTTTTGCCAAGGATTGATGAGTGGGTCCATACACATTTGTCAGATGATATGTTTTCTTGGATCTCTGGCATTCCAATGATATTTGTATCCAATGTGCATCTTTAACCACTTCTATGAACTTCCATTTTCTTTTGTTCCATATTGTAGCAATACCTCCTGCCTGGCCTCTCGAGCCAATACATTCACTCTGGTATATATTAGTATTCCATATTCCTTCCATAGTTGTCCATTCATTTTTTCTATCTTAGTTTCCTAAAGAAAAATTATATCAGGACCAAATTCTTGAATCTTTCCCTTTAAGGTTCTTTTTGTTGAGGTAGAACCCATACCTCTTATATTCCAAGAGAATATAATCATTTTCTTAGGTTGCACGATACAACCTTCTTACTTTTTCCTCCCTGTCCACTTGGGGGATTTAATTATGCTATCTTGTCCTCTATACTAATTTGCTTTTGAGATCCCTCCTCAATGGCTTTTTGTAAATATGTTTGCAATGCCTCCGACCTTGTGGGTCTTCCTACCTTCTTCTTGGTACTTGTCCCATAGTCTACTTGTGATTCTATTTGACTTAGGGATAGTATACCACCCTGCATTGTTACCTCATCTTCCACTTTTTCACCTTCTGTTCCTTGTTCTTCTTCTTGATTTTTTGCTTTTTCCTCTTCTCCTTTTTGAACTTCTTCAATCGGTTCAAACTCCTCACTGTTCATTTCTTAATTCTTTTCCCCTGTTGTAATCTCTTCTTGTGGTTTTTCCTTCTCCAAGGCCTCAAATTGATTTTTCATTGATGTCTCTTTTGTTGTCGGTACCCACTTTCCTTTAGTCTACTTTTTCTTTGATACATTCATAAATCCTTCATTATCCTTCTCATTGCCCTATTCTTTCGATACTTGTCTTGCTTTTCTTAGGTAATTATGATGAGGGCATCACGTTCCTAGGTTAGATTAATTTCTTCCTAGGTTATATGATTTGCTAATAAATGCTAGTGAGTCTCTTTCTCATGCAGCGGTTAGTTGTTAGCTAGTTGTTAGCAATTGTTGGGACTAAAACTTGAAGGGATTATTTAATTGATACAAATGGTTACAATATATAGGCATAAGCCTATATTCAACACATGACACTTGTCAAGAGAAGCTGACAAGTGTCAAGGTGAAGGCATAGTGCACTTTAACTCTAACATTCCCCCTTAAAGTGCACTATCCTAACTAAAGAAGAAAAAAACAAGTCAACATTAGGTAACATTCCCCCTTAATGTTGACTTCTCGAAAATAACCTATCATCCTCTCTTATTGCTTATTTGGTCTAGGCTCGTGCTCTTTACGCTTGGCTCTCCAACTATGAATAATGCTAGATTCACTATGTATACATCTCGGTATGTTACCTTAGGGTCAGCCACTTCCACGGGTCTGTTGCCACTGGGTCAGCCGTCTAAGTGCCTCAGGGTCATCATGGGTGCCTCAGGGTCAGCCACTTCTAGGTCTGTTGCCTCTGTAGGTCATCCTCAGAGGATGTTTCCTCTTGTAGGTCACTGACTAGATTCACCACAAATGTCAAATCCCTCCTCATGGTGAACTCAATCTAGAAGGTGTCGGTCTCTGCCAAAAATGCACCTAATACAAAGGAAAAACAAGCCATATAAGAGTGTCGGTCTCTGCCGAAAATGCACTCAATACAATAAAATGAGCCATAGATCAAAATAGGAGGAGAGAAGAAGAAAATAAGAGAATCTTCTGAAGTGTCTTCGTCTGTAGTCTTCAGAAGTAGATCCGAAAAAAACCTTGGATAGAGTCTAGGGTGTCTTTGTCTATAGTCCCTAGTATAAGTGTCCTTATGGTGACCATGTCATCCCATCGAAATGCATGGGTAACCAGCCGCTGCATTCGCAAAGTGTATAGAAAAGATCACTAGGTACAAGGATCACATATGAAATTACCTTGGGAGTGTCGGGTTCAACCGAGAGTGCACTCCAAGGTAGAAAAACTTTGAGGCTAAAAAACTCAAATGAAACAACCTCAAAATTACAATATGACACCACCATTGTGTCCGTCGTGGAAAAACATTTCCAACGACTATAAATACCCCTATACTTGTATTTGAATGGGGCCTTCAACATGTGGAAACCAATACCATGCCTATCTAGGCAGTAAATAGACAACATCGCTCAATGGCGGCATCGCTCTCAGGCGGAATAAAAACAGTCTTAAAATTTCCCTTGCAGGGGAATTACATGGGCCATCTAGGCCTTCCACTCTTCATTTCCTATTTGGAAAAAACATTAAACAATGCCCAAGAATATAATAAATAGGTCTTCCACTTCCACTTGCCATGTGGAAAATATTATCTCCTCTAACATCATATTGCACGCCACAGTGATTAGCTTGAAGTGCATCCTTCAAATCCTTGACTAGGGGCGCAGCACCGGACATGACGATTCACATAGAAGAAAGATTATAGCCCTGCACTACCGTATTCTTTGTAATCTCTAGCACAATGGGTGGCACAAGTGGTGTAATATAGACAAAATCAACTTGCTTCAACATGCACAAACATCTCAAACAACCAAATATTTTTGCCACAACACGGGTCTACGTTCATTTTCCAAGACTCATCAATACCTGTAGCTCATCGGGCACCTTAAAAAAAAATGTCACTCGCCTGACGTAGGTAGAAAACACAACACTTTTTTTAGGCAAAAAACTCAACAACGCCTTCTGCTATGTACAGGTTACAACGATAAAGGCCTTGGAAAAACGAGCTTGCCTACTTCATCAACAAAATTAGATCTGTAACAATTACAAAAAACAATACAGGTTTGTTGACTGTAAAACTCTTCGCTAGAAAAATTAATCACGTCGCTATGATGATAGCCAGTAAAAAAATCCAATCTGCACAACAAGCCCTCCAAAAAAAAAAAATACTCCGTCCGTTTCTCACAACCCTCTGTCATAGAAAATAAAACTTGGCTGCCCTCTTCTCATCATCACATCTCAGTAAATGCAACCCTCGATGGGATCCATCATACACTTCGGTATCTTATCTCAACCTCCATCAAGTTCAATCGTAGTGGGTTTGCATAGCAGCAGGAGTCTCCACGATATTTTCTAGCTAGGTTTTGGTATTACAGTGACAATCACGATCCACAACACCATCATCATGTGAACTTCGATGAGCTCCATGCTCTGATGAATCTAAACACATCTAAGCATTCAACAGCGGTAAATCTCTTCACGCAAGTAATTCCCGTGCCTTCATCACCGATGGCTCAGTTTATCATAGGACTCCTTGGATGGAAATGTCGCTAGATCAAACGCTCCTTCATTTCTTCCCAAATGTTAACGGGTAGTAAATCTTCAAACTCCACACCATCGACGAGCACTGTTACTGCACTCTAGCACATGCATTGTGACATCTGGATTTGGACACAGATGGCAGCAACAACTGCCTCTTTCTTCTTTCATGAGCGACGTGACACTGCTTACACACGGAGTGTAGAAAAATTAAAATTTTATGTGCCCCCTTTTGCGCGATTCCCAGCAGCCATCATGCGCTCAAAACGCGTTGCCAGCCCACCATTCTAGGTGGTTCGCCATACAATGTTAATGGTGGAGTGCAGCCGCATTGATATCTCGTGCAATTCCCCTCAAAATAATCTCCTCGCACCAAGCCACCACGAAGCCAACATCGTCAGCCATGGATCTGTAGATCGTGAATAGTGACATCAATGGGATTGCAGTTCTTACAAGCGTCAAACGTTCTATTTGTTTTTTTCTTGTTCCTTTGGTTATTTCAATCTCTTGGCGCCCGACCACCGCCACCACGGTCGTTGTCCCTAGCAGGAATCATCGTAAACTAAATGTGGATGACCCCCTACATCAATTTAGAGTCGCCCGGGGAATTTCCAGGAACGCCCATCGCAACAGGGACTCTCCATTTTCTTGATATGTCTACCGAACGCCGTTGGACCATTGATTCAACTCCTTTTATACATGTTATCATTAATCCTAGGATTTGCCCGTACAAAATCGATCTTCCCCTCTGGTAGCTTCTAGGAAAGCCATTAAACAGTGGGTGGCTGCAAAAATATATAATAGTCCATTGGTTCCTCTGCCCTCGTCCTCAAACATCTGGAAGAGACTATTCACCATATGGTCTTCAAAAGAGCTACCCCCGAGACAGTCCAAATGTCCACTTTGCCCGTTTCAACGCTAGATGCTATCAATGCTCGGCATGGAGGTTGTACCACGGCTGATCCGTAGCTTCCCAGTCCAAGTGGAAGCTCCCGTTTGTGCCAACAACAACAGAAGACTCTTTTTAAAAAAATATATATCTCAAATATGCTGCCACCATGGAAGTCACTGCACCAGACACGACTCACACAACACCTACAAGACTCATCCCATAGATCACAACAGCATTGGGCCCGAACAGAGAACCAGCAAATCTGTAACTAGAACCCTAAAAAAAATTAAAATGACCTCCCAAGTTTTAATATTTTTACCATCTAGTTTCTGATCCATCAAATGATGGAGAGCATACTCCCTCGGTAAAAAACTTTAAAAAAAAATTGGGAAGAAAAAAAATCATGGGGGAGGGAGGATTTCCATGAGGGAAATCCCCCCTCAAGAGGTTTCACAAGGCAGGGAAAGCCCGCTCTAATACCAAATGTTGGGACTGAAACTTGAATGGATTATTTAATTGATACAAATGGTTACAATATATAGGCATAAGCCTATATTCAACACATGACACTTGTCAAGAGAAACTGACAAGTGTCAAGGTGAAGGCATAGTGCACTTTAACTCTAACAACAATTAGTTAGTGTGTCGTTAGGTTTTTTAGCATCTTGTTTAGGTTGCCTTCCTATTTGTGTTCCTACGCCCTTTTGGAATGTTACACAATTTAAGCGTATGATTATTGTAATTTGGGCAATAAGGGTCTATTTAGACTGAAACTTCTCATTTGATATCATCATTCCATTTGGATTTTCTGTTTATTTGGCGATTGAAATTTCAATTTTGAAATTCATCGTTCCATTTGGCTTATGCCATTTGAATTTTTTGAATTCCGTTTGATTTTGCAATTTTTGCTACTCCTAAATTTTTTTAAGGCAAATTTTGAGAGATAATTTGATGATTTAGAGATGAGTGTTCATAGCATTTCCTGGCAGTAAACTTTTGTCAACGGATTTCATCTCCTAAAATTGGTTTTACACCTTTTTAGGGGTATGGATGGTCACAAACCAGATAGTAAGTGGATCTTTATTGCAAGTCGATCAGGCAGTCTTATGGACGGTTGAAGGTGACACAATATTGGTGGGCTAAGTGATCACTAGGTGGTCAAGAAAGTAGCAAGGAATACACACGTACACGTGGTGGACTATGGAACTCACTATGTGATGGATAGGTTTTCCACAACGTGGTTTGGATTGATGGATGTAGACACGTGAAGGACGATACAAACTGAACAGATGAAGTGGTGGGTGATAAATAAAGGCTTAGCAGAGGGCTGACCACCGAGAGGTGGTCATTAGCTTATGTGAGTATTTCATATTTTAAACCATAACATTTTTCTTGTGTCCTGCATGTGGGACTAATAACTGGTTCATATTTCACTCTCTGCTCGAGTGATCTATGCGAGACCATATACCCTTGACAATATTAGAGTGCTTGATCGAGACTGTAGAGTGTGATCACCAGTAGGTTCATTGGTGAGAATTTTGTAGCAAGCATATGCATTGGCAATCTTTGCCATCTGAAAGAGCTACTTGTATTTGCAGATGAAGTTGCATTACTACCAGGTCGCTACATGCCATCAACATCTGATTCATGTTTCCCGATCTCGATACATGTGTATCATGGGAGAAATTCAAAGGTCTTGCAGTGAGTTACAGTGTTGTCGATGAAGGCCGAGTTACTCAGGCAATACGTGAAAAAGTTAATTATAAATATTTGCAGTTTCATCTATTCGCAAGTGGCTTTTTTGACCAAAAACACTGTACTTTGTCAACCTTTTTTCTTCTTCTGGCCTCTCTGGATCATTATAGTAGCATCATATCCAGCTCAAAAATTGGTAAACATATCTTCTCTTCCCCAAAAAAAATAGAGTTGCAGGAGGACTCTTGGCGGGAAACTTATAGTATTGCAAGTTTGATGATCCATATTTCTATATTCTTTACTAGTATTCTTTTGCTAAGGATTAATGAGTGGGTCCATACACATTTTTCAGATGATATGTTTTCCTAGAACTCTGGAATTCCAATATATTCATATCCAATGTCCATATTTAACCACTTCTATAAACTTCCATTTATTATATTCCATATTGTAGCAATACCTTGTGCCTGGCCTCTTGAGCCAAGACATTGACTCTAGTATATATTACTATTCAATATTCCTTCCATAGTTGTCCATTTATTTTTTGCTAAGTTAATATCCTAAAGAAAAATTATATTAGGATCAGATTATTGAATCTTTCCCTTAAGGTTCTTTTTGTTGAGGTAGAACCCATACCTCTTATATTCCAAGAGAATATAGTCATTTTCTTAGGCTACACGATACAACCTTATTACTTTTTCCTCCCTGTTCACTTGGGGGGTTTAATTATGCAATCTTGTCCTCTATACTGATTTGCTTTTGAGATACCTCCTCAATACCTTTTTGTAAATATATTTGCAATACCTCTGACCTTGTGGGTCTTCCTACCTTCTTCTTGGTGCTTGTCCCACAATCTACTTGTGATTCTATTTGACTTAAGGATAGTATACCATCCTACATTGTAACCTCATATTCCATTTTTCACCACTTGTTCCTTGTTCTTTTTCTTGATTTTTTACTTTTTCATCTTCTCCTTTTTGAACTTCTTCAATCAGTTCAAATTCCTCGTTGTTCATTTCTGAATTCTTTTCCCTCATAATCTCTTGTGGTTTTTCCTTCTCCAAGGCCTCAAATTTATTTTTCATTGATGTCTCTTTTATTGTTGGTACCAAATTTCCTTTAGTTTGTTGTTTATTTGATACATTCATAAATCCTTCATTATCCTTATCATCACCTTGTTTCTTCTATACTTATCTTGCTTTTCTTAGGCAATTATGATGAGGACATCACGTTTAGGTTATATGATTTGCTAATAAATGATAGCGAGTCTCTTTCTCACATAGCACTTAGTTGTTAGCTAGTTGTTAGCAATTAGTTAGTGTGTCATTAGGTTTTTTAGCATCTTGTTGGGGTTTCCTTCCTATTTGTGCTCCTACATCCTTTAAGATTGTTGCTACGCAATTTAAGTGTGTGGTTATTGTAATTTGGGCAATAAGGGCCTATTTAGACCTTAGTTTATGAACTAAATCTCGGTTGGTTTTTGGAACTTCTCATTTGGCATCATCGTTCCATTTGGCTTTTCTGGATTATTTGGAGATTGACATTTCAATTTAGAAATTCATCATTCCATTTGGATTATGCCATTTGACTTTTTTGAACTCCGTTTGATTTTGCAATTTTTGCTACTCCTAAATTTTTGTTAGGCAAATTTTGGGTAATTTCTTTGATGATTTAGCGATAAGTGTTCAAAGCATTTCATGGCAGCAAACTTTTGTCAGTGGATTTCATCTCCTAAAATTGGTTTTACAACTTTTTAGGGGTATGGATGGTCATAAAACAGATAGTAACCAGATCTGTATTATAAGTCGATCAGGCAGTCTTATAAATGGTTGAAGGTGACACAATTTTAGTGGGCTAAATGATCAATAGGTGGTCAAGAAAGCAACAAGGAATAAACACTTACATGTGGTGGACTATGGAACTCACTATGTGATGGATAGATTTGACACAACGCGGTTTGAACTGATGGACGTGGACACGTGAAGGACAACATAAATCGAATGAATGAAGTGGTGGGTGATAAGAAAGGTTTAGTAGAGGGTCTACCACCGAGAGGTGGTCATAAGCCTATGTGAGTGCTTCATATTTTAAACCATAATATTTTCCTTGTGTCCCGCATGTGGGACTAATAATTGGTTCATATTTTGCTCTCTACTCGAGTGATCTGTGCGATACCATCTACCCTTGATAATATTAGAGTGCTTGATCGAGACTGTAGAGTGTGATCACCAGTAGGTTCATCAGTGAGAATTTCATAGCAAGCATATGCATTGGCAATCTTTGCCATCCGAAAGAGCTACTTGTATTTGTAGCCTTGTTGGTCAAATATCTGCCTAATTATACAAACATGCATTTGTGCACCCTAGACATGGACAACATTGAAAGTTCAAAGAAAAGGAATGTCCTCCGTGCCAATCTCCAGAGAGGTTTGGCTCCCTTACTAAATCATATACTGTTTAATACTAGAGTTGTAGAAAATAAATTGAAAATAACGAAAAAATATGGGAAATACGGCCACAGGTCGAAGGTGTAGGATTGGGGATAAACTAGTAGCAAGAATTCCACCCAAGCATTGAAGCAACATGTAATAAAGGAAAGAAATCATAATTTACTTACAATATTGCATAAGTAACCCCTAGGATTACCTTCCAGAACTCACTCCCTCACCAGCAATGTTCAAATTCAGATGCAGAATTTAAACTTAACAACAGATAAAGAATATGAGCATGAGATAGAAATGCATAAAATAGAAGGAAATCACACACAAGATCACTTGTAAATTTAGAAGCCAAATATTTTCTATTGATGCAGAGAACTTGAATAGTTTTTTTGCAAAATATCTAACCTCCTTTACAATAAAAATTTGATTAGTATTTATAGAGGATTTTGCCTCTTTCATTAAATTCACATGAAGACAAAATGTTCATAGATCAGGGACATTGGTGAGAAAATTCCTCCTTGAAATCCTTGAAAATATTTCCTTGGAGGCAACGATCCAATTTTTAAGGATGAAATTTCTAGGAAATCAGTCGTATCCTGATGTCGGTGCAAGAAAACTACAAACCTGATCGTTGACTCGAGGCCTTATTATTTCCTTGGAAACTCAACTTTATTTTTAATACTTTAGAACTTATAAAAATCATTGGGTGACTTAAAAACAACAACTTCTTCACCTTGAAACTCACATTTTGGCTACTTTCTACCCCAGTCAATAAATGCCCTGCATTTACCTATATCGGGTGCCTTTGAAAAAACTATGTCGAGCACTTAAGTCAAATTTGCTCAAAAAATGGGTAAAAATGTTGCATTTAAATACTTAGACCATTGCAATCCATAGACAACCCCCTTCTTCAACCTTACCTTCATATTCGCCTTCTAATGCTTCATCTTCGAAAACGGTAAGTCAAAACTTCATATTCCTTCATAAAACATTTAGCTTTTATAAATGCGTGTTCACCCCAAAAGGAGGTGAAAGGCACTGTCGCTCATTCCTTCGGGAGAACATAGATTGCATACCCTGGTGCAAATGAAATCTAAAAAATGGGCGAAGTCACTTTCATGTAGTTTCACCCCAAAAGGAAGGCAAATGTGACGTTCGACCCAAAGTGGGGCGAACATCTTATTGAATTTTCAACGTCCCTAATTGTGCTTTGCAATTTTCTTTGATTACACTTTCACCCATGGAAGAGGCAAATGGAATGTTCGCCCCTCATCCAGGATGAATGCGCTATTGACTAGTGAATGAGCGAACATGCTGCTGACTAGTCAATGTTTTATTTAGCCATTCTTTAGATGACATTCGCCCCAAAGTGGTGCGAACAAAGTTGTCACCCCTACCTTGGGGAGAATGTACTTTATTCTATTTTCTTTGCACATGACTTCGGGAACCCTCAATAATTATTTTAAAAATGGCTTTTCACTCCAAAGTGGGGCGAAAGGGATTTTCACCCCTCATTTGGGGTGAAAGCACCCTGATTCAAAACTTAACCCTTTTCTTTTTCTTTTGCTTTGTAGAAAGTTTACGTTTGCCTTGAAATGGGGCAAAAGCATCAGTCGCCATTATTGAGAGGTGAACGCACCATTGCGCTTTTGTTCACAACAATACCAATTTTTAAAGAAAAAAAATCATTTTTGATTAATGATGAACTTCTGAAGCAACACTTTCTATGACCACACCTAATGATTTTCACTAAATATTTTCTCACATTGTTATTTATAAATATTATTTCTAGGCAAGAGATGCATGAAAACAAAAGTTTAATATGTACAAAACTATAACATACCATATAGGCCAAAAACACAACATCATAGCATATATATCCACCGATCTTACATCAATAAAATTCATCAAAAAAATTAATGTGGCATATTGCAAAACTGCCAACAAGACTAAGTTGCATAACTACTGGGCTGCTACACGTCATCAACATCTGATTGACGTTTCCTAATCTTGATACATGTGTGTGTCATAGGGGGAATTCAAATATCTTGCAGTGAGTTACAATGTTGTCAATGAAGGCTGAGTTACTTAGGCAACACATGAACAAATTAATTACGAATATATGCAGTTTCATTTGTTTGCAAGTGGATTTTTTGACCAACAACACTGTGCTTTATCAATATGTTTTCTTCTTTTGACATCTCTGGCTCATTACAGTGGCATCAAATCCAGCTCAAAAATTGGTAAACATATCTTCTCTTCCCCAACAAAGACAGAGTTGCAGGTAGACTCCTAGCAGGAAACTTATAGTGCTGCAGGTTTTATTTTGTGGGCCATTAATCCCACATTTGCACCACAAGGAAAGTACCTCACTTTTTAGTACACAAAGGCCCAATATAACTTTCGACCACCATGCAGTGATCGAGACCCCGCTCTGTGGTTTCTATGTCAGTCGAAGACGCATGTGCACAGAGGATTACCTAGTTATCGTTTGATTGTTGACTTGCTTTAACCGTGTAGTGGCCAACGCTAGCACCATCTATTTCATTGATCGATTTTTGATCGTTCGCCTATACCTTTCATAAGGTATACTTTTTTTAATTAAAATTATCTTAATTAATTTAATTAAATTAAAAAACAATTGCATTAAAATTTGTGCAATTTTTCCAGCAAACATTTGTTTTGCTTAGACAAAGGTTGCCAGCCTTATTGTAAAAGCTTATAGGGCTCAAATTTTTGTTTTGCACAATTTGAAATTCACTAGCATTGGGGAAAATGTTTGAAATTGCCTAAGAGACAACAAATTGTAAGCCTTTTAAGGTTCATTTTAAAGTGCTTGAAACTCATAGCACCTTGTAATTGCCCTACGAGGTAAGAGATTTTGTAGCCTAGCCCTCCTAGCTTACACCAAGGGTCAGATGACAACTAATTTGGTGGATCAAGTGGCCACCATAGCTGTAGTTATCAGCAAATTGATTGATAAGGTTGAAAACCTCTCTAGGCCTAGTCCACTTAGTCCAAATGATGAACCTTGGCCTCAAATCAAATGTGAGGTTAATATTTATAATGGCTCCTGAGATCCAGATATTCTTAATAGTTGGATCCTCGACATGGGTACTTGGTTCACCTACAACAAAATTAAAAAAGATGGCCAAGTTGCTCCATGCTTGTAAAATTCTACATAAGTGGCAGTACTTGTTCCTCTGTAATGGGCTCCTTCCATGTATCAATCTCCGAGTTGTCCTCTACAAATTTATTCTAGGCCGCTTCTAATTTTTATTTCGGTAGGGGTTCACCCCAGTCAACAGTAAAAACTGGAAAACCCATATCAACAAGAGCGTCAAAATGGATCATGGAAACGGTATGCTCCCACTCTCGGTCATTAAGGATATTCCTTCCCTCTCTTACCAGGTCCATTCTCTGAAAATAACTGTGCAATATAACCTTTGTAGTAGACCAAGCATAATCCATCTCACTCAAGGGGCGAATATGCACAGGGCTTGGATTTTTACAACCATCTCCATGGTGGGTTCCAACATCTCCTTGGTATTATCTATCAATTCCCACCCCATCTAAATCTATATTCGGGCTACCCATAAATAGTGTAAAACCTGGAATGCCTACGCCACCAACTTCTTACAATTTTGAGACAAATGAAGGTGAGCCTCAATTATTTTTGAAGAAAATCCTGCAACCTGCATGGCTTTCTCCGCCAATTGATTTTGTATGGCCTCCAACTACGTTCGGAGTGCTTGCATCTCTATTCTTGCTACATTCCTTTCTTTAAAGTGCACTGCTACATGTTGGCACAAGTATTCATTCTCCGTGGTTGTCTTCTCTTGCACTCTACTTTTGGCCAAGGTACTTTCGAGTTTGATAATTTTATTCTCATGATCAAAATATCTATGTTTACAATACTCGCCATGCAAGTATACCGAACTCAAATCAACCTGTATGTTGTCCATTTTCTCTATGGGATCAATCCTGGTCAGATCTTCTGTTATAGAATCACAAATGTAATCACTCAGTGTCATTTCTCCTTGTGGCTTCTGGACCAGGGGAGTGATTTTAGTTGTGTGAGCTTCCATGGCAACTGGATCAAAAACAACCTTCTTGAGCAGTCGCGATGAAGCTAATGCTTCTTTCCGTCTATGGATTTTCAACCACTGTGATGAACTAAGGCGCATCCAATTTATTTTCTCTGTGGGGTTGCTTTGTTACCACCTCAACTTTTGGTTGTATTTGTAACTCCAAAAATGGTGTGAAAGATATCAAAATTTCTGAGCGATCGGGCTTAAAGGAAGTGGAAGATATGGTGAAAAGTGGAGGGACCAGCACAGTAGAGTGAGTGGAGGAACCAGGTTTGGCTTCAGTTATGCTCACTCTGGGAGGACCTTGTGTACTTACAACTTTGGTGAAAGTGTTAGCAGAAATGGAGGGGGTAGAGCATGAAAATAGGTTTGACCCTGACGCAAATGAACTGAAAGAAAGGAAGGCCGAAGAAAGGGGAATGAAAGGATAAGTAGTGACTTGGAAAAGGGATAAAGGGAGTGAAATGGACATAGAGGGCATACCTAAGGGAGGATATACTGATGTAGAAACTAATGGAGATGAACTAATAGTCACTACATGCTCCGAAGAATGAGGGGTAAAGGAAAACATATCTTCGGACGTAGGCATCGTATATTCTGGTGATGGAAGTGGCTGCAAAATAATTTCTTTGTATTGCTCCTCTGATTCCTCTTCAACATTAATGACCTCCACCTATGGGCTTTTCATCTATTGGTTCTTCTCTTGTTCATGAATTATTAGAAATATTTGTGTGATCGTCATCGGAGCATCTATCACCAACGAAGAAAAAATAACAATCACTGAAACAACTGGAACTATAGGAATTGTAACAAGTAAAACTATAGTAGTAGATGAGGAAGTAGCACTGATCCTTAGCTTCTTCATAGCTTTTGAAAATAGGGAAACGTCTCAGATAGTTTGCTTCTCCACCAAAGGCACCTCATCAACTTTACGATTTGATTGCTATGACCTCCGTTGAAACACATACTGCTATTCTTCCTCCTCGGGGGTCTCTTCCTCAATTTTTTGGCGCTATCCCTTTGTCTTGCTTTCGCTACTATCAAAATGTTGAAAAATTTGGGACAAGATCTTGGTGAAAGTGATGGGTTGATAGGCGCCAACAAACTCATCATAGGTGTTTGAAAATGCCTCATCCATCTTCAACCCAAAAGGTGATGTAATTTTCCCTCTATGAACCCACATTATCCACCAGTTCATAATTTTTTCCTCGGTCCATAGGGGTTGGCTTTATTTTACCTAACTAAATAGTCCAAGTGGAGGAATATGATTTCTATACCTTGCCAAATTATACTCAACCTCCTATCATAATAGTCATGCCAGGGTGACAACGACATCATATTTTTGACAAGCCACTCCAAGTCAAGTCCATCAAAATTATTGCACCTCTTTTCAATATTAGGCCATGGGCAATAGTGAAATGTCTTAGCCCTGATTATTTCTATAAATTTACCCAATGGGTCATACCTCCATTGTTGTGGCAGTTCTATCAAACCCAGGTCTTGAAGTGTCACCATGAGTAGCATGTTCTGCTCGACATGGCTTACTTCTATACTACTGAACTTGAAAGGTATATTGCAAGTTGCCCTCTTACTGCACTCTACTCCATATACATCATTAGCATAGTATGTTTGGTGCACCACCTCCATGGCGAAAACATGTTCGATGGCAAAGTATGAGAGTAGGAATGGCTTACCTGTGAAGCCATAGATTCTTAGGACCATGCCTTGAGTCAGAAAAAATACGTCACCCTTTTCGGTCGTAGCCTCTACTTCTCTCATCTCCTGTGACACTCTTTCACATGCACCACAAAGCAGCTCTATTGCAGGCCCTAGAAATAAACGGTTAAAACTATAAAATGACTCCTAGCTTGACAGAGCGGAAGTCCACATATATATTGGAAAAAGCTCATCTTTCTCATCTATTTGCCTTAGATGATAAATGAAAAATGCTAGTGTAGATGGAAAAATAAAATACCATACCAGAAAGGAGGTATGCTTGAATGACGTCTCTTCTCCAGTATGTAATCTCTCCAGCTAGAAATGAAATTTTTGGGATATAAAATTGACCCAATCAAAGTAAATTGGATTGGTGCCCTGTTTCATGGCTGACAGAGCGTAAAACTCCACCTGGCATATACACAGTGCTAGGGCCGCTTGCCACTTATGAACTATGGAATCTATTGGTAAACCATCAAACCACACTAACATTGAGTAAATATCTAGGCTTTTAAACTCCGTAAGCGACTTCAGTAAGTTCAAAAGTTTACATAGTTGTGTCTCTTTAATCAACTGCATCTCCATGAACTAATGCATCATCACAGTAGATACATATATGTCCTGCTCATTGGTATGTAGCTTCTTGCTAATCACATATGGAGGCTTTAAACCACAGGCAAATGCTTCCCGTACTTCATTAGCAAAAATAGAAAAAAGTGCTTCTCTATTTGCATTTCGCATCGTCCTGGTAACCGGATTATAAAATCAAGCGATTATCTTCACCAGCTCTGGATAAGGGTGTAAGAGTGTACACAAATACCAAGATAATTATGCATGAAATGACACAATTAAAGGGATTTCTACTATTAATCCTTGATTTACTGTGAAATCTACATCTTGAAATAGTTTCTCCATGCCCTTGTTGGTAATCACACAATCTCCAATTTCTTCTATAGTGTCAGCGTATGGGTCTAAATCCACATTCTCATTCCTTCGAGCCTTCTTGGATTTCGACCCACCTTCTTTCTTTCTAGACTTATTAGGCTCTATAGCCTCCTACGTCTCTTTACTCCTTTTTCCTATTATATTCCTCTAGTGGCTACCTTGAATTTTCTCTATAATCTCTGCAACAAAGGCTTTCGAAAACACATCGGCAGTAAAATTTTAAAAATTAATCTGTCAGAATTTTACCCGTTCCTTTATATAGAGCATCCTTCCAACCACCGTATTAAATGCCAAATTTCCCTCAAGCGATTTTGGAAGAACATGTGTTTTGTTTCACCCACCTGACACTGTTCTTTATGCTTTAATACTATCAACTATTATTCGTCGCAAGATCGTCCTTGGAAAGTGTGCCTCCCTTACTGCATAATTTTGTTGTAAAATGTGCCTTGGCTATTAAATATTACTTGGGAAAAATAAATCGGCCACCCGAAAACCAATGATGTGAATTCTCGCTCCTTGGGAAAATCAAATTATTTTCTAATGCAAATCTGGGCGCATGTTTTGAATTAAATTTGGGACATTTTGAGTCAAAGTTGTCATTGATGTCAAGGAACAAAGTTGTCATTAATGAGCTACCGATGAGGTCAAAAGGTCAAGAGGAACAATGCAAAGGTTAAAGGCAAAAGGGCTTCATAATATTTTTAATATTATGTGGAAGCATAAGTTAGAAGGTTTTTCATAAAAACCCAAGGAAGCTTATTGCAAAGCTAAAGGAAGGTTTAATATTTATTTTATAAAACATTTAAATTCAAATTGAATTTAAATTTTATAAATAAATATTATTTATACAAAGTTGTACAATGAGAGAAGGCCTTAATAAAACCAAAGGGTTTTAAAGAATTAATTTATAAAATTTAAATTCAAGAGAATTTAAATAATTTATAAATTAATAAGTTTAAAGGAAAATCATAGTGCCGACGTCTAAAGTTTGAAGGAAATTCGAAGCGTCGACGTATATGTGTGAAGGAGGAAATTGATATAAAAACCCATACCTTAGAGGCATTAAAATTATCCTTTTGCTCGAACGTTAATGCGTGCAATTGTGTTGAGAACTCGTGCGAAAAAGAGAAGCAAATTTCTTGTGTTATGTGCCAGCGAATAGAGACAAAAATGAAAAGCGCCAAAATTTGAAAGCCATCTGGGCAGCGTGGCCTAGTGGCAAGAGGGCAACGGTTAGAGTGTTTGGGCGCTAGGTGACCTGCATTTGAAATGCGATGACAACATGTTTTGGTGGTTGTGTTTGTGTTGGAAGCACCAAAGGAAACGGTGCACGTTTTGCTAGGCAAAGCAAGGAGCTTTATAGAGCACGTGGTGCTCTTTACTCCCCAAGCGAGCACCTAGCTCGCACGGCGGTTGGAGCCATGGCTAGGGTGCTGGTTGAGGCTGCATCGTGAGTTTGAATCCCACCAAGGCAAAGGTAATAAATTTTGATTATTATTTTGTGTTGCCTAAAGTTTGACATGAGGTCTTTAGGGATTTAAAAGGGTTGCTTAAAAGGATTTTTATTTGATTATTATTTTTGGAAAAATTGGAGGAATAAGGGGTTAGCTTTATTTTTGAATAAAGTGTTTGTGTCACATTGATTTGTTGAAGTTTTAAAAGGATAAAGGGAACTTCTTGCATTGAGTTATTTTGAAAATAAGAGTGCATTGAATATTATTTTAATTGGGAGATTATAAGGTGTAAGTGGTGAATTATTTTTGTAAATGTTGATGAATGTTTTCTTAAATATGGAGTGATAAGGTGTATGTGTGTCTTGATATTTATATTGTATTTTTGAGGGAGTTTATCATCTTATAACTTCTTTGAGCTTGGCAAAGAAGTGTTTGTGGTTTTGACAGATTTATGAGATTCCTTCATCATCAAGAAAAAGGTATGAGCACATTCTTCCATAGTTAAGTTGATTGGTTGTTTTTTTTGGAAAATAAGTTTGGAGTGAAAAGGACTTGATTAGGGTTTCCTTTTGAGTGTGTTGAGTTAATGCTTCAAGGTTTTATGGAATAAAGAGTTGTGTTTAAAACCTTGTTTTATAAGCATTGTTGTTGAAGTCATTGGTTGAGCAAAGAACTAGGGTTTGAAAAGAACATGAGTATCATTGTTATGTGAGAGTTGTTTTGTAAGCATTGTTGTTGAAGTGAGTTGTTGAGTCAAGAACTTGAACTAAGGTTTGAAAAGAACATGAGTATCATTGTTATGTGAGATTGGTTGTTGGGCATTGTTGGAAACATTTTGAGTTGGTGTTTATATACTTGGACTAGGGTTTGTAAGGAAGGATTATTTCATTGAGTGATTGGTTGAGTAGAGTTGGTTGAGCCTAGTCAAGTGGATGTGTGAAGTGATTGTTCAAGTTCCATAAAACAAACTATTCTATATTATGAATTGAATTGAGAAAGTGATTGAGTTGAAGCATATTGAGTCTCTAAAAATTCTTTGTATGTTTCTGAAAGAGTGATTGAAATTGTTTGAGCATTGTGATGAGTATAGAGCATATTGAGTCTCTAACAATTCTCTTTATGTTTATATGAGATTGGACAAGTTCTAGTGTGGACTTGTTGAGCAGATTTGAGGTAAGTCTTTGAGAAGACATGGACAGATTTGAGTAAGATTTTGTGGAAAGCTTACAATACATATTGAGAGCATATTTGGTTAAGTTCTTGAGAGGACTTATTGAGCAAATTGGACAAGTTCTAGAGAGGACTTGTAGACTGATTGGTGTGAGATTTTGTGAAAGCTTACAAGGCAGATTTGAGATAAGTCTTTGAGAAGGCTTGAGAGCAGAGTTGATTGATTGATTTGTTCAAACCTTGAGTTAAGGTTTGGGGCAGATCCAATAGAGTTGATTGATTTATTTGTTCAAACCTTGAGTTAAGGTTTGGGGCAGATCCAATAGAGTTGATTTGATATTGAGTCAAGCTTTGAGTTAAGGCTTGAGGATAGATATTGAGGACTGATTTGTGCTATACCGAGGGACTATGTTTAGTATAGATTCGAGGATAGAGTTTGATGCATATTTGAGGATAGATTTGTGCCAGACCAGAGACAGAGATTGAGGATAGATTTGTGCTAGACCGATGGACTATGTTTAGTACATATTTGAGATAGAGCTGAGTGTAAGCTTTGGAGGTGACATAGTATAGAGGATGATAGTCTCTAGTGGATAGAGATCCATTAGCTAGGGTAGTGAGGACAGGTCTTCTGAGTGAGGACAAGAGTCTTAAGTGGATAGAGATCCATTAGCCAATGTAGTAGAGGCAATAGTTCTTCTAGAAGATCACCAACTAGAGCAAGAGGAGAAAGGAGTTCTCCTGTGGATAGAGATCCATGAACTTGATTAAGGGGATTGGTATCTCCTTTGGATAGAGGTCCATAAAAATTGTAATAGAGAAAGGATTCCCAAGATATTGATTGAGAAAATTTTAGTAAAATATTTTCTCCGTGGAGTAGCCCACATTGGGTGAACCACGTAAATTGGTGTCTCTATTGTGTGTGGTGATTTGTGCATTGCTTTGATTACTGCTATTAATATTGCTATATTTACATTGCATAATATTGATTGGGAAAGAAAAGTAAAAAGTGATCTTATATTGTTCATCCCTCCTCTCAATATAAGCTTGTGTTCTTCATTAAATGCCTTGAAAACATGTATTGGTTGTCTAAACTACTTCGAAAATAACAAATTCACCACCTACAGATTAATGGGCTCTTTTTCTCCTAACGTGGTGAAATCTCAGCTCCCTAGAGAGCACAAACACCTCCCAATGCAACCTAGGCACACGTTTTACATTAACTACCCTGGGAATGCATCATTTAATTCACCCACTCTTTTTTTAAACTTTACCACGTTCTAGGAAAAATCACCTTGAGGGCGCTCTTCATCTCCTTTCGCTCCTAAAATATTGTCGCACTTTCGAAGAATAATGAGAACGAAACGTCACTGAAGCACACTTTGATTTTCTTCTCTTTCACCTCGCAAGTGCTCTCCACCTGATTGATGAAATTCGTGGCAAATACCTTTTCTTTTAAATCCATCTCTTCCTTCTCATTTAGCCCAAAATTAGAAAAAGCATGGATTGATTTTAGCTTTTTCTAAAAAACTTGATTTTATGGATTTTTTTCTTTTATATTCCTTCTGAATTCAGAATTCACTTGCATACCAAATGCCTTGAATAACTTGTGCTTTCGTGCCCCTTTATTTTTATTTATTTCTCCTTTTTTTTTATTTTCTTCTTATTCATTTTTTTATAATGACGTTGTATATCAATGCCTAAGCATTTCATGCATTATAATCTAAAATGCATTCGCAAAAAATGGGCACACACATTTTACAACTCCAAAGGGAACCACACGTTTTAATTAAAACATAAGCTAAAAAACTTTAATTAAAATTCTTTGTTTCTTCTTTTTTTAAGATATATATACGTTTGCCTGTACTTGGGGGTGAATGAGGCTTTCATCCCACTCGTCAAGTGAAATTTAATTTGACTCTTGAAATGGAATCAGAGTCACATGCTTTGGGCCACCGCATACATATACATATTTTTTGATATTTTTTCATATATTTTCTTCTCTCTTTATTTTTTTTATAAAGCAGGAAAAGATAAAAATTGCCTGCAAATAGAAATATGTACATATTTACAAACTGGTACCTCTTGAGTTGATCACTGAACATAGGCCTTCAGATGAAGACCATTCACTGGAATCGAAAGATCCCAACCATCCATATCTCAAAGATGATATGCATTTATCGAATTTACTATCGAGACCTGAAACAGACCTTCTCAGATAACATCAAACTTATGGTGCTTCCTCGGCTTGGCTTCGTTCTTGTTCCATTTGAGGACTAAGTATCCCACCTGAAACTTGCACTCTATTTTCCTTTTTCCAAACTATTTTTGCATCGCTTTAGTGTGTTCGACGAAGGCTTGATACACCTTTTCTCTTTCTTCCTCCAGCTAAAATAATTGAGCCAACCTTGCACTCATTGGATCATACTCATCATCATCATCATCTTTGAACAACTGCAAGATCTGAAGAACATGTAGCTCAATGTGAGTAGGCATGAATGCTTCTTTCCCATACACAAGGGAGTAAGGGGAGGCTTTAATATACTTCTTCACTAATATCCATTTTTCCCACAAAGACTGATTCAACAATAAGTGCCAACTCCTTTTATTATTTTCTAGTGTTCTTTTTAAGATTCATAGTAAGTTTTTGTTAGTGGATTCGTCCAAGCCGCTCCCTTGCAGGTAATAATTGGATGATATATTGAGATAAATATCGTACTTTCTTGCAAATTCAATGATCTTAGCCCCAATAAATGGAGTCTCATTATCTGTTACGATAGCATCTGGAACATCGATATGGGTGATTAATCCCTCAAGGAAAGAGATAACCGTAGCTTGATCTACTTTTTTGGTAGGGATGGCCTCTGTCCACCTAGTGAAATAATCTATCATAGTTAGGATGTATTTGTGCTCAACTAAAGAGTGAGGGTCTATGAATCCAATGAGGTCCAAACCCCATTGCTGAAATGATGCTTCCACTTGAATCGGGTGCAAAGGTAATGATCCTTTCCTTGTCTTGCCAACATACCACTGACAACTATCACAGTTTCGGCTCACCTTATGTGCATCAATGAAAAGGGTAGGCCAGACGTAACCAACTCTAATGATATTCAAGGCCATAGGCCTTCCTACATAATGGCCACTAGATAGACCAAAATGAAACTCTTCCAATATTTTCTCCTTTTCTAACCCCTTCACACACCTGAGGAGCACTCCATATATATTCTTATGGAACAATCCACTTGGCAATAAGACATATTTAAGTGCTTGTAGCCTAAATCATCGATGTTGTGAAGCATCAAGATATGATGGACATTTCCTCAAGGTAAAGAATTTGACAAGGTCTTATGTCCAGTCACGATCGCTTATAGCATGATTTGCATAAATGCTTTTGCTGATGTCCTCATCTTGTATTAGAGCCAATGATTCAGATGCTGCACTTTTGGCTAGTTCCTGATAAAGAGCTCATCCACGGATAATATTTGTTGGTCGGATATCCACATCATACTCTTGAATCTTTGAGACCCAACCCGCTCTTTTGTCGCCTAACTCCCCTTGAAGAATGAAGTTTTTGACATCTGGGTGTCTAACATAAATGATTGTTTTACTCTGTGAGAAAAAGTATCGAAACTTATTCAGGGATTTCATCACTGCATACATCTATTTTTCAATGAAGTTATACTTTTCCTGGTGCGATGCAATAACTTGGCTTAGAAAGGCAATTGATTTTTCATCTCCATCTTCTTGTTTCTGCATCAAAATAGTGGTATAACTCTCTTGCTCATCCACTTCATAGAGAATGAAGTTCTTAGAATAATTTGGATTGATTAACACTAGTGCTTGGGCAATTATTTTCTTGATCTCTTAAAAATCCTGTCTTCTCTCCTCGGTCCATTTGAAATCTACATTCTTTTTTAAGAGCTCGGTCATGGGTTTCACCACCTGAGAAAAATTGACAATGAACTTTCGAATGAAATTCATTTGACTAAAGAATGACAACAGGTCCTTCTTATTATTTGGTAGCAATAGTTTCAATAGCGCCTCGATCCTTGTAGGATCAATCGCCAACCATTCTTGTGAGATCACATGACCTAACAATTTTCCTTCTTTGACAACGAATATGGACTTTTTTGGGTTAATGGAAATCCCAAACTCTAGATATTTTTTGAATACCTACCTCAAATGAAAAACATGCTCTTATCTACGATGTAAAAATACAGTCATGTCATCAAGGTAAATCATAATAACTTTGTTTAACAACTCACCAAAAATAATGTCCATGGATATCTAAAAGATAGCGTTGGCATTTGAAAGTCCAAATGACATTCTTTGATAGGCGAATGTGCCCCAATTAGTAGTAAACACCGTCTTGTGTTGGTATTCATACTTCACCCAGATCTGGTTGTAATTGGAGAAACCATATAGCAACAAAAATATTTGTGCTTCAATGACTACATGGAGAATTTGATCAATCTGTGGTAAAGGGTAATTATATTTTAATGATGTCTGGTTCAGATTCCAAAAATCCATGCACAGATGGATATCTCCATTCTTATTTCATACTAGCACCAGGTTCACCATCCATGTTGAGTACTTAATTGGATATATTATCTTTGCTTCCAGCATATTTAATAGTTTCATCTTCATGAGCACCTTGATCTTGGGACTGCCAGGTCGTTGTTTCTGCCAAAAAGGTTTTACCCTCTCCTGCAACTCAATGGTATGCTAGATTATATTCTTATCAAATCATTTCAAATAATGATAGCTCCATGCAATGATGTTGGGGAACTCATAACACAAGTTCTTGATATCCTCTAATTTTGCTGAAGTATAGTCGATTTTGATTTTGATGATCTTCTCAGGCTCTAGTTGCAACTCCTTATATTCCTTCGCATCTACCTTGATTTTATATTTCTCAACCCTATCATTTTGGTCGAACAGACTTTCCAGCGAAATTAGTCCCTTGAGAATGTGATTATTCTTCAACTAAATCATTCCTTCCATTTCTTCTTCAACAAGTACTATATCATTTGCGCTCGCAACTTCCTTAATAAAAAAATTGAATATTTTCTCATCATTGTCGAACACTTGCCAATAGAGGTTCTTATCAAGTACTGAGGGTCTATAAATTACCCTGACAATCTTGGGTTTCCTGACTACTTGCTCCACTAGAGAGTAATTTACACCAAGAGAGTCTAAAATATCTGCATGCTTGTTCTGCTCCTGTGAAATTGCATGAATATTCAAAGCTATAAAGGACTCAAAAAAATACCATAAATTTTTGTGATAGGCTAAGTAGTGTTGCTTTGACACACACTTGTTTGTTATCTGATTGACAATGAGTTGAGAGTCTCCAAATATTTGCAGTTGTTTTATGCACAACTTTTCAGCTTTTCTCAAACTAAGATACAACTCTTCATATTCAATGGCATTGTTTGTGCAACTCCAGGTTAATCTATATGAATTGGTCTTTTGTAAATCGTAGGAGAAACAAGAACAATACCAAAATCTACACCATTTTTTCACCTTGTGCCATCAAAATACAACTTCCATAATTAATTTACGATAGGGTCTGGGGAATTAGGGACTTTTTCTTCCATCTGCTCGGGTTTGGTTATAGTGTAACAACCAATATTAGTTTCAACCATTGCATTGAAATCCATGAGTGAAAATTCATCTCTAAGGAAAAGCTCATCAAGCGCTTCTTCCATAAAATCAACTTCTTGTAATTCTTTGATCATCATGTTGACTGCACCTGGAGATTTTTCTTCCTCTTCCAAATTTTCTATGTGGAAAGTGGATGGATTCTCATTATAAATGCGGATTCTCCTTCCCTTGTACGATATCTCTAGATGTGAATAATCCAAGGAAAGGTATACTCCCAATTTCACTATGAATTTCCTTGAGAGACACATGCTAAAGTATGGTTCCAATCCAACCACCACTACTTCTTGGATAACAGTGATTTGTAGCATGCTATGTAGAACAATAGGAATATCTTTGATTACTCCCATTGTATTTACTGGGATCCCATCCAAATACAATAATCCTGGACCACTTCTTATGTATTCCATCCCCATGACTTTGCATATTGCCTTTGGCATAATGGTAGTTGCAGCACCGAAGTCAATCATACAATTATGCACAACCCATCCCTCTATTCTGAGTGACAAATAGAATGGGGGTGGTCTATTATTTCCAGTGGCAGAAGTTAGCAATGTCTATGCTAACATAGTTTGGAAATGACTCTTCTTATGATCTTTTTTGCAGTCTTAAGAGACTCTTGCAATAGGTCAACTTGTCTAGGTAATGTAGTGCATCGTATAAACTTACTTTTACAAGAATATTATTCATTTCTTCCACAATGTTATAATCAAAAGTACCTTGAATATTTTCCTCTACAACTGGCTCATACTTGTTCCGATACTGTTTAGTGGCCTCCACCCTTTGTCACTTAGTCAAGGATGGATACCTAAGGAATTCGTTAGCTTATTCTTTCACTTCCATTTGTGCTTGAGAAACTGTGGGCTGAGAAGCTGACACCTTTATCTATGACTTCTCTTGAGTTGGTTTGGGCAGTAGATCCTTCAAAAATATAGAATCCTGCTGCTTCACCATCACACCAGGCACTTTCATTTGTGGTTGCACTTTTTCATTTTGCACCTTTGGTTCTGTAGGAACCTTCAAAGGCTCCAACTCCACTGGATCTACAATCATCGACTTCTTTCCAAATCCCATAAGAACCAAGACTTTCTCCAAAGAGGGTACCATAAAATTATGATCAACCTCCATTATTATATTGACTTGTTCGTCGACAAAAAATTCTGCTAGCATCTGTAGATATTTTAAATGAACCATGCATGTGTCTTCTCCATGAGGATCATTGCAAGTTGAAAACTAGTATGTCTTCTCTAATGTGCTAGTTTCTTCATTCGCTAACATCATTGTGCTCCTCTTAGGGCCCTTTTTAGTTTTTGGTTGCTCCCTAGTGATTGGCGATGTTTGAAACCTCCTCAACCAAAATTTAGCTTTAGCTTATTTCTTCCTTAACGCGACCAGTTCATTTGACATTGTTCTTATAGCTGAATTAGTAGATTGCACCTATTATAATAACTTCATATAAGGATCAGGATTCGAGGCTGAAGGAGGTGCTGGTAAGGTAAAAGGCATCGGTGGAGTACTCAACGATAGTGAAACGGGTGATGCTGGTAGCGTCAGGAAAGTAACAGGTACTAGCAACTACGATGCAACCAGTGAAGGTAACTACGGAATAGTTGGCACAAGAATTTGTGGAACTAGAAGCAAAGCGATTTGAGATGAACCTAAGCTCTATGAGGGAACCAGGTACATAGAAGTCATAGGCTATGAAAATGCATTTTAATATAAATATTGTGGAAGATCGGGAAGGATAGGCATGGTTACTTTTAGGGGAAGCTTGCCTATAGCAATCAAGTCTGATTCGACCTTCTGCGCCTGCATGTACAGATCTAAGAATGTATTCACATTGGCTTGTCGAACTTGTGAAAATAAGCACATTTGAATTAATCAAACTCAAGACTTACAATAGTTTATATAGGTTCAAAAAACCCAAAATACCCCTAACAATAATATGTCTAGCGCAGAAGTCTCTAACCAATCCTAATCAAGGAAGATGCTAACAATCAAAATTAAGATAGCAATAATCCTAACAATACAAACAATAATAATAATTGCAATCTACGTAGGGGTATTTATAACATTATACCCTAAATTTGATAGGGCTGACAAGATAGTCTCTCAACTTTACATATTGAGATTTAGCAACTCCTTTGGTGAAGATGTCCGCCATGTTGTCCAAAGTGTTGCAATGTTGTAGCTCAACCACCTGTTTCTCCACCATGTCTCGAATGAAGTGATACTTCATATCAAAGTGCTTTGAACTATTGTGGTGAATAGGATTATGTGCCAATTGGATGACACTCATGTTTTCACAGTACAATCTTGTAGGGCCACTTTTTTTCTCTCCAATTTCTTCAAGGACTTTTCTCAACCATAAATCTTTGGCACTAGCATTTGTGATTGCTATGTACTCAACTTATGTAGATGATAATGCTACAACTGTCTTCTTTTTGGAACTCCATGTAATTAGTCCTGATCCAAGACTAAAACAATTCCCTGATGTAGATTTTTTATCATCTATATTGTTGCCCCAATCACTATCACTAAAGCCAACTAATTTTACATAATTACATTTGTGGTAATGGATTCCAAAATCTAACGTACCCTTTACATATCTCCCCCTTCATCAAAAATTACATCCATGGAAAGTACAATTTTATGTGTTTTGGGATTGTAGAGCCTATATGCTTTTGAAGACTCACAATATCCAACAAAAATACATGCTTTACTTTTGGGGTCAAGTTTATTTCTTTGCTCATCAGGAATATGTACATATGTAAAATAACCAAAAACTTTAAAGTGTTTTACATTTGGCTTCTTGCCATACCATCCTTCATAAGGAGTAATCCCATCTAAACTATAAGTAGGACTCCTATTCAAAATGCAAACACTAGTTCTTATAGCATCAACCCAATACATGTTACTTAGATGCTTAGTTTGAAGCATTAATCTAGCCATTTCTACTATAGTGTGGTTCTTTCTTGTAGCCACACCATTTTTTTGTGGGGTATAGGCAGTTTGAATTACCTTTTGATCCCACAATCTTTACAAAATTTTAGAAATGCAGTAGATGAATACTCTCCTCCTCTATCAGTCCTTAGACTCTTTACAACAAACTCACTTTGATTATCTACATTATTTTTGAAATCTATGAAACAATCAAAAGCTTCATCTTTAGTTTTTAAAAAATAAATCCAACACATCCTAGAGAAATCATCAATGAAAGTGAGAAAGTAAGAATTGTTACCAATGCTTTTGGTTTGCATTGGATCACAAATGTCTGAATGCACCAATTTTAGTGGATGGCTTTCTTCCCATACTTTTCCCTTTGGAAACTTTGATCTTGAGTGCTTTGCCAAAGCACATCCTTCACACACCTCCTTGTGTTCTTCAAATCTTGGAAGTCCACTTACCATAGCTTGAGAAGTCAAAAACTTCAAGCTTGCAAAATTGAGATGACCATATCTCAAGTGCCAAAGCACACTTGGATTAGAAATAACAACACTAGCAAGTTGAGCACCTCCATGTTCCCCAAACTTAAGAGGAAATAGGCTATTCTTTGTCATAGGTACTTGGGTAAAAAATCTATTACAATTGTTCTTATAAAAAATTATACATTTACCTTCATAAAAAACAAGCCTATAATTTTTCTCCATCATTTGTCCAACACTAAGCAAGTTATGTTGGATTTTGGGGGTGTAATAGATGTCATTTACCTTTTTGGTGCCTTCTTTTGTTGAAACCTCCATGGATCCAATACCTTCAACTTGTAGAACTTTGTCATCTCCCAATTTGATATTTGATTTTTAGGAGGAATCCATAGTAGCAAAAAGCTTCTCTTTGCCACTCATATGATTGGAACAACCAGTATCTAAAATCCAAGTCTCATTAAGATTCTGATATGATTTTCCATATGTTAGAAATAAATTTGAAGGACCTTCTTCCTCTCCATAGTTTCCATATTTGCCTCTCCCTTCTTGAGAAGTCTTGGACCAACAATCCTTTTTGAAATGACCAAGCTTACCACAATTGTAACAAGCTTTCTTTGATTTGTCACCTCCTCTTCCTGGATTGCCACCTCTGCCTTGATTGCCACCTCTTGAGTTACTTCTCCCTTTACCTCTTCTTTGTCCTCTAACTTATCCTCTTCCTTGGTTTCCCCATTGACGTCTTCCTTGTCCTCTTCCTTCAGTCTCCTTGGATGAGAAAACTTTGTCATCACCTCCATAGCTTGTGGAAGTAGATCCCTGTAATCTTTCTTCATGAGAAATTAAGGAACCAATTAGAGCATTAAAAGATAAAGTAGAAAAATCCTTAGACTCTTCAATGATGATAGCAATATGGTTCCATTTATGAAGAAGTGTTCTCAACACTTTCTTCACCATGAATTCAGATTTGATGTCTTCTCCAAGGGTTTGTATTTTATTGACCACTGCCTTCACTCTCACACAATAGTCACCTACAGTTTCATTCTCTTGCATCTTGAGATTTTCAAAATCTCTCTTCAAGGTTTGAAGCCTCACTTGCTTCACCTGATCACTACCTTGATAACTATCCTTCAAGGCTTTCCATGCTTCTTGGAATGATAAAAAAGAAGCAATCTGTGGAAATATGCTCTTCACCAAAGCTTCTTGGAGATGGTAGAGGGTAGAATAATTGCTCTTTTGGGTATCTTTCTTGTTATTTTTATCTACTGCACTCAAGGTGGTCCAATCTAAAGGTTCTGCATAACCTTCTTCGACTATATCCCATAGTCATCTGCCAATGAGTAAGATCCTCATCTTGATGGACCAATACTCGTAATATAGCTCATTAAATTCTGGAATGGGTAGATTAGTATTTTCTTCCATTTTTTAAACAATATTTTTGAAATAAACAAGAAATTCCCTTATTTTATTCTTCAATACAAACAATGCAAGATGCTTACAAAAGAAGATTACAGATTTAAATCAAATCTCACTCTGTCAATTCTCTCAGAAATGTCTTTCTCTACTTCCATAGGTTCTCCTATCTCTGCATTGACAAAATTGTCTTCTACAGAATCACTGTTATCACTAACAATTACAAGTTTATGAGAATGTGGTTGTAGCTCAACTAGCTCAATCGAATCACTATCACTGATACAAATGATTTCAGGTCCACTATCACTATCACTTGAAGTAGGTCCACTATATAAAGAATCGTTATCTTCAGAATCACCATCGTAACCAGCATCAGGTACTCTCTGGTTTGCTATTACAGAGTTTTGAAGCTGACTAAAGACGGTATTGAAACCATACAAACACACTCTTTCATCAAATGCTTCAGGGGTCTCTCTGTCTAGAAGAGAATGAAGCGCAAGGTAACATCCATGTGACCTTATCATAATACTTCTACACTCTGTCTTCTCACTAGCAACAAAAATAGTATATCTCTCTATTTTCACAACATTGTCCCCCTGAAAAAAATCAATTTTAGACCCCTGAACGGGGTTCCAAGGGGCAGCGTCGGAAAGGCTTAGATTTTAATTTTGTAAGATTAAAGATTTATCAATTATTAAATAATAATAAAATAATTTTGATTTAAAATCAATATAAAAATGATTTAAAATCAAATAATATATATATATTGTTTTACATGGTGGAATCGATAGTCACCATGAATCCGAGTAGGCTATCCAGATTTTATGGTCGCCACAGTATTATGCGTTGTCCGCCCTGAAAGCCACAACATAGATCTTCGTGCAGTCCGCCCCTATAACCGCCATGCCACGATCATTTTAAACCTTTTATGCCACTGAAAGCACTAGGATAAAATCAAATAATATTAAATTATTAAAAAAATTTGATAAAAAAATATTTACAAAAATAAAACTCACCTATGCGGCTTCCACTCGGCGGCTCCTCCACGCTTAGCCATTTTTTTTTCTTTCTCATAAATAGACGTCACAGATCTGTGCAAAACCAACACAGTGGACTATCGTCTATCGGTCTGAAACACAGGCTACATCCAGCTTCAACACAAGCTATGTATAGCTTAATTGGATTTGTAGGGCTACGTGTGAGCAAAGAAATCGTTGCAAAGAGCTTCAGATGAGTAAGGTATTTAGGGAAAATGATTAAAGATTAAAAAAAAAAATTACCTTTAATGCAACCTTCTCAAATTACCACGTAACTACGAGGTCGACTTCCTCCATAGTCCACAACCCACAGTCATAGACTTAATTATCGCACGTCTCAACTCATAGTTTGAACACGCAGGTGGATCGTCTGAAGGCTGTCTAAATACACAAATCAATACGAGCCACTCTTGAATCTTCTTTCTTATGCCTATGCCACGACGTCTCGAATGCCTTAGCGTCCTCAACGAACTCTCCTTGCAGCAATGTTTTATCAACAATTTATGTCTCCCTTTTATTTACGCTAATCCTTCATAGATGTCAAAAATGATAATCTCAATATGACCTTACTGTAAACAACATGCTATTATGATAATGTCCTTGTGTGTGAATTCGAAACAACTAGATCTGGTGCCTTCTTCGTGGATTGGTTTGTATCACGTCGGTGATGTGAGATCTCCTTCTCACTCTAGCACTATCTTCGCCAATCTTTGTCTTCGTAGACCAGCTATGCTATCAACAATAGCACATCAACCCTGCCACAACAACGTCTCCTCACATATTTCTCTCCAACAATCTCTTTACAAATCACAAAGAATGAATTGAACTCACTTCTCGAGTGATGGGCAATCACAGGTTTAAAAAATTTTGCTGGCTCTGATACCAAAATGTGAAAATAAGCACATTTGGATTAATCAAACTCAAAAATTACAATAGTTTATATAGGTTCGAAAAACCCAAAATACCGCTAACAATAATATGTCTAGCGCAGAAATCTCTAACCAATCCTAATCAAGGAAGATGCCTAACAATAATAAGTTGAGATAACAATAATCCTAACAATACAAACAATAATAATAATTGCAATCTACGTAGAGGTATTTCTAACAGAATTGCCATGCCAATGTTAGAGTTAAATGCTTTGAGATAATAAAACATAACTTTTTCATGCGTAGGTCGAAGACCATCAAGAAATCTTTGTCAACTTCAGGTAAATCTGACATTGAAGTCCACTATCTCTTATTGTGGATGTCTTTGGATCATCGTAAATTAATGCTATAAGGAGAATGAATCGGCTTGTTCATGAAAATTCTTGATTAGCAATTCTACAAACTGATCCCATGTGGCTATAGTGGCAGATAGAAATGACCGATACCAGTATAACAACTTTCCTCTTAGAGATAAAACTAGCAGCCTTACCATAATGTCTTCATCCGTGATGTCATGGATCATAGTCAAAGAAGCCACATCCTAAATATGCTCATAAGCAGTTTTACCTGTACCATCATAGGTAGGCAAAGCCTTCAAAGCTGCTTGGGGAACTAGATTTTGTGCTTGTAAGTTCAAGGCTCCTAAGCTATTCCATGCTGGGAACTACCTTGGTGGTTGTGGCTGCTGTGGCGGTGGGTTCTGAGACATGTGGACTAGTGTGTGTAGTTGAGCTTGAGGAACGCTAGTAGCAGTACTAACTAGACTTGTAGGAGCAGAAAACACACTAGCTAATCACGAGGATGTTGTGGAGGATGTATGAGGTGTATGAGGTAACGATGACGTACTATGTAAAGTAAGTAGTTGAAGATGCTCCTCTAACCTTTGGGTATCAAGTTCGTAGAACTCAATGGGATTTTTGACCTTCAATCTCGTAATCATGAAGCACAACTTTCACTACCCTCACATTTGGAGGTTTCTAGGTATAATCGAGTTGCCAAATTTTCTAACTATACAACACGAAGGTGAACATCAAACCTCAATATTGTTGAAAGTGGAACTTTTCAAGGTCCCACCAAGCATGCCAAAAATTGTTGGTCAAATATCTATCTAATTATACAAACATGCGTTTGTGCGCCCTAGACATGGCCAACATTGAAATGCCGAAGAAAAGAAATGAAGAGGAACAAATCCTCTCTTTAAGATTAGCAATCAGACTCAGAGACTAATAATGGAATTCTCAAAAACCAAATAAACATGTGTATCAAAATACTGAAGTATGAATTAAATCAACAAGCAATAAACTATTCGCCACTCAAGGAGGACACGTCCCCACATTAAAGGCCAAGTGCAAATACCACAGATGAAAGGATAAAACAAAAGAAAAATCAATAATTCCATTTAATTAATTTCAATCAAATATATATGCAATAATAAACTCTTGGAAAACATAGCCGACTTGCTATGTTTGGTGTGTAGCATGACTCCCCTCCTCGAAAAGCTTTGTCCTCAAAGATGGAAATATCTGGAAAATACTTTCAGATTCCCAGGTAGCATCTTCTTCAGGTAAGTCCTACCACTTGATGAGAAACTCTTGGATGTGACGAGATCTTAGTCTATGTGTTCTAGTTTGTACAACTACTTCTGGTTGGAGATATATATGCCCTTCTTCATCCAGCACTGGTAATTTTGACTGAGATTGTACTTTCTGGCCAATCACCTTCTTGAGACAGGAAACATGGAACACTGGGTGTATGCGTGAGGATTGGGGTAACTCTAGTTGATATGCTACTTACCCAAAAACCTAGTGAGACCCAAAAACCCATGAAGTTTCTTGATGGTTTTAGGTAAATGCCAATCCTAAATTGCCTTAATTTTACTAGGATCCACTTTAAAACCTTCTTGAGATACTATATGACCTAGGTACTCAACTTATTGAACACCAAAGGAGCATTTAGATCATTTTACAAATAACTTTTCCTTATGTAGGATACAAAGAACTCTTCCCACATGTGATAGATGATCCTTCCATGATTTACTATAGATGAGTATGTCATCAAAGAAAACTAGGACAGATTTGCGAAGGAATGGACGAAACACATGGTTCATGAGACTTTAGAATGTAGATGGGGCATTAGTGAGACCAAAGGGCATGACCAATAATTTATAATGACCTTTATGAGTTCAAAAAGTTGTTTGGGAATATCCTCTTCCCTAACTTGGATTTGGTGAAACCCTGAATGTAAGTCTAATTTGGTAAAGAATTTTGTACCATGTAGTTCATCTAGTAAATCATCAATGACAGGAATAAAAAATTTATCTTTGATAGTGATCTTGTTGAGAGGACAAAAATCGGGACACATACGCCAAGAATTATCTTTTTGACGATCCAAAACTATTGGTGAGGAATAAGGGCTAGTACTATGATGAATGACTCCATGTTCTAATATTTCTTGGACAATATTCTTAATTTTTATTTTCTAGGGTTGGGGATACCGATAAGGATGACCATTAGGTGGAATACTTCAAGGCACAAGGTGTATGGCATGATCATGAGATGGTTTTGGTGGTAGTCCTTTTGGTTCTTGAAAAACCTCCTCATAACAACAATTTTTTGGAGATATTCTGCTTGGATTTTTGGCATTTCTTGTTCTAATTTTTCTATGCAATTGATTCGGGCTATGAATCCCCCACCACATTTTCTTAATATATTTTCCATGCTATGTGAACTTATGATCTTTTATGGAGGTGTGGGCAGTCCTTGAAGATGAATGGTCTTCCCATTGTCTTTCCATTCCACAAAGCGATCTTTGTGATTAAAACCCACTGTGGTTTCCAATTGTTCCATCCATGCAACGCCAAAAATAACTTCTAAATTTCCTAATTCCGTAACAAAGAGAGGACCTTGCCAAGTATAAGTACCCATTTGTAATGAAATTGAAGATGTCTTACATAAGCATTGAGAAATTTCCTTGCCTGTCGTTCTGACTTGAAATCTGTCTTGACTAGATGAGTAGACGTGCAGATTTAATGCCCTTGCAAGTTTTGCATCAATAAAGTTGTGAGTACTTCCTGAATCAATTAATATTGTTACCTTATTTTTTTGAATGAACCCTACCACCTTAATTGTATGGTGAGAGGATAACCCCATAAGAGCATGTACTGAAATAGTCATGGTATCCTCTTCAACTACAACCTCCTCGTGTTCACTTTGGTCATCGACTGTGGGATCCTCTGGTGCACTATATTCCTCTATTTCTTCATCTTCCTTGTCTGCATATTCAATTTGAAATTTTTGTCATGGTATGCATGCCTGATATTTTGGATGCTGATTGTGACATTTGTAGCAGAAGTATCATGATGGTTGATTGTTTCTACGAAAAGAGTTATTGCGGAACTAAGGTCAACCATATGAATCACGTAGTGTGGATGTACCGAGTTGCACCTTCGTCTCTGCCAAGTTTGAAATCCTTATACACTCATATAGATTAGATGGATTTTGTAGGTCCACTTCGACTTTAATATTCACTTTCAATCCATTTCTAAAAGCCGCTACCACCACCCCTGGTTGTAAATCTTGTGCATAGTGAAGCATACTGGTAAATTCCGAAATATAGTCCCCTACTGATCCTGTCTGCTTGAGTGATAACAACTACACTATGTAGGAACCTGTGGGAACTTTATCAAATATTTGAAGAAATGCATCCCTAAAATTATCCCAAAAGAGATCCCAGTGGTCATTCTCATGTTTGTACCATGTAAACCATTGATAAGATTTAGTGCCTAATTTGGTTGCCATATAAGGAACTTTTTTCGACTGTCGAAACTGGTAGAAGTCTAATATGCCTTCCATTTTCGCTATCCATCCACATGGATCATGACCTTCAAATGTGGGCATGTCAATGCGTGGATAATTGACTCTAGTAGGACCTCTTGGTTGGTGGTGAACATTGTTCCTATCTTGTTCCTCATTATTCCTTTGTCGTTGGATGTGATTTTGGTAAGGTCTATCAGAACCCCTTTGTTGCTCAAAAAATTCTTTGTTACCCATATCCTCATTATTTCTGTGGCCGTTGAGATTTGGGGACTGACTATTATGACCTCTTTGGTGTGTATAGTATTCATAGTGAATGTCAGTACTCCAATGGTTGGGACTAGAAGTATTTGGTTATGATTGTTTGTTGAATACTTGGTTGAAGTTGGAAGTCATGTTATTAATGTTTACTACTAATTGGGCTAGCATCTCATCACTAACCTTGGGACAATTTTCTACTTGAGTGAGGTTATCTTGGGAGGAGTTTTAAGAGGTATTGGATACCATTTTGTTGATCAATGGATGACCCGAGTTATAGCTACCAATTCCTAAAGGAGAAGTAGAATTTTTTGTACCTTTGGTTCGATGAGGTCTTCTTGATGATTTCGAGTTCTATTTATTGGGAGTCTCTGAGCTTGATAGTTGATTGTTGGATCCTTTGGTCCACATTTTGTTCATGCACTTTTTAGAATCTCTTGCTTAGGAGCTTTGAGCTTCAATTTCTACAAAAAAGTGTGTTAAATTGCCCAAAAATTTGGTTTGTGTTCCGCTTAATTGTCACTCCAACTGCGACGCGGAATAGGTGAGTCTCCCCTTTCTAGTTATTTTTGATTTTGACACTCTAAGTTTGACACCAATGTTAGTTTGACACCTACTAACTCTTATCATTTTGGCACTGCTTAGACCAATTGACACCCGATTCAAATGAGACCAAGACTCGATTTGACACACGATGCAAGGCGAAACGCGATACTTGACTCAAACGTGATAGTCGATTTGACACTCGAGATGCGACACTAGGTAGAATATAGATGATATTTGACACGAGGCAAGACAACCAATTTAACACTCGAGACGCGACTAGATGATTAAACATGACCCTCGATTCGAAACACGAGAGAGGTAGCGAGATGCGAAACCGCTGGACCAACAAGGACACAGGACACAATAACGACCACATAGGACATGCAATTATGACAACACGATAAGGACTCGTAGCTCAGAAGTACATACATGATAAGGACACATAGATATAAAAGGACATACATGATAAGGACATGCGGTTACGAGAGGTGCAACTAGATCTACACGCGAGAGGGGCCACCAGACGTGTGATCTAAGTCACACCTTAGAAGGTGAGACCTTTGCGTTATAAACTCCACCGCTTCCACACACTGAATGTGGGATATGTATCCCGACCACCAAAAAAATAAAATTTAAATTTTACGAAAGTACCTTATAATATGTTTTGATTATTGGATTTCCTCGTGCGTTGATTGGTCCATGACGTTAGATGGTAAGAATGATGTTTTTAGTGCTTGTTTGCGACAAATTTGAATGGCTATGGAAATTTTTTGTGTTGTAGGCTTCCTTCTAACCTTTGGCTATCCGTAGGAGTTGTGGAGGATAGGTTTGTAGGTGTTTCAATCACACCCACATGCTTTTGACGTTCAAGAACATAGTGCCTGGTTTTGTTTTCCCGGTGTGTGGTGTAAACACGATGATCGTAGAGAGCAACTACTCTCCTTGGTGTGTGGTGCAAACACGATGATCGTAGAATGGAGGAAAATTCTGCCAATGATGGAATAAACACGATGATCACAGTGAGTAACTGTTGTTGAAGTGTGCGCGGGTGAGGACAACGGCCTACGGATGGCTTCAAAATCAAACCAGACTGATACCACTTGGAGAGGAACATATCCTCTCTTTAATATTAGCAATCAGACTCAGAGACTAATAATGCAATTCTCAAAAAATCAAATAAACATGCGTATCAAAATACTAAAGTATGAATTAAATCAACAAGCAATAAATTGTTTGCCACTCAGGGAGGGCACGTCCCCGCCTTAAAGGCCAAGTGTGAATACCATAGATGAAAGGATAAAACAAATGAAAAATCGATAATTTCAATCAAATATATATGCAATAATACTCTTGGAAAACATAGCCAACTTGCTATGTTTGGTGTGTAGCAAGGAATTTCGTCCGTGCCAATCTCCAGAGAGGGTTGGCTCCCTTACTAAATCCTATACTGGTTAATACTAGAGTTGCAGGAAAGAAATTGGAAATGATGGAAAGAGTTGGGAAATATGGCCACAGGACGAAGGTGTGGAGTGGGGATAGACTAGCAATAGGAATTCCACCCAAGCATTGAATCAACATGTAATAAAATAAAGGAAAAAAAAAATACTTACAATCTTGCATAGGTAACCCCTAGGATTGCATTTTATAACTCACTCCCTCACCAGCAATGTTCAAATTTATATGTAGAATTTAAACTTAACAACAGACAATGAATATGAGTATGAGATAGAAATGCATAAAATAGAAGGAAATCACACACAAAATCACTTGCAAATTCAGAAGTCCAATATCTTCTATTGATGTAGAGAACTTGAATAGTTTTTTTGTAGAATGTCTAACCTCATTTACAATGAAAATTTGATTAGTATTTATAAAGGACTTCACCTCTTTCATTAAATTCACATGAAGGCGAAATGTTCATAGATCAGGGACATTGGTGAGACAATTCCTTCTTGAAAATCTTGAAAATATTTCCCTGGAGGCAGTGATCTAGCTTTTAAGGGTAAAATTTCTAGGAAATCAATCGTATCCTGATGTCGGTGTAAGAAAACTGCAAACTTGGTCGTTGACTCAAGGCCTTCTTCTTTCCTTGGAAACTCAACTTTATTTGTAATACTTTGGAACTTATAAAAATCATTGGGCGACATAAAAATAACAACTTCTTTGTTAGCATAACTATATATTTCTATTTCATTATTTAGATTGTTGTTATATTGTTATAACAACATCTATTTCCACCTAGTTAGTTTCGTCTTCATAAGAACTATTCTAAGGTGTCAATTGTAATATTTAAACAATTGAATCAATAAGATTTGTGTTCGCTTCATTTTACATGGTATCAGAGCTATCTATGATCGAGGCTCTTGGTAGTTTGATTTGATTGAACATGGCTCGTGTTGATCTAGAGACCACTTGAAGGCTCGATTGGTAATCTCAAGGAGATCTGACTCTCTGTCAGAGTGCAGATCCCAATGTTGCAGTGACCTGACCTATGTGACAGGCATGGAATGTAGGCTTGGAGACCAGACTCGACACCCACCAGCTACACCTGTGGAGATCTGACTCTTTAGATAGGAGTCCTACCTGGACGTACTGGTGGCTAGGCGCAGATCCTAAGACTCTAGACGTGGACTGGATCAGCTACCCGAGGACCTCCACATGGCATTCTACCACTGGTTGTGGACTGTGAACTAGACTGACTGGGTGAATGGATCTAACGTGGACCATAGAGGAGGACAGTGGACTGACAGGTGACTAACGATGCTCTAGACAAGCCTCGAACAAAACTACAACAACAGACAAGCTACAGCGAGGCCCCTCACGAGCGAAGGCACCACTGCCCTCTCGAGCAGCATCTCCCCGAGAGGAGACATAAGGCTAAGTGATGGTTTTAGCCTTTAAACCCCATCTACTTCTCCCTCCCCATGCATGTGGGATAATTCTTTAAACCCGACGAAAACCAAACGTCACCTCTGCGAACCAAGACCTATTTTTCATTACTTTTCCTATCGTTGGATCTTCATTCTGATGCTTTGGACCACCTTAGCAACCTATTTCAGTGGATTTGGGTGGATTAAAATTTTGTTTTAGCCCTCTGATTCACCACGATAGCCCTCAAAGGCAAAAACCAATGATCACAGAAGATTGAAACCTCAGTTGCAGGCATGGTGCAACGGATCGATTATTGCAGAGGAGGTTCGATAAGGTCTGTTTCTTGTTGTTTGCAAAGTAGGAGAGATCGCCCGATTAATCTGCAATAAAGAGATTGTTGCTGTGAAGGAGGTGCTCACTTTTTTTTTGACACAGTAGCGCCTGCTACCTACGCCACGACCCAGCCGCCACCCGAGCGGCACCACCAGCATGGCGCCGCTTCTAAGGTAGTGATGGGCGGGGGCAGATCAAATACATAATCTTGCCACTTATATCCCAACCGAGGTGGTAGCTCGGCTGGTTAGTGGCCGAGCCTTGGAAATACGAGGTCGGGGGTTCCAAACCCTCCGACCCCCTCCCCCACGTGAGGTAAATTATATTTTTTACTTAATTTTTTTTTGTCATTCTTTAAAAATAACTTTAGTTTAATTAAAAAATAATTATTTTTTTTTGAAAAAGTTATTTTAAATATTAAAAATCATTTATTTAAAATAATTTATTTTTCTCAAAAAATGTTTAATTAAACTTTAGTCATTTTTTTTATGACATTAGGATATTTTTGTCAAAATTAAAAAAAGGGGGGCCTATTTCTTTTAAAAATCAAAAGGGGGAAATTGAGTAATTTTTTCTTCACATTTGAAAAAGCAAATTTGGCATTTTGTAAAAGGTGCATTTTTGGTTGTGCCCGACACCTTTTGGGTTTATTTTGTGGGCACTTTTATGTTGTAAGTCGCATTTTCAATTTTTGCACTACTTCATTAAAAGTTGAAAATCAACATCACTCCCTAAGTCCCCAAAATAAATAAAACCCATCCGTGCAATTCATTTTGCACTGCAGCGTTCGGTATTTGTGATACCTCTGGCCAACACTTACAGGTAATGTTGTCGTGATTGCGCTACTGTATCCGCCACCTAATATAGCTGCCAAAAATGACGTCTGAGCTTGTTCTCTATCAATCGTCGGGGAGGAATAAGTACGCCATTTTGCATTTTTTTACTCCATCCACTACCCTAATCGCTCTCGTGTTTAGGCGTAAATCCTGACGAAAGTCCTGAAATCCGAAGTGTTTAGGGGAAGTTACGCCCCACGCATGAGGATTGATGACTATCTAAGGTAGGTGCCATCAACGAGGCGATTCCCTTTTAGTACCGCCTAAGTACCACGTATCGTATAATCATTGAAATTACCTATAGTCTCCCTCACGTAAGGGCGGGTAATTTTTTTGATTTTTCAAAATACCTATAGTCTCCCTCAAGTAAGGGCGGGTATTTTGTATGGTATAACGACCTGGAATTAAGGTATAAAGAAAGGGGGACCATTTGGTGATATAAGGAACCTTCACAATGTCTGCAAAATTAATGACTGATGCTCATCAGTTGTTGAAAGGTCCTAATTATACACCATGGAAAAACAAGATGAAGGCAATTCTAGAAATGGATGCCTTATGGGATGTTGTATCTGGAGCAACAACAAGACCTTCATCTGCTGCTGGAGCTACAACTCCCTCTGCTGATCAGAAAGCCTTTGACAAGAAAGACAACACAACAAAAGTGCTCATCTTGCTTGTTGTTTCTGATGAAGTTCAACCCCATATTGTTGACTGTGAACATAGTAAAGAGGCATGGGATGCCCTTAAAACTATCTATGAGGGAAAGAATGATTCCACTATTCTATTTCTTCAAACTCAAATGCACAGTCTAAGCATGAAGCAGGGCGAGACAGTTGAACTCTTTCTTTGTAGAGTGTCTGAGTTGAAAGCCAAATTGAGTTCTTTGGGAGAAACTGTTGACGATAAGCTCCTTACTTCAGTGGTATTGAGAGCTTTACCTGATTCTTATAGGGTGTTGATCACCTCACTTCAGGTGTCACAGAGAAAAGTTACCTTTGTTGAGTTGGTCAATCTGCTTCAGGAAGAGGAGGCACGCCAACTTCAAAGAGATGATTCTTCTAATTCAGCCCTATACACCAATAGGCAGGGTTCTAAGAAGAAGGGTAATTTTTAGAAAGGAAGTAATTCTCACAAGGATTCCAAGGGCAAACAACCTCAACAAACGAAGAGATATTGCAAAATTTGTCACAAAGACAACCATGACACAAATAGGTGTTGGAGAAAGAACAAGCAACCTAAGAACAAGGGCCCAAACAAACCACCAAACAAAAACAAGCAACCCCAGGTGAATGTTGCTTTTGAAGAATCTGACTCGGATTCTGAATGGGCACACAAGGTGCTCATGACTACCACAGCCTCCAAGCAGAAGGATCCTGTCTGGTATGTCGATTCTGGCGCTAGTAAGCACATGACTGGCGACAAATCATGGTTTGAAACATATGAGGCCAAGGAGGGCAAACCTGTCACTATTGCTGATGACAAAACCTACAAGGTTCAGGGAGAGGGTACAGTTTCAGTCACTCTTCCTGATGGCAAGTGTCAGATTGACAAAGTCCTCTATGTTCCAGGATTGGCAAACAATTTGTTGTTAGTCACACAAATTCTGGACAAAGATATGGTTGTGAACTTTAGTGTTGAGGGTGGCAAGAAGTGTTGTTCTATTACCAAGAGGGGTAAGAACATTGCCACAACTTCATATAAGCATGGCTTATTTGCCTTAGATGCTATCTCTACTCCCCATGTTGCCATGACAGTCTCTACAAAGGAGGCCACTTCCCTATGGCATAAGAGATATGGGCATCTTAGTTCTGGCTACTTACTTGAGCTCAGTAAGTATGAGATGGTAAAGGGTCTTCCTTCCCTTTCTTCCACATTGCCAGTGTGCTCTGATTGCTTGGCAGGAAAGCAGCATAGAGTACCTTTTGAGAAGAGCTCTACAAGAGCAAAGAAACCTCTGGAGTTGATTCACACCGATCTGTGTGGTCCATTCACACCCATCAGTTCTGGGGGGAAGAGGTATTTTCAGTTGTTTGTGGATGATTACTCACGAAATATGTGGGTGTTCTTTCTTAAACTAAAATCTGAAGCTTTTGATTTCTTCCAACAATTCAAGAAATCCGTTGAGAAGGAGTCAGGAACTTCTATAAAGACCCTTCGCTCAGATCGAGGGGGGAGTTTACCTCTAAAGAATTTTTTGCATTCTTGACTGCACAAGGGATCACGAGACAGTTAACTACTGCTTATACTCCTCAGCAAAATGGAGTTGCTGAAAGGAGGAACCGTTCCATCATGGAGATGGTTCGTTGTATGCTCACAGGAGCTAGACTTGGGCAACAATATTGGGCAGAAGCTGTCACCACAATAGTATATCTGTTGAATAGGGCACCCACAAAGGCTCTACAAGGAATGACTCCACAGGAAGCATGGAGTGGTAGGAAACCCTCCATTTCTCATCTACGCATTTTTGGATGTAAAGCTTTCATGCACATACCGAAAGAAAAAAGGAAGAAGCTAGATGAGAAGACATTGAAGTGTATTCTTCTTGGCTATGATGAGCACTCTAAGGGTTATCGTTTGATTGATCCTTTGACCAAGAAGATTCATGTCAGTAGAGATGTCATTTTTGATGAAGCTTTCACATCACAAAGCACATCAGATGTATACCTAGATCTTGTGGAATCTAAAGTTGAGAAGTCTCCTTCATTATCAAAGACTGGAGGACCATCTACTTCTTCATATTCTTCACCACCACAGAAGAAGAATCCAAAATGGTATACAAATACAATTAGAGACTCCAAGTTATCCACTCCACCAAATTTGACTTTGGATAGACCTCGTACTCGCAGCATGGCTCGACAGGAAAGAGCAGCAATAGAGACTACTGAGGTTGATGATCTTTGTCAATATTTTGAGGAACTTTCTGTTGATCCAGAGAGACAAACAGAGGATATGGATATAGATGATGACAGGGTGTTTATATCTTCTGTGAATGAACATGAACCTGCTTCTGTACAAGATGCCCTTAGTGAGCCACAATGGAAGGCTGCTATGGATGCTGAGTACATGTCTCTGAAAAAGAACAAAACATGGAAGCTTGTCGATCTGCCATACGAAAAGAAGCCCATAGGCTGCAAATGGGTTTACAAAGTCAAGTACAAAGCAGATGGGACAATTGATAAGCATAAGGCCCGCCTTGTTGCAAAGGGCTATGCTCAAAAGGAAGGCATTGACTATGAGGAAACTTTTGCACCTACTGCTCGAATGACCACTATTCGAGTTCTTTGTGCTATGGCAGCACAGTATGGGTGGAAAGTTCACCAAATGGATGTCAAAAGTGCTTTTCTGAATGGTGATCTCCAAGAAGAAGTCTACATGACTCAACCTGAAGGATTTGAAGTGGAAGGCCAAGAGCAGAAAGTGTGCAAATTGGTCAAGTCCTTGTATGGTCTAAAACAAGCTCCTCGAGCTTGGTATATTAAAATGGATAATCACCTCATGCAGCATGGATTTAAGAGATGTCCGTTAGATGCAAACCTCTATTTCAAGAAACAAGGTTCTGAGATAGTGTTGCTTGTACTCTATGTTGATGATTTGCTCATTACAGGGAGTTCAGAAACTATGATCTCTACTGTCAAAATGGACTTGTGTAAATATTTTGAGATGACAGATCTCGGACTTCTCCATTACTGTCTTGGTCTGGAAGTGAGCCAGAAGGAGCACTACATCAAAGTGTCTCAGACAAAATATGCCAAGACATTGTTAGAAAAATATCGCATGACTGATTGCAAGCCAATGGCAACACCGATGGAATCAGGACTTCAATTATCATGATATGATGATTCACCTCAGGTAGATGGTACTCTCTATCGACAGCTGATTGGGAGTCTCATATATCTGACAAACACTAGGCCAGATCTCGTGTTTGCTGTCAACTATCTTTCGAGGTTCATGCAGGAGCCTAAGACCACTCATTGGAAAGCAACAAAACGTGTTCTTCACTATGTCCGTGGTACTATGGAATATGGCCTAGAATACAAGAGGAATGGTAAATTCTTCTTGCAAGGATACACGGACTCCGACTATGCCGGGTCGACTGATGATCGCAAGTCAACTTCAGGATATATTTTTCATCTTGGATCCGGTCCTGTCTCTTGGCACAACAAGAAGCAATAGGTGGTTGCTATCTCATCTACAGAGGCAGAGTATCGCGCCGCACGTGAAGCTATGTGCGAAGTGATATGGTTGCATCGCATTTTGACAAGTATGGGTCTTCCATCCAAATCTCCAATACACTTGTTCTACGACAACCAGGGTGTTTTGAATCTTGTTAAGAATCTAGTGCATCATGAAAGAACCAAGCACATTGACACACAATGTCACTTCATTCGAGACGAAGTTCCTCGACACCGAATTCAGCTTCAATACATTCCCACCAATGCTCAAGTTGCAGACATTTTCACTAAGGCACTTGCACGTGCTAAATTTGAATTGTTTCGCAGCTCTCTATGTATTGCAAAATGATGTAATCAGGGGGGATGTTAGTATAGCTAGTAGTTATCTTATTACCCAAATAATGTAATAAGGGGGGATGTTAGCGTAACTATAGTTTGCTATATTATATTTCATTATTTAGTATGTTGTTACATTGTTATAACAACATCTATTTCTCGCCTGGTTAGTTCCGTCTTCACCGGACTATTCTAGGGTGTCAATTGTAATATTTAAACAATTGAATCAATAAGATTTGTGTTCGCTTCATTTTACATTCTTCACCTTGAAACTTACATTTTGGTTACTTTCTGCCCCAATCATTAAATTCCCTGCGATTACCTATATCAGGCACCTTTGAAAAAACTATGTCGACACTTAAGTCGAATTCGCTCAAAAGTGGGTAAAAATTTTTCCTTTAAATACTTAGACCATTGAAATCCATAGATATCCCCCTTCTTCGACATTACTGTCGTATTATCCTTCTTATGCTTCATCTTCAAAAATGGTAAGTCAAAACTTCATATTCCTTCATAAAACATTTAGCTTTTATAAATGTGCATTCGCCCCAAAATGAGGCGAAAGACACTGTCGCTCATTGCTTCGGGCGAATGTAGCTTGCATCCCCTAGCGCAAATAAAATATCAAAAATGAGAGAAGTCTCTTTCATGTATTTTTTCCCCAAAAGGAAGGTTAATGTGACGTTCACCTCAAAGTGGGGTGAACGTCTTATTGAATTTTCAACGTCCCCATCAACGCTTTGTAATTTTCTTTGATTGTGCTTTCACCCACGAAAGAGGCAAATGAAATGTTCGCCCCTCATTCGGGGTGAATGCGCTATTGACTAGTCAATGGGTGAACGTGCTGCTAATTGGTCAATGTTTCCTTTAACCATTCTTTAGATGATGTTCACTCCAAATCGGGGCGAACAAAGTTGTCGCCCCTACCTTGGGGTAAATGTACTTTATTCTATTTTCTTTGCACATTGACTTCGGGTGCCCTCAATAATTATTTTAAAAATGGCTTTTCACCCCAAAGTGGGGCGAAAGGGATTTTCACCCCTCATTTGGGGTGAAAGCACCCTGATTCGAAACTTAGCCCTTTTCTTTTTCTTTTGCTTTGTAGAAAGATTACATTCACCCCAAAATGGGGCAAACACATTAGTCACCATTACTGAGAGGCGAACGCACCCTTGCGCTCTTGTTCATAACAATACCAATTTTTAAAGCAAAGAAATTGTTTTTGATTAATGATGAACTTTTGAAGCAGTGCTTTCTGTGACCACACCTGATGATTTTCACTGAATATTTTCTCACACTATTATTTATAAATATTATTTCTAGGCAAGAGATGCATGAAAACAAAAGTTTAATATGTACAAAGCTATAACATACCATATAGGCCGAAAATACATCATAGCATATATATATATATATATATATATATATATATATATATATATCCGTCGATCTTACATCAATAAAAATCATCAAAAAAATAATGTGGCATATTGTAAAACTGCCAACAAGACTATGTTGCATTACTACCAGGCCGCTACATGCCATCAACATATGATTGACATTTCTCTATCTCGATACATGTGTGTCACAAGGGATATTCAAAGGTCTTGCAGTGAGTTACAATGTTGTCGACGAAGGTCGAGTTACTTAGGCAACACGTGAACAAATTAATTACAAATATTTGCAGTCTGTTTGCAAGTGGATTTTTTGACCAACATTGTGCTTTGTCAACCTATTTTTTTCTTCTGACGTCTTTGGCTCGTTACAGTGGCATCAGATCCAGCTCAAAAATTGGTAAACATATCTTCTCTTCCTCGAAAAAGATAGAGTTGCAGGCGGGCTCCTAGGGGGAAACTTATAGTGTTGCAGGTTTTATTTTGTGGGCTATTAATCCCACATTTGTACCACAAGGAAAGTACCTCATTTTTTAATACACAAAGGCCCAATATAACTTTCGACCACAACGCGGTGGTCGGGACCTCGCTCTGCGGTTGTTGTGTTAGTTGAAGACGTGTGTGCACGAAGGATTGCCTAGTTATCATTTGATTGTTGACTTGCTTTGACCGTACGGTGGCCAATGCTAACACCGTCTGTTTCATTGATCGATTTTTGACCGTTCGCCTATACCTTTCATAAGTTATAATTTTTTAATTGAAATTATCTTAATTAATTAAATTAAATTAAAAAAATTTCATTAAATGTTTTGTAATTTTTCCAGCAAACATTTGTTTTGCTTAGACAAAGGCTGCCAATATTATTGTAAAAGCTTATAGGGCTCAAATTTTTATTTTGCACAATTTGCAATTCACTAGCATTGGGGAATAATGTTTAAAATTGCCTAAGAGGCAAAAAATTGTAAGCCTTTTAAGGTTCATTTTAAAGTGCTTGAAACTCATAGCACCCTTGTAATTGCCCTACAAGGTAAATTTTATCTCTTTTTCAGAAGAGCTTTTGTAGCCTAGCCCTCCTAGCTTACACCAAGGGTCATATGGCTACTAATTTGGTGGATCAAGTGGCCACCATAGCTGTAGTTGTCAGCAACTTGGCTGACAAGGTTTAAAACCTCTCTAGGCCTAGTCCACCTAGTCCAACTCATGAACCTTGACCTCAAATCAAATGTGAGGTTAATATTTATAATGGCTCTCGAGATCCAAACATTCTCAATAGTTGGATTCTCGACATGGATACCTGGTTCACCTACAACAAAATTAAAAAATATGACCAAGTTGCTTTTGCAAAATTGAAACTTTTTGGCATTGCTAAGATTTTGGTACAGGATCGTCAAAGCACTCAGGATCCCATTGAAACTTGGGATGATTTTGTCAAAGCATTGAGGGATACATTATGTCCTTTCAATTTTGCTAAATATCTTGACTTCCAATGGCTTAGTTTGAGGCAAGGTCACAACATGAGTGTTCAAGATTACATTGACAAGTTCAACAAATTGCGGATTCTTAATGGAATCCTAGATCCCACTCCAAAACTTATCAAAAAATTTAAGAGTGGTTTGCAAGATCAACTTTTTAGAGAGTTAAAATATACACCTTGTGCCACTTTGACTGAAGTGTATAATAAGGCACAACTTGAGGAAGAGGAAATTGCTATGAAGTTAGGAGCCTCCTCCAAGGTACCCAAAACAGGGCCACCACAATAGCAGTTGTCCGAAAAGGCCCCAACAACTTATTCTTCTTCTTCTTCCTCTTCTTATAATGGAAAAAAATTTTGTAATCATTGTAAGAAACGAGGACACATCGAGGATGAGTGCTTCAGAAAGAAGAAAAATTTACTTGCACAACCTCAAAAGGAGGCCCCACAAGATGGGCCCATTGAGTCTACAAGAGAGGATATGGTGTATCACCACCTTACGGGTAAACTAAATGATAGTCATGTGACTCTCATGCATTGACAACAACATAGAGAAAGTTTGTTCTTCATAAGAGCACATCTTCTCCACAACTTTTTGTGAGTTGCATTTTTAACAATGGATCCACGACCAAGCTCATTGCTCAATCCATAGTCGATCAACTCAAATTGTCAATCGAACCCCATACTTACCCATATTCACTTGGTTGGAAGGATGAGGGAGCTACCTCTGCAATCACAGAACATTGTACTTTGTCGTTTGCCCTTGGTCCACACTATGTGGATCGAGTCACCTGTGATGTGACTCCTATGGACTTGTGTGGAATGATTCGTGATGCCCTCATCAAATTATGGACATAATATCCATATTCATGATAATGGGTGCATTTAAATGGGTTATGCTCATAATCTAGCTCTTACTTCCATACTTGACCTTATAGTTCAATTTCAATATGCTATAGTAAGCTTCCATTATAACCATCTCCACACATATTACGACACATGTGGTTAACTTTTATTATTTTTTCATCTCAATTGTTTTAATGAACCATCCTAAAGAGTCTCCTATTGCTTTAAATAATTCTTCTTGGCAAAATTGATATGAGAAAAAATCATCGTAACCCATATTAGAATGGAGTTCGAAATTTCTTCTCTTGGATCAAATTATCATCCTAGTATTGCGTAAACAATCCACTTATGACCATGAACCAGGGACCTCTCTCAAAAATCATTTTATTGTCTTTAGGATTGTTAAATGTTACAAGAAAAAACCCTCTTCTGGTTCTTGCAATATTAATGGGAGCCAACTATTTTTAACCCAAGTTTCAATACCCTTGGGAGATGGTCATAGGTTGAACAACCAACATATCAATCCACATTCAACCAACTTGTGTTAAATCCTCTATGGGGTTTAGTTCATCAAAATTTACCTTTGACATTTATTTTTTGCTTTTTACAAATTCATCTTTTTTGAGGAAAGAAGAAATCTCCATTTTTTTCTTCCTAGATTCAACCACTGCTTGTATTATTTCAGCAGGTGTACATTTTAGATCTAAAAATGAAGATCCTTAGATAGCCATTTTAGAAAACCTTATATTTTACCAGTTTTATTTTCTTCATTTTATGAAGATCCCTAGATAGCCATTCTGGAAAACCTAAATTATTTATATTTTACCTGTTTTATCTTCTTCATCTTCATTTTTTTATCTTAGATCTTTACTGTTTGCCCTCTACTACGCTCATAGGCCTCCTTTGACATATTTTGATTGTTGTAGTTTGACAAATTTTCCAACTATTCCCCAGTTCCATTACACTCTAGTACTTGCCTTCCCTCCTTCCCTACCTTCTTCTCTGTAAATCTTCCATTTATAAATTTATTAAATGAAGTTCCTTATAATTTTTTCCATTTATAAATTTATTAAATGAAGTTCCTTATAAATTTTTTCCTTCAATTAGTTATATGAGATTGAATCTCATTATTGTTGAAGTGTTCTATAGTATATCTTATTATTATATAAACATCCATCTCACTATATAAACATCCATCTAGTTTAATCTAATTACTATTGCAATATAATACTTTATAATTTAAAATTATTTATATTATTAATCAATCAATCAAATTAAAAAAACACAAACTTTTTTAATTTTTTGGTCTTGCTCATACCTTTATTGTGGTTTGAACTTGGGTCTCCTTCATCAAAAAAAAAACCCAAAAGCATACAAATACAATGTCCCAACAAAAACGAAAACATACTTTAACTATACTTTAACTATACGCAATTACCTAAATGTTATAATATATTTAAATAATCGAATTTGAAAGTTAAATATTGCGTATCAGATACAATCATTATACCATACACCTTCAATTCTAATATTAAATCCAATATACATAAGACAAAGTTATATCAATAAATTAAAGGAAAAAAAAAGAAAAGAAAAAAAAAGCAAACATATGAGAAAGTAATTCACCGGGCATGATCCGTCAGGATAGCAAACGCTAGAACGATCTCATTTAAGGGGGAAAATAAATATAAATGTTTTATGCTATAAAAACTGGGGAATAATATTATTCTCGCTTCACAAACGAGGGGACACCATGATCTTTCTCTACTTGGCAGCCTGCGCGGCGGCGAGTCTAGCTCTTATCCCGTTCACAATTTCTAGCAGCTTCGCCGTTTCCGGCATCACCTCCTTCACGCCCTCCGTTTCGGTGAACCGATCCATCAACGCGATCAACAACGGCATCTTCTCTTTCTCCACTAACTTCACATTCGTCACCTGCTGAGTCACCATGATCAATGACACCAGCGAGCCCAGCGCTATGTCCACAAGCCCAATGTGCTCACCGCCGAAGAATGGCTGCCCTTCAAATGTGGTCCGCAGAGCCTCCTCCATTAACATCAAATTTGCCACCGCCTCTTCCGCCGCCTTCTGCTGCTCCTCCCCTTGCCCGGCAAATACTCCTTTAACAGGCCCAAAAACCTGTATTCGTATATAAAATAGTTTTTAATCTCAACCAGATCATAGATCATATAAAAACCCTAATTAACCCCACCCATCGGATTGAAGTTTATTTTGATAAAAGAATAAAAGAAAAGACAATAGAACTGTGAAGTTACCTTATCGTCCACAAAGGCAGTCCAGAAACGGGTTAGAGCTCTGTCATACGGATCTTTGGGCATGAGATCGACTGTAGCAGATGTCCATGTCTCGTTGATGTACTGGACAATTATCATAGACTCGCAAATGGGCTTCCCATCGTGGATGAGCACGGGGATCTTCTTGTACACAGGGTTCGATTGCAGAAGTAGCTGGCTCTTGTTTTGCATGTTTTCTTCGATGAATTCGTAGGAGATTCCTTTCAGATTCAGCGCTATACGGACCCTCGCTACAAATGGACTGAGAGGGGCTCCCAGCAGCTTTACTTCTCCTTGCCCTTCCATGATAACTGTCCTTGCAGATTTCTCCGATCCCAATCTTTCTATTATGTAGTTGTATTCTCGGTGCCAAGAATAATAAGATGCGGGGTATCGGTAGAGACTGAAGCGAGCAAGGTGTGAACGCAGACAGTCAGTAGCCGCCTCCCGACGACCGGATTTGTAGCCACGTATTTTTGACCATGGGAATTGGTTACACTTCTTTTTTTATTATCAAGCAGGGTTCAAATCTTGGGGCTGATCCCCTATGATTAACTAATCGTCGTTGTCGTTCTGGCGCACACTTAGAGGAGGCCACTTAGTTTTCATCACAGTAGAGGAGGCCACTTAGTTTTCATCACAGATTTTTTATCGTCGTTGCCGTTCTGGCGCACACTTAGAGGAGGCCACTTAGTTTTCATCACAGGTTTTTTTTTTTTTTTTTAATAAGGAAATTGGTTACAATTACATTACATTTCTTTTCTATTATGAAGCAAGGTTCAAATCTTGGGCTGATTTCCTATAACCCTTATTCCATCTAATTAGTTTTAGTTGAAATGGACCACCAGGATTTGTACAGTCGTCATCTGATATGCACTTAGAGGATTTAGATCAGACTATTACCTTTGCAAAGGGTTGGCTTTCCTCCAAAGATTAAACCTTCTTAATAAGTAACTAAATGTCCAACCACACTTACATTTACCAATCCATCTAAAAGTAAAATTTAAATCATAACATTTATTTAATTTTAAAAATTGGAACAATGTAGAAGGTGTAGCATTCGAGGAAGTCGACTAGAAATATCCCCTCGTCAACGACGCCTTTGAATAGCGTTTTGAATTCTAGAAACTACGAAAGTGGTTCGTGTGGAAACACGCCTTTGAATATCGTTTTGAATTCTAGAAACTACGAAATGTGGAAACACGCCTTTGAATATCGTTTTGAATTCTAGCAACTACGAGATGATCCTCGTGATTCTTTGGAGAAATGAAAGTGGTTCATGTGGAAACACTACATTGATTGTTCAATTTTTTAATGTTGGAATTATGGTAAGTGGTTCCCTAGTCAAGTCGTAACTGCATTTTATCGGCGGTCTTATGTTGATGAATTTTCCAATGTTCAAACTATGGAAGAGTGGTGCCTATACACAAAGGCACAAAGGTCGCCGGGTGGTCTTTGGTAGGTGCAACGGTCGCAACAATAATAATTCAATAATATCTTAATATACTAAAAATTAGTAAATGTATTTTTTTATAGAGTGTATCATGGATCAAATATGTGATTATGTCGAGAAATAATAGTGAAGTGGATGAGTGTCTTTCAATGAGAGAGCAAGTCTCGTCGTTTTGAGGTAGGGTAGCACCAATGAGGTGTAATAGGGGTTATAGTAGTAGCACTATGATTTGATGCTATAATCGGAGATAATGCGACTTGATCTTGTGACCAGTTTAAAAAGGAAAGATAATTGTCGATTCATCTATGTATATAAAAAAAAAGAACTTATTATAATTGGTAAAATAATATTCTATGAATAAAGTAAATCATGGATCATATCTGCAACCTTTAAGGGGTGCTAATGTTTCCTCAAAGCAAAGGTGTATTAAGGAGCTCTATTTAAGTAATAAGCCTGATATCCTTTGTATCCAAAAACTAAAATGACAAAAGAAGTTTTCAAAACTATGAATGTAGTATGGGTGAGATGTGAATGGGATGCTATAGATCTTGAAGGAGCGGTAGGGGAATTCTAACTTGTTAGAATCCAATTAGAACCTTTTGTATAACCATTCATAAAATGAAACATTGGATAGCCTCTTTAGTCATATGCTTCTTTGAAAATATTCATTTCATCCTTATCAATGTTTATGAACCTACAACTCAGTCAGGCAGATTACAAGTTTGGAATGGGACTGAAGCCTTTATGAGAAGTAAAGACCAAGAAACCTGATTCATGATCATAGGAGTTAATGCCATAACCAAGTTGGATGAAAATTTTGGAGGAACTAGGAAACTAATCCAAAGTATGAGATATTTCTTGGCTTTTATTCAAAATAATAATATATGGGAGGTTGAGTTTGAAGAAGACAACTATACATGGACATGCAATAGGATAGACCAAAGCCTAATAGCAAAAAAATTAGATAGATGCATTCTCTCAGATCATTGGCTAGATGAAGGGACTTATGCTAAAATTAATACCTTGACAAGGATTGGTTCAGATCAATGTCCAATAAAAATTAAAATAGTTGTAAGTGAATTTAAGAAAATATCATATTTTAAATATAAGCAAATGTGGAAAGACCATCCTCAATTTGTTGATATGATAGCACAAATGTGAAATTCTTCAAGAAACGGTGGGTTTATATACTTCCAAAACAAATAAAATCAGTGACATCTAGATTAAAAGAATGAAAGAAGAACACTTTTGGAAATATTTTTGAGAAGAAAGAAGAACTAAAAGATAAATTTTCAAAATTCTAAAAAGGTGATCATAATAATCCAAGCTCGGAGGAAAGGGAGTTACTTAGTGAATATCATAATATTTTGAGTAAGGAAGAGAAATTTTGAATATTAAAATCAAGATAAACTTGGTTAAAAGAAGGAGATAAAAACACAAAGTTTTTCATAGGATGGCAATAGTACAAAGATCAACATCCATAATTACTAGAATTAAATTGGTAGAAGGGGTTTGGATTCAAGACCAAAGTGAAATTAGAAAGGAGTCATGGTTTTTTTTATCAAAATATTCTAGGATCAGAGGAGTATAAAGTTCTTAATGATAAACTTCTACAAGAAGTTCCTTTAGTTATAACAGATGAAGACAATAGGAAACTGATGGAGCCTATTACTCTAAAAGAAGTTCATCTAGCTCTTTTCTATTTTAATAAGGATAAATTTCAAGGTTTGGATGGGCTCTCTATAGTATTTTATTAACATAATTGAGATATAGTGAAGGATTCTTTATTGGTGGTAGTGGAACAATCTAGGGTAAAATAATACATACCTTGTAAAATAAATCTTGGGGGTTCTTGGTCTTGCGATTCTTTTCCTCTTACCATTTAAAGAATCCCTGGCTATTCGTCTTCCTCAGTGCTTTCTGATCTTGTTCAAATAGGGCAACATATTAAATTACAAGTGCGACTCTGATTTCTTTGTTAAATCATACATCTTTTGCAGTGATTTAGGCTCTCGCATGTTTACATCATGCTTCACTCTAGATTCTAACTCGTGAATAAACTTGTGAACCCTCATCTTATCCTCATGAGTAGGTACATACTTAAGTAACCAAACCAACTTCATATAGTAGGTCTCCACTATCTTAGTTCCTTTTCGAAGACTGGCAAATTCTTCAAACTTTAAGACATAGTAGTGCTCTATGAGAAACCTCTTCTTGAAGATTTCAATAAAAATCTTTCCATTTAATATCAATGGGTTCAATAGTATTCTTCTCATAGTAGGTCTCCCACCAATCTAAAACAACCCCTTCTAAGTTGATTGTGTATCAAACTATCTAGGTTCCTAGGGAATAGCCGTTTACTATAAAATAGACTTCTAATTCTCTCAACCAAGCTTCAACTACATCCCCTTCACCCTCCCCATAAAAATTGACGATACAAATATTTTTCAGATCCCTAGCCATTTCCTTTTCTAGAAGAGCTCTACCTTGAAATTGTTCTTCAGTTAACCCATCAGCTTGGCCAACCTCTGAGCCTCTAGCTTGCAAGTTCTGATTTGTAATGGTTTCCAACATTTGTCTCATCTGATCTTGCATAACAATAACTATAGCAGTGAGGCCTTCTACCTCTCTATTATAATTTTTTGGATCCCCCTCTCGGATCTCTTCTTTGACATTATTTTATTGAGTTCGTACAGGTGTAAGCCTCTCTTTTTTTGCCTTAGGTGGCATGTTTAGCCTGGTTACAATCAAGAAAAATATTAGGCTACAACTTCATCTTAAAATGTATCACTAATTTATTCATAATCATAGACTTCTCTTGCAAAAAGCATAATCTAACTAGGGTGTTTTTCCAAGATCATTATGTAACACTAGTACCATAACCCATACTAAGGTATCATAACATTCATTTACCCTTGGAATCAATTCCCACTATATTATAGCAATAGGGCATTCTAGGTCATCCTAGGTTCAACTTATACTTTAAGAAAGCCTTCATTGGAAACATCCAAATCCATTTAGAACAAAGAAGCTCTATTCCCTTGTACCTAGAGCTTTGATACCAAATCTAATGACCCAAATCTAGCTACAAGAAAACACACAGAAAGAAAAGATTTTTTTTACTAAGGAAAGGGATTCATAAACCCCTAACCGATTCTTAATTGACCTATTATTTAAATCCCCTAAGTTTCCCAAAGAGCTACATCTCACCAAATACCCTCACACAAATCCATCTGTGTAGGTGTATTATGTGTTACCACAAATAAGTTTATCCCTCCCATCACTCTTGATGAGCTAAGCTTATCACCTTCAATCCGTCAAAGGTATACGCCCATCTCCATAATGTACAAAAATTAGTCTATGTAGGTATGCTACGCGTACTATGAGTTAATATATCCATCTCATCTACACGATGAGCTATCTTAACTTAGATGTAGTCTTTTCACAATTTAAATCTAATCTCCCTAAGTGGGTCTCAATTCCCTTAGGTCACCTATATTCACCCTAAGGGGGTCTTAATTCCCTTAGGTCACTACTAAGTTCACCCTAGAACTTCATACTTATGTTTATGTTATTTTAGCAAGAAAGCAAGAATGGATACTAAGTCTAACAAAAACATAATTCAAAAAGCATACATAAGATACTAGAAAGAAGCCACATTAAATAAGGTAAACATCAATAGAAAGGAATTTAAATGCAAAACATACATAATTTTAAGTACATCTTCTAACCATTAAGCAATTAGTACAATTAAACAAGTATGATAAATCCTTCATACTCTTAAAGAATAATTCATTACATTAATTTCATCAGGGAAATCTTCCCACAATTCACATCTATTTAAGCATAAGTAAATCTTGAAAGTTAGAATCAAACTAACACATTGGTTCCTGCCTCCATGGTTCTCCTCAGCTTCCATCGATCATTTGAGGATAGTAGGGGATTAGGACACTCATTGTTCCATGATAGACATGCTTTTAAATGCATCTACTATGTTTTATTGTCAAATTGCAACTATACAATCAAATCAAAGTATCTAACCATCTATTGCATAGTTGACATTATAAAAACCACCATTTTTATTTTCCCCTCTCATTATCCCATAAGAGTCTTTCAACAAATACAACTAGATCACAGGTTCTACTTTAATCAAGTCATTTTCAACCCTTATTTTACAGATTAAAGTCTCATACCTTTAATCCCCAAATAGCTAGGTTCTTTTACTTTCACTAATTAAAGCCCCATATTTTTTTTATTAGGGTAAAAATGAGATTTTGAAAGGTTTTACAACACAAAGTCAGCCCATCAACTGGACAACTGCCAAGGGCAAGTAGCCAAAAATCCCCTTGATGCAAGACTATCCATCTCGGATCCCAATTAAGGAGGGTTTTGAGAGGATCCCTGTTGGTCAAGAATCCGCATTAGGTATGGAATGTTTCATCCATGCGCCCTAGACCCAACCAACATTGAAATACCAAAAGGAAGATATGCCTTTCGTGCCAATCTCTAGAGAGGGCTAGTTCCATTGCTACTCTAAACTTGGGGATTTGATATTAAGTAAACAAAACATGAATGATAAATGATTGAAAGGGATGAGAAATATGGCTACAAGCCAGATGAGAGGGGGTGATGAACAAGCAACATGATTACTTAGTTGTACTTGAACCAATAGCACTTCATACAAAGAATGTAACATAAATTAAAACTAGATACTCTTACATATGCAATATACAAAATTATTCCAGTGTTCACTCTCTATCAGAAGTTGGATCTAGACATAGAATTATAGCCCTCAGGTAAAGAAGCAAATTTAATAGAAATAAAGGATAGAAAACATACACATAAAAAGAGATCCAAAATTAGAGCCAAGGATTCTTTGCATTCATAGCAAAGTTCAGGTACTATAGTTTTCTAGAAAAACGTCCATCCTTTTACATTGGAATTGCTAGTTTTTATAAAGGGTTTTGCCTTTGAGACATAACTGCCCACCCACAAAACATCGCGGTGGCAGCAAAGATTTGATTCCTGAACTCATCAAAAAGTAATGAGGCAAGGCTTGAATTCGATGGCTCCTTGAAAATTAGTTGCACATCTTCAATGCGTTGACATGATTCACCTGCAATGTCGACTCCCTACTTGTTGGAACTGCCTCAATGGTGAAGATCAGATTCTGAGATAAGATTTTGATTCTTCCCTGACCGACTGCATTTAAACGAGTGAAAGCATACCTTTGAAACTCAATTTCATTGTTGAGATTTTTGCTAAAGCAAGGGAGTTTGGCTGAGAAAGAGGAGCTTTGCTGATGTGGGTCCCATTTATGTTTCACCCATACAAGCTCCAAAAAGAGCTTACGCTATCAAGTGGGGGCGAAAGCACTTGGGTCCCACTTGTGTTTCACTGTCTTCTAGCCCAAAATGGGCCTACACTCCCGAATTGGGGCGAAAAGGAACTGGGCCCCACTTGCCTTTCAATAATATTTTAATCTAAAATGGGCTCTCCATTTTGAGGTGAAAGCACTTGGGCTCCACACTGTTTAAAATAGATCCGTGCTGACTTTAAGAAAAGTCAAAGGTGCTTTCGCCCATTCTAGGTCTGAAATGAAATTGTGTTGTTAAGGTGGGGTGAAAAGGATCTGGCCCCACTTGCAACTTTCTTCGAAATCAAATTGCGCTAGCTTTAGAAAAAGATAAAAAAGGTGCTTTCACCCCTTCTTGCCCCGAATTTGAGTTTCGCTATTGAGTTGGGGTGAAAAATAATTGGGCCCCACTTATGTTTCACTGTTTTCTAGCCTAAAATGGACTTGCGCTCCACTCTTTCTCTAAAATAAAATTGCATTGGCCAACTTAACCAGTTTTTATTACCGTCGTGAGGGGTTTTGGTTCAACGACAACATCCTTGTAGCGTCCATCGGGATCATACGACCTCCATGTGATTTTTGTGAAACAATATGAATCTGTTTTTGGTAAGGCTTTCATTAGGCTAGAATATCCCTTGTAAACATACTGTCCTTCTTACCGGGTGCAGTGATCTAAGGAATCCTTATTTGTTTCCTCTTGAACCTCAATTTGGCTTCTTCTATAGATTGCCTCACTATCTCCAAGGTAGCTAGTGATTTAGGATAGAAAGTGGGTAAAGCCTTGGGTGGCAACTTGGCCCCATATATTCTGATGAAGCTATTTTTTTTGTGATAAAGAAGTCTCCAACCTTCTTTTCTTCAAGGTATTTCACTATGCCTAGGCTCATTTTAGGGGGTTATTTCTCAGTGATCACATGATACATGGTATGTAAAAAATATGCCACAAAATTCTAAAAAAGTGGAGGTACCTTCATATATGCAAGGTAGTCTATCTTGAATGATTGCCCCTGGAACGCCTCCTAATTGGATAATTGAGCTCTCTTTGAATTGCCTGAAAATAAAATGGATTAGAAAAGAGTAATGGGAGAAGCGGAGCATTAAATCTTGATTCTCTTTTATCATCTTCTGTAATTCTTTGAATTCTTTGTCTACTGTATCACATATTAAGTCCTGCCATATATACATCAGGAATTTCCATGTCTTATTACACTGTACTACAAAAAAACATGACCTCTACACTAACCCAATTTAGGTCCTCGACCCCCATAACTATGTGAATCATGTCGGCATAGTATATAGTCCACCCTTGAAGTGAGGATTTGTGTATGGAAAATTCTGTTGACACTAATTTATCGTAGTCGAACAACTTTCCATAGAAGGTGGTGTTGATCATGTGTTCAACCTGTGTTGAGACTACCACCATGTTGTTGGACATTTTGAATCAAAGTTGTCATTGATGTCAAGGAATAAGCGACCGTTGATGTCAAAAGGTCAAAAGGAACAATGCAAAGGTTAATGGTAAAAGAGCTTCATAATATTTTTAATATTATGTGGAAGCATAAGTAGAAGGGTTTTTATTAAAACCATGGATGAGCAAAAATAAAAGGTTTTTCATAAAAGCCCAAGGAAGTTTTAATATTTATTTTTATAAAATATTTAAATTCAAATTGAATTTAAATTTTATAAATAAATATTAAATATTATTTATACAGAGTGGTAAAACCTAAGAAGGCTTTAATCCTTAATAAAGCCAAAAGGATTTAAATATTAATTTATAATATTTAAATTCTAAAGAATTTAAATAATTTATAAATTAATTATTTAAAGGCACCGACGTCTAAGAGAAAAAGGAATCCACCGATGTTTGAAATGTTGGTGGCATATTGGTATAAAAACCATATGCCAAAGTGGCAAATAATTTATCCCTTGCTTGATTTATCAAAGGTCTATGAGTTGTGTGTTTCATGCGATTTCGTGCAAGGAAGAAGACAAAGTTTTGTCTTAAGTGCGCCGGTGAAGAAATAAGATGAAAGACGCTCTAACCCTCATAACCATCCAACGTGGTGGTCTGGTGGCAAGTTGGAGTGAGCTAGGGTGCTTGTGAGCGGGAGGACCCATGTTCGAATCTCGATAGGCAGCGTTTTGAGTGGACTTGGTCAACGTTTTGAGTGGACTTGGTTAGGCGCCAAAGGAAGTGGTGCAAATCCTTTTTGGGTGAGGCACCAAGAGGGAGAAGATAGAGCACGTGGTGCTCTTCCCTCCCAAGGTGAGCGCCTAGCTCACGCGGGGGTTGGAGCCGTGGCTAGGGCACTGGTAAAGGCGGTGTCGTGAGGTCAAATCTCACCAAGGCAGAGGTAATAAATTTTTAATATATTTTGTGTTGCCTAAGGTTTTGACATAAGGTCCTAGGGAGTTAAAAGGGGTAGATAAAAAGTATTTTTAATTAATCATTATTTTGGTTAATTGGAGGAATAAGGAGTTAGCTTTATTTTTAAATAAAGTATTCATGACATATTGGTTTATTGGAGATTAAAGTGTTGGTTAAATTTTGAGAGGACTTCTTGCCATTGAGTTATTTTGAGAAGGTGATTTTATTGACATTATTTATGGTATTGAATATTATTTTAATTGGGATATTATAAGGTGTATTTGGTCAATTATTTTTGTATATGTTGATGGATGCTTTCTTCAAGATGGAGTAATAAGGTGTATGTATGTTTTGATATTTACATTGTATTTTTGAGAGAGTTTATCATCTTATAACTTCCTTGAGCTTGGAAAAGAAGTGTTTGTGGTTGTGGTAGATTTTTGAGGTTCCTTCATCATCAAGAAAAAGGTATGGGCACATTCTTCCATAGTTGAGTTGATTGATTGTTTTTTGGAAAACAAGTTTGGAGTGAAAAGGACTTAATTAGGTTTCCTTATTGAGTGTGTTGAGTTAATGCTTCAAGGTTTTCTAGAATAAAGAGTTGTTGTTAAAACCTTGTTTGATAAGCATTGTTGTTGAAGCCATTGGTTAAGTGAAGAACTTGAACTAGGGTTTGAAAATAACATGAGTATCATTGTTATGTGAGATTGGTTGATAAGCATTGTTGGAAACATTTTGAGTGAGTGTTCATATGCTTGGACTAGGGTTTGTAAGCAAGGATTGTTTCATTGAGTGATTGGTTGAGTAGAGTTGGTTGAGCCTAGTCAAGTGGATGTGTGAAGTGATTGTTCAAGTTCTATAAAACAAACTATTCTATATTCTGAATTGATTTGAGAAAGTGATTGAGCATTGAGGTGAATGTGAAGCATATTGAGTCTCTAACAATTCTTTGTATGTTTTTGAAAGAGTGATTGAAAGTGATTGAGCATTGTGATGAGTATAGAGCATATTGAGTCTCTAACAATTCTCTTTATGTTTCTATGAGATTGGACAAGTTCTAGTGTGGACTTGTTGAGCAGATTTGAGGTAAGTCTTTGAGAAGACTTGTGGACAGATTTGGGTAAGCTTTTGTGGAAGCTTACAATACAGATTGAGAGCAGATTTGGATAAGTTCTTGTGAGGACTTATTGAGCAGATTTGGACAAGTTCTAGAGAGGACTTGTGGACAGATTAGTGTGAGCTTTTGTGGAAGCTTGCAAGGCAGATTTGAGATAAGTCTTTGAGAAGACTTGAGAGCAGAATTGATTGATTTGTTCAAACCTTGAGTTAAGGTTTGGGGCAGATCCAACAGAGTTGATTTGATATTGAGTCAAGCTTTGAGTTAAGGCTTGAGGAAAGAGATTGAGGACAGATTTGTGCTAGACCGAAGGACTGTGTTTAGTACAGATTTGAGGATAGAGTTTGGTGTAGATTTGAGGACAGGTTTGTGCCAGACCAAAGACATAGATTGAGCAGATTTGTGCTAGACCGAAGGACTGTGTTTAGTACAGATTTGAGACAGAGCTTTGGAGGTGATAGAGTATAGAGGATGACAGTCTCCAGTGGATAGAGATCCATTAGCCAGGGCAGTGAGGACAGGTGTCTTCAGTGGATAGAGATCCATTAGCCAGAGCAGTGGGGGTAATAGTTCTTCTAGAAGATCACCAACCAGAGCAAGAGGAGAAAGGAGTTCTCCTGTGGATAGAGATCCATGAACTTGATTAAGGGGATTGGTGTCTCCTTTGGACAGAGGTCCATAAACATTGTAATAGGAAAATGATTCCCAAGAGATTGATTGAGAAAGTTTTTAGTAAAATATTTTCTCCGTGGAGTAGCCCACATTGGGTGAACCACGTAAATTTGGTGTCTCTATTGTGTGTGGTGATTTGTGCATTGATTTGATTACTACTATTGATATTGCTATCTATACATTGCATAATATTTATTGGGAAAGAAAAGTAAAAAGTGGTCTTATACTGTTCACCCCCCTCTCAGTATAAGCTTGTGTTCTTCACGTGTTATAAACTAGTTTCATTGTTTCTAGTCCAAACACTTGTTCAATCCTTTTTACCGTAATTCTGTAGATGGGCTTGTTCTTGCCATTTACTATGGCTTTGGTCCTTGGGTCGTATGATGCGGCCAACCACGAAAATAATTCTGGGGAAAAATGCACCCTTGGACATAAGAGTTTTGCCAAGTTGGTCCTCCACTTATTGCAACAAAGACTGCTCTTATTTTTATCTGCATACGCCTTCTTGAATATGCTTTTCATTAAATTTTGTAGGTGCTACCATTCCTCTATGCTTCATTGAAAATAAATTTTGATAAGCTCTTCGTCGTCCCATACTTGCTTAGTGGGTTTCCTTGTCATTTTATTAAATGGTAATTTTTCTTCTAAAATATCCACCTTAGTCTTGGGAGCGATTGCATTTGAAGAGGATATGGTCTATATCTCTATGACTGGGTTCTTCGGATCTATGTGGTTCAAGGACAGTCTTAGCTCTATAAGTTGCTTACTAATGTTAGTGTGTTTTTAAACTGGTTCGTGCATGAAGAATCATTAATATCGTGCCAACCGTCATTGTACTACTTCTATACTTGGTTTACCACCTCACTCTCTATAATGGTTAGTCTATCATGAATCATTGTCTTTTAGTTGATTTGCATAATTGACCATCTGATCATACACACATTTGATTTTAAATCATCTGATTAACTCACATTGTATTAAAGAATGCATCTGGATAGATCTGAGGAAAAGGTCCATAGTTGGCTTGCATGCTTGTAACTTTTCGATTGGCTCCTATCCATATCAGTGAAATCATCATCAATTTGAGTGCCTTATTGACTTTCTCAAACAAGGGTCCATAATATCTTGCTTCAGTGAAACGTTGCTCCAATCGTGTGATAGATCGGCTATAATGCATTGTGGATTTTGAGCCACACGTGCTTTGGTGATCGTCGATGGTTGATGGGTTGATCGGTGCTTTAATTACTTTTCTTGTGAAGATTTTCAGTTGGTAGTTCATTGTGGGTCAGTTGAAGCCTTTTCATTCACTGATTGGATGTTCGATCGATTAGCCCTCACCGTTTGTCAATTTTTGGTCAACGATCCCTTTGGGATTTTGTATGAATTGTGATTTTGGTTGCTTGTTATTAACTCCTCGATCGAGTGACCTAGAGTACTTTGGTCCATATTGTGTTGAACTTATGCTAGCCTTTATTAGGGGAATCAACATAATAATGATGTTAATCAAATCGAAGTTCATGCAAAAATTAACTCATGTGTACCTTGATTTCAGCTTGTTTTACCTTTATCTTGTTCGGTCATCTCAACCGTCCATCTCATTCGACCGATACTCTTCGACGACTATGATATATTTGGCTGATGAGTTTGATCCCTTTATTTCCTTTTTGTTGATTGATCTTTCATCTTTCGCATGGGTCCAGATGATAAGATTTCCTTCGGTTGAAACCTACTAGTCCTTTCTTTCACAGATAAAAATAAAATTTTTGGTTAGGCTTAGGGAACTTATAACTTTAAAAATCAAGTGAAAAATAAGGGGGGGAGAACGTGCTAATGACCCTTTTTTAATTATGTTTTTTTCTTGCTTGGTTGATTAATTATGGGCATCAATCTTCATTGACCAAAGATATTTCGATCGCTTAGATTCTTCCACGTCGCTTCTTTTTTAATCGTGCATCCTCAGTTATGGTTGGCTTGGTTAGTCGATCAAGGTCGTCTTTTGGTCGAATGACCTTGCCTTGGATTTTTTGCGAGTCATATCCAAAGATCTAGGGGGAAAACGCTACCCAACCCTTATACTTCTTCATTATGATAGGTTAAAGACTTAGGTTTTAAAACCTATCGTTCAATCCACTTAAGCTGATAAATTTTAAACGTTGATAGCCATCGACCAAATAGAGCCTAGACCACCTCGATATTGCCATGTGGTCTCCTTTGGTTGAAAGACCTTGGATTTAAAGAATCGGGTGACTTTGACTGAGGGGTTTGATCAAATTTTTGGTCGATAGGCTTCAGGCCACTGTTTGTTGACCATTGGTCTCTGTCGGGTTTCGGTCGATCAATTTTGGTCATCGATGTATTTTCAACCAATAGACCTTTTGACGCCACATGGTCAGTCGATTGCTTCCTCTCGTTGATCGAATACCTCCTTATTTTTCTCTTTGACCTTTGGGCTTTTCAGATTTGATAGGGGTCTTTGATTAGGCCTCGTCTAAACTATCTTTTTATGCCAAATGATCGGCTGATATCTTACTTTCTGCGATCAAATACCAGTGCATATATTTTGGAGCAATTATTTTGATTGAGCGACTTGACCATTTTTGACCAATTTCTCAAGTCAAAAATTAATGTCACTGCTAATCTCAATGTGTTTTAGATCAATAGATTTCAAGCCTCTGATTTATTCTTAGTCGAGTGGTCCACTCTCCCTGCCGAATCGATCTTTTGATCGCTTGGCTTTTCTTCTTGTCAGTCAAATGGTGGGTCTTTTATGCTAGTTTAGTCAGTTGATCGGTCGACTAGTCTTTTCTTCCCGTCGATAAAAAGACTTATTTGTCCTGTTCTTGGATTTTTTGCTTTTCAATGATAGCCTATTGTTTGTTGGCTGATTGGTTGATCTATTTTAGGTCAGTTTAGCTCTGTTTTGACCGATAGCCTTTGCTTTGCTTCCAATTATTGACCAATCGGGTCAATAGCTTGCACATTTAGGGAAATATGGGCGAGGGAGCTCTTAAGTTTATTAAAAGGTTTATTTTATTTCTTAAGGGTGATTTTACTTTTATAACCTTAAAAAAATTTGACCAGCGACTTCAATGGATTTGACAACCAATTGTTGGTAAAAAATGTGTGGGCTTGGTTTAAAGATCTTTTTGCAAGATGCATTGGTATTCATTTGAAATTTGTGCCAAGGTTATGCATAAGGGGTAGTACTAAAAACGTAATTATAAAATTGGGGTAATCTAGGTGAATGGTGTATAAAATTTGGGGTGAATGTTTCAAAATTTCATAGAAAATTTATCAAAATATGACGAATTTTTAAATTTTTTGCACATTTTAAATGGTGACTGGCAAAAGGCGTGTGGTAGAAGGCGAGTGGCACAAGGTGAGTGGCATAAAGCGAGTGGCACAAGGTGAGTGACGGATGGCATAAGGTAACTGGCAGAAGGCGAGTGGTAGAAGGTGAGTGGTAGATGGCAATTGGTAGAAGGTGAGTGGCAGATGGTGACTGGCAGAAGGCGATTAACAAAAGGCAAGTGGCATAAGGCGAGTGGTACAAGGCGAGTGGCACAAGACGAGCAGCATATGGCAACTGGAATATGGCAAGTGGAACAAGGTGAGTGGCAAAATGCGAGTGGCAAAAGGTGACTTGCAGATGACGACTAGAAGATGGCGACTAGAATATGGCAACTGGTATAAGGTGACTGGCATAAGGCGACTAGCATAAGGTGACTAGAATACGGTGATTAGAATATGGTGACTGGCATAAGGTGACTGACATAAGATGACTAGTAGATGGTGACTAGCAGACGATGACTAGCAGATGGCGACTGGAAAATGGTGACTAGAAGATGACGATTGGTAGATGGTGACTGGTAGATGGTGACTGGTGGACGATGACTGGTGAATGGCAACTGGCCATAGGGTGACTGACATATGGTGACTATCAAACAGTGATCACTAAATATCATCAATAAAAAGCTACCACGTGTCATCTCCTTTACCGCATGTCATGCATCTATTAACTTCAGCAATGTAGACTTCTATAAATAGAAATGCAGGGTCATTTTCATCTTTCCCACAACATTTTCTAGAGCAATTTCAAAGCTTTTTCCAGCTTTTTCAAAGCATTTTCCATAGTAGTTTTAGAGCCTTTTCAAATGGTTTTTGGAGCATTTTTAGAGAGTTTTCGTAGTGTTTTCAAATATATTTCACGTGTTTTCCAAGGTGTTTCAGAGCATTTTATAGGGCATTTCAGAGCATTTTCCTGGGTGTTTCCAGATTGATTAAACACTATTTTTAGAGCCTTTTTTAGATTGTTTCCGTACAAAAATGGCTAATTCTTCCTCTCCTCTGCCTTTCAAAGTGGCATTCAAAAACTTCTATTACCCCAACATCAAGAATATTTTCAGCACTCCTAGAAGATATTTTGAATGGTTTTACACCTCCAAACATGCTAGAGTAATGAAGATGCCACAGTGAACATCAACATCCCCCTGATACAACGGACAATTAGTTGCTAAAACCATGGCATGTCCACTGTTCTGATCAAAGTGGATAACAAGGATATTATTTTTCTGTGAAACCCTCAGATGTGCAACTTCTAACAGGGCTACCATTTTCAGATGATGTACTAGTGAACAACAAGTACGCCTTGATCGAAGATGACAAATCAATGCTAGCATCCAAATATGTTGTGCATTCAAATAATTTGAAAGGTATATTTTTAAAATTTAGTTTTTATTTATCTTAAATTTTGATGTATTGTAGTTTCCATTCTCTAATAATATTCTCCCTGTTGTAATTTTTATTTTATGATAATGTTCTTTCTTTTTTTCAATTAATTCTTCTAAGTACAAAAGGGGTTTAAAAATTTTCAACATTGCAAACAAATTTCTTTATGCTTGCATTGAATTGTTTTAGGTAAGGCTTATTTTGTAGGGTCAACCTACAAAAATACCTTTTTGGACATTGTCCTTGTTGATTTGATGTATTGGTGGTGGTAGATTTGATTGGTCCACGCACATTTCCAACCACTTGAAACATGACCTTTTGAGTGCCTAGAAAATTCAATCTTCATATACAGTAACAACCAACAAGTTTGTTGGCTATTGGCATGACTGAGAATGAAATACAGGTAAAATTCTTTTTTGGAATATCTCTGTTTTCTTTTTTTCAATCAATCTTGTTATTTTCTAATTTACTTTTGAAAACAAAGAAGAAAATCTCAGTCTTCTAGTAAAAGGGATGCCACCTTTAGGATTCAAGAAGCATTTGTTGATTCTGACATGCAATCATAATCATCACCAGTAACTCCATCCAAACGTGCAAGGCCTCATGGTGATCAGATCCAACATACACCTGTGGCTCTTGTTACTTCTGGATGTGTTGCAGTCGATGTCGAAGAAGTCACCTCCAGCTCACAAGGTAACCTTATTATTCAAAAGTACTATTTTAAATATTGTATTTTAATGATTTAAAATTATATTTAGTTTGATGTATTTTAAATATTTTTAGAGAAAAGAAAAATGGTTGCATCATCAACGAATGTAGAGTCTGAGTCTGGTATGCTTGATTAAAATTAATCTCTTTTTATGACATTATCTTTTACACAAGATTTAATTTATATTTTCATGTGAAATTTTGCAGATGCCCCAATTACATTCAAAAGACTGAAAAAAGAGATGCCTCCACCGTCTGCATAGCCGCCAACGCAACAACAACAATTAACACAAGTCCTCGTTCGTTCACAACAAGTACCACTAGTGAGGAACCAATCTCGCATGCGTGGAAAAAATTTTCTCACACCACTGCCTCATGGAACCAAAAGTGTTTCCCAGGCACACACTGTGTCTCAATATAGTGTTTCTCTTTTCTCAATTTTAACTCTTGAAAATTTCTCAAATGTAAAGAGCGCATCTAAAATGCCCTCTGGGAATCTAGATGATGATTTTCTTCATCAAGATATGAATCCTGAAAATTTCCTATTAAATGCAAGCAATATGCTTCAGGATCTACAGGGCAATGATGAAGAAGAAGAGAATGTTAAAACAAATGCCGCTAGAGTTTCCTCTTCCCCCCAAGTAAATCGTCGCCCATCATCTGAACGATGATGATAATGTAAATTTTTTTTAAAATGTTTTATTAGCCAATAGATGAACGATGATGAACGATGATGATAATGTAAATTTTTTTTAAAATGTTTTATTAGCCAATAGATGAACGATGATGATAATGTAAATTTTTTTTAAAATGTTTTATTAGCCAATAGATGTAAAATTACATTCTTGTAGATATTGATGGATTAAAAGAATGGGAATATCGAGCCAAGGTTTTGATAAAAGTAATAAATGTTCGATATAAAAAATTTTCAAAAAGAAAGGAGTTGTTTTCAAAGGTGGAGAATGATCCCCAAAAGCGCGATGATTTGCTACATAAAGTTGAATCTGGACCGTGGAGGTCGAGTCTACATACAATGATGAAGTTCTGGCCATTGTTATGAATCATTTGGAAAACCTCAATACCGAGGCCCAGGAATATTTCAATGAATGGTACATAGATCAAAAGAAAGTAGAAGTTGCAGAAATTGCAAGACTTACTACTGATGTAAGTATTGCATCTAACTAAAAATCATTTTTTTTATTAAATATGTTTTTTTTATAAATATTAACCTTTTTCATTTGTAATTTGCAATCTAATTTTCAGCACTTAAAGTAGCAAGTCAGTGTCATGAAAACGTTGATCAAGACTGCAAAAATTAGTGTGAATAATGCTATTGAAGTGAAGAAAAGATTACAATACACTGTTAGATAAAATAATTTGCTGAAGAAGTTTATCAAAGATAAGGGTCTGGATGTGGAGGTTGTTTTGAAAGAACTAAATGCACATTTTAGAGAAGATCTAGCGAATGAATCAGTTTTATTACTATCGGGGATAAACATTACAACTAAAATTTTAGTTAGGGCTGGTGCATTGGAAGCAAAGGATATTGAGTTAGATGCAGCTAGAACTTTAGACAACATGTAGAATGAATAGTAGAAGATTATTATTTTTTATTTGAGGAGAAACAAAAAATGTTGCATATCTTTTTTGTAAATTGTAAAAGAATGGTATCTTTTTGAATCAATAAAAAAGAATTTCCGAAAAAATTGTATTATATTTTTGAAATTTTGTTTTAAATATTGTGATGTTTTGATTAGTTGTGTGGATGCATTAAATAATTTTGAATTATGTGGATGCAATAAAATGTTATTTTATGTTTTACGAAATAATTTGAAATGACTAGAAATGTAGCACATATATTTACTTTGCCATAAATGGTTTATACAATACAAATCTACTAAATAATTTGAAAATTTAGACTAATAATTTTATAACAAGGCTTAAATAAAATGATATACAAAATATCCAATAACACGTCTATGATATAAAAGATAATCCAGTGTTCTAATCAACATATGTGTAATCAAATAATCCAATTTCATCCAAATATACATAATCAAATCAGAGGGCTATGATATACAAAGTATCCAATGGCATGTCTAATCTCATATTATATGATTAATGATATCAAAAATACATGTCTCAAATTATAATTAAATCTCAATATTCCTTTCATTATAATGCTGAAATCAAATCAAATCAAATGAAAGCATCCTTTCATTATAATATGTGAAATAAAATCAGATGATAATATGTGAAATCAAATCAAATGAAAGCATCTTTGCATCATAATGCTGGAAGCTAAAAAAAACTCTTTTCAGATTGTACAAAATCATCTACACTCATACCTAAAATTTTTGTCATCATAAGCTGATCAATGTTACCATCATCCTCAGTATTCATGAAACCTCTTCTCTCTGCAAAAGATTTCCAATATGACAAAGCTCTTTAATAAGAAAACTTCTCCACATCATAGGTCGACACATATACCCTCAAAAAAATTTCTAAATTTTTATCCAACCTATTTAGAACTTTAGATTTTATATATGATAATGCATTGAATACCCTTTTATCTTCCACAACTCTTGAAATCATTGTTTGACATAGTTCATATAAATGAAAATATTCACTCATAGTATGTTGTAAGATACTATTAGGATGTAATCTTCTCCACAAACGTGAAATAGAACCTGTTTCATGACGGTTAGTGAGTTATGAAACTTGAGCAAACATTTTTGTTCCAAAACAATTTGATTGTTGTGTCAAAATATCTCTATTGAGAATGTCATTGATTTTAATACCATTGATTACCACACGTTTACTGAAATGGCTAGCAAGAGTACCCATGTATTTGAAAAACAAACCACTTATAATATGGTATTCATTACAAGGATCCCAAAACATCGGATTAACCACACCCATAGCCTCAAGCAATTCATATCTTTGAAAATGGTCTCTTATTTCTTTTGTCAATGACTTTGCTATTTGTTTCAGTTTAATTTTTGTATCATGTACAATTACATGAAATCTGTTGTATGTTATAGGCATTTTCTCAACTTCATTTATAGCTATATCCATTCGCTGACCAAAACAATATAAAATTTATTTCCTTTCCGTGGACATTAATACATAGATGTCGTTTATATTGAACTTCAAAAAGTTCTAAGGATCATTCACATTTGTTAATGCTCTCCAACTCTCAAACATGAGATCCATAAAACTTTGACCAGATGCGTACATCGTATCAATATGTATGCAAATTTTTTTTCTCACCCATATGAAATCCATAATATAAATCAATATTTCTTGTGCAATTTTGATCAAAGTATTCATTTCTTTCAACATTGGAATTATACCACACAATTTGAGAAGTGTTTCAAAGTCAGTCATTCGAAATAACAAATATTTAGCCTTATCAACTACCTTATGATTTGCATACATAAACCTTATAAATGATTGATAGTATTTGAAAAATCTATATGTCAGTTGATACATCGAAATCCACCTATTATCTACATCTTTTAACAGTTTTTTACCTTCAGTAACTCCTAGTGCAAATTGTTGAATTTTTTAAAATCTTTTTGGACTGCGTAAAAAATAATCATGAATTTCATGGACAAGCTCTTCCACTCTCGCAATATTTGAAAATGTATCCACAATTTTACATGCAAGATTCATTCTATGAACCATGCAATGAATAAGGATCAAATATGGGGTAATAGATGTTTGTAGTCTAACACAAAGACCATTCTTGTGTCCTTGCATTGTAGTAGCACCATCAAATCTGACACATATTAGCTTAGTGGCTGATTCCATTTCATTCATTCTTGCTATTTTATTTAAACTAGTTACAACAACATTGTAGATATTTTTTGCATTGCAATTTTCCACCACCTTGTGTAATGCAAGTAAATGAGGTTGCCTTAAATGATTTTTCAATGTGTAAATAGACATGCAAATCCAAGATGTGTTATCAAAAACAACCACCTCATCAATTGCAATTGAAATGAATTTGGCCTTTTTTACTTTCTCTTTGAGGTCATCTTGCTCAACAAATGAGAGACATTTTACCTTTTTTCAACCACTTCGATCTGACCAATGGGCGTTGGGTAAGTTCTACATATCAGCAAGTTGAAATAGAGATTTATAATCAATGAAATCAGACATAGGTCTACCCTTTTTAAGAATAGTGAGTACAACAACAAACTACAAACTTTTCGAAGCTAAAGTGAACTTATTTATTTTTTGAAATTGGGCTTGAATTGTTGCACATTTCTCAACTAAAGTTTGCTTTTGTTTCATTTATTTATGATATTATTACGCATATCTTATATGTACGCACTTTGATGCATCCTTCCAACTATAATTTTTTTGGTATTGGTCGATCACTTTCTTTTATTTTGATATAAACCTTTCCACAATGTTTTTCTACTGTATCTTTCTTAACTTGCAATCTATGATCCTTTCCGTGTTTCCAACTACAAATTACGCATCTCAATTTTGTTATTTTATCATTACTATTCTCTAGTAGCACTGGCTCAATAAATAGAAATTATGATATCCAATCAAGCTGAAATGATCTATTAATTGTCCACCTAGATAACCTTACACGTTTATGTTTTTTAGAAGAAGATTCTCCGAAAGTAGGGACTGCATAAGAATTATTATTTTTTTTCCACTTGACGTGTTAGTTTTTGGAATCTCTTCATGTTGTTGTTCCATTTCATTAAGAAAAATTTCATCTGTGGACTTTTCATTGTCGTGGATATGTGGAAGTGGAGGTATACCAAAGTCAACAGTGTTTTCTGTAGAGATAATACTAGTGTCAATAGTAGGTTCATTATCATTATGTCATTTAAAAGCATACCTTATATTAAAAAACACAAATAAACAATAGATAAAACCATCAACCAAAAAACACACTTCTTAATGAATGAAGATATTATATATAAAATTAATAATGTACAAAAATTAACCGATTAGTAAATAAAGGCGTTCATACCTTCAATTGTGCAGATATTGATGGCTAATTGGATTTCAAAATATTATGAAAGTATTTGAAGATAGTCCTTTTATCAGAAGACTTGCCTCCCTTCTTTCCACTGCTAGCATGTGATATTTTACCTGTATAAATAGAAGAGTAACATGAACAACAAACATCATTTTTAAAAATGAAAATAACTGGTAAAAAAGAGAATTACTGCTCAAGACAACAGAATATTTGACCCAAGCAGGCTTGAGATTGGTGCCTAAATAATAGAAAAAACTCCTTATTGAGTGTCCATGAACAAAATATATATAAAAAAATTAATGGTAAAAAAACTTACCGGTAAATGATGATCGTTGTATTTCAGTCACCTTATGCCAGTCGCCTTGTGTCAGTCACCTTCTGTCTGTCATCTTTTGTCTGTTATATTTTTTCAATCGTGTTGTGTTAGTCGTCTACTTCATATCGCTCGCTCTCAAAGAAAATTAATGTTTTAATTGTATGAGTGTCGTTGTCAGGGTTAGCTATATATAATAGGGTACAAGAGGCGAATTGGATGGGATAAATTTTTGTTTTAATAAATTTAAGGCAAAATTTAGGTAGGAAACCTTATGATAATGGGGCAAATTTACCCTAAAAAATTTGATCCCGAAGGGCAAACGGGCCAACCTCTATGGTCCCAAAATTCGCAAACTTAAAATTGTAAAAATATGAATATTCGCACTAAATTGCGAAATTCACCCCTATGCATAACCCTAATTTGTGCTTTTCATGGAGGATGATTAACATGAATACAGAGTCCCTAAAAATGAATGACTTAAGCATTTGAAGGCTTTATCAATATTTGAAACATATAAATCCATTGTTATCTTTTGAGATGCTTATGGCTTTATAACTTAAAATTTGAATTGTTCATTAAAACATCATAAAATTTATGGACCTCTAATGACCTTCAAAATTTTGAAATTAAGGGTACATTCATGTTGTATCATTTTTGGCTACAACAAGATAAAAAATAAGACATCCAATAAAGGGTCCATAATATTGAAGGCATTAACTAGGTCTTTCCTTTAACTAGAAATTGACTTGCATGGAAGATTGACAACAATGCAAAAGGGATAGAGACAAACCCTTGGGTAGGAAGTGGAAACTCATACAAGCTCCCTAATGATATTAGATATTTATAAGGGACTAGCATCTATACAATAGCTCATACTTTATTTTGAGTAATACTTCTTATACACATCCACCATGGGGATTGAACCGGGTCACATCACCGATAATGCAATAGCTCATACTTTTGATCCTAAATCAACCACCATATGGCAAAAAGGCTAGAAGAAGGTAAACCAAGTAGGATTGGAAGGAATTCAAGGGAAACAATGGATGAGTTATGTCAATTCCTTAATTAGAAGTAATGTAAGGATAAAAGAGGAGAATGATGATTTGATGTGGATCAAAAACTACCAATTGGGAAGATATACAATAAAGTTAGGGTACAAAGAATTGATTGCTAATGGAGACCAAGGTGACCTATTATGGTGGTGGAAGTTTTGTGGAAGGTCAAGGCCCTAATGAAAACTCAATCTTTTATGTGGTTAGGACTAAGGAATAAAGTGTTGGCTTAGGAAGTCCTTATGAGAAGGAGTTGGTAGGGACCTAGTAATGTCTTGTTGTAGAAGGGAGATGAAACTATATTTCACTTGCTGGTAAAGTGTAAATATGTAAAAAATATATGGTCAAAAAATAAATACTATAGGACATAACTAAGTGTAGCATGGGGAGTCAGTAGAGGCTTACTTGAAAGGAAGGAGCTAAAGCCCTTCAAGGTGCTATCATTAGTGACATCATGGAAAATTTGGATTTCAAGGAATGATGACATCTTTAACCAATGAAAAATCCCAACATTCCAGTGCTCTCTTTAGATAAGATTAGTTTTTGAGGGATTGAAGAAGAAACCACATATTAAAAGTAAAAGACAAATTGAGGAAGTCTCTATTGATAAAATGAGAAGATGAGATTTTTTCATGGGGTGAGAGGAGGTAAAAAAATATCATGTGAAGCTAGAGGAATTATATATACGTCCAAGAATCACTTTATAAAATTCAAAGCAAAATTGTAGGCTGGCTCAAATAATTTTGCAAAATTGATAGCACTAAAACTACTTCTCCAACAGGCAATAGAAAGGAAAAAAGACTATTTGAAGACTCTAAAATAGTAATAAATTGAATGAAGGGCACTTATCAAACAAAAAACTTAATTTTAACTCTGATTTATGAACAATTAAAAAGCTTGAAAGTATTGCTTAACTGAGTCTCATATAAACATGTGTATACAAAATTAAATACAATAACATATTCTATATTCAAAGAGGCCTCCATGTAAAACAAAGAAGGTGGGTATTATGGGAAACAAGCGATAGAACTCCTATATTAGGTATAACCAAGTTTATTCATAACCCTCAATTAAACTCTTACATCAAACAGAAAAATCAAAATATAACAATATCTTAAAAATATTATGAAAATTCATTAAAGAAAAATTATTAAAAAAATTAATTTAAAAATCAAAATAAATTTTAAAGAAAGTTGTTTGTTGAAAGATATATAACCCGTAAAAATTTATCAAAATATATATATATATATATATATATATATATATATATATATATTTATTTATTTGTAACTTCTTATACATAGCATTTACGCAACATGTGAGGGGAGATATTTGAACTGGAGAGTTTTAACTATCCACTTGCTCTCCAACTCTAGATTTCAACTAAAAAGTTTTAACTACCCACTTGCTCTCCAACTCTAGATTTCAACTAATGCTTGAAGATTTTTAATTTTTAATTTTTTCCAGGATGAGCGCAGTGCGAAGTAGGGAAGTGCGAAGTGGGGAAGTGCGACGTGCGAAGGAGGGAGGGCCCAAAGTCGGACTGTGCAGCCGAAGTCGGGCTGCGCTTCCGACTATTGCGCAATCGGGTTGTGCACGGACCGAGGTGTGTAGTCGGGTTGCGCACGGACCGAGGTGCGCAGTCGGGTTGCATACGGAAGAAAGTGCTAAGTCCGGCAAGCACTCGGTCAATGCCTGACTGCGTCGATCAAAGGCAGCGAAGTCCAACTTCACTGCGCAGTCTGGTGGACAGCTCAAGACTTAGCCAAATTTCTGCCTTGTGAAATCTTTCTGCCTTGTAGACTTTTGCTGTCCGGAGGCTTGCATGGCTTCAACTTTGGTTTGCCTGGCTTGGCAAGAACTGTACGAGAGGAGAGAAACATCGAATCTGAGTGCAATGTTTCATATTTGAGCTCAAACTTATAAAACCCAAAAGAAATCGCTCTAAGGCGATTTGTACAGAGAACAACAACAGATTTTAGCACATAGAGATAACTGAAAAACCCTGCAGATGCCTTAAACAATAGCAAACTTTATTTTTATAAGACGAGGGTTACAAAGGTCCTCAACTGAGAAAAACTAACATCTGCAGACTAAAGTTGTAGCATAAACTGAGACGGAAAACAAATGTTGAGTCTGATGCTCGGACATTAAATAGATGAGCCACACTGCTCACTGAAACGATCTCGTCTCCTACTCTACTGTTTCTCCAACTTTCCTCTCGCTCTCCTCTCTTTCTCCTCTTTTCCACTATTTTTCTGAAGACCCGAACTGCCTTATATAGCCACAAAGAGAGGAAGATAGAGGTTATCCTCTGAAAGGTTCTGACAGACCCTCAACTAGGGTTTCTGACCAATCGTCAAACTGGCATTAACCTCGCGGCGATCGGATCACGTCAGACGTCACATCTGTCAGAAGGCACGTGCGATGTCAAGTCAAATATTTTGTTGGGATCCCCGATTGCGCGAGCGCAGTCCGACTTCACCCAAGTTTGGAGCACAGTTGGGCGGAGGCATGAAATCTGGATTAATATTTCTAACACCCTCCTTTAAGCCTGATTTCATGAGCACTTTGACTCCAAGATGCTCACGCAATCTGCTGAAGTCTTCCTCCTTCAAAGGCTTCATGAAAATATCTTCCAACTACTCCTTGGATCTGCAAAACTGTAGTTGAATTTCTCCGGACTTCACCAACTCTTTGATGAAGTGATAACGAATATCGATGTGCTTCGTTTGGCCATGGAACACGGGATCCTTTAACGGTGCGATGGCCGAATTGTTATCACAAAAAATTGTTGTCGCGCCTTCTGAAGGATAGTTCAGTTCATTCAGAACTCTTCACAGCCAAACTGCCTAGCATGCGACTGACATGGTAGAGACATATTCTGCTTCAACTGTGGACAACGCAACGATGGGTTGCTTCTTGGATGCCCATGAGACTGCCCCTGATCCGAGATGAAAAGCGTACCCGAAGGTGCTCTTTCGATCGTCAATGTTGCCAGCCTAGTCATTGTCTGTGAAGCCCACCAGTTCCAACTGGTCCTGTCTGGCGTAAAATAGGCCATTGTTTCGTGTCCCGTTGACATAGCGCAAGATCCTCTTGCCTGCTTGCCAGTGCGTGTCCTTCGGAGTCTCCATGAAACGACTGATCAAAATGACTCCGAACATCAGATCTGGCCGAGTTGTAGTCAAATACATCAGACTGCCAACTAGCCTCTTGAACAAGGTTGGATCTATATTCCTCCCTGAATCCAGCTTGCTCAACATCAAACCTGTGGCTACAGGTGTGATGGCAGGTTTGATGTCCTCTATCTTGAACCGCTTTAGGACATCCTTCGCATACTTGCCCTGAGAAATGAAGATGCCATCTGTCGATTGGTCAACTTCAATGCCGAGAAAATACTTCATTAGCCCTAAGTCCATCATCTCGAAATCCTTCTTCATGGATGTTCTGAACTGGGCAAACAGTGTTGTGTTGTTGCCAGTGTAAATTAAATCGTTCACATATAGGCAAACGATTATGAGCTCACCTACATCATTTATCTTCATGTACAAGGTGTGCTCATATGGGCATTTTACAAATCCATTTTGCTGAAAATAACTATCAATCTAGCTGTACCAAGCCCGGGGCGCCTGCTTCAAACCGTACAGGGCCTTTTTCAGCTTCAGGACTTTGCCTTCCTGACCTTCAATTTCGTAACCTGGTGGCTGGTCTATGTAGACCTCCTCCTCCAACACTTTGTTGAGGAAGGCTGACTTGACATCCATCTGGTACATCTTCCAACCCTGTTGAGCTAACAATGCCAGGATCATCCTGACTGTGTCAATTCGGGCTACAGGCGCATAAACCTCATGGTAATTGATGCCTGACTTCTACTTGTAACCCTTCGCCACCAGTCTAGATTTATGCTTGTCAACTTCTCCTTGGGCGTTGAACTTTGTCTTATACACCCACTTGACCCCGATGGTCTTCTTCCCTACTAGAAGTTCTGTCAGTTGCCATGTATCATTTTTTTCAATGGCTTTAATCTCCCCGTCCATCACCTGCACCCACTTTTGATTCTGACTTACATCTTCGAACTCTACTGGATCAACTTCAGTAAAGAATGCAAAGACAAAGTACTCTTCATCTACATGGATTTGGGTTGCCTCGTAGATTTCTTGCAAGCTCCTTGTCTTAGATGGAGTGGTTGTGCTACTGTTGGCACCGCTGTTGTTGCTGGAGGTTGCGGGTGATTGCACACTTCCTTCTTCCAAGTCAACAGACTCTACTACTGGCTGCTCGGTCGGCCGATCTCCGACTTCCGGTTCCTGGGCTTCATCTTCAAGAAATTTCACATCACAACCGATGATGAGCTTCTTCGTCACGGGGTTGTACGACCTATATGCCTTCGCACGCTCACTTGTACCCTATGAAAATGCACTTCTCGGCTCTATCATCCAACTTCTGCCGCTTCTCTTCTGGAATATGTGCATATGCAATGCACCCGAACACACACAAGTGAGCCACACTTGGCTTCACACCGCTCTAGGCCTCCTGAGGGATTTTGTCCTTCACGCTTTTGGTAGGACATATGTTCAGCAGGTAGACTACACATGTTACAGCCTCTGCCCAAAATTCGTGCGGCAATCCCTTCGCCTTCATGCTTCGTTCCATCTCCATGATGGTCTGATTCTTCCTCTCAGCTACGCTGTTCTGTTGTGGCATGTATCTGGCAGTGAACTGCCTTCGAATTCCATATTGCTTGCAGTAGTTATGGAATTCGTTGGAGATGTATTCACCTCCGCCATCCGTTCTGAGAGTCTTGATTTGATATCTGCTCTGTTTCCCCACCAGAGCCTTAAACTCCTTGAATCTGGAAAATGCTTCTGACTTCAGCTTGATGGCATAGATCCAAGTCTTCCGGCTAAAGTCATCTATGAACATTAAGAAGTATTATTGTCGGCAAACGTGCTAGTCTACATTGGACTACAAATGTCTGAGTGCACCAGCTCCAGTGGCTGTGATGCTCTCCAAGACTCATTGAAAGGGAATGAATCCCTATGTTGTTTTCCGACTAAGCAACCCTCACAAACTTGATTTTACTGCTCTATCAGGGGTAAACCCTTCACCATCTGCTTCTTGTGTAGATGATTCAGGCCACTGAAGTTTAGGTGACCAAATCCGAGATGCCACAGCCAAGTAGCATCTTTCACAACTGCACTCAGAGACATCAATGATTCGTTCTGAATCTGCAGCGAAAACATTTTATTCTTTGTCATGGAAACTGTAGCAATCTGCCCATGCGACTTATCTCTGATGGTGCAAGCTTCGTCTTTGAACTGGACCGTATGTCCCTTTTGCACGAGTTGTCCAACGCTCAGCAGGTTGTGCTTTAGGGCAAGCACATAGTAGACGTCACAGATCTGCTTTCGTTCGTCGTGCCTAGTGTGGATGAGGATCTTTCATTTCCCCATTACGGGAACCTTGTTATTGTTCCCCATCTTCACCTCAGACTGGACTGTTTCATCCAGTTGGGAGAAAATCTCCTTGTTCCTCGTCATGTGGTTGCTGCACCCACTATCTAAATACCAGACATTCTTCTGGCACTCCTCAATGTTGCAAGTCAACAACACATTTTCTCCTGCTACATTTTCGATTTTATCCGTGTAATGGGCCTGATGTTGGTTCTCCTTGGCCATCCATTTTTTGCATTGTGAGATGTAATGGTCGAACTTCTTGCAAAAATAGCACTGGACCTTTGACATGTCTTTCTTCTGACTCGATCCAGCTTGCTGATTTTTTGAATTGCCTCTTCCACCTTGTTGATGGAAATTACAGTTGGTCTCTCCTTTGCTAGGGTTTGACCGTCCTCCTTGCTTGTTACCTTTCCCATGCCTGCCTCTACCTCTTCCTCCGTTAGAACTAGAGGCGCAATGGTGGGAATCTTGTTTGTCGTTGTCTCGAAATGAGACTTGAGCCCTGAATGCTTGCTCTAAAGAGGTCTGAGACGAACGACTCAGCCTCTGTTCATGTGTCTACAACGAACCCATGAGCTCGTTTGTCGAGAGGGTTGTCAGATCCCTCGACTCTTCGATTGCTATCACAACCGAGTCAAACATGGCAAACAGACTTCTAAGAATTTTCTCCACGACTCTCTAGCTCTGCACAATTTCTCCATTCAACCGCATCTGGTTGATAATGTCCGTCGTCCGAGTGAAGAAATCACTCATGGACTCAGACTCACTCATCTACAGATTTTCAAACTCCCTCCTGAGCATCTGCAGCTTCACCAACTTTACCTTATTGGTGCCCTAGTACGAGCTAGCCAGAATCTCCTAGGCTTGCTTCACCTTGGTGGCTGATGCGATCCGCGGGAAGATGGACTCCTCGACCACTTGCATGATGTAGAAGAGGGCCTTCTAGTCTTTCTTCGTGTTCTCTTTCAACAGGTCATTGTCTGCTTGAGGGAGGGCGGCCAGTGCTGCTGCATCTGTCGGTTCTGGGTGGCCATTCTCGACTAACTCCCACAGCTCCTGAGATTCGAACATGATCTTCATCTGGATGCTCCAGTAATCGTAATTCTTCCCCTTGAAGCGCGGGATTTGCAACTGCAAGTTGTTGTTGCTAAAAGCCATTCTGCTTCGGCCTCCGCGTCAAGGGATCAGTGGCTCTGATACCAATTTGAAGATTTTAAATTTTTAATTTTCTCCAAGATGAGCACAATGCGAAGTAAAGAAGTGCGAAGTGGGGAAGTGCGAAGTGGAAGGAGGGAGGGCCCGAAGTCGGACTGCGTAGCCGAAGTCGGGCTGCGCTTCAGGCTATTGCGCAATCGGGTTGCGCACGGACCGAGGTGCGCAGTCGGGTTATGCACAGATCAAGGTGTGCAGTCGGGTTACGCACGGAAGAAAGTGCTAAGTCCGACAAGCACTCGATCAACGCCCGACTGCGCCGGTCAAAGGCAGTGAAGTCCGACTTCATTGCGCAGTCTGGTAGGCAGCTCTAGACTTAGCCAAATTTTTTCCTTGCAAAATCTTTCTGCCTGGCAAACTTTTGCTGTCCGAAGGCTTGCGCGGCTTCGGCGTTAGTTTGCCTGGCTTGGCAAGAACTATACGAGAGGAGAGAAACACCGAATCTGAGTGCAATGTTTCAGATCTGAGCTCAAACTTATAAAACCCGAAAAAAATCGCTTTGAGGCGATTTATACACAGAACAACAATTGATTTTAGCACACAGAGATAACTGAAAAACCCTGCAAATGCCTTAAACAACAACAAACTTTATTTTTATAAGACGAGGGTTACAAAAGTCCTCAACTAAGGAAAACTAACATCTGCAGACTAAAGCTGCAGGATAAACTGAGACGAAAAACAAATGTTGTGTCTGCTGCTCAGACATTAAACAGATGAGCCACACTACTCACTGAAACGATCTTGTCTCCTACTCTGCTGTTTCTCCAACTTTCCTCCCGCTCTCCTCTGTTTCTCCTCTTTTCCACTATTTGTTTGAAGACCCGAACTGCCTTATATAGCCACGGGGAGAGAAAAATAGAGGTTATCCTCTGACAAGTTCTGACAGACCTTCAATTAGGGTTTCTGACCAATCGCTGCATTGACATTAAATCGTCGAACTGACATTAACTTCTGCGGCGATCGGCTCTGTCAGACGTCACATCTGTCAGAAGGCACATGCGATGTCAAGTCAAAGATTTTGTCAGGATCCCCGACTACGCAAGCGCAGTCCGGCTTCGCCCAAGTTCAAAGTGCATTTTGGACGGAGGCATGAAATCTAGATTAATAGTTCTAACAATGCTTTCCAATTTCATTATTTTTCGAAAAAAACAAAAAAAACCATGTTTTTCTTTGTAAAAATTAAAATAAAAACACAACAGATATACAACCTGTATAATATTATTCTCGCTTCACAAACGAGTGGACACCATTATCTTTGTCTACTTGGCAGCCTGCGCGGCGGGGAGTCTAGCTCTCAACTCTAGCAGCTTCGCAGTTTCCGGCATCACCTCTTTCACTCCCTCCGTTTTGGTGAAGCGATCCATCCACGCGCTCAACAACGGCATCTTCTCTTTCTCCACTAGCCCAATGTGCTCACCGCCGAAGAATGGCTTCCCTTCTAATGTGGTCCGTAGAGCCTCCTCCATTAACATCAAATTTGCCACCGCCTCTTCCGCCGCCTTCTGCTTCTCCTCCTCCATGAATACTCCTTTAACAGACCCAAAAACATGTATTTGTATTGTAAAATAGTTTTTAATGTCAATAAGATCATTTATCATATAAAACCCTAATTAACCCCACTCATCGGATTGAAGTTTATTTTGAAAAAATGTATAAAAGAAAAGATAATAGAACTGTGAAGTTACCTTATCGTCCACAAAGGCAGTCCAGAAACGGGCTAGAGCTCTGTCGTACGGATCTTTGGGCATGAGGTCGACTGTAGCAGAGGTCCATGTGTCGTTGATGTACTCGACAATTATCATGGACTCGCAAATGGGCTTCCCATCGTGAATGAGCACGGGGATCTTCTTGTACACCGGGTTCGATTGCAGAAGCAGCTGGCTCTTGTTTTGCGTGTTTTCTTCAATGAGTTGGTAGGAGATTCCTTTCAGATTCAGCGCTATACGGACCCTCGCTACAAATGGACTGAGAGTGGCTCCCAGCAGCTTTACTTCTCCTTGGCCTTCCATGATAACTGTCTTGCAGATTGCTCAGATCCGAGTCTTTTCTATTATGGAGTTGTATTCTCGGCGCCAGAATTTATAAGATGCAGGAGCATTTGTGGCCACTTATTTTTCCAATTGAATTTATTTAATTTTAAAAATTGGACCTATTGAGAAGGTGTAGCATTCGAGGAAATCGACTAGAAATATCCTCTGGTCAACGATGCCTTTCAACAGGGTTTTGAATTATAGAAACTACTAGATGATCCTCGTGATTCTTTGGAGAAATGAAAGTGGTTCATGTGGAAACACTCTACTGATGTGTTCAATATTTCAATGTCGGAATTATGGCAAGAGTGGTTCCTGGTCGTATAATTAATTAATTTTTTTTTTCCCTTTTTTTTTCGATTTTTGTTTTTTGTTAAATAATTTTTGTGTGGGTTTATTTTTTCTTTGGTTTGGTTCATGGAGCGCTTAGGATGTAGACATTCTGTTTTGTGCTTCTCTATGTGCTTTTTGTCATATGTTTATGTTTATGTTTTTGGTTTTGGACATCAATTAAAACTTATATAATATAATTTTTACCACAAAAAAAAGAAAAAAAGTAAAACTGTAGCATAATTGTAGTCACATTTATCGACAACCTTATGTTGATCATTTTTTTAATGTTCAAACTATGGAAGAGTGGATGAGTGTCTTCCAATGAGGAAGTCTCATTGTTTTCAGGAAGGGTAATACCAATGAGGCAAAATAGGGGTTATAGTGATAGCAATATGATTTACCGCTATGATAAGAGGTTATGTGACTTGACCTTGTGATCAATTGTTCAAAAAGGAAAGGTAGTTGTCGATTCCTCTATGTATAAAAAAACATGTTACAATTGGCAAAATCATATTCTATGAATAAAGTAAATCATGGATCATATCTGCAACCGTTAAGGGGTACTAATGTTTCGTCAAAGCAAAGGTGTATTAGGGACCTCTGTTTAAGTAATAAGCTTGATATCGTTTGTATCCAAAAATTAAAATGATAAAAAAAAATCAAAACTATGAATGTAGTATGGGCGAGATGTGAATGGGATGTTATAGATCCTGAAAGAGCGGCAGGGAGAATTCTAACTTGTTGGAATCCATTAGAACCTCTTGTATAACCATTGATAAAATGAGGTATTGGATAGCTTCTTTAGTCACATGTTTGTTTGCAGATATTCGTTTCATCCTTATCAATGTCTATAGACCTACAACTCAGTCAGGCATATTGCAAGTTTGAAGTGGGATTGAAGCCTTTATGAGAAGTAGAGACCAAGAAACTCGATTCATGATCATAGGGGATTTTAATGCCATAACCAAGTTGGATGAAAGTTTTGGGGAAAATAGGAAACGAACCTAAAGTATGAGAGATTGCTTAGCTTTTATTCAAAACAATAATCTATGGGAGGTTGACTTTGAAGAAGACAACTATACATGGACCAACAATAGGAGAGGCTAGAACCTAATAGCGAAAAAATTAGATAGACACATTCTCTCAGATCATTGTCTAGATGAAGGGACTTATGCTAAACTTAATAACTTGACAAGAATTGGTTCATATCACTGACCAACAAAAATTAAAATGGTGGTAAGTGAATTTAAGAAAAAGAGCATATTTTAAATATAAACATATGTGGGAAGATCATCCTCAATTTGTTGATATGATAGCACAAATGTGAAATTCTTAATATGTTTGGTAAATGCACGATGATGAATGGCAGAATTGAGGAATGATTAAAGCAATGGTAGAGCACTTTTAATAGTGACACTTTACAGATAATTTGGGATACATCAAAAGGTACAATACTTTGGACCGTTTGGCTAGAAAGGAATAGAAGAATATTTAAAGGAAAGGAAAGTAGTTTAGAGGTAATGAAAAGGAATATTTGTTTAGCCATAGAGGAGTCTAAACCAACCCTATCAACTCACCCAATTCCTAATTTGGAAGTAGAGAGCCTTAATAGATGGAGTCAAGTCATCAAATGGAATTATGATGTTGGGGATAGGAGAAACAAAAGAAGGCAAAGAATATAAAGTGGAAACCACCAGATGTGGAGTTGGTCAAATTGAATTTTAATGGAGCATCTAAAGGAAATCCATGACCAACAAGAAGGAGAGGAATAATTAAAGATAATAGAGGAGAGATTTTTCTCATTACACTTTTAATAGTGGATTTAAGACAAATAATGAAGCCAAAGCTTGGACAACTTTAGAAGGGTTAAAAATATGCGAACAAATAAAATGGAACAAAGTATGGATGGAAGGTGATTCACTCAGTAATAAATACAATTTTAAGGGAAACAAAAGCTCAATGGAACATACAAGAGATAACTGTGGAAATTCAAGACCTTGCTATAGAGTTTAAAGAAATCGGGTTTACACATACATTAAGGTAAGAAAATAAATGTCCAGATAGGTTAGCCAATAGAGGTGTTTTAATTAAGGATTGTGAAGTTACATTCTATTTTCCTCGGTTAGAGGAAGTAGTAAGTTCAACTGAAGTTGGAAAGAAAATGTTGATTGCTTGAATCAAATAGTAATTAAGATTTAGTTTACTATTTTCCATTGGTAATATCTTCTTTATTTTATAACATTAATCTGTTTTTTTCTTTTATTAGGGTAAAAATGGGATTTTGAAAGGGCCTAAACCCTTTTACAACACAAAGTCAACCCATCAATTGCACAACTACCAAGGGCAAGTAGCCAAAAATCCCCTAGATGCAAGATAAACAATATCCATCCTGGACCCTAATTAGTCGCAATCCTCCCTAATGAAATTTTCTAAGTGCTCATGGGCCACCCATGGGGTGATCCATCTCCTATCCTCTTCTTTAATGGCACCAAAGTGTGCTACCTAGTCTACTGGTTTGTTACCTTCTCTAAAGACATGAAAAAAGTCAACTTCTTCAAAATGTTTTACAATCTCTTTAGTATCTTGCACAATGTAATCGGTTTGCCAATTAGCTTCTCCCTCCTTTTTTAAAAGATTGATAATATTCAAGGAGTCTCCTTCAAAGATAATTTTTTAGTACCTAGATCCTTAGCTAACATTAATGTGCTTTCATATATACTATTCACTACAGTTTTTATGGTTGCACTTGTGCTTTATGAAGGAAACTAGCAATACAAATCTAAATATAACGGGCTATGATAGTGAGATGTTTTGGAAATATTATTCTACTAAGATGCAATGCAAAGATAGTAGAGGTGAAGTTTTGGTATTGTGAAGGTGACTGTAGGAAAATGTCAAGAAGGATGATGAATTCTAGAATATTTGTAATCACACAAAAAATGAAAAAGTTTCAGAAAATGAAAATCAAGAATTTAGACATTTTATGTAAAATGATATAGGTTTATAGCTATAGCAACTCAATTGAGATGAGATTTGAATATGTTTATATACTCTCATGCTCGAAAGAAGAGAGTTGTGATTTTTCAAGGATGGGGAACCCGAGTACAACCCCTTGCACTGTCAAAGTATAAATGGATGGCCTTTATGAGTTTTTATTTTGTTAGGGGGTAATACATGATACATTTTCCAATAGTAAGGAGATTCTAAATTATGTAGTCTAAGGTTAATAATCTCATTTTTCATTTAAAATATGTTTTGAAACTTAATCTATATTAAATAATTATGATATAAAGGTTCATTAAATAATATTATTAATAAAAAATAAAAATACATTTTTTAATTTATAATAGTTATAATAACTAGCTCAGAGTTATCAATATTGAGGCGTCTATCTCATTTCTTGGGGGTGTGATAGATAATTTTCTTAATGTCGACGGATAATTTTCTTAATGTCGGTTTTTTAATAAAATATTAATATTGTTTACGAGGTGGCTGACCTTCCTGGCTGCCATTGTAGGACGCCTATCGACGTAATTATTATTTAATATGTCTATAAATTTTAAGGTTTATATAAATGTTTTTGTATTTCTTTGCTTATATATTTTATATTGAATTTTGTTATGACTTGTTTAAATTTTAGTTTGATTTATTTTATTCAAAATTTATTTATAGATTTAGGAATACAAATGTCCATAGGTTTTTATTTGAAATATTACAATCATAATTTTATCTAAGAAGAAATACATTTGTAAATATAACAAAATATTAAGTTGTTTAACATAGTATGTAAATATGGGGCGCTTACTGAGAGGAGACCTAGGTTCCAATCCCACGGGCTTGCCCATGCACAGACAGTAGCCCAGATTTGATTCCTCTGAGTGGTGCGCCATATTGATGACGATGGTGCAACCCCTGTGCGTCCGACGGTCCCCATCTCACGCCGGGTTACCATGTACTAAGACGGTGGAAGTCCTGGGAGCCTTCGTAGATAGTTTGAACCCTACCAGCTATGCTGGTAGTTACTAAAAATCGCGATTGTAACCATTGCTTCTATATACCAAAAAAAAACATAGTATGTAAATATAAAATTTTAAATTAGTTATATGGATTGATACATGCCTCACATGTATTACATTATTTATGTTGTACTATATCATTTCAAAATACTATAATTTGATATTATAATTACACTATGATTTGATATTATAATAAATTGTATTATCAGGGGTTGTATTTTTTTTTTTGGGTAATTATTTTAATAGATTAACAGTGGGTTTTTATAGAGGATCCCAAAACCTTATGTACAAAATCATCCTGGCTGGAATGTGCATCATGCCTTGTGGCTGGAGAAATAAAACTGATGACAAAAAACAAAAACTGCTAATTGCACGAAGGCTACAAATAGGGCCCTTATGCCTGAATATCTTGGAAATAAACCACATTTTACCAAGGAAAACAAAAATACTACCCGAAGAAATTTGACCATCGAAAGCAGAAATAGCCAAACCAAACAAATGACCTTCTGAGGCAAGGAGAACATCATGAGAGGATATCTGCATTGAACAAACTTGCCACCTCAGACGGGAAGCATGAGCGCCACACAACAAGACACGTGGTCGCAAGCCATTTGTTGGGCATAGTGATTAGTCTGGGCGCCCAAATCTTCACAATAAGCCAACACGATATTCCCGTTATGGTCTCTAACCACACCACCAGAACTAGTGGGGCCAGGATTGCCTTTGGTCGCACCATCAAAGTTTAATTTAATCCAACCCATAGGGGGCTTGGTCCAAATAACATCCCCATGCTAAGACTTAGAAACACCATCATGAAAAGGGAAGAGGCCCAAACTTTTGAAGATCGCTACTTCGCCAGGAAGGCGGGGACGGGAACTAGGAACAACTTTAGAATTCTCAATGGCGAAGGATAAGGCTCTCTGAGCGACACAGGGAGGTACTCTAGGGACCTTGCCAAAGACTCTAGCATTCCTCTCTAGCCAAATCTACCAAATGGAGTGGTGGAAAGAGGCCTCAAGAAGGAAGCGGAGTTTAGGATTCTTGAAAGGATTGGGCCATTGGTGGAAGGCATCTTTGAGGGAGCGGGGAGTGCACCAAAGGATTTGAAAGGAAGACAGGACAGTGTCGAGGACAAAATGGGAAAAAGGACAGTGCAAAAATAAGTGGTATGTCATCTCACAATCAGCAAAGCACAAGAAGCACCTGTTGGGAATAGCAAAACCCCTCTTATGGAGGTTGTCGATGGTTAAGGCTTTATTATGAAAGGCAATCCACGCAAAGTAATCAACTTTAGGAATAATACCATTCCTCCAAATCACTTTCCATCGGTGATCCATGCCAATCTCGCAAGTAAGAAGGTCATAGGCGGTCTTGACAGAGAACAGACCATCCTTCGTGCCACGCCAGATGATTCTATCATCTCTTCTAACAGATGGAATTAAAACAGATCGAAGAATATTAAACAAAAAGGTCATTTCATTGTTAAGGTCGTCCAGGACTGGAAAATTCCACTGAGGGGGAAGAGAGCTTCGATCAATGAAGTCCGCAACCTTGAGTTGGGAATTTGGATCCACCTGGGCTTTCAGGCCAGCAAGGTCCACTCTCAACTCGAGAGCTCCATCAGTAACCCACCTGTCCTTCCGGAAGAGAATGGAGTTGCCATCACCCAAAATCCGGCGAGCACCGGAGCTAATCGGAGAGCGGGCTTTAAGCACCGATTTCCAAAAGGCGGACGCTTCGGGAGGAATCCCGACATCAAAAAGAGAACTCGATCCAAGATACTTCCTCTTAACCAGCTTGACCCACTCTGCTGGGTCATTAGTCAGGATCTTCCAAGCGTGCTTAGTGATCAAAGCAGTGTTCATGAGTCTTTATCTCCTCATTCCCATGCCGCCTTGGTCCTTCCACAAGCAAACCTTATCCTAGGCCATAAGAGGGATTCTGGATTTTTCTTCATTGCCAGACCACAAAAATGTCCTTTGAATCTTTTCAATCTTGGAATGGACAGAAACAAGCAGCATGAACACAGACATGAAGTAAGTTGGGATTCCTTGGAGACAAGCTTTGGTAAGGGTGGCTTTCCCAGCTTGTGATAGGAATTTGCCTTTCCAAGTGCTCAGCATTTTGTGAAGACGTTCCAAGATCATGTCCCACAATATTCCATTGGCCTAGCCATTACAAGCCAGAGGTAAACCCAGATAAGACGTAGGCAGGGAATCAATAGTGCATTCCAAAATTTTGGCTATGCGAAGCTGCCTTCGCATAGGAGTGTTAATAAAGTAAATTTTGCTTTTGATGTAATTGAATTTCTATCCGGCAGCATTTTCATAACGGGAGAGGATTTGCTTGATGGATTTGGCTTGAGTGATGGACGCCCTAGTGGAGATGAGGGTGTCATCCACAAATTGCTGATGAGAGACAGGATCGACTCTGGAGGTGGGAAAAATGCCAAAGATCTTATTCTGGCGAAGAGCCTCTTTCAAAGACCAACTCAGAACCTCAGCCAGAAGGATGAATAGAATAGGAGACAGAGGGTCACCTTGTCTGAGGCCTCTAGTGCTTTGGAAATACCCAGCAGGGGATCCGTTTATTAGAACAGAAAAGGAGGGAGTGGATATGAAACTATTGACAAGGTCAATCTAGTGAGGGTGAAAGCCGGACTTGAAGAGGACAACACAGAGGAACCTCCTATCAACTCTGTCAAAAGCTTTATTCATGTCCAGCTTGAGGAAAAGAGCAACATTTTTGGAGCGGTGAGCAGAATGGAGGGTTTCATGGATGGTGATGAAACCATCGAGAATGTTTCTGCCTTTCACGGTGCTTCCCTGAGAAGGACCAACCAAGGAGGGAAGAAGGGACCTCAAACGGTTGGCTATGGACTTGGTTAAGATTTTATAAAAAAAATTACGCAAGCTAATGGGACGATAATCATAGAAACTTTTGCAGGCGAAAGACTTAGGGATGAGAGCAAGAAAGGTAGAATTTAGTTTTGGATGGATGGATCTGGAGGCTTGAATCTCCTGAATTGCTTCGCACACATCCGAGCCCACAACATCCCACATAACTTGAAAAAAATGGGGGGAAAACCGTCAGGCCCAGGGGCCTTGTATGGTTGCGTGGAGAACAAAGCTTCTTTAATCTTAGACACAGAAAAAGGCTCCAGAAGCTTAAATCTTACCTTGGGAGGAACTTTGACTGGGAAGTTATCTAGCAAAGATTTCTGAACCTGGAGATCACTGTCGGGAGGAACACTGAGCAGATCCTAGAAGAAGTCAACCGCTTCACTTCGAATTTCCTCAATATCCTTGGTAACGCGTCCATCCTTGCACACCACTTCCATGATTTTGTTAGCCCCTCTGTGTCGCAAAGTTGATGCATGAAAAAACTTCATATTGGAGTCTCCATTTCTCAACCAGAGGTCCCTAGATTTTTGGCGCCAAAAAGTTTCTTCCCTTGTAAGAATAGAATGATAATCCACCAAGAGCCTCCTTTCCTCCTCCTTGAGGCAATCGATGTAACATTTGAGCTCCATTCTCTCCTCCACCAATTTTAGGTTTGCATAAATGGACCTTTTGGACTCAAAAATGTTGTCGAACACCTCCATGTTCCATGTTTTCAATTCCTTTTGATTAACTTGAGTTTTAAGGCCACTCTCTTGGAAGCGGAACCTGCAACCTTCTGTTGCCACCAGGCCGTAACCAACCCTCTAAAGTCCTTGTGAGAAATCCACATGGACTCAAATCTGAAGGGGGTTTTAAAATAGGCCCATCAACTGTCTCTAGGAGAATAGGATTGTGATCAGACCCAATCCTCGGTAAGGTCGAGAGAGTTGCCGCACCGAGTATGGGAATAGCCTCTTGGGATATGAAGAATATGTCAAGCTTGACTTGAATAAGATTGCTTCCAATCCTCTTGTTGCTCCAAGTGAAGGATGCCCCCTTGAGGTCAATGTCAAGCAAGTTATTGGTAGAAACAAAATCTCGAAAGTCTTCCAGACTGTGGCTAGAGTGGTCTGATCCTCCTTTCTTTTCAGATGGGTGAAGAGGACAGTTGAAATCTCCCCCTAGAACCCAAGGGAAATTACAGAACATTTCCCTCATCTGGGAAATAGCCTTCCACATTTCTGCTATCTCCGAGACAGAGTTTGGGGCATACACATTGGACAGGATCCAAGAAAAGTTAATGACTTTGGAATGAAACAAAACATTGATAATCCTGCTGGAAGTTGAGAGAAGGCTGCCCTCAAAAATCTCTGGATCCCAAAGAATCATGAGACCGCCTACCGTTCCCACCGCAGGACTGGAGAGGAATTTTGCCTTAGCCCAAATGACTTTAGCAGCTCTGGCAAAAGAGATAGCATCGGTCTTAGTCTCTTGCAAAATTAGGATGGACGGATTCGTCCTCTTTTTGAGATCAGCCACCAATCTCCGTTTGGCAGCTGCATTAAGCCCTCTCACATTCCATGAGAGGAATTTCATCTCAAAAGTTTGATATTCTTCTTACCTCCCTTTCCTTGCTGGAGGGGAGGTTTTGGGACAGACGAGTCACCCATCTGGGAATCAGAATCATCCTGAAAAAGCAGTCGTTGAGTATCATTTGCAACATCTACCGTCGTCTCCTTGTCCTGCCTGTCTTTGTTGGGGGGACGACCTTGCTTTCGGCTCCTCGTATTACGAGGGCTAATATTACCAGACTGCTCACCCCTTCTTCCTAGTAGGTAATCTTCCAGCACATTTTGGGACTCGGGGTGGTTATGGTCCAGGATTTTGGGTGAATCTGCCTGTGTGGTGATTTGGGGAAGGGACTGGTCCTTCTCCTCCTATGGTCCAAGGTGAGGGCTTGCACCACATGACTCAAAGACCATTTGGGGGGAGACTACTTCCACTGGGTGGGAGGATTCAGGATGGTACCTAGACGGGCCTGGAGATTCATACCCTTTCGTAGTAGGGTGCTTTATCTGACCTTCACCGTGTTCCAAGGGGTTGTTGGAATCCTGTTTCTTCATCCCTGGATTTTGAAGAGGACAGTTGGACTGGAGGTGCCCCTGAGAACTGCACTGGGGACAGAAAGCTGGTCTGTTCTCATACACAATGGCTTGCTTATGGAGAATGATATCTCCAGATCGGAGAGTGATGGATGATGGAAGTTCAGCCTCCAGATCCGCCAGAACGTAGAACCAATCTTGAACAAATCTGGTTCGAGCTTTGGTGGGAGGGTCAATGGTAACCAACTCACCAATGGAGCGTGCAATTCCTCTAATTACATTTTCATGCCAACAGAAGAGGGGGAGACTCGGGAGTATAGCCCATATTGGAGCAATGTTGATATTTTGGGTCTCGGGGTTGAAGTCCATACCCCACTTCCTTAGAAAGAGACTTCTGCGGCCTAGGAACCAAGGACCACCAGCCAGGATTTTACAGTAGTCCTCCTTGTTATTTAGTCTAATCGCGAAAAAACCTCGGGTTAAGGCCGCTAACTCCATGTGACCAGAGGTTCGCCATTTACCTGCCGCTCACTTGCGAATGGTCTCCATGTCGGGACGATGCCAATAAACTTACCGATGAGGGTAAATTTTTTGAATTCCACAAATCTTGAAAGAATTTCCACCGAGATGTCCAACTCGTCCCCGACAGGAAACAACTCCTTGGAGAGCAGACCACTAAGGGTTTCTGAAGCCGCTGCCTGAGCATACGACTTCTGAGGTCCACCTCCCCATTTTTTTGGTGGATCCTTGTCATGACCTACATCCTTTTCGGTTGGAGAGGACTCCTTAGTGCCCCCGGTATCTGATTTCCCTCCCTCCGCCCTGTTGTGCCCCTGGTTCAGTTTGTTGGCGCTCCCGTGCTCTCCCGCAGAAGCTTTCCCACCCGTCGTCATCTTGGCCTTCAAAACCCTAGCTCTCCTCAACATTAATAGGATCAGGGGTTGTCTTATTCCAAGTGGGTCCATGTAAATTAAAGTGACTCCACCCATATTCCATTGTGATAGTATTATAACAATATTTTGGAATTTATGTATATAACATTTAGTACCATCTAGATCTAGGTTTTTCTAATTAGGCTTTGGTTCAATGAATAAGACATATGTGATGCAACCAACGACAAGGGTCAAATCCCAATGGTACCAAAAGGGTTATATAGCTCGATGTGATTAGTTGATGTGACCTATTGTATTCAAGGAAAGGACAACTCTTAAATTTTTTTTAATTGAAATAACATTTAAACCTAGCTTTTTGCATTAAAAGTCCATGTTTGTATCCATTTGAGATCATGTCATTTGATAAGATCAAATCTAGTGCAAAACATAAATTAGAAACATTCATGAGAAACATCTTCTATTTACGTGATATATATATATATATATATATATATATATATATATATATATATATATATATATATATATATATCTATGTGTGTGTGTATAAGTCCATGTTTGTATCCATTTGAGATCATGTCATTTGATAAGATCAAATCTAGTGCAAAACATAAATTAGAAAAATTCATGAGAAACATCTTCTATTTACGTGATATATATATATATATATGTGTGTGTGTGTGTGTAGGCAACCTTTATAAATCGTTGGGTAAAGATGAAGTTAACGAGACCTCGACCATCCGGGGAATCAAACTGGAGTAGTCCACTGGCAAGCACTTGACAACTATCAACTGGCTTATCCTTTTAGGTTAAATTTTTAGAGTAAATAATGGGTTTTTGAAAGGGGTCCCAACCCCTTTGTAATAGGGTTTAAACTTGGGTCTTCTTAATGAAAACCCAAAGACATACCACCATGGTATTTTTTATAGAACTCATAAATCTATATGTTATTTGAGTGTATAGGAGAAGCAAAAAATGCAATAAGCAAGGGTTTTGTTGTGGTATTATCCCCTAAGGATGAGAGATTCTAACCCTTGGGATCCACGAGGAGTAGATCCAAATTTTACATCAATAGAAAGGTCAAAGGGAGGTGCTTCTTGGGTGCGAGTTTTGAAGAGGTTAAAATTTGCAAGAAGAGGAATTTATTTTATCTCTATATCGAGATGAAAAGAATTTTACTCTTAAGATTCCAAAAATTTTGGCTGACAAAGTGATTTAGAAATAAAAAAATCCTTTGGTTGGGATTTTTTTGGGCAACAAATCAAATTTAGATACAATAAGGAAGTGGGTTCCAAATAAATGAAAACTTCTAGGGTGGAAAGAAAGGTGGCTTTTCCTAATAATTTTTTTTGTTTAACTTTTTAAATCTAAATGATATGATAAATATTTTATTGAGGGGCCCATGGTTTTTTGGGAGGAGAAGATTATTTAAAAAAAACAGAGCCAAGGCTTTAATCCAACCTTAACCACTCTTCAATTGATGCCCTTATGGCGAGTCTATCTAGGCTTCCAATGGAATTTTGGGATGATAGTATTATTCTTTGAATAGCTACAATGATTGGAAAAATAATTGCTTTTGATTTAGCTACTAAATCATGGACCAGAATGATAATGGCTCATTTTTGTGTACAAGTGGATCTGGCTAAACCACTACCTAAATCTATTAGGCTAGATTTAGATTATAGGGAATGGGAACAAGAAATTTAGTATGAAAATCCCATTCCTTTGTCTAACCTTTGTAAAAGGGTAGGGCATATTTAAAAAACATGCCACGAAATCCTAAGGAGAAAATTATAAATAATAGAACTGGACAACCTTTTAGGGTTTGGAAGAAAAAGGAAAATAAGCAAGGAGAAGCTCTGGGGAAAAATAAATTGGTGAAAGTAGCAAGGGTCCATATTCAAATAGAATTAAGGTTATTGCTACCCTTGATGGGGATGGCATTGTTGGAAGGGAAGAGTTTGTTACAAAAAGTGAACTTGGAGGTATTAATGAACTGGTGAATGAGGCTTTGATTGAAAAGGAAAATAATTCTTCGTTACATGTAGAAGATAATATTGAGAAAGAGCCACACTCTCCAGCAGGGCTGAAGGAAAAGAGTATAGAAATGAGGGTTTTGAGAGAAACCACTACTCAATAGAAGTTGAAAAATTGACTATGGAAATAATATTGACATTATTTAGAATGCGTCTAAGGATGAAGAAGATGGAGGATTATGAACTTATACTAGTGATTCAAAATTTAAAAAGGAGGAAAAGGTTATCCAATTTTTTTTGCTAAAAATAGAAGGAAATCTAAGAAGATTGATTTGGGGATTTCAGTTTATTGACGAAGGCCCAATCTCTGGGAATTGTGAACCAGAGCTGTTGCTAAGGATGTAGTGATGGGAAGCAAAGAATTTTATCTTTTTGAAGATAGTACTTGTTTCAAATCTACTAAAAATTTAGATGGTAGATGTATAAAAAGAAATAGGGCAGGTTAATGTTATTGTTTGGTCATTGCACTTTTTGTTAGAAAAGACTATATTTTTCAAAAAATGCACAATTTGATTTGTAATAAGATAAGCTATTCTTTTGTGCCTAGATTGATTCATTTGTTATTATTGTATTTATAGGAGTTGTAAAATGGAAGGACCCCTTTCAAAACCCTATTATTTATCAATAGCAAAAACAAATATATGGTAATAGGTGATTAAAATATTATGTAGAATGACCTCTCTTTGAGTAGGGATATAGTAGGTTGAGGAACTTTGAGATTTCTAAACTTCAAATATTTAAGGAAACTTTTATATGGCCAAAGTTGATCATTTTCCATGTAATACATGTAGATTGATCAACTAGCGATATTGTAATGACAAGAGGTAAAATTTTACCTCTATCAAGTTATCATTAGCTAGGGTAGTATTTGAATTTGATAAACCAAAAAGATATTTGGTAGTGATAGAAAAAAATGTAAGTTTGGCATGGGAGAAGAATCAAGACGTAATCTTGAGATTTATTACAAGGAATTAGTTATAAATCCTAAATAAGATAAATGTGTTTACATTATAGTAAACGTGCCTAAGGTCACTTTAAAAGATGAGATTGGGAATGCAATTGTCGTGTTTGACTGCATTGAAGGGGAACCTGAGTTTCAATACTTTAAAACTTGTATGTTCACATTCTTAAAGTTTGTCATTTAGGATATAAATTTGTTGATCATGTCCACATATTTGTTAAGAGTTGGTTGGTGAACTTGCCAATGTATTACAAACTAGGTCATTCTATATGATATTATATTTGGTATAAACACTTTTGAATTGTGTCCCCACTATGAAAGTTTTGGGAGTTAAAAAGAAGATTGATTAGGGACCTTCAATGCCCTTGTTTTACCCATCTTTTCATACAAAATATTGGAAGGAAAAGGTATCTCCCATCCATAATTGTTTCTTGAGACACATTTTCAAGATTCTTTTTGTAGATAGTAGCATAATATTATCATAGGAAGAAATGAAATCAACACACACGTATATTTATTAGTACATGCAAAGGTGCAACACATTCATATATAGTTATTTGGAGATAAGTAATTGAAGAATGATTCTCACTAGGCCTACTGACGACCTTGTCCTTAAGGAATTCTATCAATAAATTTTTCCTTTTCATAATAAGGTTACTAAAAAGTACCTTAAGGGCCTTGTAGATTTTCCTTTCAACATTAGATATCATAGTTATAAGTCCACCATGGACCTAAGTAATTTTGATGTTGATAAACACCAATTTTAATTTCTAACCATTGCAAAGAGAAAGAACTATAATTAAAAGAGGGTAATAAAGACATCCAATCCAAAGATGGTAAAAATGGTATTCAATAACAAACATGAAGATGAATACTTTAGGTTAATTGTGATGGATAGCAAGGAGTTCATGAGTTATTAATAGGGAAATTAGACATACTTTCATGGATAAATATGGAGAATGACCAAGAGGTGATAGATGAGTAGAGGTCAAAGGGATCCAATGACTCCTTAGACATAGAGGATATCAAAGATATCTATAAAACATATTCAAATGATAATCCAAACAAAAGATACAAATTGATCTCCAAGGAAAAAGGCCATTCTTTGTAGAAGAAGCTTCTAAAATATAATCCTCCTCTAAAGAAGAGATAAAATTTGATGTATAGGTCTAAGTGAGAGGATTGGATATTACAAGATATGACTCACCCAATGTAATGTAGAACATGGAAGTAAATGAAGTAGTTGGAACTTCAATGGAGTTTCCTAAAGCACAAATCCCCTTATTAGTATTACTCAAAGAAATATTCATAAGGAATTCCTATAACTACTAAATTAAAGCAAAAATAAATTATAGTAGCCAACATATTTGATAAAGGAGGAAGTGGTGGTGATGGCAATGATGGTGGTGATGATAAGAATGATCCTATAAGAAAGGAAAAAAAATAACATCACCTAAAAGAGGAAAGGAAGAAGTAAAGAGGATTGGATATAAAAAGAAGACTCCTAGTGACACTGGACAACCCATAGGTGGTGAACGAATAAAGGGAGGAAAGATAGGCCTATAAGACAAAGCATTAGCCTCAATAGAGAAACCCCAAGGTTACCATGATAATCCTTTGACACAAATATTGAAAGAAGACCATTTTTTAAGAAGAATAAAAAAATAATCAATATTTCCAATTATTTTATGATGTAGTAGTAGATTCAAGAGATAAAGGGTTTAAATAAAATATGTGTTGAGTAAGGTGCAGCGACAGTATTGTCATTGTTGTCAACACAGTCAGATAGATCGATTGATGTAGTGGACAAGAGTTTAGAGGTTATTCAGAGTATGTACAGTAAAGTTAAATGCTTATGAGGATGTTTTTGATGTTTGGGTGAAGTTGTTATAGGTTGTCCAAGAAGACCGAAGTGGCCCATATGCTAAAGATAAAAGAGAAGCAAAAAAAAAAAGAAAAAAAAGTGTCACGATATCGCGACATGTTGCATTTTCGCGGCCAAAAGAGAAGAGAAAATGCAAGGAGAAAAAGTGTCGCGATATCGCGACATGTTGCATTTTCACGGCCAAAAGAGAAGAGAAAATGCAAGGAGAAAAAGTTTCGCGATATCGCGACATGTTGCATTTTTGCGGCCAAAAGAGAAGCGAAAAAGCAAGGAGGAAAAAGTGTCGCGATATCGCGACATGTTGCATTTTCGTGGTTGAAATAGCAAAGAGAAAAAAGTGTTGCGATATCGTAACATGTTGTATTTTTGCCGACCAAAGCAAAGAGAAAGAGCAAGGATAAAAAGTGTCACGATATTGCGACATGTTGTATTTTCGCGGGCCAAAGCAAAGAGAAAGAGCAAGGAGAAAAAGTGTCGCGATATCACGACATGTTGCATTTTCACGGTCCAAAGCAAAGAAAAAATGCAAGGAGGAAAAAGTGTCGCGATATCACGACATGTTGCATTTTCGCGGTCCAAAGCGAAGAGAAATAGCAAGAAGGAAAAAGTGTCGCGATATCGCGACATGTTGCATTTTCGCGGTCCAAAGCGAAGAGAAAGAGCAAGGAGGAAAAAGTGTCACGATATCGCGACATGTCGTATTTTCGTGACTCAAAAAGGGCAGGCAGGCAGAGAAAGAAAAAGTGTCGCGATATCGCAAAATGTCGCATTTTCGTGACTCAAAAAGGACAAGCAGGCAAAGAAAGAAAAAGTGTCGCGATATCGCGACATGTCACATTTTTGCGATTCAAAAAGGGCAGGCAGGCAGAGAAACAAAAGTGTCACGATATCGCGACATGTCGCATTTCGCGACTCAAAAATGAACAATCATGACCGAGAAAACGAACAGTCATGAAGAAGAAAACGAACATTCATCGAAGGAGAAAACAAATGCATGCACAAGGGAAAAGAAAATGAACAGTCATGAAGAAGAAAATGAATAGTCATGCAAAGAGAAAACGAATAGACATGCAAAGAGAAAATGAACAGTCATGCAAGGAGAAAACGAACAGTCATCGAAGGAGAAAAAGAACAGTCATGATCGAGAAAACGAACAGTCATGGTAGGAGAACATGGTGTCAATTATTTGCATGTGATGTGTTTGACGAAATGCCTTCTGAATATATACAAAATGAGTTACATAAAGAAGGATTTATAATTGACAAGTGGCAGATAAGAATATGAAAGAAGGTGTTACAATTGACAAGTGGCATATGAGAATATAAAAGAAGGATTTACAACTGGAGTTACGAAGAGAAAGGATTGTTATAAAAGGAGTTTTTCTTGGAGAATTAGAATAGAGCAGACAGTGATTTCAGTGCAGGCGATAAGCATGTGTGTTTTATGAATTGGGGGAGATGTTGGGTAAGCAATAGACCAGTCAGGGTCTTGTAAAAGTGAAGGTATTTTTATGTCAATCTTCTAGCTTCAAAAAGTCCAAGTTGGTGCTTGGCATCAGGGGTTGGTGCTCCTTTCTGTTGGTGTAGATAAATCAGGGGTTGGTGCTCCTTTTTGTTGGTGCAGATAAATCAGGGGTTGGTGCTCCTTTTTGTTGGGGCAAATAAATCAGGGGTTGGTTCTCCTTTCTATTGGTGCAGATAAATCAGGGGTTGGTGCTCCTTTTTGTTGGTGCAGATAAATCAAGGGTTGGTGCTCCTTTCTGTTGGTGCAGATAAATTAGGGGTTGGTGCTCCTTCCAGTAGGTGCTGGTAAATTGATTGTAAAGTTGGTGCTTTGCAAAGGCTAGATTTGGATGGGAGTCCAAGTAGTCATTTTTGAGGAGTAGCCAAATCGGTGAACCTCGGTACATCTTGTGTTGTGTGATGTTCTCTTGTTATACTTGCTTTATTTGGTTTTAAGTTTTCATTGTTTTGGATTTAAGAGTTGAAGATTTAAGTTTTAAAAAGCTACACTGATTCACCCCCCCTCTCAGTGTCATTGTGAGACTAACAATATGGTATTTGATGGAAGTAAGAAAAAATTATAGTGAAGCAAGTCCTCTTAAATCTTGACACACCATTCAGAAAAATTTTATAAATGAAGATTTTCATATCATCACACATGATTTACCCAAATTGGAAATCCAAGGGAACATCAAACTTATTAAATTAACGTATGATCTAACAAAATATAACATATTGGATTTGGTAACAAAGGATACAAAGATCAAAGTTAAAAAAAAAGCATGAAGAAACTCTTTTCCAAGTTTGTTTTGACAAAGGATAAGGAAAAACGATGTTAGAACATCCAAGTCCAAAATGGCCTAACATGAAGAAAGTGTAAAAGGTCCTATCTTGAATGAATAAATTACCAAAGCAATCCAAAAGGAAAAGGAAGCCTGAGTAGCTACAGAACTAGAGGATAAGGAGGATATTTCCATCTATAAGAGTCGTGGTAGATACACCAAGTTTCATAGAGATTTTAGAATGTTGATGGAGAAAGTTTGTCTACTATAACTGTTAGGAGTAATCAAACTGAAGGGATATATTTTATTGATAAATAGTTACAATATATAGGCATAAGCCTATATTCAACACATGACACTTGTCAAGAGAAACTGACAAGTGTCAAGGTGAAGGCATAGTGCACTTTAACTCTAACATTCCCCCTTAAAGTGCACTATCCTAACTAAAGAAAAAAAAAGCAAGTCAACATTAGGTAACATTCCCCCTTAATGTTGACTTCTCTAAAAAATAACCTATCATCCTCTTTGTTTTGGTCTAGGCTCGTGCTCTTTGCGCTTGGCTCTCCAACTATGAATAATGCTAGATCCACTGTGTATACATCTCGGTCTGTTGCCTCAGGGTCAGCCACTTCAACGGGTCTGTTGCCACTAGGTCAGCCGTCTAAGTGCCTCAGGGTCATCATGGGTGCCTCAGGGTCAGCCACATCTGGGTCTGTTGCCTCTGCAGGTCATCCTCAGAGGATGTTGCCACTCGTAGGTCACTAACTAGATTCACCATGAGTATGAAATCCCTCCTCATGGTGAACTCAATCTAGAAGGTGTCGGTCTCTACCGAAAATGCACCTAATGAAAGGAAAAACGAGCCATATAAGAGTTTCGGTCTCTGCCAAAAATGCACTCAATACAATAAAATGAGCCATAGATCCAAATAGGAGGAGAGAAGAAGAAAATAAGAGAATCTTCTGAAGTGTCTTCGTCTGTAGTCTTCAGAAGTAGATCCGAAAAAAACCTTGGATAGAGTCTAGGATGTCTTTGTCTGTAGTCCCTAGTATAAGTGTCCTTATGGTGACCATGTCATCCCACCGAAATGCATGGGTAACCAGCCACTGCATTCGCCAAGTGTATAGAAAAGGTCACTAGGTACAAGGATCACAAATAAAATTACCTTGGGAGAGTTGGGTACAACCGAGAGTGCACTCCAAGATAGAAAAAACTTTGAGGTTAAAAAAATGAATTGAAACAGCCTCAAAATTACAATATGACACCACCATTGTGTCCGTCGCGAAAAAATGTTTCCAACGACTATAAATACCCCTATATTCCATTATCAAAGGGGCCTTCATCATAATGAAAAACAACATGCCTCTCCAAGGCAACAACTAAAACCTCGCACTATGGCGGCATCGCTCTCGGGCGGAAAAAAAACATCATCAATTTCCCCACAGGGGAATTACATAGGCCAAGTAGGCCTTCCACTTCGATTCTTTCCATCATCAGCTGAAGTGGGGAGGGTCATAATCGCTTGCCTCTCCTCCGTTGATTCCACAGGTGGAAAATGTTTTTCCAGCCCCAATCGAGCCAAAATGCATCAATTAGGCCAAATTTGTCTGTGGCTTGCAAGGCATTTCCATAACCGTGCTCTCAGAGCAAGCGCAGAGGCGGGGTTGAGGTTTACGGCGACGCCCATGCTGGAAAAAAAAAATGGGCACCCATTTCTCTTCCTCCTCCCTGCGGCCTTTGCGCCCGCCGCGTCGGTCTCCTCGTCGTCACTCCTGGAAGCTGGTATTTTGAAAGCACTGGAAACAGAAATAATTTACACGATGGCACTGGTACTGGGACAAAAAATGCTGCCGAGAAAGACGCTGGAGCTACAAACAAACTGTGGCTTCACGAAGCAGATTTTGCCAACACAAATAAAACAACTGCAAATCCGTCTTCTCCATTGCACCAACTTGTTCTCAACTATCAACTGAAAGGCGTGGATTCAAGATTTTGTCAACACGAATAAAAAAAAATGTCATCCACGACTGCAAGCTGCAAACATAGATCGGCATTTTTTCTGTCACTATTCACTACTGATCTTCGTTGCCATGGACGTCGTTATCTTCACTGCAGAAGGTAATAGGAGAGAGCTTGAAAAAAAAAATAACATCGTCGAGCAGCATCTCCGGTGCCAATGGGTTTGCAGAAACGAAAATATCTGTTGTTGGGGCGAATCATGGCTGCGAAACCTAGTAACCAAAGGTTCACCGCAGTAAGCTTTTTATTTGCAAAAATATATTACGGTCGCCCTTGCCGAGTCTCGAACTCGGGACCTGTTATCATCGCGAGGGTTTCAGTCTATAAACGGCGGTTGTAGCCGTTAAACAATGGGCCACTTTGGCCTTCAAACTGTCCTTTCAGGTAACCGTCGCGGTCCACCATTGAATCATCAGTTTCATCTCCAGCAGCAGAATCAACACCCGCTGCCCTAAAAAACTAAAAAAAATTCTAACAATAACTAATGCACAATCAATTGTTTGTTAGCATACAAAATCAAAATGAAGCAACTTGCATGGAAAGTGGCATATATAAGTCATATTGACATCCATCATAGATATTGTGCAAAGCTAAAACAATTGAGTGGAGTAATGCGGGGTTCAAGTATCTAGGAAAATATCTTCCTCCACTACCATCGTCACCATCAACAGTTGCATCACCATCGCTTATTTCTTCACTCACCAACGTCATTGCCATCATCGATCATCAAAAAATATTTGCTCACCAGTTTGAAACCCTTTTTAATTTTTTTGTATTTTTAATTTCCAAACACTTATCTCTCCAACTTAGAAAAAACCTTGCAAATATTAACTGTAACCCTAAATATCACCTTGTGGAAACAATAGAGGTAAAATTTCTCTTGTGCTATTAGCGTTCTTAAAAAAATTCACCGACTGGATTTTGTTATCAACTAGATTTTGAAGGAATACCTATGTTGGTAAAATTTTAAACTCTTCACTATGAGAGGTCATTGAACAACCAAAATGCAAACTTGCATGGTGCCAGAAATTGGTTTATGTTGGTTGAGACTCAGATTTACCCACTATCAAGCTCTTGCGAACAGACCCTAACCACAACACATGTTGAAAATTATCGACTAGATTTTGAAGGAATTCCTTCGCAGGTAAAATTTTAAACTCTTCACTGTGAGAGACCATCGAACAACCCAAAAATTGGTTTATACTAGCCAAAACGCAGATCTACCCACTGTTAAGCTCCTGGGAACAAACCTTAACCATAATGCACGTTGAAAATTACTGACTAGATTTTAAAGGAATTCCTTCGTCGGTAAAAATTTTAAACTCTCTGAAACTCATATCTACCCATTGTCAATCTCCAACGAGCAAACCCTAACCACAACACATTTTGAAAAATATCAATTATATTTTGAAGGAATTCCTCCATCGATAAAATTTTAAACTCTTTGAAACTCAGATCTGCCCACTGACAAGCTCCTGCGAACAAACCCTAACCACAACGCACGTTGAAAATTACCAACTAGATTTCAAAGGAATTCCTTCATCGGTAAAATTTTAAACTCTTCGAAACTCAGATCCTATAGATTTGTTTTTTCAAGTCATTTAAGGTAAGATACTTTTTGAGATGAAGGAGAGTTGTTTTCATGAGAGTTTAGTTTTTATTTTTGATGTGGCTCAGGAAAGGAAAGATCTTGTTGATTATTCTAATCACTTATCATCTCTATCATTTGAAAATTAAATTAATGTGTCCTCTTAATATCTATTTTTCAAGGTTATTTTGATGATTTATCTTGCCATATTCTTTGCAAATATTCTTTTGCCAAGAATTGATGAGAGGGTCCATACACATTTGTCAGATGATATATTTCCAATGATTTTCATATCCAATGTGCATATTTAACCACTTCTATGAACTTCCATTTCTTTTGTTCTATATTGTAGTGATGCCTCTTGCCTAACCTCTCAAGCCAATATATTCACTCTAGTATATATTAGTATTCCATATTCCTTTCATAGTTGCCTATTCATTTTCTACTATCTTAGTTTACTAAAGAAAAAATAAATTAGAACTAGATTCTTGAATATTTCCTTTAAGGTTAATTTTGTTGAGGTAGAACCATACCTCTTATATTCCAAAAGAATATAATCATTTTATTAGGTTGCATGGTACAAAATTCTTACTTTTTCCTCCATATTCACTTGGAGATTAAATTTTGATATCTTGTCCTCTATAATGATTTACTTTTGAGATCCCTCCTAAATAGATTTATGTGAATATGTTTGCAATGCCTTTGACCTTGTGGATATTCATGTATTCTTCTTGGTACTTGTCACATAATCTACTTGTTATTCTATTTGACTTAGGGATAGTATACAGCCTTGCATTGTTACCTCATTTTCTACTTTTCACCATTTTTTTCTTGTTTTTCTTGTTTTTCCTCTTCTCATTTTTAAACTTCTTTAATTGGTTCAAACTCTTCATCATTCATTTCTGAATTCTTTTTCCTTGTTGTAATATCTTATTATGGTTTTTCCTTCTCCAAGAACTCACATTTATTTTCATTGATGTCTCTTTCACAATTGGTACACACTTTTCTTAATTTGTTTTTTCTTTAATACATCCATAAATCCTTCATTATCCTTATCATTGCCCTATTCTTTTGATACTTGTCTTGCTTTGCTTGGGTAATTACAAACATAATGTCCATATTCATGGCAATGGGTGCATTTAAATGGGATTTGCTCATAATCTAGCTCTTGCTTCCATACTTGACCTTATAGTTCAATTTCAATATGCTTTAGTAAGCTTCCATTACATCCATCTCCATAAATATTCTAGCATATATGGGTAACTTTTATTGTTTTGTCATCTCGACTGTTCTAATTAACCGTCCTAAAGAGTCTCCTATTGCTTTAAAAGATTCTTCTCGCCAAAATTAATATGATAAAAAAACATCTTAACCCATATTAGAATGGAGTTTGAAATTTTTTCTCTTGGGTTAAAATTATCATCCTAGTACTTCATAAACAATCCACTTATTGCCATGAACCAAGGACCTCTCTCAAATACCATTTCCTCGTCTTTAGGATGATTAAATGTTACCAAAAAAAAACCCTCTTTCTACATATACAATCTATAGGTCAAACAAGATTAATGGGAGCTAATTATTTTTAACCCTAGTTTCAATACCCTTGGAGATGGTCACAACTAACATATTTTTCCATATTTAGCCAACTTTGTGTAAAATCCTCTTTAAGGTTTTGTTCATCAAACTTTACCTTTGGAATTTGTTCTTTGCTTTTTACAAATTCATCATTTTTGGGAAAAGAAGAAACCTCTATTTTCCTCTTCTTAAATTCAACCACAGCTTGTACTATTTCAGGAGGTGTCCTTTTTGGATTAACCTTCTAAAGATGAAGATCCCTAGACAACCATTTTAGAAAACCTAAAGTATTTATATCTTACATATTTTATCTTCTTCATTTTTAATCTCAAATCTCTATTGTTTGTCCTCGGCTACTTTGCAACCCTCCTCTAACATATTTCAATCATCCCAGTTTGAAATCTAATTTCCTTACCTATTCCTTAGTTCCATGCACTCCTTTGGTATCCTTTATCAAAACCCTACATTCTTCTTCTCTATAAATCTTCCATTCAAACCCTACCTCTCCACATAGAGAATCTCTATATAATTATTTAATAAAGTTCCATATGATTTTTTTTACCTTTGAAATTAAATTTTCATTATTATTTTAGTGTTCTATAGTAAATCTTACGACTACATAAATACCCATCTCATTGAATACGATGTACGACTGCCATATAATATATTATAATTCAATTTAATTAAATACACTTAAAATAAAAATATTTGTATTATAAATCAACCAATCAAATTAAAAAAAACACAACTTTTTTAATTTTTATTATACTTTCCCACACACCCACATTCTTTTGAACCGGGTCCCACACACCCACATCCTTGTTTGAACTTGGGTTTCCTTGATCAAAAACCAAAAACATACCAATGTGATATCCAACAAAAACATAAACACATTTAACTATACACAATTGCCTAAATGTTATAATACATTTATATGATCAGGTTTAGAAATTAAATATTGCTTATAAGACATAATCATACCTTACTTCAATTCTAATCTTAAATCCAATATACATAAAACAAGGTTATATTAATATAAAAAAAAATTAATTGGTAACAACAAATTATATTATATTTTGGTAAACCGGGTTGGTAAGCTAGTGTGCACTCAGCAGACTACTACCTTTACCCTTATTAGGTTTGAAACTTAGTCTCCACTTGAGAAGTGCCCAGAATCTTAACAATCTACCTAAATCTTACCAATCCACCTAACCCTTAAAAACCTCTCATAACCACCATTATCTTTGTCTACTCGACAGCCTGTGCTGTTTCAACTTTAGCTCTCATCCCCATCTCTAGCAGCTTCGCCGGATCCGGCCTCCCCTCCTTCACGCCCTCCGTTTTGGTGAACCGATCCATCCACGCGCTCAACAAAGGCATCTTCTCTTTCTCCACTAACTTCACATTCGTAAGCTGCTGAGCCACCATGATCCCTGACAGCAGCGACCCCAGTGCTATGTCCACAATCCCAATGTGCTCACCGCCGAAGAATGGCTTCCCTTCAAATGTGGTCCGCAGAGCCTCCTACATTAACATCAAATTTGCCACCGCCTCCTCCAATGCCTTCTGCTGCTCCTCCCCTTGCCCCTTAAATACTCCTTTAACAGACTCTAGCCCCGGAAATGCTGCTTTGACAGACACTATAATCTGTATTTATATATAAAATAGTTTTTAATGTCAACCAGATTATAAATCATATAAAACTCTAAATAAACCCATCCATCGGATTGAAATTTATTTGGGAAAAAATATAAAAGAAAAGATAATAGAACTGTGAAGTTACCTTATCGTCCACAAAGGCAGTCCAGAAACGGGCTAGAGCTCTGTCATACGGATCTTTGGGCATGAGGTCGACTGTAGCAGAGGTCCATGTGTCGTTGATGTACTGGACAATTATCATGGACTCGCAAATGGGCTTCCCATTGTGGATGAGCACGGGGAACTTCTTGTACACGGGGTTCGATTGCAGAAGCAGCTGGCTCTTGTTTTGCATGTTTTCTTCGATTAATTCGTAGGGGATTCCTTTCAGATTCAGCGCTATAAGGACCCTCGCTACAAATGGACTGAGAGGGTCTCCCAGCAGCTTTACTTCTCCTTGCCCTTCCATGATAACTGTCTTGCACATTGCTCAGATCCGAGTACTCTCGGTGCCAGGAATATATAAGATGCGGGGGTATCGGTAGAGACTGGAAGCGGGCAAGGCAGACAGTCAACGGCCGCCTCCCTCCCCGATTTGTGGCCACTCATTTTTCCAAATGAATTTAGACCATAGCCTTTAATTTAATTTAAAAAATTGGCCTGGCAACTTAGTGGATTGGTAAGTATTTGTTTGGCATTTAACAAGAAATTATTTGTGCGTGCTTGTAAAGGTAGTAGTTTGATCTAAAATCTTGTGAGTGTAGACCAGGAACATGTCCTCAGAATAGGTTTGATAAAAGCAACCTTATAATTTAAACCTTACTAATAATGTAGCTGCAACCTTAAAAATAAACATTAAAAGAATTGGTCATCGGAATAATTTCCGGGAACAGCCTGCATGTAAATGTAGTAGGTTGATCTAAATCCTGTGGTGTAAACCAAAAAACATGTCCCAAAATAAATTTGATAAAAATAAACATTAACTGTAACCTTAAAAATAAAGGTGACAGTCAACGACGCCATTCGTAGAATGAACAGGGTTCTGAATTCTAGAAACTACTAGACGATCCTCGCCATTCTTTGGACAAATGAAAGTGGTTCATGTGTAAACACTATATTGATGTGTTGTTCAAGTTTCCAATGTTGGAATTATGGATTCTAATTGGAAAAAATTACGGATTATATCTGAAACTTTATTCACTCCAAATACAGGTATACCTCTTTTAAGTAATAAGTTTGCTATTTTTTTTTGTGTTTAGGAACTAAATAATAAAAGAAGTTTTTTAAATTATGAAAATATTAGAGATAAGATGTGAATTTTGTTATCTTTTGTATTTAGAAAATTAAAATGATTAAAGATGCTTTTAAAATTATGAAAGCAGTATAGGCAAGATGTGAATGGGATGTTATAGATTTTGAAGGAGGGGTACGGGGAATTTTAACTTGTTGGAATCAGATTAGAACTCTTATATAACCATTCATAAAAAGAGGTATTGGATAGCCTCTTTAGTCACATGCTTCTTTGTAGATATTTATCTCATCCTTATCAATGTCTATAGACCTGATCAGAAGTTTGGAGTGGGATTGAAGACTTTATAGTATAGACCAAGAAACCCAATTCATGATCATAGAAGATTTTAATGCTATAACCAAGTTGGATGAAAAATTTAGGGGAATTAGGAAACTAACCCTAAGTATGAGACATTTCTTTTATTCAAAACAATAACCTATAGGAGGTTGAGTTTGAAGAAGACAACTATACATGGACCAAAAAGAGAAGAGGTGAGAACCTAATAGCAAAAAAATTAGATAGATGCATTCTCTTAGATCATTGGCTAGATGAAGGAACTTATGCTAAAATTAATACCTTAACAAAGATTGATTTAGATCATTGGTCAAGAAAAGTTAAAATGGTGGTAAGTGAATTCAAGAAAAGATCATATTTTAAATATGAGCATATGTGGGAAGACCATACTCAATTTGTTGTTATGATAGCACAAACGTGAAATTCTTCAGGAAACGATGGGTTGTATACACTTTCAAAACAAATTAAATCAATGACATCTAGATTAAAAGAATGGAACAAGAACATTCTTGGAAACATTTTTGAGAAGAAAGAAACTTAAAGATTAAATTTCAAAATTCTAAAAAGGTGATCATAATAATTCAAGCTCAAGGAAAGGGAGTTACTTAGGGAATATCATAATATTTTGAGTAAGAAAGAGAAATTTTGGAGATTAAAATCAAGACAAACTTGATTAAAATAAGGAGATAAAAACACACTTTTCATACGATGGCAATAGTACAAAGATCAACATCCAAAATTAATAGAATTAAATTAGTAGAAGGGATTTGGATTGAAGACCATAGTGAAATTAGGAGGCAACGTTTTTTTATCAAAATATTCTAGGATCAGAGGAGTTTGACGTTCTTAACGATAAACTTCTACAAGAAGTTCCTTTAGTTATAATAGATGAAGACAATAGGAAATTGATGGGAACTAATACTCTGGAAGCAGTTCATCTAACTCTTTCTATTTTAATAAGGATAAATCCTCATGTATGAATGAGCTCTTTACAACATTAAATCAATACAATTGAGATATGATGAAGGATTCTTTAATTTATTGGTGCCAGTAGAACAATATCAGGTAACAATGCATACCTTATAAAATAAATGCAATATATATTACCTTGATTTCAAAAAAGGAGGATGTAGAATTGTTTGATTCATTTTGACCCATAATCCTATGTAATATGGCATATAACATTATTTGCAAAGTTATGGAAAATCGGTAAGACCATTGTTAGATAAAATTATTTCTGAAGAGCAAAGAGGATTTGTGAAAGGGAGACCGATTCTAGATGGGATCATAGTAGCTCATGAAGTTATGTATTCAACAACTTCAAGAAAAAAGAAAGCATTGATCTTAAAACTTGATATGAGTAAGGCCTATGATAGGGTTAAATGGGATTTTCTTTTTGTAGTATATGAAAAGTTTAGATTTGGGAAGAAATGAGTCAGATGGATTAAATCTTGTGTCTCTACAATTTCATATTTAGTGCTAGTCAATGAGTTAGTAACAAAATATTTTAAAGCCAAGAGAGGCCTTAGATAGGGAGATCCTCTATCACCATATTTGTTCATTATTATGGTAGAGGTTTTGGATAGGAACTTGAATAAGGCTTACAAATATGGGCTTATAAGTGGACTTAAGGCTAGTAATAACATTGACAATATCACCCATCAATAATTTGTAGATGATACAACCCTTTTTGGGAGGGCAAGTATAAACGAGGCCAAAGCTTTGAATAACTTATTAAAGGAATATGAAAGAGCATCAAGGCAGAAAATTAATAAGAAAAAATCCAAAATTTACTTCCTAAACACCCCAACTAAAATCAAAGCAGGGATATGCATGTTACTTCAAATGGAGGAGGCAAATTTACTAGCAACTTGATGCCCTTATTTTAGGAGAGAATGATGATAGAATTATGGAATCCAGTTATAAGTAAAGCTCATAATAAACTACCAGTATGGAAAGGTAGATGGTTATCGTTTGCAAGAAGAGTGCAACTAATTACATTATTCTTACATGCCATTCTAACGTATTATATATCCTTGTATACTATACCAAAATTGATAGGAAAAAGTTTAATATTTACTATGAGATCATTTTTGTGGTCAATATTACATGTTAAAAGGAAATTTGGTGAAATGGAGCAAGGTGTGTGATGATAAAACTAGGGGAGTTCTTGGTTTAAGAGTTCTTTTGGATGCCATCTTAGATCTTAGGGGAAAAGTAATTTGGAGATTGTACAAAGAGTCAAATACAATGGGCAAGAATTCTTCTAAGTATGTTGATCCTAATTGCCCAAACTTAATATTTATTGTGTTCTCTCTACCAAATGGTTTTGCACTATGGAATGGTTTAAAAAAATTAATTTATCTAGTGATCAAAGGTTTACGATGGGTGGTGGGAACTAGAGATAATTTTCTATTTGGGTGGATACTTGGTGTGATAAAACACCACTCAATATAGATTTAATTTTAAAACCATGGATGAGATTACTTCAATATAAATATGTTGATAGGGTTTTAAACATTTTGTACAAGTATCATCAAGATACGCATGGAAAGAAGATTATTTTACAAGTATACAAGATATTGATGCTAGAAAGCAATTGAGTAGAAAGATAACAACAATGATTATTTTGAGGGAAGCCAAGGATAAGTTGATTTGGGAGTTGAATAACTCAAGAGAATACACAATAAGTGGGTATAGTATAAAGCACCATCAAAATAAGAATGTCACAAGAATATGAAGAGATATTGGGATAGCCTAAGCATTCCTAAAGTTAAAATGTTTGTTTGCCTAGTAGGTCATAGAAGAATTTTATCCTGGGATAACCTTATGAAAAGGGGTTTTCATAGCCCCTCAAAATGTGTTCTTTATAAAATAGAGAGTATAGACCATATCTTGGGACACCACTCAAAATTTTAGAAACTATGGCAATGGATTCTTAATATGTTTGGTAAATACATGGTATATTTGAGGAATTGTTAAAGCAATGGCAAAGCACTTTTAAAAGTGAAACTTTATAGACAATCTAGGATATATCAAAAGATACAATGCTTTGGTCTATTTGGATAGAAATTAATAGAATAATATTTAAAGGAAAGGAAAGCAGTTTTAGAGGTAATGAAAATGAGTATTTGTTTAGCCATAGAGGAGTCTAAACCAACCCTATCAACTCATCCAATTCCTAATCTATAAGTAGAGAGCCTTGATAGATGGATTCAAGTCATCAAATGGAATTATGATATTGGGGATAAGAGAAACAAAAATAAGACAAAGAATATAAAGTGAAAACCACCAGTTGTGGAGTTGGTCAAATTGAATTTTGATGGAGTGTCTAGAGGAAATCCAAGACCAATAGGAGGAGGAATAATTAGAAATATTAGAGAGATTTTATCTTATTACGCTTTCAATAGTGGATTTAAGAAAAATAATTATTTCACTTTCAATTCTCTTCTTATATCTCTTTAATTTCACTTACTTCCTCCAAATTGCAATTCCTTTCCTCTAATATTTAAATAATTCATTCATTCAATTTTTCACCTTATAAATTCATTCATTCATTTCTTTAAATTAAATTCAACAAAATATTATATCTCCCAAATTATTAATCTCAAATTAAATAAAATCAAAAGATGCGCTCCAATAAGTACCTCAAATTTGTTCACATAGTATATCCACGTTTTGCATTAGGGCATCCAAAAAAATGATTCCCAAGGTGTTATGCTTCTAAATCTAACTCTTCTCTACAATTAAGACGTTATCTTTGTACTAGCTACTTCACGTTTATTCATTCTCCATGATGAATTTTTCAACATTCTAGGCACTCTCTGATTGCTCATAGGTTCACGTTTGTCTTCTCTATGCTACTTTTAAGTGCTCTTTCAACATCATAGACCAATATCTTAGGCACTCTCCAATATATCAAACACTCTCCAATTGCTCTTAGGTTCATCTTCTTTGCTCTCCACTACTCTCAGGAACTCTTTCAATATTTTAGACCAATTTCTCAGGCATTGCTTCGTTGTAATATATGTCACTTTTTGTTGTCTTGTTCCTCCACTATTATCTCCTCTTAAAATATTCACTTCTCTAATATCAATATGTTCTTTCAATTCACTTCTCCAATTTAATCTTTCATCTCCTTTCAAACTATACGTCCTAATATTATTGTCTCCTCACAAATAATACTTTCCTCCAAATACTAATATGTTGCCATTCCACAAACCCTAACCACAACACATGTTGAAAATTATCGACTAGATTTTGAAGGAATTCCTTCGCAGGTAAAATTTTAAACTCTTCACTATGAGAGACCATCGAACAACCCAAAAATTGGTTTATACTAGCCAAAACTCAGATCTACCCACTGTTAAGCTCCTACGAACAAACCCTAAACACATCACACGTTGAAAATTACCGACTGGATTTTAAAGGAATTTCTTTGTTGGTAAAAATGTTAAACTCTTCGAAACTCATATCTACCCATTGTCAAGCTCCAGCGAGAAAACCCTAACCACAACAAACTTTGAAAAATATTGATTTAATTTTGAAGGAATTCCTCCGTCGATAAGATTTTAAACTCTCCGAAACTCGGATCTGCCTACTGACAAGCTCTTGCGAACAAACCCTAACCGCAACGCACATTGAAAATTACCAACTAGATTTCAAAGGAATTCCTTCATCGATAAAATTTTAAACTCTTCGAAACTCAGATCCTATAGATTTGTTTTTTCAAGTCATTCAAGGTAAGATAATTTTTGAGATGAAGGAGAGTTGTTTTCATGAGAGTTTAGTTTTTATTTTTGATGTGGCTCAGGAAAGGAAAGATCTTGTTGATTATTCTAATCACTTATCATATCTATCATTTGAAAATTAAATTAATGTCTCCTCTTAATATCTATTTTTCAAGGTTATTTTGATGATTTATCTTGCCATATTCTTTGCCAATATTCTTTTGCCAAGGATTGATGAGAGGGTCCATACACATTTGTCAGATGATATATTTCCAATGATATTCATATCCAATGTGTATCTTTAACCACTTCTATGAACTTCAATTTTCTTTTGTTCTATATTGTAGCAATGCCTCTTGCCTAGCCTCTCAAGCCAATACATTCACTCTAGTATATATTAGTATTCCATATTCCTTTCATAGTTGCCTATTCATTTTCTACTATCTTAGTTTACTAAAGAAAAAATAAATTAGAACTAGATTCTTGAATCTTTCCTTTAAGGTTATTTTTGTTGAGGTAGAACCATACCTCTTATATTCCAAAAGAATATAATCATTTTCTTAGGTTGCATGGTACAACATTCTTACTTTTTCCTCCATATTCACTTGGGGGATTAAATTTTGATATCTTGTCCTCTATAATGATTTACTTTTGAGATCCCTCCTAAATAGATTTTTGTGAATATCCTGTATTCTTCTTGGTACTTGTCACATAATCTACTTGTTATTCTATTTGACTTAGGGATATTATACCACCTTGCATTGTTACCTTATTTTCTACCTTTTCACCATTTGTTTCTTGTTTTTCCTCTTCTCCTTTTTAACTTCTTTAATTGGTTCAAACTTTTCATCATTCATTTCTGAATTCTTTTTCCTTGTTGTAATCTCTTCTTATGGTTTTTACTTCTCCAAGACCTCACATTTATTTTCATTGATGTCTCTTTCACAATTGGTACACACTTTTCTTTAGTTTGCTTTGTCTTTAATACATCCATAAATCCTTCATTATCCTTATCGCTACCCTATTCTTTTGATACTTATCTTGCTTTGCTTCGGTAACTACAAACATAATGTCCATATGCATGGAAATGGGTGAATTTAAATGGTATTTGCTCATAATCTAGCTCTTGCTTCCATACTTGACCTTATAGTTCAATTTCAATATGCTTTAGTAAGCTTCCATTACATCCATCTCCATAAATATTCTGGCATATGTGGTTAACTTTTATTGTTTTGTCATCTCAACAATTTTAATGAACCGTCCTAAAGAGTCTCCTATTACTTTAAAATATTCTTCATTTAATATGATAAAAAAACATCTTAACCCATATTAGAATGGAGTTTGAAATTATTTCTCTTGGGTTAAAATTATCATCCTAGTACTTCATAAACAATCCACTTATTGCCATGAACCAGAGACCTCTCTCAAAAAATATTTTCCCGTCTTTAGGACGATTAAATGTTACAAAAAAACCCTCTTCCTACATATACTATCTCTAGTTCAAACAAGATTAATGGGAGCCAATTAATTTTAACCCTAGTTTCAATACCCTTGGAAGATGGTCACAGGTTAAAGAAATAACATTTTTGTCCATATTTTAGCCAACTTGTGTAAAATCCTCTTTAAGATTTTGTTCATCAAACTTTACCTTTGGATTTTGTTCTTTGCTTTTTACAAATTCATCATTTTTGGGAAAAGAAGAAACCTCCATTTTCCTCTTCTTTAATTCAACCACCGCTTGTATTATTTCAGGAGGTGTCCTTTTTGGATTAACCTTCTAAATATGAAGATCCCTAGACAACCATTTTAGAAAACCTAAAGTATTTATATCTTACATATTTTATCTTCTTCATTTTTAATCTCAAATCTCTATTGTTTTCCCTCTGCTACTTGCAACCCTCCTCTAACATATTTCAATCATCACAGTTTGAAATCTAATTTCCTTACCTATTCCTTAGTTCCATGCACTCCTTTGGTATCCTTTATCAAAACCCTACATTCTTCTTTTCTATAAATCTTCCATTCAAACCCTACCTCTCCACATAGAGAGCCTCTATATAATTATTTAATGAAGTTCCATATGATTTTTTTTACCTTCATTTAGTTATATGAGATTAAATTTTCATTATTATTGGAGTGTTCTATAGTAAATCTTCCAACTACATAAACACCCATCTCATTGAATATGATGTACCACCACTATATAATATTTTATAATTCAATTTAATTACATACACTTAAAATAAAACTATTTAGCACCTAGGGTGCACGCAACAGTTTGGGCTTTGGCTCTTCTTCGGGGCGTGGGTGAGTGTGTGAGGGGGTGGGTGTGTGTCTCCGTGGTGGAGTTATTGTAACAGGTTGGGGGATTCCTGGTCAAAACCCCCATTACTTAATATTACCAAAAAATAAATAAATAAATAAAATAAAATAAAACAGTCCTAGACTGAACTTGGGTCTCCTTGATAAGAAACCAAAAACATACCAATGTAATATCCCAACAAAAAACATAAACACATTTAACCATTCACAATTACCTAAATGTTATAATACATTTAAATGATAAGATTTGAAAGTTAAATCCTAGAAAAGGTAGTAGTTATAAAAAGTTCTCTATATTCGAAGACTGGATGTGTGTTTTTTGTAAGTGTTTCAGTGGAAAAATCTTGTCTGCTACATTAACACCACCTTGAGGCGATGTTAATTCACCCTTTTTAATGGCTGCCGCTCATGTAGTCGGCTCCATTTATTTTGAGTCTGCTGGAGAGCTCAATGGTACTGGGGAAGCGTCCGTGCAAGTTCATTCTGACAATGTATCACGAGGTAAAGGCCCTATCCCTGAAGTTGTTATTCCTTTGCATGAATTCCATACGACTTGTGAATGGTTTGAGAGTCATACCCTGGTGGGTTATTTTTTGGGTCGTATCCCATATGATACCCTTATTCGTTCATGGGTCCAGCAAGTTTGGGGCCCATATGGAGTCAAAGTGGAGAATGTACAAAACCTTACAAAAGGGTATTTTCTTTTTTGCTTTTCAGATCCAGCTCAAGCACAGAAGGTTCTGTCTAGGGGTCCATGGACTGTCCGTAATTATTTGTTGATTTTGCAACCATACTCGAAATTTCCAAGTCAGTGATCAAGCTGCACTGGAAGTCCCAGTGTGGGTTGAGTTCCCTGGTCTTCCTGTTCCTCTTTGGGGTTTTTTGCAGACTTAAGTTGCCCCCTTAGGTAAGTTTGTTTGCCTTGAGCTAGAAAAGTTTTTCTCCGCTCGACCCACTAGAAGGGTTTGTATCAAAGTTGACCTTACTAAGGATTTGCAGGAGTTTATTGATATTAAAATCGGGGACCAATCCATAAGGCAAAGAGTTGCCTATATCAATTTACCCAATACCTATTATCGATGTCAATCTGCAGCTCACAAAATTCGAGAGTGCCCTTTGATGGAATTGAAATATAAGGCAAATCCCTCGCCCACTCTTGCGGCTCCTGCTAATGGCTCGCGGGGAAACACTGAAGAATGGACTACTGTCTCTAGCAAGAAATCTCGTGGTACTAAGCAACAAGAAGCTTCGGTTTCTGCTGCACAACCTGCCCCTTCTCCTTCTCAAGACATGTAAGCTTCTGTTGAAGTTGTTTAGAATCCTGTTGATACGGCCCCTCCGATTGTTGACATGCAACCCCCAGTTCCACCAGTGTCTCAACTTTTTTGGTCGAGCCCTTCTTTGGCCTCAGTGGTGGCAACTCCAGATAATTCTTCAGTGGAGGAGGGTCGGGCCTTGAAGGTCCGTCGCTCTCGTAGCCCTATTCGGAATGATAAACGTCGACAACTAAACAATGATGCTTTCCATGCGACCTCCAACTATTTTGGCTCACTTACAAGTTTGGGTGATGTAGAGGATGTCATGGAGATCATGCATCCTAACAAATCCCAATGATTTTTTTATCATGGAATGTTCGAGGACTGACGGACCCGATCAGAAAATATTTGGTCCGAAATGAGATGTCAAATGTTTCTCGAATGCATGGAAGCCTCGATATTTTATGTCTACAAGAAGTTAAGATTTCTTATTTCAATCTTCAGTGTACATGTGATTTTTTGTGGCCACGAAGTACCTCTTTTGCCATAAAGCATTCCCCGAGAAAATGAGGAGCCGTCACTATCCTTGGGCCTTAATTATAAAATAATGTTGTGACTTGGGGTGTTGACCCATCCAATCAAGCTGTCTGGATTTTGCTCAAGATCTGTGGAAAACCGTTTGGGGTGGTTAATGTGTATGCCTCAAATGTCGCTTCTGACAGATGCGAGTTGTGGAGATGGCTTGCCATGAATCTACCATTTACCACTTAGGTGCTTTGTGGAGATTTTAATATGGTGGAGAAATCTTCTAATAAGGACAGTCATGTCTCGATGCGGTGGTGTTTAGGTGAAAGAGAAGCTTGGTTTTTTATGAAAAACAAGCTTCGCCTTTATGACCCTAATTCCTGCTTCTCGCCTTTTGACTTCCCGTAGGCTCTTTGGTACACTTGGTCCAATTTTTAGGCTGCTTCTTCTAGGGTTTTGGTAAGATTGGACAGAGCCATGATTTCTGAGTGTGATAACTTTCAGTTCTCTCGTCTTTTACCTTTTTCACCGTATGTGTTGACTTTGCCTGGTACTACACTGTCTGATCATTCACCTATTTTATTCTCGATGGCAATGTTAAACTTTCAACCTAGAGTGCATTCTTCACAGTTTTACCTAAATGTTTATTTTTTGCATACCTTTAGCATGAAAGCTCATTTATGCTGCATTTGGAATTTGATTCCTAGACCTGAGGGTATTTCTGGAAGGATTGAATGGTGGAATGCTGCCATTCAACGAACCACTAAGGTGTTGCGAACTCTGGGTGTTGAAGTTGCAAAGCGACGAAAGCAGGCTAAGTCCGCCTTGCAAAGTGAGCTATCCAAAGCCTGTCTCAAGCTTGAAGCCTCTCCTTTCAACTCTGTTGCTCAATCCCAAGTTTCTTCTAGTCGGCATGAGCTAAAAAAGGTTTATTTGTATGAAGCCAAGGGGGCTCAATTACGTGCTCAAATGCATTGGCTCAAAGTGGAGGACATAGTGACCAAAGATTTTTTTCAGCGCCTCAGACCTCCTGCTCAAAATTCTCAGTTTCAAGCCATTCAAGTTGATGGGCAAAGATTTACAGATCTTTCAGACATTGTCAAAGTATTTGTTTCACATTACCAAGGTGTTTTTGCTTCTCAACCCCTTGATGATGCTAGAAGGCAAGCTCTTGCTGATTGTACCATTGTTGTCCCCAAGAAGCTTTCTCCTGAGCAAATGTTATTTTGTGACACTCCTCTTTCTCTGGAAGATCTAAAAATTGCCTTGTCACTTATGGCCAATGATAAGGCACTTGGGCTTGATGGCTTCCCATGTGAATTCTATAAAGAATTTTGGGATATGCTTGGTTTTGATCTCCACAAAGTTTATCTTGAAGCCCTGCAATGTGGTTCACTGGGTTTCATTATTAACAAAGGCAATGTTAAATTTATTCCTAAGTCTGGAGATCCTGAGCTCATCACCAATTGGAGGCTGATCACCTTGCTTAATGTGAGATACAAGATTATTGCTAAAGCCCTTGCGCTTAAGCTTAAATCTATTCTGCCTTTGATTGTCGGACACTGAACAAATCGGCTTTGTTAAGGGAAGATACATTCTTGATAATGTTCTTGCTTTTTGGGAAGGTATGGAGTGGGCAATAAATTCTGAACAAGATGCTTTATTCATTAAGATAGACTTTGAGAAAGCCTATGATAAGATGGAGTGGTACTTCATAACTGCCATGCTTCAAGCTCTAGGTTTTGGGCCAGTATTTGTGAGCACCATTCTTATGTTATTTCAAGATGCTTCGACTGTTCTTACCTTGAATAATAGTCAATCTCAGTCAATTTCTCTTGGTCACTCTGTGAGACAAGGGTGCCCTCTTGCTCCATCTCTTTTCATTCTTGCTACAGAGGCTTTTGGCTATTTGTTGGCCCATAAGATGGATCAAGGATTAATCAAGGGTATTGCTCTCCCTAATTTTGACCGTTAGTTGGTCAATGGTCATTTTGCAGATGATTCCTTCTTAACGCTTCAAGAAGATGAGCAATCCCTTTCCTCGACTATTATTTTCTTAGAGGTGTTCTGTTTAGCCTCTGGTTCTTCTATACAATGGAAAAAAACATCCTATTTTCGACAATCTCAATCTCAATCGCCACACTCTGGTTACATCAATTCCAATGGACTTGGATTCATCCAGGTGAGGTGTTTAAATTTCTTGGAATTCCTTTTGCATTTCATGGTTACTCTCGCTCAATTGTGGCGGTATGTTATTGATAAAGTGGAAAAGAAGCTTTCTTACTAGACTAGTAAGAAACTTTCTCTAGCAAGAAAATTTCAAATTTGTTCTAAGGTTTTAGCCACTACCCATGTCTATTATTCATCTTGTTGGGTTCCATCCAAATCTTGTTATAAAAAACTGGATAAGCTTCTGAGAGACTTCTTGTGGGTCAAAGACTTTGTCAAGCAAGGTTTTCATCGGGTAGCCTGGGAAATTTGTTGTTTGCCCAAGGATTGTGGAGGCATGGGTTTGTTTGATTGTCACCGACAAGGTCTTGCCCTTTGTGCTAAATGGATCACCCGATCTTTAATTGGGGATGAATCTTGGAAAGTGCTGGTCAGGCATTGCATTTCTTCTGGTTTGCTTCAGGGGAAGACAATTTTGAAAGGGGTGGGATTGCAATCCATTCTTACTGCCTTGTCCCTATTAAAGTTAAAGGTTCTTCTGTCATTCAGAGTATTTGGAAAGCCTAGGAGGCCTTCAAACCCTGGCTTAGTTGGAAAGGGAGTTTTTGCAAAGCAGGTGCCTATTTGTCTTCCATGAATATTTGGTGATCTCCTGTTATCACTTGGCAAGGTTCTCCCTTAGCTTTGGTGCAGTGGGTCAGAGCGCAGAGGTTCTATAAGCGTGATATTACTTCCATTTTTTATTTCTTCTCCCGACATGCCAGGTGTTGGATACCCTGGGAAAGTTTTCGTTAAATTCACAATTTAAATCCTGGTGATAAAGACACTTATGAGGTGGTTATTGATAGTATTCCATTTTATATTTGGAGCAAACTACATAAGCATTTTCAAAAACCCTGGTGGTCAGATTGGTGTTGGCCTGGGGAGCTTCCTGTTGCAATATTAAGCTCATCTTGGTTACAAATGGCTCACCCCACAAGTTCCAATGGTTGATAAGCTCACTCTGAGATGGAATTTAGTCTCTCTTCCCTCCTAATGGAATAAGAGGTTTCAGATTGCTTGGGCTACTTATATTGAACCTAAACAGAGTTTTTTTGTTTGGATTCTCTTACATCAAGGGTTACCTGTTGGCAGTAGGGTCAAGCATCTGGGTGTTCATAATCTCATTTGCCCAGTTTGTGGACAAGCGAAAGATTTATCGCATGTTTTTTGGTCTTGTGATCGGGCTCGATCGACTTGGGAGTGGCTTCTTGAAATTTTCAGACCTTTTATGCAGGAGGATTTTACTTGGGTGCATGCTATTTTGGGTGACCCTATTGCTTTTTCCTTCAACTTGGATGTTTGGAATATTTTTAGAATTGGTACCTTGTTTTATCTATGGAAGTCCCGAAATAGGGTTGTTTTTTCTTAGTAAGATGTCGGACATGTCTTCTCTGTTGCTGATAAATATGATATATTCTTTGATAGCTGGTTACAGATTCAAGTACAGGTTAAAAAAGTACATGTGGAGCTGCAGTACTTGCGTACCCTCATGGATCATTGGGGGAATGCACCTTGTATTATGAGTCATGTGCATCTTCCTTCCCCTTCCAGGTGGCAGTAATTTCTCGGCTTCTTTCTTTCCGAATATATATTTAATACTGTTTTGACAGTTGTTATTGGCGGTTTGTGGGTCATTTCGACACTCTTGTATACTCTTAACCACAATGGTTAATGTATTGGTTTACGGGGTGTGCTAATCCCACCCACCTTTTTGTATGATTAAACATTATTTTATTAATATAATGGCTTTTTTATCAAAAAAAAAAAAAAATATATATATATATATATATATATATATATATATATATTAAATTAAATTAAATCTTGCTTATAAAACATAATCATACCCTACTCCTTCAATTCTAATCTTAAATCCAATATACATAAAACAACACTATATTAATAAATTTTAAAATATATATAAACTACAAACGTATATACATGCAACAACATGTTATTAATAAAAAAAACTGCAAACATCTGAGAAAGTAATTCATCGAGCATGATCCTTGGGATAGGAAACGCTCCAACAATCTTATTTAAGGGGAAAATTGTGGCTGCTCTACAGTTTTTTTTGTTTTTTAATTAGTAACAACATATAAATTAAATCATTGAAATTACTTTTTTATAAATTTTTAGTAGTTTAGGGTTGGTAAGTTAACTTGTGCTTACCAAACTTTTGTCAAGTAAATACCTAAAATCTTAATTATCACCACCATTATGTTTGTCTACTCGGCAGCCTGTGCGGCCGCAAGTTTATTTCTCATCCCCATCTCTAGCAGCTTCACCGTATCCGACATCCCCTCCTTCACACCCTCCGTTTTGGTGAACCGATCCATCCACGCGCTCAACAACGGCATCTTCTCTTTCTTCACTAACTTCACATTCGTCATCTGCTGAGCCATCATGATCCCTGACAGCAGCGACCCCAGTGCTATGTCCACAAGCCCAATGTGAACGCCGCCGAAGAATGGCTTCCCTTCAAATGTGGTCCGCAGAGCGTCCTCCATTAACATCAAATTTGCCACCGCCTCCTCCAATGCCTTCTGCTGCTCCTCCCCTTGCCCCTTAAATACTCCTTTAGCAGACTCTAGCCCCGGAAATGCTGCTTTAGCAGACACTATAATATGTATTTATATATAAAATAGTTTTTAATGTTAACCAGATCATAAATCATATAAAACTCTAAATAACCCCACCCATCGGATTGAAATTTATTTGGGAAAAAAAAGTATAAAAGAAAAGATAATAGATCTGTGAAGTTACCTTATCGTCCACAAAGGCAGTCCAGAAACGGGCTAGAGCTCTGTCATACGGATCTTTGGGCATGAGATCGACTATAGCAGAGGTCCATGTGTCGTTGATGTACTGGACAATTATCATGGACTCGCAAATGGGCTTCCCATTGTGGATGAGCACGGGGAACTTCTTGTACACGGGGTTCGATTGCAGAAGCAGCTGGCTCTTGTTTTGCATGTTTTCTTCGATTAATTCGTAGGGGATTCCTTTCAGATTCAGCGCTATACGGACCCTCGCTACAAATGGACTGAGAGGGTCTCGCAGCAGCTTTACTTCTCCTTGCCCTTCCATGATAACTGTCTTGCAGATTGCTCAGATCTGAGTATTCTCGGTGCCAGAAATATATAAGATGAGGGGTATCGGTAGAGACTGGAAGCGGGCAAGGCACACAGTCAACGGCTGCCCTCCCCCCACCCATTTGTGGCCATGCATTTTTTAGACCATACCTTTAATTTAAAGAATTGGGATTGGAAGATTGATTAGTTGATTGGTAAGTGTTTGTTTGACTTGGCATTTTTGTTCAAATTTCTAAATAACTTGTTTGTAAAGATAATAATCTTATCTAAATCCTTTATACCTAATCAATAATAACAATTTTTTTAAGTAAAAACAACCCTTAAATCATAAGCATAAGACAGTCAACGACGTCATTCACGAACAGGGTTCTGAATTCTAGAAACTACTAGATGATCCTCACCATTCCTTGGACAAATGAAAGTGGTTCCCGTGGAATTATGGATTCTAATTAGCAAAATAAAGTAAATCACGGATTGTATCTGCAACCTTGAAGGGTATTAATGTTTCCTCAAAACAAAGGCATATTAAGAACTTTTCTTTAAGTAATAAGCTTGATATTTTTTGTATTTAGGAAATTAAAATGATAAAAGAAAAGTTTTTAAAATTATGAAAGTAGTATAGGGAAGATGTGAATAGGATGTTATAGATTTTGAAGGAGGGCATAGGGAATTTTAACTTGTTGGAATCAAATTAGAACCTCTTATATAACCATTCATAAAACGAAGTATTGGATAGCCTTTTTAGTCACATGCTTCTTTGTAGATATTCGTTTCATCCTTATCAATGTTTATGGACCTACAACTGAGCCACGTAGATTAGAAGTTTGGAGTGGAATTGAAGCCTTTATGAGAAGTAAAGACCAAGAAAACAGATTCGTGATCATAGGAGATTTTAATGCCATAACCAAGTTGGATGAAAAATTTGTGGAAATTAGGAAACTAACCCAAAGTATGAGAGATCTATTTTATTCAAAACAATAACCTATAGGAGGTTGATTTTGAAGAAGACAACTATACATGGACCAAAAAGAGGAGAGGTGAGAACCTAATAGCAGAAAAATTAGATAGATGCATTCTCTTAGATTATTGGCTAGATGAAGGAACTTATGCTAAAATTAATATCTTGACAAGGATTGATTCAGATCATTGGTCAATAAAAGTTAAAATGGTGGCAAGTGAATTCAAGGAAAGATCATTTTTTAAATATAAGCATATGTGGGAAGACCATACTAAATTTGTTGTTATGTTAGCACAAACGTGAAATTCTTCAGGAGACGATGGGTTGTATACACTTTCAAAACAAATAAAATCAATGTCATCTAGATTAGAAGAACGGAACAAGAACACTCTTGGAAACATTTTTGAGAAGAAAGAAGAACTTAAAGATTAACTTTCAAAATTCCAAAAAGGTGATCATAATAATTCAAGCTCGGAGGAAAGGGAGTTACTTAGTGAATATCATAATATTTTGAGTAAGAAAGAGAAATTTTGGAGATTAAAATCAAAACAAACTTGATTAAAAGAAGGAGATAAAAACACACTTTTTTCATACGATGGCAATAGTACAGAGATCAACATCCAGAATTAGTAGAATTAAATTAGTAGAAGGGATTTGGATTGAATACCCGAGTGAAATTAGAAAGGAGGTAAGGTATTTTTATCAAAATATTCTAGGATCAGAGGAGTTTGAAGTTCTTAATGATAAACTTCTACAAGAAGTTCCTTTAGTTATAATAGATGAAAGCAATAGAAAATTGATGGAGCCTATTACTCTGGAAGCAGTTCATCTAGCTCTTTTCTATTTTAATAAGGATAAATCCCTAGGTCTGGATGAGCTCTCTGCAACATTAAATCAATATAATTGAGATATGATGAAGGATTCTTTAATTTATTGGTGGTAGTGGAACAGTCTCAGGTAAAATAATGCATACCTTATAAAATAAATGCAATATATCTTACCTTGATTCCAAAAAAGGAGGATGTAGAATTATTTGATTCATTTCGACCCATAAGCCTATGTAATATGGCATATAAGATTATTTTCAAAGTGATGGAAAATCGATTAAAACAATTGTTAGAAAAAAATATTTTTGAAGAGCAAAGAGGATTTGTGAAAGGGAGACTGATTCTAGATGGGATCATAGTAGCTCATGAAGTTATGCGTTCAACAACTTCAATAAAAGAGAAAGCAATGATCTTAAAACTTGATATGAGTAAGGCCTATGATAGGGTTAAATGGGATTTTCTTTTTGTAGTATTAGAAAAGTTTAGATTTGGAAAGAAATGAGTCAAATGGATTAAAGCTTGTGTCTCTACAATTTCATATTTAGTGCTAGTCAATGAGTTACTAACAACATATTTTAAAGCCAAGAGAGGCCTTAGATAGGGAGATACTCTATCACTATATTTATTCATTATTTTGGTAGAGGTTTTGGATAGGAACTTGAAGAAGGCGTACAAAGATGGGCTTATAAGTGGACTTAAGGCTAGTAATAACATCGCCAACATCACCCATCAATAATTTATAGATGATACAACCCTTTTTGGGAGGGCAATGATAAACGAGGACAAAGATTTGGATAACTTATTAAATGAATATGAAAGAGCATCAGGGCATAAAATTAATAGGAAAAATTCCAAATTTTACTTCCTAAACACCCCAACTAAAATCAAAGTAGGATATGCAGGTTACTTCAAATGGAGGCAAATTTACTAGCAACTTTATGCCCTTATTTTAGGGGAGAATGATGATAGAATTATGGAATCCAATTCTAAGTAAAGCTCATAATAAACTACCAGCATGGAAATATAGATAGTTATAATTTGCAAGAAGAGTGCAACTAATTAAATTAGTATTACAGGTCATTCTAACATATTATATGTCCTTGTAAACTATACCAAAATCAATAGAAAAAAGTTTAATATTTACTATGAGGTCATTTTTGTCGTCAATATTACATGATAAAAGGAAATTTCTTTTGGTGAAATAGAGCAAGGTATGTGATGATAAAACTAGGGGAGGTCTTGGTTTAAGATTTCTTATGGATGTAAACTTAGATCTTAGGGGAAAAGTAATTTGGAGATTGTACAAAAAGATTCAAAGACAATGGGCAAGAATTCTTCTAAGTATGTTGATCCCAATGACCCAAGCTTAATATTTATTGTATTCTCTCTACCAAATGGTTTTGCACTATGGAATGGTTTAAAAAAATTAATTGATCTAGTGATTAAAGGTTTATAGTTGGTGGTGGGAACTAGAGATAATTTTCTATTTGGGTGGATACTTGGTGTGATAAAAAAACCACTCAATCTAGATCCAATTTTGAAAACATGAATGAGACTACTTCAAGATAAATATGTAGATAGGGTTTTAAACATTTTGTACAAGGATCATGAAGGAAGATACACATGGAAAGAAGATGTTTTTACAAGTATACAAGACATTGATGGTAGAAGGCAGTTGAGTAGAAACATAACAACAATGATTATTCTAAGGGGAGCCAAGGATAAGTTGATTTGGGGGTTGAATAACTCAAGAGAATACACAATAAGTGGATATAGTATAAAGTATCATCAAAATAAGACTATCACAAGAATATGGGGAGATATTTGGTATAGCCTAAGCATTCCTAATGTTAAAATGTTTGTTTGGCTAGTAGGTCATAGAAGAATTTTATCCTGGGATAACCTTATGAAAAGGGGTTTTCATGGCCCCTCAAAATGTGTTCTTTATAAAATGGAGAGTATAGACCATCTCTTGGGACACCGCTCAAAATTTTAGAAACTATGGCAATGGATTCTTAATATGTTTCGTAAATGCATGGTAGATTTGAGGAATTTTTAAAGCAATGGAAGAGCACTTTTAAAAGTGACACTTTATAGACAATATAGAATATATCAAAAGATACAATACTTTGTTCTATTTGGATAGAAAGGAATAGAAGAATATTTATAGGAAAGGAAAGTAGTTTTAGAGGTAATGAAAATGAGTATTTGTTTAGCCATAGAGGAGTCTAAACCAACCCTATCAACTCATCCAATTCATAATCTAGAAGCAGAGAGCCTTGATAGATGAAGTCAAGTCATCAAATGGAATTATGATGTTGGGGATAAGAGAAACAAAAATAAGATAAAGAACATAAAGTGAAAACCACAAGTTGTGGAGTTGGTCAAATTGAATTTTTATGGAGTGTCTAGAGGAAATCCAGGACCATTAGGAGGAGGAGGAATAATTAGAAATAATAGAGAGATTTTATCTTATTACGCTTTCAATAATGGATTTAAGACAAATAATGATTTCACTTTTAATTCTCTTCTTATATCTCCTTGATTTTACTTACTTCCTCAAAATTGCAATTCCTTTCCTCTAATCTTTAAATAATTCATTCATTCAATTTTTCACCTTATAAATTTGTTCATTCCTTTATTTCAATTAAATTCAACAAAATATTATATCTCCCAAATTATTAATCTCAAATTAAATTAAATCAAAATATGTGCTCCAATAAGTATCTCAAATTTGTTCACATAGTATTTCCACGTTCTGCATTGGGACATCCAAAAAAAAATGATTCCCAAGGTGTTATGCTTCTAAATTTAACTCTTCTCTAAAATTAAGACGTTATCTCTGTACTAGATGCTTCACATTTGTCCATTCTACATGATGAATTTTTCAACATTCTGGGCACTCTCTGATTGCTCATAGGTTCAAGTTTGTCTTCTTTATGCTACTTTTAGGTGCTCTTTCAACATCATAGGCCAATATCTTAGGCACTCACCAATTTCTCTTAGGTTCATATTCTTTGCTCTCAACTACTCTTAGGAACTCTTTCAACATTTTAGACCAATATATCAGGCATTGCTTCATTGTAATACACTTCACATTGTGTTGTCTCGTTCCTCCACTATTGTCTCCTCTTAAACTATTCACTTCTCTAATCTCAATATATTCTTTCAATTCGCTTCTCCAATTTTAGTCTCTCATATCATTTCAAATTATATGTCCTCATATTATTGTCTCCTCACAAATAATACTTTCCTCCAAATACTAATATGTTGCCACTTCTCAAACTCTATATTCTTCTCCAATTTCCTCTTCAACCTTCAATCTGCTACATATTAATTTCTATGTTATTCTCAAGTTGTCAATCTCCATAATACTTCTCACGTCAATCTCCCTCGACTCCTTAACCAATAGCTCCTCACGTTATCTTCAACCAAAGTGGCTCTAATCAATGAAGCTATAGTACCACTATTAGAAAAGTGAACCCAAATATCATAGGTCTATAATTCCTAGAATTGTATAATCACATGCAAATAATCTCATTCTATAACACCAATATTGCACAAAATAAAAAACTTTATTGATAAATATTAATTTTTATTACATTCGCTATTCTTGTTACATTGCATAAGAGTTTGCCATTAATATATAACCTTACATGAGACTCTTCAATGCACCTAAATTTTGCTCTCCTCAAAATCATGGGAAATGCAACCTTTCATAGGCCTTTCTTAAATAATGACAAAGTCTTTCATGATTACATAACTTCCTACTAATCTTAACACCTCACACTCATGACTCTTCACTTACACACGTTACACCTTTCACTCATAACTCACATTTGCATACACAACATCTTTCACTCATAACTCACATTTGCATACATAACTCCTTTCACTCATAACTCACACTTGATTGCATGACACATAAACACACTTCACAACTTGAAACATACTATTGACATAAATAATAAACATACTCCTAATCTAATATTTACAATGGTACTCAAAGGTACCAAATAATGTAATACTGCCACAAAATAATTTTCATTTTGTGTTATTATTAAAGATATTTTTAACTCTATCAAATTGTTAGTGTTATTCTAAATACTTTATATCATGTTCACTAAGAGATAGAATCTACCTCAAATAGTTACCTTTTAATGTTTTCAAGAGAAAATCAAGACCTTGATTAGCTAAATATTTGTCATTCTATTTCCTTGTTTGTAGATATGATAATATTTCCAAGATATTTCCTTCACTAGTAATTCATAAACATTAAGAATAATGTTTTGTTAATTTAATCTTTAAAATCATGTTTTTTGATAATATTTATAAGATTTTACAAATCCTCATCAATTTAAATATATCTCTATCCTTTTGAAATTGTAATATTGATTGTTCTAAGAAGTTTTCTAGATTTGACATAGTTGTTCATTAAAGTTCCATGTGTGATTCTTCTTATGAGAATATAATTTTACCTTCATTAACCCAAAAAACACTAGCGTAAACTTTTCCATGGTTTTCTTTAAAAGAAATATCAAAATTAAGTTTGAGAAATCTAAGTTTTGAAATATTTTATTGAACCACATGTGTACTACAACAATAATCGAGCTAAGTGCTTTTGCTTTTTCTTAGCTAATGGACCATAGTAAAGAGTTGGTAGTCTTAAAGTTCAATGTACTGCATATAGTGCCTTTAGGGTCTGTTACTATCCTTTTACATACCTTAGAAATCCTTTATAATTATTATAGAAAGCTTTAATATTATTTTAAAATACTTAGAATCAACCCAGGTGTTGTAGGTGAGTTGGAGAGGAGAGGGCAATCCTCAAAGGGAGGTCCCAGGTTCAAATCTCCACCCTACCAAAAAGCTGAATTGAGTATCCAAAATCCATTTGATAATGTTGGTGCGGGTAGGGTCGGGTGCGACTCTCGGGTGACTTTTACGGTGTAGAACCCCATGATCGTGGTCTCTCAGACCAAGGCGGCCCGCAAGGGGTTTTTTGCTTAAAAAAAATAAATACTTAGAATCGCTTTAGGATCCTTCAAAACCTTTTATTTCCCTTTCTATCATTTTATCAATAATTCCTATAATGTTTAGATATAAAACCTATCTATACTAGCTTATAAGTAATCCAACGCATTAATGGATACAATATGTATTGTAGACAGAATAAAATCAATAAATATATAAATTTTCATCATTAATATATTAATGCCATTTCTAATTTTTTTAATCATCCTTTGACTTAGTATGACAATAGTTCCCATAGTTGGTTGATGTTATTGAAATTATTTCAAGTAGAAAAGTGTATAAATATAAATTAAATCAAGCATTTCCAATATCTTCTAATCACCATTCAAGATGGTGCATAGATAATTTATCATAGCACTTGATCCTTCTTCTCTCCATGCACAAACCACTTGCACAATTATGAATGATGTGTTCAAGCCATTGTTGGATGAGAGTGTGGTGGTCTATCTAGATGATATTTTGGTGTACTCTAAGAATCTGGAGGAGCATAGGGCACATCTAGTAGAAGTGTTCAGACTTTTGTAGGAGCATGATCTAATTATGAAGAAGGAGAAATATTCCTTTTCTCAAAAGAAGGTGAATTTCTTGGGACAAGTGATTGATAATGGAAGGTCAAGCTAGATCTTATGAAGGTTGAAGCAATCAGATATTAGGAGACACCCAAGGATGTACATGGAGCAAGATAGTATTTGGGCCTAGCCAATATGTATAGGAGTTTTGTCAGTAGGTACTCAAAGCTTGCGCGTCTCTTAATAGACTTGTTGAAGAAGGATAACAAGTGGAAGTGGACGTCAAAATGCCAAGTGGTCTTTGAGATTTTGAAGGAGAATCTAGTGCCTTCACCAGTGTTGTCCTTAGTATAATTTAACAAGTTTTTTGAGGTGCACACATATGTGTATGATTTTTCCATCGAAGGTGTGTCCATTCAAGGTGGGCATGCTGTTGCTTTTGATTCAAGGAAGTTGAACGATATAGAAAGAAGGTATTCAGTTCATGAGAAGGAAATGATGGTTGTGGTTCATTTTTTAAGAACCTAGAGAAATTATTTGTTGGGTTATCACTTCGTTGTGAAGATAGACAATGTCTCAAATTTATTATTTTTGACTCAAATCAAGCTTACGACCAAGCAAAAAAGATGGGCATAACTTCCTAGCTGAGTTTAATATGGATATCATGCATTCTAATAGAAAATAAAATATGGAGGATGAACTCAGCAAGAAATAAAAACTGGTAATCATTGTGACAACATCGACTAGCCTTGTATTTGTTCATGGGGAGAGTAGGTTAGATTTAAATTAGGAGATAATGGAGAGGATTAAGGAGGGTTTTGTTCAAGATTATCAAGCTACAAAAATAGTGAAAATCATCAAAGATCAGGCTCAAAAGGGTAGAGTGAATAAGTTCATCATGGTTGATGGATTATTATGGTTTTATCATATTCAAGTCTATGTCTCTATGTGAATGAGCCTTCACAAATATTTTATTAAGGAATACCATGAATTTTTGTGGGATGAGCAACCTAGGTAGAGGCACATGAGGGTCTTATTACAGGGAGGATTCTACTAGCTAAAGTTACAAAGGATGTAAATGAGTATGTCCAAACTTGTTTGATTTGTTAGTAGGATAAAAGTAAGCATCAATTCTTTAGAGGACTTCTACAATATTTTCTATTTCCCATGAGACCTTGGGCAAGTGTGAGCATGGACTTCATTCCAAGATTACCTTGCGTGAATGGATTCTCATCTATCATGGTTGTGATGGATTAATTTTCCAAGTATGTCATATTCACTACATGTCAGACCCACTGCACAATAGAGGTTGTGATAGGGTATTTTTTAAAGAATATGGTGAAGTATTGGGGTGTTTCCTTGAGCAACATTTTAGATAGAGATGCTCATTTTACAAGCAAGTTTTGGTAGGAACTATTTTAGGTGATGACCAAAAAGTTGTTGTCCATAACATATCATCCTAAAATAAATGGTTAGATAGAGAGTATCATTTCTATATTGGAGGTTTACTTGTAGCACTATGTGTGGAGTGACCAAAAGACTTGGCTTGATCTTCTTGACTTGGTACAATTTGCTTACAACTATCAGAAGAGTGAGTCAATCAAGTACTTTCCATTTGAATTAGAAATAAGTCAACAACCTTTGTCGATGCATATAGTAATTATGGGATACTTAGGTGGATTTTCATTGACCACGAATTACTTGAAATATTGGAAATAAAGAGTTAATCTTGTGAGACTTTATTTGTTGAAGGCAACAAAGTGTATAAAGAAGGATGTTAATGAAGCTTGATGACCTAACGAGTTTAATGTGACTTATAAGGTCATATTGAGGAGCATGAAGTGTTCAAGGTATTTTTGGGACAAGAAAAGGCCTTAATGATAGATTTTTAAGCCTTGATACCACAAAATATCATAGGTTATCTCATAATATCACATAGGTCCTATAATAAAATAGCCACACTATTAAAGGTCAAAATAATCTTATAATAAAACTAATCTTAAATAACAAGAATAAAACAAATACTCTCAACATTCAATATCACTTTATTCTCATTTTAAATATTTGAGAAAGTCCATATTATGGAGCTTTGTCTCCATAATATAGCTTTACAAGATAACTTTTCACATTCTTGATTGTTGCCTTCCATATGACTTTTAGATTCTTAACTTACCACTTGCATAGAAGACTCTTAACATTCTTCCATGACACATGTACATATCCTACACATCCTAATTTATAAAATAATGTAATATCATCTAAAATCCCCCCGTATTACATTATTTGATATATATTTCTCATGATGTACATAGTAAATTTTTGAATATTTAAAATTTGTTTTGACCAAGTGCTTTTGTAAAAATATTTGCAATTTGATCTTCAATAGAAACATGCTTTAACTAAATATGATGATTTTGAACATGATCCTTGATAAAATGGCATTGAGCTTCAATATATTTTGTTATTTCATGAATAATTAGATTTTTGATTAAATTAAGTACTCCTTTATTATCACAATTTATCTATATAGGAGTTATTATGATGCCCATATTTGACAGTATATATTGTAACCACAATGCTACATAGATTACATCCTTTGTTGCATGATATTCTACTTTTGTAGATGAGAGTGTGACTGCATGTTATTTTTATTGTACCATGAAATACATCCAAAACCAAGATAGAAAACATAGCCTGATGTAGGTTTTCTATCATCTATAGATCCTATGTTATCTCAATTAGATTATCCTTGTAAATAGAATTTGTCATTATCCTTTTTATATGTTAGTCCATATTCTGTATTTTTGCTAACATGTTGTAGTATTCTTTTTTGAGCTTTCCAATATATTTCCATGGGTTCTTACATAAATCTTGTAAGATAATTTACAACAAAAACTATATCCGGTATAGTATTTGTTAGATATAGAAGATTTTTGATTAATTGATGATAAATAGCGGCTAAGACCATAGGTGTCCCATAATATCTAGATAATTATAGTCCTTGTCCCATAATAATATCCTTGGTTTTGCATGCTTGCATCCTATATCTTTCAAGTAATGTTTTTTCATATTTTATCTATGTTATTGTGATATTATTTTCATTTTGATGTATTTCTAAAGTAAGACAATAATGAAGTCCCAAATATGTCATCTCAAAATCCTTCTCTAGATATTTTTTAACTTCATTTATCAAAGTTTTGAGCTTCCTATAATTACTATATCATCAACATATACTACATATTATTATGTCACGTCCAATATTTTTTGTATAGAGATTTAAATCTGATAAGCTTATTTTAAAATTATGTTGTAGTAAATGATTACTAATCTTTATATACCATACTCTTGGTGCTTGCTTTAGACAATACAAACATTTTTTTAGTTTGAAAACTTTGTGTTCTTATCCTTTAATCACAAACCCTTTTGGTTATGAAATATATACTTCTTCAATATCATTAACAAATGCACTTTTTACATCCATGTAATGTAGTTTATATCCATGATGTGTTGCTAAAGTAGAAATTGTTTGAATAGTAGTCATTCTTGTTGTTGGTGCAAAAGTTTCTTCATAATTTATTCCTTCTATTTGAGTATATCCTTTTGTAACCAATCAAGATTTGTATTTTTCAAGTGAACCATCTGCTTTATATTTGATCTTGTAGATCCATTTACATCCAACTATTGTCTTTCCTTGAGGTAAATCAACTAGATTACATGTTTTATTTTTCATCAATGTTTCATATTCTGATTGTATAGTTGCTTTCCACTTTGGATGATTTAAATCATTTAGTGTCATTGTATGTTCTACTACAAAACTTATCAATCCCTTATTAATTCTTGTTAAACTACGAGTTTGGAATCATGTAGTTGTAAGATCTTGAATTTTCTCTAGTTTTGTATCCTTAAGTGATGTGAACTCAGCTACAAGAGACCAACAAAATGGACTCCAATCACATAACACAAAAGCAATATAATGGAAGAAACCTGCAAATTGATATTCTTCTCATTCCTGAATTCACACCCCTTCTCCAAAATATTACAATCCATCATATAGCAACCTAAAGCCAAAGAAACCCTAAAAATGTCTTTTTTAAAAAACTGCTAAAAATAGGTCTTTTTTCTAAAAACTGCTAAAAATAGAAGATACGCATAGCAGATCAAGACTTTGTGGTAGATTTTGTCATTATTGCTATGCAGAAGTTCACATATGATGCACTTCTATGACGAGGATGGTCGAGAGCAGCCAAAGTTAACCATAATTGGGAGAAGGAAATATTATCTTTCAAACAATGGCAACACAAGTATATTATTAATCTGAAGAATCATACGGTGAGTCAGGATATAGCAACTTCAGATGATTCGGGGTCCTCTTCATCAGATGGTGAGGCAGGATATGAACCCGACGAGGAAGGAGTGTTGGAACTTGATAACTGCACGGAGGACGACTATGACCAAGACAAGGGTCTACTACACTGGCAGATGGAAGATTACGAAGTATTCCCTCCCCAATGTCTGTGCATAGAAGCAAAAATAGAGACCAAAAGGGATGAGGCGCAAGAACCTAGAAAAGAAATTAGTAACAAAAGAATGACAGCAGCGGATAAGGACAAAGACCGGGAGAAGTGGACATTTCCCAAGAATTTTGCAGAATTCACGATGGGGGAAGCAGTCATCGAGGAGAAACCAGCCCACCCCATCGCGACACTAAAAGCAGCAGATGAGCCTGAATCAATAAAATATGAAGGCCCGAAGATGATTCAAGTAAACTTGGGAGAGGAAGGTGAAGAGAAGATGATCAAATGTGGAGACGATTGGGATCCAGTCCTCAAAGCAGCAACAATTAAGATTTTTATGGACTACAAGGATGTTTTTGCTTGGACGTATAGAGACTTGAAGGGAGTACCACCCGAGCTTTGCGTACACAAGATTTCTCTGATAGAGGGCGCACAACCAGTCAGAAGGCGTCCTTACAGGATGAATCCCAAATATGCAACAAAGGTGAATGCCGAAATCGAGAAGATGCTAGATGCAGGCATTATATTCAAGGTTACGACAAGCGAGTGGGTTTCACCAATCGTGATCACTCTAAAACGAGAAGTAGATAAAATCCGAATCTGTGTGGATTTTAGAAGTTTGAATGCCGTAACTATAAAAGATCCCTTCCCAATCCCATTCACGGACTCCATACTCGAAGAAGTAGCTGGCCACGAGATCTATTCATTTTTGGATGGATTCTCGGGGTACAATCAGATCAGCATAGCAGAAGAAGACAAGTTGAAGACTACTTTTGTGGTGGAGAATGGAATATATGCATACAATCGTATGCCATTTGGCCTATGCAATGCACCCGCTACTTTTCAAAGGATCATCTTATATATCTTTGATAAAATGTCCATAGGGAATTTTAAAGCTTTTTTAGATGATTGGTCGTTGTATGGGAAGACGCAGGAACATCTAAAAGCTCTGGAAGAATGCATGGGTTTATGCAGGAAGGCGCGAATCGCACTTAACCCAAATAAATGTGTCCTGTTGGTGCCATACGGGAAGCTGTTAGGACACATAGTCTGCCAAGAAGGATTAAAACCCGACCCGGACAAGATACGGGTAGTGTTACTAATGGAGGAGCCACATGACGTGAGCTCAGTTAAAACTTTTATGGGAACCGTCGGATACTACAGGAGGTTTATCCGAAATTATGCATTGACGTCTCACCCACTAGACGCACTTACACGGAAGAATGCCCCATTCAGATGGACGAGAGGAACACCAGGTGGCGTTTGAAGGATTGAAGGAACACCTGGTAAAAGCACCTATCCTGGTTTACCCTAAGCTGGGAGAGAGAATTCCATGTCCATGTGGACGCCTCAAACTTTGCGATTGGATGCGCATTAGCACGGGAAGGCCAATTTGGATTGGATCAGCCCATATACTTTGCAAGTAGGCTATTGTCAAGAGCCGAAAAGAATTATAGTACAACAGAGCGAGAAGCATTGGGAATGGTGTACTCGGTACAGAAGTTCAGACACTATTTATTGGCGAACCCTTTTGCTTTCTACGTAGATCACCGAGGCTCTGTTATACTTGATCAATAAACCAACGATCTATGGACGAGTAAGTCGATGGCTCGTCACTCTGCAGGAATTCGTGTTTAGAGTGGTAGTAAGGCCAGGGAAGAAACACGTAATAGCGGATCAGTTGTCAAGGATTCGCTCAAGCGAACCTGCAGAGGGAGGAATACCGGATGAATTTCCCGATGCACAACTGTTCATGATTAATGCTATACCTGGGTGGTATAAGCATATCGGGGAATATCTGTCGACAGGGAAGTTGCTAGAGGAGTTGACGACAACGGAACAACGGAAGGTAATTACAAAGTCAGCACCCTTCACCTTGATTGCAGGACTGCTATATAAGATGGGGGAGGATCAGATACTTCGACGATGTATAATGGAAGATGAAGTACAACAGACCCTGAGGGAGACACACGAGGGACTGGCAGGACACATGGGACCAGATGCGACAGCAAGGAAAGTGTTGTTGGCAGGTCTGTGGTGGCCCACCCTCTTTCACGATGCTAAACAGTTTGTGACAGCATGTGATACGTGCCAAAGAACAGGGAAACCGTTGAAAAGAGACTTCATGCCACTACATCCGTCGCAGCCTCAAGAACTGTTCGAAAGATGGGGGCTGGACTTTGTAGGTCCTCTAAAGACAAGTCGAAGGAGGAGATGCCGATACATCGTAGTTGCAACGGAGTACCTCACAAAATGGGTCGAAGCAAGGGCTTTACCAGACAACTCGGCAAGAAGCACGACTCGCTTTTTGTACGAACAAGTAATTACAAGGTTTGGGATACCTCTACAGCTGACAAGTGACAGAGGCGGCCATTTTGTGAATGCAATTATAAAGAATCTAACGGAGGAGTTCAGGATCTTCCACTCACTATCAAGTCCGTACTACCCGAGAGCAAACGGGCAAGCGGAGGCGACGAATAAGGTCCTGGTGTCCATCATGTACAAGACATGTGGAGTAGAGGGAGCCGACTGGGAGGAAAGACTACCAGCAATTCTATGGGCATATAGAACAACTTTTAAGCCAACCACAAATAACACACCTTTTCAACTGATGTACGGGCAGGAAGCAGTGGTACCGGTTGAATTCCTTATACCAAGTTTGAGAGTAGCAGTCGACAACCGGTTGAGTGAAGAAGAAAGCGTCCAGGAGCGACTGACAGCCTTGGTACAATTAGATGAGAAACGGGTGATGGCTCAATGGGCAACGGAGGTAGCGCAGAAGAGAAGGAAGTTCTGGCATGATAAACACCTTCGGAAGATGGACTTGAAGGCTGGTGGACTAGTTCTAAAATACAACGGTAAGAGAGAACTCAAGCCAGGGAAATTAAAAACCCTGTGGCTTGGACCCTTCCAGGTGGATGAAATACTAGAAAACGGGGCAGTTAGACTAAGGAAATTGGATGGAACATTATGCCCCGAGGTAATCAATGGTTCCAAGTTGAAGGTATACAAGCCACGTGCGGAAGTCAACATGATTAACTCGGAACAAACGGGAACTTCCAGAACAGAAGAAGAAGATTCAAGCACACAACCTTCCGGAAATAACGAGCAGGGTAGCGTTGTTCGAGGGGAGGAAACGCATAACCTGGATTGGTTGTTTGGGAGTGAGGAAGAGCAATCAATGGAACTCTCAAGTAACAGCGAAGGGGACCGACTCCAAGTCATGACGGAGGTCGCTCAACAGGAGGTTCTGGAAGAAGATGAAGAAGACAGAGTTAGATTGATGCAGCGAATGAGAATGGAAACACATCGGCTGCAAGAGGAATATGAAACTCTGAGACAGTACAACAATCAACTACGGGAACAGGTGATCCAGGAGTTGGACACAACCATGCACAGGGTAAATGAAAGGCATGAAGCTCGCCTAGCAGAGTGGGCAGAGCTGAATCAAGGGGAACCGAGAAACAGTGCAACAGGGAACTCTTCGGAAAGCAGTTTATTCTCCTTGGAAGAAGAACAGGAAGTCGTGACAAGTCCAAGGGAACATAGACGGGGAAAAGCAAAAGTAACTGCTGCACTTTCTAGGAGTTCTTCTTCAGCCTCGCTAAAAATTGTATTAAATCCAGAAGAATCCTCAAGTAGAGAAGTAGCAAACTTTCAGGAAACAAGAGATTCTCCAGAAAGACCCAGGAGATGGGAAGCAGGACAAAGCTCGACTGCTAAATATCACATAAGTAGGGGGGAAGTGGCAGCAATAATATGGAAGGATATAGAAACGGTACCTGAAAAAGCAAGAACTGGAGGGTGGTTGGAAGACTCCAGCAGCAACGATAATCTACCGCGGGACCCAGATATCCCAGTTGCCAGCCCTAACCCAGACAATAGAAGGCAAAGGGAGGAAGATCGCAGTCGGCAAGCGGGTGTCAGATTCCTGGAAACTGCGCAGATAATTGAAGACGATACTTCACTAAGTTCACAAGATGAATACAATGGAGGATTGAATGGGGATGGCATACCCGAAATACCACCGACTCGTGCATGGAGAACACCTTATGCTGGAGCCATGAGACGCCCAACTGAACGGGAAGAGGTAGCTAGGTATCGGATGGCTGCACTAGATTTGCGACAACATAGAAGAGAAGTACGGAGATTGCAGCAGAGGGTTCAAGAAACTTCAGTCTGGCCACTCAATACGGTAGGAGATGGAAATGACTCAAGTACCGACTCAGTATTTTCAGAAGAGTACCGGGAGAATTTGGCTCATTGTACCATGCAACGACAATTTGAGCAAAGCAGATGGAGACGAAGACTGATGAGAGCCGATAGGAGACTGAGGATCTTGCAACAACTAACACCTGAGCCAAGATCACAACCTATAAACGAGACCCATAGCAGAGATAATTTAGGTACCTTCGGGAGACCGCAAGGAACCCCGAGAGTACCTGACCAAGGGAGGAGCGTGGTTGACCTCCGTCCCGGTAGCTTGAGAGGAAGAAATTCCCCTCTCGCTACCAATAGGTCGACTGGTTCTCAGTTTGGACCGCGAGGCCCATCCGAGAACTTAGTCCAAGTCAACCCATCACTTCGTGCTCTTGAGAATAGACCGAGAGGTCCATCTCGGCGAGCTCGTAGGAACTGGAGACATCGTCAGGAATGAGCGAGGGACCGACCGAATCTCGGGCAGGCTGGGAGTACGACAGCCCAACATTAGGGAGATTCGATCGGATAGAGGCCGAGGACGCGGTAACCAGGTCCGCGGAAGGAGAGATTGGGACCGTAATCCCAATCTAGAGCAAAGGAATCAAGCACGGGCAGTTGCAGGTAATGATCGAGGTCGAGGACGAGGTCGGAGATCTAGACGACCCCATGAGAATGGAGAACACCAAGGGCAGCAACTGACCCGGCAGGCGGAAATTGATCAGCAAGAAAATGGGAGAATAATATATACTTATTTGGATGACTGTATAATACTCCGACATAATGATGGAAGGACTGAACAAATTCCACTGGTGCCTGATTATCCCGAACGACCAAACCAGACTAGCAACCACCAGGAGGGAGTAGCAGAACCCCGGGATAATATTATCAGTCCAGATGGGGAAGAAGATCGGATGGCCGAAGAACGATGGGAACAGATTAGCCCGAGAAATGAACAAGTCAATAATAATGCCAGACGATGGGATAGTAGGAATCAGTCCCCAGAGCCAGCAAGAAGACAACAGACGGAAGAAACAGAAGAACAAGACGGCGCATTATACCGCGAGAAAGAATAAGACAACAGCCACAGTCACACTCGGGAACTTCCCCAAGACGAAACAATCGCCGAAGACGGCAGGCGACGGAAGAGATAAACACTGATAGTGATGACGACTTTAGTAATTTCGGAGAAAATAGCCGTCATCAGCAGAATTCGACCTCAGATGCATGGGAACTGCGCATTGGCTTGACCATGCGGTTCACCCGTCGACGTTAAGTTATAGACGTCGAAGACAATTTTTGAAAAAAATAAAAATAATAAAAAAATAAAAATTATAAAAATTCAAAAGTCAACATAAAAAGTCAAAAAGCAGGAAAAAGACGAAATAGGGAAAAAGACGAAATAGGGAAGAAGACGGAATAAGGACACCTAGACGTCTAGGAAGGCCGACGTGTCGCGCATGCATGCAACCAGGTAGTTGGAGCGGTTGGGAGAAAAACTATATAAGGAGGAGAAGCCTCATTCTTCTCACATCGCTCTCAAGTAGCAAGGAGGTGGACGAGAAGAAGCAGAGTGCGCGGCAGGGGAAGCAGGAGTTGCAGACAGTGTTGCAGACGGCTAGGGCAGCGGACGGCGGCTAGTTGACGGCTGACGGCAGGTGGAGTAGGAAGAGGAGCAGACGGCTGCACCAGACGTCTAGCCAGCCTGACGGCTAGACTACCCGACGGCTACACCAGACGTCTAGCTGCCGACGGCTGCACCAGACGTCTAGCCGACGACGCGCACGTCGACTCTAGCCGATCGACGGTAGGATGCTGGACGGCTGTACCAGACGTCCAACTAGACTTGACGGCTAGACAGGGCAGACGGCTACCGAGCCAGACGTCTGCAGGGAAGAGACGGGCATAGCATTCGACGGCTGCTGAACCAAACAACTCGGATACCTGACGCCTAGGGCCATCCAAGGGGAATATGAGGTCATCACAGCATAAAGGCGGAAAGACTTCTGCCCGGAGTGAACCTGAACCGGAATCAGTGGTAGCCAAGCGGTTACGGCACCAGCAAGAGGTTGCAATGAGAAGTCAGCTGAAAAATACGGAAGCTGGACAGTCGAGGGGGAGAAGAGAAGTACCGGAAATGGCAACCCGCCGAGGGAAGGAGATCCACCCAAGTGGAAAAGCACCAATTCCAGTAGAGGAGATGACCTGGGTCTGTCCGACAGGAGAATTTTGCCGGCAGTGGTGGGCAGATGTACCCAGGGATCATCCGGTGAAATCCAAGATTAAGGAAGCGGGGGTACATTTTATTTTGCAGGCTCCTCACTTTGACCGGGAGATCTTTAAGGAGTATCTAGTGCAGATGTTGGAGACCTATGATGAGAGAAGGCACAACAGTCTGGTGGAGATAGAGGGTACAACACTAGAAATTGAATTTACTCCCGAAGCTTTCCAGCAAACGTTCGGGCTTCCTTTGAGAGGACAACCAGTGTTGAACGAAAGGGATCCGAAGAAGACGACAGAGCTGATTATGAGTGTGACAAATCTCACAAAGGAAGAAGTAGAGAAGATGCTCAGCGTTCACGGCGGAAGAGGAGTCAAGCAGCCACAACTCCGGAATGAAGGATATGAAGTGATAATGAACGTGATCATGTCTAGGCTGTCGGGAGAGCAGCGAAGTTCAGATCTGCCAATTTGGCTGATTCCGTATCTACAAGGAGTAGAACGGGGAGAACAGTATGATTGGGCAACATATCTGTCCAACCGGATACAAACATTTCTGCTAAGAACAACAAAGAATTTCTCGATGACGTTCCATGCAATTGGATTGATTCTGGATGCGGCAGCAAGAGCAGAAATTTCTATCCCAGACTTTAAGGCTTCCAGGGACGTGCCACCAAGAGCACCATCCATCTGTAGGTGGATAGAATCGCCAGCTAGGAAGACGCCAGCAAAGAAGGCAAGGGTAAAGCAGACTTCCCACAAACCGCGTCAGGAGAAGCTGGTGGCCGCGTTAGAAGGGGAGGATAAGGGAGCCACACAGACTCGGGAGTCGGAGGTACAGAAACAAAAACAGGCTCAATCTCCAGATGAACCCAGACAAAAGAAGAAGGGGCGATTCGATGTGCCTCCACAGAATCTCTCGCAGGAAGCATTACGGAAGATAGCAAAGAATCTGGAAGTAGCTCGTACTCGGGAACTATAGCCAACAGAAGAACTTGAGTTTTCCACAACAGCTACAAGGCAGGATCCGACAGCTGGAACAAGTTCAGCTAATCCAGTAGGAACAGAGGAGAGGATTGCTGCAGAAGAGCACATAGTGCGTATGGGTTCACCTGATGTATCTGAGAAACCAGTGGCAAGACCGACAACATTGGCAGATACGTTGAGCACATTTTCCATTGAGGAGATGTTCGCTACAGCGGAAAAGATAGCAGCAGCCAGGAAAGCTGCAGGAATAAGTAGTAGTTCTGGAGTGGAACTTCAGCCAGCAGTTACAGAACAGTGGGAGAAAGGAACAAAAGAGCCCACAAAGGAAACACCAACAGAGATTCCGGGTATAGGTAGCACTAAGGATGGAAAAGAACAGTCACCGGAATGGGTAGACCTAGAGAAAAACGAAGAACAGGACGAAGAGGATAGTGGAACCGTGGGACAGGCTACAGGAAGCCCATATGTTCGCCAGCAAGATAAAGGCAAAGCAAAGGCACAGGAGACCGAACAGATCGATGCTTGGTCCCAGGAGATTCTCCTTAAGTTACCGAATTTTATGGATCCCTCAGATGAAATGGATGAGAACGCAACACGCTGTTTCGAGAAATTGGCACAAGTGATGCAGAGTCTGAGTTTACAGTTCAGCAGCGCCTGTATGGGCCAATGGAAGAAATGGCAAGGCATGGTGGAAGAAGAACTTGACCGATTGGTTCAGTGGGCAGTTCAGGGACCTTGGCGAAGAGATATTTCCAAAATTTACGCAAGGCAACCCTGGTCACTACCTACAGGCCGAGTGCAAACAATGGAAGATATAGCCGAATTACCAGACAGAACACCAAGTCTTTATTGTGAGACTGAACAGATTTATGTTTGCGGCCAAGGCAAGAATCCACCACGGGTTACGGAGCACGGCACACAGGTGGAAGTGGTGCCAGAACTATTGCCAATGTATACACAGTTGAATTTCCTCGCACACTTGTTGCAGTGGCTGGGTGAGGGAATCAAACACATTAGTACAGCTAAGGACATCATGGAGCAAGAAGTTACACAGGCTCTGTTGGAAAAGGATAAACTCTTAGCTGAGGGCATGGAACGCATGGAAAAAGTTCACGAAGGGATGAAGGAGGTCAATGCAAGTTTACAAACTGAGTTGGTAGACAGGAATCTGAAATTGCAAGCAGCAGCAGAAGAGATAGACCAACTCAAGAACCAAAAAGAACTGTTGGTTAAGCAGGCAGCCGCATTTATAGTCAGTAGAAGCCAGCAGGAGCGCACTTGGGCTCAAGAAAAAGAAGAACTGCTGAACAAAAATGCAGCTTTGGAGGAAGAACTGCGGAGGGCAAAACAACAAACAAGTGCACCAACAACTTCTCTTTTAGAGGAATTGTTGAAGGATATGTTCCGCAGCCGAGAAGCAGAACTACTAACGAACCTGAAGAAGAGCGAAGAGCGAGCAAATACCTTTGAAGTTGAATGGGCAAAATATTATAACTATGCCAAAAGACTCAAGGAGGAACGGGACCAATATCGTCAAAGGCTTCAGGACTATGAACAATCACAGCAGGCTGCTACACCAACAGAAGTACAACAAACTGAGGCTGGAACTTCAGCAACGGAGCGGAGAAGGTCGCTGAGGACATCGACTTCTTCGAAGGGGAGGATAGATGTAGACAACAGTTCTAAGCCCTAGGACTGACTGGCACATCCTCCAACAATTTTGAATGTAATTGAGCAATTTTGTCTAAGTGTTGGCATCAGACGTCCAGTCTGTAAGTCAGACGTCCAGTGTTGCCAGTCACCAGACGTCCAATTTTGTCAGACGTCCGGTGGTAGTCGACGTCTGGATCGTCGTCAGACGTCTAGTCTGACAGCCAGACGTCTGGGCTAGTGGCCTGATGGCTAGTTAGCAGAGTTAGACGTCTAATTAGCAATTAGTTAGCAGATTCGGTTGTAGAAGTGGTTGGGGAAGTTGGGGGAAGTTGGTTGGGATAACCAACTTCCAGCCCTATAAATACCCCCTTTTCAAACATTTGTAGATAATCAGAGACAGACAGAGAGAGCACAGACTTTGTCTGAGATCACCATTGTATGTTGTAATCGTGATTGAAGCATAATACAAATACTGTTATTCTGATCCATATTTTGTGTATGCATTGAGTGTTGAGTTGAGTTACAGGTTGCTGCCATTAATGGAGTTGTTGCAGGTTTGAAGCATTAATGGCTATGTTGCAGGTTTTCGACTGGTGAATTATTGTTGCAGGTTTGTTGTTGCGTATTGACGAACAGGTGTTGGAGCAGAAGCGGTTATGGCGGTTGAGCGTTCGCTGAGGCCTGACGTCTAGCCGGACGTCTGGTCACCACCAGACGGCTAGCCGTCAGCCCCTTCACCCGACGTCCAGCCATAACCTGACGTCTGGCTCCCAGACGTCTAGACCAGACGTCTGACATAGTCCCAGACGTCTGCACCTGTCTATCCAACGTCTGGACCCTTGATAGCCAGAGTTAGCCTATCAATTAGACCATTTGTTACCTTGCCTAACCCTGATACTAACTGTCATCACCTGTATCGGGAATGTACTCACCCCTGTCTACAATTTAGGCTTTTTCAATATTTTTCTTTTTATATTGATTATATGGGATTGAAATGGCCCCACCCATAGTACATCATGACTGTGTTATTGTGGTATTTTAACAAATCACGTAGTAGTATTACAACCAGCAATTATGCATATATCACTTGGAAAAATTTGAACCTAGGCATCCACATTGCGAGCCCATGCTTTTAATCACTTAAGCTGATGCCATTTGATTAGGCTTTTTCAATGTTAATTTAATATTTAAATGCATTTATCAATAACATGCAAAGTGACATATTTGTATAACATTTGACAAGCCTAATGTAAACCTCCCATGTGGTTCTTATGTTTTATTTCTAACGTACATAGCACTAAATACTTTAGTCAATAGGCCTTGAATTCACAATTGCAACATCAATTGAGAATTAGAAAACCATAAAACAAAGTATAAATATGAACCCAATCATGCAGTGCAAGATTTTATTTCAATGCAGTGCAGGTGGTACAATTCCTACCCTAATTAGAACATCTTCTGCATGGGCTGCTTCTTCAAAGGCTGCAGCTAAACTAATATGGTTGGCATTACAAATTATTAATGCTAAGTCAGATTGTATGTTTTTGATATAATATGGAAATGCCTGTTCTTCATTTGGCCTAAAATTTGGTGGAGTTAAATTCAAGGTCCTCAAAAACCTGGTATTGTAATCATGAATGTTTTCTTGAGAATGTGTACTCAAAAATATGGTATGGAAATCATGAAAGTTTTCTTATTCTTCCCTTCTTCGAACTTGTCTGGCCTCTCTGGACCTCTATTTTAGGCTTTTGGTTCCTTTCCCTTGTCCATCTTTTTATTGTTACTGGGTTGTGCATCTGCTTGGGGTTTGTCAGTAACGTTCTTACAAGCACTTTCATTCTGTTTTTCCTGTTGCACAGTTGTTACTAGCCCCTTATCTTTTAAGTGCAGTGGTGGTCTTCCGCTCCTAAATACTGTGGTGCCTTTGCTCGCCTCAATCTGCTTTTGTGCCAACACTTGCTCTTATAACGCCTTCCTTTTACCCTTTGGTTCCAATTCCTTGTTGGTTCATGCATACAGTATTATCTTCAAACACAAAATCCTCATGTGCTTCAATATTGTTGAAGTTAGCAAATTTTGCATTGTTAGGATTTGGCGAGGCAGGGACTACCTGTTGTGCTTGGACCTGTTATGTTGGTTGATTCAGGACAAGTTGCTGGTAGGTGGGTTGATTCATTGTTGGTGCAATTTGACCTAAGGTGGTGGCTTGTTGAGCTTGACATTGTTGATCATACCGACTCATTTGTGAATATGTGATGGCTACCACACAATCTGCAAGATCATGCCTCGCATTACATGGGAAACACCATAACGGTTTAACCTCTAAATCAAAATTTATCATATTGTTTTGAACTTGATTGGCACCTCGTCGAGGTACTTGGTCTTAAGTGACATAAGGGGTTTTTCAGGACTGCAAAATTTGCTGCTGTTGTCACCCACTATTCTTCATCCACTACCTCTTTTCAATATTATTCTGATTTATTAATGTCTTTACTATCTCCAATATCTCTTTCATGTTGAGCTTGGATTGATGCATAAAGGCTTTACTATCACTATTGGTTTGTGATGTAGCAGGTAGGGCTGGTAGTTGTGGCTGGAAGGCAATGGTTGACGATGAGTTTTGGCCTGGATGTGTTACAATGTATAGTAAAGAGGTTGAGTTGGCAGACAATTGGGCATTTGGAGTGGATGAGATAGAGGGCATAATGATTTGCAGATTTTGGGTGACATTGGCCCCATAGGCCATAGGCAAGGCAAGCGATAACTTTCCTACCCTAATTAAAAAATCTTCTGCACGGTTCACTTCTTCAAAGGCTGCAACTAAAGCGATATGGTTAGCATTACAAACCATTAACCCTAAGCCAGATTGTAAGACTTGTGATGTAATATGGTAATTCCTGTTCTTCAGTTGGCTTAATATTTGGCAGAATTAAATTCAAAGTAATAAAAAATCCAGTACCTGTTTGCCAAGTACAAAGTAATCAAAAATCTAGTACCTGTCTTCCAAGTCCCCACTAAGAACCTTACATGACAATTCATTATCTTTTAACTTATGCACACATACTGACAATGTTCCACCATTTAACAACATGTCAACATAATGACAAACACTTTGCGTATTAACTACTATTATGTGCAAAATGACAAAAACAACTATACAATCAAAATTGCTTGCATACTAATTTCAATATGCACCCATCTATGCTTGAGGTGGCGCATGAGATGGCCCCACATCAGAACTAGGTGCTACACTATGACCTCAAATCAGTAATATAATATGATCTTTGGCATAGTTTCTACCATTTTTGCTTGAGACACAGTGGCATAATCTTAGTCATATTTGTCTTACATAGTCTTTTCTATATCCTATGTTGACTAGTGAATGTCTTCTGACTGGTCCTCAATTTTTTTGAATACAACTAATCCTCAATTTGTCTCAAATCAATTTGTTTGATTTCTTTGCTTTACATGAACTTGAGACAACCACTATTGCACCACCCATTATTCATTCCTTTGTCAAGCATTAGTTCGGTCTTGTGGGTTCTTATATGAATCATGTTGTCAAGTCTTTCTATGATTTCTATTGGTTGTCATCTCGAACACATCACTATCTCAACCCTACAAATTAGTCATGTCTTATTGCCCTGGTTGTCATGAGTGTAGCCTTGTAGAGGTTTCTAGTCATGTGGAGTGTGTTTAAACTTCAACTTGTTTATAATATGTATTGAAAGTGTACTCTAAACAAAGCAAGCTAAAGATCACCAAGAGCACAAGCATAAGGTGATGTCAACAAACACCAAATAATAGTCTCCAAAAAAATCATCAAAGCTTGATATTGAGGATGGATGCATACTAGAGTATTTATACACTCCAAACCATGGAATCAAGGATTCATGACACCACAAGTTAGTGATCCATGGACAACCATATAGTAACACAGGTTAAAGTTGGTTACGAATCTGCCACTGGGAAAGGGTTTGGTCTATCTATGCGCCCTAGACCCGCCCAACAGATTGAAAGGCCGGAAGGAAGGGATGCCTTCCGTGCCAATCTCCAGAGAAGGCTGGCTCCTTTACTACACTACACTGGGTTTTAGATTAGGGAACTGGAAAGAGATTGGAAAAATGCTGAAAGAAATGTAAATAACTGAAAGAGATGGGAAATGTAGATTGTTCCAAGGGGAAGAACAGGCAGCACAATTACTAACTCCTACTTAAACCAACAACAATCAATATTATGAGTATAACAGAAACTAAAACTAAACCCACCCTGATATGTATCCTTCAACAATTCCAGACTTCGTTCTTAATCACACACTTAAATCCAGATTGCAGAATTTACTGTATGCAAATGAAGAAACAAAATTAACAGAAATAAGCATAGAAGGCATCATACACAGGAAAAGAGTCCAGAATTAGAACCAGGAGTCTTAATATTGAAGCAAGAAGTCCAAGTACAACAGCTCTTTAGCAAAATGTTCCCCCCCTATTACATTGCAATGAGTGGCCTTTTATAGAAGGGAATTCCCCTGATTACATTAATGCTCAACCCCCAAAACTGGCGGAGCAGTTGAGATTTGACCTTTGCCAGATGATAGAGGATCCATGAGATGCGGCTCACCCGTGTTTAGAGCGGCTCCGGACGACCTCTGCAGTTGGGACAACATGTCTCATTAATGTGGTTGGTGCAGCTTGCCCTTTGGAGCTTTTTCGGGACCTGACATGGCCGTCCTGATGGGATGGGCTGGAGACTCGAACTCGTGCGCCATGGATGCGCCTTAAATGCCCGCCTACCTCTCTTTCCTCGAGGTTCGCTTGACATTCTGCCAAGTCCAGAATGGACTCCGAGGATCGCTCGGACTGAGGGTCGCTTGCTAAGAGAGCGAGGTTGAGGCCTTCATACCTTGAAAGATTTTTGTATATTTGAGCTGAGGTTCGCCCAAAAATCGGGCGAAGCTGAGGTTTGCTCCTCCTTTGGAACGAACCTACGGTACTTCTGTGCTTTAGTTGTGCCTCGCTCTGGAACCGAGCGAAGTTGAGGTTCGCTCCCTTTTGGGGCGAACCTAAGGCTTTCCTTGCCTTAGTTGATTCTTCTTTGCACCACCCTTGGCTGCACCTTGTTCGAACTTCAAGCGAGTTTGAGGTTCGCAACTTCTGGAGCGAACTTGAGATGCTTCCATGCCTTAGTTAATTTTGGAGCCAACTAAACCTGAAACCTGTTGTTCACTGTGCCTGTTGTTCGAAGTTGGGGTTCACCACAGATTTGAATGAACTCGAGATAACTCTGACTTAGGCACTTTTCAGAGTGAGTTTACCCTGAAGCCGTGGTTCACTGTGTTTAGGGGCCGAACCTGGGGTTCGTTGGCCATTTGGGCGAACCTAAGACCCAACATACCTTGACGTCTTTCAAACCTGAATTCTACACTTCGCTCGAAGTCGAGGTTCGCTGCGCCTTCTGCCCGAAGCTGGGCTTCACTGTCAATTCGGGCGAACCCGAGGTTCGCTACTCCTATGGGGCGAACTAGAGGACTTCTATGCCTTAGTCAATTTTTGGGCTTTCATCGTGGTTTCTTCACTCAGGCTGTTCTTCGCTCCGAAACCATGCGAATCTGGGGTTCGGCCCTCCGTTTGAGCGAAGCTGATCTTGGAAGAAAGAGAGGAGAGAGAATTCAAGCATGAAAATAGTGCAGCAGTTTTTCAAAATTTTTACCCCTTAGTCAAAATGTGGCAAAATTGACAACATTCCTGGCGGCTCGCGGGGTATTGAGCTCGCCTCAATGCAAGGACCCCAGGCCTTTATCCTTTGGGCTCGGAGTCACCTTCTGCTTCTTCTTCTGATTCACTACTGCTGTCTACGGATTCCTCCTCCAGTTTCTCTCCTCCTTTTGTCTCCTCTTCACTATGCTCTTCACCTTCTCCCTCTTCTTCTGGGTCTCGGTTGGGCTCCGGAGGGGCGAGGCGGTCACGAATGCGCTCGTAGGTGGCCTTAACCTGAGTCCAGGCCTCCTCTTGGAATGGCTCGCGATCGTGAAGCTCTTTCACCAGGCGCTTGAAGCTCTCGATCTGGTGCATATCAGCCTGGTCAATCCTCTGGCTCAGATCGGCTAGGCAGGCGTTAATTTGACAGAACCTGGATATCAATTGGGTCACCTGCGTTTCCAGGATAGGGTCTGCCCAACCATCAATCTCAGAAGTATCTTCCTTGAAAGCGCTCCATGCTAGCTTCAGTTCATCTCTGGGCAGGCAATTTCCATCATCATCTGTAAAGCTGGGGAAACCGAGCCGCGTGAGGGTTTGGAAATGTGCCAGGCAGATGCTCTTCTCCTTCTCAAATGCATCTAGCAATCTCCTGGCCCTTCTGACCTTTTCTAACTTGTCGAAGAAAGCATGCAGAGTAGACCTTGCAATGGCCCACTCTCGGGCAGTCTGGGTCATTGGGGGAACTTGGAGGTCCTTGCGCTCGTAAGTTTCGACTTCAATGGCCAGATTGAGCCAGCGTTCTGCTTCGCGCTCGACCTCCTCTACAACAGGCTTGCCCTGAGCGGACGCTTGCTGGGCCTCCCAAATAAACATGAGGACGGACAAGGACCTTGAGGCTCTAGTTCGGAAATTCTTCAATAAACTGGTGCGAACCTCCTTCACTCGGTCCCTGGAGAAGACCTCTATCTGCGCTTCTCTCTTTTCGAGCTGTTGCTGCACTTCTTGGACCTGTGCCTCCAACCTGCTTATCTTGGCCTCCGCCTCTTCGCCTTCCTTGAGGTGGCGCTCGACAACATCCTTGTGCTCACTCACTTCCTGCTCCAAAGCCATCACTCGCTGCCGCAGCTGTTCGGATTCGTCCTTGGATTCTTCCAGCTGGGCCTGCATTTTTGCCAGGGTTTCTTGCATCTTCAGGTTCTCATTTTCTGCTGCGAAGCAACGCTCTTTTATGTGTTCGTGGTGCAGGTAGACTGTGCTCGCTTTGAGCTGGATGGCCCCCACCTCGTTCTCCACATCAACTGTTTTCAAGTCTTTGATTACACGCTGGTAAGTGTAGTCCGCGGGCGTCATATCCTCCAAGGGTTTCTGGACCTTCGGGATCTTCTTCACCTTATGCAGCTCCATCCTCTGAGGATCGAACATGGCGCGCTTTTCAACTCCAGCAGGCTCTCGCGCCTTTCTCTTTTTGATGTCCTTGATCCATCTGAACGAGCTCTGCCGTGCCTGGACTAGGCTCTCCGCTACGGGGCGTTCCTCTATCATTTCCAGCTCCTGCTCCAAGAGTTCCATTCCACCGAACATGGGCGTGAGCAGAGGCAGATCCTGCTGAGGCAGGGATTCCGCGGACAGGTCAGGGATGGTGGAGATTGGGACCTCGGTAACTATTGGGGGCGTTGTGGTCTGGATGGCAGCGGGAGGACTATCAGGGTTCAGAGGCGGGTTCTCGACTAGGGCTTCTGCTGAAGATGAGAGGTTGGGTGGAGGTGATGAGCCTTGACTAGCAGCGCCTGGTTTGAGTGATGCAGGTATTTGGAACGCATTAGGACCCGAGGCGTAGGAGCCAAACGCTTGGTGGACAATCCTGGGAGAAGTGGGAGGTTGGATTTCTTCAATCAAAGGATGGGATACCACAAGGGGGAGGGTAGACGCAGGCTCACCGGCTAAGGGCAATGCAGATGCTAAGGTTTCAACAGCAGACAGTACTGCAGGCGGCGGTTCAGAAGAGGGGAGAGAGAAAAGAGAGCGCGTACCTGCGTGCTCTATGATGAGAGCCGACGTGGTAAAAAGTTGCGTTATGGGGCTCTGGGCCGCCCACTCTTCTTCCTCCGGCGGAGTGTCTTCTTCCAAATTGACGATTTCTTTCAGAAGAACTTTTGGTGCAACCTCCTTTTGCGGCGAAACTCCCTTTTGCTGTGTCGCCTCCTTTGCGGTACCACCTCCTTCTGCGGCACAATGGCAGGGGTAGATGCGCTTGGGCCTGGGCTGGCAGACTTCTCCGAGGGGGTCTTGGCAGATTTTATCACGATCCGAGGCTTTTTCTTCTTAGGAGGTGTTGCTTGTGCTGCTTCAGCTGGCCTCTTTAATGGTTTATCCTGCTCCTTGGTTGACTGCTGCTTTTTTGCTCAACCGTTTGGCCCTCTTTCACCTGCGCTGCCGGATCCCACACTCTGCTCGAGTGGCTGCTTGTGCTGCTTTGGTGGGCTTTGTACCCTTCCTGGGCTTTGGGCGCCTCGAGGCACGAGGTCTCCGAATAGGACTGGCCGCCACGTGTCACGATTGTCGTCGTAGAGCGAGGAGAACTGGTTGTCACCCACGAGGGTTTTCTCTGATGTTTCCTTTTTGGTATGGGCCCTCATGATCCACCAGTCCGAAATCTTTTCTGGGGTCCAACCCAAATCTTTCAATTTGCCTTCCATCTTTCTGAAGACCTTGGAGTTAGGATCGTGAGCTGGGTTCTGTGCCGGGTCGTACTCCGCCTCTATGTGATAAAAATCATGCCATGGCGGGAAGGATCGCATTCTTTCTATGTGCCATTCGAGGTCGCGCCCCGACGGATTGTTGCGCTCCTCCATGATTTCCGGGCGGGGGCAGACGTGGAAGCTTTTCATCCCAAGGAAATTTCTGAATACGCCCAGGGGGTCGTATTTCCACCGCTGGGGGAGTTCAATCAGGCCAAAGTCTTGGAGCGTTGCTGCGAGGAACTCATTCTGCCCGGTGGCGTTGACTTCGATGTCGCCCCATTTGAACGGGAAATCATAGATATGCCCCCACTTCCTTCCCTGGCCGTAGGCCTGATCTGTGTAATCAGTCTGCCGCGCGATCTCCAGGGCGAACAGATACTCCGTAGTGTAGTAGGGCAGCAGAAAGGGTTTACCAGTAAACCCAAAGACTCGGATGACGAAGCCCTGTGTGAGCTGAAAAGTGTCACCCAGGTTGCGCCGCACCATATCATCTCTCATTTCGCAGGGGACGCGCGGGCAAGAGCCATGGATGAGCTCCAAGGCAGGGCCGAGGAACGCTTGATTGAAAACGTAGTAGGACTCCTTTGACAACACCTGAGTCCACTGATACACAGGCAGTGCCCTGCCCTTCTCGTCGGTGCGACTGGTGGGAATAAACTTGAATTTACTGTGCATATGATAGAAGAAGAGCCAGGCCAGGAACGAGCAAGGTCTGAAAGACTGGGATTTTCCTTGTCTCAGGTCCAACAGCCGGGAATGCAAGTTGCGCGCTACCCAGTCCGCCCAGTCAAAGAATACTGGCTTCGTCTTCGGCCCCATGGCGCTGGGAGCGTAGAATTCCCCATGCGATATGCATTCCGCAAGGGCGACCTGGTAGGGGTATACCACCGCATCAGTGGAGAGCCCGAACACCCATGCTAGCATTGAGTACATATCAAGGCTTTTGAAATGCCTCAGAGACATGGGCATTGTTGGCCACCGGTTGGCTGGTAGTGGGTCCCTCAGCTGGGACTCCATGAAACGCCGCATCTGCGGGGTGGGTTCTGATATCTGGCAGTCTGCTCATCAGTGTTGATAGCTCTGATGGTGTAATCCGTGTTCGGCAGCTGCTCGGGAGCAAAGGCGACTTGGACGGTGTCAGAAAAGAGTGAGAACAGAACCTTCCCTTCTCTATCCCGAACTTGTCTGGTTAGCGGATTATAATATTTGGTGATAGCAGACACCAGCTCTGGGCAATTGTGCACAGGGGGGCACAAGAACCAGTACAGATTGGAATAATACGCTGCAGTCCTTGGGCTCGCGGGAGAAACCTTCTCCCGCCTCTCATCGATGGTTTGCCGCAGTTGCTCAATGCTTTGGGAGAAGACACCATCCCTGAATTTTGCCAAATTGTCGATGGGTGGGGGAATTATTACCTTTTCTGATCCTGATTCCCCCTTCGGCCCTTCTGCGCCCTCCGGATTTTGCTTCTGCTCTTTCTGTTTATCCTTCTTCTCTTTCTTTTTCTTCTCTCCCTCTGGCTTTTCCGAAGCTCCGCCCTTGGGCGCCTTACCCCTCTCCTCAACATTCTTTCTGCCCATGATGGATCGCAAAGACACACAGGTGCGCTGGTGATTACTGGTGAATTACTCTGTTTATGGTTTCTAGCGTAGCGCAGGGTAAATTCTGAGGAGTCAAATGGTTGGGCGAACTGGAGCGTCGCTCCTTTTATGGCCCTGGGTGCGAACCACTCCATTAATGGCGCACGCCTGGAGTAAATGCTTGAAAATGGGAGTTGGTAGAAGCAGTCGTTCTCCATTGGTGGTCGTGCATTCTTCCTAAGGTTGGGAGCTTCCATGGTGCACGAAATCTTTCTTGAAAGCGCGAACCCCTCGATCTCCGATCCCGAGGCTCTGTCCTCTTCTCCTAACGAACTGCTTTGGAATGCGTGCAGCCAACCTCATTAACAATGTGCGCCTTGGGAGTGTAAATCAGGCCGCCGCGTTTTTGTGCACCCCAATGCTCGCCGCGTCAAGTTGTTATATGGGGAGGAGGTTCGCTCAAAATTAGAGCGAACCCCAGCTTCGGGGATGAAGACGCCCGAACTTGGGCCTTTGCACTTGTATTTTCAGTAGCTCAAAAAACCTGCACTTTGCCCAAAGGCTTGAGCAAATCCCAGTGTCGCTCAAATATTGCCTGAACCTCGGTTGGCTTTAAACTTGTGTTTTGCCCTGACTTCGGGCGAACCTTAGGTTCGCTCCAAATGCTACCCGAAACTCGTTCGCCCTAAGAACCGGGCAAACCCCGGCTCTCGCCCCTTAGAGGAGCGAAGTGCCTCCGTATGGTGGGGCCTTAGTGAATTTAGCTCTTTCCGCCCTCTCGCTCGGAAAGTTGCCTGAACCTCGGCTTCGCTCTAAAACCGGGCGAACCACAGCTTTTAGGTGGTGCCTTAGGGAATTTTGACTTCTGTTTATTTCTCGCCGTCGCGCTTCGCCTTTCTCTTTCTCGCTTCAACCCCGTCCGAACCTCTTCTCGCCAGGGCGAAACCTTCTTCACTTTCTCGAACACTCGCCCACTTCGAAAATCCCGCCTCGCTTTGAATGTCAAATTTTAAACTTATTCCCCCAACTCTCCCCCAACAAGAGGTGCCTTAGCGCCTCCACAATTCTCGCTTAAAGGAAACTCCTTTTACTTGAGAATTGGTAGAACTTGACCTTGCTTGAAAATTGTTGGGGACCTCCTTCTCGCCCTTTCGACGAGCGAAGCTCGTCTTCGGGACGAAACCTCGGCGAACCTTGGCTTCGGCCTCTGATTGAGGACTTCTTTCTGCTGTAAAACCTAGATCTGCTCTGCCTAAATTTTGGAGGCACAAAAGTGCTCGACTATGGAGCGCAAGCACTTGCTTTAAAGCAGGAAAACATATTTACATTCGGAAAACATAAATCAAAACAGCGAAAATAAAACTATGTACACAGGAAACTTTCCTGATGCTTCTCACTGATGATAGACCTTCAGGTGAAGGCCATTGACAGGTATGGGCAAAGTACGGCCCTCCATGTCCTGCAAGATGAAAGAGTTCACCTGGTTAACTCGGGAAATCTGAAAGGGGCCTTCCCAGAAGGCATCAAATTTGTCATGATTCCCCGGTTTCGCTTTCCACGCATTCCATTTCAGCACTAGGTCCCCAACCTGGAAGACACGGGCCGTGGTTCTTTTTTCAAACCAGTTCTTAGTGCTCTCTGTATGCTTCATGAAAGCTTCATAAGCTTTCTCCCTGTCTTCTTCCAGTTGCAGCAACTGGGCCAGTCGGGCGTCCATGGGATCAAGGTCTTCCCTCTCATCATCCAACATCCAGAGTGTTGGCATTTCAACATGCGTAGGCAGGACTGCCTCTTTCCCGTACACCAATGAATACGGGGACGTCTTGATGGACTTTTTTATGGAGGTACGGTCTGCCCACAGTGCCTGGTCGAGGAGCAAATGCCAAGTCCGCTTGTTACTCTCCAGGGTCCTCTTCAGGATCTTCAGCAAGTTCTTGTTAGTGGACTCTGCCAGGCCATTCCCCTGCGGGTAGTAGTTGGAAGAGGCTTTCAAGTAGATCCCATACTTGCTGGCGAACTCGCTGAGTCTGGCACCTATGAACCCTGGGCCATTATCAGTCACGATCGCGTCTGGAACCCCAAATCGGGTAATCAATTTCTCCAAGAAGGCAATGACTACCTCCTGATCAGCATGCTTTGTCGGGACTGCCTCGACCCACCGGGTGAAGTAATCTGTGGCCGTCAGTATGTATTTGTGCCCTGCCGAAGAATTTGGCGATATCACCCCGATAAAGTCCAAGCCCCATTGCTGGAACGACGCTTCGACTTGGATCGGGTGCAGGGGCAGTGGAGCATTTTTGTTTCGGCCAGCATACCTTTGGCACCTGTCACACTTTCGGCTAACTGAGAATGCATCGGCAAAAATTGTGGGCCAATAATAGCCCGCTCTGATTATTTTTAAGGCCGTCGGCCTTCCAGCCAAGTGGCCCCCCGATATTCCGGAATGGAATTCATCGAGGATTTTCTCTTTTTCGGTCCCCCTAACACATCTTAGGAGAACCTCATCTATGTTCCTGAAAAATAGCCCCTCTGGGCGCAACACATACCTGCGGGCCTGGAGCCTGAACCTCCTTCTCTGCGAGGCGTTGAGACGGTCTGGGCATCTCCCGGTGTTGAAGTACCATACTAGGTCATCTGTCCAGTCATCGCCGTCTGCAGATTGGTTGGCGAAGTTGCCCTCTGACACTGGGTCTTCCCATTGACAGGTCGCTACTTCCGCAGCGGCGCTCTTCGCGAGTTCCTGGCATAGCGCCCGACCGCGGATCAACTTGGTGGGTCGGACCTCAATGTCGAACTCCTGGATCTTAGTGACCCAGCCAACCCTCTTGTTGCCCATCTCCCCTTGAATGATAAAATTTCTTACGTCTGGATGAACAACATATACTGTCGTCCTGCTCTGGGAGACGAAGTGTCGAAATTTTTTAGGGACCTCATCACCGCGTGTACTTGCCTTTCAATAAAGTTATACCTCTCTTCATGCGGTTGGATCACCTGGCTCAAGAATGCGATAGGGCGCTCCTCGCCATCTTCTCCCTTCTGTGTTAGGACTGCGGCATAGCTCTCAGGCTCCCCGACTGCATAAAGGATGAAGTCTTTTGAGTAGTCGGGGTTGACCAACACAGGGGCTTGGGCAATCCGAGCCTTGATTTCTTCAAACGCCTTCTTCCTTTCCTCTGTCCAAGTGAACTCGGCGTCTTTTTTCAACAGTTCGGTCATCGGCTTGACGACCTGGGCGAAATCAGGCACGAACTTCCTCACGAAGTTGATTTGGCCGAAGAAAGACTGCAGGCCCTTCTTGTTCGCCGGGAGTGGGAGTTTGAGGAGGGCCTCCGCTCTGTCAGGGTCTACGGCAAGCCCCTTTTCTGAGATAACATGGCCCAACAATTTCCCTTCCTTTACCGCGAAGACAGACTTCTTCGGGTTTATGGATATGCCGAACTCCCGACACCTCTCGAATACTTGCCGCAGGTGTGAGGCATGTTCTTCTCTCTTGTGTGAAAACACAGTCATATCATCCAAATAGATGACAATAATTTTGTTCAATAATTCACCGAACGCCAGATCCATGGCTCTCTGGAAGGTGGCCCCCGCATTTGAGAGGCCAAAGGGCATACGCTGATAGGCGAACGTCCCCCATTTGGTGGTGAACGCCGTCTTATGCTGATCTTCATCTCTTACCCAAATCTGGTTATACCCAGAGAAACCGTCCAAGAGGGAGAAGCGTTGTGCTCCTGCCACTACATGGAGGATCTGGTCAATCTGCGGGAGCGGGTAGTGATCCTTCAACGAGGCCTGGTTCAGATTTCGGAAATCAACGCACAAGCGAATGTCTCCTTATTCTTCTTTCTAACCGGAACCAAATTGGCAACCCAGGAAGAGTGCTTTATCGGGTAAATGATTTTTGCTTCAAGCATCTTGAGGAGCTCCGCCCTCATCAACACTTCGATCTTGGGATTAACCGGCCTCTGTTTCTGTCTGCAGGGTCTGACCCCCTCTTGCAATTCGATGGTATGTTGTATGACCTCCCGGTCGTACCCCTTCAGGTCCTGATAGGACCATGCAACAATATCTGGATATTCTCGGCACAGGGCCCGAATCTGCTCCAGCTCTTCAGGGGTACAGTCTGCCCCAACTTTGATGACCTTTCCGGGCTCTAACTCGAGCTCCCTATATTGCTTTTCATCAACCTTGATTCTGTGGGCGATTGCTCGATCATTCTGGTCGAACAGACTCTCCAAAGTGATTAGTCCTTTTGGGACATGGTTATTTTTCAATTGTATCAACCCCTCATACTCCTCGTCATCAGGGTTTCTACCTTCGATTGTACTTGCTTCATGAATTAAAAAATTGACGATTTGCTCGTCACTGTCGAACACCTGCCAGTGGGTGTCCCTATCAGGCACAGAAGGCCTGTAAATAGTTCTTACCGCCTTAGGCTTCTGCATCATGTCATCAACCGGGGAGTATCTGGCTCCGATAGACGCTAAGACATCTGCGTGCTTGTTCTTTTCCCGCGAGATAGCTTGGACATTTAGTGACTCGAAGGACTCCAACAGGTCCCAAACCCTATTGCGGTACGCCTTGAGGTAGTGTTGCTTGGAGACGCACTTGTTGGTGATCTGTTTGCAGACTAACTCAGAATCTCCAAAAATCTGCAGTTGCTTGATCCCCAGCTTCTCGGCCTTCTTCAACCCTAAGCACAGGGCTTCATACTCCGCCGCGTTGTTGGTGCAACTCCAGGCGAGCCTATAGCAGTAATCTTTTTGTTCTCCAGAGGGTGAAACCAAAAGAACTCCTGCCCCGGCATCGTTTTTGCATCGGGCACCATCAAAGAAAAGCTTCCATAGCTCATTCCGGGGCAGAGTCCTTGCTCTCCTGCACTGTCTCCTTTGCTTTCTCAGGCTTGGTGATAGAATAACATCCTATCTCCGACTCAATCATAGCATTAAAGTCAGTCAGGGAGAACTCATCCTCCATTCGAAGCTCCTCTAGGGATTCTTCTATCAGATCCACCTCCTCTAATTCTTCTGTCATTAGGTGAACTGATTCATCTTGCTGCCCCTCTTCGGCCATTTTCTCGATAAGGAAGGTGGAGGGTTTCTCATTGTAGATCTTCACTTTCCTTCCCTTGAATGGGACCTCCATGTGCGAGTAGTCCAGAGAGAGATAACCTCCCAGCTTAGCAGTGAACTCCCTTGAGAGGCACATGCTAAAGTACGGCTCCAGGTCAACAACTACAACCTCTTGGATTACAACAATCTGAGGCACCTTGTGCAGCTGGATGGGGATATCTTTAATGACGCCTACTGTCTTCACAGGAGTGCCATCGAGTTGAAGAACACCTGGACTGCTCCGCGTATATTCCATGCCCATCTCCTCGCAAACTGCCCTTGGCATGACGGTGGTCGCTGCACCGGAATCAATCATGCAATTGTGCACGACCCACCCTTCCATCCGAAGAGACAGATAGAACGGTGGTGGCCTGTTCTTCCCTGTGGCCGAGGTGGTCAGAGTCTGAGCTAGCACAGGCTGCGTTGGCTTTCCTCCCTTGGTAGATTTCAGCGATTCCTGTAACAAGTCAACCTGCCCAGGAAGTTGCAGAGCATCATAGAGACTTATCTTGGCAGGAGTTTTCTTCAGCTCCTCAACTATGTTGTAAGCCGATGCAGTGGATACTTTTGGTTCTTTTGCGGCTTCTTACTTAGTGCGGTACTGCTGTGTGGCTTCAACCCTCTGTCGCTTTGTCAGTGATGGGTACTTGAGCTTCTCCCTAGCTTGCTCCCTGGTTTCACCTTGAGGTTGCAACACTGGGGCTTTCATCGGCAGGGGTTTTTCTTTCGCCGACGGGGGCAAAGGAACTTTATCTGGAGCTTTTGCTGGAGGTTGCTCCTTCTCGCGGCGGGTGTACACCTTCAGAGGCTCCATCTGGGCTGCGTCCACCTCGATTGGTTTCTTCCCATTTCTGGTAAGAATCGAAACTTGTTCTTCTTCGGGGATCATGAGGTTACGGTCCGCCTCTCTAATCATGTTAACTTGCTCGCTGGGGACGCTGCCTGCCAACGTTTGAACGTAGTTCTGGTGCACCATGCAAGTGTCCTCCCCATGCGGGTCATTGCAAGTGGAGCACCAGTGCACATAGTCTGAGGTGCTCGGCTCTTCACCGTTTAGAATGGCAGCATTCCTCCCGGGAGGCCTACCAGCCTGAGCTGCTTGGTCTCTTGTAATCGCCGGAGGGGGATATCTCCTTGGCAGGAATTCTTGTTGAGCCTGCTTCTTTTTCATAACAGCCATATCATTGGACAGCGTCCTCACGGTAGAGTTAAGAGACTGCAGCTCTTGTAAAAGCTTTGCTTGCGGGTCAACACTCGGAGGAGCCGGTAACGGTAATGGCGCCATAGGTGGAGGCAAGGCCGGATATTGTGGGGGCGGAGGAAGCTGTGGAACTGTGGGAGCGGGAAGTTGTGGAAAGCTGGGCGCTTGACTCGGATTCCACGAGGGAATCGGGTACATGGAAGGTGCAGGAGGGAACTGAAGGGACGTATTGGGGTACTGGTACTGAGGCAAATCCGGGAAGATTGGCATTGTCGGCTTTGGCGGGAGTTTGCCAATGGCGATCAAGTCGGCCTCTGCCTTCTGGTATACAAAAAAGTGTTGACACCAGAATACCGGATATTCATACTGAGGTCTGAGTTGAACGCCCTGAGGAAATAGAATGTTGCTTGCTCAGAGGTTGGCCGAAGGCCATCAGGGACTCTCTGCCAGGTCCGAGCAAATCTGACATTGAAATCAGGGACCTCCTCCTGCGGATGCCTCTGGATGGTCGTGAACTGGTGGAGCAAGGAGTAAGGGTCCGCCGATTCGTTGAACCCTTTTATCAACCTTTCTGCCAGTTGATCCTGTTGGTTATGAATTTGCCACTAGGAAAGGTTTAGGTATTTGCGCCCTAGATTCACCCAACAGATTGAAAGGCCGGAAGGAAGTGATGCCTTCCGTGCCAATCTTCGGAGAAGGCCAACTTCCTATAATTTTTAGTTTAGTTTAGGGTGCTAAAAGGGATTTAATAGTGCAGAAAGAGATGTAAATGTGATGTACTTCGGGTGAAGGAGATAAGCAGCACAGTTACTAACCAGACGCTTTTACCAACAACAATCAAAACAATGTATACCTAGAAACATTAGCACTTTCCTACCCTATGTATCCTTTCTATCTTATTCCAAATACACTTAATTGCCAATACTGAGATCCAGATATGCAGAATGACAGCAATCAAAAAAATAAGCGACATGAAGCAGAAATATTAAAGAAAGGTAGCATACAAGATAGACGCAACTAATGAGCCAAGCATACTTTTGTATTAAGAGCAGATGTACAACTTAGAGAAGTTTCTTAGCAAGATATCCCCTTTTTTCCCCCCTTTTACAATGAGACGCACTTGCTATTTATAGCATTTTCCCCTCCCAATTACAATGAGAGGCGCAGATCCCCAAACCTGCCAAAAGCTGCAAAAGCTACAAAAAAGGGAGAGATTTGATCTTGGTAGGCCATCCCTGTACTTGCAGTATTCTCTCACTTGATCTTGTACAAATTTTGACAGTCTTGGTTGTTGAAAAGGGGGGGGCTATCGTCTAGCTTTGGTAGCTGGGGTACAATTATCTTTCAATGCTCAGCTACTCTTTCTCGGAGTCTAATCAGTGCAAACTCCAAAATATGACATGGAGAAGAGGGGAAAGACACCCCAAACTCTCTCTTTGATAGCAACCGAAAGTCGCTGAAAAGGCAAGATGTGCCCCGAATCGCTAAAGAGTGAAGGTGATCTTGGGAATGACGATTCAAGGCAACCTTTGGCCAGAGCTCGAAAGCGCTCACCAAATGAGCGATTTCAGGATCTTCTACTTTGTGCTGGCGACTTCGAGCTCAGAGAAACCTCTTGCTAGATATCGCTAGGAAAGCTGAATGATTTCGGGTTTGGGGAAGAGCGACAGCGATTTTGTGCTCAAAGCCTTAGCAACCTCATAGGCTTAAAAGCACTAGAAACTCCTGCGCTCTGGTGCCCCTTTTCGCTCGAAACGTGCCATAGCGACGGGCGGATAGTGCACGAGGTAGCAACTTCGGGTTCAAAAGACTTAGGCAAATCTGCCACCTTGAAACACGACCCTTAGTCACTCAAAAACTAATATTTACCCGAAATTGCGCAACAAAAACAACGTTATTGGGAGACGGGGAAACACTTAGTAAAATTTTACAATTTTTGTGTTGATGATGGCACTAGACCTGATGAAAACTGGGGACCGAAAATAGAACACCTTGCAGAAGCACCAAGGAAAATCACCATAACATACGAGGAAGGAACGGAGAAGAAGGAGAGTGGCAACAACCTGATAAAATTTACACCCCTGTCAAAAATGTGGCAACATTCTGGCGGCTCGCGGGGTATCGAGCTCGCCTCGATGTAAGAATTCATGCCTTTATCCTTTGGGCCTAGAGTCACCCCCGGACTCTGTTTCCTTTTCCTGTAGGCCCTGGTCCTGCTGCTCTGTATCCTATCGCTCTTCCTTCGAAGGACTTTCCTCCTCGGGTTGATTCTCGTTATTTTCTCCTTGAGACCCTTCTGTTGATGGCTCTTCTCCTTCCTCTGGATCTTCGTCTGGGGTGAACTCCTCGGAGGCAAGGCGAGCCTTAATGAGCTCATATGTCTCTTGCACCTGAGCCAATGCATTTTTAGATAAGGGCTCCATATTACGAATGTCGCTGGTTAGGTACTTGAAGGTCTCCAACTGAACTATGCCCATCTACTCAACCCTCTGGCCCAAATCTAGTAAACAAGAATGAATGGTACAAAACTTTGAGGTGAGCTCCATCACTTGCTCTTGCTGGATAGGATCCTCACATGCATCGATCTCAGAAGTGTCATCAACGAAGGTATCCCACAACTGGCGCAGAGCTTCTCTTGGCAAGCACTTGCCTTCGCTATCGGTGAAGTTTGGGAATCCATGTGCTAAGAGAGTCAGGAAAGGGGACGAGCATATATCCTTTTCTTGGTTCAACAGGTCCAGCAATGCCCTAGCTTTCTGAATCTTCTTAAATCTTTCAAAGAATGTGTGCAAGGTGGCCCTTACGACTGCCCAATCAAAGGCAACGAAATTTGTAGTAGGTACTTGGAGGTTCTAGTGCTCAAGGTTACCTGCCTTGACTGCCAGATCGAGCCAGCGATTTGCTTCACGCTCTACCTCCTCCAACACAGGCTTACCCTGTGTGGATGCTTCTTGAATCTGGGTGAGAAATACAAACACCCTAAAGGCTTTAGAAGCCCGCGGCCTAAAATTTTTTAACAACCTGGCCCGGATCTGTTTTACACTATCCCTGGAGAACGTCTCCACGGTCTTTTCTTGTAGCTCCTACTTTGTCTGCTGAAGTTGATCTTGAAGCTCTTCGATTTGATGCTCGACAAATTATTTCTGATCCGATGCCTCCTTCTGAAGGCTTGCCAGCTGCTCTCTTAGTTGTAGGTGCTCCTTTTCAGAATTCTCAAACTGATCCTGCACCTTGGCAATGACTTCTTCTAACTTCATCTTCTCGTTCTCTATCTCATAATAACGTTCTTGCAACTGGAAATATTTTAGGCGTAATGTATCAGTCCCATCATGGACAGCTAGTGCCTCATTCTCGAAATTGACCTCATCCAGATTTTTGGTCGTGCTTTTATACTCATAGTCTCCAGGAAGCATGTCCTTTATGGGCTTCTTCACTCTTGGAATCTTCTTCTCCTTATATAGGAGCATGCTCTCTGAGTCGAACCTGATGCGCTTCTCGACTGTGGCGATATATTCGCATCTTCGCTTAATTGCATTCTGCATCCATTTTCCTGAGGAGCGCTTCGGCCGAGATGTGGCGGGCTGATTAGGTCGCGATATGAGGGATTTTCTCTCCATTATCTGGATCAGACTTGTGTCTCCAAAAAGAGACCTAGCTAGGGGCAGACCTTGCTGTGACACCTCCCCTTTCATGAACAGGCATGGAGAACCAGCGGAAGGGCACTCCTTTTATTTGTTGGGTGACTCGGTCTGGGCGAGAGCAACAGATGAGTCCTCGGGATGTTTGGATGAAATGTGGGGGAGGGAGGCAAGGTCGAAACAGTGGTGTCCAACTGAGTCTTGGTCAGGGCTTGAAAGGTATCAGGCCTTGCAGAGGATAGGCCACAATGGGACTGCTCAGGTATGACAGGTGGAACCTCCTTTTGATCGACGTGGGGCTCAGTGAGAGAAGGAGCAATGAGTGCACTGGGAGCTAATGGAATATTGGCAGGGATGGATGAGGCAGAAGGGGTTAAGGATGCCACGAAAATTGATTCGACAGCATGTGAGGGGGCATAAAACGTACCTACGAGCTCCGCCTGAGCCAGTGAGTCGAAGACGTGGTCTATCCACTGGTCGCCCGCAAATGTAGATATATCGTCCTTCTCTATAGCAGTCTCTAAGACCTTGCTCTTCTTGGGCGGCGGAGTGGTATCCGAATGTGGTTCTACCTCCTTCTCAGGCACAGCCCCTTGCTCTTTAGGCCTTTCTGACCTCTTCCTCTTAAAAGGTGAGAGTTCTTCCTCTTGGGTGATAGGTGTCAAACTAATAGAACTTTTTGGGGCCTTAGGGGGCTTCAAGGTCACCTTGACAACATTTTTCTTTCGAAGCACAGGGGACACTTTTGTCGAGGAAGTCTGCTTTGCTTGGGTCACATGCGTGGGTACTTCTCCTTTAGATGATGTGGCCTTAGCATGTTTCTTCTCGATCGGTTGTTGCATTCTGGGCTCCTCAATCCTCTCTTCCCGTGACTACTGGTTGGAGCCATCACCACTCATTTGCAATTGCTTAGGTACGACCTGCCCCTTTTGTAGGCAAAGGCCTAGGGGCATGATGTGATGAAACACCACTGGCCACCACGTGGCATGATGTTTTTCGTAGAGGTCGAAAAAGGTGTCGTCGTTTATGTCCTTCAAGGATTTGTCTTTTTTAGTCTTGACACGCATTTTCCACCACTCTTCTATTTTGTCCAGTCTCCAACCCCTCCTCTGCAGTCTTGCCTCTAATCTCTTGTATACATCTGTATTCGGCCTGTGTCCTATATTTTTGCCAGGGTAAAACTCGACCTCTATGCAGTAGAAGTCATGCCAAGGTGGGAAAGACTGCATGTCCTCAATATACCACTCCAGATCTTCGTCTTGGTTGTTGCATTCTTCCAGAATCCCTAATTGAGGACAAACGTGAAACTCTTGGTGAGAGGTAAAGTCTTTTATGATATCCAAGGGTTCGTATTTCCACTTTTGCGATAGTTCCACCAAGCCGAAACTTGAGAGCATGGCATGCAAGTATTGATGCTGTTCATTGGTGTCAACTTCGATCCCAGCCCAGGTGATGGGGTATTCAAACAAGTGGCATTTTCTCCTTCCCTGACCATATTTTGCGTCTGTATAATCCATCTACCGAGACACCTCTAGGCCAAACTGATATTCTGATGCATAATAGGGCAGCAAGAAAGGTTTTCCTGTGAAGCCGAAAACCCTTATCACAAGTCCCTGCGTAAGGCGAAAAGTGTCACCGTAATTCTAATTACTGAATTGGTCCCTCAATGCTTACGGGATGCGCGGGCATGAACCGTGAAGGAGAGCGAGAGATGGACCCAAGAATGATATATTGAATTGGTAGTACAATTCCTCTTTCCATAGAACTTTGGTCCACTCATATACCGGTAGTCGTGCGCCTTTGTCATCTTCGCGCCGTACAGGGAGCGACCGCAGGCGGTTGTGCATATGAAATAAAAATGACCAGGCCAAGGTCGAGCAGTACTTGAAACCATCTCGCGCACCAATCTTATATTCTCCCAGCTGCTGGTGCATTTCCCGGCTGACGCAATCTGCCCAATTGAAGAAAATCGGCTTGGTCTTATCTGTCATCTCATTTGGGTCATAGAACTCTCCTCTCAGAATACACTCGGTGAGGGAAATCTGGTATGGGAGGACTGTTGCGTCCGAGCCAAGATGTAAGACCCAAGCTAGCATAGTGTATATGCTAGTGTTCTTGAATTCACTCAGAGGCCTTCCCTATTTTGACCATTGCCACGGCGGAATAGGCTCATGAAGTTGAGAGCTCATAAAATCCTGCATCCTCTGGTTATCTGAATACCTATCCGTCTGTTCTCCCAAGTTGACGCCTTTAACAATATAGTCTTCCTTATTCAACTGTATGCCCGGTGCGAAGGCCGCTTCAACGGTATCAGAGTAGAGTGAAAAAAAGACATTGACCTGGTGGTCGCATACTTACCTTGTGTTTGACCTGTAGGATTTGGTAAATCACCGCTATTAGCTCAGGGCAGTGATGTACCTCAGGGCATAAGAACCAGTAGAGATTAGACGAGTACGCTGCAGCATAAGGATTCGAAGAGGAAAATTTGTTCCGCCATTTGTCAATTGTCTGCCTTATCTGGCTGGTACTCTAGGAGTAAATCCCATCTCTGAGCTTGACCCAACTATCAGAGGGCGGAGGAGGAATCGGCTTTGGCTTTGCGACTCGCGACTTTTTTTCTTCTCCCACCTCGGCCAACTTAGCTTTCCATTTATCTTTCTACTCTTTCTTCTGCCCACTCGCAGGCATACCTGACGCCGCTAGCGCTTCTACTGCAACTTTCTATTGTCCTTCTTTCTTTCCCATGGTGCGAGTATAATCCAGTCCAAAGTGCACTGCAATTCGACTGACCAAGTACCCTCGCAAGAGCGCTATTTTATATGGAGAGTTCGAGGTAGAAGCTTCAATAGGTGGCACAGCCAAGTACTTTAAATTCAATGTGAGGAGCGCGAGGTTGGTAGGAGTTGATATCAAGTTGGGGTGGCCATGCACACGATCTCTCTTGGCAGTGTAAACATTTAAACCTATGTCGCCTTGGAATGTACACCTTTTAATGAGTACTTATGGAACATGTGCAAATTGTTCCCCTTTTGGCACGCTTCTCTATGCCGCTAGCTCGAGAAACGGGGCCCACTTTGTAATTTCATGCTCTCCTCCATATCGCTCAAATTTTGAGCAATTTCGGGTTTGGGCCCTTATAGCGAGCGAAGGCGAGACCTTTTCCACTCAAAAGAAATGTTTGACCTTTTCCCTTACCCGTTGTCACTACTTTGACGTGTGCGCTTTGGGGGAAGTGGTGCTTGGCGAGCGAAAGTGAGCAACCCACACTTGGGGAAATTCTAGCCCCTTTCATATTCCTGGCGACGCCTGTCTTGAACTCCCGCTGTCGCTAAGAAGTAGAAGCGACCTCGGGCCTATTCGAAAACTTGGGCGCTTTCGAGACCGTTAGGCCCAAAAGCGCTCGGGCGTTTTTTCTTGATATCGCTCGAAACTTTCGAGCGCGCCCGAGATCGCTAAAAAGTTGAGCGACCTCGAGCTTCTTTTTTAAAAGCGAGCGCGGAAGGGATTTTGCATATGACTTCTTCCAATTCACCCACTCCCGCTGTCGCCAAAACTTTGGAGCGCTCTTGAGGATTTACACACCTAGCGAGCGAAAATGAGACCGCCCACACTTAGCAGATTTTCGGGCCTCTTTTACTCGTTCCCCTCTGTGCTCCGAATCGCTCAAATATCGAAAGCGCTTATGGGATTGCTTAAAATCTGAGCGATGTCGGGCCTTTTGACTTGGCAAATTTTCTTTTGTTTGTTCCTAATTCGGCCATAGCTTGGAAGGGATTCCCGTTTTCGTCCAAAAGGAGAAACGACTTCAGGGTGTTGGCACTTTAGCGAGCGAAGGCAGGTAGGCTGATTTTTGCTTCTCTTTTTGGCCATCCCCATATCTCGCTTTTGCGAAGGAGACTGCTTTCGCATCTTAACACAAAGAAGCTTGCGGACCCAAAGGTCCGGCGAACTACTTGCCTCAAGGAAAATATGTACAAGGGGGAAACCTCAACTGAGAGTTTTAGTTGCGATAGGCTTTCAGATGAAAGCCATTGACAGGAATGGGGAGGATATGACCCTCCATGTCCCTCAAGACGAAAGCATTGAATTGATTGACTCTGGCGATCTGAAAGGGGCCTTCCCAGAAGGCGTCAAATTTGTCATGATTTCCTGGTTTTGCCTTTAATGCATCCCATTTGAGCAGTAGGTCACCAATTTTGAAAATTCGGGCTGTGGTCCCTTTAGAGAACTAGTTGCATGTAGTGGTAGTGTGCTTCATGAAAGCTTCATGAGCACTCTCCCTTAGCTCCTCAAGCTACAATAACTGAGCTAATCTGGCATCAAGGGGATCCGGGTTGTCTTTTTCATCATCAAGCAACCAGAGTGCAGGCATCTCAATGTGGGTAGGCAGAACCTCCTCTTTCCCATCGACGAACGCATATGGCGATGTTCTAATGGATTTCTTTATGGACATGCGATCTGCCCATAAAGCTTAGTCTAGCTGTAAGTGCCATGACCTCTTATTTCTATCAAGGGTCTTCTTTATGATATTCATCAATTTTTTATTTGTAGACTCTGCGAGGCCATTTCCCTGTGGGTAATAATTGGAGGAAGCTTTATGATAGATGTTGTATTTGCAGGTGAATTCTGTCAGTATAGACCCTTTCAACCCTGGACCATTGTCTGTCACAATTGTCTCCGAAATATCGAAGCGAGTTATCAAACTCCCCAGGAAGGCGACAACTATCTCTTGATCGACATGTTTTGTGGGTATAGCCTCGGCCAAGCGAGTGAAGTAGTCTGTAGTAGTCAAAATGAATTTGTGCCCTACTGAGGACTCTAGGGAGATTTTACCCACAAAGTCCAATCCCCACTGCTGGAAAGGGAATTCTACCTGTATGGGTTGTAAGGGCATTGAAGCATTTTTGTTCCAACCGGTAAACCTTTGACACTTCTCGCACCTTTAGCAAGCTTTCTGGGTGTCCGTGAAGTTGGTGGGCCTATAGTAGCCTGCATTTATTATCTTTAAGGCCATGGGCCTTCCCGAAAGGTGTCCCCCTGATATTCCGGAATGGAATTCATCAAGGATTTTCTGTTTTTCAGTTCCTTTGACACAACGTAGAAGGACTCCATCAATATTTTTATAAAACAGCCCCTTGAGGCGTAGAACGTACTTTAGAGTGTTCATCCGAAACCTCCTCCTTTGCGAGGTGGGGAGTTGATCTGGACACTTCCCTGTGTTGAAATACCACATTATTTCATCAGCCCAGAAGCTTTCTTCAGGCAATGAATTGACAAGGTTAACCTCCATCATTGGGTCTTTCCATTGACAAGCAGACACTTCGGCGATGGCGCTTCTAGCCAACTCTTGGCATAATGCCCGTCCTCGGACAAGTTTGATGGGTCGAACCTCTATGTCGAATTATTGGATTTTGGTAATCCACCCTGCTCTCTTGTGGTCTGGTCCACCTTGAATAATGAAACTTCTGACGTCTGGGTGAATCACGAAGAAGGCTATCTCATGACTGCATGCACTTGCCGCTCAATGAAATTATATCTTTCCTCATGTGGTTGTATCACCTAGCTCAAGAAGGCTGTCGGATGCTCCTCGCCATTGTCCCCATTTTGGGTTAGGACCTCAACATAGCTCTCAGGTTCCCCAACCGCATATAGGATAAAATCTTTTGAATAGTCCGGGTTTACTAGTACAGGTGCTTGAGAGATTCTAGTCATGATTTCTTCGAATGCTTTCTTTCTTTCTTCAGTCCAAAGAAAATCAACATCCTTCTTTAACAATTTGGCCATAGGTTTGATGACTTGAGCGAAGTTCGGAACGAATTTCCTCACAAAGTTGATTTGGCCAAAAAAATATTGGAGCCCCTTTTTGTTGACTGGAAGAGGAAGCTTCAGAAGGGCTTCGCCTCTATCAGGGTCAATTGATAGTCCCTTTTTAGAAATAACATGGCCTAACAACTTTCCCTCCTTGACTGCAATAACATATTTCTCGGGGTTGATGGATATGCCAAATTCTCGGCATCTCTCAAACACTTGCTCCAAGTGAGAAGTGTGTTCCTCTGGTTTGTGGGAGAACACAGTCATGTCATCTAAATAAATGACGATAATTTTGTTCAGTAGTTCCCGAAAGGCGAGGTCCATGGCCCTCTGAAATGTGGCCCCGAAATTTAACAAGCCAAAAGGCATGCGTTGATAAGCAAACGTCCCCCATTTAGTGGTGAACGTTGTCTTGTGTTGATCTTCATATTTCACCCATACTTGGTTGTAGCCAGAAAATTCGTCTAAGAGGAAAAACCACCGGGCTTCTGCGACCACATGGAGAATCTGGTCGATCTGCAGGAACGGGTAGTGATCCTTGAGAGAGGCCTTGCTTAGATTTCAAAAATCGACACAGAGGCGGATGTCCCCGTTATTTTTTCTAACTAGGACCAAATTAGAGACCCAGGAGGAATGCTTGATAGGGTAAATGATCTTGGCTTCCAGCATCTCCATCATAGCTTCGATCTTGGGGTTAACTGCTCTTTTTTTCTGCCTGAAAGGTTTAAACCCTTCTTCCAACTCTATGGTGTGTTGGATTATTTCTCTGTCATACCCCTTGAGATCTTGATAACACCAAGCCACAATGTCTGGATATCTCTTACACAAGGCTCGAATCTGTTCTAGCTCTTCTACTGTGCAGTAGATCCCTACTTTGATTCTTTTTCCTGGTTCCAGTTCCAACTCTCGATACTACTTGGCATCGACCTTGATTCTGTGAGATATAGCTCTGTCATTTTGGTCAAACAGGGTCTCAAGGGTTATTATTCCTGTTGGTTACGAATCTGCCATGAGGAAAGGATTTGTTGTTATTGCGCCCAAATTCGCCCACCAGATTGAAATGTCGGAAGGAAGGGATGCCTTCCGTGCCAATCTCCGGAGAAGGCCGGATTCCTGTGGGGTTGTGTTAAGATAAGAGTGCAGGGAAAGAGATAAAAATGCAGAAAGAGATAAAAAGTGCAGAAAGGAATTCCAAATGTGATTGGAGTTGGGTGGGGGGAATAAGCAGCACGGCAACGAATCAATCACCACTACTAACAGCATTCATCTACAAACATATGTTGAAACTACAGCTATCAGCGATCCCATGTATCCTCTATCTATGCATTCCAGGAATACCTGGCCATCAAATGCTGGAGTCCAAATTTTATTACAATAGCAAGCAATGACACAAGAAACATGAGGCATAAATGACAAGGAGAGGCAGCATGCAAGATAAAAGACAGTAAGCAGAGCCAAATATATGTCTGTATTTGAGGCAAACGCACAGCTACAATTGTTCCCTAGCAATATATTCCCCTTCCACCGCATACAATCAAAACATGGTGGGTAATTATAGCTCAAAATTCCCCCCGATTACATTCATGGGCACGAAGTCCCAGACAAGACAGTGGCTAACACGAGCGGCTGAGGAGCTGCTGATGCTGACTTCTATTGGGCCGGACTGTCCTTGCAGCATGGTGTCCCTGAAGGTGGTATAGCTACGTGGCGGTGCATCGGGTCAAATCTTAGGTCAGCAGGAATGCTGGTAGGTGCGGCAGATGGCACTTCACATCGGCTTAAATGGTGACAGGTGGTGCCGGTAGTGTAGCCCATGCTTTGTCCTTGCGCGGTCAAGTTTTGGCTCGAATCCCGAAGGTGGACACTTGTCGGATGTTGATGCGTGACACGTGTCTGCATTTAAAGGCAGTTTATCCAACTTCGCCGGGGATTTGGGCGCTATCGGGTGGCGCAGGATGAAGACAGCGCAGTTGGAAGGCCTTCTTGCCTTAGCATTTTCTGAGTTGACTTTACCCAACTGCGCACCGGTCAAAGGGCGCACTTCGACTTCGCTGCGAAGTCGGGTGTCGCACCGGTGCTTGTCTTCTTTTGCTGTTCGGACTTCGCACTGGGAGAGGGGCGCACTCCGACTTCGCTGCGAAGTCGGGTGTCGCCCCCAGCACTTAGCTGATTTTCTGATAGACTGTTCCCCTAGTGCACCCAGGAAGAAGGGTGCACCCCGAATTCGCTGTGAAATCTGGTGTCGCCCTTGACACAGTCAAATTTTCAATTATTTCCTGTCCTGCTGCGCACTTCGGGTTCCCTATTGCGTTCCAACTGAAGGGCGCACTCCGACTTCGCTGTGAAGTCGGATGTCGCCCCAATACTTAGAAAATTTTCAAGGAACACCTACTGAAGTTTTACTGGGGGAAGAAAGGGAGAAAGAAAAAGAGGGAAAGAAACTGTGAGGAAGAGGAAGAAAGGGAGAGATGAAGAAAAAGGAAGATGAGGTGAAGGAAAGGGAAAAGAGCAGCATACATGCAGAAACTAAAAACATGGCACCCCTGTGCAAAATGTGACAACAAGTCCCTTTGGGACATGATTGTTCTTCAGTTGTATCAACCCCTCATATTGCTCATCATCAGGGTCTCTACCTTCGATTGAACTTGCTTCGTGTATCATAAAAGTGATGATATCTTCATCACAATCAAACACCTGCCAATGGGTGTCTTTATCAGGCATAGAAGGCCTATAAATAGTACGAACCGGCTTCGGCTTTTGCATAGTGTCATCAGCCGGGACGTATCTGGCTCCAACAGAAGCCAATATGTTAGCATGTTTGTTTTCTCTCTGGAGATAGCTTTGACATTTAAGGAGTCAAATGACTCCATCAGATCCCAGACACTGTTGCGATAAGCTTTGAGATAATGCTTTTTTGAGGCACATTTGTTGGTGATCTGATTACACACCAGCTCTGAGTCTCCGAAGATCTGCAGCTATTTGATTCCGAGCCTTTCCACTTTCTTCAAACCCATGCATAGGGCTTCATATTCTGCTGCATTGTTGGTGCAACTTCAGGCCAGTCTGTAGCAGTAGTCCTTTTGTATGCCAGAGGGAGATACTAAGAGGATGCTTGCTCCGACGCCATTCTTGCATCTGGCACCGTCAAAATGCAGTTTCCATAATTCATCAGGTGCAGGACCTATATCTTCTTTCATCGTCTCCTTTGGCTTTTCAGGCTCGGTAATAGAGTAGTAGGCCATGTTTGTCTCAATCATGGCATTGAAATCCAACAAGGAGAATTCGTCTTCTGCTCTCAATTATTCCATGGTTTCCTCTACCAGGCCCATTTCTTCAAGTTCCTCAGACATTAGGATCATTTATCCCTGTTGCTCCTCTCCGAGTATCTTCCCGACCAGAAAAGTGGAAGGCTTTTCATTGTATATTTTGACTTTTCTTCCTTTGAAAGGGACCTCCATGTGAGAATAATCTAGCGAGAGGTATCCCCTAAGCTTGGCGGTGAACTCCCTTGAGAGGCACATGCCAAAGTAGGGTTCTAAATCAACAACCACAACTTACTGAATCACGGTTATATCTGGGGCCTTATGTAACTGAATGGGGATGTCCTTGATGACACCCATCGTCGTTACTAGAGTGTTGTCTAGTTGCAGAACACCCTGACTACTCTGGGTGTACTCCATGCCCATTTCTTCACAAACTGCTCTTGGCATGAGGGTATTTGATGCGCCGGAGTCGACCATACAATTGTGTACCACATGCCCTTCCATTCGTAAAGACAAATAGAATAGGGGTGGTCTATTTTTTCCAGTGATTGACGTTGTTAGGGGTTGAGCCAGCACGGGTTGCGACGACTTTGTCCCTTTTACGGTCTTCAAGGACTCCTGAAATAAGTCGACTTGTCCTGAGAGTTGAAGGGCATCATACATACTAATCTTCGCTGGAGTTCTTTTGAGTTCATCAACGATATTATATTTTGCAGTGGACAATTCATCAACCTCCTTTGCTAACTCATATTTAGTACGATACTGCTGAGTCGCTTCAACCCTTTGTCGTTTTGTCAATGATGGGTACCGAAGATTTTCTCGGGCTTGCTCATGTGTTTCGACAAGCGGCTGGCTTATTGGAGCTTTAATGAGAGGTACTTTCTCTTTGGCCGATGGCAGCGGGGGTGTTTTGTTGGGAGCATTCGCGGTCGAAACCGCAGCTGGCTTTGTCATTTCCCTTCGAGCATATACCTTCAATGGTTTCATTTGGGCAGGTTCGACCTCAATCGGTCTCTTGCCTTCTTTAGTCAGAAGTGAAACGGGATTCTCTTAGAAAACAACAAAGTTTTGCTCTTCTCATATCATATTCACTTGATCATCTTTGTCCTTGAGGATGCTACCGGCGAGGGTCTGGAGGTAGTGTTGGTGCAGCATATAGCTATCCTCTCCGTGAGGGTCATTGCAGGTAGAGCACCAGGTTACTTGATCTGCAGAGCTGAGTCTTACGTTGGTGGCTGCATTTCTTGTAGGAGTTCTAGTTTTGGGCAGCCTGTTCTCTTGTTAGCGCCGGAGGAGGGTAGGGCCTCCTGGGAACGAACTTCTATTGGGATTGCTTCTTCTTCATCATGACCATGCCATTAGACAATGTCTGACAGACGGTGGTCAGTGACTCCATCTGTTTCAGGATCTTGGATTGCACATCCACAGTTTGCACTGGTCGAGCTGGTGGGGGTAACGGAGCTAATGGCGATTGAGATGCAAGCGGAGAAACAAACTGCACCAAGAGATGCACCTTAGGTGGATAATGAGTGATTATCGGAGCGGGGTTCTAGGTTGGATCAGGATATGAAGAAGATGAGGCGGATGCTAGTGGATACTGTGATTGTGGAAAGTCTGGGTAGATGGTGGTTGCTCCTTGTGCGGGAGCCTACCTATACTTATCATATCTAGTTCCGCTCTTTGAGCTGCCTCATACAAATCAGGGAAGGTGTTTACTCGGGCCAACTTAATGACCAGGCTAATATTTGGGCTAAATGCCCTGACGTAGTAGTGAGCAGCTTATCCGTCAGAAGGACGAAGCTCAGGAGGAACTCTTTTCAAGGACCGTGCAAACCTCACATTAAAATCTGAGATTTCCTCCTGCGGGTGCTGCTGGATATTTTGGAACTGATGTAACAACGAAGATGGGTTTGCGGATTCATTGAATCCCTTGCATAGCCGACCAGCGAGTGCAGGCCATCCAGTAATGACACCTTCAGGCAGGGATCTATACCAATATAGCAACTTGCCTCGCAAGGAGAGCGCCAAAAGACGAGTCTTGACACTTTCATTGGTAATGGAGTGAAGTGCAACCAAGGCCAGAATGTCTTGAATGTGCTCATACGTCGTCTTTCAAGTCCCATAATAAGTTGGAATAGCTTTCAAAGAAGCAGGTGGGACAGCATCCTGTCCCGCTAGAGCAAGAGGCCCAGTGGAGTCGATGGCCGAAAATAGATCAGCAGCATTTTGTTGATTCTGAGCTACCATGTCTCCTTATTCCTCTTCGATCTGATCGGTTGTATAGTCGGTATCAGTATCATCCGAGGTTGTAGGTTGTTCTTCGATCTTAGCCTCTTCAACCTCCTCTATCTCTTCCTCTTCTTGAATTATAGGTTCCACTTCTTGTTGAGCTTGGTAATCGGCTACCCTCGGGTGCTCTCTAGCAGCGTTGATGTCGATTTCGTAAAACTCGGGCTCTTGTCCCGGATTCCTATCTCTCCACCTTCTCGTATGCATGAAGTCACTTTTGGTATTGGACCAGTTTTACAGACTCAAAAAATATTAAGGTAATGCAAAGTCGCTAGGTGTTCTAATTTTAATAGCAATTAAGCGAACACCGATGCTTCGATTCTGTTTTGGAGTGGGAAACCCTCGGGTCCCACTGGGCGTGCCAAAGAAACTGTTGGTTACGAATTTGCCACTAGGAAAGGTTTTAGGTCTTTGCGCAATAGATTCGCCCAACAGATTGAAATACTAGAAGGGAGTGATGCCTTCCATGCCAATCTCCAGAGAAGGCCGACTTCCTATAATTTTGAGTTTAGTTTAGGGTGCTGAAAGGGATTTAAAAGTGCAGAAAGAGATGTAAATGTGATGTACTTCAGGTGAAGGAGATAAGAAGCACAGTTACTAACCAAACGCTTTTACCAACAACAATAAAAACAATGTATACCTAGAAACATTAGCACTTTCCTACCCTATGTATCCTTTCTATCTTACTCCAAATACACTTAATTGCCAATGCTGAGATCCAGATATGCAAAATGACAGCAATAAAAAAAATAAGTGACATGAAGCAAAAATATTAAAGAAAGGCAGCATACAAGATAGACGCAACTAATGAGCCAAGCATACTTTTGTATTAAGAGCAGATGTACAGCTTAGAGAAGTTTCTTAGCAAGATATCCCCTTTTTAACCCCCTTTTACAATGAGACACACTTGCTATTTATAGCATTTTTCCCTCCCAATTACAATGAGAAGCGCAGATCCCCAAACCTTCCAAAAGCTGCAAAAGTTGCAAAAAGGGGAGAGATTTGATCTTGGTAGGCCATCCTTGTACTTGCAGTATGCTCTCGCTTGATCTCGTACAACTTCTGACAGTCTTGGTCGTTGAAAAGGGGGGCTATCGTCTAGCTTTGGTAGCTGGGGTACAATTATCTTTCAATGCTCAGCTACTCTTTCTCGGAGTCTAATCAGCGTGAACTCCAAAATCTGACCTGGAGAAGAGGGGAAAGCCACCCCAAACGCTCTCTTTGACAGCAGCCGAAAGTCACTGAAAAGGCAAGATGCGCCCAGAATCGCTAAAGAGCGAAGGCGATCTTGGGAATGACGATTCAAGGCAACCTTTGGCCTGAGCTCGAAAGCGCTCACCAAATGAGCGATTTCGGGCTCTTCTGCTTAGCGCTGGCGACTTCGAGCTCAGAGAAACCTCTTGTTGGATATCGCTAGGAAAGCTGAGCGATTTTGGGTTTGGGGAAGGGTGACAGCTATTTCGGGCTCAAAGCCTTAGCAACCTCGCAGGCTCAAAAGCACTGGAAACTCCTACGCGCTAGGCGGCTCTTCTCTTCATGACGGTGATCTCGAGCCTGCCTACTCCTCTCTAGTGCCCCTTTTCACTCGAAACATGCCATAGCGATAGGCGAATAGTGCGCGCGATAGCGACTTTGGGTTCAAAGGACTTAGGCAAATCTACCACCTTGAAACACGACCCTTAGTCGCTCAAAAACTCATCTTTACCCGAAATCGCACAAAAAAAATAGCGATATTGGAGAGGGGGAAACACTTAGTAAAATTTTAGAATTTTTGTGTCGATGATGGCACTAGACCTAATGGAAACTGGCGACCAAAAATATAACACCTTGCAGAAGCACCAAGGAAAATCACCATAACATACGAGGAAGGAACGAAGAAGAAAGAAAGTGGCAACAACCTGATAAAATTTACACCCCTGTCAAAAATGTGGCAACAGATCCCAGGTTGCAATAGTGTCGGGAGGCAAATATCGGTACCAGTACAAGAGTTTCCCTCTGAGGGACAAGACTAGCAATCTCACCATAACGTTTTCTTTTGTGATGCCATGAATGGTAGCCAAGGCTGCAACGTCCTGGACATGCTCATATGCCATCTTCCAAGTACCATCGTAGGTAGGAATGGCCTTCAGTGCTGTAGCTGGGATGGCGGCCTGTGCTACCAGATTCAACGACCCTGAATGGTTCCAAGCCGGGAATAACCTAGGTGGAGCTGGCGGCTGATTTTGCTGTTGATTAGGCGGCTGATTTTACTGCTGATTAGGCGGTTGCTCCCTATTCAAGTTCTGATTTGGCTTATTAGGAGGTGGTAACGGCGGCTGCATCAGCTGGTTCGGTTGAATAGGAGCACCCAAGGCACCTAACTAAAAGTCAGGTGGAACCGGAATGCCTAGATGATCTGGAGAGTTCGGAGGATTTGAGGGCAGTTGGTTCCTGTACTGTCTGAATTCGGATCTTGCTCAGGAATGACAACTTCCTACGATGATACCTCATCTAGAGAGATATTTGGCCTGACTAGCCTAGGGCATTCTCCCAGGGCACTGAATTCAAGCTCGTAGTACTCGGTTTCTTCCTCTGCGTTTCTAGCTCTCCATCTCGTACGCATGAAGACGTGATTTTCTTAGGCTGGTCTTCGAGACTTGGAGGTATCCGAGTTTAACAAAGTCGCCATATGTTTAGATTTGACATTATTGAAGCGAATATCACTTCCTCAATACTGCTTATGAGGTGGAATGATTGCATCCCACCGGGCATGCCAGAAAAAACTATTGGTTACGAATCTGCCACTGGGAAAGGATTTGGTCTATCTACGCACCCTAGACCTGCCCAACAGATTGAAACGTCGGAAGGAAGGGATGCCTTCCGTGCCAATATCCAAAGAAGGCTGGCTCCTTTACAACACTACACTGGGTTTTAGATTAGGAAACTGGAAAGAGATTGGAAAAATGTTGAAAGAAATGTAAATAACTGAAAGAGATGGGAAATGTAGATTGTTCCAAGGGGAAGAACAGGCAACACAATTACTAACTCCTACTTAAACCAGCAGCAATCAATATTAGGAGTATAACAAAAACTAAAACTAAACCTACCCTGATATGTATCCTTCAACAATTCCAGACTTCATTCTTAATCACACACTTAAATCCAGATTGCAGAATTTACTGTATGCAAATGAAGAAACAAAATTAATAGAAATAAGAGAAGGCATCATACACAGAAAAAAAGTCCAGAATTAGAACCAGGAGTCTTGATATTGAAGCAAGAAGTTCAAGTACAGCAGCTCTTTAGAAAAATGTTCCCCCCCGATTGCATTACATTGAGTTGCTTTTATAGAAGAATTCCCCCCCAATTACATTAATGCTCAAACCCCAAAACTGGCGGAGCAGTTGAGATTTGACCTCTGCTAGATGACAGAGGATCCATGAGATGTAGCTCACCAGTGTTTACAGTGGCTCTAGACGACCTCTGCAGTTGGGACAACATGTATCATTAATGCAGTTGGTGCAGCTTGCCCTTTGGAGCTTTTTCGGGACCTGACATGGCCATCCTGATGGGAAGGGATGGAGACTCGACTTGTGCGCCATGGATGCACCTTAAATTCCTGCCTACTCTCTTTCTCGAGGTTTGCTTGAAATTCTGCTAATTCCAGAATGGACTCTGAGGATCGCTCGGGCTGAGGGTCGCTTGCTAAGAGAGTGAGGTTGAGGCCTTCATACCTTGAAAGCTTTTTGTATACTCAAGCTGAGGTTCACCAAAAAACCAGGCGAAGTTTAGGTTCGCTCCTCCTTTGGAGCGAACCTAAGGTCCTTCTGTGCTTTAGCGGTGCCTCGCTTTGGAGTTGGAGCGAGGTTGAGTTTCGTTCCCTTTTGGGGCAAACCTAAGGCTTTCCCTACCTTAGTTGATTCTTCTTTGCACCACCCTTGGTTGCACCTTGTCCGAACTTCGAGCGAGTCCAAGGTTCGCAACTTCTGGAGTGAACTTGAGACGCTTCCATGCCTTAGTTAATTTTAGAGCCAACTGACCCCAAAACCTATCGTTTGCTGTGCCTGCTGTCTGAAGTTGGGGTTCACCGCGGATTTGGGCAAACTCAAGATAACTCTGACTTAGGCGCTTTTCGGAGTGAGTTTACCCTGAAGCCGTTGTTCGCCGTGTTTAGGGGCCGAAACTGGGGTTCGCTGGCCATTCGGGCGAACCTAAGACCCAACATACCTTGAACGTCTTTCAAACCTGAATTTTGCACTTTGCTTGAAGTTGAGGTTCGCTGCGCCTTCTGCCCGAAGCTGGGCTTCGCTGTCAATTCGGGAACCCAAGGTTTGCTACTCCTGGGGGGCAAACTGAAAGACTTCTGTGCCATAGTTAATTTTGGAGCTTTCATCGTGGTTTCTTGACTCAGGCTGTTCTTCGCTCCGAAACCAAGCGAAGCTGGGGTTCGGCCCTTCACCTGGACGAAGCCAATCTTGGAAGAAAGAGAGGAGAGAGAATTCAAGCATGAAAATAGTGCAGCAGTTTTTCAAAATTTTTATCCCTTAGACAAAATGTGGTAAAATTGACAACAGTTAATACAATAAACCATAAAAATAAACCTTAAAGGGCCTCGAAAGTCATGTTTACCACTCATACATATTCCAGTCTAGGGATACTGCTTTATGTTATAATTAAGTCTCTGATCCCTTCCTTCTCCTGCGATGACTCTAACTCTCTTTCTTCCATAAACAACTTTGATTGAATCTAAGAATCTAACTGCACTTTCTTTCCCTCATGAAAATTGGTAATTACAATCAGCAACATTTCTCTTTTTCTGTAATTGTTTTAGCAGGCATTGGACTCGATGACTACTTCCTAAACACCACAATTTTGTCTACACATATTGCTTTCTATAGGCAGATGAATTGACATGTCTGCATAATGAATTAATAAATTAATGAATGAATGTTTGAGCGTAGGAAGTATATGTGCACACAAAGTGTTTGTTAAATTTTTATTATGTCGCCATACTATGTTAAATGGTGGAGGATTTCCTTTTTGTGTTAAGTGACAAATGTTTGTAACAATGCACACGTGCAAAGTGTTTGGAATAATGTGCATGTGGGAAAGTGTTGTAATAATGTAATGTAATGGGGTATTTTTAATGTTTTATCTAAACAAGTAGTTTGGAGGTAGTTAGGTAGTTGCCAACAACCTACCAACCCCATTATGTCTATAAGTATACATCTAAGTGGGAGATGCAAGGGAGAATGTGTGTGTGTGTGCATGTTGCTGTTTTCTAAAGTATATTATTGGTAGATTTTTTGTTGGAGTATGATGTATTGCAGATAGTTGTTGTGAAGGATACATGTTGCGTGTGCAGTGTATCTATTTGTATTTGTAAGTTATTCCAATTGTATATTTTTTTTATCTAAGCGGTACTGAAAATTGTATTGCGGTACTGAAAATTGTATTGCAATGTGTTGTATTTTATTTCTACACTTCCTTTCATGTCATCTACATGAGACAATGGCTCCACTATGTGAGGCATTGATCCACAATATATGTTCTTGGGCTCTACAATAATTTCATTGATTCAAGTGATGAATGCTGGTCTTCAATTTTCATTATTCTCCAATCTTCAACTTTGAATCTCATTGCTTTGAGTGTGATACATGACAACTTTCCCTTTCTACTTTCTCAATCCTTAAATTATTTTGACCATAGTTGAGAAAATCTGCAAAAAATCCCGATTTTTTTCCTATTCACAGGCTAGCCAATTTTTTGCCCATTTTTTCCCGAAAATTTCTGATATGCATGAAAAATGCGTTTTTTCAGTGAAAATTTGCATTTTCTTCGGTTTTTCAATAAAAAATGTCGATTTTTTCCCCGATTTTTTGTCGATTCCGATTCCTTGCCGATTTTTAAACCAGTTGATTTACCACCTGATTCTGATTTTCTCAACTATGATTTTGACCTCTAAAGTCTCCCTTTCTGACAGCAAAAATTGCTTCCTTCTCATTGGAGATGATGAATGTCTAAAATGGACATACCGCTAGTGTAGAACGGCGGGAGTATTCCACACTTGGAGGAACTATTTGAATGAAAGATTTAATAATCAGCCAGGAATATTCACTTGTGCTACAATCACAACAGTTGCTTGTATGGCAATATCAATTGCATGATAGCTTCAGTTGAAAGACAACACTCGGTCTATGACTTTCACCCCGCACCCAAAACTTTTTAGGGAAAATACAGAACCTATCTACTGCAGCAATCAACAATGACAATACATGCAATGTACATACAATAACAATAGCAGATGATAATTGAATATGAGCAGATCTTGTATTAATAGTGGCTTGTACAACTAACTACATACAACATCTTATTACATATACATTCCAATGTCTATGTGGAATATCTCCTTCCAAGACCTACAATTCCTTAGCCAACAACCACCAGCCAGTCAACTTGACAACAACCACACGACCTGAAAACCACACACTTCGGCCTTCGACACAATTCCAACCATACGAATGAATAAGGGAAGGGTCTTATTTATACAACTAAAAAATAGTTGCAACCTCCAACTACCCGACACCTCATCATTTTCTTAAATTACATTTGACATGCATTTGACTTACATTTACATTTCATTTGATGACTCACTTTATGACTTGTCTGTACATAACTAATACTTCACTAAACATTACACATTATCATGTACATTATTACATTGCCACTTTATAACATTATTAATTATATGCACGCACATTTTGTCAAACACCTTGCATACGAACTACAAAATAACACAAAATGACAAAACTTATTCACTAATTACGCAAACATATCAATTCACTTGCCTACAGCTAGTGGATTCAAATCAAGTATAGAAGGATTATTGTATCTTGTGGGACTATTCTAGTCATACAAATATCTACAAAATGCAATACTCTACATTATAGTTCTATGTAATATTAAAAAAAATACGCAATGGAAAAAACTCACAATTACATGTAATATGCATAGCAAATTCAACATGTATCCTTCATATTCCTATCATCATCATATTTGCCCAAGAGGACCACACAGACACCCCTCTCCATATTGACTATAACACGCATGATGAACATGCCTCGACCAAAGGTGGAAAGGGTATATGTATAGGTATTGCAGGAACTGATAGTTGGTTGGAAACTGCCATACCTACTCAATCACCTAACCCCCCATATGTTTAAGAAATTTAATACACCCCAAAACACATTACATGATATTTATTACATCACATATAACATCAAAACATAGAATATACAACATGACTATATGCATTTGAGAGTTCATATGCTCATGACATTCATGATTACATAGATGCTCATGCATTCATGCACTAACTCATCCATCTTTATCTTCCACTTCCTTTAGAGTTGTCAATGGGGACAAATTAAAAACAACATGTAGGGTAGATCCATGGATTTCGCTACCTCAAACACTTGTTACACTCCCTACATTTCTTCATGTTACATACGTCTCCTACAAAACTGGAATTTGCAAGTGCGACTTTGTTCTCCAATCTTTTAATTTGTTGTGTACTACCACTGACATCACGATAATGATAGGCAACACCCTAAAACCTCAAAGGACCCTTTGTCAAAATCTTCTTTGTCTTGTCAAATTTTTCCTTCTTGTTGGCATTTCAATGGCTTATAGGGATAAAATTCTCCAAGCATAGATGGTGCTGCTCACTCAACCCTATAGAAAGAGAGTGCAATATGCTACAATAAAATTCCATTATGTATAAATAAAGGTGCAAATGGGAGTAACTTATAGATACATGTGGATACACTACACACATAGCATGCATCCTTCACAACCTAGGTAGTTGAAATATATCATAGTTCGGTCAATTGTACAACATACAAAAACTTGCCGTGACTAGCATTGACCAACATCATACCTTGGCAAGCATCTCTACCTCTATTTGATGATCAACATCCCACTCAACAATTGTAAAAAATGTATCCGGTAGGTGGTTGGTAACTGCCATACCTACCTCCAAACTACTCATATACATCAAAGCATCAGTATACTAAACGGTTTGGTCCTCCTTCGCTGCGCCGCCTGATCCCACACTCTACTCGAGTGGCTGCTTGTGCTGATTTGGTGGGTTTTGTACCCTTCCTGGGCTTTGGGATTCGTACCCTTCCTGGGATTTTGGCTTTGAACGGGAAATCATAGAAATGCCCCCACTTTCTCCCCTGGTCGTAGGCCTGATCTGTGTAATCAGTCTACCACGCGATCTCCAGGGTGAACAGATACTCCGTAGTGTAGTAGGGCAGCAGAAAGGGTTTACTAGTAAACCCAAGGACTCGGATGACGAAGCCCTATGTGAACTGAAAAGTGTCACCCAAGTTGCGCCACACCATATCATCTCTCATTTCACGGGGTACGCGTGGGCAAGAGCCATGGATGAGCTCCAAGGCAGGGCCAAGGAACACTTGATTGAACAAGTAATAGGACTCCTTTGACAACACCTGAGTCCATTGATACATAGGCAGTGGCCTATCCTTCTCGTCAGTGCAACGAGTGGATATGGACTTGAATTTACTATGCATATGGTAAAAGAAGAGCCAGGCCAGAAATGAGCAAGGTCTGAAAGACTTGGATTTTCCTTGTCTCAGGTCCAACAGTCGGGAATGCAAGCTGCGCGCCACCCAGTCCGCCTAGTCAAATAATACTGGCTTCGTGTTCGGTCCCTTGGTGCTGGGAGCGTAGAATTACCCATGCGATATGCATTTCACAAGGGAGACCTGGTAGGGGTATACCATCGCATCAGTGGAGAGCCCGAACACCCATGCTAGCATTGTGTACATATTAGGGCTTTTGAAATGCCTCAGAGACATAGGCATTGTTGGCCACCGGTTGGCTGGTAGTGGGTCCCTCAGCTAGGACTCCATGAAACACCGCATCTGCGGGGTGTTCTGATATCTGGTAGTCTTCTCATCAGTGTTGATAGCTCTAATGGTGTAATTTGTGTTCGACAACTACCCGGGAGCAAAGGCAACTTGGACGGTGTCTGAAAAGAGTGCGAACAAAACCTTCCCTTCTCTATTCCAAACCTGTCTGGTTAGTAGATTATAATACTTGGTGATAGTAGACACCAGCTCTGGGCAATTGTGCATAGGGGGACACAAGAACCAGTACAGATTGGAATAATACGTTGCAGTCCTTGGGCTCACGGGGGAAACCTTTTCTCGCCTCTCATCGATGGTTTGACACAGTTGCTCAATGTTCTGGGAGAAGGAACCATCCCTGAATTTTGCCAAATTGTCGATGGGTGAGGGAATTACTACATTTTCTGATCCTGATTCCCCCTTCGGCCCTTTTGCTCCCTCCGGATTTTGCTTCTGCTCTTTTTGTTTATCCTTCTTCTCTTTCCTTTTCTTCTCCCCCTCTGGATTTTCCAAAGCTCTGCCCTTGGGCGCCTTACCCCTCTCCTCAGAATTCTTTCTGCCCATGATGGATCGCAAAGAAACACAGGTGCGCTGGTGAATTACTCTGTTTATGGTTTCTATCGTAGCGCAGGGTAAATTCTAAGGAGTCAAATGGTTGGGCGAACTGGAGCGTCGCTCCTTTTATGGCCCTGGGTGTGAACCACTCCATTAATGGCGCATGCTTGGAGTAAAAGCCTGAAAATGAGAGTTGGTAGAAGTGGTTGTTATCCATTGGTGGTCGTGCATTCCTATTGTGATCAGATTCTTCCATGGTGCACAAAATATTTCTTGAAGGCACAAACCCCTCGATCTTCGATCCCGAGGCTCTGTCCTCTCTCCCTAACAAACTGCTCAGGAATGCGTGCGACCAACCTCATTAACAATGTGTGCCTTGGGAGATTAAATTGCGGCCACGTTTTTCACGCGCCCCAATGCTCGTCGTGTCAAGTTGTTATATGGGGTTCAGGTTCGCTCAACATTAGAGCGAACCCCAGCTTCAGGTACCATGACGCCTGAACTTGGGTCTTCGCACTTGCATTTTTTAGCTCAACAAACCTGCACTTTGCCCAAAGGCTTGAGCGAATCCCAGTGTCGCTCAGATATTACCTAAACCTCGGTTGGATTTAAACTTTGCTTTTCGCCCTGACTTCGGGCAATCCTCGGGTTCGCTCCAAATGCTCCCCTAATCCCGTCCTCTCTTAGAATCGGAGCGAACTTCGGTTCTCGCTCCATATAGGAGCAAACTGCTTTCGTATGGTGGGGACTTAGTAGATTTAGCTTTTTTTGCCCCGGGTTGAGTCCCGCTCGGATAGTTGCCGGAACCTCGACTTCATCTCAAAACCGGGCGAACCATAGCTTTTAGGCATTGCCTTAGGGAATTTTGACTTGTTTATTTCTTTCCGTCGCGCTTCGCACTTTCCTCTTTCTCGCTTCAAACCCAGTCCGAACCTCGTTCTCGCTCTAAGTTCGGGCGAACCCTGTCTTCTTCAAACTTTGCCCGAATTCCATCTTCGCTCAAAATCAGAGCGAACTCCAACTTTAGGAATCCTGACACCCAAACTTGAGACCTTTGCACTTGCATTTTCGGAATCTGAACTTTCTCTTGGGCCGGACCTTGTCTCGCTCGTGGCTCAACAAATCTGCACTTCGCCCCAGCTTCGAGCGAGTCCCAGCTTCGCTTTGAACATTGTCCGAACTTCATCAGGTTTTAAACTTGTGTCTCGCCCTGTCTTCGGGCGGACCTCGGGTTTGCCCCAAACTTTGCCCGAAACTCATCCTCACCTTAAGGTTGTGCGAACCTTGGCATGGTGAGGCCTTAGCAAACTTTGCCCCCTGTTCACAGCCGAGCCTTGCCCTCAGCCTTGCCCAAACCCCGTTCTCGTCTTGAAAATGGGTAAACCTCAGCTTTTACTTGAGAATTGGCCAGAGTTGACCCTGCTTGAAAATTGTAGGGGACCTCCTTCTCGCCCTTTCGACGAGCAAAGCTCGTCTTCGGGATGAAACCCCGGCGAACCTTGGCTTCGACCTCTGATTGAGGACTTATTTCTGCTGGAAAACCTGGATCTGCTCTGCGAAAACTTCGGAGGCACAGAAATGCTCGACTATGGAGTGCAAGCACTTGGCTTAAAGCAGGAAAACATATTTACATTCGAAAAACATAAATTAAAACAATGAAAATAAAACTATGTACATGGGAAAATCTTCTGATGCTTCTCACTGATGATAGACCTTCAGGTGAAGGCCATTGATAGGTATGGGCAAAGTACGAACCTCCATGTTCTACGAGATGAAGGAATTCAACTGATTAACTCGGGAAATCTAAAAGGGGCCTTCCCAGAATGCGTCAAATTTTTCATGATTCCTCGGTTTTGCTTTCCATGCATTCCACTTCAGCACTAGGTCCCCGACTTGGAAGACACGGGTCGTGGTTCTTTTTTCAAACCAGTTCTTAGTGCTCTCTATATGCTTCATGAAAGGTCTCTCATGGAGAAAGCTCCATAAGCTTTCTCCCTGTCTTCTTCTAGTTGCAGTAACTGGGCCAGTCGAGCGTCCATGGGATCAAGGTCTTCCCTCTCATCATCCAGCATCCATAGTGCTGGCATTTCAACATGCGTAGGCAAGACTGCCTCTCCCGTACACCAATGAATACGGGGACGTCTTGATGGACTTTTTTATGGAGGTACGATCTGCACACAGTGCCTAGTCGAGGAGCAAATGCCAAGTCCACTTGTTACTCTCCAGGGTCCTCTTCAGGATCTTCAGCAAGTTCTTGTTAGTGGACTCTGCCAAGCCATTCCCCTGCTGGTAGTAGTTGGAAGAGGCCTTCAAGTAAATCCCATACTTGCTGGTGAACTCGCTGAGTCTGGCACCTATGAAACTTGGGCCGTTATCAGTCATGATCGTGTCTGGAACCCCAAATCGGGTAATCAATTTCTCCAAGAAGGCAATGACTACCTCTTGATCAGCATGCTTCATCGGGATTGCCTCGACCCAACGGGTGAAATAATTTGTGGCAGTCAGTATGTATTTGTGCCCTGCTGAAGAATTTGTTGATATCACCCCGATAAAATACAAGCCCCTTTGCTGGAATGGCGCTTCGACTTGGATCGGGTGCAGGAGCAGTGGAGCATTTTTGTTCCGGCCAACATACATCTGACACCTATCACACTTTCGGCTAACTGAGAATACATCGGTAAAAATTGTGGGCCAATAATAGCCCGCTCTAATTATTTTGAAGGTCGTCGACCTTCCAGCCAAGTGGCCCCCCGATATTCCGAAATGGAATTCATCAAGGATTTTCTCTTTTTCGGTCCCCCTAACACATCTCAGGAGAACCTCATCTATGTTCCTAAAAAATAGCCCCTATGGGCGCAACACATACCTGTGGGCCTGGAGTTTGAATCTCCTTCTCTGCGCGGCATTGAGGCGGTCTGGGCATCTCCCGGTATTGAATTATCATATCAGGTCATTTTTCCAGTCATCGCCATCTACATATTGGTTGGCAAAGTTTCCTTCTGACACTGGGTCTTCCCATTGACAGGCTGCTACTTCCACAACAGCGCTTTTAGCAAGTTCCTGGCATAGCGCTCGACCACGGATCAACTTGGTGGGTCGGAGCTCAATGTCGAACTCTTGGATTTTATTAATCCAGCCAGCCCTCTTGTTGCCCATCTCCCCTTAAATGATAATTTTTCTTACGTCTGGATTGAACAACATATATTTTCATCTTGCTCTGGGAGACGAAGTGTCAAAATTTTTTTAGGGACCTCATCACTACGTGTACTTGCATTTCAATGAAGTTATACCTCTCTTCATGCGGCTGGATCACCTGGCTCAAGAATGTGATAGGGCGCTCCTCGCCATCTTCTCCCTTCTGTGTTAGGACTACGGCATAGCTCTCAGGCTCTCCGACTGCATAAAGGATGAAGTCTTTAGAGTAGTCGGGTTTGACTAAGATGGGGGCCTGGGCAATCCAGGCCTTGATTTCTTCAAACGCCTTCTTTCTCTCATCTATCCAAGTGAACTCGACGTCCTTTTTCAACAGTTCGGTCATCGGCTTGACGACCTGGGCGAAATCAAGCACGAACTTCTTAATGAAGTTGATTTGGTTGAAGAAATACTGTAGGCCTTTCTTGTTCGTTGGGAGTGGGAGTTTGAGGAGGGCTTCGGCTCTATCAGGATCTACGACAAGCCCTTTTTCGGAGATGACGTGGCCCAACAATTTTCCTTTACCGCGAAGACAAACTTCTTCGGGTTTATAGATATGCTGAACTCCTGACATCTCTCGAATACTTGCCACAAGTGCGAGGCATGTTCTTCTCTTTTGTGTGAAAACACAGTCATATCATCCAAATAGATGACAATAATTTTGCTTAATAATTCGTCGAACGCCAGATGCATGGCTCTCTGGAAGGTTGCCCCCGCATTTGAGAGGCCAAAGGGCATACGTTGATAGGTGAACGTCCCCTATTTGGTGGTGAATGCCATCTTATTCTGATCTTCATCTCTTACCCAAATCTGGTTATATCTAGAGAAACCGTCCAAGAGGGAGAAGCGCTGCGCTTCTGCCACTACATGGAGGATCTGGTCAATCTACGGGAGCGGGTAGTGATCCTTCAAAGAGGCCTAGTTCAGGTTTCAGAAATCAATGCACAAGCGAATGTATCCATTATTTCTAACCAGAACCAAATTTGCAACCCAGGAAGAGTGCTTTATCGGGTAAATAATTTTTGCTTCAAGCATCTTGAGGAGCTCCACCCTCATCAACACTTCAATATTGGGATTAACCGGCCTCTGTATCTATCTATAGGGTCTAACCCCTTCTTGCAATTTGATGGTATGTTGTATGACCTCCCGGTCATACTCCTTCAGGTCCTGATAGGAATATGCAACAATATCTGGATATCCTCGGCATAGGGCCCTATAGAAAAGGGTGAGTGTACTTTCAATACGAGAGGTGAACTGATCGAACAGACGAGACCTGAAATCAACATGGGGTCTTGGAGGTATAAGGTAACTCAGACGTCAGAGGGGTCAGACGTCAGACTAGTCTATTAGTCAGTTGGCTGGAACCAGATGTATGGGTACTAGACGTTTGGGGTTGGGATGCCAGGAGGCTAGACGTCTTGGACTAGACGTCAGAGGGTGAGACGTCTAGAAGGAAGACGTCAGGTGGCTAGATGTCTTGGGACTAGACGTCTAGGAACTGGACGTTTGGGAGCTAGACGTTTGGGACTTAGACATCTAGGGGCTGGACGTCTAGGACTGGACGTCTGGGGTGCATATGTCTAGGCGTCAGATGATTGCTGTCATGGCTCCTGATCTCGAATACTTGCAAACAACCTGCTAGGAAGAGTCTTCAACCTGCATAACAATAACAACACAACCTGCAATAACACTCAAGCACGATCTGCAATACACAACATAACACCAATATGATCAAGCGCTGTCTTATTATCTCCAGAAGGTTACAGATACAATGCAAAAGTAAGGGGGGTATTTAAAGGCTGTAGGAGCGGTTCCCCAACTACCTGCGCCAACCACCCAACCGTTTGCCCAACCAACTAGTTAGACGTCTAACTAACAGTTTAGACGTCTGATTAGCCAGACATCTACACTAACTAGACGTCTGGCTTAACTAGCCTTAACCCAATTGGCGGCCATTTTGTCCTTTTGTGCATTTAATCCTTTTCTCATCTAATTGGCTGATTAAACTAAGTAAAAACTATGCCTTATACAAAATGGCATTACAAAATAGCATAAATCCACATTTGCTATATACATTCAAAATTGCTTGGGACATTTTCATAGTCAGTTCCTCATTTTTGTTGTCTGGAACTGCTGTCTACATCTATCCTCCCCTTCGAAGAAGTCGATGTCCTCAGCGACTTTCTCCATCAGTCTGTAGGGTCTCTGTCTCTACTTCAGGTGGAACTAAGTTCTTAATGTTGACAACCTCTATAACAACTTCATAATCCTTCATCTGCATCTTCAACAACTCCCTCTCCTCCTTGAGTTGGTTGGTATAGTTATAAAACTTAGCACATTCTACCCCAAGGTTGTTAGCATGATCTTCTGTCTGTTTGAGAGCATCCAAAAACTCAGTCTCCCTCTTCCTGAAGATCTCCTTCATCCGTTGTTCAAACATTGAGCCAGAAGACGAAGGTGCTCTCTGTGCTAACTTCTGCTGTAGAGTTGCCTCCCTTTGGTGTGCCTGCTGCAGTTCCTCCTTCAAGCTTGCTTGCTACTTTTTCCAAACTTCTTCTTTCTTCTGCCATGTAAACTCGGACTGATTTTTCTGTGCTGCTAAGTCTGTTATCTGCTTAACCAACAACTCTTTAGCCTTTGTCAACTAGGAATTATCTGCCTCCAACTGGGAGATTTGTCGATTTTTCTCTTCTAGTTGCGTGCCAAGGTACTCCATGGTCTTCTATAGCTTATCAAGTTCCCTTCTCATGCCATCTATCCTGTTCATACCTTCATCTAGGAGCATCTCCTTCCACTGTATTGTCTCCAGAGCAGTTCGCAGTTCTTCATCAACTACTTTCTTAGCTGCGTGTACACACTTCAAAACTTCTCCCAACCAACACAATAGATGGGCAATGAAATTAATTTGTGCATACACCGGTAATAGTTCAGGAGCTACTTCCACTTGTGCTCCTGGTACTGTAGGTTGCTGAGGGTTCCTGTTGCTATGGCCACACTTATACACTCGTGCTGGCTCCAGATAGAGAGTAGGTGTCTTCTCTAGAAATTGTTCAATCCTCTCCATTGTGGTCAAGCCAGAAATGGACAAAGTCTATGGGGTGTCCTGATATATCTCTGAGATGCCATTTTGCCATGGTCCTTGTGCTGCCCAACTGACCAGTTTCTCCATCTCTCCCTCTATCATTCCTTGCCATTGCTTCCAATGGCCCATGCAAGCTGCTTCAAACTGCAAGCATATATTATCCATAATCTTCGTTAACTGTGAAAAACAGTCAACCGCTTGCTGATCCATGTTGTCTGACGGGTCCATAAAATTCGGTACCCATACCTGAAACACTTGAGACCATAGGTCCTGTTGTTCCTCCTCCTGCTCTTCCTCTTGTACTACCTCTTTTCCCTTGGATGCTGCTGACTTATGACTGCTCATCTGCGGCTCTGCCCTGTTCTCCAAATCGGTCCTAGGTGGAGGTTGTTCTCCCCCTATCTCAGCCACCTCTTCTTGTAAGATTTCTCTTTCCTCCACCTAGATAGGGTCTTCCCGTGAGTGTCCTGTAGTTCTTGCTTCCTCCGAAATTCGGCTTCCCTCCACTGCAGGTGTGGTAATCTCTCCCGGATTACCTAATTGTGTTTCCTCATTTGCGGCAAATAGCTCGTCAATTGATACTACCCCTAATGTTGCCGCAAATGCAGTTGGTCTAACCAGTGAGTCCCCAACTAGCTTTGGTGAGCTGGCACCAACCTGGAATGCCGCTTCTGCAAAATACTTTGTGGGTCCGATGTGGACTGCTGTACTGGATCCTACTACCGGATTGTGAAGGGCTGAAGGGGTGTTGAGATCCATCTCCACCCCCTGATGAGTTTCTAACTGTATTTGGATTGAGCGAGCTGTCTCTAAATTCCGTTGAATGGTTTGCAATGCATCTTTAGAGAGAGCTGGGGGTGGCTCATCAAACCGTCCCTTCTTCTTCTTCCTTTGTACTATTTTTGGTGATTGGGCAACTGTCTGTTCTATGGCTTTTGAAGCAGTCACCGTCTTCTCCTACCTCGGTGGTTTATGACATATCTGCTTCACTTTCACCTTCTTCATTGGTGTAGTCCTCTTTGCCAGTGGTTGTGCATCAATCCATCGCAAGACACTCGGGACTAATTTCGAAATTTTCTTCTCCGGTCTAAAGTTAGGAATCCGTACTCCTGCTCTAGTGGCTGCGTCTAAATTCTTCGTTACTCTTGACAAGAATGCCTGGATGCAGAGCGATAGATGTTGTGCCCAATCATAAGCAACTCCTTTATCTATTCCCTACAAGTACGGAATCAGCCATATGGGCAAACCTGAACTCCTCTGTTCGCCTAATAATCTGGCCATAATAATGTTCATTATCACTTCTAGCCCAGTATGTCTCAATTGCGTCTGTTTGATGCCTCTTCCACCATGGGTGTTAAGCATCGTATCCACTTCTGCCTTGGCCAGAGTAGTGACGCTCATAATCAATTATGGCGTCTTCTTAGGGTCTACCCTTTCGTTCACCACTGGCTTACCCTTCCTGGGTAGTCCGAATACGTACTGAAATGACTCAGGAGAGAATTTCACTGTCACCACCTTATCTCCTATGTGCACATAACTCCTGCAGTTGTCCTCATCATAGTTCTCCAGCATTTGAATCAGATAACCCTTAAAGAAATCTTTATCAAAGTTCGGAACTTGTAGTATAAAATGTACTCCTGCCTCCTTAAGTCTTCCCTTGACAGGGTTATCATAGGTTGCCTCTGCCCACCATTACCGGAAAAAATCACCCGTCGAACAAGTCCATGTAATCTCTGTGGTAGGAATTGGTGCTTTTCCACCTTGCTGGACTTCCTTGCTCCTTTTGCTAGCCAATTCTGTTGCCTCCCTCCGCATTCTCGTCTGCCCTGGGTTCTCCACTTGTCCATGCATCTCGTGCTCCAGGTGATGTCATAGCCTCTTTGCCGACACAGACTTTGTTTCCGATTCTGCTTGACTTGGAGCCTTGCCAGATTTGTGACTCATCTTTCCCGCTCCAATTGCTCGGTTGCCTTCCTAGTCATCTATCTTTTCCAGCCAGACGTCTAAAGAATTTGCTAGATGTCTGCCTTACCAGGATGCCAAACGTCTGCAATTTCAGTTTGGACATCTGCTTCCTGGTCCAGACGTCTACTTGGACATCTACTCTTCCTGCCCAGATGTCTACCTGGCTGTCTGCCAGACGTCTACTCTTCCTACCTAGACGTCTGCTTGGTTGTCTGCCAGACGTCAATTCTTTCTGCCCAGACGTCTTCCTGGCTGTTTGCCAGATGTTAGTTCTTCCTACCCAGATGTCTGCCTGGTTGTCTGCTAGACGTCAGTTCTTCCTGTCCAGACGTTTTCCTGCCTAGCCCGTTTGACGGTAGTCCTCCTGGGCTAGACGTTTGCTTGCCTAGCCCATCTGACGGCAGTCCTCCTAGGCTAGACGTCTACTGTGGCCTAGACGTCTGCTCAGACGTCTGCTTGCCTAGCCCGTCTGACGGCAGTCCTCCTGGGCTAGACGTCTGCTATGCCCTAGACGTCTGCTGTGGCGCGCGCTGTCTTCACCACCCCTCTCGGCTGCTTCCTCTCCTGCCAACCGTGCTCCTTGCCTTCTCCTCTACCTGCAACTATTTGGAATGGTGAAAATGGATGTTTCGCCTCTTATTATAGCCTCTTATGCATGCCATAATGGTTTCTCCAACCCCCACCTAGCAACCGTTTCCTCTATGCGCACCACCTAGCTAGACGTCTGGAATTTAGATGTCTAGGGGTGCTGTTTTATCTTTTAATTTTTTTTTTGATCATTTAATATCTCCGACAAAATCACACAGCCATGCCGACGCAGATTTCGAAGATATCTAGCATCTCATTTCTGCTATGACGGCTTCGACTGTCGAAACTACTAAAACTGTAATCACCCCTGTTTCCGCTTCATCCGACTCTTGTCGTCTCCGATGATTACTTTGTCTGTGGTGAGTTTCGGGCTGAGGTTGCTCCGGACGTCTAACTTTGTTCCTTGGTACAATTCATCAGTCCGGCTGCTCTGCTTCCGGTTGTTGTCTAGCTCCTTGTTCTGGTAACTGGTGTCTACTTCCTTGACATCTCGTGTTCTGCCGGCTTCTTTCTACCGCCACACGTATTTTCTCCATCCAATCATCTACCAGATGGATTTCTCTTTCGTATGGACTATCGGTATTTGTATCAAATTATTCAATTACATCCTCCAGGGGTCTACTGACAGTGCTCTGATATGTCAGTTCTACTGCTGGGGGATCCAGATGTCTCTGCCATGGAATCCGTTTCGTGCTTCCGTCATGGCGCCGGATGATTACACAATCATCCAAGTAATGAAACATTTCCCTTCTCTATTCAGGTCGATCAAGTATGTTGTGGTCAGGTTGTTGGGGTCTCGGTTGTCTCCGATTTTGGTTATTTCTTTTTGCTCTTCTGCCTCTTTCTCGGATTTTGCCATTCTGCGGTTGCTCAATAGCTCTTACTTGATTTCTTCGTTCTAGATTAATATTCCCATTCCAGGTTCCTCTCCTCCCTCGAACCTGGTTCCTGTGGCCTCGACCTCTTTCCGATCGAATCTCCCTATTGTAGGGCTATCGTACTCCCAACTACCCGAGATTTGGTCGGTCCCTCTATTGTTCCTGACGACGTCTTCGGTTCCTACGAGCTCATTGAGGTTGGCCCATAGGACTAACCTCAGGAGCACATAGTGATGGGTTAACTGTGGCCATACCCACTGCTGGACCTTGCGGTTCAGCAAGTGGTCTGGTCGACCTAGGGGTATCCTGAATTGAATTTCTCCCACTCTGGTTACCGGGACGGAGGTTAACCACACTCCTCCCTTGCTCAAGTAAGTCTTGGTCACCGAGTGGTTCTGATGAACCCTTAGGATTCCTCAAAATACCTCTATTTTGGCCCTGATTAATGAATTCGGCCCGAGAACTCCCTTCTTGGCGTTGGTTTTCTGGGGTTACGTTATGCAAAATTTGCAACCTTTGGTTCGCTCTTAGCAATCTCCTTCGCCACCTGGCTTCCTCGAAGCGCCGCTGAGGTGCACATTGTGCTAAGGCTACCTGATATTGTTTTGAAAATTTTGAGTCAGTACTTGAATTGTTTTCGTTTTCATATGTAGATATGGGCCAATTGGAATTCTCGTGGACTTGATGTTCCAGCCTTCTCACTTCCCTCCTGTGTCGCCTGAGGTCCAATTCTGATAGCCTGTATCGGGTTACTTCTTCGCGTTCAGTAGGACGCTGCATGGCTGCAGTATATGGAGTTCTGGATCGTTGAGGTACTGACAATTCTGCTATTTCATCTATACTTGTGTTAACAATGTTCAGTCCTTCTGAAGAACTTCCACTACCGATCACCTGTGTTCCATATGCAAACCCTACTCTTGTCTGTTGATCATGAGTCAGGTGTCGTGGGATTCTTTGGGGACTTACTTGGGGAATGTCGGGATCAGGTTGATTTTCATCACTACTTGATTTATCTTGCCAACCTCTTTTTCTTGTTCCCTCTGTTGCTACCTGGACATCCCTCCAATTGATTGCTGCCATCTCTTCTTTTGTTATTCTGTAATTGGCAGTTGAACTCTGTTCTGCTTCCCAGACCCTCGGTCTTTCAGGTGATTCCACTTGTTCTTCAGATCTTGTGACTTGTGCATTGTCTAAGTTTGCTGAATCTTCCGTGTTTAGTCTTATCCTTAATGTGGCTGAGGATGAACTCATGGACTGGTCGTCTGATGCTACTGCCTTCTCTCTCACCCTCTCCCCTTGGTTTGCATTGGGTAAGGAAAATAGAATGCTTGCTGGGGAGTTACCCGATTCAGTCCTTCGTTATTCATCCTCTTGTTCTGCCCATTCATCTCTGTGTATCTCCTGATGTTCTTCAATTCTCTCCATAGTGGTCTCTAACTCCTAGATGACTTGCTCTCGCAACTGGCTATTGCACTGTCTCAGAGTGTCATACTCTTCGTGCAATATCTGAGTTTCCAACTGCATTTGTTGAAGAATTCTCACCCCCTCTTCGTTCTGTCCTCCCAAAATTTGTAGGACAACTTTTGCTGATACCTGAAGTTGTTCCTCTTTGCTATTCTGAGCGGGTTGTTTTAACTGTTGTTGTTCACCTCTTTCGGTTACCGGTCCTTCTTCGGTTCCAAATAGCCATTCCAAGTTATGACTTCCCTCCTCCCGAACAACATCACTCTGCTCGTCATTGTCTGGAGTTTGAGTACCTAGATTTGATTCATCTCTTCTGGTTTCAGGATTTCCCTCTGATTGTTCTAAACCAATCATGTTTATCTGAACATGGGGCCTATATAGTTTCAGTTTAGAACCGTTTATTGCTTCGGGGAAGACTGTTCCATCCAGTTTCCTTAGTTTGACTGCCCCGTTCTCCAATACCTCTTCCACTTGGAAGGGTCCAAGCCATAAGGTTTTCAATTTCCCAGGCTTGATCTCTCTTTTTCCATTATATTTGAGGACCAATTCACCAGCCTTTAGGTCCATCTTTTGAAGATGCTTGTCATGCCAAAATTTTCTCCTTTTCTGTGATATCTCCGTTGCCCACTGTGCCATGACCCTTTTCTTCTCTAGTCGAACCAATGTTGTCAGCCGCTCCCCGACGCTCTCTTCTTCACTTAGTCGGTTGTCGACTGCTACCCTCAAGCTTGGTACCAAAAACTATCGGTACCACTGCTTCTTGCCCGTACATTAGCTGAAAGGGTGTATGGTTCATTGTTGGTTTGAAAGTAGTCCTATATGCCCAAAGTATTGCTGGTAATCGTTCCTCCCAGTCGGCTCCTTCCACATCGCATGTCTTGTACATGATAGAAACCAAGATTTTGTTAGTTGCCTCTACTTGCCCGTTCGTCCTTGGGTAATATGGGTTGGACAAGGAATGAAAAATCTTGAATTCCTTCGTTAAGTTCTGAATAATCTCGTTCACGAAATGGCCTCCTCTGTCACTTGTCAGATGAAGGGGTATACCAAATCTGGTGATCACTTTTTCGTACAAGAAACGAGTCGTGCTTCTTTCCGAGTTGTTAGGTAGGGCTCTAGCTTCCACCCATTTCGTGAGGTAACGACTACAATATATCTACATTTTCTTCTGCGACTTGCCCGTAATGGACCTACAAAATCCAACCCCCATATCTCGAAGAGTTCTTGAGGTTGTGTCGGATGCAAAGGCATGAAGTCCCTCTTCAATGGCTTCCCCGTTCTTTGACACGTATCACATGCCTTGACAAAAGTTGTCGCATCGTGATAGAGGGTGGACCACCATAGACCTGCCAACAACACTTTCCTTGTTGTTGCATCTAGTCCCATGTGTCCTCCTGCCAATCCCTCATGTGTCTCCTTCAGGGTCTGTTGAACCTCGTCCTCCATTATGCATCTTCGCAGAATATGATCCTCCCCCATCTTGTACAACAATCCTGCAATCAAGGTGAAGGGTGCTGACTTTGCAATCACTTTTATTTATTCTGTCGTCGTCATTTCTTTCAGCAGCTCTCCTGTAGATAGGTATTCCCCTATGTGTTTGTACCATGCCGGTATGGCACTGATCGCAAATAATTACGCATCGGGGGATTCGTCAGGTATTCCTCCTTTTGCAGGTTTGTCGAAGTGTATCCTTGATAACTGATTGGCTATTACGTGCTTCTTACCTGGTCTGACAACTATCCGAAACACGAACTCCTGCAAGGTGACGAGCCATCGACTTACTCGTCCATATATTGTTGGCTTGTTTATCAAGTATAACAGGGCCTAATGATCCACATAGAAAGCAATTGGGTTAGCCAATAAATAGTGTCTAAACTTTTGCACTGCATACATGATTCCCAATGCTTCCTTCTCTGTTGTACTATAGTTTTTCTCGGCTCTAGACAGTAGCCGACTTGTGAAATATATGGGCTGATCTAACCCAAATTAGCCCTCCTGAGCCAAGGCACATCCTATTGCAAAGTTTGAGGCGTCGACATGTACATGAAACTTCCTTTCCCAGTCTGGAAAAACTAGGATTGGTGCCTTCACCAAATGTCCTTTCAACCCCTCAAATGATTCTTGGTGTTCTTCTGTCCATCTAAACGGGACACCCCTCCGTGTAAGAGCATCCAGTGGGTGTGACATGAGAGCATACTTCCTGATGAACCTCCTGTAGTACCCCACTGTTCCCAAAAAGGTCTTTACGGAGCTCACATCATTTGGCTCCTCCATCAGCAGTACTACCCGAATGTTGTCCAGGTCGGGTTTCAAACCCTGTTGGCACACTATATGCCCTAACAGTTTTCCATAAGGCACCATCAGGACACACTTATCTGGATTCAACGATATGCGGACGTTCCTGCATAGTCCCATACACTCTTCTAATACCTTTAAGTGTTCTTCCGTCCGGCCATAGAGTGACCAGTCATCCAAAAAGGCTTTGAAGTTACCTGTAGCTATCTTGTCAAAGATGTATAAGATGATTCTTTGGAAGGTGGCTGGTGCATTGCACAGTCCAAACGACATTCGGTTGTAAGCGTATATCCCATTCTCCACCACAAAGGTTGTCTTTAGCTTATCCTCCTCCGCAATGCTGATTTGGTTGTACCTCGAGAATCCATCCAAAAATGAATATATCTCGTGGCCTTCTACCTCTTCTATAATGGAGTCTATGAATGGGATTGGGAAGGGGTCCTTAATAGTTACGGCGTTCAAACTTCTGAAATCCACACAGATTCGGATTTTTTCTGCTTCCCGTTTGAGCATGATTACAATGGGAGACACCCATTCGCTTGTCGTAACTTTAAAAATTATGCCTGCATCCAGCATCTTCGCAATCTCTGTGTTCACCCGAGCTGCGTACTTGGGGTTCATCCTGTATGGTCGCCTCCTAACAGGTTGAGCTCCATCAATCAACGTAATCTTGTGTACACATAGTTCGGGTGGAACTCCCTTTAGGTCCTTATATGTCCAAGAAAAAACATCTTTATACTTCATAAAGATCTTAATTGCAGCCGCCTTTAGCACTGGATCCCAATCATCTCCACCCTTAATCATCTTATTCTCATCTTCCTCTCCTAGGTTTACCTGAATCATTTTTGGTCCTTCGTACTTGATCGATTCAGGGTCTCTCTCGGCTTTTAATACCTCAATGGGGTGGGTTGGCTTAACATCAATAGCTGCTTCCCCCATTGTATACTCTGCAAAGTTTTTGGGAAACACCCACTTCTCTCTCTCTTTATCCTTTTCTGCTGATGTCTGTCTCTTGTTACTGTTTTCCTCTTCAGTTTCTCTCTTCTTATCTTCCCACGTTTCACCTTCTGTAGTGATGCATAGGCATTGAGGAGTGAATACCTCGTAATCCTCCATATGCCAATGGAGTAGACCCTTATCTTGGTCTTGCTCATCCTCAGTGCATTCCTCCAAGTGCAGCACTCCTTCATCCGGTTCATACCCCGTTTTGCCTTCGGATAACGAAGATTCTGAGTCATCTGAAGTCGCGATGTCCTGAATCACTGTCTGATTCTTCAGATTGATCACATATGTAATGAGATGCCCTGTTCTGTGTTTGGTGTTGTTGCAATAACTATGAATTAATTTGAACATGCAATAATACCCAAATGAAAGAAGCCAATAACAGCAGCATGCAATGATACCCAGATGGATCCAACACTGAATAATCGATTTTTATGCAGAACCCATAATCGAAATAGCTTATTAATTCAAATCAGCAAATTAACAACAATGTTTAGAAATTCCAGATGGATAAATGTCTTTAGAATATCATTATAAACATACCAATTTGCTATTATCTCCAACTTATGGACTATAAACCTCTGAATCTTTGATTGACATAAGCGTGAATCCTGAGTGAATTCACCAGCCAAGAACTGGGTTTTCGTCCAGCTCCCTTCTCCAATACTGAGGGTTTTCGTCCTCAGAACTTCAACAATCTGCACACTGTCGATCCCTGAAATGGAACCGATCTATCCTTTGGGGTTTCGTCCGTCGGGTTATCGATTGGGGTTTCCATCCCTTTCGATGAAGAAATATCAGCCGCCGGCCTTAATCTCCAAGAGAAGAAATAACATAAACCAGAATGTCTAAAATGAGACCAAGTCACTGAATAAATAGGCTCCTCCTTGGCAAACTCTTTTTTTCGTGCTCAATGTGGGATAAACATATTTCTTCCCCTTTAATTATAATATAAAGTTTTAACTTTATAAAATGAATTTAATAATTCACTTAATAAAGCCAAGCTTTGCTCTTTAAAAACTCTGCCTTATGAAACTCGTAATGACCAACTAAAACCTGTTCCGGATACCCATTTCGTTGTAGAACAACATCCCCCTGTCCGCTCGGCAAGAAACCCTAAAACCCGACACTGCTAAAAATAGCAATTCCAGCATCCTAGCTCCATTTGACCCCGAACGACCACCAAAACTGAGCTCTAAGAATCCAAAATTTGTCTCAAATATCTCCAAAGGCTCTCATCCATATGACATAGCCTACGGGAACCCGTGTATAGGCTAGTCTCTATGTGCTCCCACTAGCTTATTAGAAGGGGACATTACAGATCCGCCCTTCCCAAATATTGCTTGTCCTCAAGCAATATGATATGTATGCCAGGATCCCAAATAAATCTGAAGAATGTCTCATGATGAAGACACTGCCTTGAACTGTCATCCCAGAAACTGAAAACATTGTTAAGCTTTGTCACCACACTGATATCACTGAAGATGGCAACACTAACAAACTCTGTCATCGATCTGATACAACCGGCCTCGGTAACTCTGTCGAGCTCTGCCACTCTATACAAAAATCCATCCCTCAGAGGAATTCCTGGAGACCATAGCCAAATAGGGATTTTGTCATTCCCGAAATTTGATAATTTCTGCTGTGCCACTCTGACTACAACTGAATTATTTTGCAGCTCAACGGAGTACCCATTCTGGACTGACAAATGAGGAACCCAACAAGAAACTGATTCTACCACTATAGGGAAGAGCACCTCATGCCAAGGTGATACATATAACTCCTTATACCAACCCTTCTTCCCATTCATATATGACATGGTCAAATCATCAACATGTGGACTGAAAGAAAAACTATGAGCATACCTCACTATACAGTCCATCTGAACTTCACCAACTGGTTCCATGGAAGGGTCTATACAATCACCTGTGCTACAAATCTCAACATTTCGCCAATCATAACACAAGGAAATGAACCTGCATCAGCATCATACTTGGGCTGTTCCTTTTGAGTGGTTGTAACAGTTGACCAATTTTCTTCTTTGTGAACAAAACTTAACTCAAGGTTAAGTTTGTTAATTATCTTCTCCTTTTTGGTGAGTTCTTGGTAAGACTCCTCAGCAAAACGAACAGCCAAGTCCCTATCAGACAACAACTGTAAATAATCTGATTTGATCTTCTCTAAAGCATTTTTAATTGCTTGCATGCTTTTTACAGAGACGCTTTTTGTCAAACCTTCCTGTCGCTCTTGTCGCTGGGCAATCCAGAGGAGGTATTCAGCCAACTTATGTGTGCTGTCCAAGTGGGTTAAGGCTTGGACAATCTGCCCATCTGTGACCTGCAATTTGTCTTTCCAAGTTTGCTTTGCTTCAGGTTCTAATTCACGATCAACAGCACACAAGAATTTTTCTGATTTGACCACCTTAGCATAATGATCAATATTAGCATCCCTTTTAACACTACATTCGCCAACTTCGTGTATCAAAGTTATAACTAATTCATTCTCAACCCAAGAGTCGTCAACAATTGCTGATTTAGCAACCAAATCAGCATTCTCCACTTTCTTACTTCCATTGTACATCTCTTCGGAAGTGGACCCACAAGATGAATTAACTTCATCTTCATCGAAAATAGTACCATGATCACAAGGAAATTCATCTCCGCTCTTCAATCCTGAGACCTGTGGGTTATCCGATTCACCATCCAACACCCTGTTGATCCTCTCTACCTCTGAACTCAAAGAAGAATCATCATGGGTTTCCAATTCATCGTACTTAGGATCTTCAGGAACATCATAATTGTCATCATTATGCACAGACAAATGGCTACTCAACCTGCTGTAAGAAATCCCATAACTGTCAATGGATTGTTCTGCATGTAAACCCACAATTTTTGCCCCATCACTATTATCATCAAAATATTCCTTAACCAGGTCATCCTGAAAATCTGATATGGATTCAACCTGTGACAAACCATCTTCTACCAACTCATCACCACCCAAATCATTTTGAGTCTCTATCCTGCTTACCTCCTGAGATGAAGCATCTGTTATAAATTCAACTGTTCCGCTGTCCTGAACTATGTGTGGCTGCAATAAATTACTAACATTATTGGTTCCACAAACATGACCAAATGTCCAAGTCTGGTGACATGTGAAACACTTGTTCCCTCTCCTCAACTGATTCTTGCTTATACGAGGAGGTCCTCTATCCTGTGAAACTTCAGAAGCCACTATTTTACCTACCAACTTCTGTTTTCCTTTGTCATTTCTTGCTGGGACAACAAGCTCATCTCTTTTAATTCCAACTTGTATTGGCAACTCAGTGTATAAAGGTTCAATCTTGACCGGAGGAGCACCTGTTGGTAGAGAAATTTTCATCATTGCAGCTAAATTTTTGAGGGACTGTTTTATCTCATGTTGGGTCTTATCCCACTCACGTTGTCTCTTAGTCCAGTCATTAATAGACGCCATGAATCTAAAATTAATTTGAGGCTTCCACAGGCTGGCAGGAATGACCGACTCTGAATTAACAATACCCAAAACTCTTAAAGCCCAAAACAACCAAATGGGTATTCAAATCACCAATACCCAGAAACTGGAAACCCTAGATTTGAAAACGATAACCAAACCCTAACTTCTGCTAATCTTCTATACTCCGCAAATTTTCAAGCAATATAATTTCAGACAAAGAATTATTTCCACCAAATCAAACCTGAGAATTTTGTCTTCGATAGAAGACTTCACAAAATTCGCAATGAAACCCTGAACAGGCTGGCAGGAAAAACCAGCTCTGATACCACTGTAATGAGCTGCCCTGTTCTGTGTTTGGTGTTTTTGCAATAACTATGGATTAATTTGAACATGCAATAATACCCAAATGAAAGAAGCCAATAACAACAGCATGCAAGAAAAAAAAAAACAACCCTTTCAACCTCCCCTTTTCTGATTAGCCTCTGGTCATGTTTCCCTTTAGTTAGTTCTTCTTGTTGGTTCCTCTGGGCGCCTTTACCTTAGGTGGCCCCTGCTGTTTTCAGGCTGTTTCGTTCTGCTGCCGCTGTTCTTCCCCTCTGCCTCCCTCTTCGGAGGTTCGCGGCTGTATTGTACAAGGTTCAGGGACCTTTCAACACCCTTTCAACCAATCAAAAAAAAAAAAAAAAACAATAGCATGCAATGATACCCAGATGGATTTAATACTGAATAATCGATTTTTATGTAGAACCCATAATCGAAATAGCTTATTAATTCATATCAGCAAATTAACAACAATGTTTAGAAATTCCAGATGGATAAATGTCTTTAGAATATCATTATAAACATACCAATTTGTTATTATCTCCGACCGTGGACTATAAACCTCTGAATCTTTGATTGAATCACATAAGCGTGAATCCTGAGTGAATTCACCAGCCAAGAACTGGGTTTTCATCCAGCTCCCTTCTCCAATACTGAGGGTTTTCGTCCTCAGAACTTCAACAATCTGCACACTGTCGATCCTTGAAATGGAACCGATCTGTCCTTCGGGGTTTCTTCCGTCGGATTATCGATTAGGGTTTTTGTCCCTTTCGATGAAGAAATATCAACCGTCGGCCTAAATATCCAAGAGAAGAAATAACATAAATCAAAATGTCTAAAATGAGACCAAGTCACTGAATAAATAGGCTCCTCCTTGGCAAACTCTTTTTTCGCGCTCAATGTGGGATAAACATATTTCTTCCCCTTTAATTATAATATAAAGTTTTAACTTTATAAAATGAATTTAATAATTCACTTAATAAAGCCAAGCTTTGGTCTTTAAAAACTCTGCCTTATGAAACTCTGAATGACCAACTGAAACCTATTCCGGATACCCATTTCGTTGTAGAACAACATCCCCCTGTCCACTCGGCAAGAAACCCTAAAACCCGACACTGCTAAAAATAGCAATTCTAGCATCCTAGCTCCGTTTGACCCCGAACGACCACCAAAACTGAGCTCTAAGAATCCAAAATCTGTCTCAAATATCTCCAAAGGCTTTCATCCATATGACAGCCTACGGGAACCCGTGTATAGGTTAGTCTCTATGTGCTCCCACTAGTTGATTAGAAGGGGACATTACAACATACTTGTGCTGCCCCTATTTAAAGGATAAACGCTCTTTCTCCCAGTTATGGTTGACTTTCGCAGTTCTCAACCATCTGCATCCTAGCAATGCATCATATGTGGGCTTCTGCATAGCTATAATTACAAAATCAAGGACAAAGTCCTACTCTGCTATGCGTATTTTTTGGTTCATCAGAACGCCAATTGTTTTGATGCCGTATTGATTAGCACCATACAACTTGAAATTTGGAGATCTTAAGGCAGGTTGCCCAATAGTCCGCCATGTCTTTTTCGGCATCACGTTCACGCTAGACCCTCCGTCCATAATTACTTGACTTAGTTTATGGTCCAAAATCTCCATATGGACCATAGTAGGTCTCCTTCCTGCTTCTATCATTAGAATTGTGGGGTCTATGAATTGCTTTTGTTTGATTGCTGCTACCTGTCACGGTTCATCCTTCCTCTTGATGACTTTGCCGATCATAGCATATAGCTCAGGTACTATGGTGAATAGGTTTGCCACCTTCACCTCTATCGTTGTGTTCAGTACTTGCGCTACCAACCCTTCGATCGATGCCTTCTTACTCGTCTCCGGTCTCTTCAACACTTTCTCTAGAACTAGTCGATTCTGCTTTTCTTTCTCTAGTTCTGTCTGAATCAACTCCTGGGCTTCCTGCCACCGCTCCTTCTCTTGGGTAGGATTTGGGTATTGCCTATCTTTTTGGCTTGTGCCCTTGTCACAGCCAACACCTCCTTATTTTCCTTCGTTACTGGGCTCACTTCCCCAATGCCAATCAAATTGACATTTTGAGTCCCACTAGAACTTGCTTTGTTCGGGCAATTCGCCTCCGTATGGTTTCCTGGCCCACACCACTTACACATTTGTGTGGTGTTACTGGTATTTTTGTTTTTTACATTATGGGGTTTTGAATAGTTCTTCGCAAAATATCCCCATTCCTGAAAATTCTAACATTGAATAATAGGTCGACCGATAGGTCGACCGTCAGAGTCATACTGCAGTCGACTCTGACCTCCTTGTTTGCTGCCTCTACGATTATTTCGGTAGCCCCCCGCTTGTAGCTCCTTGTCCATTCCTTGTTGCATTCGGCTGCTCTTCTTGTTGTATGGTCATATTCTGATGCCATTTACTTTTCAAGTTGAATGGGCAGTCTGTGATGGAATGTCCTGCAATATCACAGATGTTACAATATGCCATCTTTGGGCAGTTGACGTTTGTATGTCCTTCCGTCTTGCAGTCCGAGCACCAAATTTATTTTTGGTCTTTGTGAGTATCTCCTTTGACTTCTTTCAAAATTTTATCAAATTCCCTTTTAAAGGAGTGGATTGTGCTCTATACTTTGTCTTCTTCATCACTGTCAGAATATTCATTATGCTTCATATGTGCTCCAATCCCCGCAGTTGTCTGCTTACTCTCGCTTTTGAAATTCTTTGCTTTCTCCAGTGCTTCTTCATATGTTGAGGAAGGTACTGCCTTCATATTTTTCCTGTATTTTGCTAGTAATCCATCCAGAAACCAGCGTTTCACCATGCCATCGGCATGTGACATTTCCATTTTATCAGTTAACTGCTTCAGTCATCTATTGTAACTCTTGACATCCTCATCGGGTTTCTGTTTTGTTATGCATAGTTTCGTGATGATGTTTGTATCGTCTCTTAATGGTCAGAATTCTTCGATGAATGCTTTTCTCAAGTCTTCCCATCGCACAAAGGCCTGTGTACTCTACTTTTTCAAATACCAGTCAATCGCCATGCCATGTAGTGTGGCTGGAAACAGTTGCAGCCATTCTGTATCTTGCATGACTCCATTTGCTCCCCAAATGGTTATGCAAGTTCCCATGTGTCTTGACGGGTCTTCTTTTCCCTCGCCTGAAAAATGCGGGCACTTCTGTTGTACTGTCTTACTACCAATACTTGCCATTTGATTTGTGTTTTGTCCCGGATTACTCGATGTTGATGGCTGTGTTGTTCGATTTGGTTGTCTGTCTACTGTTGATGGTGCAAAGTTATATCCAAATAACGTTCTGCCCAACTCCAATTAGTCTCTATTCCGTGATCTCCTTCGCGAATATACCAATATTGGTTCCGGTCGGCCTCCCACGAACCCTCATGTGGTTGCTCAGATACAAGGTCTTCTCCTTCAGTATCCTCTTGTCAACCGTCTCCCGCTCGTTCGGGTGTCACCGTCATTTCCTCAATGATGGGCACTTCTTCCGCTATTTGCTCTTCATATTCTACAGTCACCGACAGTATTCCTATGTTCGTACTCTCTTCCTCCTCAAGATTCCAGACTCTCTACGTCCGGGTGGGAGATCTCTGTCGCCTCCCGTGATCTTAAATTTGCCAGCCGTGCACTTCTTTGCACCAGTACCTGTGTACTTTCTTGTAACCTGCGATCAATCATTCATCTATTAGCTTTGTCACTTATGCCTCTCAGACTCAGACTTCGATTTTTAGGCAACGATGCCAAATGTAGACAAGGGTGAGTATACTCTCGATACGAGAGGTGAACTGATCGAACAGATGAGACAAGGAATCAGCATGGGGTCTCGGATGTACAAGGTAACTCAGACGTCAGAGGGGTCAGACGTTAGACTAGTCTATTAGTCAGTTGGCTAGAACCAGACGTCTTGGACTAGACGTCGGAGGGTGAGACGTCTAGAAGGAAGACATTAGGTGGCTAGACGTCTTGGGACTAGACATCTGGGAGCTAGATGTTTGGGACTTAGACATCTAGGGGATGGACGTCTAGGGTGCAGATGTCTAGGTGTCAGACGACTGCTGTCATGGCTCCTGCTCCCGAGTACCTGCAAACAACCTACCAGGAAGAGTCTTCAACCTGCATAACAATAACAACACAACCTGCAATAACACTCAAGCACGATCTGCAATACACACCATAACACCAATATGATCAAGCGTTGTCTTATTACCTCCGGAAGGTTACAGATACAATGCAAAAGTAAGGGGGGTATTTAAAGGCTGCAGGAGCGGTTCCCCAACTACCTGCGCCAACCACCCAACCGTTTGCCCAACCAACTAGTTAGACGTCTGACTAGCCAGACGTCTACACTAACTAGACGTTTGGCTTAACTAGCCTTAACTCAATTGGCGGCCATTTTGTCCTTTTGTGCATTTAATCCTTTTCTCATCTGATTGGCTGATTAAACTAAGCAAACACTATGCCGTATACAAAATGGCATTACAAAATAGCATAAATCCACATTTGCTATATACATTCAAAATTTCTTGGGACATTTTCACAGTTAGTTTCTCATTTCTGCTATTTGGAACTGTGTCTACAAGCCTGAATCTGCTCCAGCTCTTCAGGGGTACAGTCTGCCCCAAATCTGATGACCTTGCCGGGCTCTAACTCAAGCTTCCTATATTGATTTCCATCGACCTTGATTCTGTGGGCGATTGCTCGATCATTCTGGTCGAACAGAATCTCCAAAGTGATTAGTCCTTTCGGGACATGGTTATTTTTCAATTGTATCAACCCCTCATATTCCTCGTCATCAGGATTTCTACCTTCTATTGTACTTGCTTCATGAATTAAAAAATTGACGATTTGCTCGTCACTGTCGAAAACCTGCCAGTGGGTGTCCCTATCAGGCACAGAAGGCCTGTAAACCATTCTATCGCCTTAGGCTTCTGCATCATGTCATCAGCCGGGGAGTATTTGGCTCCGATAGATGCTAAGACATATGCATGATTATTCTTTTCCCGTGAGATAGCTTGGACATTCAGTGACTAGGACTCCAGTAGGTCCCAAACCCTATTGTGGTACGCCTTGAGGTAGTGTTGCTTGGAGATGCATTTGTTGGTGATCTGTTTGCAGAGTAACTCGGAGTCTCCAAAAATCTGCAGCTGCTTGATCCCCAGCTTCTCGGCCTTCTTCAACCCTAAGCACAGGGTTTCATACTCCGTCGCGTTATTGGTGCAACTCCAGGCAAGCCTATAGCAGTAATATGTTTGTTCTCAAGAGGGCGAAACCAAAATAATTCCTGCCTCGACGTTGTTTTTGCATCGGGCGCCATCAAAGAAAAGCTTCCATAGCCCATTCGAGGCAGAGTCCTTGCTCTCCTGCACTGTCTCCTTTGCTTTCTCAGGCTTGGTGATAGAATAACACCCCGTCTTCGACTCAATCATAGCATTAAAATCAGTCAAGGAGAAATCATCCCCCATTCGAATCTCCTTTAGGGATTCTTCTATCAAATCCACCTCCTCTAATTCTTCTGTCATTAGGTGAATTGATTCATCTTGCTTCCCCTCTTCGACCATTTTCTTGATAAGGAAGGTGGAGGGTTTTTCATTGTAGATATTCACTTTCCTTCCCTTGAAGGGTACCTCCATGTGCGAATAGTCCAGAGAGAGATAACCCCCCAGCTTAGCAGTGAACTCCCTTGAGAGGCACATGCTAAAGTACGACTCCAGGTCAACAAATACAACCTCCTGTATCACAACAATCTGAGGCACCTTATGCAGCTGGATGGGGATTTCCTTAATGACGCATACCTTCTTTACTGGAGTACCATCGAGTTGAAGAACACCTGGATTGATCCTCGTAGATTCCATGCCCATAACTTCGCAAACTGCCCTTGGCATGACGGTGGTCGCTACACCGAAATTGATCATGCAATTGTGCACGACCCACCCTTCCATCCGAAGAGATAGATAGAACGACGGTGGCCTGTTCTTCCCCGTGGCTGAGGTGGTCAGAGTTTGAGCTAGCACAGGTTGCGTTGGCTTTCCTCCCTTGGCAGACTTCAGCGATTCCTGTAATAAATCAACCTGCCCAGGAAGTTGCAGAGCATCATAGAGACTTATCTTGGCAGGAGTTTTCTCCAGCTCCTCAACTATGTTGTAAGTTGATTCAGTAGATACTTCAGGTTCCTTCGCTGCTTCGTACTTAGTACGGTACTGTTGTGTGGCTTCAATCCTTTGCCGCTTCATCAGCGATGGGTACTTGAGCTTCTCTTTATCTTGCTCCTAGGTTTCACCCTGAGGTTGCAACACTAGGGCTTTCATTGGCAGGGGTTTTTCTTTTGCCGACGGGGGCAAAGGAACTTTATCTGGAGCTTTTGCTGGAGGTTGTTCCTTCTCACGGCAAGTGTACACCTTCAGAGGCTCCATCTGGACCGCATCCACCTCGATTGGTTTCTTTCCATTTCTGGTAAGAATCGAAACTTGTTCATCTTCGGGGATCATGAGGTTACGGTCTGCCTCCCTAATCATGTTAATTTGCTCGCTGGGGACGCTGCTTGCCAACGTTTGAACGTAGTTCTGGTGCACCATACAAGTGTCCTCCCCATGTGGGTCATTGCAAGTGGATAAGCAGTGCACATAGTCTGAGGTGCTCGGCTCTTCACCGTTTAGAATGGCAACAATTTTTTTGGGAGGCCTACCAGCCTGAGCCGCCTGGTCTCTTGTAATTTTCGAAGGGGGATATCTCCTCGACAAGAACTCTTGCTGAGCCTACTTCTTTTTCATAACAGCCATATCATTGGACAACGTCCTCATGGTAGATTTAAGATACTGCAGCTCTTGTAAAATCATTGCTTGCGGGTCAACAGTCGGAGGATACGATAACGGTAATGGTGCCATAGGTGGAGGCAAAGCCGGATATTGCGGGGGCGGAGGAAGCTATGGAACTGCAGGAGTGGGAAGCTACGAAAAGTTGGGCGCCTGACTCGAATTCCACGAGGGAATCAGGTACATGGAAGTTGCGGGAGGGAACTGAGTAGGCGCATTGGGGTATTGGTACTGAGGAAAATCTGGGAAGATTGGCATTGTCGATTTTGGCGAGAGTTTGCCAATGGCGATCAAGTTTACCTCTGGCTTTTGTGCTTGTGTATACAAATCCAGGAAAGTGTTGACACCAGAATACCGGATATTCATACTGAGATCTGAGTAGAACGCCCTGAGGAAATAAAACGATGCTTGCTCATAGGTTGGCCGAAGGCCATCAAGGACTCTCTTCTAGGTCCAAGAAAACGTCAATCGGGGACCTCCTCCTGCGGATGCCTCTGGATGGTTGTGAATTGGTGAAGCAAGGAGTAAGGGTCCGCCAATTCATTGAACCCTTTCATCAACCTTTATGCCAGTTGATCCCAGGTGGCAATAGTGTCAGGCGGCAAAGATCGGTACCAGTACAAGAGTTTCCCTCTGAGGGACAAGATGAGCAATCTCACCATAACGTTTTCTTCTGTGATGCCGTGAATGGTATCCAGAGCTGCAACGTCCTGTACATGCTCATACGCTGTCTTCCCAGTACCATTCTCCCAGGGCAATACTGTCTGAAGTCGAATCTTGCTCAGCAACGACAGCTTCCTGTGATGATACCTCATCTAGAGAGATAGCCTAGGGCATTCTCCCAGGGCACTGATGTCAAGGTCCTAGTACTCGGTTTCTTCCTTTGCGTTTCTAGCTCTCCATCTCGTACGCATGAAGACGTGATTTTATTAGGCTGGTCTTTGAGACTTGGAGGTATCCGAGTTTAACAGAGTCGCCATATGTTCAGATTTGACAATACTAAAGTGAAAATCACTTCCTCAATACTGCTTATGAGGTGGAACGATTGCATCCCACCGGGTGTGCCAAAAAAAATTGCTGGTTACGAATATGCCACTAGGAAAGGATTTGGTCTATCTACGAGCCCTAGACCCGCCCAATAGATTGAAAGGCTGGAAAGAAGGGATGCCTTCCATGCCAATCTCCAAAGAAAGCTGGCTCCTTTACTACACTACACTGGGTTTTAGATTAGGGAACTGGAAAGAGATTGGAAAAATGCTGAAAGAAATGTAAATAACTGAAAGAGATGGAAAATGTAGATTGTTCCAAGGGGAAGAACAGGCAGCACAATTACTAACTCCTACTTAAACCAACAACAATCAATATTAGGAGTATAACAGAAACTAAAACTAAACCTACCCTGATATGTATCCTTCAACAATTCCAGACTTCGTTCTTAATCACACACTTAAATCCAGATTGCATAATTTACTGTATGCAAATGAAGAAACAAAATTAACAGAAATAACAGAAGGCATCATACACAGGAAAAGAGTCCAGAATTAGAACCAGGAGTCTTAATATTGAAGCAAGAAGTTCAAGTACAACAACTCTTTAGCAAAATGTTCCCCCTTGATTGCATTACATTGAGTGGCTTTTATAGAAGAATTCCCCCCAATTACATTAATGCTCAACCCCCAAAACTGGCGGAGCAGTTGAGATTTGACCTCTGCCAGATGATAGAGGATCCATGAGATGCAGCTCACCCGTGTTTAGAGTGGCTCCGGACGACCTCTGCAGTTGGGACAACATGTCTCATTAATGCGGTTGGTGCAACTTGCCCTTTGGAGCTTTTTCGAGACCTGACATGGCCATCCTGATGGGAAGGGCTGGAGACTCGACTCGTGCGCCATGGATGCGCCTTAAATGCCCGCCTACTCTCTTTCCCGAGGTTCGCTTGAAATTCTGCCAAGTCCAGAATGGACTCCAAGGATCGCTCGGGCTGAGGGTCGCTTGCTAAGAGAGCGAGGTTGAGGCCTTCATACCTTGAAAGATTTTTGTATATTCGAGCTGAGGTTCGCCAAAAAACCAGGGTTCGGCCCTTCACTTGGACGAAGCCGATCTAGGAAGAAAGAGAGGAGAGAGAATTCAAGCATGAAAACAGTGCAGCAGTTTTTCAAAATTTTTACCCCTTAGACAAAATGTGGCAAAATTGACAACAGTTAATACAATAAACCATAAAAATAAACCTTAAAGGGCCTCGAAAGTCATGTTTACCACTCATACATATTCGAGTCTAGGGATACTGCTTTATGTTATAATTAAGTCTCTGATCCCTTCCTTCTCCTGTGATGACTCTAAATCTCTTTCTTCCATAAACAACTTTGATTGACTCTAAGAATCTAACTGCACTTTCTTTCTCTCATGACAATTGGTAATTACAATCCGCAACATTTCTCTTTTTCTGTAATTGTTTTAACAGGCATTGGACTCGATGACTACTTCCTAAACACCACAATTTTGTCTACACATATTGCTTTCTATAGGCAGATGAATTGACATGTCTGCATAATAAAATAATAAATTAATGAATGAATGTTTGAGTGTAGGAAGTATATGTGCACACAAAGTGTTTGTTAAATTGTTATTATGTCGCCATACAATGTTAAATGGTGGAGGATTGCCATATTGTGTTAACTGACAAGTGTTTGTAACAATGCACACGTGCAAAGTGTTTGTAATAATGTGCATGTGGCAAAGTGTTGTAATAATGTAATGTAATGGGGTATTTTTAATGTTTTATGTAAACAAGTAGTTTGGAGGTAGTTGGGTAGTTGCCAACAACCTACCAACCCCATTATGTCTATAAGTATACATCTATGTGGGAGATGCAAGGGAGAACGTGTGTGTGTGTGTATGTTGCTATTGTCTAAAGTATATTATTGGTAGATTTTTTGTTGGAGTATGATGTATTGCAGATGGTTGTTGTGCAGGATACATGTTGCGTGTGCAATGTATCTATTTGTATTTGTAAGTTATTCCAATTGTATATTTTGTTTATCTAAGCGGTACTGAAAATTGTATTGCGTTACTAAAAATTGTATTGCAATGTGTTGTATTTCATTTCTACACTTCCTTTCATGTCATCTACATGAGACAATGGCTCCACGATGTGAGGAATTGATCCACAATAAATGTTCTTGGGCTCTACAATAGTTTCATTGATTCAAGTGATGAATGCTAGTCTTCAATTTTCATTATTCTCCAATCTTCAACTTGGAATCTCATTGCTTTGAGTGTGATACATGACAACTGTCCCTTTCTGCTTTCTCAATCCTTAAATTATTTTGACCATAGTTGAGAAAAACTGCAAAAAATCCTGATTTTGCCGATTTTTCCCGATTCATAGGCTAGCCGATTTTTTCCCGAAAATTTCTGATATGCATGAAAAATGCTTTTTTTCAATGAAAATTTGCATTTTCTTCGGTTTTTTCAATAAAAAATGCCGTTTTTTTGCCGATTCCGATTCTTTGCCGATTTTTAAACCAGCTGATTTACTACCCGATTCCAATTTTCTCAACTATGATTTTGACCTCTAAAGTCTCCCTTTCTGACAGCAAAACTTGCTTCCTTCTCATCGGAGATGATGAATGTCTAAAATGGACATACCGCTAGTGTAAAACGGCGGGAGTGTTCCACACTTGGAGGAACTATTTGAATGAAAGATTTGATAATCAGCCAGGACTCTTCACTTGTACTACAATCACAACAGTTGCTTGTATGGCAATATCAATTGCACGGTAGCATCAGTTGAAAGACAACACTCGGTCTACGACTTTCACCCTGCACCCGAAACTTTTTAGGGAAAATACAGAACCTATCTACTGCAGCAATCAACAATGACAACACATGCAATATACATACAATAACAATAGTAGATGATAAATGAATATGAGCAGATCTTGTATTAATAGTGGCTTGTACAGCTAACTACATACAACATCTTCTTACATATACATTGCAATGTCTATGTGGAATATCTCCTTCCAACACCTACAATGCCTTAGCCAACAACCACCGGCCAGCCTCCCGACAACAACCACACGACCCGACAACCACACACTTCGGCCTTCGACACAATTCCAACCATACGAATGAATGAGGGAAGGGTCTTATTTATACAACTAAAAAGTAGTTGCAACCTCCAACTACCCGACACCTCATCATTTTCTTAAATTACATTTGACATGCATTTGACTTACATTTACATTTCATTTGATGACTCACTTTATGACTTTTCGGTACATAACTAATACTTCACTAAACATTACACATTATCATGTACATTATTACATTGCCACTTTATAACATTATTAATTATATGTACGCACATTTTGTCAAACACTTTGCATACGAACTACAAAATAATACAAAATGACAAAACTTATTCACTAATTACGCAAACATATCAATTCACTTGCCTACAGCTAGTGGATTCAAATCAAGTATAGAAGGATTATTGTATCTTGTGGGACTATTCTAGTCATACAAATATCTACAAAATGCAATACTCTACATTATAGTTCTATGTAATATTAAAAAAAATACGCAATGGAAAAAACTCACAATTGCATGTAATATGCATAGCAAATTTAACATGTATCCTTCATATTCCTATCATCATCATATTTGCCCAAGAGGACCACACAGACACCCCTCTCCATATTGACTATAACACGCATGATGAACATGCCTCGACCAAAGGTAGAAAGGGTATATGTATAGGTATTGCAGGAACTGATAGTTGGTTGGAAACTGCCATACCTACTCAATCACCTAACCCCCCATATATATATAAGAAATTTAATACACCCCATAACACATTACATGATATTTATTACATCACATATAACATCAAAACATAGAATATACAACATGACTATATGCATTTGAGAGTTCATATGCTCATGACATTCATGATTACATAGATGCTCATGCATTCATGCACTAACTTATCCACCTTTATCTTCCACTTCCTTTAGAGTTGTCAGTGGGGACAAATTAAAAACAACATGTAGGGTAGATCCATGGATTTCGCTACCTCAAACACTTGTTACACTCCCTACATTTCTTCATGTTACATACGTCTCCTACAAAACTGAAATTTGTAATTGCGACTTTGTTCTCCAATATTTTAATTTGTTGTGTACTACCACTGACATCACGATAATGATAGGCAACACCCTAAAACCTCAAAGGACCCTTTGTCAAAATCTTCTTTGTCTTGTCAATTTTTTCCTTCTTGGGCATTTCAATGGCTTATAGGGACAGCATTCTCCAAGCGTAGATGGTGCTGCTCACTCAACCCTGTAGAAATAGAATGCAATATGCTACAATAAAATTCCATTATATATAAATAAAGGTGCAAATGGGAGTAACTTATAGATACATGTGGATACACTACACACATAGCATGCACCCTTCACAACCTAGGTAGTTGAAATATATCATAGTTTGGTCAATTGTACAACATACAAAAACTTGCCCTGACTAGCATCGACCAACATCATACCTTCTCTACCTCTATTTGATGATCAACATCACACTCAACAATTGTAAAAAATGTATCCGGTAGGTGGTTGGTAACTGCCATACCTACCTCCAAACTACTCATATACATCAAAGCATCAGTATACTCCATGCCATTACATTATATTTACTACTAACACATATAACCACATACACATGATAACATTAGGTGATAAAACTTGCATATGATAACTCTATGTGGATGCATCATAAACATCTGCCACATGCATGCATGCACTCATTCATTTATGTGCTTTTACATTTGTGTGTTCTTGCAGACATGTAATCACTCGTGTCAAATTATTTGCCAACATCTACCCCATCCTTTAGACTTGTCGACATCCCTGTCAACAAACCGACTGAACACTGGGGTAGATGCACTGAATGCACTACTAGAATCACTTGTCACACTCCTTTTGCAGGTTCATAACTGTCTCCAACTTAATGATATTTGGAAAACAAAGACAACTATTAAAAGGCATACTTATGGATTAGATGAGATTATGAAAGAAGTTAAGAGAAAGGCCATAGTTTCATCACCATCTTGGGGGCAAAGGTAATAAATTTAAGGGATTTAAATGGAGATGACAAATAAATTTCAATATCTAATTTTTCTGCAATCCATGTAGAAAGTGACCTGGTGTGCTCCTTGGGCCAGTGGTTTTATTGATAATTTTTAGTGATGTATATGATACTTGGCAAACTTGGCCTGTTTCCCTATTGGGGTCCACTTCTATTAGCCTTTTTTCTTGACATGTTTGGTTTGTCTCCCTCATGAGCATACACTGTTGAAAGGCTGGTTTGCTGATTTATTTTCATTTGGAAGATCAAGAATTTTTTAAGTTCAATAATTATGTAATACAAGTAGCATTTTCAAATGAAAAATGGAATAAAAGAAAATACTAATAGCAACAACGCAAAATGAGGAATAGCATAATATAGGATTCTTTGAAAAAGAAATAGCATAATTTAGAAAAATACCTTGAATCACAATACCCAAGATAAAGAGCTTAAAAGCCCTTAAAATAACCTTACGACTTGCAAGGACTTTGTTTGGTACTTCCTACAAAAAGGGAAAAAGATCAGCTTAAATTTCATTAGATAAATTCTTTTTCCCAATTAAAATGACACAAAAACAATAAAGGTTATAAAATCAAGAAGCATATAAGAATAAGAACAAACCTCTAAATATTGATCAATAGACTTCGAATTTCCATGCTTCATAAAACAGAACAAAATGAAAAGTAGAAGGATCACCTCAAACATGTAGACAAGGCACTTTCAGTTCTATAACAAAATAAGTTTTATGCAAAGAAATCCAAATGCAGTTTTGGAAAGACACAGCTTGAATATTTTAGCTCACTTAATATTTACAGAATGGGTTAAGGTCGATCTCTGCAAAAATTTAATCAATAATGGAATGGCCCAAACCTAAGACCATGTCCAAAATACAAGGATTCCTAAAACTAGTAGGATAGTACTATTGATTTATTAAGCACTATGTGCATATTGTAGATCTTTCATCCAATATATTGGAAAAGGATTCCTTTGAATGGGCACTTGAAGCAAACCAAAGTTTCCAAAGATTAAAGCTGTTATCTTTGGACCCTGTGCTAGCAACTCCTAACCTTTCTGAATCATTAATTATTGAATGCGATGCTTCCAAAGCAGGTCCTGTGGTGATGCTCATGTAAAATGGTTATCCAATTACTTACAAAAGTCAAAAACTCAAACCTAAGAAGAAACTTAAATCTGTTTATGGTAAGGAAATGCTTGCATTTATTCATGTCTTGGAAAAATGGAGGCAATAACTAACAGGTAGCAAGTTTCTAGTTTGTAAAGATCACAATAGCCTCTAATATCTACTTCAATTAAAAACACTATCTACTGAACAACAAAAATGGGGGGGTAAGATTCAAGCCTTTGATATTTTAAAGTATATACACAAGAAGGAGAAGAACAACCAAGCTGCAAATGCCTTGTCTAGGAAAGATAGAGGTTGCAGCTGATGCTAGCAAGGTAATTATTTTAGAGTGAATTAAGGACATACAAGCCAAATATGTCAGAGGTGATGAATGTCATAGAATTATTAACAATGTTGAGACACATCCACAATTCGCATGGAAAAATGATATTTTATGGACTAAGAACTGCATATATTTACCTCAGAATTCTAGTTTTATGTCAAAGGTTCTAGTAGATAACCATGTTTCTCCTAACTCAAGACATGTTGGATTTAAAACTTGTTATAACATCCAAACATCATTCTTTTGGAAACATATGATGAAGGAAATTAAGAAATATGTGACCAGGTGTGACACTTGTCCACACCATAAAGACAAGTATATGTCATCTCCAGTATTACTATGGAATTTATTGATTGACTACCTGTATCATATGGTTGTGACAAAATCGTTGTGGTGGTGGATTTCCTTACTAAATTTGCCCAGTGCATTCCTATTTCAGCTTCAAGGATTTCCAAAGGTGATTGCAAGCTATTGTAATCCATTATTTACCAGTAATTTCTTGAAAGAATTATAGAGGTAAAGAGGCATTGTGTGAGTGGTCAGATGGAGATTGTGGACAAATGACTAAAAGGTGATGCTGTTTTATATAAAGCAAACCCTAATTATGGTCTAAGTGTCTCTTCTTGGATCACTAGTGGTATAACTCCACTTACCATACATCTGCTAAAAGGACTCCCTTTACTGCCTCATACAGTTTGAGCCATCAAGACCCAAAAATTTTATGTATAATCAGGTTAACAAGCTCCTAACAAGCCAGGCCAGTTGCATTGCAACATTATTATATTCCACATAAAATAATTCTTACAATTAATTATTCTATGATCTCTTTGGCTGCTATAGATGTTCTTAACTAAATGTTGTAGCCTCTAGTTTGCCTATGGTAACTTGGATTGTATTCCAACATAATGTGACTTTAGTCATATGTTGACATTAGTAATTTTTTTTTCTATTCTTCTTTTTGCTTAGACTACAAGTTGTGTACTTGGAATTTCTCAATTTGAAGGAAGTCCTCCTTTTATTTCTTGGGTAGGCAGGGATTCTTGTTATTGTTTGGAATGGTGCTTTCTCATCATCATTTAAGTGTATCCAGTAATTATTGCGGTATTTGGATTACTGATGCTTTTTTGATGATGAACCATTGATTTTGCTTTATTATTCAATAGTATTCAAATGGATTACAAGGACTCTTAACGCTCTTTATTACAAGCATAGCTTTTGTCTATAAAAAACTCCAAAAATATTTCCATATTTTGCAGAATCAACTTGATCACTTGGAGATTCAATCGAATTAATAACCAAAATGTTAGCATAACATTAAATATAATACCATGTATAAAAAATGAGAAAGCAATGGATAGAAATATACCTTGTAAACAAGTCCCAAGGAGACACCTACTATGAAAAGGAAAAATGGCATAACAAAGTCTGCAATGGTTGCATCATTCCAAGGAGAATGATTGATGGCAGGTAATACTCCCCAACATCATCAACTAATATTATAAGCTGTACAAAGACAAACAGCAATGGAACAAGAAATTAAAATAACTTCGTTTAAAGCATAATACAAAGTAATTGATTTCAATTGTTTAATTTTTATTTTTTTTGGGTGCTTTGTCAAAAATCTAATATCACAAATCATATTCATAACTTGAAAACCACTTTAAAATATTCACTTGAGTTGAGTTAAAAAATGACCTGTCTTCGGGACAAAAATGATAAATAATATGTAGAATGCTTCCCATGGCGTACCCCTTTGATGGCAATAAGTTTTCTCTACATGCCATACCTTCAAGACATGTTTGATGTTCGTCGTTTGTTCATATTCAACTGACAAAAACAACGAGAGAGGTCTTGATGGAGTGGTGAGTGGGAGGCACTCGCTATGAAAATGTCAAGGGTTCCGATCTTGTATACATATGTAACATCACAAAAATTAAAGTTAAAAAAATTTCTTGTACAACCTGAGTGGGCCTAACGGTAGGCTTCAGAACTCTAAATAGAAGGTCCAAGGTTCGAATCCTACGGGGGGGTAGGGTTGTACACCCCGCTCTGGTAACCAAGGTATGGTTGGATAGCCATATATTGTGTAAACAACATCCTCCATAAGGATCGTCCCATATGGCCTATGGCCTTGTGGACATTAAAAACTAATTTACCTTTTTACTTTTTACCAAGCTTGCTTTGCATGTTTCACACTTCTTACCTCGTTGGAGACAATGTCACCTTGTGTGTTTGATGACAAGATTCCCTTGGTTATCTAGACATTCGGGCAGTGTCATTGCTAGCATCCACACGCCTTCATTCAAAAAAAAGGCTAAGGTGTTTGCACACATTCTCTTCCCTCATCAAGAGGGGGCTCTATAGAAGGCTCACCTTCTACACTTCCTTCTATCTATGGAAGAGGATCTCATGGTTCTATTAAATTTTGTTGTGTGTTCCCATGCACACTGTCTTCACCACATTCACATTCATCAGTTGATGGCGTTGTACGTTGCATGATTCGCTCATGTAGGCTCTCTTCTCATTTGTCGTTGTCCATGTACACTTCATGGATTATTGTTCATGCAATTCTCTTGTCACATTCACCTTTTGCCATCACGTTCTCTCGATCTAGACTCATTATGGAAATAGTGCCAAATGTAGCATTAGTTTTGGATTCCACACAACAAATGAACATAATACACAATTGCATGAAATAGAATTAACTCACTATAACTTACAAAAATGTATAGCAATGTCAATCACAAAGACAACTATTGGTTACGAATTTGCCATTGGGAAAGGGTTTGGTCTATCTATGCGCCCTAGACCTGCCCAACAGATTGAAAGGCCGGAAGGAAGAGATGCCTTCCATGCCAATCTCCAGAGAAGGCTGGCTCCTTTACTACACTACACTGGGTTTTAGACTAGAGAACTGGAAAGAAATTGGGAAAGTGCCGAAAGAAATGCAAATAACTGAAAGAAACTGAAATGTAGATAGTTCCAAGGGGAAGAACAGGCAACACAATTACTAACTTCTACTTAGATCAATAGCAATAAATATCATGAATATAGCAGAAACTAAAACTGTAACATTTTTAGATACGTATCCTTTAATAATTCTAGATTTCGCCCTTTATCACACACTTAAATCTAGATTGCAGAATTTATTGTACGCAAATAAAGAAACAAAATTAACAAAAATAACCACAGAAGGCATCATACACAGAAAAGGAGTCTAGAATTAGAACCAGGAGTCTTAATATTGATGTTGAATCCAAGTACAACAGCTTTCTAGCAAGATGTTCCCCCCCGTTACATTACATTGAGTGGCCTTTTATAGAAGAATTTCCCCTTGATTACATTAATGTCCAAACCCTAAAACTGGCGAAGCAGCTGGGATTTGACCCCTATCAGGTGACAGAGAATCCATAGGATTTGGCCCGCTCATGCTTACAACGGCTCTGAACGATCTCTGTAGCTCACTCGTGTTTACAGCGGCACCGGGCGGGCATTGTAGTTGGGACAACATGTCTCATTAATGTGGTTGGTGTAGCTACCCTTTGGAGATTTTTTGGGACCTGACATGGCCGTCCTGATGGGATGAGCTAGAGACTCGAACTCGTGCGTCATGGATGCACCTTAAATGCCCGCCTACCTTCTTTCCCTACTAGAGTGCTCCTTCGGCCACTGCCTTAGCATTTAAAAATGCCTTTGCTGGAGTTCGCTTGATTTGGGCCCAAAGTTCGCTGGAGAATAGGTGCGAGTTAAGGCCTTCATGCCTTAAAAGCTTTTTGCATATTCAAATTGAGCTTCGCCCAAAAATTGGGCGAAGCTGAGGTTCGCTTCCCCTTTGGAGCGAACTTGAGCTCCTCCTGTACTTTGGCTGCACTTCGCCCAGGAACTGGGGCGAAGTTGAGGTTTGCTTCCTTTTGGAGCGAACCTGAGGCTTTCCTTGCCTTAGTTAATTCTTCACTGTTTAGGCTATGGTTCACCCGAAGACTTGGGTGAAGCTAAGGTTTTCTTTTTCCTGGAGCGAACTTGAGGCACTTAATGCCTTGGTCAATTTTAGAGCCAACTGACCTCGAAGTCTGTTATTAATCGTTGAAAATGCCGAAGCCTAGGTTCGTCGTGCCTGCTTCCCAAAGCTGGGGTTCGCTGGGGATTTGGGCGAACTCGAGATAACTTTGCCTTAGGCGCTTTTCGGAGTGGGTTAACCCTGAAGTCGTGGTTCGCTGTTCTAGAGCCCGAAACTGAGCTTCGACGGTGGTTTGGGCGAACCCGAGGCTGTCTGCCTTAGAAATATTTTTATGCCCCTCTGCACTTCGCTCCCAGAAGGGCCCGAAGTTGGGCTTCGCTGGCAATTCGGGCGAACCCGAGGTTCGCTACTCCTGGGGGCGAACTGGAGACCTTCTATGCCTTAGCCGATTTTTGGGCTTTCAATCGTGGTTTCTTCACTCAAGCTGTTCTTCGCTCCGAAACCAAGAGAAGTTGGGGTTCGGCCCCCCATTTGAGCGAAGTCAATCTTGGAGGAGAGAAAGAGAGGAAAGAGGATTTAAGCATGAAAAGAGTGCGGCAGTTTTTCAAAATTTTACCCCTTAGGAAAAATGTGGTAAAATTGACAACATTCTTGGCAGCTTGCGGGGTATTGAGCTCGCCTCAATGCAAGGACCCCAAGCCTTTATCCTTTGGGCTTGGAGTCATCTTTCGTTTCTTCTTCTAATTCCTTGCTACTGTCTAAGGGTTCTTCTTCAATTCTTTCCCCTCTTACTACTTCCTCTTCATTATGCTTCTGGCCTTCACCTCCTCCCTCTCCTTCAGGTTCTTGGTTGGGTGCCGGAGGGGCGATGCAGTCACGGATGCACTCATAGGTGGTCTTAACATGAGCCCAGGCCTCAGGTTAAGGGGCTTACTTGAACCGATGTACAACAGTGCTTCGAGGTACAACAATCAAGCCCCCTAGGTCCTTTTAGCTGACCTTTTATAAATAGAAACGTAAATTGATCTATGGAAGAAATCAAGCATATCAAGATACAACAAAATAAAATGATGACAATACATAAAAAAATACAGCACTATGCTCTATATGAAACCTAAAATGCAAGAATGACGTCTGCAACAATAGATTGCCCCCATACGTTGTTTGGGCAAAATCGTACCCCGTAATAGACGATTGCAGTTTTGCACAGGCAAAATCGTGCCCCGTAGAGAGCCGAGCGTGATTTTGCAAAACTATGCAAAAAACAAAAGACAAACGTACATGATCGACTACATCAATCAAAAAATCTAAATGTGCATGCAGAAGAATGAATTCATCTGGTAGAGAGCGCAAAAGAATGAATTCATCTGGTAGAGAGCGCAAAAGCAAACAGAAGGGTTGAGACCTCCCAAATAGTTGATCTCTCCTTAAGGCTTCAACACAAATCCACCAAAGTGAGCAACAACAATCAACAATCCAATGCAACAGAGAACAAATCAAACTTCACCCTTCATAATTATCTTGTTTGTGAAAGGAGAAGGATGCAGATTAAGTAGTGAGCACTTAAACACTTTGCAATAATCGTGAAAAATCTTTATCATCAATTATCATCATTATTTATCGTGCTCTAGAAATGAATTCAAACCCTTTGCAGGAAAACCAATAAGGGCTAATGTAAAACATGCCAAACCCGAAGAATGAGGGTCTTCTTAGATAAAACCCTAAAAATATTAAATTTCGCCTCGTCAAGGCCGACCACAATTTCGCATATGCAAAATCGTGCCCCGTCAAGGGTGAGCGTGATTTTGCATAGAGAGAAAAAACAAAGGAGGGGGGAGAAGCCTAACCCTTGCCCTAGGCAATTCCAAGGGGTCTCCTAGAGGGCTCTAGGAATATTGCCCTCTAAAGTGAGTTAGTTTTTTGTGTCTACATTTTTCTCCCTCTTTGATGCATTTTAGGCCAATTAAATGCGTCAAAGAAATATGTAGACCTCTATGGGCAAGAAGACAACAAACATAGAAAATGGGTGGTCAAGTTTGGGCAAAGGGATGGTGCAAAAGGGGTATCATGAGGGATACTCTAGAATTTTGCAGATTAGGTGAGATATTACTTCCACTAATGCCTCTATGGCTAGGGTGCCCCATCGAGTTTCGAAAGGAATGATCATTCCTTGAGAAGCTTGAAAGGAAAGAAAGAAGAAGAGAAGAGAAGATAAAATGAAAAAGAAAAGGAATATCCAAAGGTCAACCATAGAAATGTGAGAAGCTAATCAGAAACCCTGAATGAAGGGTGTTATGCCCAATCAATGGTCCAGATGTGGAGTGAAAACCCGTTATGGGTGTAGTACTCGCCAAGATGGACAAATGGGTATAAAATATGGAGCGTAACCTGCTATGGGTGATTGCTCAAGTGATAAAATGATGGAGCGTAACCCGCTATGGATGATTGCTCACTAATGACTATTATGGGGCGATTACCCCCTAGGATGTATGTCAAGACCTACTGAAATGGTCAAGGAGCTTATCCTGTAATGGGGTGTGGAGCCCGCTGAGTTAAAAATAAGCATAACCTGATAGAGGTGATATGTTGTGAATGACATATTAGCAAGTACTACCTGATAGGGGTGTGAAATATTATGTATATAGACCGAGTCAAATGGATGTAACACAATGTGTGTGCATGTGCTAGAAGAAATAAGAGGAAGAAAAGAATGAGCAAAGAATTATGCGTGTGTACCCTCAGCTTGAAGTTTCAGCTAGTGAAAATTCAAGAGGGAGGAAATGTGCAGTCAAGAAGAGGAGAGAAGAATGGATATCCTTGTCTGAACAAAGAAAACAAAGGAGAAATAAGAATCATGCAAAGGACAAGGATATACCAAAAGAGGGTTGCATTCCTTGACTTTGGAGAGAAATGATAGTCATTGTAAAAAAATTCAAAATCAATAAATACAAGAAGAAGATAGAAGATAAGAAACAAGCAAAGAAAAACGAGGAGAGAAGAAGAGATGAAAAAAATGCATGGGCCCTAGGTTAGGGCTTTGCAAGGCATCAAAACCATAGTGAAAGTGCAATGCATGTGGGCTACGACCTGACTAGGTATCATCACATGCCATTGTTGTGAATCCCTAGAAGATATATGAACAAACAAATATGAGCAAACAATAATGCATTTATGACAAGCAAAAGTGCAAGAAACAGAATGTCAGGCAATCATGCAAAGTATGACAAGTAGTCATGCCATATGAGCAGGCAAGTAGATGCAATATGATCTAAGCTAAATGCAAAATGTCATACATATGATAAATCAAGCATAATATCTTTTTAAATGCATTATATTCATAGATTCTTTAAGTTCTTTACCATCCAAAGAAGCCAAATGATAGGCACCTGAGCCAAACTTGGTCATTATGACAAAGGGCACTAACCAATTGGGCTGAGATTTTCCTCGAAGATCAGTATGAGCATTAGTGTTATTCTTATTTTCCTTGAGGAAAATGTCCCTAACCTCAAAAGAATGGTTGTGAACTTTCTTAGAATAAGATCGTCAGAGCCTATCCTAATAGGCTCTTAAATGCTCTAAGGCATGAATAAGCTTTTCATCCAGTAGCTCCAAATGGTGCAAACGGTCTGCACAATACTCTTCATCGACCTCGACATATTGCAACAAGATGTGCAACGAGGGAACCTCAAGCTCAAAAGGAAACACCGCCTCAAACCCATATACCAAGACATATGGTGAAGCCCTTGTGGGAGAATGTACACTAGTACAATAGGTCCATAGGGTAGGGTAAAGCTGGATATGCCAATCACGACCGGTCTTACTAACCAAATTCTTCAAGATCTTGATCAAAGACTTGTTGGATGCTTCGACTTATCCATTACCCTGAGGGTAATAAGGATTTGACCACCTGTGTTGAATCTTATACTTAGCACAAAGATTACGAATATCCTTATTCTTGAAAGAAATGTCGTTAGAAACAATCATCGAAGGAATCCTAAACCTACAAAGAATCTGGTTGAAGATGAACTTAGAAATTTGAGTTCCAGTCATTGTAACTAGGGCCATGGCTTCAACCCATTTAGTGAAATACTCAGTCGCAATAATGATAAACTTGTGACCATTAGACGACACTAGGTTAATTTTCTCGATAATGTCCAATCCTCACATGGAGAATGGCCAAGGGAAAGAGATAACCTGAAGGTCTTGAGAAGGAGCATGAACAAGATGATCATGGCATTGACACTTGTTGCAACACCAAACATAGTTACATACATCTTTCTCCATGGAAGACCAATAATACCCCATCCGAAGGAGCTTCTTGGTAATAGCATTGCTGCTGAAATGGCCTCGACATGAGCCTTTGTGAGCATCATTAAGAGCAAGCTAGATTTCATCGGAGTTAAGACATCTCAAGAGGATGCATTCAAAAGAACATCTATACAAAGTATTACTGATTATGGTGAATCAACATGCTTTTTTGCGCAAAAGCTTACGTTTGTTACAATCTAAACCATCAGGCATCAAACCATACTTAAGAAAATTAAAGATGTCATTATACCATGACTCAGATGGGGAAGTTTTGATGGTCAAACAATCTAGCGAGACAAGACAAGAACCAAACGATGTAGGTTCCTAGAGTTACCTAATGATAATCGACGCTTGATCATCTTCTAACTCTATAGGTAACAAGGATGTAGTAGCAACCATAGCATCCGCATGGCGGTTTGAGGATCTAGGGATAGACTCTATGGTTACTTGATCAAATGAATATAACAACCTAGTGACAATATCCTTGTAAGGTTTAAATTTATCATCCCGAGTTTGATAAACATCGTTAATATGATTAACCACAAGTTGAGAGTCACCAAATACGAAAAGGACTCTAACCTACAAAGCTAAAGCTGCTCTAAGACCAAAGATCAAAGTTTTGTACTCTACAGTAATATTTGTAAAAGAGAAATGAAGCTTGAAGGACAAGGGGATAAGTTGCTTTTGTGGGGTGACCATAATGAATCTAGCACCAGAACCCTTCATACATTGGGCTCCATCAGAAAACAAAGTCCAAGACTCCGACTCTTCCATTTTGACATTGAAGCACTCATCGAGAAACTCAATAACTATAGGATGGGAAAATTCTAGAGGAGCAGAGGCTAACTAATCAACAATCACCTGACCCTTAATAGCCTTATGACCTCTAAAATTCAAGTCAAACTCACTAAGAGCCAACACCCATTTAGCAACTTGACTTGAAAGGTGGGTTTTAGACATTAAATAGAACAAAGGATCAAAATTTTCAACTATCAACATCTTATGGCTGAGCATGTAGTGTCTTAAATTTTGAGAAGCAAACACTACGATAAGGTAAAGCTTCTCTAAGGGAGTGTACCTGGTTTCATAGCTAACCAAGGTTCTACTGATATAGTAGATAGCTTGCTCTTTATTTTGATCATCATGTTGGGCTAGCATGGCTCCAAAAGCATGAGCATTGGCTGCTATGTAAAGCATAAAATGCCTACCAGGCATAGGAGGAACTAAAACGGGTGAGGAAGTGAGATACTATTTAAGATTATCAAAAGCTTTTTGACACTCAGAATCCCAATTATAAGACCACATATTTCTTAAGAAGCTTAAGAAAGGGCTGACACTTATTGGCTAACTGAGCAATGAACAAATGGATAAATTGAAGTTTACCTTGCAGACTATGCAGTTCAGTCAAGGTGCGGTGAGGAGGCATGTCAATGATAGTCGTTATTTTTGCGAGATCAACTTTGATGCCTCACATAGAAACTATGAAGCCTAAAAACTTGCGAGAAGTGACTCCGAACACACACTTAGCGGGTTTAAGATGAACCTTATATTTTTAGAGCCTTTCAAATATTCTTCTTAAGTCATGGACATGATCCTTTCATTCTATGGAGTGAGCTAGAAGGTCGTCCACATAATCCTGGAGAATATCATGCATTACGTCATGGAAAATATAAGTCATGGCCCGCTAATAGGTAGCTCCTGCATTCTTTAGACCAAAATGCAAGACTTTCTAGCAAAAGGTTCCCCATGGAGTAGTGAATGTTGTCTTGGCCTAATCCTTGGGGGTAATCATAATATGATTGTAACCTTAGAAACTATCCATGAGCAAAAGCATCCCACACTTGGCAGTAAAATCTACAATCTGATCTATGTTGGGTAAGAGAAAATCATCCTTGGGACATGCTAAATTAATGTCCCGAAATTTGGTACATATTCTGATTATCCTTGGCTACTAGAATGATATTGGAGATCCAATCAGAATAGTCAATAGCTTTTATAAAACTGACATCAAGGAGTTTTTGGAGCTCTTCCTTGACTAATAGGGCGACCTTAGGATGCATCTTCCTAAGTTTATGCTTAAAAAGCTTAGCAGTAGGCTTACCTACCAAATGATGCATGACAAGGGAGGGATCAAGCCCTGGCATGTCGGCATATGACCAAGCAAAGATATCTTGATATTCTTTTAATAAATTGGTCAATTCCTCCTACTCGTCTATAAACAAGGATTTACCTAACTTAAGGATTCTAGAGGCTTCCTCAGAGCCTATGTTCACATCAATGGTCTTGTCGATAAGAATGGATAGATCATCCTCAAGAGGATGTGGGGCAAGAATCACTCCTAATTGCTCAAGGTTATCAGGAGACATAAAACCAAATTCCACTTGAGAACTAGAAGACTCAACCTGCGTAGAGCAAGGGATAGACCCATAAAAGTAGACATCATTCTGAGGTGGATCCTCATATTTAACGTACTGCTCAGGGGTTAGAACCAAAAAATAAGGAGAGGGTGGCCCCTCATCCTCAAAATTCCACTCTAAACCTTGATGAGATTCATCTAAGAGAAATTATTGACCAGAAGAGTTGACTTGATCCTATGATGATATATTGATTGGTGATTCCTTATCAATATTTTCAAGTTGCTTAGTTTCATTAGATAAGGAATCTAATGAATGAAACTAAGCTAGATCATCTGGTGAGCAAAACTCAAATGGATGAGGATCACCCAAGATAGAAATAGGTTGATTTTCAAATTTAAATTTTACACATTGATGAAAAGTAGAAGGGACGATCTCCATCACATGGATCCAAGGACATCCAAGAAGGAGATTAAAATATGCAGGACAAGATACCACATAAAACAATGTATCTATACTTTTAGGTCCAACTTTTATGGGAAGTGATATGATAGCATAAGCTTCTTGGGACTCATTGTTGAAAGTTTTAATGATATCATCGGATTTAGTTATATCTTCCTCTTTTAATCCAAACTTTTAAAAGAAATTATATGTGCATAAATTAAGGGAAGAACCATTATCAATCATAACTCTCTTGATAAAAGTATCCCCAATAAATGCAATGATGTAAAGAGAAGAATATTCTTGAAAGTTTGAGAAAGAAATATCGGCATCTGATAATGTGAGATGATGTATCCCAAGAGAACTTACAATTTTAGCCATATCACTAAGAGAAATATCTGGAGGGAAAACTTGTTATTTAGCACATTTATTAAGGCTTCTCCATGAGTAGGAGAATTTTGCAAAAGTTCCAAAAGAGAGATATTTGCTCAGAAACTGATCTCCTGTAGAGATCGCTGAATATGTTGATTCTGCACCGATTTTTTTGAAGTATCTATTATCATACCAACCATGTTATTATCATAATGATGCGGTACACTTCTATAAGATACTTGATTAGCTGTCTGTCTAATTACATTCTGATTAACATATGGTTTTTGTTGATTATTAGAAGGTTGAGAATTCTCTATATCAAGCCATCCTGCATCAATTAAATATTGAACCACATGCTTCAAATTTTTACAAGAATTTGTCCAGTGTCCTTCCACTCTATGATATGCACAATATTGACCTGCCTTATACCAATGAGTTGTAGTATCTGGTTGTCTTATGGGAGGTAACTCAACTGCATTGGCTTCTAAAAGTTGTTTTAAAACTGCTTCCATAGACATTAAGTCTTGAAAATTTTCTTTGTGGAGGTTTTTGAAGTACTATATTTTGTAGGTTAACATTATTAATAGGTCTACTATCCATTCCACTATCACCTCTTGTGTGTTTATTCTTATGTTGAGACTTAGTAGGTTTCTCTTCTTTGACTTTGAGTTGGCCTCTCCTGATGAGGGCTTGTTCTACTTTTCTTGCTAAATCAATTTCTTGATCAAAATATGTAATAGTAGTAGTTTCTAATGCATAAGATAACTATTCTTGTAAATTACCAATAAATATCTCAAGCATATCCTTTGGAGGTAAAGTGTATCTCAAGCATCCAACTAAACTTCTCCATCGGGCTAAAAATTCTGAAAACTTTTCCTCTTTACCTTGTTTTAAATTATAAACATCTTTCATTGTCACTTCCTTTTCAATATAAGCACCAAACTGTTGAACAAATAATTTTGTTGTTTCCTCAAAACTCTTCAAGGAATAATTAGGTAATCGATAGTACCATTCTAATGCCATACCACCAAGACTCTGAGGAAATGTTTAAAGTAACAACATGTCATCATAAATGAGATTATGATAAGCTATTATAAATCTTCTTAAATGCTCTATTAGATCATATTTCATCTTGTAAATAGATCAAATTGGCATAAGAAAATGCTTAGGATAAGGCCTAGCAGCAAAAATAGGATCCAATGGATGATTACACATGTCCTTATAACTGTAAGTAAAACTTGAGGGCTGAATCATCTCAACGTTTGAAACAAACTGCTTTACCATATTTGTCAAATTCTGCACTTCTATATTACTGTTGTGTATTACCCCCAGATGCCCTAAAGGAGGAGGGTTGAGCATATTGATATTGTTGAGGTATGTGGTATCTTGTTGAAGGGGATAGCTAACATTTTGTGGAATAGAGGCAACGATGTTGAGATAACCAGATTGAGGAGGAAATTGAAAATTCTAAATGGTACTACTAGTTGGAGGGATTGTAGATTCTCCCAAATGTTGGTGATTATAGTAGTGGCATAAGTTGTATGATGAATAGGATTACCATGATTCAAAGATTCACTCAAGAAGTTATTATGATATGGTATAACTTCCTCAAGTAGAGCTTATTCCTCTAAGGCTGCATCTAAGGCATGCTTATGATATTTATAAAAGGTCCATAAATGCTCAAAGGATTTGAAGATAAGGTTCCCATTAGGTCCCTTAATAGGATCAAGACTATTATTAATTTCTTCTTCCTCAAGGTTAGGGTTTTCTCTATCAATTTGATCATTCTCTTGAAAAATCTCATCAAACCCTAAAAGCCTTTTCCCATTTCCAAGGTTGGAAGCCATTGGAAAAAAAAAAGGAAGACTAGGGCAAAAATGGAAGAACTAAGACCAATGAAAACAAGCACAAGAAATTATGTTTTTAATGTTTTATGATCCATTACACAAAATTAATGATATTGATTAAAGTTTTGAAAAGAAAAGGAGGTGTTCACATCGGGTTCACCAAATATGTAGAGGGGGAAAACTGCCCTACCGCATATGATTCTTAAGGCTGGATCTGCAAGAGAAATCCTTGAGGTGAACCATGGGGTATGTTGTTCTCTACACTCAGTGCTAATGTGGAAGGGTTCACCAGGAACGGTTTAAGAACTCGTTCCAAGTCCTTTGGTTTTCAAGAATGTTTGATGTATTCGATTTAAGACAATCAACTAAATTTGGCCTTTCTAGATCTATGCTATGAAAAATAAAGGACAATGCAGAAATATAGTATGCAAGAATACAAAAGCTTACCCTAGAATGATTCTTTATTTGAATGTTTTTCTGACCCTAGGGTTTCAAGTAGAAAACATTTAAGCAAGGGCTCAAGAAATGATGCACAAAACATAATTAACCCTAGGTGCACACTATATGTTGTTTATCTTTCAAATGCCTAGAAATTAATTAAATATATTTCTTTTAAATCATATCTAGGGTTTACAACAAAAATAGAAGATACCCAAAAAACAACCTAGAGATTAATTGGAACACTTATCTCATCCGGTGATTTATCCTTGCTTTTTATCCCTTATCCAATGTCAACAATTTCTGTTCCTACAAGATAACTTGACAAACACTTGAAAAATATTATTAGCGTTAGGGGGTCTACTTGGGACGCTGTATAGAAATGATTGGAGGTGCAACAGTCAAGCCTCCTAGGTCCTTTTAGCTGACCTTTGATAATAAAAAAGTGAAAATTGACCTTTGGAAGAAATCAAGCATATCAAGTTACAGTAGAATAAAATGATGAGAACACTGAATGAAACACAACATTATTCTCTATATGCAACCTAAAATGCAAGAATGAAGTCTAGAACAACAGATTTCCCCCTAAAAATATCTGGGTGAAATCGCACCCCATAACAAGCAATTGTGATTTTGTGCAGGCATAATTGTGTCCCGTAGAGAGCCGAGCACAATTTCGTAAAAACCATGCGAAAAATAAAAAATAGATGCACAAAATTTGTTACGTCAATCAAAAAATCTAAATGTGCATGAAAAAAAGCAAATTCACCTGGTAAAGAGTGTAGAAGCAAACATGAGGGTTGAGACCTCCCAAATAGTTGATCTCTCCTTAGGGCTTCAACACAAATCCACCAAAGCAAGCAACAACAATCAACAATCCAATGCAACAGAGAACAAATCAAACTTCATCCTTCAAAATTATCTTGTTTACGAAAGGAGAAGGATGTAGATCAAGTTTCATGGACATTGGTCAGGTTTTTATGAGATTCAAAATTGGATCAAGTGAAAGTGGGGATTGAATTCAATTTACTCCATGACTTTTCTTCCAAATTTTTTTTTCCTTGTTATTTTCTCTAATTAAAAAAAAGGGATAAAAAAATGGAGGGAGGCTTGTGGTTTAGGGGTAAAGATGCATTATATTTAAGACCTTGGAGTGAGAAATTTTCTATGGATACATAAACTATTAAAAGACTTTCGGTATGGATTAGGCTTTTTGGACTTCCTTATCAACTCATCAATAAGGAGGTTTTGAAGAATATTGGCACACACTTGAAGGTATGTTGTATACACTCGAATATGTGTAGCCATGGATATTTATAAACCTTTATTGCAGTTAGGATTAAATATGAATCAAGAGAATGAGATCAACAAATGGATTATGAAAATATTGCATTCTAATGTCACAAATGTCATGAAACTAGGCACATGGAAAGAGACTACAAAGTCAAAATGGAGGAAGAGATAAAATTTTTTGGGCATGAGGGTAGCTTAAATTTGAAACAAGGAGATCATATCATAGGAGAAGCTAGGTCAAATAAAGGATTTTCCACTCCTAAGAAAGTTTTTAGAAAAATCCCTCTACATCATTAGATGGAAAAGGCCATTACAATTTACTCAAATCAACCATTAGAAGGAAAAATGATATGAAGGATGAGGAAGTCCAATGTACAAGTTCAAATATAGGAGCTAGTGGTGTGAAGGAAAATGGGAAGTCAATTGTTAAAACAAAGGAATATGGGGAGACAAATTTTGAAGCAAATGAGGTGAAGGTGGTCAAGCTTAATCCTTTATTATCAAGTAGCATAAAATCTTCTCCTTACAATAAAAATGAAAGTAGTATAGAGTGTATTCCTTGCACTTTAGGATTTCAAGAGCAATATAGTAAAGAAAATATTATGGAGGATATCCAAGGAAATTTAGGGTTTTCAGGCCAACATAAGAAAGTGATGACTATGGAGGATCATCTATGTAGTTTAGAGTTTTCAGGACAACATAAAGAAGAAAATGCTAATGAGGTTATTCCTTGCTTTTTCGACTCTTTAGGGCAACATAAAATTTTAGAAGATAAGTTTCATTTTGAAAATTATGAAAAATAGAAGAGACTGATGACGATGAGAGTGTTGGAGGGAATGGAAGAAGGATAGGAAGGCCATCAAAGCAGGAACAAAGAGAAAAAGAAACTCAAAAGGATATTTATATTAAGATATCACATGTGTTAACAAGAAGTGGATCTAAACCCACTAATAAAAATAAAAAGTGTTGATGATGAAAATGATATCATGGAATATTAGGGGTATGAATAAAACCCCCAAAAAAATTATTAAGGAATTAATAGGTTGTCGTAGCCCTGAGTTTATTTTAATACAAGAAATAAAATTAATCAATGAGGAATGTAAGGATGCTTTTAATAAGATTTGGAAGACAGGTGATTGTTTAGCAGTTTCTTCTATAGGAGATTTAGGCGGTATTGCAATAATATGGGACAAGTGCAAATGGAATGGAAAACTATTAGAAGCAAAAAATAATTGGGTTGTTGGATTATTTTGTAGGAAAGAGGAAAACATCAAAGTTGGGGTTATAAATGTATATGCTCCAACTATAATTGAATAAATGTTGGAAGGACCTTAGCATATTTTTTCAAATACAATGATGATTCATTGTGATCATATGGATTATTGGGGTGATTTTAATATTGTTCTGTCTCCTTTAAGGAAGAAGGGTGGCATTCCAGGATGGTCTAAATAAATGCAAAATTTTGCTTCATTTATCAATTCAAAAGACCTTTGGGATGTTAGTCTCTCAAGCTTTCAATATACATGGGATAATAGGCACATTAGGAAAAATTATATAACAAAAAGACTAGATAGATTCTTGTTATCCAATAAATGGTTGGAAACAAAGTATACAATCTCTTCAAATATTTTATTGCAAGCAAGATCAGATCACAAACCCATTATTTTGACTTGTGAGTTACCTAATAATGGTCATCCAAAGCCATTTTGCTTCCAATCTATGTGGCTCTAAGAACCTAATTTGTTTAGATGGTTATGTTATGGTGAGATGAATCAAAATTTGAAGGATCATGATTGTACAAATTTGTTCAATAGTTGAAATATTTAAAGGAGCAAATGAAGATATGGAATGCTAAATATTTTGGTAACATTTTTAAAGAAAAGAAAGAAATTGAGTCCAAGATCACAACTTTAGAAGAGATAGTAGAAATTAATGGAATGGATCAGGATTCTTATGTGAAAGAAAAAAATTACTTTCTAATTATCCTAATGTATTAAAAAATAAGAAATCATATTGGTTCCAAAAATCTAGAGAGAAATGACTCAAGGAAGGAGATAGAAATACAAATTTTTCATGCTATTTCTAAAAAAAATTGTGTTCATCACTCCAAAAATATTATAACTTTGGATGGAAGAAACATTGAGGACGAAGAAGATATAAGGAAGGAAGCAATAAATCATTTCAAAAATATTTTGTTATATTCTATGCAAGATAAGGAGGCACAAGAAATTTTTTTGCAAAATATTCCATCAGTTATCACTTAGAGATAAAATGAAAGCTTGATGAAGAAGATATCTATGGAGGAGCTCCATGAAGCAATTTTATCTTTCCATCCTAACAAAGCACCTAGCCCCGATGGATTTCCTGCAATTTTCTTTCAATTTTTTTGGGATTTATTGAAGAGTGATATGTTAGTTGTGGTTGAAGAGGCCCAAAAAGGAAGGCTATAATAAGTGAGATCAATGCTACTTTTATTACCTTCATTCCCAATAAAGGTGACACAATATGTTTTGATAATTTTTATCCAATAAGACTTTGTAATATGATTTATAAGATCATTTCAAAAATTATGGCAAACAAGTTGAAGGTTATTATAGGGTGTCTTATCTCAAAGGAACAAGGTGGATTTGTTCATGGTAAACAAATTCTTGATGATATAATCATTGCACAAGAGGCCATACATTCTCTTCATTCCATGAAAAATCTAGGTATGCTTTTGAAATTAGATATGAACAAAACATATGATAGAATTTGCTAGAATTTTCTACATGCTATTCTTCAAAAGTTTGGCTTTGATTATAGTTGGTGTGAGTGGATTAAATGTTGTTATAGCACCACCAAATTTTCTATTTTGATCAATGGTTCTCCTGTTGGGTACTTCAAGCCATCTTGTGGACTTCGTCAAGCGATCCAATTTCTCCTTATCTATTCATTATTTTGGAAAAAGCATTAGGGAGAACCTTTTAAAAGGTAAAAATGGAAGGAAAAGTCAAGGGTATTCAAGTAGCAAAAAATAGTCCCTTTGAATCTCTTCTAAAATTTGTTGATGATACTTTTATTTTGGGCCATCCCTCAATTAGTGAATCAATGGAGTCTAGATCAATATTATCATGGTATGAGAAGGTTACTCGACAGTTGGTAAATACTACAAATATAGGTTTTCATTAATACTGCCCTAGATTTACAACAAATTATTGTGAATATTTTGGGGTTTAAAATTGAAAAAAATACATCAACCTACTTGGGTATTCCTTTGTCTAATAATTTTTTTAAAAAAAGGAGCTTTGGATCTCTTTTTTCGATAGAATGAAATCTTGCTTGGAAGGTTGGCAAGGTAAGTTCTTAACCATGGTAGTAAGGCTACAACTCATAAAGACTACATTGTAATCCATTCCTATTTACATGATGTCACTTTCAAGTTGCCAACATGTATTGCATCATAAATTGATAAAATTCAAAGAGAATTTCTATGGAAAGGGTTGTGAGGAAAAATGTAGGTTTCCTCTATGTAAATGGGATAAGGTTTGCAAAGGAAATAATACTAGAGGGGTAGGCTTGCAAAATTGCAGACTTATAAATTTGGAATTAGGAGCAAATCTTAGATGGCAATTATTAAGAGATCAAGGAAAGAATTGGGAAAAAATAGTAATCCAAAAATATATAGGTTCTCTTGATGCAATGAAATCATTTAGGAAAAGAACTCTACCCAAAGTATCATAAACATGGAACTTCATATCAAAGAGTTTGCAATTGATAGAGAAACATATTAAATGGACATTCAATGAGGGAGAAAGCTTGTTGGGTAGTTCCACCCCGAAATGTTTGGTTTGATGCTTGGTTGAAGCCTTATCGTCTTATCTATGACTCAAAATAGAAACCACTGGCTCAAGCATGCCTAGCATGTAAAGGTACAAAGGTCAAAGATATTATTATTATGAGAAAAAACTCTAGATCATGAATTTATTTTAGTAACCTGGTTGAAGTAGAGGAACTCAAATAAATTGCAGATGAACGTCAAAATATGCATAGAGAGTTTTATTTGTTGATTTTTACATGAAAGGATGAGTTTGTTTGGAATTTATCGAAGGATTGTGGATACTCAATCAAGTTGGGATATGAGGATTTAGAACAATCAAAAATGTCTCCTCACAAATATTTTCCTTGGAAGAATGTATGGTCATTAGAGGCTCTCCCTAAGGCCTCAACATATCTTTGGTTATAAATTCAAAGTAAGATTCTTACAAGAGAGAGTCTACAAAGAAGAGAATATTATGGACCCTTCAGATGTGCCTTGTGTGAGAAGAATTTAGAAACATCAAACCATTTACTTCTTCATTTTTTGTTTTCTCACACCATTTGGGAAATTATATTGGGCAGCTCCATCAACATTGAAAGAGTTGATAACATGTTGGATAAAGTATTTCAAATTTAAAGCATTCTGTATTCTTTGGAAGATTGGCCTTGCCATTATTTGTTGGAATTTATGGATTGAAAAGAATAACATAATTTTAAAAAATAAATCTCAAAATCATTCCCAAATTTGGAACTATATTATTACCTCTCTTGTAAAATGTCTTCAAATATGGTGCTCATAATGAGAACTCTCAATTGTAGAAAAAGAGGCGCTAATAACTTGGCTACAAGATTTGAACATACATGGAAAAGTCATTTGCAACAATGGAATTAAAATAAAGGATCTACTTTGATCTATGGTAAAATGGAAATGTCTAAAAATTGGGTTTATCAAAATTAATTTTGATGGTGCTTCTAAAGGAAATCTAAGAAAATCTGGTGGAGGTGGTGTTTTTAGAAATAGTGAAGGAAAAATTCTCCTCACTTATTCAGAATCATATGGAACTTCAACTAACAACTATATAGAGGCTATGACATTTCTTAGAGGGATTTAAATTGCAATAGAAAAATAATGGAAATATATTTCAATTGAGGGGGACTCATAAATTATCATCAATGCTATTAACAAAAATGGATGTGGAGATTGGATTAAAATTAATATTATTATTGATGTTCATCATCTATTACTAGAGGCAATATCCTAGTAGTATTAGTATATTTATAGAGAAGGAAATCAGATAGCAGATAAACTTGTGAATTATGGTGTTGATCTTCATCTTGGTGAAATTCAAATTTTAGAAGGTAACTGGCCAAGTGAGATTTTATGTCTTAATAAAAATGGTGTCAAGGAGCTGATTGTGGAAACATAACACTTTGAGGAAGTTGAAGAATATATTTAAGAAAAAAAGAAATGAAAAATTTATGGGAATGTAAGTATGCTGCAACAAATGTAATATTTTGGTATTTTGATGGGAGTGGGCTCCAATAGAAGCCACATATAACTTATTAAAAAAACAAAGCACATAAAGGAGAAGAAAGAAAATGTAATAATTAGTTAAATTTAAATTTTTATATAAGTATTATTAAAAAGTATATATAAAATATGGATTATAATATGTATTTAGTAGCTTCAAGAAAAGAGGGAGTAATTATCTTAAAACTTGATGAATAAATTCTATGATAGGGTTAAGTAGGATTTTATTTTTGTAGCATTAGAAAAGTTTAGATTTAAGAAGAAATGGGTCAAATGGATTAAAGCTTGTATCTCTACAATATCATACTTAGTGTTGTTCAATGTGTTAGTAACATAATCATTTAAAGCCAAGAGAGTGTTGGTCAATGGGTTAGTAACATAATCATTTAAAGCCAAGAGAGGCCTTACATAGAGAGATTCTTTATCACTACATATGTTCACTACTATGGCAAAGGTGTTGGGTAGGAACTTGAAGAAGGCTAACAAATATGGGGAATTTAGGCTAGTAATAACATCGACAACATCACCCAAGAACAATTTGTAGACGATATAGTCCTTTTTGGGAGGGTTAGTGTAATGACCCAAATTTAATGACTTAAGAGAGAGAATATATATATATTTAAAACTCATTAGAGATCTATATCACCCCACATTACATAAGTTATTTTATTAAGTATAAGACCTAAAGTCTTATGATTTAAGTTGTCCATCCCATCTTCGTGATGAGCCAATTTATCTCCTTTCTTAATTTTTAAAAAGGATACGCCCATCCCTACACCATGCATAAGTCTATCTATGCAGGTTTACTAAGTGTAATGCAAATAATCTATCTATCTCATCTCCATGATGAGCTAACTTAAGCTATATATCTCATCTCAATGATGAGCTAATTTAAGTTATCCATATCATCTCCATGATGAGCTTACTTAAGCTATTCATATTTGTTATCTTTTGATGATATATATTAAAGGAAATGCAACCACAAGATGTAAAATGAGCAAGCTATGATAAGTATATGATAATGATACTCTAATATGCAAGAAAAATATAAGATAAAATTATGCAATAACTCAAAAATAGGCCATTAATTTATGCTCACAAAAATAGTACAATGTATTATAATAGAGGACATGAACACTCCATAATTTCAATGAAAGAACTATATTATACTCTAACTACAAATCACTATAGTAACTTCAATCTCTCTCGCTCTCTCTCTCTTTCTCTCCCTATACCTTAAAGGTATATATATAGGAGTCTATGTGCCTTGGCCTTTACTTTAACCATGACTCTTCATCTACCTATCCTATGACTCATGTACATGTGGACTACATGCACATTTACATCATTGCACATAACACTTGTGCATTTATTAATAGCTTGAAGTAACTACTCAAACCTTAATATAATATAAACTCTTAATCTAGAAATGTACCCAAGGTGGTACGTTGACATGTACCAAATAATGTAATATACTCTAACACCCTCTTGTATTACATTATTTGGGTATTGAAGACTTTAGTCTTCAATATGATCTTTGTCTTGGTTTTAGAATTTGAGCTCTTCTTCATTTTCTTTCCTGACTATATCCTGACAAAGTAGATAGTTAGTATCTTTATCAAATACTATCTTTGTTTAGAGGGCTTAAATTTCATGTTCATCTATAGGTTCTTCCAGTTCTTGAATTTATTGAATCTCTTGAACCAAATGATCTTTCTTTTTCCCTTATCTATATTGCAATTGAGGATAATTGTATTGATTCTGAGAAGTATATGGCCACTGAAATTGTTGCTGATGTGGACTATATTTATTATGATATTATATTGGTTGGAAAGGTTTGTTTGGTAGGCTTCCATAGTTTGTTTAATTCCCTTGATACTGATTTCTAGGATTGAATTTGCAGTAGTTGGTACTATGTCCTTTCTTCTTGCAGACTTGATAATATTTGTTACTCCATGGTATTCATCCTTTTGATGATGACGTAAAATTTCCCTATGGATTATCTTTTGAAACTAATGCATTGCTAGTCATTTCATATTTAGCTATATTTTATACCTCATATTCTCGAAGGATATTGACTAACTCATCAAAATATGTATCTTTACTTAGGATTTTCAAAGATGTAACTAAGTACCTGTAGCTATCTGGAAGTGCTCTTAGGGGTGGTTGAACAAGAAACTTATCTTCAACCTTTTATCCTAAGGTTAAAAATTTTCCTTTTATGTCCACTACTTTCCTTAGGAATAGTTTTATACTTTCATCACTATTCACTTTTAGAGAGTGTAATTGAGTTTGAATATTTAAGATAGTGGCTTTATTCTTCACTTCAAATATTTTGGCTAAGGTTTTCCAAGCTTCTGTAGATGCTCCTACTGAACTAATGTAGGGTCGAATTTCATTTGTAATGGCAAAAGTTATTATCATTAAAGTTTTTGCTTCATTTTTTTCAAACTTTTGAATCTCACTATCACTTAAGTAGGTTTATATTTTGTTACCTTGACTATATCCCAAAGTTTTTCAACTATCAAAATTACCCTTACTTTGTTTTTCCTTAAAGAGTAATTTGGAACTATAAGTAGTTGGGATTTAGTGAGAATGAATTTATTCATTGTCATGATGATGTTTGTGGACTACCTTATGTCTCCCTAGATTAGGATATGTGAACTAACTTGATAAACCCTTATCAAATTTTGGATTTTGTAGTATCCCTTATATCTCCTAAGTAATTATTTGCAAATATTAAGATATTAATATTTCAAACAATGTAATTTGAAAAATCTCTTACTAATATAAAACCCCTCTCTTTAATTGTATTTCTAAACATTAATACTCTATCTAAGGTTATAGATACTTATTTATCCTATAAACTAATTAACTAACCTTAGAAAATAGATGATCTTATATCTCCTTTGTATTATAGAAAGCAACTATTAAAGTAATGCACTTATACCTCTTAATAATGCATTGTGTGCTACTTGAATTAGACCTTGATTGCACTTTCAGAACTTAAGCACTATATCCTCACCGATCTATGAGGTATTATGCTCAGCATTAATTGAACATCGTTCTTTGGTGCACTTAGACTGTAACATCCTGCTCATTAATTTTTATTTACTTGAGTATGCAATAATCTTCACGCTCTTTTTTGAACCAGGGTATTTAATAGAATTTACCTCCCTCTGAAACGTATGCCAAATGGCTTATACGTTACCTTTAAGCCTATAAATCCTTTCTAGGTGGCATTGGTAAATGAGACACGTTAGATGATGCTAAAATTGGTAACATAGGTGTTATTTTAAGCTAAGCGTGTTGAGTAATGAAGACTAATATTTATCAGTTTAAGCTTAGCATTACTTGGGTGCTTTTTTCCTTTGCAAGCATGGTAAAATGAAGATGTTATAAAGTATTCATAGGCACTCTTGTTGTCCTTATCCCTTGTGCCAAGTGGCACAAGATTTCTTCACTCAGGGTGGCAAGTGGAAGCTCTCTCACTTGCATGTAGCTATGCTCTCAACTCCCTTATTTTCTCAATGCTCTTGCCAACTATTGCTAGTTGTTCTTGGCTTAGCTTTCTCTAGAAAATGGTGGCTCTATCCAATGTAGGTGGTTCCAAGGTGCTTCAACGTTGTCGCTACTCTTCCAAGCTATTCATGATGTTTGCTTGGGTAAGAAGCCTCTCTTTTTACACCATGTTATTTTCATCTTATGTTAAGTTGTTCTCCTTTCTAGTGATACGTTAGTTTTGCCTTACTAATATCTTTATGCTGCCCAACTTGGTCTCCATTCTATTGTAGGTTGTTATTGCATTGCAAATTATGCTTTTATTATATCGATGGTATTGGACCTGGTTTCTTTAGACACCTTTAAAACTCTATTGATGAGCCCTTAGTTGGCTATCTTCCTCTACTTCGATGTTTTCTCCTCAAACTCAATGCTATGGTTGCTTGTTGATTGTTATATGCTTGGTGTTGTAGTGTCTTAATACACTCTAGTTTTATCCTCCTTTGTTACATTGGATAAAACAAGCATTGTACAAATATATGTTGTAATTAATTAATTTGTACTGAAATTTTGAGACCTTAAGTCTCCTTTTGAAGCTATCTTGCTTCCTTGATATGGAAACTTCTTACTTTACTCCTTGAGGGCAAATAGTATTTTAATGTTGCCTTATTTACTAGACAACACTCTCCTCTATTTTCTCTGCTTGAATAACTTTGCAATAATAATTCCAAGATTTTTAATCAAGAAACTAATATGCCTTTCTGGATGGCATAACTTTGCACTATAAGAAATGCAATCTATACTCTTAGAGTAGTGTCTTCTTTGATTTCAATAGAAGGTAGGATGTTGATATTTTTATTTCTTTTGAAATATATCTAATTCCCCTTTCTTATATGTAGGTTTTAATCCTTAAAGAAACTAACTTCTACACTTCCTTGAAGACTTTAAACTTGAAACTTACTCCTTTGCAACTTAAACTCTAATGTGGTTCTTAATGAAACTTTATAATAAGATGAATCTAAAAGTTCAAATAATGAACCTTTTGCACCAAAGTTGCATACCTTTATAACTCCGTAGATGAAGGATATCTTGGTGATTTGAATCACCTAATTTCTACCTTGTATTAGATTAAATCACAACTCTTTCTTTCTATCCAAAATAGCCTTTTAAATCACCAATTTGTAGCTTTGAAAATCCTTCTAACTTCCTGCCCAAAAATATAGTTTGGTGGTTTTAACTCTCCTTTAGGATGTACCCTAAAATTTTAAAACTTAGCAACTATTAATGCTGCCCAAATTGCTACTTTCTTACTATCCTCAAATCTATTTTTTTTAGATTTCAAAGCATTCAATTCCCCCTCTGAAGTGTTGTCCTTGAATCTCACAAATTTGGTAGAAAACTCCTCCAAAGCATAGACAAGATTTTCCTTCAATAAACCTTCACTTTTCAACTGTAAAATCAACAATCTCCTTTCTCAAAAATAGCCTTCAAAGGCAATCTCCAAATCTCTTAGATTTGATGGCTTCTTCTAACTCCTTTCTCCTTCAGACTCCTTATCGAATTCTGACCTCAACCTTGGTCTATCTAGTGGCCTTCTTCTCAAGAATTTGAATGTTTTGAGGTCTTCACTATTATCCTCCAAAATTTGGCAAACTCCTTGTCAAATACTTCTCCTTTTGAAATTGTTGTCGGATGGTTATAATTATCCCAAAAACTCCTTTATTTTTAACTCCTTCCTGCTAGTAAATTTCTCCAATGAGTTCTCCTCAAAATCTCCTTCAATAGAAATTTCCTAGCCTTCTCTTTCTTTCTCCTTCCAAGACTTCCTTAAGACCTCTTCTCTAAGGTCTTAAAATTTTTATAGATTCTCTAGTCTTCTTAATGAGATATTTTCTTGGATCTCTTCAATCTTCACCTTTGGAAGTTTTGTAATGAAATATCCTCATGGACCTCTGAAATCTATTGCTTCTGAAATATGGAATAGGACCTTTGCTAGTCCTTCTCTATATTCAATATTCCAAAATTGGAAGTTCTTAAATGGAACCTCTTATGGGTATCTTCAACTTGAGTTTTTTTCTTCTCTTTCTTCAATCTGCAATCTACAATCTTCAATCTTTAATGGAGATCTCCAATCTCAAATATTCTCCTGGACTCTTTTATGGAGTCTCTTTTTCCTTCAATTTGCAATAAGGCTAATTTGAAAATTTCCTCTTCTACACTCTACAGGTCTACAACTCTTGAAATGGGACCTTTTACTTAGGCCTTCAAATATTCAATATCCAGCTTGTTTCTTCAGGTACTAGATTGATTTAAAAGAAGATATTCTTCCTAGCTCTTTGTAGGAAGCTTCCCAACTTCCCTTGAATCAATTTTTTCTGAAACAAAGTATTAGAAACTATAATGGAGAAAAATTTAAATCTAAAGATTATGAGTCTTCACTATTGATCTTTCAAACTAGTAGAATCAATTATGAGTCCTAGTCTTCATGATTTTTTCTGCAACTTTGTGAAAATACTCCAACCAAATATATTTTTAGAAATTCTAAAAATCAGATTTCTTATCTCCTTTCAATCTCTCTTGTGGCTCTCCCTATTTCCTATTGATCTACCATGTGCGCTGATACCACTATTAAATTTTGATGATTTATATTAAAGGAAATACAACCACAAGATGTAAAATGAGCAAGTTATGATAAGTATATGATAATGGCACTATAATATGCAAGAAAACTATAAGATAAACTTATGTAATAACTTAGAAATATGCCATTAATGGATGCTCTCAAAAATATTGTAATGTATTATAATGGAGGACATGAATACTCCATAATTTTAATGAAATAACTACATTGTACTCTAACTACAAATCATTATAGTAACTTCAGTCTCTCTCTCTCTCTATCCCTATACCTCAAAGGCATATAAATATGTGCCTTGGCCTTTACTCTACCCATTAATCTTCATCTATATATCCTATGACTCATGTACATGTGGACTACATGCACATTTACATAATTGCACATTCTAACACTTGTGCATTTAATACTAGCTTGAAGTAACTACTCAAATCTTAATCTAAGATAAACTCTTAATCTAGAAAGGTACCCAAGGTGGTACTGAAAACCCATGTATACCCCCTAGATTTTTAGTAGTAAGAATTGCTTTGTGAGTTAAGATCCACATAAAATGATCAATTTTTGGAATGGATATTACACTTCATAATTTTGTCCAACACATGTTGGAATTATGTGACCCTATTTATCAACCAATAGCTAGTTGTATCATTGTTTGACATGATATTTTCTACACCTCTTTACAATTGAGTAATTTGATTTTTAGATTACCAAATTGCTTTCTCAAGAGTATTATCTCTGTAATATAGCCATAGTAATATGAATCTTCAAGTAATTGACTATTTCTCTCCATATGACAAGTCCCATGACCTTTGGCTTATCATCTTACCATTTGCATACTAGACTCTTCACTTTCTTTCATGCACACTTGAGTCTATGACACTTGCACACTTCTACAAGACTCTTACACTTTTACATGCACTTCTAATATAAGACACTTGTGCACATCCTCACATTATATATTTTTACTCTTACATACATGGCACTTGTGCACAATCTCTTGATCTACACTTGCACTCTAAATTACATGACACTTGGTGCATTTCTTACACATTGCACTCTTACATGATACTTGTGCATTTTCTACACATTGACACTTACATAAAATATGGAAAATAAATCACACATCTAAACTAAAGACTCATCCCTAATATATTGCATATTTACAATTGTACCATAAAGGTACCATGGGGGTACATTAGCATGTACTAAATAATGTAATATTACTCAAAATATACTAACAACCCATGTATACTCCTTATATTTTCAGCAGCAAGAATTGCTTTGTGAGTTAAGATCCACATAAAATGATAATTTTTTGCAATGGATCTTACACTCCATGATTTTATCCAACACATGTTGTTTGGATTTTTTTTATTTTTTATTTTTTTAAAAGCGAAAAACCCCTTGTGGAGCCGCCTTGGTCTGAGAGACCACGAACAGGGGGTTCTACACCATCAAAGTCACGCGGGGGTCGCATTTGACCTTACATGCACCAACATTATCAATTGGATTTTGGATACCCAATTCAGATTTTTGGTAGGGTGGAGATTTGAACCTAGGACCTCCCTTGTTTGGAATTATGTGACCCTATTTATCAGCCAATAACTAGTTGTATCATTGTTTGACATGAAATTTTTCTATCTTATTTATTGGTCTCCATATTATCTGGTCTAGTTCATCTTTGAGTCTGCCATTTATTTTTCTTAACAACTTTGTATATTTTTTATATTCATTCTTCAAATTTTCTAATTGAATCTCCCATTTCCTCCAATCCTTGATTCTAGATTCTGGCCATTCACTTTGAGACTTGTCAATTTAAAAAAAAATTGAATCTTTTTCATACCTTTGATTATCAAGCAATATCTTAGTTGAAGTATTTTTCGATATTCTCCTATTGGTGTTATGCCATTGATTGCATCTATCCATAATTTTTTTTCCATGATTGATGAGCCATGAACAACCTTTTCTAAAAAGGATAATGTTGCACACAAATATGACCATATAGTAGATCCTTGATTTGATGTCACATTCAATGTTAGTATATGTTCCAATGGTTTACCTCTAAGATACTTTTTCATCATGATCTTGCTCCATAGTGAGTTGCATTCCTTGATTAATATCCATAATAGTTTAGCTCCATACATCTCTAGAAATAAGAACAAATTCTTTATTCCTAATCCATCCCATTTTTTGGGTAAGCATACAATATCCCACTTAATCAAATAGAACTTCTTTATTTCTTGTTATTTGGCACCTTTCCATAAAAATTTCCTTATTATCTTATCAAAGTTCTTAATTACCCCTACTAATGCATGAATAGATGACATTAACTATATTAGGATGGTAGATAAAACTAATTTGATTAAAATCACTCTCCTAGCTAGATTCAACCATCTATGGGATCAAATATTGAATATCTATATTACTTTGTTGAGGATATTCTCCCATTGCTTTTTAGTATGTTTGCGTGGACTAATTGGCACCTCGGATACACGAAGAATTATTAGGATTTACCTAGTTTGAAGCCAAAATTTTTGGCAAGTTTCTTCTTGAAAGCTACTAAGCAATTATATGCATAAAGGATAGACTTACCACAATTAATAACAACTCTTGTTGCTATACAAATTTTGTTTGATATCTCTTTCAAGTTCATAGCTTCCTTAATAAATGATTGTCCCATTAACATAGATTCATCTATAAATTGTAGATGGGTGGTGTTTACTACATTTGAAGTAATTTATGCTCCTTCAATCTATCCCTATATTTTTTATTGCTTGATAAGATAGCTTAATGCTTCAATAGTGATGACATATAAAGTTGGTGATAACAAGAAACCTTGTCTTATGCCTCTAGAGGAGTTGAAAAATCAAATGGTCCTCCATTGACTAACATTGAAAATGTTCTAGAGTTGATGCAACCTTCCACCCATTTTACCCACTACTCATAGAACCCCAATTTGCAAAGGACCATTAAGAGAAATCTCATGTTGAGTCTATCATAGGCTATAGCAAAGTCAAGTTTGATCATCATTGTCCTTTTCCTCTATTTAACTATAAAGTAAATTTCTTCTTGCACAATAATAACTTCATCTAAAATTTGTCTTCCTTTTATTGCTCTTTCTTGCTCTTTAGATACGATCATAGGCAACCATTTTTGCAATCTACTAGCCATTATTTTTTAAATTACTTTATAGAAAAATTTTCATAGAGCAATGGGTATGAATATATCAAACTTACTTGCCTTCTCCTCTTTTGGGATAAGTGCCAAGAATATTGAATTGATTGACTCTAAATTTTTTCCTATTGTTCTCGCTTCTTCCACCATTGCTAGTAGGTCCTCAGCTATAATTTTCCATGCCCCTCTAAAAATATTGTCTGAAATCCATCTAGACCTGGAGCTTTATCTAGTTTAAATGAATACACTCTCTCTCTTAATTCTTCCATGTTGACTTCATTAGATGATTGTTCATTTCTTGTGTGACTAATTCTGGTATTAATTCAACCACTCTATTTGGATTTATTCTCTATTAAAATTACCATTTGATAATGTGGTTTAAAAATAATTCAATGTAGCATTTTGTATTTCATTATCCTCTACCATCTCCTCCCCGTTATCGTGCTTGGTACGTGATATGCGGTTCTTCATTTTATACACAATAAAGGCTTTATGAAAAAATAATTTGCATCTCCTTTCTATGACCAAAGTACTCTTGCTCTTAACCTTAATAGACCATTCTCCTCCTTCTCAATCCTTTGCATTTGTGCAATCAACTTAGCTTCCTCATCTCCAATCAAATTTGTATCTATTCTATTTTGTGCCAATTTATTTATTTTTTCCAATCTATTGCATATTTGCTTCTTCTTTTCAACTTTAGCTTTCATTATGCTTCTCTACCATCCTTTAATTTTATTCTTGATATGTTTAATTTTGCTATAGAATTTGAACATTGTTGTTCCTTAAACTTCAATCTTATTTCACCATGTTTTAACATTTTCTTGAAACTCCTCAAGTTCCATTAGTTGAGGATTAAATTTGAATGACACATATTTTAGAGGTTTAAATGCCTATATCTTTAACAATATTGGTGCATAGTCCGATCTTGCTCTAGATAGTATAAAAGAACCCACTATTACATTTATTACTAAGATGGATTCATCTACTAAAAATTTATTTCATCTTTCTTGAATTAAGGTTGCTCCTCCTCTTCCATTTGACCATGTGAAAATACCATCTTTTGGAATGATATCTACCAAGTTCCTCTCTTCTATCATATATGAAACCATTATTGATTTTTGGTTTAGACTCATAATTCCTCCTTTCTTCTCCTCTAATTTGAGAATTAAATTAAAATTTCCTCTCATTATACATTTTTCAAGGCTATTTGATGATCCATATTTCCATATTCTTTGCTAGCATTATTTTGCTAAGGATTAATGAGTGGGTCCATACACATTTGTCAGATGATATGTTTTCATAGAACTCTAGAATTCCAATAATATTCATAACCAATGTCCATATTTAACCACTTCTATAAACTTCCATTTTATTATGTTTCATATTGTAGCAATACCTTGTGTCTGGCCTCTTGAGCCAAGAAATTGAGTCTAGTATATATTAGTATTCAATATTCCTTCCATAGTTGTCCATTTATTTTTTTCTAACTTAATATCCTAAAGAAAAATTATATTAGGATCAGATTATTGAATCTTTACCTTAAGGTTCTTTTTGTTGAGGTATAACCCATACCTCTTATATTCCAAGAGAATATAGTAATTTTCTTAGGCTACATGATACAACCTTATTAATTTTTCCTCCCTGTTCACTTGGGGGATTTAATTATGCAATCTTGTCCTCTATACTGATTTGCTTTTGAGATCCCTCCTCAATGCCTTTTTGTAAATATATTTGCAATACCTTTGACATTGTGGGTCTTCCTACCTTCTTCTTGGTACTTGTCCCATAATCTACTTGTGATTCTATTTGACATAGGGATAGTATACCATCCTACATTGTAACATCATATTCTATTTTTTCACCACTTGTTCCTTGTTCTTTTTCTTGATTTTTTACATTTTCCTCTTCTCATTTTTGAACTTCTTCAATCAGTTCAAATTCCTCATTGTTCATTTCTTAATTCTTTTCCCTCATAATCTCTTGTGGTTTTCCTTCTCCAAGGCCTCAAATTGATTTTTCATTGATGTCTATTTTGTTTTTGGTACCAACTTTCCTTTAGTTTACTTTTTCTTTGATACATTCATAAATTCTTAATTATCCTTATCATTACCTTGTTCCTTCAATACTTGTCTTGCTTTGCTTAGGCAATTATGATGAGGGCATCACGTTCCTAGGTTAGTTTAATTTCTTCCTAGGTTGTCTGATTTGCTAATAAATGCTAGTGAGTCTCTTTCTCACATAGCACTTAGTTGTTAGCTAGTTGTTAGCAATTAGTTAGTGTGTCATTAGGTTTTTTAACATCTTGTTTAGGTTGCCTTACTATTTGTGCTCCTACACCCTTTGGGAATGTTACGCAATTTAAGCGTATGATTATTGTAATTTGGGCAATAAGGGCCTATTTATACTGAAACTTATCTTTTGGCATCATCATTCCATTTGGTTTTTCTACTTATTTTGCGATTGAAATTTCAATTTGGAAATTCATCGTTCCATTTGGCTTATGCCATTTGACTTTTTTGAATTCCGTTTGATTTTGCAATTTTTGCTACTCCTAAATTTTTGTTAGGCAAAGTTTGAGTGACAATTTGATGGTTTAGAGATGATTGTTCATAGCATTTCCTGGTAGTAAACTTTTGTCAACGGATTTCATCTCCTAAAATTGGTTTTACAACTTTTTAGGGGTATGGATGGTCACAAACCAAATAGTAAGCGGATTTGTATTTCAAGTCGATCAGGCAATATTATGGACGGTTGAAGGTGACACAATATTGGTGGGCTAAGTGATCACTAGGTGGTCAAGAAAGTAGCAAGGAATACACACATACACATGGTCGACTATGGAACTCACTACATGATGAATAGGTTTTCTACAACATGGTTTGGACTGACGGATGTAGACACGTGAAGGATGATACAAACTGAACAGATGAAGTTATGGGTGATAAAGAAAGGCTTAGCAGAGGGCCAACCATCGAGATGTGGTCATTAGCCTATGTGAGCATTTCATATTTAAACCACAACATTTTTATTGTGTTCTGCATGTGGGATTAATAACTGGTTCATCTTTCACTCTCTGCTTGAGTGATCTATGCGAGACCATCTAACCTTGAAAATATTAGAGTGCTTGATCAAGACTATAGAGTGTGATCACCAGTAGGTTCATTGGTGAGAATTTTATAGCCTACTTGTATTTGTAGACAAAGTTGCATTACTACAAGGCTGCTACATGCCATCAACATCTGATTCATGTTTCCCGATATTGATACATGTGTATCATGGGAGAAATTCAAAGGTCTTGCAGTGAGTTACAGTGTTGTCGATGAAGGCCGAGTTACTCAGGCAATACGTGAACAAATTAATTATAAATATTTGCAGTTTCATCTATTCGCAAGTGGCTTTTTTGACCAAAAACACTGTACTTTATCAACTTGTTTTCTTCTTCTGACCTCTCTGGATCATTACAGTGGCATCATATCCAGCTCAAAAATTGGTAAACATATCTTATCTTCCCAAAAAAATATAGAGTTGCATGAGGACTCTTGGTGGGGAACTTATAGTGTTGCAGGTTTGATGATCCATATTTCTATATTCTTTGCTAGTATTCTTTTGCTAAGGATTAATGAGTGGGTCCATACACATTTGTCAGATGATATGTTTTCCTAAAACTATGGAATTCCAATATATTCATATCCAATATCTATATTTAACCACTTCTATAAACTTACATTTTATTATATTCCATATTGTAGCAATACCTTGTGCCTGGCCTCTTGAGCCAAGACATTGACTCTAGTATATATTACTATTCAATATTCCTTCCATAGTTGTCCATTTATTTTTTGCTAAGTTAATATCCTAAAGAAAAATTATATTAGGATCAGATTATTGAATCTTTTCCTTAAGGTTATTTTTTTTGAGGTAGAACCCATATCTCTTATATTCCAAGATAATATAGTCATTTTCTTAGGCTACACGATACAACCTTATTATTTTTTCCTCCCTGTTCACTTGGGGGGTTTAATTATGCAATCTTGTCCTCTATACTGATTTGCTTTTGAGATACCTCCTCAATGCCTTTTTGTAAATATATTTGCAATACCTCTGACCTTGTGGGTCTTCCTACCTTCTTCTTGGTACTTGTACCACAATCTACTTGTAATTCTATTTGACTTAAGTATAGTATACCATCCTACATTGTAACCTCATATTCCATTTTTTCACCACTTGTTCCTTGTTATTTTTCTTGATTTTTTACTTTTTCATATTCTCCTTTTTGAACTTCTTCAATCAGTTCAAATTCCTTGTTGTTCATTTCTGAATTCTTTTCCCTCATAATCTCTTGTGGTTTTTCCTTCTCCAAGGCCTCAAATTGATTTTTCAATGATGTCTCTTTTGTTGTTGGTACCAAATTTCCTTTAGTTTGCTGTTTATTTGATACATTCATAAATCCCTCATTATCCTTATCATCACCTTGTTCCTTCGATACTTATCTTTCTTTGCTTAGGCAATTATGATGAGGGCATCACGTTCCTAGGTTATATGATTTGCTAATAAATGATAGTGAGTCTCTTTCTCACTTAGCATTTAGTTGTTAGCTAGTTGTTAGCAATTAGTTAGTGTGTTGTTATGTTTTTTAGCATCTTGTTTGGGTTGCCTTCCTATTTGTGTTCCTACATCCTTTAATATTATTGCTATGCAATTTAAGTGTATGGTTATTGTAATTTGGGCAATAAGGGCCTATTTAGACCTTAGTTTATGAACTAAATCTCGGTTGGTTTTTGGAACTTCTCATTTGGCATCATCGTTCCATTTGGATTTTTTGGATTATTTGGATATTGACATTTCAATTTAGAAATTCACCGTTCCATTTGGATTATGCCATTTGACTTTTTTGAACTCTGTTTGATTTTGTAATTTTTGCTACTCCTAAATTTTTGTTAGGCAAATTTTGGGTAAATTTTTTGATGATTTCACAATGAGTGTTCATAGCATTTCATGGCAGCAAAATTTTATTAGTGGATTTCATTTCCTAAAATTGGTTTTACAAATTTTTAGGGGTATGGATGGTCACAAAATAGATAGTAACAAGATATGTATTGTAAGTCAATCTGGCGGTCTTATAGATAGTTGAAGGTGACACAATTTCAGTGGGCTAAATGATCAGTAGGTGGTCAAGAAAGCAACAAGGAATAAACACTTACATGTGGTGGACTATGGAACTCACTACATGATGGATAGATTTGACACAACATGGTTTGAACTGATGGACGTGGACACGTGAAGGACAACATAAAGAATGAATGAAGTGGTGGGTGATAAATAAAGGTTTAGCAGAGGTTCTACCATCGAGAGGTGGTCATAAGCCTATGTGAGTGTTTCATATTTTAAACCACAATATTTTCCTTGTGTCCTGCATGTGGGACTAATAACTGGTTCATCTTTTGCTCTCTGCTCAAGTGATCTGTGTGAGACCATCTACCCTTGATAATATTAGAGTGCTTGATCGAGACTATAGAGTGTGATCACCATTAGGTTCATCAGTGAGAATTTTGTAGCAAGCATATGCATTGGCAATCTTTGCCATCCGAAAGAGCTACTTGTATTTGCAGCCTTGTTGGTCAAATATCTGCGTAATTATATAAACATGAATTTGTGCACCCTAGACATGGCAAAAATTGAAAGTTCAGAGAAAAGGAATGTCCTATGTGACAATCTCCAGAGAGGTTTTGCTCCCTTACTAAATAATATACTGGTTAAGAATAGAGTTGTAGAAAAGAAATTGAAAATAATAGAAAATATGGGAAATACGGCCACAGGTCGAAGGTGTAGGATTGGGGATAAACTAGTAGCAAGAATTCCACCCAAGCATTGAAGCAGCATGTAATAAAAGAAAGACATCATAATTTACTTACAATATTACATAGGTAACCCCTAGGATTGCCTTCCAGAACTCACTCCCTCACCAACAATGTTCAAATTCAGATGCAAAACTTAAACTTAACAACAGACAATGAATATGAGCATGAGATAGAAATGCATAAAATAGAAGGAAATCACACACAAGATCACTTGTAAATTTAGAAGCTCAATATTTTCTATTGATGCAGAGAACTTGAATAGTTTTTTTGCAAAATATATAACCTCCTTTACAATAAAAATTTGATTAGTATTTATAGAGGATTTTGACTCTTTCATTAAATTCACATGAAGATAAAATGTTCATAGATCAGGGACATTGGTGAGAAAATTCCTCCTTGAAATCCTTGAAAATATTTTCTTGGAGGCAGTGATCTAGTTTTTAAGGATGAAATTTCCAGGAAATCAGTCGTATCCTGATGTCGGTGCAAGAAAACTACAAACCTGATCATTGACTCGGGGCCTTCTTCTTTTCTTGGAAACTCAACTTTATTTGTAATACTTTAGAACTTATAAAAATCATTAGGTGACTTAAAAACAACAACTTTTTCACCTTGAAACTCACATTTTGGCTACTTTATGCCCCAATCATTAAATGCCCTACATTTACATATATCGAGTGCCTTTGAAAAAACTATGTCGGCACTTAAGTCAAATTTGCTCAAAAAATGGGTAAAAATGCTGCCTTTAAATACTTAGACCATTGCAATCCATAGACAACCCCCTTCTTCAACCTTACCATTGTATTCGCCTTCTAATGCTTCATATTCGAAAACAGTAAGTCAAAACTTTATATTCCTTCACAAAAAAATTAACTTTTATAAATACGCATTCGTCCCAAAAGGAGGTGAAAGGCACTGTCGCTCATTGATTCAGGAGAACATAACTTGCATACCCTGGTGCAAATAAAATCTCAAAAATCGACGAAGTCACTTTCATGTAGTTTCACCCCAAAAGGAAGGCAAATGTGACATTTGCCCCAAAGTGGGGTGAACGTCTTATTGAATTTTCAACGTCCCCATTGGTGCTTTGCAATTTTCTTTGATTACACTTTCACCCATGGAAGAGGTGAATGGAACGTTTGCCCCTCATCCAGGACGAATGCACTATTGACTAGTGAACGAGCGAACTTGCTGTTAACTGGTCAATGTTTGATTTAACCATTCTTTAGATGACATTCACCCCAAAGTGGTGCGAACGAAGTTGTTGCCCCTACCTTGGGGAGAATGTACTTTATTCTATTTTCTTTGCACATGACTTTGGGCCCCCTCAATAATTATTTAAAAAATGGCTTTTCACCCCAAAGTGGGGCGAAAGGGATTTTCACCCCTCATTTGGGGTGAAAGCACCCTAATTCAAAACTTAGCCCTTTTCTTTTTCTTTTGCTTTGTAGAAAGATTACGTTTGCCTTGAAATGGGGCGAATGCATCAGTCGCCATTATTGAGAGGTGAACGTACCATTGCGCTCTTGTTCACAATAATACCAATTTTTAAAGAAAAAAATCATTTTTGATTAATGATAAACTTTTGAAGCAGCACTTTCTATGACTACACCTGATGATTTTCACTAAATCTTTTCTTACACTGTTATTTATAAATATTATTTCTAGACAAGAGATGCATGAAAACAAAAGTTTAATATGTAAAAAGCTATAACATACCATATAGGCAAAAAACACAACATCATAGCATATATATGTCCACCGATCTTACATCAATAAAATTCATCAAAAAACTTAATGTGGCATATTGCAAAACTGCCAACAAGACTAAGTTGCATAACTACTGGGCCGCTACACATCATCAAAATCTGATTGACGTTTCCTAATATTGATACATGTGTGTGTCACGGGGGGCATTCAAAGATCTTTTAGTGAGTTACAATGTTGTCAACGAAGGCCGAGTTACTCAGGCAACACGTGAATAAATTAATTACGAATATTTGCAGTTTCATTTATTCCCAAGTGGATTTTTTGACCAAAAACACTGTGCTTTATCAATATGTTTTATTCTTTTGACGTCTCTAGCTCATTATAGTGGCATCAGATCCAGCTCAAAAATTGGTAAACATATCTTCTCTTCCCCAACAAATATAGAGTTACAGGCGGACTCCTAGCAAGAAACTTATAGTGTTTTTTTTTGAAAAATTTGAAAAAACTTGTATTAAAACAAAGATCAGTTACATAAGGGAGAAGACCCTTCCCACCGAGAACAAAGAAAACACAAGATTACAAGGCACGAAAACGCGACACAAACCACCTTTGACCGCAAAAAGTCAACAAGTCGCGAAATCGCGACAAGTCACGATATCGCGGCAACTAACCATCCTTGACCGCGACGGAGCGACATGTCGCGAAATCGTGACATGTCACGATTTCGTGACAACTATCCAGCCTTGGCCGTGACGAGGCGACAAGTCGCGATATCGTGACATGTCGCGATATCGCGACAACTATCCTTCCTTGGCCGCGATAGAGCAACATGTCGCGATATCGTGACAATAATCCATCCTCGGTCGCGATAGAGCAACATGTCGCGAAATCACGACAACTTTCCTCCATTGGCCGTGATGGTGCAACACGTCGCGATATCGTGACAACTTTCCTCCCATGGTCGCGATGGCGCAACATGTCACGAAATCGTGACAACTTTCCTTCGAAAACCGCGACGGTGCAACATGTCACGAAATCGTGACAACTTTCCTCCAGTAGCCGCGACGGTGCAACATGTCGCGATATCGCGACAACTTTCCTCCAATGGCCGCGATGGCAAAACATGTCGCGATATCGTGACAACTTTCCTCCAAAGTCCGTGACGGCGCAACATGTCGCGATATCGCGACAGCTTCCAACCAAAGGCCGCGACGATGCAACAGGTCGCGATATCGCGACAGCTTCCCTCCAAAGGCCGTGATAGCGCAACATGTCACGATATCACGACAGCTTCCCTCCAAAGTCCGCGATGGTGCAACATGTCACGATATCATGATAGCTTCCCTCCAAAGGCCGCGACGGTGCAACATGTCGTGATATCGCGACAGCTTCCCTCCAAAGTCCGTGACGGTGCAACATGTCGCGATATCGTGACAGCTTCCCTCCAAAGGCCGCGATGGTGCAACATGTCGCGATATCGCGATAGCTTCCCTCCAAAGGCCACGACGGTGCAACAGGTCATGATATCACGACAAAAACCACCCTTAGCATTTTCTTTGCTCATTGTCTCAAGGATCTTTCAAGACCCTGCCTAATCACTTCATCCTCCAAAGGCATGTCACTGTGCAGCTGCACCCCTACCTCTTTCTCAGCACCCATCTTCGCAAGGAAATCGGCCGCTTTATTTAAATCTCTACTCACATAAACGGGGATCACATCATCTAATTCCCTCCATAGTTCCTTGATTTGAGAGACCAGAATCCGCAACCTCCATGCTTTCGAAGCAAAGTTCCTCATGCAGTCTAGAGCGCCAACCAAAATTTGAGAATCAGATTCGAGAATTATCCTCCTGTGGCCCTGATTAACTGCCCAGATGGAAGCATATTTGATAGCAATGGCTTCTACTTCATTGTTTGTGGCTCTTCCCAAGCCTTGCAGTTCCCAATAGAGCACTAAACCAGCATGATCCCGACAAACTACACCAATTTTGGCACTACCCGGATTGCCTTTTGCAGCTCCATCAGTATTGATTTTAATCCAACCTTCTGGGGGTGGTTTCCAGCTAGCTCTGTCCTGTCTCTCTTGCTCTTCAACTCCCTCTTCCAGTGGCCCAGGACCAACCTGAATTTCCTCTTTAGCATAGATGGCAACAGTTTCTGTGACTTTGCTCCAGATGACTCGCCAAACTCCATCTAGCGAGGAGAAAGTTTCTCTAAAAATACGGGCATTTCTCTCCAACCACACTTGCCACCAGATGAAAAGTAAGCCAAGCTCCCAACCAATTCGAAGAGCTTTAGATTTAAATCTACCCCTCTTCCATCTTTCCCAAATATTGGTCCGATTCAGATCACCATTAGCCTGGAGTTTATAGTGAGAGAACCAACGCTTCCAAATCTGATGCGTGAAAGGGCACTCAAACATCAGGTGATCAGCTGTTTCCTCGTTCTTGTGGCATAATACACACTGAGATGGACCGATGATTCCTCTACTTCTGAGATTGTCAAAAGTGAGAATTCCATTGTGCATAAACTGCCAGGCAAAGAAATTTACTTTCGGCCAGCCCTTGGAATGCCAAATCTTTCTCCAATCCTGAACCGAAAATGAATGTGGGGGAGGCTCTGGGAGGATCTTGTCGTATCCGTCCTTCACTATATATACACCAAGGTTCCCATAGCCCCAAGCTAATTCATCCTCCTCGTCTCTCCCTGTGAGAAACCTTTCTATCAAGATTTTGGTCAAGATGGGTGCCAGCTCCGGAGGGATTGTAATTGGCCACTCCTCCAACCTCTTAAACCTCTTAAACTTATACTCCCCCATTTGGCTAGTGTTGAAGTAACTTTCAATTTGGACCCAACCCTTGGCTTCTATGGCGGATTTAATTGGTTGTAATTCGGGGAACTCAGCAATGATGGGTGGGTATTGGTCCCATGAATCAGTCCAGAAACGTGCCTTCTCCCCTCTCCCCACTTTCCAAAACAATTGGTCTTTAATAACCTGAGATCCAAGCTTGAGAGCCTGCCACACTAAGGATCCAGTACCATCCAGAGGGAAACGGCCCACCTCATTGGGGTGAACATGACCCAAATATTTACTGGTGAGGATTCTACTGAATAAGGAGTTTGGTTGGGAAATCCACCTCCAGTATAGTTTTCCAGCCAAAGCTTTGTTATTAAGCTTGGAGCTTCTCAGTCCCAGCCCTCCTTTTTCCTTGGGCTGGGTAACTTTATCCCAACCAACCAAGGCCCATTTCCTCTCCCCTTTTGCTCCTTCCCATAAAAATCTTCTAGCCATTTTGTCCAGCTCTTTCCATATAGTATGTGGGGCAGCCAGGATAGAGAATTTATAAATTGGCATGGCCTGAATAACTGACTGTAAGAAAGTTAATCTACCCCCATAGCTTAACCATTTATGAGACCAATGATTCATTCTATCTTTGATACCATCCAAAAGATCCTTCCAGATATCTATTTTTTATTTTTTGAAATGCAAAGGAACCCCCAAGTAAACCACTGGAAGAGAAGTCCTTGTGAATCCCAAGATCTCTATAACTCTGTCCTGTAGCCTTTGGTCAAGATTGAAAAAGACCACTTTGGATTTTTTATCATTGATGACTTGGTTTGAAGCCCTAAGGTAGACATTAAGAGTATCTCTGATTCCTCTAGCTTCCCTGAAGCTGGCCACTCCAACCAATCCTGTATCATCCACAAACTGTAAGTGAGTCAAAATTTCCTCACCCACCTTGATACCTGTTAGCAGGCCTTGATGTCTTCTCCTCAAGAAAAGTCTACCTAATCCTTCAGCCAAAATGAGGAAGAGATAGGGAGAGCAAGGGTCCCCTTGACGAAGACCACGTGTGGCTCCAAAAGGTTGCGAGGGAAGACCCTTGATTAGAACAGAATAAGAAGGCGTAGAAACACAACTCATGACCCAATCTATCCAGTCCTGAGAGAAACCAAAGGCTGCCATCATTTTTGACAAGAAACTCCACTCCACCCTATCATAAGCCTTGGACATATCCAGTTTAATGAACATTCCTTTATTACCAGATTTTTGCATTGTATGGATTGCCTCCTGAGCGAGAACCACCCCATCCAAGATCTGTCTACCCTCTACAAAACCCCCTTGCTCTGAGGAGATAATGTTATGAAGGAGAGGTTTGAGCCGTTCAACCATTATCTTTGTGATTATTTTATAAATCACGTTGCATAAGGCAATAGGTCTATAATCAGAGATATGAGCCCCCTCCTCCCCTTTTGGAATTAAAGTGATGAAGGTATGATTTATTGCCTTAAGCATTCTTTTATTAGTTCTGGACTCCTCTGTGACAGCCAAAACATCCTCCTCCAAAGTATCCCAAAAGGCCTAAAAAAACTCAATAGGAAAGCCATCTGGACCTGGAGATTTGCCAGTGCTCATTCCAAAGACCACATTCTTCAGTTCATCTCTATCAATGGGTCTAAGAAGGGCCCGATTTTCTTCTTCAAAGATGACAGAGGGTATGACATCAATAACTTCATTTTGAGCCTCTACATCTTGCTCCATACTTTCCTTAAAAAGTTTAGAAAAATAATCCATTGAATGGGAATGCATACCAGGAAGAGTATCAAAGGAGTGTCCATTCTCATCTTGAAGGGCTTCCATGTTATTCATCTGTCTCCTAGCACAAGCTGATCGATGGAAAAATTTGGTATTTCTATCACCTTCTAATAACCAAGTGTTTCTTGCTCTCTGTTTCCGAGTAAGTCTCCTCTTGGTTATCAATGTCCTCAACCGCTTTACGCAAGGCATCATCCTCGGTTTTGAGCTGCTCTGTAATTGTTCCTTCCCTAAAGTGTTTTTGAACCTCATCCCATCTGGCCACCAAGGGAGCTCTTTGGAGCTGGAAATCTGACTTATTAGCTTGCCTCCATTGTTTCAATTGAACTTTGACAAAATGAAGCTGTTTGTGGAATCTAAACATTGCTGTCCCAAAAGGTAGACGGCCTTCTTCCCACCACTGCAGAATTTTCTTTCGAAGATCCTCCTTTTGTAACCAAAAATTCTCAAATTTAAAAGGTTTGTGATGCTGCCCTGTCATAGTCCCTCCCTCCAACAAAATGGGAAAGTGATCTGAAACTGGGCCCTCCAAAATCTGGAATTTAGTATTCCACTTTACAAATGCCTCCTCTGAGACCAAAAAATGGTCTAGCTTTACCTTCCTGCTATGTGGCTCCCTCCTCTTGTTAGTCCAAGTAAAGTAGGTTCCAGGGCCTTTAATATCCACTAAGTGAAAGGCCTGGACTTGGGCAATCAGAAGCCGATCCCCTGGATCCAAAATTGGGGTTCCACCTTCCTGATCTCGAGCAGATAATTTAGCATTAAAATCCCCAACAATAATCCAGTCTAAATCTTCCCTTGAGGACCTCATGTTATGTACAACTTTCCATTGGAGCCTTTGGCCATCAAGGTTTTGAGCCCCATAAAAATTTGTGATTAAAACATGTTCAGCTGTGACATTATTCCTAAAATGAGATGTGAGAACACCCCTCCAAGCTATATGTTCTATTGCAGTCCATTCCGGAGGGTTCCAAAAAGTAACAATCCCCCCGAGGGCCCTGGGCAGCCACATCCATATGACCAGCGCCCCTCCAGATTCTATTAACTGTTTTACACATAAGATCTAAAGACATTTTTGTCTCCTGGATAAGCAAAAAGTCTGTTTTACATTTTCCTAAGAGTCTTTGAACAACAGATTGATGGGTTCTACTATTTAAACCCCTAACATTCCAAGATTGAATAATCATTGAAAACCTTGAGAGCAGTAAGAATCAATTGTCCTCACCGATCCTCCAGTGATCAGCTTGTCTCCTTGAACTGCTAGCAGGTCCTTATTTGATTTTCTGCCCGCTCCTTGAGAGTTGCTATTTTTGGATCTCTTTTCCACCTGAGTTATCCCTAGGGCTGGCCTCTCTCTGTTCTTTTCTGCAATTCCCATGCTGACATCCTTAATTACTGGCTGCGCTTGGGAGTGCACTATCAATGCACCTGCATTCTCTGGCTGCGGTAACTCAGTGGACTCAATCACCTGTTCTAAGATAGGGGGAGATGAAGGAGAAGCATGAGTGTGGATGTTATTGTCCTCAATATTCCCATCCACTCCTTCCATGACTTGATCCTCTTGATCCACTAGTGTCTTAAAAATTTCATATCTATTGGCTGGCTTGAGTTGTGATTGCTCCTTACCATTTTTCTTTTGCTTTCTCCTTCTTTTGGGCTGTTCAAAGCCATATTTCTGAACATCATTACCCTGAGGAGTATTGGATGGTTCTTTGGCAAGAGTAGACTTACCCTCTCTGGGGCGATTTGGCATTCCAAGCGGGGCCTCCATTTTTGTGTTCAAAATATTTGGACAAAACCGGGCCAAATGCCCATGTTTGTGGCAAACTCTACATCTGAAGGGCAGAGCCTCATAATCTAGCTGTTGGATCCAAGATAGTCCTGCCAGTTCAAGTTCCACCTCTGCTGGTAGAGGTTGGCTAATATCCATTTCCATGCAAATTCTTGCAAAGACAGCTGTGTTACCTTCTATGGTGTCCTTGGAGATGCCCAGATGTCTACCGAGGGAGTTACCGATCATTTCCGAACCTCGCTCACCCCAAAACTCCATTGGAAGAGCGTACAACCGGATCCAAACCGGGACAGCCGTGGGTTCAATACGAGGATCGAAACCCACTCTCCAGGGTTGAACAAATAACCCTGTCGGACCGTGGTTCCTCTTTTCTGATTCAAACGCCCTGTTTCTATCGGCTAGAGAAGAAAAACTAACAATGAAATACCCATTGCTAATAAACCATAAGGAGTACTCACCATGAGGCTCCCAGTTCTGTCTGACCCAGGTATGCAAGAAATTTAGGGTAGGTCGGATACCCATGAATTTACAGATCAGATCATGGTTAGCTCTATATATGATTGTGTCTTCGACCATCTTTGGTTCGATGACAATCTTGGGTCTTGAGGCGGATTGTGGAAGGCATCCATTAACTCGATGTGTTGTTGAGCTCTTGCCAGCATTCTTGAAGAGCGTATGAAGAGTATTTCTCTGAGCTTCGTCATTGGAAGACGAAGAATTTTCTTTTAGCAATTCAGCGTAAGAGCTCTTTCTCCCAGAGAGAGGGTCTGGAGGAGACCCCATTGGGCCCTCCTAGGGTAGCAGACGTTCCTTCAGATCCACAGTAACCAGAATAACACTACGGCAACCCACCTGATGCCCTGGATTTTCCTTCGCTCCACAAACCCTAGAACATCGCCTGTCGCCTGCTCAAAAATTTTCCCGCCGCTTGCCAGAGTAGGAAACTTATAGTGTTGCAGGTTTTATTTTGTGGGCCATTAATCCCACATTTGCACCACAACAAAAGTACCTCACTTTTTAGTACACAAAGGCCCAATATAACTTTCGACCACCATGTAGTGATCGGGACCCCGCTCCGTGGTTGGTATGTCAGTCGAAGACGCATGTGCACAGAGGATTGCCTAGTTATCGTTTGATTGTTGACTTGCTTTAACCGTGTAGTGGCCAACGCTAGCACCATATGTTTCATTGATCAATTTTTGACCATTCACCTATAACTTTCATAAGGTATACTTTTTTTTTAATTAAAATTATCTTAATTAATTTAATTAAATTAAAAAATAATTGCATTAAAATTTTTGTAATTTTTCCAGCAAACATTTGTTTTGCTTAGACAAAGGTTGCCAGCCTTATTGTAAAAGCTGATAGGGCTCAAATTTTTGTTTTACATAATTTGCAATTCACTAGCATTGGGGAAAAATGTTTGAAATTGCCTAAGAGCCAACAAATTGTAAGCCTTTTAAGGTTCATTTTAAAGTGCTTAAAACTCATAACACCCTTGTAATTGCCCTACGAGGTAAGATCTTTTGTAGCCTAGCCCTCCTAGCTTACACCAGGGGTCAGATGACAACTAATTTGGTGGATCAAGTGGCCACCTTAGCTGTAGTTATCAACAACTTGACTGATAAGGTTGAAAACCTCTCTAGGCCTAGTCCACTTAGTCCAAATGATGAACCTTGACCTCAAATCAAATGTGAGGTTAATATTTATAATGGCTCTTGAGATCCAGATATTCTTAATAGTTGGATTCTCGACATGGGTACCTAGTTCACCTACAACAAAATTAAAAAAGATGGCCAAGTTGCTCCATGCGTGTAAACTTCTGCATAAGCGACAATACTTTTTCCTCTGTAATGGGCTCCTTCCATGTATCAATGTCCGAGTTGTCCTCTACAAATTTATTCTAGGTCACTTATAATTTTTATTTCGGTAGGGGTTCACCCTAGTCAACAGTAAAAACTGGAAAACCCATATCAACAAGAGCATTAAAATGGATCATGGAAATGGTATGCTCCCATTCTATGTCATTAAGGATATTCCTGCCCTCTCTTACCAGGTCCATTCTCTAAAAATAACTGTGTAATATAACTTTTGTAGTAGACCAAGTGTAATCCATCTCGCTCAAGGGGTGAATATGCATACTAGAATTATCCAGGGCTTGGATTTTTACAACCATCTCCATGGTGGGTTCCAACATCTCCTCGGTATTATCTATCAATTGCCATCCCATATAAATCTATATTTGGGCTACCCACAAATAGTGCAAAACCTGGACTGCCTACGCCACCAAATTCTTGCAATTTTGAGACAAACGAAGGTGAGCCTCCTTAATTATTTTCAAAGAAAATCCTGCAGCCTGCATGGCTTTCTCTGCCAATTGATTTTGTATGGCCTCCAACTGCGTTCGGAGTGCTTGCATATTTATTCTTATTGCATTCCTTTATTTAAAGTGCACTACTACTTTTTGGCACAAGTATTCATTCTCCATGGTTGTCTTCTCCTCTTGCACTCTACTTTTGGCCAAGGCACTTTCGAGTTTGATAATTTTATTCTCATGATCAAAATATCTCTGCTTATAATACTCGTCATGCAAGTATACCAAACTCATATCAACCTGTATGTTGCCCATTTTCTTTGTGGGATCAATCTTGGTCAAATATTCTGTTATAGACTCACAAATGTAATCACTCGGTGTCATTTCTCCTTGTGTCTTCTAGACCAGGGGAGTTATTTTAGTTGTGTGAGCTTCCATGACAACTTGATCAAAAACAACCTTCTTGAGCGGTCGCGATGAAGCTAATGCTTCTTTTTGTCTATGTATTTTCAACCACTACAATGAACTAAGGTGCATCCAATTGATTTTATTTGTGTTGGGTTGCTTTGTTACCACCTCAAATTTTGGTAGTATTTGTAACTCCAAAATGGTGTGAAAGATATCAAAATTTCTAAGCGATCGGGCTTAAAGGAAGTGGAAGATATGGTGAGAAGTGGAGGGACCAACATAGTAGAGTGAGTGGAGGAACCAAGTTTGGATTTAGTTACGCTCACTCTGGGAGGACCTTGCGTACTTACAACTTTGGTGAAAGTGGTAGCAGCAATGGAGGGGGTAGAGCATGAAAATAGGTTCGACCCTGACGCAAATGAACTGAAAGAAAGGAAGGCCGAAGAAAGGGGAATGGAAGAAGTAGTGACTTGGGAAATGGAGAAAGGAAGTGAAATGGACACAGAGGGCATACCTAAAGGAGGAGATACTGATGTAGAAACTAATGGATATGAACTAATAGTCACTACATGCTCCGAAGGAGGGGTAAAGGAAAACATATCTTCGGGCGTAGGCATCATATATTCTGGTGATGGAAGCGGCTGTGAAATAATTTCTTCGTATTGCTCCTTTGCTTCCTCTTCAACATTAATGACCTCCACCTACGGGATTTTTATCTATTGGTTCTTCTCTTGTTCATGAATTATTAGAAATATTTGTGCGATCATCATCGGAGCATCTATCACCAACAAAGAAGAAATAAAAATCACTAAAACAACTAGAACTATGGGAATTGTAACAAGTAAAACTACAGTAGTAGATGAGGAAGTAGCATTGATACTTGGCTTCTTCATAGCTTTTGAAAATAGGTAAACATCTCATATAGTTTTCTTCTCCACCAAAGGCACCTCATCAACTTTATGATTTGACAGCTACGACCTCCATTGAAACACATACTGCTATTCTTCCTCCTCAGGGGTCTCTTCCTCAATTGTTTGGTGCTCTCCCTTTGTCTTGCTTTTCCTACTATTAGAATGTTGAAAACTTTGGGACAAGATCTTGGTTAAAGTGATGGGTTGATAGGCGCCAAAAAACTCATCATAGGTGTTCGAAAATGCCTCATCCATCTTCAACCCAAAATGTGACGTAATTTTCCCTCTATGAACCCGCATTATCCACTAGTTCATAATTTTTTCCTTGGTCCATAGGGGTTGGCTTTATTTTACCTAACTAAATAGTCCAAGTGGAGGAATCTAATTTTTATACCTTGCCAAATTATACTCAACCTCCTATTCATAACAATCATGCCAGGGCGACAATGACATCATATTTTTGACATGCCACTCCAAGTCAAGTCCATAAAAATTATTGCACCTCTTTTCAATATCGGGCCATGGGCAACAGTGAAATGTCTTGGCCCTGATTATTTCTATAAATTTACCCAATGGGTCATACCTCCATCGTTGAGGCAGTTCTATCAAACCTAGGTCTTGAAGTGTCACCATGAGTATCATGTTCTGCTCGACATGGCTTACTTCTATACTACTGAACTTGAGAGGTATATTGCAAGTTATCCTCTTACTGTGCCCTACTCCATATACATCATTAGCATAGTATATTTGGTGCACCACCTCCATAGAAAAAAAGTGTTCAATGGCAAAGTATGAGAGCAGGAATGACTTACCTGTGAAGCCATAGATTCTTATGACCATACCTTGAGTCAAAAAAAATATGTCACCCTTTTCGACCGTAGCCACTACTTCTCTCATCTCCCGTGACACTCTTTCACATGCACCATAAAGAAAATCTATTGCAGGCCCCAAAAATAAACGGTTAAAACTATAAAATGACTCACAGCATGACAGAGCAGAAGTCCACATACATACTGGTAAAAGCTCATCTTTCTCATCTTATTTGCCTTATGACGATAAATGAAAAATGTTGGTGTAGACAAAAAAATAAATGCCATACCAGAAAGGAGGTATGCTTGAATGACGTCTCTTCTCCAGTATGTAATCTCTCCAGCTAAAAACGTAATTTTTGGGATATAAAATCAGCCCAATCGAAGTAAATTGGATTTGTGCCCTGCTTCATGGCTGTCGGAGCGTAAAACTCCCCCTGGCATATACATAGTTCTAGGGCCGCTTGCCACTTATGAACTATGAAATCTATTGGTAAACCATCAAACCACACTAACATTGAGTAAATATCTGGGCTTTTTAACTTCGTAAGCGACTTTGGTAAGTTCAAAATTTTACCTAGTTGTGGCTCTTTAATCAACTGCATCTCCATGAATTGATGCATCATCACAGTAGATACATATCTGTCCTACTCATTGGTATGTAGCTTCTTGTTAATCACATATGGAGGCTTTAAACCACAAGCAAATGTTTCTCGTACTTCATCAACAAAAATAAAAAAAAGTGCTTCTCTGTTTGCCTTTCGCACCGTTCTGGTAACCGGATTATAAAATCAAGCGATTATCTTCACCAACTCTGGATAAAGGGTGTACGAGTGTACACAAATACCAAGATAACTGTGCATGAAATGACTCAATTAAAGAGATTTCTATTGTTAATCCTTGATTTACTATGAACTCTACATCTTGAAATAGTTTCTCCATGCCCTTGTTGGTAATCACACAATCTCCAATTTTTGCTATAGTGTCAGTGTATGGGTCTAAATCCATATTCTCATTCCTTCGAGCCTTCTTGGATTTTGACCCACCTTATTTCTTTCTAGACTTATTAGGCTCTGTATCCTCCTACGTATCTTTACTCCTTTTTCCTATTATATTCCTCTGGTGGCTACCTTGAATTTTCTCTATAATCTCTGCAACAAAGGCTTACAAAAACACATCGGTAGTAAAATTTTAAAAAGTAAACTGTCAGGCTTTTCCTCGTTCCTTTATATAGAGCATCCTTCCAACCACCGTATTAAATGCTAAATTTCCATCGAGCGATTTTGGAAGAACATGTGCTTTGTTTCACCCACCTGACAATGTTATCTATGCTTTAATAGTATCAACTATTATTCTTCGCAAGATCATCCTTGGAAAGTGTGCCTCCCTTACCGCATAATTTTGTTGTAAAACATGCCTTGGCTATTAAATATTACTTGGGAAAAATAAATCGGCCACATGAAAACCAATGATGTGAATTCTTGCTCCTTGGGAAAATCAAATTATTTTCTAATGTAAATTCAGACGCACGTTTTGAATTAAATTTGGGACATTTTGAGTCAAAGTTGTCATTGATTTCAAGGAACGAAGTTGTCATTAATGAGCTATCGATGAGGTCAAAAGGTCAAGAGGAACAATGCAGAGGTTAAAGGCAAAAGGGCTTCATAATATTTATAATATTATGTGGAAGCAGAAGTTAGAAGGTTTTTCATAAAAATCTAAGGAAGCTTATTGCAAAGCTAAAGGAAGGTTTAATATTTATTTTATAAAATATTTAAATTCAAATTGAATTTAAATTTTATAAATAAATATTATTTATACAAAGTTGTACAATGAGAGAAGGCCTTAACAAAACCAAAGGGTTTTAAAGAATTAATTTATAAAATTTAAATTCAAGAGAATTTAAATAGTTTATAAATTAATAAGTTTAAATTAAAATCATAGTGCCAACATCTAAAGTTTGAAGGAAATTTGAAGCGCCGACGTATATGTATGAAGGAGGAAATTGATATAAAAACCCATACCTTAGAGGCATTAAAATTATCCTTCTTCTCGAACGTTAATGCGTACAATTATGTTGAGAACTCGTGCGAAAAAAGAGAAGCAAATTTCTTGTGTTATGTGGCAGTGGATAGAATCAAAAATGAAAAGCGCCAAAATTTGAAAGCCATATGGGCAGCATGGCCTAGTGGCAAGAGGGCAACGGTTAGAGTGTTTGGGCGCTAGGTGACTTGCATTTGAAACATGACAACAACGTGTTTTGGTGGTTGTGTTTGTGTTGGAAGCACCAAAGGAAACGATGCATGTTTTGCTAGGAAAAGCAGAGAGATTTATAGAGCACATGGTGCTATTTACTCCCCAAGCAAGCACCTAGCTCGCGTGGCGGTTGGAGCCATGGCTAGGGCGCTGGTTGAGGCTACATCGTGAGTTCGAATCCCACCAAGGCAAAGGTAATAAATTTTGATTATTATTTTGTGTTGCCTAAAGTTTGACATAAGGTCTTTTAGAGTTTTTTTTTTTAACATGGTGGAATCTACAGCCACCACGAATTCGGGCAGGTTGTATAGATTTTATGGCCAACACAGTATTCTACGTTGTTCACCCCAGAAGCCACCACACAGATCTTCGTGCAGTCCGCCCATATAACCGCCATGCCACAATAATTTTAAACCTTTTACACCGTTGAAAGCACCAGGAAAGGGGCAAGCGTTCAGTCTAGTGAGGCCCGAGATTTGAACCTTGGACCTCTACAAGGTCTTTTGGAGTTAAAAGGGTTGCTTAAAAGGATTTTTATTTGATTATTATTTTTTGTAAATTGGAGGAATAAGGGGTTAGCTTTATTTTTGAGTAAAGTTTTTGTGTCACATTGATTTGTTGAAGTTTTAAAAGTATAAAGGAAACTTCTTGCATTGAGTTATTTTGAAAATAAGAGTGCATTGAATATTATTTTAATTGGGAGATTATAAGGTGTAAGTGGTGAATTATTTTTATAAATGATGATGAATTTTCTTAAATATGGAGTGATAAGGTGTATGTGTGTCTTGATATTTATATTATATTTTTGAGGGATTTTATCATCTTATAACTTCTTTGAGCTTGGAAAATAAGTTTTTGTGGTTTTGGCAGATTTATGAGATTCCTTCATCATCAAGAAAAAGGTATGCGCACATTCTTCCATAGTTAAGTTGATTGGTTGATTTTTTTTGGAAAATAAGTTTGGAGTGAAAAGGACTTGATTAGGGTTTCCTTTTGAGTGTGTTGAGTTAATGCTTCAAGGTTTTATGGAATAAAGAGTTGTGTTTAAAACCTTGTTTTATAAGCATTGTTGTTGAAGTCATTGGTTGAGCAAAGAACTAGGGTTTGAAAAGAACATGAATATCATTATATGAGAGTTGTTTTGCAAGCATTGTTGTTGAAGTGAGTTGTTGAGTCAAGAACTTGAACTAAGGTTTGAAAAGAACATGAGTATCATTGTTATGTGATATTGGTTGTTGAACATTGTTGGAAACATTTTGAGTTGGTGTTTAAATACTTGGACTAGGGTTTGTAAGGAAGGATTATTTCATTGAGTGATTGGTTGAGTGGAGTTGGTTGAGCCTAGTCAAGTGGATGTGTGAAGTGATTTTTCAAGGTTCCATAAAACAAACTATTCTATATTTTGAATTGAATTAAGAAAGTGATTGAGTTGAAGCATATTGAGTCTCTAACAATTCTCTGTATGTTTTTGAAAGAGTGATTGAAATTGTTTGAGCATTGTGATGAGTATAGAGCATATTGAGTCTCTAACAATTCTCTTTATGTTTCTATGATATTGGACAAGTTCTAGTGTGGACTTGTTGAGCAGATTTGAGGTAAGTATTTGAGAAGACTTATGGACAAAATTGAGTAAGATTTTGTGGAAGCTTACAATATAGATTGAGAGTAGATTTGGTTAAGTTATTGAGAGGACTTATTGAGCAGATTGGACAAGTTCTAGAGAGGACTTGTAGACTGATTGGTGTGAGATTTTGTGAAAGCTTACAAGGCATATTTGAGATAAGTCTTTGAGAAGGCTTGAGAGCAGAGTTGATTGATTTATTTGTTCAAATATTGAGTTAAGGTTTAGGGTAGATCCAACAAAGTTGATTAATTTATTTGTTCAAACCTTGAGTTAAGGTTTGGGGTAGATCCAACAGAGTTGATTTATTGATTTGTTCAAACCTTGAACTAATATTTGGGGTAGATCCATCAGAGTTGGTTTGAGATTGACTCAAGCTTTGAGTTAAGGCTTGAGGACAGAGATTGAGGACTAATTTGTGCTAGATCGAGGGAATGTGTTTAGTACAGATTCGAGGATAGATTTTGATGCATATTTGAGGATAGATTTGTGCCAAACAAGAGACAAAGATTGAGGACATATTTGTGCTAGACCTATGGACTATGTTTAGTACATATTTGAGATAGATCTAAGTGGAAGCTTTGGAGGTGACAGAGTATAGAGGATGATAGTATCTAGTGGATAGAGATCCATTAGCCAAGGTAGTGAGGACAAGTCTTATGAGTGAGGACAAGAGTCTTCAGTGGATAGAGATCCATTAGCCACTGCAGTAGAGGAAACAATTATTCTAGAATATCACCAGCCAGAGCCAATGATAAAGGAGTTCTCCTATGGATAGGGATCTACAAAATTGATTAAGGGATTGGTATCTCATTTCGATAGAGATCCATAAATATTGTAATAGAGAAAGGATTCCCAAGATATTTATTGAGAAAACATTAGTAAAATATTTTCTCTATGGAGTAGCCCACATTGGGTGAACCATGTTAGATTGGTGTCTCTATTGTGTGTGATGATTTGTGCATTGCTTTGGTTATTGCTGTTAATATTGCTATATTTACATTGCATAATATTGATTGGAAAGAAAAGTAAAAAGTGATCTTATATTGTTCATTCGTCCTCTCAGTATAAGCTTGTGTTCTTCATTAAATGCCTTGAAAACATGCATTGGTTGTCTAAAAAACTTCGAAAATAACAAATTCACCACCTACAGATTAATGGGCTCTTTTTCTCCTAACGTGGTGAAATCTCAGCTCCCTAGAGAGCACAAACACCTCCCAATGCAACCTAGGCACACGTTTTATATTAACTACCCTGGGAATGCATCATTTAATTCACCCACTCTTTTTTTAAACTTTACCATGTTCTAGGAAAAATCACCTTGAGGGCGCTCTTCATCTCCTTTCACTCCTAAAATATTGTCGCACTTTCGAAGAATAATGAGGACGAAACACCATTGAAGCACACTTTGATTTTCTTCTCTTTCACCCTGAAAGCGCTCTCCACCTGATTGATGAAATTCATGGAAAATACCTTTTCTTTTAAAGCCATCTCTTCCTTTTCATTTAGCCCAAAATTAGAAAAAACAAGGATTGATTTTAGCTTTTTATAAAATTTTTGATTTTATGGCTTTTTTTTCTTTTATATTCCTTCTGAATTCAGAATTCACTTGCATACCAAATGCCTTGTATAACTTGTGCTTTCACGCCCCTTTATTGTTATTTATATTTCATTTTTTCTTCTATTTTTTCTCATTCATTTTTATAACGACGTTGTATATCAATGCCTAAGCATTTCATGCATTATAATCTAAAATGCGTTCATGAAAAAGGGGCACACGCATTTTACAACTCCAAAGGGCACCACATTTTTTAATTATAACATAAGCTAAAAAACTTTAATTAAAATTCTTTGTTTCTTCTTTTTTAAGATATATATACGTTTGCCTGTACTTGGGGGTGAATGAGGCTTTCGTCCCACTCATCAGGTGAAAGTGAATTTGACTCTTGACATGGAATCAGAGTCACATGCTTTAGGACACTGCATACATATACATATTTTTTGATATTTTTTCATATCTTTTCTTCTCTCTATATTTTTTTATAAAGTAGGAAAAGATAAAAATTGCCTACGTATAGAAATATGTACATATTTACAAATTGGTACCTCTTGAGTTGATCACTGAACGTAGGCCTTCAAATGAAGAACATTCACTAGAATCTAAAGATCCCAACCATCCATATCTTGAATATGATATGCATTTTCCGAATTTACTGTTGAGACCTGAAACAGACCTTCTCAGATCACATCAAACTTATGGTGCTTCCTCAGCTTGGCTTTGTTCTTGTTCCATTTGATTACTAAGTCTCCCACCTGAAACCTGCACTCTGTTTTATTTTTTCCAAACCATTTCTACATCACTTTAGTGTGTTCGATGAAGGCTTGATACACCTATTCTCTTTCTTCCTCCAGCTAAAATAATTGAGCCAACCTTTTGCTCATTGGATCATACTCATCATCATCATCATTTTTGAACAACTGCAAGGTCTGAAGAACATGTAGCTCAATGTGAGTAGGCATGAATGCTTCTTTCCCATACACAAGGGAGTAAGGGGAGGATTTAATAGAATTCTTCACTAATATCCAATTTGCCCACAAAGCCTGATTCAACAATAAGTGCCAACTCCTTTTATTGTTTTCCAGTGTTCTTTTTAATATTCATAGTAAGTTTTTGTTAGTGGATTCGGCCAATCCGTTCCCTTGCAGGTAATAATTGGATGATATCTTGATATAAATATCATACTTGCTTGCAAATTCAATGATATTCATCCGAATAAATGGAGTCCCGTTATCTGTTACAATAGCATCTAGAACACCAAAATGGGTGATTAATCCCTCAAGGAAAGATATAACCGTAGCTTGATCTACTTTTTTGGTAGGGATGACCTCTTTCCACCTAGTGAAATAATATATCGTAGTTAGGATGTATTTGTGCTCAGATAAAGAGTGAGGGTCTATGAATCCAATGAAGTCCAAACCCCATTACTGAAATGACACTTCCACTTGAATCGAGTGCAAAGGCAATGATCCTTTCCTTGTCCTGCCAACATACCACTGACAACTATCATAGTTTCGGCTCACCTTATGTGCATCGATGAAAAGGGTAGGCCAAACGTAACCAACTTTAATGATATAGGCCTTCCTACATAATGGCCACTAGATAGACTAAAATGAAACTCTTCCAATAGTTTCTCCTTTTCTAACCCCTTCAAACACCTAAGGAGCACTCCATCTATATTATTATGGAACAATCCACTTGGAAATAAGACATATTTAAGTGCTTGCAACCTAAATCATCAATGCTATGAAGCATCAAGATATGATGGACATTTCCTCGAGGTAAAGAATTTAACAAGGTCCTATGTCCAGTCACGATCGCTTATAGCACAATTTGCATAAATGCTTTCGCTGATGTCCTCATCTTGTATTAGAGCAAATGATTTAGATGCTGCAATTTTGGCTAGTTCCTGATAAAGAGCTCATCCACGGATAATATTTGTTGGTTGGATATCCGCATCATACTCTTGAATATTTGAGACCCAACTTGCTCTTTTGTCACCTAACTCCCCTTGAAGAATGAAGTTTTTGACATCTAGGTGTATAACATAAATGACTGTTTTACTCTGTGAGACAAAGTATCAAAACTTCTTTAGGGATTTCATCACTACGTACATCTATTTTTCAATGAAGTTATACTTTTCCTGGTGCGGTGCAATAACTTGGCTCAGAAAGGCAATTGACTTTTCATCTCCATATTCTTGTTTCTGCATCAGAACAATAGTATAACTCTCTTGCTCACCCACTGCATAGAGAATGAAGTCCTTAGAATAATCTAGATTGATTAACACTAGTGCTTGGGTGATTCTTTCCTTGATCTCTCAAAAATCCTATCTTATTTCCTCGGTCCATTTGAAATCTGCATTCTTTTTAAGAGCTAGATCATGGGTTTCACCACCTGAGCAAAATTGGCAATGAAATTTCGAATGAAATTCATTTGACCAAAGAATGACAATAGGTCCTTTTTATTTGGTAGCAAGAGTTTCAATAGCACCTCGGTCCTTGTAGGATCAATCGCCATCCATTCTTGTGAGATCACATGACCTAACATTTTTTCTTCTTTGACAACGAATATGGACTTTTTTGGGTTAATGGAAATTCCAAACTCTAGATATTTTTTGAACACCTACCTCAAATAAAAAACATGCTCTTCTCTATGATGTAAAAACACAGTCATGTCATCAAGGTAAATCATAATAAATTTGTTTAACAACTCACCAAAAATGATGTCCATGGATCTCTAAAATGTAGCATCGACATTTGAAAGTCCAAATGATATTCTTTGATAGGCGAATGTGCCCCACTTAGTAGTAAACACCGTATTGTGTTGGTATTCATCCTTCACCCATAGCTGGTTGTAACTGGAGAAACCATCTAGCAACAAAAATATTTGTGCTTCAACGACTACATGGAGAATTTGATCAATATGTGGTAGAGGGTAATGATATTTTAATGATGTCTGGATCAGATTCCAAAATTCCATGCACAGATGGATATCTCCATTCTTCTTTCATACTAGTACCAAGTTCACCACCCATGTTGAGTACTTAATTGGATATATTATCTTTGCTTTTAGCATATTTAGCAGTTTCGTCTTCATGAGCACCTCGATCTTGGAATTGACAGGTCGTTGTTTTTGCCAAAAAGGTTTTACCCTCTCCTGCAACTCAATGGTATGCTAGATTATATTCTTATCATATCCTTTTAAATAATGATAGCTCCATGCAATAATTTTGGGAAACTCGTAACACATGCTCTTGATATCCTCTAATTTTGTTGAAGTATAGTCGATTCTAATTTTTATGATCTTCTCAGGCTCCAGTTGCAACTCCTTATATTCCTTCGCATCTACCTTGATTTTATATTTCTCAACCCTATCATTTTAGTCGAATAGACTTTCCAGCAAAATTAGTCCCTTGAGAATGTGATTATTCTTCAACTAAATCATTCCTTCAATTTCTTCTTCAACAAGTACTCTATCATTTGCGCTCGTAGCTTCCTTAATCAAAAAATTGAATATTTTCTCATCATTATCGAACACTTGCCAATGGAGGTTCTTATCAAGTACTGATAGATGTGGATTATCGAACACTTGCCAATGGATGGATTTTCATTATATATGTGGATTATCCTTCCCTTGTACGGTATATCTAGATGCAAATAATCCAAGGAAAGATATACTCCCAGTTTCACTATGAATTTCCTTGAGAGACACATGCTGAAGTATGGTTCCAAGCCAACCACCACTACTTCTTAGATAACAGTGATTTGTAGCATGCTATGTAGAACAATAGGAATATATTTGATTACTCCCATTGTATTGATTGGGATACCATCCAACTAAAATACTCTTGGATCACTTCATATGTATTCCATCCCCATGACTTTGCATATTGCCTTTGGCATGACGGTAGTTGCGGCACCAGAGTCAATCATACAATTATGCACAACCCATCCCTCCATTCTGAGTGACAAATAGAATGGGTGTGGTCTATTATTTCCAATGGCAGAAGTTAGCAATTTCTATGCTAACATAGTTTGGGAATTACTCTTCTTATGATATTTTTTGCAGTCTTAAGAGACTCTTGCAGTAGGTCAACTTGTCTAGGTAACTGTAGTGCATCGTATAAACTTACTTTTACAAGAATATTCTTCATTTCTTCCATGATGTTATAATAAAAAGTACCTTGAGTATTTTCCTCTACAATTGGCTCATACTTGTTTCGATACTGTTTAGTGCAATCCACCCTTTGTCACTTAGTCAAGGATGGATTCCTAAGGCATTCGTTAGCTTGTTCTTTCACTTCCATTTGTGCTTGAGCAACTACAGGCTGAGAAGCTGACACCTTTATCTATGAATTCTCTTGAGTTGGTTTGGGTAGTAGATCCTTCAAAAATATAGAATCCTACTGCTTCACCATCACACCAGGCACTTTCACTGGTGGTTGCACTTTTTCATTTTGCACCTTTGGTTCTATAGGAACCTTCAAAGGCTCCAACTCCACTGGATCTACAATCACCAACTTCTTTCTATATCTCGTAAGAACTGAGAATTTCTCCAAATAGGGTACCATAAAATTATGATCAACCTCCATTATCATATTGACCTGTTTGACGATAAAATTTTTTTCTAGCATCTATACATAGTTTAAATGAACCATGCATGTGTCTTCTCCATGAGGATCATTGCAAGTTGAGCACCAGTACACCTTCTCTAATGTGCTAATTTCTTCATTCACTAACACCGTTGTGCTCCTCTCAGAGCCCTTGCTATTCATTGGTTGCTCCCTAGTGATTGGCAATGTTGGAAACCTCCTTGACCAAAAGTTAGCTTTAGCTTATTTTTTCCTTACCATGGCCAATTCATTTGACATTGTTCTTATAGCTATATTAGTAGATTGCACCTCTTGTAATAACTTCATATAAGGATCAGGATTCAAGGCTAAAGGATGTGCTGGTAATGGTAAAGGCATCAATGGAGTAGTCAACGATAGTGAAATGGGTGATGCTGGTAGCGTCAAGAAAGGAACAGGTACTAGCAATTGCGATGAACCGGTGAAGGTAACTGCAAAATAGTTGGCACAGGAATTTGTGGAACTAGAAGCGGAGAGATTTGAGATGAACCTGAGCTCCATGAGGGAACCAAGTACATAGAAGGAATAAGCTATGAAAATGCATTTTAATATAGATATTGTGGAGGATCGGGAAGGATAGGCATGGTTACTTTTAGGGGAAGCTTACCTATAGCAATCAAGTCTGATTCGACCTTCTGTGCCTGCATGTACAAATATAAGAATGTATTCACATTGGCTTGTCGAACTTGTGAAAATAAGCACATTTGAATTAATAAAACTCAAGACTTACAATAGTTTATATAGGTTCAAAAAATCTAAAATACCGTTAACAATAAGATGTCTAGCACAGAAGTCTCTAACCAATCCTAATCAAGGAAGATGCTAACAATAAAAATTAAGATAGCAATAATCCTAACACTACAAACAATAATAATAATTGCAATCTACGTAGGGGTATTTATAACATTCTTCCCTAAATTTTATAGGGTTGACAAGATAGTGTCTCAGCTTTACATGTTGAGATTTAGCAAATCCTTTGGTGAAGATGTTCGCCATGTTGTCCAAAGTGTTGCAATGTTGTCGCTCAACCACCTATTTCTCCACCATGTCTCAAATGAAGTGATACTTCATATCAAAGTGCTTTGAACTATTGTGGTGAATAGGATTATGTTCCAATTGGATGACACTCATGTTTTCATAGTACAATCTTGTAGGACCACTTTGTTTCTCTCTAATTTCTTCAAGGACTTTCCTCAACCATAAATCTTGGATACTAGCATTTGTGATTGCTATGTACTTAGCTTATGTAGATGATAATGCTACAACTGTCTGCTTTTTAGAACTCCATGTAATTAGTCCTGATCCAAGACTAAAACAATTCCCTGATGTAGATTTTCTATCATCTATATTGTTGCCCCAATCACTATCACTAAAGCCAACTAATTTTACATAATTACATTTGTGGTAATGGATTCCAAAATCTAACGTACCATTTACATATCTCCCCCTTCATCAAAAATTACATCCCTAGAAAGTATAATTTTATGTGTTTTGGGATTGTAGAGCCTATATGCTTTGGAAGACTCACAATATCCAACAAAAATATATTCTTTACTTTTGGGGTCAAGTTTCTTTCTTTGCTCATCAGGAATATGTGCATATGTAAAATAACCAAAAACTTTAAAGTGTTTTACATTTGGCTTCTTGCCATACCATCCTTCATAAGGAGCAATCCCATATAAACTATAAGTAGGACTCCTATTCAAAATGCAAACATTAGTTCTTACAACATCAACCCAATACATGTTACTTAGATGCTTAGTTTGAAGCATTGATCTAGTCATTTATACTATAGTGTGGTTCTTTCTTGTAGCCACACCATTTTGTTGTGGGGTATAGGCAGTTTTGAATTACCTTTTGATCCCAAAATCTTTACAAAATTTTAGAAATGCAGTAGATGAATACTCTCCTCCGCTATCAGTCCTTAGAATCTTTACAACAAACTCACTTTGATTATCTACATTATTTTTGAAATCTATGAAACAATCAAAAGATTCATATTTAGTTTTCAAAAAATAAATCCAACACATCCTAGAGAAATAATCAATGAAAGTGAGAAAGTAAGAATTGTTAATGCTTTTGGTTTGCATTGGATCACAAATGTCCGAATGCACCAATTTTAATGGATGGATTTCTTCCCATACTTGTCCCTTTGGAAACTTTGATCTTGAGTGCTTTCCCAAAGCACATCCTTCACACACCTCCTTGTGTTCTTCAAATCTTGGAAGTCCACTCACCATAGCTTGAGAAGTCAACAACTTCAAGCTTGAAAAATTGAGATGACCATATCTCAAGTGCCAAAGCACACTTGGATTAGAAATAACAACACTAGCAAGTTGAGCACCTCCATTTTCCCCAAACTTAAGAGGAAACAACCTATTATTTGTCATAGGTACTTGGGTAACAACTCTATTACAATTGTTCTTATAAAAAATTATACATTTGCCTTCACAAAAAACAAGCCTATGATTTTTCTCCATCATTTGTCCAACACTAAGCAAGTTATGTTGGAGTTTGGGGGTGTAATAGATGTCATTTACCTTTTTGGTTCCTTCTTTTGTTGAAACCTCCATGGCTCCAATGCCTTCAACTTGTAGAGCTTTGTCATCTCCCAATTTGATATTTTATTTTTAGGAGGAATCCATAGTAGCAAAAAGCTCTTCTTTGCCACTCATATGATTGGAACAACCAGTATCCAAAATCCAAGTCTCATTAAGATTCTTATTTGATTTTTCATATGTTAGAAATAAATTTGAAGGACCTTCTTCCTCTCCATAGTTTCCATATTTGCCTCTCCCTTCTTGAGAAATCTTGGACCAACAATCCTTTTTGAAATGACCAAGCTTACCACAATTGTAACAAGCTTTCTTTGATTTGTCACCTCCTCTTCCTATATTGCCACTTCTGCCTTGATTGCCACCTCTTGAGTTACTTCTACCTTTACCTCTTCTTTGTCGTCTACCTTGTCCTCTTCCTTGGTTTTCCTATTGACCTCTTCATTGTCCTCTTCCTTCCCTCCTTGAATGAGAAAACTTTGTCATCACCTCCATAGCTTGTGGAAGTAGATCCCTATAATATTTCTTCATGAGACATTAAGGAACCAATTAGAGCATCAAAAGATAAAGTAGACAAATCCTTAGACTCTTCAATGATGATAGCAATATGGTTCCATTTATGAAGAAGTGTTCTCAACACTTTCTTCACCATGACTTCAGATTTCATGTCTTCTCCAAGGGTTTGTATTTTGTTGACCACTGCATTCACTCTCACACAATAGTCACCTACAGTTTCATTCTCTTGCATCTTGAGATTTTCAAAATATCTCTTCAAGGTTTGAAGCCTCACTTGCTTCACCTGATCACTACCTTGATAACTATCCTTCAAGGCTTTCCATGCTTCTTGGACTGATAAAAAAAAAGCAATCTGTGGAAATATGCTCTTCTCCAAAGCTGCTTGGAGATGGTATAGGGTAGAAGAATTGCTCTTTTGGGTATCTTTCTTGTTCTTTTTATCTACTGCACTCAAGGTGGTCCAATATGAAGGTTCTACATAACCTTCTTCGACTATATCCCATAGTCCTTTGCCAATGAGTAAGGTCCTCATATTGATGGACCAATACTCATAATATAGCCCATTAAACTCTGGAATGGGTAGATTAGTATTTTCTTCCATTTTTTAAAAAATATTTTTGAAATAAACAAGAAATACCCTTCTTTTATTCTTCAATACAAACAATGCAAGATGCTTACAAAAGAAGATTACAGATTTAAATCAAATCTCACTTTGTCAATTCTCTCAAAAATATCTTTCTCTACTTCCATAGGTTCTCCTATCTCTACATTGACAAAATTGTCTTCTACAGAATCACTGTTATCACTAACAATTACAAGTTTAGGAGAATGTGGTTCTGGCTCAACTAGCTCAACCGAATCACTGTCACTGATACAAATGATTTCAGGTCCACTATCACTATCACTTGAAGTAGGTCCACTATCTAAAGAATCATTATCTTCAGAATCACCATCGTAACCAGCATCAGGTACTCTCTGGTTTGCTATTACAGAGTTTTGAAGCTGACTAAAGATGGTATTGATACCATACAAACACACTCTTTCATAAAATGCTTCAGGGGTCTCTCTGTCTAGAAGAGAATGAAGCGCATGGTCACATCCATGTGACCTTATCATAATACTTCTACACTTTGTCTTCTCACTAGCAACAAAAATAGTATATCTCTCTATTTTCACAACATTGTCCCCCTAAAAAAAATTAATTTTAGACCCCTGAACGGGGTTCCAAGGGGCAGCGTCGGAAAGGCTTAGATTTTAATTTTGTAAGATTAAAGATTATCAATTATTAAATAATAATAAAATAATTTTGATTTTAAATCAATATAAAAATTATTTAAAATCAAATAATATATATATTTTTTTACATGGTGGAATCGGTAGTCACCACGAATCTGGGTAGGCTATCTAGCTTTTATGGCCACCATAGTATTCTGCGTTGTCCACCCCGGAAGCCACCACATAGATATTTGCACAGTTCACCCCTATAATCGCCATGCCACAATAATTTTAAACCTTTTACGCCACTAAAAGCAACAGGATAAAATAAAATAATATTAAATTATTAATTTTTTTTGATAATTTAATATTTACAAAAATAAAACTCACCTATGCGGCTTCCACTCGACGGCTCCTCCATGCTTAGCCATTTTTTTTCTTCTTTCTCACAAATAAACATCACATACCTGTGCAAAAACAACACAGTGGACTATCGTCTATCGGTCTAAAACATAGGCTACGTCCAACTTCAACACAAGCTACGTCTAGATTGATTGGATTTGTAGGGCTACGTGTGAGCAGATAAATCACTCCAAAGAGCTTCAGATGAGTAAGGTCTTTAGAGAAAATTATTAAATATTAATTTTTGTTTTACGTTTAATGCAACCTTCTCAAATTACCATGTAACTACGAGGTCGACTTCCTCCATAGTCCACAACCCACAGTCGTAGAATTAATTATCGCACGTCTCAACTCATAGTCTGAACACACAGGCGGATCATTTGAAGGTAGTCTAAATACACAAATCAATACGAGCCACTGCTGAATCTTATTTCTTATGCCTATGCCACGACGTCTCGAATGCCTTAGCATCCTCAGCGAACTCTCCTTGCAGCAATGTTTTATCAACAATTTATGTCTCCCTTTTATTTACGCCAATCCTTCATAAATGTCAAAAATGATAATTTCAATATGACCTTACTGTAAACAACACGTGATTCTAAAAATGTCCTTGCGTGTGAATTCAAAACAATTAGATCCGATGCCTTCTTCGTGGATTGGTTTGTATCACGCCAGTGATGTGAGATCTCCTTCTCACTCTAGCACTGTCTTCGCCAATATTTGTCTTCGTAGACCAACTATGCGATCAACAGTAGCACATCAACCCTGCCACAACAAAATCTCCTCACAACTTTCTCTCCAACAATCTCTTTACAAATTACAAATACTGAACTCACTTCTCGAGTGATGGGCAATCATAGGTTTGAAAAATTTTGCTGGCTTTGATACCAAAATGTGAAAATAAGCACATTTAGATTAATAAAACTCAAAAATTACAATATTTTATATAGGTTTGAAAAAACCAAAATACCGCTAACAATAATATGTCTAGCGTAGAAGTCTCTAACCAATTCTAATCAAGGAAGATTCTAACAATAAAAATTAAGATAACAATAATCCTAACAACACAAAAAATAATGATAATTGTACTCTACATGGAGGTATTTCTAACAGAATTGCCATGCCAATGTCAGAGTTAAATGCTCTGAGATAATAAAATGCAGCTTTTTCATACGTAGGCAGAAGACCATCAAGAACTCTTTATCAACTTCAGCTAAATCTGACATTGAAGTCCACTATCTCTTATTATGGATATCTTTGGATCATCGTTAATTAATGTTATAAGGAGAATGAATCGGCTTGTTCATGAAAATTCTTGATTAGCACCAACTGATCCCATGTGGCTATAGTGGCAGACAAAAATGATCGATACCAATATAATGACTTTCCTCTAAGATATAAAACTAGCAACCTAACCATAATGTCTTCATTCGTGATGTTGTGGATTATAGTCAAAGAAGCCATATCCTAAATATGCTCATAAGTAGTTTTACCAGTACCATCATAGGTAGGAAAAGCCTTCAAAGCTTCTTGGGAAACTAGATTTTGTGCTTGTAATTTCAAGGTTCCTAAGCTATTCCATGTTGGGAACTACCTTGGTGGTTGTGGCTGCTGTGGCGGTGGGTTTTGAGCCATGTGGACTAGTGTGTGTGGTTGAGCTTGAGGAACACTAGTAGTAGTACTAACTAGACTTGTAGGAGTAGAAAACACACTAGCTAATCACGAGGATGTTGTGGATGATGTATGAGGTGTATGAGGTAACGATGACGTACAATGTAAAGTAAGTAGTTGAAGATGCTCCTTTAACCTTTGGGTATCAAGTTTGTAGAACTCAATGGGATTTTTGGCCTTTGATATCGTAATCATGAAGCACAACTTTCACTACCCTCACGTTTGGAGGTTTTTGGGTATAATCGAGTTGCTAGATGTTCTAACTATACAACACAAAGGCAAACATCAAACCTCAATATTATTGAAAGTGGAACTTTTCAAGTTCCCACCAAGCGTGCCAAAAATTATTGGTCAAATATATATCTAATTATACAAACATGCATTTGTGCACCCTAAACATGGCCAACATTGAAAGGCCAGAGAAAATAGATCAAGAGGAACAAATCCTCTCTTTAAGATTAGAAATCAGACTCAAAGACTAATAATGCAATTCTCAAAAACCAAATAAACATGCGTATAAAAATATTGAAGTATGAATTAAATCAACAAGCAATAAACTATTCGCCACTCAGGGAGGGCATGCCCCCACCTTAAATGCCAAGTGAAAATACCACAGATGAAAGGATAAAACAAAAGAACTATCAATAATTCCATTTAATTAATTTCAATCAAATATATATGCAATAATAAAATATTGGAAAACATAGACGACTTGCTATGTTTGGTGTGTAGCATGACTCCCCTCCTCATAAAGATTTGTCCTCAAAGCTAGAAATATTTGGAACATACTTTCAGATTCCTAGGTAGCATCTTCTTCAGGTAAGTCCTACCACTTGATGAGAAACTCTTAGATGTGACGAGATCTTAGTCTACATGTTCTGGTTTGTACAACTACTTCTGGTTGGAGATATATATGCTCTTCTTCATCCAACACTGGTAATTTTGATTGAGATTGTACTTTCTAGCCAATCACCTTCTTGAGATAGGAAACATGGAACACTGGGTGTATGCGTGAGGATTGGGGTAAATCTAGTTGATATGCTACTTCCCCAAAAAACCAATAAAACCCAAAAACCCATGAAGTTTCTTGATGGTTTTAGGTAAAGGTCAATCCTGAATTGCCTTAATTTTATTGGGATCCACTTTAAAACCTTCTTGAGATACTCTATGACCTAGGTATTGTTGGTTACAAATCTGCAACTAGGATAGGATTTAGTGTAATGCACCCTAGATTCGCCCAACAGATTGAAATGCCGGAAGGAAGGAATGCCTTCCGTGCCAATCTTCGGAGGATGCCAACTTCCTATGTTTTCTTAGTTGTTTATCAGCTCAGAGTGCAGGAAAAAAATTATAAATGCAAAAAGAAATATAAATGTATTTGTATTGGGTGGGGAGGATAAGCAGCACAACAACTATCAATCACCACTAATAACAACAATTAAACACATAATACGTTGCAACAACTATCAATGTTATTCATCCTATGTATCCTTTAAATTTGCATTCCAGGAATACTTAACTATCAAATACTGATATCCAGATAGCAGAATAGTGGTAAGCAATAACATAAGCAACATGAGGCAGAAATGCTAAATAAAGGTAGCATATAGAACAAGAACAGTCAATAGAGCCAAGTGTATTTTGTATTCAGAAGCAAACACACAACTACAATGGTTCCCTAGCAATATATCCCCCTTCCCCCCTTTTACAATGATATTGCCAAGCTATTTATAGCATAAATTTCCCTCCATTACATCATTGGGCACAGGATCCCAGACCTGAAAATTAACCGAAGAAGCTGACAAAGATGACAAAAGCGGAAAAAAGTGGTTGATGTTGACCTCTACCGGCATGGAATGTGCTTGCGGTAAGGTCCACCTAAAGGATTTGCAGCTACGTGGTGGTGAGGGGATGATGCTCTGAGTCAGTTTGACAAAGGCCAACTTAAGTACAATAATCCAATTCATGCTCACACACCACCCGCCACATATTTGACTCAAATCTCGAGGCTGGACACCTGTCAAAATCTAATAAGGGATAAATCTACCTTGGGATCTCATCTCTCTTTCTTGCCCGACTTCACCTAAAATTAGAGCGCAATAAGACAACACAAGGGGGAAGTAGCATAGTTGGGGAAGCCCCTATGCCTTCAAAATTTTTTTAACTATCTTCAACATTCTGCTTAAGTGCGCACAAGTAAGCGGGCACAGCCTGACTTCACTGCGAAGTCGGGTTGCACACCCAACACTTAGCCACTTTTTTAATCATATCATCTAGACTGCACATGAACTTGAGGGCACAGCCTGACTTCACTACGAAGTTGGGTTGCGCTCTTATACTTAGCAACATTCTAATCATCTCTTCGCACTTTGACTCCCCAAGTGCACTTAAACTCAAGGGCATAGCTTGAATTCGCTATGAAGTTGGGTTGCGCACCCCAAAACTTAGAATTTTTTAGGGGTCTTTTGCTCTTTTGGGGAAATTGATAGAAAAAATGAGAGAAGGGGGGGATGAAGGGAATAAAACTAATGGAAGGGAAGAAAGGGGATAGTGGAGAGAGGGAAAGGAGGGCTATGGAAGGGAGGGCAGCATCCTTACAAGAAAAATGAAGACATGGCACCCCATTCAAAATGTGGCAACATTCCTTGCGGCTCGCGGGGTGTCGAGCTCACCTTGATACAACAAATCGGGTCTTTATCCTTTGGGTGTAGAGGAACTCCATTCCCCTGCATCTCACTGCTCTTGTTGCTACTGAGTCCCCTTTTTGGGTAACTGTTCTTCTTCGGACTCACTTTAAGTAGTCTCTTCTTTTGATTCTCCTCCTCCTCTTTCTGAATTTGAATGCTCACCACTATTGCCCTCTCGCTCATGGACGTGATTGTGTGCAGTCTTGGTCTGGTCCCAAGCTGCTGCCTAGAAGGGCCCTAAATTGTTGACATCCTTTATCACTACTATGAATACTGCAACCATGTGTACATCGATGGTGTTATATCTCTCCCAACTCTTGGAGGGAGGTGTTAATCTTGCAAAACCTTGACACCATTTGGGTTACCTACGTACCTTGGAATGGATCGGCCCAACTGTTAATTTTTGATGTATCTGCCTCAAAATATAGCCAATCCAGCTTTACTTATTCAAGGGGCAGAAACTCCCCATCATTGATGAAGCTCGAGCATCTGAGCTCATAAAGAGTGTTGAAGGGATCCAGACAGATATTCATTTCATGGTTCAATGCGTCCAATATCTTCTTGGCAACCCTTATTTTTTTTGTTTGTTCAAAGTAATTATGCAAGGTTACCCTTGCATCCACCCAATCTAGGGTAATTTAGGACATGGGGGGAAATCGGAGGCCCTTGCATGTGAACTCTTCAAGTTTTATTGCCAAGTCCAGCCACTGATTCGCTTGGCATTCGACCTCCTCTACCATAGGCTTTCCCTAGGTAGATACTTCTTGGATCCTAGATGCTTAATCTAGGACAGACAGGGACCTAACCACATTAGCCCTACATCCTTGCAGCAAACCAGCCTGCATCTCCTTGATCTTGTTTTTTGAAAAGGCAACCACCTGGGATGCCTTCTCCTTCAGCTGAGATTGGGCCTGCCTCAACAAATCCCACAGCTGAGATACATGTTCCAGTGCTGCCCTCTTCTATTTAGACAACTGTTCGACCATATTTCTTTGTGCTATAGCCTCCCATTGAGATGCGGTGAGCTAAGATTTCAAGTCCTCAATATCCTTCTGGGCAGACTCTAGCCACGTGGTGGCCTTGGCCAGATATTCCTCCAGCTGTCTCGAGTTATTTTGAAGCTGAAACAACTTCTCTTGATTCTCAAGTCACTTAACAAGGAGATTGTCAGTCCCATGATGAATATTGTTGATTTTGTATTCTTTGCTTATGTCATAAAAATTCTTCTCCTTGATCCAGTGTTCATAGCTAACCTCGATCATTTCTCAGAGAGACTTCTTTACTTTACGGATCAATTTCTTAGTTAGCAGCACTCTCCTGTCCAAGTTGAACTTGGTGCACTTCACCAAGGCAGCTACCTCCTTGGCTCTTCTTAGTTTGATGCCCTAGATGAAAGAGGTGGAAGACCCTACAACCTTCACTGCTAGAGGATGATCGTCTGTAATCTATAGCTACTCCCCCATAAAGTAAAGTTCTGCCAGCATAGGATATGTTGAGGCTAAATCCTGCTGCAACATCCTTCCTGCAAATAATGAAGCAGGAGATATCCCAAAAGGTGAGGTCGCTTTTAAGGGAGACTGGGTCCTAGGGGAAATGAGTGACTGAGTGGGAGGTGAAGGCAAGGTCTTGAATAATGAAGGTAAGTGACATGGAGATGTAGGTACAACTTCAGCATTGGCCATGGATGAGGGGTCTAGGGTTTGACCCAGGGTTTGGAAAACGTTTAGGTCCTGGGAAAACTATTTGAAAGAATGGGGACTATGGAAGAATTGGGAGATAGGTGATAGGGAAGATGTAACTAAGGCTTGCATTGATACAAATGGGGACGACATCACGATAGGGCCAACTGGAATTTGGAGAACCAGGCAAGAGGACGTACCTACAAACTTCACCTGAGCTGCTAATTAGAGGACGCCTATTGCCCAAAATTTTGCTTCTTTCCCTGTGCTATCCAGAGAGATGATTTCTGATGTGGCTGCCTCTATTCGTGCCATATCTGTCTGCTGTGCAAACTCCTTTTTTGGCCGCTTGGTCTTTTCACTCATTTTTCTCTTCTTTCTCCTAAAGCTACAGTTTTCTCAAAGGAGGCAGAGGTGGTTGGCACGGTTGGCAATGGTGTTCCCATGGTGAATTTGTACTTGGGTTTTGATGGAGGGACGCCTATTTCCAATGGACCATCGGTTGACCCTTTTGGCACCTTTTCCTTTTGAGGCACCGCTTCATTGGTTGAATTTTCTAGCTACTATTCTTTTTGAGGTGATGCTTCAGGAGCTGGAGGCAACATCGGGCCCACCTGACTGCTTGTTGGCATCCTGTTGGGAGGTTTTTGAATGGGTAATTGCTGGGATAGGGGCTTCATTTTATATATCTTTTTGGCATCTAGGGGAATACAATCTCAAAACATGAACAACTCCCATTTGATGACATATTTATCATATAAGGTCAAAAACTTGTCATCTACAACCAATGTCTTTCGGTTAGACTTATCGTGTTGCGTGCAACACCTAATCTTCCAGCATTCAATGATTTTGTCTTTTTCCCAACTGAGGGGTGTCACCTTTGAGAGGAATTTTTTGAAGCCCGCTAAGTCTAACCTGTGATTTGGATTGAGCTCTGGATCATACTCCACCTCCTCATAGTAAAAGTACTGCCATGGTGGCCATGATTGCATCTGCTCGATGTGCCATTCTAGGTTTGTGCCTATTTTATTGCACCTCTCCTCCATGATTTTTGCTCGGGGAAAAATATGTATAAATTTTCCCCTGACCCCAATCGAGTCGTACTTCTAGCACTACGATAGCTATATCAAGCCCATGTTAAGGAGTTCTTATTCGAGGTAGATGTGGTGCCCAATATCATGCACTTGAATGTTCGCCCAGGTAATAGGATACTTGAAAACATGGCCCCTCTTCTTTCCCTGGCCGAATTCCTCTTCTACATAGTCCATTTGGTGCGATGTCTCCATACCGAACTAATGCTCAGTACAAAAATAGGGCAGCAAGAACGACTTCCATTTGAATCTATAGATTTTGATCATAATGCCCTGAGTCAACTAAAAGGTATCTCCACATTTGTACTTCCTCAAGTAGTTCATCATGGCCAGTGGAGGGTGAGATGCTTTGTCGTTGAACAACGCTAGGGTCATACCTAGAAATTTGAAGTTGAAGTCGTAGTAAGACCATCTCCTATACAGGACTTATGTCCACTCATACACAAGTAGTGGTGCTCCCTTCTCATTTACCTTTTTTAGATCAAGCACTTTAATTCAATAGTGCATCTGGTACAGGCACAACCATGTGAGGAATGAGCAGTGCCACAACTTAGTTGTCTGCTTCTGCTGTATCCTGACCAGATTCGAATGTATGGTGTATGCCACCCAATCTACCCAATCAAATAAAATTGGGCGTCTTTCGCTCCTTTGTGCAGTGGAGTCATAAAACTCTCCATGCAAGATGCATTTTGTGAGCACCAACTGGTACGGGTGCACCATTCTATTCATGCCGTAGTCAAGTACCCATGCAAGGATAATATAAATATATTTGTTTTCAAACCTCTTCAAGGGTATGGGGTCTGATGGCTACTATCTTGCTGGTAGCAAGGTCTTCAGTTTTGAATTGAGAAACTCTCTCATCCTTCTGCTCTGAATGAATTTGCCTGCCTGCTCATCCAAGTTAATTCTTCTAACAATGGCATTAGGGTCATACTATAGCCCCAGGGTGAAGGCTGGTTGAACACTTTTTTTGAAGAGGGTGAACAACACCCTTCCTTGGTTGTCACAGACTTACCGGGTAGCTAGTTTGTAATATGTCACAATAGACTCAACCAACTTCAAGAAATGGTGGACGGGAGGGCACAAGAACCAGTACAGGTTCGACTTGTATGCAGCTTCGACATGGTGCGAGGGTGAGACTTTGCCTGCCCACTTTGCAATATTTAGCCGTAGCCTGGTAAGGCTAATGGAGTACTCGCCATCCTTATACTCGACCAGGTGATTGATGGGCAATGACAGAGTTTGCCTTTTGCTTCTCTTTGACCTGGATTTCCTTGTCTGCTCCTACGACACTTCGCTCTCATGAGCACTGGATTCTGTGTGTTCCTTAGCCTCCTGTTATGTATCGTTGGACTGCGGCTGCATTGGAAATTTTCCCTTGTCCATTTTATATTTTTTTCTCGTGGTGGCAGAGACGAGAATTCTAGTCACCAGTATTTAATTATACATCTTTCTTCCTCCTAAACGCGTAGCTCAGACTTAGCTGGATAATTTGAATGTTCTAAGTATGCCAGGGCCCTTTTCTAGGAATGAAAACGTAGCATTAATGGCACGAGGGGGGGTTTAAAGTGATTTTCCTGAAGTAGGTAGAAAGCACTATTATTCCTTGGCGACCGTGCATGGTATTTTTCCTTGGAAGGCATACCTTATATGTGGTTGGTCCTAATGCGCTTGCTTCTTTAATGACATCTACTTCAAAATCTGTGCAATCATTCCTTAAAAATTTGAACCTCGTGCTTCCAATGACGTCACAGTCATCGCTTGGGCACACACTTCGAGGGAGACTTTGGCCTAGGGCTCAAGAAGGGACATAACCTAACTTCGTACTATACACATTGCGTCGCTTGGGCCCACACTTAGAAATTTTTTGTCACTATACCCCTTGTTCTCCTTGATAGGTTGTTTGAAGTGCGCCAAAAATCAAGAGCGCATTCAGAATTTGCTCAAAAAATATGCGCAATTCGACTTCACCCAAAAAATATTGCATACTAGGGATTCCACACTTAGCCGATTTTTGCTTCATCCGCTACTCGACTGTGCTTCCAAGATGGTGTGTAGCCCGACTTCGCTGCAAAGTCGGGTTGCGCACCCAACACTTAGAAATTTTATGAGGCTTCTTGTTTGCTCTTTTCTCCCAAACTCCTGACATCGCACAATTCATGAAGTGACGCCTGACTTCACTGCAAAGTCGGGGTTCACTTTATGCTTGGTCAAATTTTTAAGCAGTGCAAAATTTTACTCCTTTTCTCACACTTAGCCCATTTCGGTTTTGAAAATTGAAAATTGAATAACTGAAAGAAATATTTACATTCTGAAATAAACTAAAATGTAGGAAAACAATATGTACAAGGACCTCTCGGGCACCTTCAGTGGTGATAGGCTTTTAGGTGGAAACCTTTGACAAGAATAGGGAGAAGCTAACCCTCCATGTCCCTGAGCATGAATGCGTTGAATTGGTTTACCCGAGCGATCTTATAGGGGCCTTCCCAGAGGGCATCAAATTTGTCATGGTTTCCTGGCTTCGCTTTGAGTGAGTCCCACTTGAGCACTAGGTCCTCGATTTTGAAAACCCGGGTGGTGGTCCCTTTTGCAAACCAGATCTGGGTTACCTCGACATGTTTGGTAAATTCCTAGTATGCCTTCTCCCTTTCCTCTTCTAACTATAATAGTTGATAAAGTATGGCATCCACTGGATCCTCGTCACCTTTTTCTTCATCTAACAACCAAAGTGAAAGCATTTCTATGTGGGTAGGCAGAACTACCTCCTTGCAATATACAAGTGCATAGGGGGATGTCTTGATAGATTTCTTGAAAGATATGCTATCCGCCCATAACGCTCGATTCAAAAGTAGGTGCTACGTCCTCTTGTTACTTTCCACTATTTTTTTACAATCTTCAAAAGATTCTTGTAAGTGGACTCGGCCAGGCCATTTCCCTGCGGGTAGTATTTTGAGGACATCTTGTGATAGATGCCATATTTGCTGGTGAAATCCATGAGTACAGCACCTGTGAACCCTGAATTGTTGTCTGTAACTATTGCCTCTAGGACCCCAAAACAGGTGATGAGGCTCTCAAGGAACCAAATGACTATCTCCTGGTCTGCATGCTTAGTGGGGATCACCTCAGCCCACCGAGTGAAATAATCAGTGGCTGTAAGGATGAACTTATGTCTTGTTATAGAGTTAGGCATGATGGTTCCGACGAAGTCCAGACCCCACTACTGAAACAGAGTCTCGACTTGAATTGGCTAGAGGGGCAAGGGTGCCTTCCTATTCCTACCGATGAACCTCTGGCATTTTTCACATTTTACACAGATCGCATGTGCGTTTGTGAAGAGGGTGGGCCAATAATACTCAGCTCTGATAATATTTAAGGTCGTAGGCCTCCCTGAATGATGTCCTCCAAGCTTCCTAGAGTGGAACTCTCCGAGGAAATTTGGTTTGTTTGATTCCATGATGCACCGCAACAGGATACCATCAATATTTTTAAATTACAGCCCCTCGGGACAGTACATATCTCAAGGCATTCAGCCTAAAACTCCTTTGTAAGGCATTGAGATGATTTGGACATCTCCCTGTGCTAAAATACCACACCATGTCATTCATCCAGTCACTCTACTCTGATAAGGAGTTGGCAAGATTAATTTTTGCCATTGGATCCTCCCACTGGCAGGCAGAGATTCCAGCTGCAGCACTTCGGGCCAATTCTTGGCACAGGGTCTGACCTTTGATCAGCTTTGTTGGTCATACCTCTATGTCAAATTATTAGATATTAGCTATCCATATTGCCCTCTTGTGACCTGGCTCCTCTTGTACAATGAAATTCCTGATGTCCGAATGTATCACAAAGATAGTTATCCAGATCTGGGAGATGAAGTGCCTGAACTTCCTGAGGGATCTCATGACTGCATGCACCTATCGCTCAATAAAATTGTACTTTTCTTCATGTGGTTGAATCACCTGGCTTAGGAATTCTATGGGGTGCTCTTCGCCCTCATCCCCCTTTTGAGTCAGGACTGCAGCATAGCTATTGGGTTCTCCCACCGCCTATAGGATGAAATCCTTGGAATAATCTGGATTTATCAATATTGGAGCTTGCACAATTCTAGCCTTGATCTCTTCGAAGGCCTGCTTCCTTTTGTCAGTCCACAAGAATTCAAAATTATTTTTTAGGAGTTTGAACATGGGCTTGATTACTTGTGCGAATTCTGGTATGAACTTTCTCACGAAGTTGATTTGGCCAAAAAATGATTGTAGCCCCTTCTTGTCAACTGGGATGGATAAGTCAAGAAGAAATTCTGATCTATCAGGATCCACTGCAAGTCCCTTATCAAAAATGACATGTCCTAGCAGCTTACCTTCCTTTATCGCAAATACTGACTTCTTCGAGTTGATGGAAATGCCGAATTCATGACATCTCTCAAATACTTACCGCAAGTGGGAAGCACGGTCCTCTCTCTTATGTGAAAATACAGTCATATCATCCAAATATATGAAAATGACCTTGTTGAGAAACTCCCAGAATGCCAAGTCCATAGCTCTTTGAAATGTAGCACTGACGTTAGACAGGGCGAAGGGCATGCGCTGATATGCAAATGTTCCCCATTTGGTGGTGAATGTTGTCTTGTGCTGATCTTTTTCCTTTACCCATATTTGGTTGTATCCAAAGAATCCGTCCAAGAGAGATAACCTCTGTGCTCCAGCAACTATGTGGAGGATTTGATCAATTTGAGGGAGCGAATAATGATCCTTCAATGAAGCTTGATTGAGGTTTCTAAAATCCATGCAGAGACAGATGTCTCCATTCTTTTTTCTCACAGGGACCAGATTTGCGACCCAAGATGAGTGCTTGATGGGGTAGATAATTTTGACCTCCAGCATCTTTAAGAGCTCTGCTTTCATCATGGTTTCAATTTTTGGTTTCACTACCATTTACTTCTGTCGAAAAGGTCTTGCATTATCTTCCAACTCTATAGTATGTTGGATCATCTCTTTATCATACCCCTTCAAGTCTTGGTAGCACTAGGCCACAATATCAGGGACATATTCGCATAAAGATTTGATCTACTCCAGTTCCTTTTTAGTGCAGTCTGTCCTAACCTTGATCACTTTTCTAGGTTCCAATTCTGGGTCCATGTACTTCTTGGGGTCCACTTTGATTCTGTGGGATATGGCTCTATCGTTCTGATCAAAGAGACTTTCTAGGGTAATCAGTACTTTTGGGACATGATTGTTTTTTAACTGTATCAACCCCTCGTATTGCTCGTCATTAGGGTCTCTACCTTCTATTGTACTTGCTTCATTTATAAAAAAAGTGATGATATCCTCATCACAGTCGAACACCTGCTAGTGGGTGTCTTTATTAGGCACAGAAGGCCTGTAGATGGTACGAATCAACTTTGGCTTCTGGATAGTGTCATCAATCGGGATGTACCTAGCTCCAACAAATGCCAGAATGTCAGTGTGCTTATTCTTCTCACGTGATATGGCTTTGACATTCAAAGAGTCGAATGACTCCATCAGATCCTAGATACGGTTATGGTACGCCTTGAGGTAATGCTTCTTGGAGGTGCATATAGAACAAGAACAATCAATAGAGCCAAGTGTATTTTGTATTCAGAAGCAAACGCACAGCTAAAATGGTTCCCTAGTAATATATCCCCCTTCCCCCATTTTACAATGATATTGCTGAGCTATATATAGCACAAATTTCCCCTCATTACATCATTGGGCACAGGATCCTAGACCTAACAATTAATCGAAGAAGCTGACAAAGTTGACAAAAGTGGTAAAAAGTGGCTGATTTTGACCTCTGCCAACATGGAATGTGCTTCTAGTAAGGTCCACCTGAAGGATTGGCAGCTATGTGGCGATGAGGGGATGATTCTTCGAGTCAGATTGACTGAGGGCAGCTTAAGTACAATAATCCAATTCATACTCGCACACCACCCGTCACATCTATGACTTGAATCCCGAGGTTGGACACCTGTTATAATCTAATAAGGGACAAATCTGCCTTAGGATCTCGTATCTCTTTCTTGCCTGACTTCACTCAAAATTGGAGCACAATCATACATTGCAAGGGGGAAGTAGCACAGATGGGGAAGCCCTCATGCCTTAAGAAAATTTTTGGGCTGTCTTCAACATTCTACCCGAGTGCGCACAAGTAAGCGGGTGTAGATCGACTTCACTGTGAAGTCGGGTTGCGCATCCAACACCTAGCCACTTTTTCGGTTATATCACACCGACTGTGCATGAACTTGAGGGTGCAACCCAACTTCACTGTGAAGTTAGGTTGCGCACTCAACACTTAGAAATTTTAGGGCTCCACTGATGCCCAGGTGTGCATAGAAATGAGAGCACACCCCAACTTCATTGTGAAGTTGGGTTGCGCTCTTATACTTAGCAACATTCTAATCATCTCTCCACACTTCGACTCCCCAAGTGTGCTCAAACTCAAAGGCGCAGTCTAAATTTGCTGTGAAGTCAGGTTGCGCACCCCAACACTTAGAATTTTTTAGGGGCCTTCTGCTCTTTTGGGGAAATTGACAAAAAAAGGAGAGAAGGGGGGGGATGAAGGGAATGAAACTGATGGAAGGGAAGAAAGGGGATAGTGGAGAGAGGTAAAGGAGGGTGAGGGAAGGGAGAGCAGCATCCTTACAAGAAAAATGAAGACATGGCATCCCGTGTAAAATGTGGTAACAGGTACTCAACTTATTGAACACCAAAGGAGCATTTAGATCATTTTACAAATAAATTTTCCTTGTGTAGAATATGAAGAACTCTTCCCACTTGTTTTATTTAAAGGTGCACAGTATAGTCATCATGCAATATGCTATTGTAAATGTTAAATATTCGACCTCTTGAATGGGTTATATTCAAGTATATATATAGTTTTACAAAGAATTTAATTAATTTATCATGATTGCCTAGAAAATATATTATGGGCCTATCAAGATAGACACAAGAAGTAGTTATTGCACTCAAGTAGCTATGCTTAACTATTTCAAGCATGTTTTGTTTATATGTGCAACACAAATTTCTTTTCTGAAGCTAAATTGCATGTTGCATTGTTGGATTCTAACCATTTGATTATAGTCCACTCATTTGTGTTATGCTTAACTAGTTATGTAGGGGTAGTGTGTGATGGAGGATCCTTCAGTTATTGAAGTCTTCTGATAGCAATGATGCCTAGTGGTTGATCAAAATGTGTGATCGTGTTGATTAAATGAATTCAAAACCTCCTTGTAGAAGATAGTAGAGTGAGGTTATACTTCTTGACATCAACTTATTTATCTACCATTTATTCATGTTGGACTCTACATTCCCTTTTGCCATGTGTTAGATATCTTCCTCTCTTTTGATGATGTCATTGCTTCTCGAGTTCATCTACTTTTGTACATAGTTGCATCTACTCATACATAGTGTTGGATGTCAAGTTTTATTATCAAATTCTATACCTTAGGATTATTTTTATCTGATATTCATTTTGGCTTACCAAACATTTATGCTATTAATGATGATGTAATCACTTCAAAAGTTTAATGCCCTTGAAAAATTTGCAAGGTCTCCCATCATATGTCAGATGAGATTATGATTTCTTGTTTTGTGCATGCTAGATCCTTTTGCCTTAGAATATTTTTTGCTTGGTTCTTTCTTTCATGTTACATCAAATGTTTTATGCAACCTTGGTGACATCAACATCATTGTTCATTTAGATCCTTTCGGTCTTCGACTTTAATTTTGTATCTGACAAGCATTACCTTAATATTTGACATCAAATATCAGAGCATTGGTTTACTTTACTAACTTCTTCTACCAAATATTAGGCTTCATTATGTCTTTCCTGACATCATCATTATAAATGTCTAGTTGCTTTCTTAGACAAAATTTCATTTTTTACAGACACCAAATTTTATTGCCTTAAAATTAATTTTAGTCTAGCAAGCTTCTAGATAAATAAGATTCTAGGTAATCTTACATCTGGTCATGTTTTTTTGCTCTTAGTGTTGCTCTACAATATTTTTTCCTACTTTGAACCTTCTTTTTATTTCTGAATCTTTGATAGGAGCTTCATTTAGTGTCGATATAACCGCCTTCAAGACTATTGCATGCAATTTTTTATACTATTACCCTAGAAAAATGACTACATGGCCTAAACAAAATCACAATCTACCTTACATTGTAGGATTGTGGATATAGGTGGTGAAATTTATCTACATTACTGATGACTTTCTAGGACTTTTGCTCATAAAAGTAAGCCCTATGTATGAGATAACAAAAAATTTGAGAGGAAAGGAAGCTAGAAGATAAACTAATTGAGGGTAAAGTTATGGGATGAGTGAAGCTTATAGCTGATAAAAATAAGAGAATTTTAGAGTTGGGAAGGGAATTTATGTATGAAAGGGGAAGTGTGAAGGAAATTCATGGATTTTTTAGTGTTGATAGGGCTTTTGAAACACATTATAAAATGGGCCTCTATTCAAAAATTATCCCACTTACAAACATGGGATATACTATAGAACCATGAGAAAAAGAGCTTTCCACTATTTATAAGTTATGAAAATGACTAGAGAGGTGAAGTCTATATTCAAAAAAAAAGGAACTACAAAGTATGGGAATTCGAATGCATGGATGTTGGTAATGGTTGTGAGATACTTAGGCAAACAGGGTAAGAAGATGGTTAGGGAAGCAAATGACACAAAGATACCAAAAAAAAGATAGAAAGATGAGGGAAATACTAGTGGAGGAAGAGAGAGAAGAGAATATAGAGATACTTGAGTGTTGGAACCTCTTGCAAAATTGAAAACTCCATGAGCATATTTTGCTATAGTTGAACATTGTTTTAGGTCCATATTTGTAGCTTTAAGTGAATGTGCACTCACATAAATTGCATTAGGCAAATATTCTAGGAACTAGAGAATTTTCTCCCTTCCATTGCTTTCTTCCTAACAAGGCTACATAGGTAATGTTCTATAAAATTATTGAGCACGATGGAACAATTTGTTGCTTCAGTTATCTATATGGTTTCTCATGAAAAACCTCATGCATTAGGTAGCCTTGCCCATATTTTATAACCTATTGTTTATGTGGATGATAACTAGATTACAATTTGAAGTAGTTTTGGTCAAAGCTGGCACTACTTTTGTAGATCCTATTGCTCATGCAAATATCTAGTTCCTTTATTTTCCTTTTTGTTTATCCCATTACAACTCATCACTATGATATCTATATTAATGTAACTTTTGCATACTTTTATCATCATGTTATTGTAGCATATAGTTATCAAATTGATATGATGTTTATATTTTCAAACTCTATTGTTGGCAGCCAAATATGTTTAGCTTACATATGTCAATGAATTTTCTAGCATCATCATGGTGACTTTTGGCATCTATTTTTATTATTTATATACTAAGATAATTAATTTTGTACACTTCCACAATTGTGTGAAATAACTACAGTTGTTTTCAAAGAGAGGTTTGGGCGAGCCTTTCCATCAAGCTATGGAGTCAAGAAAATGGGATAAGAGGGAAAGGGATGCCTTGAGGATGGGGGGAGAAGACATGAAGAAAAACATAAAACAAGGTGATATGAAGAAGATGTTAGATGAATGTATGGATTACCAAATTCTCCTTTACGAATACAACTTAGCTATTGTGCCCACAACAATGAGAAAAAGGATAAAAATTTTACTCCTTTTTAGACACAAAGTAAGAATGTTTTTTTGCTAGGTCATGCTTAAAAAGCATGGAGAGCTATGTGTCTTATAAAATTATTCCAAGACACGCATTTCCAACACTTCTCAAGCTCGACCAAACAAACCTCCCCTTGTCTATGGCTCTTTGTTTATAATCAACCTCAAAATCTCTTTAGATGGCCCCACTTCTTTCCCTTCTCCTCTTTCCTTTGGACTTTGCTTCTTTGGCATAGTTTTAAAGTTCCTCAGTCAAGAAGGAGTAGGAAAAAAATTGGGATGATTAGAAGAGACTCTATCACCACCATACGTTATTGTAGACTACAAAGCTTGCTAGAGGTGACGATGATGAAGCAATAATGAAAGAGGGCACCTTATTATAGATTTCATGTGAGTTCAACTATTTTTTCAATGGTTTCTATATATTTTCCTTTTCCATGGCAGTGCTCACCTCTTTTTCTAAAAAGCAATATTTTCCATATAGCCAACTCATCATTTCACATAGTCTATGTTTGTCTTTAGAATCTCACACATGCGAGCTATAGGGATCTATTTTAAAAGTTCTTTCTTATGTCAAGCTGCCTTTATTTAATTCTACATGTCTACTATAGGTTTTATTTATATTATGAATATCTTACACAAAATTACGGCATGTTATATCATGCCATTGGAATAAACTTTACTTATTTATTAGAATTTGCAATGGCTCGACCATATGATATCATATTTGAGCTTTCTTCTCCAATAAGTCTTCTTGGGTGTATAGCTAGTATCAGTATGGTCTTGATATTGTTGTAGCCTTGAGACACTTTCAATTTTGCAAGTTACCTGGTAGAAAACATCGGGAAGTAATGAAACCAACTATAATTTTCCATATAATTTCCTTTTATAGATCATATTGGTCATATGCATTTGCATGATTTTCAAAAGCACTATAATTATCCACTTTGGATTTAGCCTATCACATTTTCTAGCTAGATTGAAATTTTTTATTGATCACCTCTAACCTTTCTACCATGTATTGTGCCTCGTGACTTTATGGACCTTGAGCCTAGGTGTAGTTGGCTTCTAAGTTTTGCTAATTTCCCAAGTTTGACTAAATCCATGTCTTGGAATAGTGATTGCTCAAAACATATTCAGAATAGGTAATTTTTTTTTCATGCTTGGGTGGAATGAATATCTCCATGTGTATGTTTTTAGAAACTGCTTCTGTTGAGTTTGTCTATTGCTCTTCATATTTTTTGATATGATATGGTTTGATTTTCTCATTGATAATATTAATAAATCCTTTGATGTAAGGGATTGCAATGTGACCATGATCCAAGGCTAGGTGGTCTCATAATTGCTCCAAAATTTTCTTAGACAAGCATATTTCAAATGATAGTGATAAATCAACAATAATTATATCTGGTATTACTGTTAGGTTTGGGCATTTATACAGCAATATTGGGACCCTCTTTATGATTACAGTTGTTTAGACATGGATGCCTCTACATGTTGGACATTTTGAGTATATGAGTTGTCATTGATGTCAAGTTTGAGTCATCATTAATGTCAAGCTTTCAGCACCAGTGAATGACAATTTTAGTGGGCAACATCAGTTTCAGGTCTCCAATCAGTGCAAAGCAAATTTGGTTCCAGGCAGTTAGATGAGGTCCAAAGGGTAAAGAAGAGGCATAGGAAAATAATATTATAATATTAAAAAGGAAATTTAAATTAATTCTATTATAAATTAATTTATTAATTAATTTAATTAACTTTCAAAAGTTACTTAAGTTAATTATAATTTTATTTTTGATTTAATTAAAAATTTATTTATATTAATTTAAATAATCCTAAAGAGGGTTATAAGGTTAAAATGCAAATCGAATTTCATATTCAAGTCAAGCACCGATGTTTACAGCACAAGAGGCATCGTGTATAAATAATGGCAAAGACCTTTGCCTTACCACCAATGCAATATTTTTTGAATCTCCTATGCTCCATAAAATTCGTGTGCAAAAAGGGAAAAAAATTCTCACGTTTTTCAAAAATATCTATGATGGCAAAGGAATAAATTTAAGAGAGTGCCAATACTTAGCACCAGAGGTGTTGGTAGTTTAGTTGGCATCGATAGAAGCGCTAGGGTGTGTGGCAAGCAAGGTGTGCAGGTTCAAATCCCTTTGAGTTTGTTTTTGGCTAAGCAGAGAGGGCGCATCTTTTGAGAAAGCATCGAATAAGGGGTTAAAGGGAGGCTTGCACCTTCCCCTCCCATGGGAGCACTTAGCCCACATGGTGGGCTAGCACCTTGATAAGGCGCTCGATAGAGAGCAGGTTTCACGTTCAAAACCCATCGAGGCCTTTTGGTAGTTTCAAAGGTATGCATTGATGACATTTGTGTTGGTCGCTTATTTTTGGATGTGCTAAGGTTGAAAGAAAATAAAAATATTTTTATGTGCCTAAGATTAAAAAATAAAAATATTTTGATGGTTTATGAGGTTTAATTTTTGCCTGAATTAATTTGGTTGTCAAGCATTTTGAGGGAGATAAAAGGGTATGCAAATATTATTTTATAGGTTAATTTTTGGAGTTGAATTAATTAAATTTGGATATTATAAGGGGAATTTGAGTGATTATTTTTATGTGTGATTTGATGATTGCTAATTTCAAGGAGTAATAAGGTGTATTTGAGATTTATTATTTTTGCGATTGAGAAATATTTTGAAAGAATGTTAGTATGATATATTGTCATCTAACCATTGAAATTGGCAAAGAAGAAAATTGTGATTGAGACAAGTTTTGAAGGGCACTTCTACATAAAATAAAAAGGTATGGGCACATCTTCCTAGTGAGTGATTTTTGAATTTTGTGAATGCTAAGTTGGAGTGAAAAGGATTATTTGATGAACATTATTGTTGAAATGATTAGTTGAGTGAGGAACTTGAACTAGGGTTTGCAAAAATTATGAGTATCATTGTTATGTGAAGATTACTTGATGAGCATTATTGTTGAAGTGACTAGTTGAGTAGAATTGATTGATCGTAGTCAAGTGGAAGTGTTGAAGTGATAGTTCTAAGTCTGTGAAACAAAGTATACTATATTCTAAGTTGATTTGAGAAAGAGTGTTTGATTGAGTGAAATCTTTTATAAAAGCTAGTGGCAGATTAGAGTAAGTCCTAGTGTTTACTTAAGAACAGATTTGTGTGAGGTTTTGTGGAAGCTTACAATCAAATATTGGACAAGTTCTAGTGAGGACTTGTTGAGCACATTTGAGGTAAGTCTTAGAGAAGGCTTGAGAGAATATTGGACAAGTTCTAGTATGGACTTTTGGATAGATTTGAGGATAAATTTTAGTGTAAATTTGAGGATAAATTTGTGCCAGAACAGAGATAGATATTGAGCATATTTGTGCTAGACCGAAGGACTAATTTTGGTGTAGATTTACGATAGATTTTGAGTAGAGCTTTGGAGGTGAGAGAGTATAGAGGACAATAGTATCCAGTGGATAGAGTTCCATTAGCCAAGGTAGTGAGGATAGGTCTTCTAAGTGAGGGCAAGATTCTTCGATGGATAGAGGTCCATAAGCTAGGGTAGTGGATGCAAAAACTCTTCTAGAAGATCACCAGCCAGAGAATAGGAGAAGGAGTTATCCTGTGGATAGAGATCCACAAACCAGATTAGGGTATTGGTGTCTCCTTTGGACAAGAGTTCATAAATATTGTAATAATGAAAGGATTCCCAAGAACTTTTTTGAGAAAATTTTATAAGAAATATTTTTCTCCGTGGAGTAGCCCACATTGGGTGAACCATGTTAAATCATGTGTCTCATGTGTGTGATGATTTGTGTGATGTTTACTATTTTAATATTTTTGATGTTCTCATATGGATTGAAAAGCAAATTTTTTTATCTTATACTGTTCGCCCCCCTCTTAGGATAAGCACATGTTCTTCAATTGGTATCAAAGTGGAACTCTCTATAAAAAGACTAACAGCTTGGAGGAGGATCCATCAGAAACACACATGAATTTAGAAAGTAAATAAGAGACCATGTTTGATCTAAAATATGAATTCTTCACTGTCCTTAGAAATTTGGAAAGAATTAGAGAGAAGAACTCAATACTAAAGGAAAAAATTCAAGAGGATGAGGTGGAAAAGATGGAGCTTCTACAAAGTCTCACAGAACTGAAAATAAAGGTATAAGAAGGAAAGAAACTGAACATGACATGATAGATCTACTAAGGGCAATAGAAACATAATGTGAAAAGTTAGAAGCAGAATTCATTTCACAAAGGCATGAAGCTAAAAAGACTATAGTACTACAAGAAATAACATCAGGGAAAAAAAAAGAGGAATCCAACCCTTAAGAAGTAGAAACGTCAAACATAAATGAGGTCATCAATTATATCTCGAAAGGGAAAGACATCAGGAAAGAAGAACCATGGAGGAAAGCTAATTATAAAATGAGAAGAACCCAATCACACTCTCAAGGGCATCTAAATAGGTTACATAATTCCTTCCATGGCTATTATTTTTCTTGAAACAAATATGGACATAAAGCTTTACACTGTATTGGCTATGTGAAAATTTTATTAATAGAAGTTTCAACTCTTTTGCACCTCTCATGAATGATGATATCATATGTCATAAATGCAATAATTTTTGACACAAAGCTATATGGTGTAAATTGGTAATTCCTGAGTCTAGTAGTAAGCATACAACTTCAACAACTAGGAAAGAGAAAAATGGAAATGAAAAGGCCAAATCAATGTTAGTACAAATAGCTCTTCATGCTCAAGATAAATAAGAAAAATGGTTCCTTGATAGCAGATGCTCTAGACACATGACTGGGGATAAAGACAAATTTCTAGTTCTAAAAGAAACTAATAGAGGGTCAGTAAGTTTTGGAGATAATGGATCAGCTAAAATTTGTGGAAAGGGAACTCTGAGTTTGAATAAAGGAAAAACAAAAGCTAAAAATGTTCTATATGTGAAAGGCTTGAAACACAATCTACTAAGTATAAGTCAAATTTGTGATCAAGGTCATATAGTCACCTTTCACCCAGATAGATGTGAGGTAAGAAATCTTGAATCCAAAAAAATCATTGCAAATGCAAGAAGAGAAAGAAATATCTATGTACTTGATGAGATCAAAGGTGAAAAATGCTTTCTATCACAAGAGAATGAGATTTGGTTGTGGAAAAGAAGAATGGGTCACTTAAATTTTGACAACTTAGTCAACATAAGCAATAAGCAGGCATTCAGAGATTTATCCAAGTTAAAAAGGCCACAAAACACAATCTATGCACCTTGTCAACATGTTCTATATGTGAAATGCTTGAAACACAATCTACTAAGTATAAGTCAAATTTGTGATCAAGGTCATATAGTCACCTTTCACCCAGATAGATGTGAGGTAAGAAAGCCTGAATCCAAAAAATTAATTGCAAATGCAAGAAGAGAAAGAAATCTCTATGTACTTGATGATATCAAAGGTGAAAAATGCTTTCTATCACAAGAGAATGAGATTTGGTTGTGGCAAAGAAGAATGGGTCACTTGAATTTTGACAACTTAGTCAACATAAGCAATAAGCAGGTAGTAAGATATTTACCCAAGTTAAAAAGGCCACAAAACATAATCTATGCACCTTGTCAACATGGAAAGCAAACCAAAACAAGATTTAAATCAAAGGGGTACATATCATCTGAACCATTAAATTTTGTGCATACTGATCTATGCAGTCCTAATAGAACATAGAGTATTCAAGGTGAAAGTTACTTCATATTGTTCATAGATAATTATTCCAGAATGTTTTGGGTAGCATTTTTTAAATAGAAATCAGAAGCATTTGAAAAATGCGAAGCCTTTAAGGAGTTGGTTGAGAATGAAACTAAAAAAAGAATTAAGTGCTTAAGTTCATATAGAGAAGGATAATTCACCTCAAATAAATTTGTAGAATTATGTGAGTTGCATGGATCAAAAGAGAATACTTAGCTACAAGAACTCCTCAACAAAATGAAGTAGTCGAAAGGAAAAATAGAACCATTGAGAATATGGGTAGAGCAATGCTTAATGAGTCCAAAATTTTAGATGGATTTTTGAGAGAAGTAGTCAACACAATAGTGTATATTATAACTAGGGCCCAAATAAGATTAAATCATCATAAGACTCCATATGAGCTTTGGAAAGGAAGACTAGCCACTGTAAAACATTTCAAAGTCTTTGGAAGCAAGTGCTACATAAGACGGGAGGAGCAATACTTGGGCAAGTTTGATCCAAGATGTGATGAGGGTATTTTTATCGGTTACTCCAAAAAGAGTAAAGCCTACATATTCTACAACAAGAGGACACACACTAATCAAAAAGTATAAATGTGACAGTTGATGAGATGAGTCGGATTGCACCCTAATTTGGTGCACACATCCCTCTTACAATAACAAACTTTAATTTAAAATATTAGGTCTCAACTTAAGGTATACCAAAAGATAATAAACTTCTAACATGCAAAAAAAACCAAAAAACTCGAGAAACTATTCTAAAAGCTAATTTTGGGACACTCATGAAAACATGATTTTTGGAGAGTCAAGCCAATCAGAACATGCATGCAGAACCACATGTTAAATTTCAAGGCAAACGGGCATACAATTCACAAGTTATGGCTCCAACAAGGTGCATAATTAAGTGTATCTCTAAGTCATATTGGCTCTTTTCTTTGTATAATTGTAGTAGTCTCTGAGTTCTCAATTTGTTCATCATGTATATATAATTTTGAATCTTCACTTAATGAGCCTTCTTTTGAGACAATTAGGATTGCTTCTAAATCAACTTTTAATTTTATTATAGCATTTTTGTTTTCTTTATCAAATACTACTGTAGACACATAAAACGCATCATACCGAGGCAACTACTCATATGGGACATGCTAGAAGACCATATGGAAGACCTTTGGACAGATGCAAGGTATAGCAATGGTTTTTACCACTCATTTGGGCACATTTTCCTAGTCAGTGCTAGATGTTCCTGACACCTACGATTAGTACTGCTCACCGCGAATGTCAACCGTGGTCAGTACTCAGAATCAGTTAGCCTTCATCCGACCCAAAATCTGTTGCAATGGCCAATTGATTGCAAATTGGAGTGGTTTGAGCAAGGAAGGTTCTGGATCTTTCCATCCAAAAAACTCAACTGCCTAATCTTGATCTTGGCTTCATGAGGAAGACACCCCTAGCCCTGGGCCAATGCTATAATATCCCCCTTCGAATTGGGGATAAGTCTAGAAGATATTTTATCAATTGAGCAGCGAACCCCTATCAAATTGCATAGCCAATTACATGCATTGAGGAGGGATACTTTTGCTACCCAATCAAAAATCAAATTTTCGTGGAAGCCTTAGGAGCCTAGGAGAGCCAAGAAATGCAAATTCGTGCAATTTGTGCACAACCTGAACAATTAAACTGCTAAACCTATTAGAGGACATAGAAGAAACCCTTGGACATCAATTTGACAAGGTGTATTGAAGAGAAAGCCCTAATTTTGAGTGCAAGTTTACTCAAAGCTCCACCATGGCTGTCAACTGTGATGAATAGTGCCACCCGCACATCAGACCTGTAGTGAGCAAATGACTGCAGATCCCCTTGTGATATTTTCTATAGATTAGTTGATTAGATTATATTATGCTTAGTATAGGCTTAATTGGAATTTTAGAGACATATGACCAGTGGAATTAAGCATTTTAAGTAGATTTACCTTCATTTTGTCAATTTTGTAATTAGTATAATTGTGGGTTATTTCATGCGTTTATGCTTTCCATTTGATAAGTATTTGCTTTCTTGCACATTTTTGATGGCAACATTTCATGATTAATATAGGTTTACTATGTTTTATTCATTTTCTTGATTACATGCTTGTTATGGCATATTTTTGTGAAATATCATTTTAAAGCCTCATCAAGAGAGGTCTCCTTTGTTTTTAATGTTTCTTGTTGTTTATTGCATGTAGGACTAACAATATTTTGGGATGCAAGGCAGAAAATGCATCTAATCATGGAGAATATGGTCATTGACACCCTATAGCAGTTCGTGTCACCCTAGAAGGCATTTGATCGCATCTACCCTTGAGAGGGATTAGATGCTATTGTAATTGTTGTATCAAATGGGTATCCCTAAGAGAGATGAATCTGTAATTTGACTCCATTGAAATTAATAAAGAATTCTTTGTATTCGTTTTATTTATTGTTGTCAATTTATGCATGCCTACTTGTGTATCTTTAATCAATTGCAATAGTTAGCCTAGGTGTGATCCTTTTTTGTGGTTACAGTAGGCAATCACGATGGAACTTCACATATCTAGCCATGATTAACTGAATATGTTTGTATTTTTTATGGTAGGTGCTCCCTATAGCTGACAATCACGGTAAAAAAGTTAGCCCGCGATTGACAGGCATAGGCAACAATCACATCCACACATCAGAGCCACGATCAGTAATAGACCAATAAGAGAACAGGGGGATAAAGATTGATCAAATGTGGACCTGAGGTAGGTTTCACTATCATTTTCCTTTCCTGTATTCTCTGTCTGTATTTTTCTAGCAAGCATAAAATGGTAACCTAAGTAGGAAAACATTGAAAAAGTGTGAAATGAATCAGGTCCATTAGGTTTTTCGCTCTAGGGTTTCATTAGGTGTTGCTAGGAACAATGGACCTCTGATTGCAATCTACCCTAGAATACATGTTAAAGTGTCCTTGTATGTTGGATTGCTTGCTTAAGGCCCGATTAGAGGCCACTTCATCATTAGTATGCATTGTCTAAATATCATGTAGATTAATCATGCATGTTTCTAAAATACCAAATGTTATTTTTATGCATATCATGTAGGAAATGATCATGTGAGTGTTGTATTATGCATCTTTCCTTTTATACAAATTAAAAAGAACCACACACACCATGTTCCAAAGTAAACACTAGTGATTTGGAAGTCACATCCAACCACTAGTAGGGTTTCAACGATGGTGGAGGTGATTTCCATCCGTTGGCCCAACTCCCACGTACCCTATGTTCTAGACTAATATCGGATCCAAGAAACTTACGTAGCCTAGAAAATTTGCATGTACTCCTCTTCAGAGGGTATGATACTGACTAGGTGAAATGGATGAGTATCTAGGATGTGTTCCCTACCTGAGTGTGGACTTTCATTGCCGCACTTTGGGGGGATTATGTGACCTGGAGTTCATAGCCAAGTTGTCGAGCTGCGAGCATATAGGTGAAAGCCATTACAAATTTAAGAAATTCATCAACACTTTGTAAAACATGACAAGAGTTACTTTACTGATACAAAAAATTGAAAACACATCAAACAGTATAGGAATAATTTTAAAACTATAAAAGAGATAATCATCCTTGTATTCTTTGTGTGATAATAAAAGTTAAATCTAGACATAGGATACACAATGGTGCGAACACGAAGCGGTCGACCTGGGCATATACCCAAGATTGAGGCTTAAGCTCCACCTAGTGCATAACATGATGTAGGATGCCCTCAATTACAGAATCTTCCTGGATGATGTTCAGCGAGCATTAGAGGGGATAATTCTACACGAGGGGATTCTGTTGAGAACAACCCAATTAGAGCAAGTACTAGACATCCCTCTAGGCATATATTAGAGCATGGGACTTCCCAGTATGGGGTTTCACATATGGAAGCATATACCGTGACCATATTCCACATGGATCCATGATTTTTTCCAAATAATATGTCATTGAGGGATCCAAATTGGTACCCCTTCGATAGGTATCTAAGGGAGGCTCATGACCTCCACATCTAGAGCATAGACATGTCCAAGATTCACCCATTCAGGGACGAACGGAGAGGGTTGCTTCTAAGCACAGGCCCGAAAAAACTCCCTATATGGGTGAACATACCAAGTTTACCATAGACATATCCAAAGTGGGAGTGAATGGTATGCCACCTCATGAGCCATACTGTAGCAGACAATTGGACGGTCTAGACAAGATCCTAGGGCATTTAGGATATAAGCCTATGCCTACATCCTCTCATCCTATAAGTGTGTGTAGTGGAAGCACCATTAGGACCGCTCAAGAACCTGGAGAGTGCTCTAAGTGTTCTCGAGATATGCGTCCTCCTATATCACATGCAGGCACTAAGTATAGGAGACAACCTAACATGACTACCATATTTACAGATAGAGGCAAGAGTGTGGTAAATCAGTACATTGGAGGACATACTCATAAAGTCGCTTGAACAGAGTGCACCCCTTCGAGGCCTCAGAAGACCGATCACCTTGATAGGGCTCATAGGCTAATGTCAGAGCAGAGATGGCAGATTCTTCAAGATCAATTGGAGGATGTTCGTGTAGAGAAAGAATGCCTCAAAAATGATAATACTCAGAGGCAGAGGTTCATCAGACAGAAATTGTATGAACAATGCATGCGTGAACAACGCATCCTCCATCAGGAGTGTGTAGAGAGGGAGGATCGACTGGCTAGCACTAGTTTACATCCTCATAATGAGATTAGGGAACATGTCCATAGACGAGTGGCTTCACAGCCCAAGTTACACCCTGAGAACATAGACACACATACTCACCTTACAACTCAACATAGAGATTAGCGTTTATCATCCAAAAAACATGAGCATAGGTAGTATGATAATGAAGTAGGAGAGAAATTAGAATAAGAATATATAGAAATCTACCAATTCAAGGAGGAGGGTGAGCCTAGTCCCCCACCTCGACCAAGGAAGAACCTACCTCCGAATCTGCCTCCAAGAAAATCTCGAGAGGAGGATTTTCTTTCCTCACAAGCCTACATGACCTTAGCAGAGAAGGTTCAAGCCATAGAGAAGCAAGGAACGACATATCAGAAGCCTACCTTGAACAAAATTCACAATGAACCTCTATGCACGTCAGTGACTATTCTAGCATATCCTGAGCATTTCAAGATGCCTAGACTGGAAAATTTTCAAGGGTAGGAAGACGTACAGGAGCACATGACTAGTTTCCTATATATGTGCTTTTAGATTGAAAGCAATGATGCATTTCTCCTATGCACCTTCATCATGACCCTCTCAGGTCTAGCTCGAGAGTGGTTCAACCAACTAAAGAGGCACAACATCACTAGTTTCAAACAACTAGCTAATGCATTTCTTGAACGCTTCTTCTTCGACATCAAGAAGAAGGTAAAATTATCCGACCTAGCTGCTCTAACATAATATGATGATGAGCCAGTGATGGATTATGGAAAGCAATGGAGGAAGATGATGGTAAAACTACCATTCTCCATACTGACCTTTGAATTAATGAGAATGTTCACAAAGAATTGTGCCAAGCACATTTCATTTTTACTACAGTTGCAACAATACCAGACATTTGAACAGGCTTTGGCGTAAGCCAAGGTGATTGAGGACATCAAGTTATAGGAGGGTAACTTGAAGCTTAGGAATAATAAGGAGGCACACAATAAAATTACTGAGACACATCAGGCCAAGTCGGCCCATGTTAATCAAGTAGTGTTGAACCTTCAAAAGGGATAAAAAGGGCAACAAAAGCAAAATTATCAAGCCTAACCTCTTCCTACATAGTATAAGCAGTGCAATAACAATTATAAGGGTAAAAATAAAGAACAACACCCACCTCGTGTATTCACTTAGTTATCAGAGTCGTTAAATTTGATTTTTCATCAATTATGTGAGGCTAAGGCTATTCACTTACTCGAAGTCAAGATGATGGATCCTAATCAACCTAAGCCTAAAGGCTACAAAGACGATCAGTATTGTATATTTCACAAAATGAAGAACCATGACATCAAGGTATGTTGGTCCTTCAAACATCTTGTGCAAAATATGATCGAGAGAGGTACGCTTCTCGTCGACGACCCGTAAGTGCCTGATAATAAAAATATGGGGATTTACAAAAATTATTTACCTAATCACAAGGTATCGAGGAATAATGTTGGCCAGGTCAACTAAGTGCCCATCGAACCACCAACCTATGGGTTTGTTGGCATGGTCAACCTTCTCATGAGGAATACGAGGTATGAATGACTGAATCAACCTCCAGTGCCTATTAGGGTCCAAGCTGTGCCTCATCTGAGGCTAGCCCAATATGTACCCAACCCACCAACTAGACCGGTGGTGACCATCAGGAGTAGGTTGATTCAAAACCTACAGACAACTCCAATAAATTTGTCTATATATGAGCTTATTCAGTAGTCCCCTAAGCATAAGAATATGCTTATGGACATTTTAAGGTCCATAGAAGTGCAGCCTCAGGATCCCAAAGAATTTACACACTTCATGGGGCACGTACAATAGTGTTAGGAGTCGGTAATTCAATTTCATGACCACAAAATCAAGATGGTTTCCACTGTTATAGCAGACCCGCCTCTGTATATTATTGCTTGTGTGAATCACAAATTGTTCAAGTAGGTTTTGATCAACACGTGGTCATCGATAAATATCATAACTACCAAGGCATTAAATCACTTGAAGTTACCCAATAAGCATATCATCTCTTCCACATTCACGTTGAGAGAATTCAATGATGCATTATGCTTGACGATCGGTACTATAGTTTTACCTATCCAAGTGGGACTGAAGACCATCCCGATGATGTTTCACGTAATCGAATGTGCTATGCAGTATAATATAATTTTGGGTAAGCCTTGGATTAGATAAATGCATTAAGTCCCTTCTATTTTACACCAGTGTATCAAATACATTCATGAGGGATAGGTTCACATGGTGCCTTCAAATGAAGAACCATTTAAATACGTGAATCTAGCAAATTTGTTAGGGGAATTTATGCTCCCCTCAACGCACCTGGATGTGTGACTAGCATCGCAAATCAAAGATCCAGGAGATAAAGTCAAAGAAGTGTGTTCTAGACCCACAATGTATGTATCTCAAAGATCGGAGCACACAACGACTACTTCTATTAGACCTACTGCGTCCATGATATAGTGGTATGATAGGAAGTTGAAAGAAAAGGTGGGCAAAAATAAGATAAAGTAAAACCCCAAGCTATTTATCATTGAAACCCCTACTCCTAGGGAAGTAGAGGAAGTTCAAGGAATAGTCGAAGAGGCACCTCAGCCTACTTTGCCTGTGTCTTCAATGGGGTCATCTGCACCATATTTGATCATCCATTTGGTTAATCCTAGGTTAGGGGAATACATTGTGTAGAATGTGACGTTCACACCAATTATCAATACTGCACATGACATGGGCCGAACACGAGCTCATCGCCTTTCCATAGGGACGGTGGAGCTATTTGGGGTACCACCCAACCAGACTAACTGATGAGGCCAGGAATTGCCTCATCCATGGACACTCTTTGATACATTTTTGACTATTTGACTTACCCTTTTTACTATGATTTTTATGTTAATTATGGAAAAATGCATTATATAATGATGTTTGCAAATTCTGGAATGACAAAGTGCATATGCTCTGTTTTGTTGTTTTTACTGCAATTTCACCTATTTTTTAGTTAATTAATCAGTAGTGTTATAGCAATTCAGAACTTGTTTGAATATCTGATGCTTGGTAATATTGTGTTCCTTTGGTTAAACTAATTCAAATGGAAAAGGGCGCCAAGAATTTGTCCACTGTAGCTGACTGTGCAGGAAAACAGGTTGTAACTGTGATAGTTCCAGCCAGCTGTACATATACAACAGGGCTTGGAATTAGTCACTCCAGCACATGCCACCGATGCAGAAGGGTGTGCAAGAGAGTGGAGAAGTCAACACGTTACTTCCTACGCATTTGGACCACAGATCAGCAACAAATGGTCACCTGCCTGTTGTTCGAGAGCAGTGCAGGAATAAGCGGCGCAGGAATAGGGAATAGCGCAGGAACAACTGAAGGTGGTCAAAAAGCGATAAACCGATGGAGGAAAGTATTGGAAATTGACCAGGAGGTTGTCCCAACTCATATTAACGTGATTTCCTCAATAGATGCAGCCCAACAATAATGAATGGATAAAGTTTGGACAAAGTAAAATCCTGTAGTCTAGGAAACAGTTATGTAATTAGTTGTAAATCCCTGCAAAGCAGTAACCAAGCATATCAGTGTTATCTTATAAATAATAAAGCTCCCATATGGTCGAGCATATAGATATAGATATAGACATATAGATAGATAGGCAATAGAATACAAATTAGCATAGAGTAAAGTTTTTCTATAGCAGAACAGTAATTTGCAGGTTTTTCCTGCATTACTGTAATGCATTTTTAGATTCAATAAAAAGGTGCAATCTTCAGTTTTCAATTGGCATGTTGAAGTTGATGAGTAACAGCTAAATTCTCTTAGCATAACTCCTCACCTTCTTCTAGTTCTGGAAGCAAGGGCCACTTGGAGGCCAGAGGAAGGCGATTTTCGACAGAATTTCTTGCTGAATTCTTGCTGCGTAGAAAGTTACTGCATCGAGTTTTCATTTCTTTAGTAGTTTTCAATATAGATTTCAGTAGTGGACAACATTTCCTTGTATTTACAACAATTCCTAGATATTTTGTCATCTTGCAGTTTTACAGTCATTATTGATTCAATTTTGCATTACACAACAATTTCCAGATATCTTGTCATTTTGCAATTTGGCAGTTTTTGTTGATTCAATTTTGCAGTAGATGAAATTCTATTTTGATATTATCTAGTTGATTTACTTTCATGCAAGAATGTGTGTGTTTTAAATTCTGCACTTTACTTTTCTGTCATTTCAATTTAGCAACATTTCATTTTCTGCAATTTTTAGATTCTATCATTTCATTTCCTGTAATTCTATTTTTGCAAAAGTAAATAGGAGTTAATTTCAATTCTTAGGAGTTAAAGGTCACAACAAAACCCCCAAATGCTAACCGATCCACCAATAAAACCTGTTCTTGGATAAACTGAACCTGCAACTGTGACACTTCCTATCGTATACAGCCTCTAGACACCGCCCTGGATTGACACACATAATGATTAAATGATGAATGATCAATGACCCTCATCATTTTTGGCATCATTGTCGAGGAACAATCGGTGTTGTTAGGAAAAGTGAAACAGGTCAAGAATTGTGTTACAATTTTTGAAATATTGTATTTCAGTTTATTTAGTGAATAGGCATGAATGCATAGGCCAAGAGACGAAAGAGGGAGGTTTATCAGAACTAGTTCTGAACCACCAAGGCGTTCTTCATGATCAGATGAAGAATTGCCAGAGCAAGAAATACCTTCTTCACCAACTGAAGCTTTGGACAGATTAGAACAAGAACTTTTTGCAGCACTTTCTGCTAAACATTCCCTTAAGTCTGAACCATCCACATCAAACTCAAGAAAGAAAGCAACTATGGCAGCACCACTACCACCACTAGGTGGGTATGCTGATGATCCTCCTAAGACTTTTGAATATCCCATACGGTTGGATCCAGCTCTAGATGCTCCCATGAAAACTATTTCTCCATCCATATTGCCAATTTTTAGGGGAACTATTTCAGAAGATCCTGATCAATTTTTGTTTGAATTCAAAGTGTTATGTCAGACTTATGACTACATAAATGATAATCAAAAATTGAAATTGTTTCCTTCTACGCTTAAGGATGCTGCTCTCCGATGGTTTATGAGTAATCTTGAACCTAATTCAATCCGTACTTGGGATGACATGGAGACTGCATTCTTACATAAATATCAAGATTATTGTAGAGTACGAAATAGAAAAGATGAGTTGTTTCGGATCAAGCAAGAAGAAGATGAGAGTTTAGAGGATTACCTTGATCGCTTTGCCTTTGTCCAAAAGAGATGTGGTCCTGTAGAACCTGATTTCTTAAAGCCTATCTTCTTAAGAGGATTGCAGGATGAATCTAGGGAAGTGTTAGATTTAATGGGAAAAGGAGACATAGATCAACTTGACCTTGAAGATATTGTGGAGTTATGTAGAAACTATTCCCGTACTCACCATCGGAGAAAGAAAAGGAATTCTGGCAATAATGACATAAAGGAGTTGATGGAGGAAATGGCTAATTTAAAAACTGATATCCTTGTTCAACTCAATTTTGCATTAGGTGAGAGAAACATAAAATCCAATTCTACACCACCTTTGGCAATTTATTGCCCGAGATGCAGGAATAAGCATGCCTTGCAGGATTGCCCTTTAAACAAAACTTCTATTTGTGGAATTTGTTCCAAGGAACATTCAACAGATAGATGTCCTTTGTTGCCTCATCTAAAATCTATCTTAGGCACCCAAACAGAAGAACTTAATGCTATTGGGCAGAGATCCGGTGGTGGCTATACACAATATCCCAATGCTCCTCGATTTCCAAACTAGGGACAATCTCCTTGGAATATGAACATGCCATGGGGACATGCAGAAGTCCCTGCACAACCTTGGAACCAACCTTGGATAGCTCCTCCAGATTGGTCACATCCTGGATGGATGAATCCACCTTGGAATGCAACTCATCCACAATGGACACAGCAAGGACAAAGATGGGGACAACAATATCCACCATATCAAGGACAACAAAGGTATCAAGGGCAAGCTCAAAACTTGCTACCAACTCCTAATCCAAATTTTTAGGGAAGAACACAACATCAACAAATGCAACCAGTGAAACAACCTCCACTCCCAGCTCGACCTGTGACTAACCCAAATAATACCAGACAAACAACCCTTGTTTATGAGGTTGAGTCTGAAGATTCTACTGTAGTTCATGTACTTGACTGTAGTAACATCCAACTACGTTTAGGGAAGGTTTTACCTGAACCTGTTCCACCCACCATTGAAGAAATAAGTGAGAAACAAGAACCTCCAAATCAGGAGACAATGCAACAAAAACAAAAAGAGGAAGTAACAGAAAAAATGCAGGAATCTTCTCCAGTAGCATTACCATACCATGAAAGGTTTGATCATATTGATACTGCCCTTGAATCAGAATTAGTGATAGAACTTAAAAAGATGTCAATTTCTCTCCCTTTGTTGCAGGCAATAAGGGATGTGCCTTCACTCAAAAAAACTATTCAGGAGTTATGTATCAAGAAACCTGGTAAAAAGAAGGCCTTTCCTAAAACTGTTCGGGTAGAAGGAAAATTAGCTGATTTATTGTCCGGGAAACTAGTTCCTCCTAAATATAGTGACCCCGGTAGTCCAATAGTTACAATTACTATTGGATTAATGCAAATTCCTAATGTGCTAATTGATCTTGGAGCTGCAATTAATGTTATGACTAAGGACACAATGCAAAAATTGTAGCTCAAGAATCTCAATCCTACTACCATAGTTTTGGAAATGGCAGATAGGTCCGTTGCTAAACCTGAAGGTATCCTAGAAGATGTAGCCATTGAAGTCTCATCTTGGGAATATCCTGTAGACTTCTTAGTGTTGCAACCTAGAAAATTAGTCAATGGATACCCTATCATTCTAGGATGACCTTGGTTGGCTACTACAACTGCTTTTATAGACTGCAGGTCAGGAGAAATGACCATTTCTAATGGTGTTGACCTAAAGAAAATTTATTTGTATCCACCAGCTCAACCTTCAACTAAATTTTTTGGACAAATTTGGTATCCTGAATCCGATGAAGAACAGGAAACCATTGCCACTTTGGCTACGGTTGTAGTAAAAGAACATATTGAGGAAATCACTACACCTGAGAGAGAAATATTCGAGAATGAAACTGTCCTAATTGAAACATTACAATCAGAAGGACTAACTGATGATCAAACTCTTGTTCATCGGTTGTTGTGGCAAGAGGAGGAACAAAATTTAGAACTTCTGTCATCCATGCCTAATCAGGAAAGATCATTCATTCTACCACATGGATGGCATCATCATCTCCTTAACACCTTCAAATGTCCTCTGATTCCACCAGGTATCATTTTAGAGATAGATTCTAGAGTATTTCATACTCTACAGACACATCATTGTCCATTAAATGCATTAATCAGTAACTATGAAGCAGCTAGTTCTATCTATCCAGGGATCAAACAAATTGAAATCCAGCCAGGTAAATTTTTGAACATTAATAGCTGGCTAACTGAGGACCAGGAAACCAAATTATTTGCAGTCTTACAAAGACATGTTCAAGCTTTTGCATGGAATTATAAAGACATGACTGGCATTCATCCTGAGGTATGTACACATAGGATATACACAAAAAACGTAAAACCAGTAAGGCAACCTCAGAGACGCTTGAATCCTGCTCTAAAGGAAATTGTGAAAGAGGAAATTGAAAAACTCTTAGATGTTGGATTCATTTATCCAATTTCAGACAGTAAATGGGTTTCACCACTGGTCATTGTTCCAAAGAAAAATGGTAAAATGAGAGTATGTGTGGATTATAGGGAGTTAAATAAGGCCACACATAAGGATCATTTCCCATTACCATTCATAGACCAAGTATTGGATACCCTTGTTGGAAAGAAATTTTTCTATTTTCTTGATGGTTTCAGTGGGTATAACTAGATACAAGTTGCCCTAGAAGACCAAGAAAAGACTACCTTTACATGTCCTTGGGGAACCTTTGCTTATAGGGTTTTACCCTTTGGTTTATGTAATGCTCCAGCAACATTTCAGAGAGCTGTTTTAGCAATTTTTTCTGATTTAACCAATGAAAGTGTTGAAATTTATATGGATGATTTCACGGTGTTTGGAAATAGTTTTGAATATGCATTAGAACAGCTTGAAAAAGTGTTGATTCACTGTGAAACATACCACCTCTCTCTGAATCCTGAGAAATGCTTCTTAATGATGGAGGAAGGAATTGTCCTTGGACATCATATCTCTTCTTTTGGAATCAAAGTTGATCCTAAGAAGGTTGAAGTCATCAAAAACCTCCCTCCTCCACAAACTCAAACTGATGTACGTAGTTTCTTAGGGCACATTGGTTTTTATCGTAGATTCATTGCTAACTTCAGTACTATAGCAAATCCTATGTTTGCTCTACTCATGAAGGATTCTGAATTTGTTTGGTCTTCTGAATGTCAAACTTCTTTTGAAGACTTAAAGGAAAAGTTAACCACTCCACCTGTATTAAGAGGTCCTAATTGGGAGTTACCTTTTCATATTCAAACTGATGCTTCCAATACTGCTATTGGAGCTGTGTTAGGACAGATTGAAAATGGGGAACATTATGCTATTTACTATATCAGTAAAAACTTGACAGGAGCTGAGAAAAACTACACTACCACTGAAAAAGAATTCTTGGCTGTAATCTATGCTATTAACAAATTTCGACACTATATCACAGGGTACCAAGTATTCATCCATACAGATCATACTGCAATCAAATATTTGATGAATAAACCATTGGTTAGTGCAAGAATTATTCGTTGGTTGATTCTATTGCAGGAATTTGATGTTACCATAGTAAACAAGCCTGGGAAATCTAATGTAGTTGCAGATTTCTTGTCAAGAATACCAAATGCAGATACAGGGGAAGTTGTGGAAGATACCTTTCCAGATGAAAAGTTGTTTGTTGTCTCTGTACAATCTCCATGGTTTGCAGACATAGCTAATTACTTGGCTACAAGGAAGATTCCTCTTCACTTTACCCCCAAACAAAAGAAACAGTTAATCAAGCAAAGTTCTTCTTTTCAATGGATAGAGGGCTTATTGTTTAAATGCAGTCCTGATCATGTTTTACGTAGGTGTATCCGCCAGGATGAAGTATATGATATCCTACGGGCATGCCATGATGAACCATTAGGAGGGCATTATTCGGTCAAAAGTACTATTCACAAAATCTTGGGAACCGGATATTATTGGCCATCTTTGCATAAAGATGTAAAGAGGTACATTAGACATTGTGATGCTTGCCAGAGAATGGGAAAACCTACCTTTACTAATGAAATGCCATTACAACCTCAAATAGGAACAGAACCATTTGAAATATGGGGTTTAGATTTCGTAGGACCCATTAATCCTTCTTCCCAAGGCAAAGTGCATATCTTGGTATGTACTGATTATGTTACCAAATGGGTAGAAGCTCGTGCCTTTAAGCATGCTAGAGAAGAAAAAGTTGCTGATTTTATGTATTCATAGATTTTTCTGCGTTTTGGAGCCCCAAAATCCATCACCACAGATCAAGGACCCCAATTTACTTCAAAAGTTATTGAAGCCTTCACTCAACTCTATCAAGTCAAACACAGAAAATCCTCACCTTATCATCCACAAGCCAATGGCCAAGTTGAAGTGACCAATAGGGAATTAGAATGAATTCGACCAAAACCGTAGCGAGTCCATAAAAGAAATTGGCTGGACAAATTACCAGAAGCTATTTGGGCTTATAATACCACTTGGAAATCTACCACTTGGATTTACGCCCTATGAATTGGTCTATGGAAAAAAACCGCTTTTGCCTATTGAGTTTGAATTACTAACTCTTTGAACTGCTTTGGAAGTAGGTATTGATCTATCACAGGCACAAGAAGAGCGTATTCTGCAACTTGATGCATTGGATGAACTGCGCATGGATGCACTACATCAGACGGAGATAATCCAAGCACAGCGGAAGATGTGGCATGATAGTCACATAAAGCAACAAAAATTTTAGCAAGGTGACTGGGCCTTGTTGTTTGATTCACAATACAAGGATTTCCCTGGAAAGTTGCAGACCAGATGGCTTGGACCATATCAAATTGAGGAAGTGTTTGACAATGGAGTTGTTCATCTTACACCTATTGATGACTCACAATGCAAGTTGGTGGTGAATGGACATCGTCTTCGTATGTACCACAAACCATACAACAAGGCAGAATTTCTCAAGCAAGTGGAAAGTTTGGATGTACACATTTGGGAAGAAAACACTTCTTCCATCCCAAATTCAGCAGATTGACACAAGATTTTGATTTAAAAAATAAATAAATAAATAAATAAGAAATTCAGGAAGTGAAAACCTCTTTGAGGCACTCCTGAGTTGGGTTTACATGAAAACCGGTTTTTCGGCATGTTTACCTAGTTGGTTTCACTATCATTGTTCGGTCTTGTCTCATGACCGTTGTTTCATCTATTTTCAGATTGCACCTACCTTAGTTCAAAGATTGATTAGCTGGAAATCTCAGCAGGAGCACCTCGAAATGTAGATAAAATGGTTATAACAGGTATGTGTCTTTTTCATTCTCTGAATAATGTAAATCATTAGTATATAGTGTATATATCCTTGATTAGTATAAAAGCATGTAAAAAGGGGGAATCAAACATGGAAAGTCCTTGTCAGTAATGCCTCTGCCTCAATTCTGCTCTAGAATGAAAAAAATAGAAGTGCGCTGGAATAGGGAAGCGCAGGAATAACCTGTTATATTCCAAAGCGTAGGAATAATCCATAAAGCGCAGGAATAAACTATTTATATCCCAGAGCATAGGAATGATTTAACAAGCGCAGGAATAAACTGTTTATATCCCAGAGCACAGGAATGATTGATTAAGCGTAGGAATAAATCACTAAGCGCAGGAATGAAATTATGTGTAAAAACTATTTATGACACGTGGCCTGAGGTGAGTTAATTGGTTTAGAAGGAAAAAGATAGGTCACCGACTCACGGTTGCATGTGACAGCTGGCGTCCATAACAAAAATGAGCGAAGTCACGGGTGGTAACTTCACATGCATTGCCACGTCATTATGCTGCAAGTTCCGAAGCAGTTCCTATGCTGCTATTATTCCTGCTACGATGATTGAAACCCTAAACCAGACGCACGCTCGTATTGTCCGCCAATTTATAGAGACTACAGAACAGAAGGCAAGAAATTATGCCATGGGGGGAAAGAAAATCAGAGCCGAACCTAAAAATGTTAGCTACCTGGAAAGTGACCCTGCATCCCTACAAATATTCGTTGATGGAGGATTTTTGCCATTCCTACAAAAATTTGATGGCTATTTCGAGGGCTTGGCGGCAGAATTCGCACGCACCTTCCGCAACAATCGGGTGCACATTAACGGGATGACTATCCAGGTAACTCCCGAAATACTCAGCCAAGTCACTGAATTACCTCTTCAAGGCTTGCAGATTGTAAAAACTGGGCGAAATATTTTAAATGACCTAGTTAATCAGTTTAAGAAAGAAGGGGATGGAGAAATTGAGTTTTTAATGCATAGAAATGTTTGTAAGGGGGTAAAAAGACTTAGTTTACCAGTCCCTTGGAATGAAGTTGCAATGTGGGTTATGAGGTACATCACTTGTGATGGCCAATTTCCTGTTGTATCTGGCCCACACCTTCGTATCCTCAACCATCTGCGCCATGGAGCAGTTAAACCAGAATGTAGGGTTAATGTGCCCTTATACCTTTTTCAGGAGTTAAAGGCTATGGCCAGCAAATACCAAGCAGGGAAGGGAAGCCCTAAGCACCATGGGCTCATCAAACTGATTTGTCAGTATCACTTTAGGGGCAACCCTAGAAATTTTGACCGCTTCTTTGCCCCTTGGGCAGAAACAAATGACTCTAATCCTGCATCAGAGGAAGGGGAAGCAGAGGAAGAGGAAGTAGAGGAAGAGGAAGTAGAGGAAGAAGAAGCAGAGGAAGACTCTATAGGAAACCCTAGTCTAGAACCCTCTAAAATTAGAATTTCCCCCTCTCCAGATGGTCCCCCATCTTCACGAACTCGAAAACAACAAGCGTCCACATCTGGTTCTCAGTCAAAAAGAAAAAGGGTAACATTTGCAGATACGGTACAATCCAACAGGGAAATTGGAAATGCAAGTGAACATGCTCCGAAATCTGCTCCTAAAATAATAGCAACATCTGCAGTTGCTCCAGAACATCCAAAACCTACACCTGCTAAGAAGTATCCAGGGTCTATAGGGTTAAGAAGGTCTGCTAGACTTCAGAAAACTAAAACCCTGCCAGAAGAACTAATAGATATCACAGACCCAAATGAAGGAGAAACCAGAACAGAGGATGCACAGGAACCAAATATTGAAATAGAAATGACAGACATAGGGATACAGACCATGGAGCTGGATACAACTATGGATGAAACTTCAATAAGCCCTGTATGTCCATTAGTTGATTATTCTGACTCTGATTCTGAGGAGCCGCTAAAATTTGATTCTAAACCAGTTGGAGATGATTTGAATGTTTTAATGCATGCTGATTCTGAGCAGTATTCTGAGTCTGAGTCTAAAGAGGAAATTGATATCCACACTCAATTGCATGCTGCAAAGAGTGTGATTAAAACCCAGACCCATTGGATTGAGCAAGCTGAAGAGACCATAAAACAAAAGGATCAACAAATTGATCTGCTTCAGCAAAAAATTCAAGATTTGCAGAACCAGTTGTCTCAACTGGAATATCAGTCTACAGAGTTACCAGAAGCATCACAGGATGAATGGGCCCAGATTCTCTTAGATTTAGCTGAACATTCTGAGGCAAACATAGCACCTACATAGAGATCACCTGACAGAGAGGAAGCAGGAATGGCAGTATCTGATGATGAGAGTCCATCAAGAATTCTGCTGACAAATGATACTGCACTTCAGTAGGAAACACAGACACCTTCTGTAGAGGAACAAGAAGTTGCAGCACAAGATCAGGTATCCACACCCTCTCCTCTCATTGCTATTACAATAGAACAAGGGACACAAATAGATTTGCCTATTGTAATACCAACTGTGGAAGTTGGTGTACAAGTGAATATAGTGGCACAAATGCAACCTATTGTAAGACCCCCAGACACAGTGCCTTTAACTAGGTACAATGAAGACCTGGCATATTGGATGACTCAGTGTCACCAGTTAGAGGGCAAAGTTGCCACTTTAAACTCTGAAGCAGCCAAAGTAGCAGAGAAGGAAACAGAGATTACTAGGTTAAAAGCACAGGTGAAGGATGTATGTCAGATTGTAGAATATGCAATACAGTGCAGAAGACCACCTCGATTTTATAGCCTCCTACTCAAGGAGAGATACCTTCGCTGGCAAATCATGAGACTTGCTTCTGAGATGCTTCATCAGTTGAACACTCCTGAAGAATTCATAGAGGCATTTATGCAGAGTCCAGCAGAGCAACAAAACCTGTTATGTGAGTTATTCTTGCATAATTTCTTTTTGCCCATAGAAAGTATGTTTCTGCCTCACATTTATATAGGTGATTTACAGCTTAGAGCTTTCATGTCCACTCTGCAAAATCAGATTTACTGGGACACAAAAAAGAAGTTCACCAAGGAATTGGAATCATAGGTTGTTTTGCTTATCAGACCTGCTCCCCTAAATCATAGAGATTGTACAAATGTTCATTATACCTTCATGAGGGATATCAGAATGAAACAACTCTATCTAGGGAACCTTCAGAAATGTATAATCCAATTTCAAAATTTTTGTGCAGATTTCTTTGATGATGTTGTGGCAGCTTGTAAAAATAGATGGGGTGAGTTATCTATCTCTCTCCAGAAAAGAGAGCCAATTTCTCCCACCAATTTGTTGTGGTCAAGGAGAAGGGCAGAAGGCATTGTCCTAATTATATCAGAAATCAAGGAGCTTTGGATAGGTCTGAGATATAGGATGCCCATAATTATTACTCCTGTCCCCTACTTCTTTGATACTGACCCACAACCTGATGTGCACTTCCAACAGTGGTTTCAGTCCATCAAAGCAGTCAGTGGATTCTATAAAATTGGTGGTGCATTACTCAAATTTCATGAAAGATGTCTAGACCTGGATCTGTGTGCTGCTGTCGCTGTACAAAATGCATGAGGACATGCATTACCATAAGTTGGGGGGGAATGATGAGGCCAGGAATTGCCTCATCCATGGACACTCTTTGATACATTTTTGACTATTTGACTTACCCTTTTTACTATGATTTTTATGTTAATTATGGAAAAATGCATTATATAATGATGTTTGCAAATTCTGGAATGACAAAGTGCATATGCTCTGTTTTGCTGTTTTTACTGCAATTTCACCTATTTTTTAGTTAATTAATCAATAGTGTTATAGCAATTCAGAACTTGTTTGAATATCTGATGCTTGGTAATATTGTGTTCCTTTGGTTAAACTAATTCAAATGGAAAAGGGCGCCAAGAATTTGTCCACTGTAGCTAACTGTGCAGGAAAATAGGCTGTAACTGTGATAGTTCCAGCCAGTTGTACATATACAACAGGGCTTGGAATTAGTCACTCCAGCACATGCCACCGATGTAGAAGGGTGTGCAAGAGAGTGGAGAAGTCAACACGTTACTTCCTACGCGTTTGGACCATAGATCAGCAACAAATGGTCACCTGCCTGTTGTTCCGGAGCAGTGCAGGAATAAGCGGCGCAGGAATAGGGAATAGCGCAGGAACAACTGAAGGTGGTCAAAAAGCGATAAACCGATGGAGGAAAGTATTGGAAATTGACCAGGAGGTTGTCCCAACTCATATTAACGTGATTTCCTCAACAGATGCAGCCCAACAATAATGAATGGATAAAGTTTGGACAAAGTAAAATCCTGCAGTCTAGGAAACAGTTATGTAATTAGTTGTAAATCCCTGCAAAGCAGTAACCAAGCATATCAGTGTTATCTTATAAATAATAAAGCTCCCATATGGTCGAGCATATAGATATAGATATAGACATATAGATAGATAGACAATAGAATAAAATTAGCATAGAGTAAAGTTTTCCTGTAGCAGAACAATAATTTGCAGGTTTTTCCTGCATTACTGTAATGCATTTTCAGATTCAATAAAAAGGTGCAATCTTCAGTTTTCAATTGGCATGTTGAAGTTGATGAGTAACAGCTAAATTCTCTTAGCATAACTCCTCACCTTCTTCTGGTTCTGGAAGCAAGGGCCACTTGCAGGCCAGAGGAAGGCAGTTTTTGATAGAATTTCTTGCTGAATTCTTGCTGCAGCAGGTTAGCAGAATTCTGCCAGTTTTCATTTCTTTAGTAGTTTTCAATACAGATTTCAGTAGTGGACAGCATTTCCTTGTATTTACAGCAATTCCTAGATATTTTTGTCATCTTGCAGTTTTACAATCATTATTGATTCAATTTTGCATTACACAACAATTTCCAGATATCTTGTCATTTTGCAATTTGGCAGTTTTTGTTGATTCAATTTTGCAGTAGATGAAATTCTATTTTGATATTATCTAGTTGATTTACTTTCATGCAAGAATGTGTGTGTTTTAAATTCTGCACTTTACTTTTCCGTCATTTCAATTTAGCAACATTTCATTTTTTGCAATTTTTAGATTCTGTCATTTCATTTCCTGCAATTCTGTTTCTGCAAAAGTAAATAGGAGTTAATTTCAATTCTTAGGAGTTAAAGGTCACAACAAAACCCCCAATTGCTAACTGATCCACCAATAAAACCTGTTCTTGGATAAACTGAACCTGCAACTGTGACACCTCCTATCGTATACAGCCTCTGGACACCGCCCTGGATTGACACACATAATGATTAAATGATGAATGATCAACGACCCTCATCACTAACTTCATCTATGGAGGGTTAGACTAGATTGCATCCCCTACGCCCATGGATGAGGACAATAATAAATTGTTTATTGTAAACATTCATTATCTATCTAACCCAGACTAAGCCATGTGATACTTTGAGTGTTACCATTGGTATGGTTACTATATCATACTATTCAAGTAGGGGCGTAAGAGGCCTATAGAACTGCAATATCAGTTACCTACTGATAGGTTCGAGTTGGGATTCTACAACGAAGGACAGGTTGAAATCCTTACGGTATCTCTAGACTGCCTGTACCTCATTCTGGGGGGGTGAGGTTGAATTCAACTCTTATCATCGTAATCCTTATGCATTCCAGAGAGATAACCATATGGTGTCTTATGTGACCATAGCACCACCCGAGACATATCATGAGGATATCTTGGTGGACGCTAGTCCAGATGATTTACCAAGAGAAAACTTGGGCCAAATAATCTATGAGGCAGTCGACGATACAAGTATGCAAGTTCACAGTGATAATGTAGTGATAAATTTTGAGTTGGAAGAGCATTCTGACAAGGATACAACATAATCCATCTATGATATAGGTGGACCAAGTTGCATATATGAGAGCGATGATGACAATGAGTTCTCAAACAATGAGCTACATGAGGATGAGATTGAGGTGGTCTATCTGGACCTCATAACTTACGTCATCTATTTTCGAAGGAAACAATCATCGAAGATGATAAATCCTTCGTGAGTGACAATAATTATCAGATTTGGGCGTACATGGGACCCCATATTCCAAATCTCTCAATTCCAGTTGGTAGCGATGAAGTTTTCTATTACGATAGTGACGATGAGGATGAAATAGAAAGAGCCTATTTAGGACCTTTGTACTTATGCTATAATAATGCACCTTACACTATGGAGGATTTATGTGGAGAGATTAATCTCCATCCTCTTCTTAGAGGGAGATCACCAAATCTTAATATGAGTTATCATATGGTGTTCTTGATCTGCCAATGTATATGGATCTCCTTGAGCCCAGTGATCCCATCTGATCGTCTATTCATAGATTGGATCTGGAGATCCCCATACCCCTAGAACCACATCTCGAGGATGGTATTTTTCTAATGTTGAGTCACTTACACATGGTCCTGGAGACATAATCCATTCCATCAATATGATCTCCATTGATTTGACCACTCCACTCCACAATCTAGCCGATCCATCCAAACTATTGCATTTAAATGTAGATGTTATCAATTGGGATCATGTTGATTCACCACTAGAGCTTGAATATTTATTACCTAACAAAGAAATGCTACAACCTTTCCATTTTGTGTTAGGCTATGCACATGATGTCTATCATGCTAAGGATGCTTCCAATGCAGAATTTATAAACCCAATTGATGACATCCACTTGATCCCTACGCCTCATCAACTTGAGGAGGGATCCCATATGTCAGTAGAGGAAACATTCTATTAGTAATGATCCCACCAATCCAAGGAAGGTTAAATTGGAGAAATTTTGACTCCAGATGAGCGTGCCAACCTCATCCCTCTACTGAGAGAGAGACCTGATACATTTTCTTGGACTTACAAGGATATGTCGGGTCTAGATCCAAAATTGGTTAGTCATAACCTTTCGCTAGATCTGTCAAAGAAGCTAGTCAAGCAAAAACTTAGGAAGATGCATCCAACAGTAGCCTTAATGGTGAAGGACGAGCTGCAAAAGTTGTTGGATGTAGAGTTTGTAATATCCATCGACTATCCGGAATGGGTATCCAATATGGTGCCTATAGGAAAACCTAATGGAAGGATCTGTATTTGTATGAATTTTAGAGACCTGAATAAGGAAACACCAAAGGATTCATTTCCATTTTTGAATATCGATGCTCTTATAGACGCAACCATAGGTCATGAAATGCTCTCCTTAATGGATGGTTTTTCTGGTTACAATCAAATTCGGATTAAGCTCGAAGACTAGCATAAAACCGTATTTATAACGCCATGGAGAAAATTTTACTATAAAGTTATGCCATTTGGTATTAAAAATGCTGGTGCCACATATCAATGGGCTATGACACATATCTTTCATGAATATATGCATAAAATATTAGAACATTATATTGATGACTTGTTGGCAAAGCCATTATTATGTTTTGAGCATGCGGAGGTCTTAAGGAAGGTCTTCGATTGCCTGATAGAGCACAATGTCAGGTTGAATCCTAAGAAGTGCATGTTTGACATAACTTTAGGAAAGCTCTTAGGATTCATCATTTCAAAATGATACATCAAATTTGACCTAGCAAAGGTCAAGGCTATTTTGGAAATGCGTCCTCCCACAAAAATCAAAGAATAAAGAAGCCTTCAGGGAAAATTAGCATCCATAAAGCGATTTATCACTCAATTATCGAATAAATTTCGACCCATGAATCGACTTCTAAACAAGGGGGTTCCATTTAATTAGTACAAGTACTATCAAGCAACCTTTGCTAAAATAAAGCAATACCTGGCGATGCCAGTGCTAGCCCCACCAAGGCCATATGTGTCATTTTTGCTATATATATTGGTAACCAACTTTGCATTGGGAACCATGTTATCCCAAAAGAACATGTAAGACAAAGAACATGCCATATATTATATTAGTCGAACCTTGGTGAGCTATGAGCTCGGATATGCATATGTGGAAAAATTGTGTTTAGCATTAGTGTTTTCTACCAAGAAATTGTGATACTATATGTTGAGTCATATGAAATATGTTATATCCAAACAAAATCCTTTGTAGTATATGATGAGCAAGACATATCATAATACATGTACTATGAAGTGGATCATGCTATTGATAGAATTCGATTTGGAATTCATAAGCCAAAAGTCCATTAAGGGATAAGTCATATTAGATCAGCTGGCTGAGGCACCTCTCAAAAATAGTAGACCCCTCACCATAGAGCTTCCTGATGACACAGTATTTGCCTTATTGAAAGCAACCAAACTCGAAGAACCAGACAACAACATCGATATAACCTTGTTCTTGAATGGTTCAAAGTGTGAGCAAGGGGGTGGTGCAGGAATAGTGTTGTTCATGCCACAAGGAGCTCCAATGCCCTTGTCATACAAGTTGGACTTTCATTGTACTAAAAATAATGCTGAATACGAAGCCCTGATTCTAGGTCTCCAAATAGCTATCACCATGAATATAAGAAGGCTAAATATCTTTTGTGACTCCCTTCTCATTATGAACCAAGTTACGGGGCTATTTCAATGCTGATGCTTGGTATTGAAAGCTTACAAGGATCTTTTTGACACATATATATCTCGATTAGAATGGTATGAAATCAAGGTAATCCCTTGTTCACCCAATAGATTTGCAGATACAATGGCATATTTAGGATCTCTAATCCCTCAGAATCCATCTATCGATTTCACTACCATCCATGTAAAAACATTATCACATTCTATTGTGCAACGTGAAGCATTGGATAACAAAGAGTCAATTAACATGATTCATGTAGAACCAGACCATGAGTGGTTCTACAGAGCCATAGAATTTCTAAAGAGAGCATCTTGGGGGTCTTTGATCTTGCAGGATCCAATGGGGAGTGGTAATACCATTCACCACAGGGTTGTTTCCCAGTCTGCATTTGTAAATGTAGAACCACAGGGGGCATGTTGTCTTGTCAGTCAGGACCGAAGCTTATCATAACTGGATGTCACAGATATATGACTTCCTTAAACTTGGTATAATCCCTTAGGGATTTTTGCATTCCACAAAATAGACATTTAAACATAAAGCGACAAATTATGTCTTGTTAGAAGACATCCTATACCGTAGAAGTTATGATGGAGATCTCCTTCATTGTCTTGAGCCCCAAGTCATCTTGGGTAATTTTAGAAGCTCACAATGGTACGTGCGATGGCTATTTTAGTGGTATGGCTATCATCAAGTGCATTCTTTTAATGGGTTATTATTGGCCCACTATGGAGAAGTATTGCAATGTGTATGTTAGATAATACGTTAAATGCCAACATCATGCTAATATTGCACACCTGCCATCACAGGCTTTACAACTCATTCAAGCAGCTTGTCCATTTCATTAGTGGGGACTCGGTCTCATTGGTAATATCTCTCCTCCATCATCAGGTCCACATACATTTATTATTATAGCTACCAAGTATTTCACTAAGTGGGTGGAAGCTATTCCCTTAACAACAACAACTGGAGCACGTATTGCTAAGTTTATACTCACCAATATCAATAGTCATTTTAGGATACCATCCAAGATAGTTTTGTATAATGGAACGTCATTTAAGAACAAAACTATGAGAGCTTTTAAGTTTAAGTATAGAATCAAACACAATTTTGTGACTCCATATTATCCGCAAGCAAACGAACAGGCTGAAATTTCAAACAAGACAGTGGTATCCATCTTGAAAAATATGGTACAAGAGCACCATAAATATTGGCATATCTAGCTACCCCTTGCATTATGGGCTTACAAGACTAGCATTCGAACATCCACTAGGGCAACTCTATTTTCACTAGTATATGGCACTAAGGCCATTATCCCCCTAGAGTTGGAAATTCCAACGCTGCGTGTCGCATTGAAAGAGTTCATTGATGATGACACAGTGTAGAAATCTCACTTAGATCAACTGACACTACTTGATGAACATCACGTGAATACCCTTGAGAACCTCTGCATTTATCAAGAGTACTTAAAACAAGCTTACAATAGAAAAATCCATCTGAAAGACTTTAAGGTTGGGTATCTTGTGCTGAAAGAGAACCAAAAAAACTCAAATTTACCATCAAAAATGTGGGACAAATTCATGGCTAACTAGTTAGATCCTTATATGATCTCGGAGAGGATTGGACCTGGGACATATCGCTTGACATCGCTTGGAGGATTTGAAGAGCCTGAACCTCTCAATATCCTTCATATTAAAGCATTCTATGCCTAAGAACCAGAAAAGGCTCCAAAGGCATCTGTAAGCCCTTTGGTCATTTAGAAAAAGCTCCAAAGGCATCTGTAAGCCCTTTGGTCACTCAAAAAAGGCTCCAAGGGTTTTCTCAAAACTGATTGGTCAATCAAAAAATGCTCCAAGGGTTTTCTCAAAACCACTTGGTCAATCCTCAAAAGGTTCCATAAGCGTCTGTTAGCTCTTTGGTCAAATCAAAATGTTAAAATCCATAAAAAATTTTGAAAAATATAAAAAATAAAAAACATTTGCATTTCATTTGCATCATTGCATTGCATTTCATTAAATTGCATTAGGCATATTCATCCATCGCACTTGCATTGGAACAAATTGTGTTTGCAATCTTCCAGATGACACCATGTTTGTATCTCAATCATGTATCTATGCAATATCTTTTTCATCCATTTTTTACCCTTGTGAATAATTGTGTTTTTTAACACAACCCATATTGTTGCTATGAAGAATATACTAGGGTTTTTTGGTCATTCAACCATACCTAGAGGTCTTCTCAAGAGTTGATAGAAAGCTTTCTTTGCTTTTGTAGTTGAGTTCTAGTTAGTATAGTCCTTAGCATATCGAAATCCTATCACTAATAAATAAATTAAACAATCCTAATAAGGACTAGGGCAAGATGAAATCCACGAAGTAGGACCAGGTATCTTGAGTTGAAAATATTTATTCTTTCTTATCCCCCTGTGCAAAAAGTATTGGAAATGTTGGCAATTGAAAAAAGGACAATTTTATTCCCTACCCATAATACCTTGCTTACGTTAAAATGAGCAATATCCTAGAGTGATATCCTAGATCAATCCTCCATATTGATACCCTAGATCGATATCATAGATAGACATCCTAGATTGATATCCCATATTGATATCATAAGATCGATATCCTAGATTGATATCCTAGAAACAGTTTCCCAAAGTAAAATCCCCAAAGGAAGTTTCTGAAGCAAATTATCAAATGTAAATGCCAAAAAGTCATATCAAATGAAGATCAAATTGTACAAAGAAAGTAAAATCAGCATCGAATCCCATGCTCAAGAGAAAAAATGAAAGTACAAAATAAACAATGATTTTTATCACTATAGTACAAAAATAAACATTGATTTTTATCACTTTATATGAGCAAGTATCCCAAAAAATTAAAGAAAAGAAGGAGGTGAACTTGAATCCCTAGAATTGTCAGCACTACTGTACCTTACGCATGACGATATGTTTGATATAGTAGCATCTCATTTTTGTACAGACCAATGTTTGAATGTAGAAGAGCTAGCTTTAGGTGTCCTGTATCGCCTAGTGGTCTAGTCCAACTAAAATATAAACCTAGGATTAGGTAAGACATTTGTGGACCCCCGATCTTAGCAATGGACTAAAAGAATCTTGCCTGACATCGGGGTATGCTTGTGCCTTATCAAATATACTCACTTGCAGACATAGGGATAATGAACAGTTAGGGCCTATCCTAGTGAAAACCTTATGTTTCAGAAGTCTAGTGTGGTTAGTATACAAATTTTGATTAGTCAACTAGGGTGTTTGAGTTTCATGATAAACCTCAAAAATTCCCAAATAGCAACAATCAAATTTTCAAATGCAATCATCAAACATCAATTTATTTTTATGAGAATTTGTTTATTAGAATTATTTGTATTATATCATTAGATACTGGATGGATGTCAAAAATGATATTTAGATGGCAACTGATTATATTATACATATTCTTTTAATTCACAAAAGCTTATGAACAAAAAATATACATCATTGCATCTCACATATGGGTGTACTATCTTTCAAAAAAATATAAAGCAACTACAATCAATGCTTGTTATTCATTCTATGGTGTCATCCATTAGATTGTTAAAACCTCATATCATATTGCATATATTAAGTTTTAAGTGATTAAAACATACATGTCCATTTACAATAACTCAATATCATCAAATAAATACATGTAGTACAAACATGGCATACATCATGTCATAGCAGCATAAATTAAATGCATACAAGTGAAGCAGATACCAAAATATTTGATATTGATTTGTTGCATCTAAGTTATAAAGTACCAAAGTAATCTGGATGCCAACTGTGTGATAGAATAATCTGACCACTAGCTATGTGAAATAGTGACTCGTATTCTGGAATAATAGAATATTGAATTGCTTTGAAATAATCACATGCAAAATGTAATAATAAAGCAAAGGGTCAACCCACTTTAGGAGTATCATGCCAAACTTGTTGGTCATGTGATTTATCTCGATGTTGACCATGTTTAGCGTTAAATTTGATTTGATGACTATGTACAAGATTTAAGCCATTTACTAGGAGAATCTCTAGAGTTATTGACTTATGTAGTGCCAGAATAAGCTCAATTGCACATGCAACAAGGAATCAAATACACATAAACTAGAGCAACAAAACTAAGGATTTCATATTTGTTGCAATGAATCAATGACAAAATTGTAGAAAGGATTGATTTGTTGTTTGAATAAATGATTGGAAATCCTATCCAATTAGATTTGATGTTGCAATATGATTGGATGGTCAAAACACTAGGCCTATGTTAATGAATTAGAGGATAGACTACTACCCAAAATAAATCATATTATTAAGCTAAATAGTTATATGATTGCCTATAAATAATTATATATGTCTATGGGTCAAGGTTTGTGTTGGAATATGCAATAATAATTTGACTTATAGAGTACTATCTTGACTTGGAATAATTATGTCTTGTTGTATGCATTGTTTTGACCACATAGATTAGTCTTTATTGTTGAATATTTTACCTCCTATTGAACCTTGGATCAAGGGCCCACCCTCTAGAATAATGAAAGGAATCTTAGCTTAGTTGTAGGTTTTCTACATTAACTTATTGTTATTATTTATTTTAGTAATAAGATAACACTTCTTTATGTTAAGCATAAATTAGCAAGTCTGATTTCATTATGGAATTGTTTTGCTAATCTGTTTTGGTTTAGTTTACTTTCCTGCAAGTGTATCTTTCACTTTAGTCTAATTATTATACTGAAATTCCTATTAACTCTATTTTATTTTAGTAATGAATTTTATTTTATTTCAATTCCAGTTCCTTTTATTTTAGTCAAAATGGTTGTCTAATTCATTCCAGCATATAGACTTTAGTTGATTCTAAGATTTCTTTCATTAGTAAAGTGTGGAATTTAGGGAGATTTATTTATGAGTGTTGCAAGATGTTTTGATTCTCTATTTTCATGAATTAACCTAGGCAACCTGATATCCAAAATATAATTCTTAGACCTCTAATGCATACAACCTTAAGATGCTACATTTGATTGCTAAGATTAAAGTGAGAGCTTTAATGACACTCATCATCAAGTTCCTCACTAGTTAGGATATATAACAACTAATCAAATATGAAAATATGGTAACTATATCTATGATAAATATGCTATGATGATTTACTTGCAATGTCAAGCATAATCTAGTCAAATATAAAAAACAATTCACAATGCTCAAATAATGATGTACAATCAATAATGCTACACATAACAGATAATAATTGAAGGTCAACTATGGAAGCCTCATAACCCATCATAAATAAACTAGTAAACCAATATCATATCATGGTAGATTAGTCATGGGTGATAAAATAGTAAGTTTCAATAATGATAAATGCAAATAAAACAATTTTTACCAATTTTGGAATACCTTAAGATGTAGATAATTTTTCTTTTGAGAAATAGATGGTATTAATAAACCAACAAAAAGGAGTTTCCATGCAAAGCAAAATAAATGTGACATAAGAGCGATCCTTAGTCATCAATGTCCTAAAAAACCTCATAAAAATATCTTGAATTAGGTATAGGTTTTACAATGTTGAAGAGAGCATCCATCATTATGTATCAAATATAAAGGGTCAATAACATTGAATCTTTCAACAACATAGTATAATGATCAAGGAACTAGATTAATGTAAACCCAAAAAACAAAAACTTATAAAGAAAATAAACTTATAGTGGATAAATGTGTGATTGGAGATTCAAGCAAATAGGATGAATAGGATAAGAGACAAAAAAATAGTTGAAAAGAATTTAAAATATCTATCTTTGACAAAACAAGGCCAAGCTATTACTACAAGATAGTTTTAAAAATTCATCCACATGGTGAAAATAAAACTACTAAATCAAAATTTAATATTGTTTATGAACTAAGAAAAGTGATGATAAAATAAAAAATGTTAGAAGTATTATATTTACCTAGACAAAGATATTTATTACAAGAAACCCAAAAAGAGCAAAAGTAGAGCTATGCTAGGGCAAAACCAACAACATAGAATCATATTTGGCCAAACCCAATTGAAAAACAAAATTTAGTGGTTGAAGATCTATCAAAAATTCAATACAATGCGACAAACATTTTAAATGCTTCAAAGCCAAAGATAATAAAGTTGACACCATTCTACGTTACCTTAAAAATTCAGAGACACTTATTGTGTAGTCACAAAATGGATTGAGTAGTAGTGATTATTATACCTAAAGTAGTTTGAGATGAGATGGGTCTACCCTATATTGAAACTAGTAGAGGGCCAATTAAAATGAATGGGAAAAGTAAATATTATTGGCATTTAACAAGATTTAGTGATGATGATAACTAAAAATCCAAAACATAAAATAATTCAGGAAGTTGTAGTAAATCCTCCACCATATTTTAATATGTTTATTGGGAAAAACATTGGTTAGTTTTCCTGCGGTTCAATTAATTACCTCCATTTAATTATGAACCCGGGGTAGCTCGTAGTCTTGTGAGCAGACGTGCACAATATATGCTTATAATTTCTCCTTCAGAGATGAGTCCCTTAGATTTATGGTTTGGGAGGTGTTGGTGTTCGTTGAAGTTCTGATTTTAATTTCCAAACCAATAATCTATCCTACGTCTATGAAAATAGGACTAAAATGCACACATAAATTAAAATGGTACTTTGTTGGAAATTACAAAAAATAGGAAAAGAATAACAGGAAAATAAATTAATCTACAAAAAATAAAATAAAGTGAAGGGAAGAACTCTATTGTAAGTGGGCCCACACTTCCAACGGGTTATACCTATGTTAAATCTTCACCGGACGCTTAGACGATTTAACAGGAAATAACTCATAAGTGTTTTATTAACAATTACATCAAAGAATTTATAGGAAAAATCTAGGATATTCGTCTTCAGGGGTGGCCTACATATTTATAAGATATATGGCCACATCCTGTTACAGTTTTAGAAAACAAATCAAAGTTATGATTCTATTTTATAACTGTCTACATGAATGAAGGAATCGAGCAAAATATCAAGTTTGGTGAGCTATTTTAGCATATTCTATTTTTAGAATACATTCAATATTTGTTTTGCTCAATTTACATAAATATTTCACGTAGTAGCTAAAAAATAGAAGACTAGTCATCTTTGACATCATCGCTAGTCCGATTTCAATGCTAAAACTCCATTTATGTTTGTTACTAAAATTTTGCTCTATTCTACCAACCATAGAGTCATGTTGGAATTTAGCTTTAGTGGAAATCATGCACCTCATCTATAGAAGTCGGGAAGTAGGTGCCTTGTCTGTAGAAGTTAGGAAGCAGGCACAAACATCGAAGTCAAGCACCTAACGGGAAGCATCCGCCTAACAGTTAAGTGTCGAACGAAATTCAGATGCTTCAAAGTGAATTGGGTTCCTGAATTCATACTTCACACTGGTGTACCATAGATGTTTTATCTTCATGAAATTGCAAGTGCTAGGTCTGAGTGGGACCTTGATGAAAACATGCTAAAATGCAATAATTTCCATGAAATCTACACAAAATACACTTAAAGACAAATATTAAATAACATGTAAAATAAACTATTAAATATATATAATTTTCATAAAACATATACATCTATAAAAATAAGTGTTGCTATTTTATAAGAAAAGTGGTACAAAAAATGAGTATTTTTGGGGTTCATCATCCCTCCATGCTTTATGGGTAGCATGTCTCTATGCCACTTTACACTGCTAATTACCAGTTTTGTTTACAACATCCCAATAAGCCTTGTTGGTATTTTTCTTTTTCTTTTCAGTGGCCTTTGCTTTTTCCTTGTCTCAGGGCTTTCGCTCCTTTTGTGCTTTGGGAGTGACTACCTCCTATCCCTACTATTTCTGGCACTTGCTACATCAAACTAGCTGACTTGGCCTTGCTCTTTTCTTTTGCAGTTTCCTTATCCAGGCCACCTTATCTTTTTCAACATTCAAATAGTAGCAAGATAAACTGGTGGTATCCTTATAGAATGCAGGATTAACCATTTTCCAGTACTCATAGTGAAGGGGTAACTCTTCGCCCATAGGTATTGCATCTTCATCGTCAAATGGGATGCTGGAATTTTTAGCAACCCTAGATGTGGGAAAATCAGCCCCTGCTGGGTCAAGTTTAGATTCAGCATTGACCTCTATTTTTTCCACCAGAGGGGTTCTAATACTTGATGCCTGATCTATAGGTGGCATAGGTCCTATAAATCCTATCCTCATGAAATATACATTCATCCTTGAAGGCTGATCACATACCGATCCATACAAGCTCCAAAACTGATCAGGTTGGGCAATTGGAATTCTCTTGGGATGCCTCTTGGCTTTATTTCTAGCCTCTTTTTAGCTTCCTTGAGTTCTTTATTAGAGGTCATCTTCCAATTATTTTTGTTTTCTTTTATCTCCTATTTAAGCTCCTCAAATTTTTCTTTTTGGGTAGCAAATAATTTCTTTTCTGCCTCCCATTCCTCATCAAAATCCAATTTTGATTCCTCATCAAATTTGATACCCAATGCCTTCAATTCGACAACTCTTACTCTAGTTTTGGGTCTTCACTGAGATGCCCTTACAAATTTTTGCTTTAACCTCAGCTTTATGTGCTGCATCTCAAGGTATGTTGGTGTTGTTTCTGCTTCCTGGTTTTCAATAGATGCGGGTTGTTGAGCCTCTTCTTCTTGTGCAACAAATTGCTGCTCAGCTAGAACTGCTTATTCCTCCTAAGGCTATTCGATCCTTGCATCTACTATAGAATGCTCTAGATATTCCTCATTTTCTAAAACTTGAGGCTCTTGAGCCTCTACTTTATTTTCCTCTTAATCTCTTTTTCTTGCAGACTATTCTAAATTCTGAGGTTCCTTAACCTCAACTTCATCTTCCTAAAGTACTTGTTTTGTAGAATGAGATGTGGAATAGGTCTGCTCTACGTCCATTGAGGTATCCACTCCTTGCTCATTTTTTATGATGGGAACCTTTGTTGCCCCATTATTCTGTGTCGTTGCATCTACTTTGATTGGCTTATTGACTCCCACTACTCTGCCATGCAATTGCAATCATCCTATTTGCCCTTGAGTTTCTAAATTATTTGATATAATTCATGCATCTTCAATGCAATTTCTTTCCTAGACTCTTGAAATAGAGTCTGTTATTCTCTATATTTGGCTTCTCAAGTGGAAGATTGCTCTTTCAATAGATGCACTTATTGCTGCAAATCCTCCTCCTGGCCCTCCTGTGCTAAATCTTTTGTTGTGACATCCTATTGAGGAGTTTACCCCTTGGAGATATCCTATAAAATTTGGGCTAGGTACTATTCCTTGTTAAGCTCATTAATCACCATTTCATAATCTGATGAGCTTGAAACCATCCTAGACGCCTTCGTCCTTCTACTTTGAGTCTTGGTGGAAATTAACATGGATGTCAAGCTTTGCGGATCCTACCTTATCTCATCATCAAATTGAGGGCCAGTGGGAGACAAAGAATGTCCTGCATTCTCATCAAATTAGGGAAAAATAGGGGACGAGGTTTGTCCTGCTTCCCATGTAGTTTCTACAGGCTGGGAAGCAGGTGCCATCCCTTCTCATTTTGTCGCATCTTGGGACAACTGCTCATCATGTATTGGAACCTCCCCCTCTTCTTGTTCCCTTGGAACTGCATTAGTACCCTCGGTATCCTCAAGCATCACATCTCTATGTGACTCCACATATCGTACCAGGGTCAAAATCAAGTCATGGTAAGCCAAGGTAGATATTATGCCTGCTTGGTACCGTTTGGCCTCATCTTGGAGGGTGCATGCAAGGAATGTGGGATGTTTATTTTATCCCCATGTAGTATGTGATTGAGAAAGAAAAAATAATTTACGTTTAATGTGGAGTACCTACCAGAGCAGTGAATAATCATGTGATCTATTCAAAGACCACTCTCCAAAGCTTGGGGATGTGGTGTTTGGGCAAACCAGCATGTGTCAAGTGCTTAGTTAGTCCCCCAAAGAATTTCTATGCATAGAGAGCAAGGTTATCTTCCTTGTACATATGCTCCCCTATCAAAGGGAGGCCCATCACCATGGTGATATAATCTTCGATGATTGGAATCTCTAGTACTTGCATATGCATGATCCCATCCCTCATGGATGCTGCAAATTCATTAGCTATCGCTGCATCCTGGCCCTGACTGACCAATTGATATTACTCCATCCATCCTGTAACATCAAATTGGGTTTGCACATCTACAAAAATCTTTGAGCAGTTAGTAGGTTCACTTTTCTTGAGATCATGGTTCTTAGATTTCCCCCCATACTTTAGAGTGCAAGTTCCCTTGGTTTACAATTCACTCGATAATGCTTCTGGTTTGTTTTTCTAAATTGCTACAACACTTCACACTCAGATTTATTTTGGAAGACAACTTATAGAAGCTGTTTAGTAAGCAATTTTTAAAACAATTGCTTTCTTGCACACAGGCAGTTAATTACCGTAATCAAAAGTGATTATGGTTATCCATGGTAAGTTTCCTTCGAGCATGTGCCCGATTGTGTGGAGGTGATAACCATAAGTAATTGACCAATCAAAGCCATGATACGTAGGATAATGCCAAGTGGATTTATTCGGGTGGCTAAGACAATAATGGGGGTTGTGCCAACACTTTTCTATAGACACACATGCGTATGAAAAAAATATAGACATAAAACAAAAAAATTAATATGGTACCTAAATTCATTTCATGGGTGTATATGCGTAGGTATCCGTGATGCATTGCTATTGGCTGGTGTTTTTTGATTAGGCAAACCACACCGGATGATGATGGCCATATTCACATACGATAAATTCTCTTCCATGTGATTGGTTCTTAATAGTTGCAATATGATCTATTCAAGACATCCTACAAGATTAAAAAACAAAGGTTAGAAAAAAACATGACTCCATGGGATGAAAAACATCCCCACTATGGATGTTAATTACTGAAAATTTTTATTTCATCCATGACTAATTTAACTTTGTGCATGAGTGGGGTGCTGATGTGGCTCAGGCCACTTCTAATACTGACATTTATTTTTACAAGGTAGAAAATGGCCAAAAAAAATGTAAAACAGGTACCTTTTCCATATGGAAATCAGGCACCTTCTTTTCGAATTATGGCATGTAGGTACCTTGGAAATTGGAAGTAGGAACCTTAGGAATCGGGTACTATGTTTAACATGGGAAGCATGTGTCTTAGTAATTAGGTGCTTATGCTTAACATGGGAAGCAGGACGCCTTAGCAATTGGGTGCGTATGTGTAACATGGGAAGTAAGTACCTTAGCAATTAGGTGCTTATGCTTAACACGGGAAACATGCACCTTAGAAATTGGGTGCTCTACTTAACATGGGAATAAAACACCTTTTTTTGACTATCGAGTGTCGTACTTTTAAAGAAAACTTTATACAAACTCAAAATCTTTTTTTTACAAAAGATTTGGTGTTGATTTCCCAAAAAATGGAAGTCAGGCGGCCCTGATCAATTTTTCAGAAGATGAGATATAGGTGCCATCTCCTTAAAATACTAGGAGTTAGGTGCCTTGTACTGTATAACAATAATTAGGTGCCTCCCTCTTGCAGTATGGTAATCAGGCACCTTTTACCGTAATATGGGAATCAGGAACCATCTCCAAAGCTTGGGGATGTGGTGTTTGGGCAAACCAGCATGTGTCAAGTGCTTAGTTAGTCCCCCAAAGAATCTCTATGCATAGAGAGCAAGGTTATCTTCCTTGTACATATGCTCCCCTATCAAAGGGAGGCCCATCACCATGGTGATATAATCTTCGATGATTGGAATCTCTAGTACTTGCATATGCATGATCCCATCCCTCATGGATGCTGCAAATTCATTAGCTATCGCTGCATCCTGGCCCTGACTGACCAATTGATATTACTCCATCCATCCTGTAACATCAAATTGGGTTTGCACATCTACAAAAATATTTGAGCAGTCGGTAGGTTCACTTTTCTTGAGATCATGGTTCTTAGATTTCCCCCCCATACTTTAGAGTGCAAGTTCCCTTGGTTTACAATTCACTCGATAATGCTTCTGGTTTGTTTTTATAAATTGCTACAACACTTCACACTCAGATTTATTTTGGAAGACAACTTATAGAAGCTGTTTAGTAAGCAATTTTTAAAACAATTGCTTTCTTGCACACAGGCAGTTAATTACCGTAATCAAAAGTGATTATGGTTATCCATGGTAAGTTTCCTTCGAGCATGTGCCCGATTGTGTGGAGGTGATAACCATAAGTAATTGACCAATCAAAGCCATGATACGTAGGATAATGCCAAGTGGATTTATTCGGGTGGCTAAGACAATAATGGGGGTTGTGCCAACACTTTTCTATAGACACACATGCGTATGAAAAAAATATAGACATAAAACAAAAAAATTAATATGGTACCTAAATTCATTTCATGGGTGTATATGCATAGGTATCCGTGATGCATTACTATTGGCTGGTGTTTTTTGATTAGGCAAACCACACCGGATGATGATGGCCATATTTCACATACGATAAATTCTCTTCCATGTGATTGGTTCTTAATAGTTGCAATATGATCTATTCAAGACATCCTACAAAATTCAAAAACAAAGGTTAGAAAAAAACATGACTCCATGGGATGAAAAACATCCCCACTATGGATGTTAATTACTGAAAATTTTTATTTGATCCGTGACTAATTTAACTTTGTGCATGAGTGGGGTGTTGATGTGGCTCGAGCCACTTATCAATATTGATATTTATTTTTACAAGGCAGAAAATGACCAAAAAAAATGTAAAGCAGTACCTTTTCCATATGGAAATCAGGCACCTTCTTTTCGAATTATGGCATGTAGGTACCTTGGAAATTGGAAGTAGGAACCTTAGGAATCGGGTACTATGCTTAACATGGGAAGCATGTGTCTTAGTAATTAGGTGCTTATGCTTAACATGGGAAGCAGGACGCCTTAGCAATTGGGTGCGTATGTGTAACATGGGAAGTAAGTACCTTAGCAATTAGGTGCTTATGCTTAACACGGGAAACATGCACCTTATAAATTGGGTGCTCTACTTAACATGGGAATAAAACACCTTTTTTTGACTATCGAGTGTCGTACTTTTAAAGAAAACTTTATACAAACTCAAAATATTTTTTTTACAAAAGATTTGGTGTTGATTTCCCAAAAAATGGAAGTTAGGCAGCCCTGATCAATTTGTCAGAAGATGAGATATAGGTGCCATCTCCTTAAAATACTAGGAGTCAGGTGCCTTGTACTGTATAACAATAATTAGGTGCCTCCCTCTTGCAGTATGGTAATCAGGCACCTTTTACCGTAATATGGGAATCAGGCACCATCTCCATCATAAAATAAAAAAATAGGTACTTTTATTTATTCAATGAGTGCTGACTTTTCCTCATATATGTGTTGTAAGGTTGATCAGGCCTTTAGCGCTCTGGTTGAAGAATAGGGACAAAATCAGCATCTGCCCCTGAACTAGCAATTGAGTATTTTATTATCCATAAAGACCAATCCAAACACTCTTGTGCAGATTTAGGTTTAGTATTCCCATTTCTAAGTGGGGATAAGCTACTCCTACTGCAAATAATTATTCTAAAAATTTGGGAAGGTGTAGGTTCATGGATCCTATGCTTGTTAGGCCTAGGTTTCCTAGGCTGCCTAACAATTGCACTCAAGGCATTGTTCTTGCAAAACAAAAATACAACTAAAAAAAGAAAAACTTTGAAATAATAATTGTCTTTGGAACTTTGTGGACTAAGTCCACATATTACTAAATCAAGATAAAATTAGAATCATCTGGGGTCTCCCCAATGCCTAATCTAGACTCAAACATGTATGCTTCAGACACATGGTATGGATGCAGGTGGTGGTAATTGACTGTTAAGATAATGTTGTTGCCATCAATTGTTATGATTCTCATAGACCCATTGTTGATGACTTCAGTAACTTCATATGGCTCCATATAATGCTACATGAGCTTACCTTTCCTTTCCTGGAACCAGGAGTTATATAGTAATGCCCATTCTCCCATTTTAAGCTACTTTGGATTGGTGTTGTAGTCATGCCACTTGGTACTTTGTTTCTAAATGATCTCTATTTTTTGCAAAGCATCAAAGTGGTATTTATCCAGTTGATTAAGCTATTGAATTCATTATTTTTGTGCATCATCCAGGTTTATATTTAATTCTACAGTAGTCCTAAGTGTTTTGACTTCAAAATCTATAGATATCACAACACTCTTCCCATAGACTAACTGAAATGGTGTGAAACCAGTAGTAGTCTTCCAGGTGGTCTTGTAGGCCCACACTGCTTCTGGAAATATAGTGGTCTAGTCATTCCTATATTGATGCACTATATTTATCAGGAATTTTTTCCAACTCTTGGTTGGTCACCTCAACTTGCCCATTCACCTATGGATGGTAGGGAGTGGTTTTGTTATTTATGATTTTGTATTATTGCATGAGTTCCTGAAACATACTTGAAGTAAATTGATGTCCTTGATCAGTTGTAATCTCCCTTGGAACCCCAAATATTGTAAAAATTGATGAATACAAGAAATATACTATAGTTTTCTCCTTTGAATCATGCAAAGCTTGCACTTCAACCCACTTATTCACATATTCAATACAAACTAGGATTTACCTCTTACCTCTTGACTGTGGATTAATGTATCCTACGAAGTCCATATTCCATTTATCAAATGGCTCAATGTGAACATGTGGTTAGAGTGGTATCTCATCTCTAAGAGTAGGTCTATCCATCCTTTGACATTTATCACACTGGCTCACATGCTTGGCTGTATCTTTGAATAATGAAGGCCAATAATAACTAGCCTGCAACACTTTATATGCAGTCCTTTTTCCTACAAAATATCCACCACAAGGTTCATCATGACAAGCCTTCAATATTTTAGTATTTTTATTCCCAACAACACATCTTCTCATGACCTGATCAGACCCTGTTTTAAATAAGCACCCATCAATCTATCAAAAATTTGCACTTTTCTCAATTAAAGTTTATTTTTTATGAGATAAAAATGTAGAGGATACTTTACCAGTGGCTAAATAATTAGCCATATCTACATACCATGGTATCTGGTCATTTAGATAAAACAAATGCTCATCCAAAAATTGGTGTTGTATAGCTGCATAGTCTAGAGGTGTCAACCTGGACAAGAAATCAGCTATCGCATTGCATTTACCTGGCTTATCTACTATTGTCACATCAAAATCCTATAGAAGCAACAACCATATAATAATTCTACCACTAATACCAAGTTTATTTTTCAAGTATTTGATGACTGAGTGATCAGTATGTATGAAAACCTGATATCCTATAATATAATGATGAAATTTGTTAAGTGCATGTATAACTGCAAGAAACTCTTTCTATGTGACAGTATAATTGAATTCAGCACCTGTGAGGTTTTTACTAATGTAATAGATTGCATAAAAACCATCACCATATTTCTATCCCAGTACTAAGCCTATTGCATTGTTAGATGCATCAACATATATGTGAAAAGGTATGGTCCAATTTGGACCTCTAAGCACTGGAGCAGTAATTAGTTTTCCCTTTAAGATGTTGAATGCTTCTTCACATTCTTCAGTCTAGAAAAATTTTGTATCCTTAGTTAACAATATAGTAAGAGGTTTAGTAGTTTTTCTAAAGTCTGACATAAACCTCCTATAGTAATTGGTTGATCCTAGGAAACTACGGATATCCTTCTGTGTTTTGGGAGTAGGCAGGGTTTGGATGACTTTTATTTTTTTTGTCTACTTTGATCCCATATGCAGAAATATTATGTCCTAAAATTATCCCTTCCTGCATCAACATATAACATTTCTCATTGCTTAGGTACAGGTTAGTTTCCTCACACCGTTTATGTGTCTTTTCCATATTTTTTGTGGCTATTTCAAAAGTTTTACCATATGAAGTGAAATCATCCATGTATACCAAAATAATTTCTCCAATCATGTTAGAGAATATGCTCAAAACAACCCTTTGAAAGGTTGCAGGTGCATTACATAGACCAAATGGTAAAACTCGGTAAGCAAATATCCCCCATGGACAAGTGAAGGTGGTTTTGTCTTGATCCTCTTCCCCTATCTAAATTTGATTATATCCACTGAACCCATCCAGGAAAGAAAAGTATTTCTTACCTGCTAAGGTGTCAAGGACCTGATCTATTAAGGGTAAGGGGAAGTGGTATTTCTTGGTTTCTTTATTGAGCAACCTATAATCAACACAAATTCTCCACTTTCCATTTTTCTTGGGCACCACCACTAATGGTGATACCCATTCACTATCTGAAATGGGGTAGATGAATCCAACTATGAGGAGTTTTTCCAGTTCTATTTTGACAATTTCTTTTATGGCTGGATTCACCCTCATTTGTGGTTGTCTTACTAGTTTAACCTGGTCTTCCAAATATATCCTATGAGTATAAGTCTCAGGAGGTATTTCTCTCATGTCAGAATACTCCCAAGAAAAGGCATCTTGATATTTTTCCAATGTTTGTTTCAATTTGGTTTGTTGTTTAGTTGTCAACTTGTTATCTATGTTCAATATTCTACCAGGTGTAACTTCTATTTGTTGAATATGGTGGTTTTTTCCTCCCACCAATGGCAACTCTAGAGGAGGATAAGAGGGTTCTCCTTGAAAAAAGTGAGATATAAACATATCCTCATCACTTTCATCTTCCAACTCATCAAGTGTCATGACAAGTTGGATCATTGATAGACCACCAATGTTTTGACTCTCATTCTTAGGTTCTCCCAACAAATATGCAGATTGTGTAGGTGGATGTATTATTAGTTTATTTATATTCTAACCATCTAAAATGGTCATTTTACCATCTCTACATCTTATGTAAGAATCATATGTTTCCAGACAAGGTCTACCTAAGATTAATGGGCATCCACATAACCCAGACTTGGATTGTAGCACTAATAAATCTACTGGATACTCCCATGCATCCACTGTAATAGTGATATCTTCTATCATTCCCTTAGGGATCACTATAGACCTATCTACCAACTACAACATATTTTTAGTGGGCTTCATATCAATCAATTTTATTTTTTGCATGGTCTCCTAGGGCATGACATTGATGGCAACCCCCAAATCTACTAGTGTATTGGGTAAAACATAACCCTCTATTTTTACAGTTAACATAGGGTTTCCTAGATCTAAGTACTTTTGGCCATAGGTATTCCCTAACATAAGGTGAGCTAACTGAGCTAACTGACCTACCAAACTTATTTATTTAGTTAGTTTCCTCCCTGGTTTCTTAAGGCAAATCTCTCTTATGGACTTGTCATAGATAGGTATATCTATGATGGCTTGAAAGAGAGGGATTTTGATCATCAAGTTTTTTAAACTAGAGAGAATATCAAACTCTATTTGCATTGATTTCTTGGGTTCCTACAACCTTTATGGAAAAGGTGGAACCCCTTATTTGGTATTTACAAGCATTGATTCTTCTTCTACTTCCTCTATAAGAGGTGATTCCTATTTTCCTATCTCTATATGTTCCTCTTCTTCTACAAGAGAAGTGACTTCTACACCTACTTGTTTTCTTGACCATAACTAGATTGTATCACAATCTACCTTAATATTATACATGGGTTACATCTCGTTTTCATCTGATAGTTTGACTACTATTTGTTATTTGTATTTGTTGTAGGTTGTGCTAAGTAATACAAATTATGTCATAGCTAGATAAAATCCTATGAATTGTATGATGACTCACATATACAATAACACTCGTATCATGAAACGAATAATTCTCTTAATGGAATTTGATATCAAATTCAACAGCCAAAAATCCATTAAGGATTAGGTGATAGTCTATCAGCTCGCAAAGGCTCTAATTTTAAATGATCAACCCCTATTCATCGAGCTACCAAATGATTTGATATTTTCGATCACTTAACAGAAGAACTCATTCCTCCTAAGGATGATGTTGACATCACCCTATTATTTTATGGATCAAAGTGCAAAAAATAACAAGGTGTTGGAGTCGTATATTATACACCAGAAGGAATACCAGTTCCTTTATCATTCAAGCTTGAATTTTCATGTACAAACAACAACACAAAGTATGAATCCCTAATATTATAATTTCAAGCTACCATAGCTATGGACATAAAGCGTATAAAAATGTTTGGTGATTCTAAACTTGTTATTTATCAAGTAAAAGGAACTTACCAATGTAGAGAACCGATATTGAAATAATACAATGTATTAGCAATAAAATTGCTAGCAAAATTTGACTGGTATATTATGAACAACTTGTATCACTTGACTAATAGATTTATAGATGTAATGGCCTCTCTAGGATCATTGATTCTAAATAACACAAATGGATAAGTCCAACCACTAATCATTACAACAATGTCCAAAATTTGCAATATCATGAGTAGAGTCTAAAGGTGAAAAGAATATTTGTTTCATTCATGCAAAGCCATACAATCCTTGGCTTAGTCAAGTAAAGGACTTTCTCAGGTTTGGAATCCTCCCAACAAACTTGTCGTGGACTACCAAATGAACATTCAAACAAAAAGTAACTTGTTATACTCTCTTGGGGTATATCTTATATAAACATGGCTATGATAGAATCTTACTTCAATGTCTAGATCTTGTAGAGGCACAAAGAGCTATATGTGAAGCCCATGATGGTACTTGTGGTGGCCACTTTAGTGGGATGGCCATTGCAAAGTGTATTTTGTGCATGGGTTATTATTGGCCCACAATGGAAAATAATTATTGCAATTACATAAAGAAATATCAAAAGTGTCAATAGCGTGCCAACTTGACCCATGTACCATCACAAGCATTACAACCTATTCAAATTCTTTGGCCATTTTCACAATGGGGCCTATATTTGATTGGAAAAATTTCACCTACCTCCTTGGGATAACATAAGTTCATCATCATTTCCACAAAGTATTTCGTAAAGTGGGTCGAGGTGATTCCTATGACCACTACGACTAGATCTCAAGTTGTAAATTTCATACTCCAATATATTATCTATCATTTTGATGTTCCATCAAAGATAATTTTTTATAATGGCAAGTCCTTCAAGAATAAGGATTTTCAAGCACTATGCAAAAAGTATAATATACAACATAGTTTCTCAAATCCTTATTACCCACAGGGAAATGGATAATCTAAGGTAACCAATAAGACATTGATAGCTATTCTTAAGAAACTTGTCAAATAAAATCATAGAGATTTGCATACACAAATCCCATTGGCATTATAGGCTTATCGAACAAGCATCCGAATGCCTATAGGGGAAAACCCCTTTTCATTGGTCTATGGAGCCAAAGAAATCATATCTCTTGAGCTTGAGATACTCTCGCTGTGAATCACATTACAAGAATTCATGGATGACGACATTTCTAGACAAGCACATCTTGACCAACTCTCACTACTTGATGAAAGGATAATCAATGCATTAGAACATCTATGAGTGTATAAAAATCACATCAAGAATACTTATAACACAAATTTTCATCTCCATGAATTCCAAGTAGGATATCTCATCCTCAAAGAAAATTAATATAATACCAATGCATTATCGCACTTGCATGACAAACTTGTGGCTAATTGATAGGTCCATACATTGTCAAGCAAACGTTGGGTCCTAGAACGTATAGGCTTGCAAATCTAGAAGGAACAATGGAGATTGAACCATTGAATATCATTCACTTGAAATCATTCTATACCTAATGTGAATTATATATATACATATACATGGCTTAAAAAAACAACAAAACACAAAAATATTTGCATTACCACTATATCATACACATTGAATTTTGTGCATCCATTCATACATTCTACCTACATTGCATGCATGCATTAATATTATTTGTATCCATTCATGTCATGTAGATCAATTTGGATAATTGCTAGTCCACTTTGTCTTGTTGTCTTAATCAGGGGCACCTTCAACTTAGAATTAGTCACCAATCCATCAGTCGCAATCATTTATAACTTTCCTTGTGATCTTTTGATAATTAAGAGGTTCATGTAAGATAGTCTAGATATCGCATGACCATAAAAAATGATGGTTATATGACCATTTACTATTTTACGCGTGCCCCTTAATCTTCTAAAGCTCATAAGAAGTGTACAGCTATATATTACATAATACAAAGTTCATCAAACAATCTCTAGGTATTTTTGATTACTCAACCACTCCTAGTGTGTTAAGCAACCTCAATTCAATGTTGAACAATATTGAGGTGCTATAGGTTGCTCCTAGGAAAATCAAGTTTTCTCTTGGGCCACACATATTTTTCACTAAGAAAAATTTGAGTTTTGGGAGTTGACCCTACCATATTTGAACCAAACACAAATCACATATATTAATGAGACCTTGAGTCAGAGAGAGATGATGCCATGATCAGATTGAACCTGGAAGTGAAAAATCATCTTTCTTGTCCCATTACGCACATAGTCTACAAATAGTGGTTTTTACAACTAAAACACACCATAGTCTAAAATACAGATGAAAATAGTGTTTTTTACCACTTAAATTTAACAATAGAAAGAGTGGGTAGTAAGGATAGGGTAAAATTCTCATCTTGACTTGGTTGAGAATCCGATTCCCCAAAGCTTTAACTCTTTTTACAAACACATAATAATAATGATAGGTCTTCAAGTAGTAAGGATAGGGTTTAATTCTCATCATGACTTGGTTGAGAATTTGATTCCCCAAAGCTTGGAAATTCTATCATTGGACTATGGAGATAATCTCCACTAGGGCTATAGATGCTTGATTGGTAGTGGAATATGCTCATGCATGGTGACACGTATCTATTGAAGAGACCTCTAAATGCACATAAGGAAAATCTAACTTCTTGGGTATATCTATTAGTGGCTTAATCTCACCCTACTCAAGACAGGTAAATGAATCCACCATTGGCACACACATTAGTTCTTAATTGGCTTGTGTCAATACCAAACTTAAAATTCATTGGAAATATACATTCATTGCACACACAGTCGGTCCTTGAGAAAATTGAATTTGCTAGTACACCCTTGACACCTTATGGATTTTGTGAGATAAATAGATTGAGTTTGTTTGAGATGACTTGGATGTTTGAGTCTTTGAAAACAACTCTAGATTCTTTATCACTAAATCAAACAAAGTCGTATGAGAGCATACATTCCATGTCATTATCACATCATTACCTTCCATAATCCATTTCATATATCACTATCAGATGTCGGCATCCCTGATTAAATAATAAAGATAAGGTCAGTCAAGCAAGATTCTAAATAATATATGAATGATCACTGGAACATAATACCATCACATCACTAGAATACATTGTCATAATAAATAGGCATATCTTTCATTAAACATTCATTCCATTATATACATATGCATCCATCCATACATCCATAATAAAAGTAATACAAAAAGCACAACATAAAATCATCCATAAAACAAAATCCATGTATATATATATGAATCACAATACAAAAATTTGCTCAAATGTTGTATACATCAGAGCACTAAGACACAATAACTAAAAACTACAAAAAGAGGCAATAAGCACTACTAGCTAGTGCCACCCTGATCTCTAAGAGGACCATGAGCAGATCCTTGTGAACCTGATGGATCATAGAAAGTAGGAACCCTTGAGTGAGAACTTCTAGCCCTAGACTTTCTTTGCCTACTAGAGCCAAATGTAGACGAAGAAGGTTGCATAGGTAGTGGGATGTGATGCTGAGCAAGCTGATCCTTAAGTGGTTGAATGTACCTATCCTATAGCCACGAATGAGATAGATCTTATATCTAATGAACCTCCTACTCTAAAATCTCAACATGAAGAGCAAAAATCTAATCACCATCACCTCTTGCACCTAGGGCCATCCATAACCCCTCCATATCACTCCAGAGTCAAGCCATCTTGCCATATTGAGCCACTAATAGACCTTGTAGCCTCATAATCTCTGCATATCAAGCTGCTACATCCTATAAGAGGTGATCCCACTCAGCTAAGTTATCCTTCTTATCTTAGAGGTTGCCCCAATCCTCCTCATTATGGATATGAGATCTCTCTAGAACCTCCTCCATAGTATCCATCCCTCCACCTCCACCATTACCACCACCATCTCCATCATCCCTAAATCCATCATCTAGAGGTTGATCTACATCAATCCTCAATCACCTCCTACCATTGCTACCTTTATGATATCTCTATCATTGAGGAGTCTCCTCCACATCATCTTGATCATCTTTGCTAGCTCCATAATCCATAGTCTGATTGGGTTCCCAAGGAGGTTGTGAAGGAAACCATACATCATAGTCAATAGTAGTTCCAATGTCATCCATGTTTGGGGTATCTAACACCTCATAATCATGGTCATCAGTATCCTAGTCATGAGAAGGATAAGGGAGACTAATTTCGTCATCTCGATGCCTATATATGGCTGGGACATTAGGAACCCCCTACACCATCTTAAACTACTGCTAAACATGAGAGAATTGGATCAATTTCTTCTCTCTCCCATGTTGCCCAACCATCTATCTAGCCTACCTCATCCACCATAGTTGCACCATATCCTCAATCTATGCAAACTCTATCTGTGATCACTAAATAAAATCCACAACTGTCAAACCTACCCACATATCCCAATACTCCTAGCTATTATAGTTAGGATGACTCGATGGAAGCTACCCATTGGTTCACCAATGAAGAGAACAGGGGTTTGATCTATCCCACTCGTAAGGGAAACCATTTGGTTGAACAACTCTGAAATACTCCCATCCCCAAATCTAGAGAAGCAGGCTATAGCCTAATCCCTTTTGCTCTCGTCTCTTCACCTCATATAGCTTCACATACATATGATAGATCAAATACGATGCCCAAGCATACACACAAGGATCATCTATCATATATATCACTAGACTAATTTGATTCCATGGGAACCTAGCTCCTGTGTTTTTTGGCAATAGCATAGTGGATAAAATATACATCACAAAGGTAGGTTGTAGCTCTCCCTTCTAGATCATCTCCAAGTACTGGATCCTACCCTTACATCCACATCATTCCATATATCACCAAATAGAGGCCTAAGCTCATACTCTTTTTCATGGTTGACTTAGATTGGTAATCCCTTGAAAGGAACACAAAATATGAGATAAACATCCTCCAAGATGATAGTAATATCCCTAGTCAAGAGCTAAAACGACCCCTATTAGGGTCCCACATCTCTACTAAATCCATCAGGTACTCCTCATCAGCCCTCACTCTCTCCACTCTACCAAATCTAGCCAAACCCACTATCTTCGACCACTTCCAGTGGTCATAAGTCAATTCCTTCCTCATACGAGAAAGGACAGGAGAAAAATAATGACAAGCCTCAAGAAATTACACCTACAACAAAAATGAAATTAAACCATCATCAATCATCATTTCATCAAAAAGCAAAAATTAAAAAAACATGTCTAATTTATGTCATCATCATCTTTCAAATCAAAAATACAAAAAAAACATGATCAATTCATTTCATCATCATATTTCATTTAAAAAAACTAAAAAAGACATTGTTTTCCATTCCACCATATCGTTTCAACTCATTTTTTTTCATTCCATCATTTCATTTAATTTTAAAAAAAAATTACCCACCCCTTTACCGTTGCTAAAAAAAACAAGAATAAAACACACAAGAAAGGCATTGAGACCTACCTCAACCACCCAAACTACAACTCTAGCCACTCCACCGGCCTCGACCGTACCACCTGCTCCACTCATCTCTCTCACCATTGCAACCACTGCTCTCTCAATTCTCAAATGCAAAAATGAATCAAATTTTGTTCACCAAGCCTATTTATAGCAGAAATAAGTGCTCCCAAATACAGATTCACGTTTGGATCCATAAAATGCACTTCCACATTTGGAGAGTGTGTACAAATGTACTCCATATTTGGTGCCACCAAACGCTCATCCATGTTTTCTTGGTACTACCAAATGCAAGTTTGCATTTGTAGAAAACAAATGGCTGCAAATACTCATAAAACCACAACATCAGATCAACAATGCATCTAAAAAATCATTTCACCACATCTCACCCCAAATCAGATCAATTTGGTAACCTAATTGAATAATGCAACTGTGTTCAAGGAACTTTACTAAAGCTATCATACACTCCTCTCCATAGGATCCAAAAAACAAAAATTTCTCAAATTGGTATGCATCATGTCATGGGTTTGAATGCGATGGATACAATCGATGTAAATTAACCTCAAAATAGTATCAGTGCACACCCATATTGGTTGGTCCATCTACCACATCAAAAGTACAAATTATTTCTGCCAAATCAAAGTTTCATAAATGTAGCTTCCTCCAAACTTGGGGTAACCAACTTGATCTTCATCATTCATGTTTACATCCATCACACCACATCCCTCCACCATCCAAAATAATTCAAGTGACTCATGCATCTTATGTAATCCATATTTCACCCATTCGTCACTTGAGAGGTAAGCCAAAATCAAAACTTTTCAAAAGTCATTCATTATTTGTGTTGAGATAACCTGGGCCCATTTCTCCATCCAATAAATCCAAGTGTCTCTTGTTTTTGCATCGCATTTGGTTTTACACAATGTGGTATAAAAAAGGGCATTTGTAGACACAAAAATCTAGTCCTTCACAAGGCCTCCATTCACCCCATAATCCTTCATAATAATAATGTGCCTAAGTTTTGACTTAGATATATTAATCCTGGACATTATCCTATTTTTTAGATTTTATTAATTTTGGAAAATCCCTTCAAGGATACTTTGTCTCCCCATTGGAAATGTTTCCTAGCCACCACTATCCCTTCCCTTGCTACATATCACACCTCACTCCACACATCACTCCACTTGCACCTACCCACATGCCACCACTCCACCTAACTATGAAACTATGAGTGACTCATTGCAGCTACCCAAGATATATGGCTACCCAATACTTGCCACTTGGAAACCTTGGCTTACCACCTATCCTTTCCCTCCAAAAATTTCAGATACATATAAAAGCAACATCACTGCATCACAAAAATACATCGTTACACTACTGGAATCGCTACAGGAGGTCACCAACACCCATGGAGATCGATCGCTCAAGGCCCCGCATCAAATCCTAGCATTCCTACCACTCAGTACCAAACACCAATGGGTATTTACACATAGAAAAATGTGCATCCATATTTTCCAAATTCCAGCCTACATTTACATAGTCCTAAATGCATGCCTACATTTGCTTAAGAGCATTTTCCAGTTGACAGTTGACACAGATCAAGTCAGGTAATCAGAAAGGTAGTTTTATTTCATGTTTTTCTATTTTCTTGCACATCATTACCAAATTTTGCAAGCATTAATACTAGGGCTTTAGTAGCATTTTTTATTCATATCAACAGGTGCTACTAATTCTTCTATGTTGTTTGCATTCTTACAAATGCAGGTTACAGGTTGCTTGAGATGTTTTTGAGGCAATGAGTGGCCCACTGATAGATATGCAAGCCCACTTAGAAGAATTATTGTAGCAAAAAAAAGCATCAACACCCACCATCAGTCACATTTATCATTAGGGGTTTTCCCTCCTATTAGCCCATTGTATTAAAAATAAAACCAAGCAGTGTTGCTTATTGTAATTATACCCCTACACACTCAGGGTAAATTTGGTAAAAAGGAGATCAAGACTCCATAAAGATTAATACAGGAATCATTCTTTTATTGCAGTAGCTTTTATTCCATATTTTATTTGTTTGGTTTTACATTCTTTTTTTCTTACAACAAGAAATAAGGGTATTCAAAAAGAAAGAAAATAAAAATGGACTAGAGAAGTAATCAGATCCCTTGCTCAACAAGGCTATCTAATGATAGACTATATTGAAGAACCTAGACAAAAGTAAAATTCAAAGACAAAGAAAAGAAACTAGATCAAGAGAGGCAAGATGAATATTGAAGAAGACATTTACAAGATAGATCCAAATATTAATCTACAGGAGGTAGATTGAAGACTAAAGACGAAGACCATATTGAAGACTAAAGTCTTCAATAAACAAATAATGTAATACATGGGGATGTTAGAGTATATTATATTATTTGGTACATACTAGTGTACCACCTTGGGTATATCTTTAGATTAGAAGTGTGTCTTAGATTAGATTGTGAGTAAATATTTTATGTAATGTAATAATGTGCAAGAAATGAACAAGTGTCTTGTAGTTAAGAGTATAATTATGATGAGTGTAGATGTGCAAAAGTGTCCATTATGTAAGAGTGCACATGTGTCCTTAGAGTAGGAAAGTGAAGAGTATCAAGAAGAGTGAAGGCCAAGAGTACTACATATGAAGAGTCACATTCCATTATATATGTGTCTATGTGTGTGTGAGAGAGACACAATGTAGGATGAGAGTGTGTGGAAGTATGGTGTATTTGAGATATTTATTCTATATCAAAATACTATTTTCATGAGTATTTGTTAATGGTAATTTTATGAGTTGTTGCAGAAGTTATTTATGAGTTTTATATGATTAGAATTTTGCCATTATCTTATATTTAATATAGCAACTTTATTTTAGATCTTGTGGTTATTTTGCTTTAAGTATTAAGCATCAAAAGCTAAAAAATTGAAAATTTGATTGTTTTTTTTCTTCTAGATATTCCAAGGTAGAATGGTATAACCCATATAAACTAGTTGCCCAATAAAATGATCAACAACTTCATAATTAGGCCAATCCTTGGAAAGTTGTTCAAAAGTTAAAATATTGGACCATTGTAAGCCAAGTAAGATGGCCATCCTCCTCCATAGCTTAGAGGCTAAGATACACTCAATAAAAATATGGTTGAGAGTATCCACATTATCTCTACATATTTCATATCTAAACGGGCCATGAGAACCCTGTTTGGTAATATGATCACTAGTAAGCACCCTACGATGCAAAAAAATCATGTACAGAGCCTCACCTTAGGCTAGATATTTTGAGCCCATAATTGAGTAAATATGTCATATGATTGGTTGGGATTATTATGGCATAAGGCCAAATAACCTTGAGCATCTAAATACACACACCTTAGTAGTGTTATTCCATACAAAATAGTCTTTATCATGGGACCAAGAGAGAGATCTCATATGAAGGTTGCTTTGGATGTCTTTTCTTTTCCTTTCAATCATTTGAATAGGTCAATCCTCAATAGGGATCCAATATCTACCAATATGTTACCAATAATAATTAGAAACCTTTATCTAGTTAGCTCGATGAAGCTCCTCCATCCAAGGCCTCTAATTAGGAAACTGGGTTATCAAAGGCTTGTAATTATCCTAATAATCTATCCAAAAAATTACCTATCGACCATTATGAATGCCAAAATAACTTTTTCTTAATCAAATCCTCACTGGTATTAAGAACCACTAAAATGGGAGAACCTTTGGTAGACAATTGATAGCAAAGAAGGTCTTAGGACCTATAGCTTTGGTAGGCAATTGATCAAGAAGTTTTTGATGAGGCCAAAAATTGCCTCATTATTGATTATTTTAGACATCCTTAATAGACATTTTTGACATGTTTTGATGTTAATTCTGCTGATGAAATACAATATTTACTACTATTTACATGTTTGAATGTTTAGAAGCATAATATTCTGTTTTTACTAATTTTTTGTATTTTCTACATAAGTTTTGTTGATAAATAATGATTTATTGTGAAATGTGTTAGTGCAATCACGTGTGGGACATATAACATTCATATCATGCTCTCTAAAGTTGTCAAATGCAAAAAATAGCACTAAAAATAGGACAAAACTGCAAGCTGTGCAAAACTATATTTTGACTGTTTTAACTTGGACAAATTCCAGCCAGATGTGCATGGCTTGGAATTTGGTCAAATTCAACTTAAAAGAGCGTGTGAATAGGTTGTTGAAAGACTTCCAAGTCTGATCCACCAAATTCTCGGCAAAAGAACCGCAAACTGTGTTGAAAATAGGCATTCTGGTGCTGCTCCGGAACAACAGAGATACTGCTCCAGAATGAACAAAGACTGCTCCGAAATAATCGAAAAAGCATAGTTTTGACTAGAACAGCTCAGGAAAGGTGGCAAAATTGTAGGAGAGTGTTAAGGATAGTTATGTGAATCTGTTGTGCACCTTTTTCAACGCAAAAGACCTCTAGCAAATGTGCAACAAACATGATTTCATTCATGTAACCATATTCTGCATTTTAGGAATGCAGTTTCAACAACATTCCTAAAATGCCTAAAATTAGAATCATTCCACACCTGATTTAGCATGTTTGTAATATAAATAACCAGCTCCCATATGGGTTGAGAAAAGGAGAATTAGGATTGCAATTAGGATAATTTTGAATATTGTGAGAAATCAGATTTTTGTAGCAGTAACATGCAAAATTTTTTTGCATGTTTTTGATTCAATAAAAAGTGCAGTTTTTATCAGTTTTGCTTTATGATTGAAGGAGTGATTAAGTAGTAAACCAGAGCTACTTCTTCACCTTCTTCTGAACCAGGGAGCAAGGGCCACTTCCAGGAGCAGAAGAAGGTTTTTCACCAGGTTTTCTTGTTTAAATCTGTCTGCAGCAGAATAAATAGGAAACCTGTCATTTTTCCTGCATTTCTTTATTTTGCTGAAATCATTTCCAGTTTCAGAGTTTGTAGTTTCATTATTATTTTTGAGTTATCATTTCTAAGTTTATTTTCAGTTCTGTTCTTTTATTTTGCAAAGTTAGTTAGTTTACTTTCTGCAATTCTGAATTTCCTACAACTTTCATTTTAGCAAGTTTAATTCAGTTTTTGAATGCATTTTCAGATTTAGCAAAAGTAAATAGGTTTCTTTGATAGTTATTTCATTTCTGCAATTTTATTTCAGCAAGCGTAATCTAGTTTCCTTTCAGTTCATAGGGTTTAGAGTGACAGAAGAACCCCCAACAAACACTAATTGTTTTGCCAATAAAGCCATTTTTTGAATAGAATGTCTTACATCTGCTTGAATTGACTATCGTAAATAGCCTTAGGACACCTGCCTAGATTGATAAATAATGATTAAATGATGAACTAAATGACACTCATCATTTTTGGTGTCGTTTCCGGGGAACAATGGTGTTGTTAGTCAAATTTAAGTAGGTCAAGAACTGTAGGCTGGATACAGAAAATAGTTCTTGCAAATTTTACAGTCTATTTAGTAAATGTGCATGAATGCATAGGCTGAGAGACGAGAGAGGGAGGTTTATTAGAGCCAGTTCTGTGCCACCAAGGCGTTCTTCACGGTCAGGTGAAGAATTCCCTGTGTATGAAATCCCTGAAAGACTTAAGCAAGAAACACCAACTTCATCAACTGAACCTACTGCAAGATTAGAGCAAGAGCTTTTTCAAGCACTTGTTGCTAGACATACCCCTAAGTCTGAATCATCTAAACAGTCCACATCAGGTTCAAGTCAAAAATCAACTATGGCAGCACCAGGAACACCACCAAGAACACCAGCTGGAACACCAGCAGGATCACCACAGGGGCATAATGTTGATCCTCCTGTAACTTTTGAATACCCTATACAGTTGGATCCAGCCTTAGATGCTCCCATGAAAACTATTTCCCCATCTATATTGCCAATATTTAGGGGAACTATTGCAGAAGATCCTGATCAGTTTTTGTTTGAATTTAAAGTATTATGTCAGACTTATGACTACACAAATGATAATCAAAAATTGAAGTTGTTTCCATCTACCCTTAAGGATGCTGCCCTACGATGGTTCATGAGCAATCTTGAACCTAATTCAATTCATACTTGGGATGAAATGGAGTCTACATTCCTGCATAAGTATCAAGACTATTGTAGAGTCCGAAACAGGAAAGATGAATTGTTTCGGATTAAACAAGAGGAAGATGAAAGTTTGGAAGATTATCTTGATCGTTTTGCCTTTGTTCAAAAGAGATGTGGTCCTGTGGAACCAGATTTTTTGAAACCTATCTTTTTAAGAGGCTTGCAGGATGAATCTAGGGAAGTCCTAGATTTAATGGGGAAAGGAGATATAGATCAACTTGATATTACTGATATTGTGGAATTATGTAGAAATTACTCCCGCACTCATCACCGTAGAAAGAAGAATTTTTTTGGAAATAGTGATATAAAGGAGTTAATGGAGGAAATGGCTAATCTAAAAACTGACATTCTTGTTCAGTTAAATACTACATTAGGGGACAAAAATACAAAGAACAATTCTACGCCTCCTTTAGCCATTTACTGTCCAAGATGCAGGGACAAACATGCTTTAAATGACTGTCCCTTAAACCGAACCTCCATCCCAGCTATTTGTGGAATCTGCTCAAAAGAGCACAATACTGATAAGTGTCATCTCTTGCCTCAAATTAAGAGAGTTCTGGAAACCCAGACAGAAGAACTTAATGCTATTGGGCAGAGGCAAGGTGGTAATTTTGCATAATATCCAAATGCTCCTCGTTTTCCTATGAGTTGGGGACAAAATCCCTGGAGTATGCCATGGGGGTATGCTGAACCACCTTCACAACCTTGGAATCAGCCTTGGTTATCTCCCCAAGATTGGGTACATCAACCCTGGAATCCTTCGAATTTTCCATGGACACAAAATCAACAATATGGGCAAAGATGGGGTCAACAATATCCCTCTTATCAAGGGCAGCAGAGGTATCAACAGCCAAACCAAAATATGCTGCCAGCCCCTAACCAAAATTTTTAGGGAAGGAATCCATTACAACAGAATCAGCCTGTTAAGCAACCACCACTCCCAGCTCAGCCTATGGCTAACCCGAATAATGCCAGACAAGCAGCCCCTATTTATGGAGCTGAGTCTGAAGAAACTGTTGCAGTTCATGTACTTGACTGTGGTAACATCCAATTACGCTCAGGGAAGGTCTTACCTGACCCTGCTCCACCTACAATTGAAGAAATTCCAAAAATTTCAAGTCCAAAAAAAATACAATCAGAGCAAAAGGAAGAAAACGCAGAAAACTTACAAAGAAAATCTGAACGTGTCACATCAGATTTACCATTTCCTGAAAGGTTTGATCACACCATCACTACCCCTGAATCAGAGTTAATCACAAAATTGAAGAAAATGTCAATTTCACTTCCTCTGTTGCAGGAAATCAAGGATGTACCATTGATTAAGAAAACCATTCAGGATTTATGCATAAGGAAACCTGGCAGGAAGAAGAAAGCCTTTCCACAAACTATACAAGTAGATGGAAAGTTGGCTGATCTTCTCTCTGGGAAATTAGTACCTCCCAAATATGGTGATCCAGGAAGTCCAGTAATCACCATTACTGTAGGATTGGTTCAAATTCCCAATGTGCTTATTGATTTAGGAGCTGCAATTAATGTCATGACCAAAGATATTATGCAAAAATTGCAGCTCACTGATTTGAGTCCTACGACTACAGTTTTGGAAATGGCAGATAGGTCAGTTGCCAAACCAGAAGGACTTTTGGAGGATGTTCCCATTAAAGTATCTTCTTGGGAATACCCTATAGATTTCCTAGTGTTGCAACCTAGGAGTACAGCTAATGGCTATCCTATCATCCTAGGACGACCCTGGCTTGCCACTGCAGCTGCTTTCATAGACTGTAGATCAGGGGAAATGACTATTTCAAATGGAGTAGATCTTAAGAAAATTTCTTTGTATCCACCTGCTCAACCATCATCTAAATTTTTTGGACAGTTATGGTATCCTGAGTCTGATGAAGAACAGGAGCCTCTTGTTACCCTTGCCACCATTGTAGTACAAGAACACATTGAAGAACTGAATTCACCAGAAAGAGAAATTTTTGAACATGAAACAGTCTTGGTGAATACATCGCATGAAGAAGGCCTCAGGGATGATCAAGTTCTGGTCAATCGCCTATTATGGAAATATGATGAACAAATTGCTGAACATTTACCATCTATTCCACTTCAAGAAAGTTCCTTTACATTGCCACATGGATGGCATCATCATCTTTTGACTTCTTTCACTTGTCCTATGCCAATGCTTCCATCAGGTATTGCATTTAATACAGAATCAAGAGTATTTCATAATCTGCAACCACATCATTGTCCTTTAAATGCTTTGATCAGCAAATATGAACATGTTGACTCTGTTTATCCCGAAGTCAAGCAAATTGAAATTCAGCCAGGAAAACCTGTAAATATTAACAACTGGTTGACTGACGATCAAGAAGCCAAACTATTTGTTGTTTTGTAGAAACATGTTCAAGATTTTGCTTGGAATTATACGGATATGGTTGGAATCCACCCTGATGTATGCACACATAGGATATACACTGAGGATGTCAAACCAGTTAGACAACCGCAGAGACGTCTGAATCCTCGCTTTGAAAGACATTGTTAAAGAAGAAATTGAAAAATTGTTGGAAGTAGGATTCATTTATCCGATTTCAGACAATCAATGGGTTTCCCCATTAGTTATTGTGCCTAAGAAGAATGGAAATATGAGAGTGTGTGTGGATTACAGGGAATTAAACAAAGTCACACACAAGGACCACTTTCCATTACCATTTATAGACCAAGTGCTGGACACTCTTGCTGGTAAGAAATTTTTTTGTTTTCTGGATGGTTTTAGTGGGTATAACCAGATCCAAGTGGCACCAGAAGACCAGGAAAAAACAACCTTCACATGTCCTTGGGGGACATTTGCTTATAGAGTATTACCCTTTGGATTATGTAATGCACCAGCAACATTTCAAAGAGTTGTCTTGGCCATTTTTTCTGATTTAACCAACGAGAGTGTAGAGATTTACATGGATGATTTCACAGTGTTTGGTGACACATTTGAATATACATTAGAGCAACTTGAAAAGGTTCTAATACGCTGTGAAGCATATCATTTATCTCTTAATCCTGAAAAATGTTTCTTGATGATGGAGGAAGGAATTGTTTTAGGACATCATATCTCTGCTCAAGGTATTAAGGTTGATCCTAAGAAAGTAGAGGTCATCAAGAGTCTTCCTCCTCTGAAATCTCAAACTGATGTCCGTAGTTTCTTAGGACATATTGGCTTTTATCGCAGATTTATTATTGATTTCAGTACCATTGCTAATCCAATGTTTGCATTGTTAATGAAAGATTCTGAATTTGTATGGTCTGATGATTGCCACAAGTCCTTTGAAGCTTTGAAAGAAAAGCTAACCAGTTCGCCAGTACTGAGAGGCCCTAACTGGGAGCTGCCCTTTCATATTCAGACTGATGCCTCCAATACTGCTATTGGAGCCGCACTAGGGCAGATTGAAAATGGACAACACTATGCCATTTATTATATTAGCAAAAACTTGACAGGAGCTGAAAAGAATTACACTACAACTGAGAAGGAATTCTTAGCTATAGTATATGCCATTAACAAGTTTCGACACTATATCACAGGTTATCCTGTATTCATCCATACAGATCATGCTTCTATCAAATATTTGATGAATAAGCCTTTGGTTAGTGCACGAATTATTCGTTGGTTGATTTTACTGTAGGAATTTGATATTACTATAGTAAATAAACCAGGAAAGGCTAATGTAGTGGCAGATTTTTTGTCAAGATTGCCAAATGCAGAAACTGAAGAACTAGTTGAAGACGCATTCCCTGATGAAAAACTATTTGTTGTCTCTGTTCAAACTCCATGGTTTGCAGATATAGCTAATTATTTAGCTACAGGGAAGATTCCTCTTCATTTTACCTCAAAACAAAAAAAATAGTTAATCAAGCAAAGTTCTTCTTTTGAATGGATAAAAGGAATATTGTTTAAATGCAGTCCTGATCATGTTTTACGTAGGTGTGTTCGTAAGGATGAGATATATGACATCTTGAGAGCCTGTCATGATGAACCTTCAAGAGGGCATTATTCAGTAAAACATACCATTCGAAAGATTTTGGGTGCTGGTTACTACTGGCCATCATTGCATAAAGATGTAAAAAGGTATATCAGAAATTGTGATGCATGTCAAAGAATGGGTAAGCCTACTTTCATAAATGAAATGCCTTTACAGCCTCAATTAGGTGTAGAACCATTTGAGAGGTGGGGGTTAGATTTTGTAGGACCTGTTGATCCACCCTCCCAAGGGAAGGTGCACATCCTGGTATGTGTTGACTATGTAACCAAATGGGCAGAAGCCCGTGCCTTTAAGCATGCCCGAGAAGACAAAGTTGCTGATTTTCTGTATTCACAGATTTTTCTACGATTTGGAGCCCCACAGTCTATTACTTCTGATCAAGGACCTCAGTTTATTTCAAAGGTTGTTGAAGCCTTTGTAAAATTATATGAAATCAAGCACAGGAAGTCCTCTCCTTATCATCCACAGGCCAATGGTCAAGTTGAAGTGACAAATAGGGAATTAGAGAAAATATTAACCAAAACCGTAGCAGTTCATAGAAGGAATTGGGTAGAAAAGTTACCTGAAGCAATTTGGGCTTATAACACTACTTGGAAATCCACTACGGGATTTACCCCTTTTGAATTGGTTTATGGTAAAAAACCCCTTTTACCCATTGAATTTGAATTACTAACTCTTCGAACTGCTTTGGAAGTTGGTATTGATTTGTCACAGGCACAAACGGACCGGATCCTGCAACTCAATGCACTGGATGAAATACGGAGAGACGCTTTGCATCAGAACGAGATGATCCAAGCACAACGTAAAGTCTGGCATGATAGCCATATCCAAGAATGGAAATTCCAGCAAGGGGATTGGGCATTACTGTTTGACTCCCGCTATGAAGATTTTCCTGGGAAGTTGCAGACAAGATGGCTTGGACCATATCAGATTGAAGAGGTTTTCTCGAATGGAGCAGTTCGTCTCTCACCAATTGATGATTCGCGAAGGAAGTTAGTGGTTAATGGACATCGTCTCCGGATTTACCATAAGCCACTAACTAAAAATGAATTTTTAAAACAAATAGAGCACTTGGATGTGCACATAATGGAAGAATTCCCTTCTTCCACTGAAGCAACAGCAGTATAGTTTTTATCAAAAAAAAAAAATTTGGCTTACATGAAAACCAGTTATCTGGCATGTTTACTGAGTTCCATTCCATCAACACTCATTCCATCACCATCCATTCCATCACCATCCATTCCATCGCCATTCATTCCATCACCATCCATTCCTTAGCATTATCATTTTTTCGCCATTGTCATTCACCACCATTGTCATTGCCATCACCCACATTGTTTGTGTTTTTCAGAATTACAGTACTGCACTTGTCAGAAGAAAAAGATCAGCAAAGCTAATCAATTGTACAAAATGTAGAAAGGTAGTCAAGACAGGTATGTGTTTCTTTACATTTTAAATATTGTAAATAGTTAAGGTATGTAGTGTATAGATTCACTTGATTAGCATTTAAAGCATTCATAAGGTTAAAATTGGGGATGTCTAAATTAGTCAACGGAAGGGGGAATGACATATGCTCCGGAATGACATATGCTTCGGAATGAAATTTGCTTCCGAATAACCACTGCTTCGGAACAGAAGCGCTGGAGCTCCGGAACATCAAATGCTCAGGAACATCAAATGCTCCGGAATGAGTAATGACGGTTGTGCTCTGGAATAGGTATTGACAGATATGCTCCGGAATGAATAAATAACGACATTTGCTCCGGAATATCAGGGCTTCGGAATATGTTGACGTTTCTTGAAAAAATTCAGGCAGGAACACGTGGCAAGTGATTATGGAACACGTGATTTCCGAAATCCATGGATATTTAGATATCATGATTTCGTGATTCGCGTAATCACGGCACACGCATCAAAGAACATTGAAAACAGATTTTTTTTTGTCTTGAAAAATTCACAGCAAATTAATTGATGCCAACTCAGCAAATCGTGATCGTGTAATTTGCATTGGAACTAATTTTTCCTCGTTTTCAGCATATTCCATCGGTTTTAAAAAAAAATGAATCAATAAGTTTATTTGACATGTTTTGTTTCGGTGCAAGAACCGTCATTCCAGTGCATGTGCCCTAGAACTGTCATTCCAGCGCATTTGCCCTAGAACTGTCATTCCAGCACTTCAAAAAAATATTCGTGAGTAGAGCAGAAGAAAATGGGCGGCAGGAAGAACAGAAGTGAACCAGAAAATGCCAGCTTCATACTGGAAAATCCTGCGCTGCTGCAAATTTTCACCGATGGAGGGTTTATGCCATTTTTGCAAAAATTTGATGGGAACTCCGAGGGATTGGCCGCAGAATTTGCACGGACCTTCAGAAATAACAAGGTCAACATCAACGGCATGATAATCCAGGTAACTCCAGATGTTTTGAGCCAAATTACTGAATTTCCTTTGCAAGGAATTAATCTTGGAAAAATAGCTAGGAATACCCTAAATGAATTGGCCAACCAATTTAGGGCAGAAAATGATAAACCTATTGAGTATGTCATGAATAAAAATATTTGTAAAGGAGTTAAAAGGGCAAGTCTGGAATCTCCCTGGGATATAGTAGCCGAATGGATGATTAGGTTTATTACTTGTGAAGGCCAGTATGTTGTTTTGTCAGGGCACCATATGAGAATTCTAACTCATTTGAGATATGGCCACACAAACCCTGAATTCAAAGTTAATTTTCCCCTGTACTTTTATGAAAATTTAAAATCTATGGCCAAGAAATATCAGGAAGGAAAAGGAACCCCTAGGCATCATGGTTTGATTAAAATAATCTGTAAACATCACTTTAGGGGTAATTTGTAGAGCTTTGGCAGATTCTTTGCTCAGTGGGATGAAACTAGAAACCCTACAGTTGCAGCTGGAGCAGAAGAAGATATTGAAAGCCCTAGATCTACAGAACAAATTGAAAGCCCTAGATCTGCAGAACAAATTGGAAACCCTGGCATTGAAGAGGAGGAAATAGAAATACCTGAGCCAGTGGTTGAGACAGAGTCTGTCCAAGAAGAGGGTCCATCCTCTCCACAGGGACCTCCCTCTTCTAGGACTAGAAGACAAAAAGAAAGGCATGCTGGAATAGACTCTGCTAAAAAATGTAGAAGGGTGTCATTTTTAGCAGATGTGACTATTGTGCAGTCCAATAGCTCTGATGAAGCAGAACCAGGAGAATCTGCTCAAGAAATGCCCAAAACAGGAAAAAGAAAGACTCCTGTTCAAATATTACGAAGGTCTGCAAGACTTCAATTGGGTGAAACATCATCTGACCAAGGAGGTCAAGAAGCAGTAGCAGCAGAGACAGACCTAGCAGAATCAGCAGAACCTGCAGCCACAAACATAACAGAACCAACATCCAGCCCTGAAGTAGCCTTAGTGGATTATACAGATTCTGATTCTAAGGAGGAGTCAGAGGCAGAAGAAGAGGAAGAGGAAGAAGAAGATATCCAACTACAGCTATTTGCGGCAAGAAGTGTGGTGAAAACACAAACAGGTTGGATAGAAAAGTGTCAAGCTTCTATTTTAGAAAAAGATCAAATGATTGCAATTTTGCAACAGGAAGTGGCAAGTTTAAAAGCTAAAATTGCATCTTTAGAGCCACAACCTGATGAAACTATGCATGACACTCAAACGGCTGACATTTTGTTAGAATTAGCAACAGCTGCACATGCAGTAGACTCACCAATCAGGGAGGAACCTGTAATTGATATTGAAGGAGAACAGGGACAGGAACAATTTCATATCTCCTCAATTCCTGCTACAGCTATTGAACCATATGTACCCCTCATAGTAACACAGGACATAGGAATTCAAACTGAATTACCTATGATAGAAACAGAGGAACAAGGGGTACAGGTCAACTTGCCTTTGGCAGAAACAAAAGAAAAGGAGACACAAACAGATTCTGTCAAGGTTGACATGACTGACAAAGAGGTGCAGGTTAATATTGTTCCTCAAATGCAGCAACCTATCCGCAATCCCCTTATGGTTCCACTTGAAGAGTATAATACAGATTTATCAAAGTGGATGATGAAATGCCAAAGGTTGGAAGAAAAGGTTTTAGCTTTGAAACCTTTGGAAGAAAAATGTGAGGCTAAAGAGGCAGAAATAACCAAATTGAAGAACCAGGTGTAGGATCTCTGTCAGAATGCAGAGTGTTTAGTCCAATGCAGAAGACCTGCAAGGTTTTATACCTTAATCCTCAGAGAAAGGTTTATCCATTGGCAAATTATGAGAATCCACTCTAATTTGCCATACAAATTGGAAGACCCTGAAGAATTTTTGGATGCCTACCTGCACAGCCCAACAGAACAGAAAAATCTGCTGTGTGAGTTATTCTTACATAACTTCTTTGTGCCTGGTGATGACACATTCCTACCTCACATTTTTATAGGGGATATTCAGTTGAGAGCCTTCATGTCCACTCTGCAAAATCAAGAATATTGGGAACAACAGAAGCAGATGACTAAGGAAAATGAGGCAAATGCAGCACTATATCTGAGGCCAATTCACTATAATTATAGGACTGCAGCCAATCAACATTTTACTATGATGAGGGAAGAAAAGGTGAGAAAAATTTATGAAACCAATCTTCAGGAATGCTTAGTCAATTTTCAGAATTTTACTCACCAGCATTTTAATAGTGCTTTAGCAGCTTGTAAAAATCGTTGGGGAGAGTTATCTATTTCTTTGCAGAAGAAAGAACCTATCTCCCCCAATAACTTGCAGTGGTCAAGAAGAAGAGCTGAAGGTATCATGCAAGTTATTCAGCAGCTGCAACATCAGTGGATAGGATTAAGATACAGATTGCCCAATGTGATCACCCCTGTTCCATGGTTTTTTGATGATGACCCTCAGCCAGATGATCAGTTTCAGGCATGGCTCAAGCAGATAAAGGAAATCAAAGGTTTTTACAGGATTCCTGGTCCAAAGTTCAGCTACCAAGAGAGAGTCTTGGACAAAGATCTCTGCTCTATTGTAGCCTCACAGAATGCATGAGGACATGCATCAGAATAAGTTGGGGGGAATGATGAGGCCAAAAATTGCCTCATTATTGATTATTTTAGACATCCTTAATAGACCTTTTTGACATGTTTTGATGTTAATTCTGTTGATGAAATACAATATTTACTACTATTTACATGTTTGACTGTTTAGAAGCATAATATTCTGTTTTTACTAATTTTTTGTATTTTTTGCATAAGTTTTGTTGATAAATAATGATTTATTGTGAAATGTGTTAGTGCAATCACGTGTGGGACATATAACATTCATATCATGCTCTCTGAAGTTGTCAAATGCAAAAAATAGCACTAAAAATAGGACAAAACTACAAGCTGTGCAAAACTGTATTTTGACTGTTTTAACTTGGACAAATTCCAGCCAGATGTGCATGGCTTGGAATTTGGTCAAATTCAACTTAAAAGAGCATGTGAATAGGTTGTTGAAAGACTTCCAAGTCTGATCCACCAAATGCTCGGCAAAAGAACCGCAAACTATGTTGAAAATAGGCATTCTGGCGCTGCTCCGGAACAATAGAGATACTGCTTCGAAATGAACAGAGACTACTCCAGAATAACAGGACTGCTCCGAAATAATCGAAAAAGCATAGTTTTGACCAGAACAACTCAGGAAAGGCGGAAAAATTGTAGGAGAGTGTTAAGGATAGTTATGTGAATCTGTTGTGCACCTTTTTCAACGCAAAAGACCTCCAACAAATGTGCAACAAACAGATTTCATTCATGTAACCATATTCTGCATTTTAGGAATGCAGTTTCAACAACATTCCTAAAATGCCTAAAATTAGAATCATTCCACACCTGATTTAGCATGTTTGTAATATAAATAACCAGCTCCCATCTGGGTTGAGCTAAGGAGAATTAGGATTGCAATTAGGATAATTTTGAATATTGTGAGAAATCAGATTTCTGTAGCAGTAACATGCAGAATTTTTCTGCATGTTTTTGATTCAATAAAAAGTGCAGTTTTTATCAGTTTTGCTTTATGATTGAAGGAGTGATTAAGTAGTAAACCAGAGCTACTTCTTCACCTTCTTCTGAACCAGGGAGCAAGGGCCACTTCCAGGAGCAGAAGAAGGTTTTTCACCAGGTTTTCTTGTTTAAATCGGTGTGCAGCAGAATAAATAGGAAACCTGTCATTTTTCCTGCATTTCTTTATTTTGTTGAAATCATTTCCAGTTTCAGAGTTTGTAGTTTCATTATTATTTCTGAGTTATCATTTCTAAGTTTATTTTCAGTTCTGTTCTTTTATTTTGCAAAGTTAGTTAGTTTACTTTCTACAATTCTGAATTTCCTGCAACTTTCATTTCAACAAGTTTAATTCAGTTTTTGAATGCATTTTCAGATTTAGCAAAAGTAAATAGGTTTCTTTGATAGTTATTTTATTTTTGCAATTTTATTTCAGCAAGCGTAATCTAGTTTCCTTTCAGTTCATAGGGTTTAGAGTGACAGAAGAACCCCCAACAAACACTAACTGTTCTGCCAATAAAGCCATTTTCTGAATAGAATGTCTTACATCTGCTTGAATTGACTATCGTAAACAACCTTAGGACACCTGCCCGGATTGATAAATAATGATTAAATGATGAACTAAATGACACTCATCAGTTTTATTGATAACCTTAAAAAAAAAATGGTTTTCCTCACTTCTTCCACCACCTTTAATAAATCAACATGAAGGATATCCCAAAACTCTTGATAGAACTTAATGGAAAAACTATAAATACCTAGGATTTTTCCATTTTACATATTAAAACCACTTGTTGAAGCTCATTGATAGTAACTAGAGCAGTCAAAATAGAGTTCTCCTTAGAAGTGATAAGAGTAGGGATTGCTTGAAGAATATTTTGTTGAGAAGTCAAGTCAAGAGGTGAAACAACAAATAGATTGGAAAAGTAATTGACAACAACAAATTTCATGCCATCCCAAGTGTAGAAAACATCTCCAAAATCATATTTTAGGGAAGAAATAAAGTTGTGAGATCTTTGAGCGAAAAGAGATTTATGGAAGAAATTTGTGTTTCAATCTCCTTCTTTGAGCTACTGGATCCTAGATTTTTGCTTCCATAAGAGTTCTTTTTCCATTCCTCTAACTGAGTTGTGAGTCTAATTTCATCTGTACTTCTACTCTTTGTGATGCCATCTAAACAAATTTTCTTATTCAAATTTTCAATTTGAGCAATAACTTCATGTCTTTTCTGAGCATTTCCAAACTCTTTCCAGTTCCAAATCTTGATTTTGGATCTAATGTATTGCACCCTTTTGGAAAAAAAAAATATTACTCCCATACCTTGGTTTACCTTCCTTCCACCGTTTTTGCACTCAAGGTCTAAAGGAACTGTCTCTAAGCCACATTAACTGAAATAAAAAAGGCAAGAAAGCCACATTGGTTTTTCAAATTTCCACTAGGATTGGCTAGTGATCCAAACCAGCAATGTTAAGAGTCTTCACTTTAGGAATGTTACCATGGATTAAGAAATATTTGAGAACAAAAACCTATCCAATCTCTCAATGATATAAGCTATGTCTTGCCTTCTATTAGACCAAGTCATAAGGCAATCATCTAGTTTGATGTCCACAAGATGAAGGTTTGCAACATATTCACTCATGATGTTAGTTTTTTTATCCATATTTTTATTTCCCCCTATTTTATCATCTATAGAGATGATGGTACTGAAACCTCTTTTGATCAAGATCCAAGCTTCAATAAAATGAGAGATAATTTAAGTTATATCCTTCCACTATCTTCTCTTTTCCTCTAAAGTAGTCAGCGCATAAACAATTACGCACAACATAATTTAGCTAGAATGTCTACTCTAAATAGCTATAGCCAAAAGACCCATGTTTCCAACCATATGGTGAATAACTACCTCTTTTGGGTCCCAAAGGAAAGCAATGCCACCAAAATTCCCCTGGTAACTTAAGGAAGCAACGTTTCTAGTTGGCCAAATTTTACTAGCAATTGAATCCATTTTCTCTATTGACATATTTGTTTCCTAAAGGAAAACAAGATGTGGATGGTTTGAATGAATCATTCTTCTAATTTAGTTTTGTTTTGAAAGACTCCCTTTGAGTCCTCTAATATTTCAAGTGATGATCTTCATTAATACCAAGGCTAGAAAAATAAGGGCATTAATATTACCTTCCTCTACAAGATTTTCACCTTCTTTTACCATATGATGTTGATTGGTCTTGCGACCTGTGGGTTGGAATCCATCTTTAGTTTTTTCCCCATGTTTCTTGATTTACCCCAATTGAATTTGGGATGGCTTCTAACCTCGAATAATGCATGTAAAAATCCAAAGTTTTACTGGAACGTTCAACAAAGTCTATCTTGGGACATATATTATTTGAAGTCTCAACATTTAAAATATTATTTTTCTTGTGTATATTTCCTCCTTTTTTTCTTGTTGAAAATCTTTAATTTGTTGGTTTGTCTTTGAGTCCTTCCTTGCATCTTTAAATTGTGTTTCTAAGATTTCTGTCTTCATTATTTCCTCTTTCTCACCTATGACATCATTTGTGGAAATAATTTCAAACATATTAGTTGATAACTTCAATTGATCCTTCATAACTAGTTTTTTTTAGTGTTCTTCTTCTTAGGCATTTGGAAACCTACTAATTTTGTATCCTCTTTATTTTGATTTAGAATTTTATTTAGGAAAACACTAGCCAAATGACCATATTCATGGCAAATTATGTAACATGAAGGAATGTTCTCATAGTCCACTAATTGCTCCTAAGTGTCCTCCCCAAATTTTAATGAGATCTTTTTAGGTAGGGATTTTGTCAAAATCCATTAAAACACAAATCCAAGCATAAATAATTTGTTCAAATTTTTGACTACAATCAACAATCATCATAAAATTTCCCAATGAGTTTCCAATTGAAGAAAAAACAACCAGATTCTAGAATTCAACAAGGAGGCCAAAGAGTCTAACCCACACAGAACCTGTAGAAGGCATCTCTTCTTTGGATTTAAATTTAGTATGCCAAGGCTTCATTGAAAGTCTCGCCCTTCCAAAGAACCAGGGACCCCTTTGAAATATTTTCTCTCTATCTTCATTATTTGCAAATAAAACAATAAAATAACCATTTGGATAGATAGAGATTTGTAACTCACCTTCCAACCTAAAACTAAGAATGTGCTAGAGCTGATGCAACCTTCCACCCATTTTACCCACTACTCACAAAACCCCATTTTGCGAAGGACAATTAAGAGAAACCTCCTATTGAGTCTATCATAAGCTATAACAAATTCAAGTTCAATCATCCTTGTCCTTCTCCACAATTTAATAGTAGGGTAAATTACTTCTTGTGCAATAATGACTTCATCTAAAAAAATTCTTCCTTCATATGCTGACCCTTGCTCTTTCGATATGATCATAGGCAATCTTTTTGCAATCTACAATCCATTATTTTTAAATCACTTTATAGAAAAAATTTCATAGAGAAATGGGTCTTAGTCTATCAAAATTTAAAATAAGTGCCAAGAATGTTGAATTTATTGACTTTAAAATATTCCCTATTGTTCTCACTTCTTCCACCATTGCTAGAAATCCTCAACTATAATTTCCCATTCTCCTCTTTTTTTTTTTTTTAAATCCATTTAGACTTGGAGCTTTTTATAGCTTAAATGAATACACTCTCATAACCATGCTTTCCTTCATTAGATGATTATTCATTTCTTGTGTCATTAATTTTGGTATTAATTCAATGACTTATCTTTGGATTTCTTCCCTATCAATGTTGTCATCTAATAATGTGGTTTGAAAATAATTCCTTATAGAATTTTGTATTTCATCATCCTCTACCATTTCCTCCCCACGATATTGCTTGATACATGATATGTGGTTCTTAATTCTACAACCAATCAAGGCTTTGTGGAAAAACTTAGAATTTGCATCCTCTTTATTTACCCAAAGTATTCTTGCTCTTAACCTTAATAGATCAGTATTCTCCTTCTAAATCCTTTCCATTCATGCAATCACCTTAGCTTTCTTATATCTACTCAAATCTATATATGTGTCCCAATGGGGAAAATGCAAAGTTTAGGGCTTTGGCCCCTCTTTGAGAGGTTCAAGGTTCAAACTACGGTATGTGTGTGTGTGTGCAATTCCATATGGTTTGAGTTGTGGTTCTCATGTACATCATCATGTTTCGACATGATGGTGTATGTTGTGTGTGTTAACAAAAACAAATCTATATATGTTCTATTTTTATGCTATTTTATTTAATTCTTTCAATCTATTATATATTTATTTCTTCTTTTTAGCTTTAACTTTCATTAAGCTTATTTGTCATCATTTTTTTTTTATTCTTTATATGTTTCATTTTGCTATAGAATCTGAACATTGTTGTTCCTTCAAATTTAATCTCATTTCACTATTTTTTCATATTTTCTTAAATCTCCTCATGTTCCGTTAGCTGAAGATTAAATTTGAATGACACATTTTTTAGAGGTTCAAGTTCATGTATCTTCAATAGTATTGGTGCATAGTTTGATCTCGCCCTAGACAATATAAATGACTCTAGTAATACATTTATTCCTAAGATGGATACATCTACTAGAAACCTATATAATATTTTTTGAATTAAGGCTTCTCCTCCTCTTCTATTTGACCATATGAAAATACCATCTTTTGGAATGATATCTACTGGGTTCTTCTCTTCCATAATATCTAATACCATTCTTGAATTCTAGTTTAGAATCATAATTCTTCCTTTCTTCTCCTCTAATTTGAAAATTAAATTAATATCTCCTCTTATTATCTATCTTTCAAGGTTATTTGATGATCTATCTTACCATATTCTTTGCCAACATTCTTTTACCAAGGATTGATGAGAGGGTTCATACACATTTATTAGAAGATAAAATTTTCATGGACCTTTGGCATTCCAATGATATTCGTATCCAATGTGTATCTTTAACCACTTCTATAAACTTTCATTTTATTTTGTTCTATATTGTAGCAATACCTCTTTCCTAACCTCTTGAGCCAATACATTCACTGTAGTATATATTAGTATTCCATATTCCTTCCATAGTTGTCTATTCATTTTCTAGTATCTTAGTTTCCTAAAGGAAATTTATATTAGAACCAAATTATTGATTTTTTCCCTTCAAGGTTCCTTTTATTGAGGTAGAACCCATACCTCTTATATTCCAAGAGAATATAATCATTTTCTTAGGTTGCATGGTACAACCTTCTTATCCTCCCTATTCACTAATATCTTGTCCTCTATATTAATTTGCTTTTGAGATCCCTCCTAAATTTTTTTGTGAGACCTTGTGGATCTTCCTACATTCTTCTTGGTACTTGTCCCGTAATCTACTTGTTATTCTATTTGACTTAGGGATAGTATACCACCCTGCATTTTACCTCATTTTCCACATATTTACCATTTGTTCCTCATTTTTCTTCTTTTTCCTCTTCTCCTTTTTAAACTTATTTAATTGGTTTAAACTCCTTGCCATTCATTTTTGAATTTTTTCCCTTGTTGTAATCTCTTCTTGTGGTTTTTTCTTCTCCAAGGCCTTGTATTTATTTTCATTGATGTCTATTTCACTGTTGGTACACACTTTCCTTAGTCTACTTTTTTAATAAAATACATTGATAAATCCTTATCATTACCCTATTCTTTTGATATTTGTCTTGCTTTGCTTGAGAAACCACAGATATAATGTCCATATTCATGGCAATGAGTGAATTTAAATGGGATTCGCTCATAATCTAGATCTTGCTTCCATACTTGACCCTATAGTTCAATTTCAATATGCTTTGGTAAGCTTCCATTATATCCATCTCCATAAATATTTTGTGGTTAATTTTTATTGTTTTGTCATCTCAGTGGTTTTAATGAACCGTCATAAAGAGTCTTATATTTCTTTAATATATTCTTCTGGCCAAAATTAATATAAGAAAAAAAACATCTTAATCCATATTAGAATGGAGTATGAAATTTTTTCCCTTTGGTTAAAATTATTATTCCAATACTTCATAAACAACCCACTTATTACCATGAACCAAGGACCTCTCAAAAACCATTTTCTCATCTTTAGAATGATTAAATGTTATCAGGAAAAACCCCTTCTCTAATTCTAGCAAAATAGATTGGAGCTAGTTATTTTAGCCAAGTTTCAATACCCTTGCAAAATGGTCACAGGTTAAAGAACTGACATATTAATCCACAGCAGCTTTACTTCTCCTTGGCCTTCCATGATAACTGTCTTGCAGATTGCTCAGATTCAAGTCTTTCTATTATGGAGTTGTATTCTCGGTGCCAGAATTATGGAGTTGTATTCTCGGTGCCAGAAATTTATAAGATGCGGGTAAGCGGGCAACGTGTGAACACAGACAGTCCCACCTCCTTGCCGCCTTGATTTGTGTTCATGGTTTTTTCTAATTGAATTTAGACCATAGCCTTTACTTTAATTCAATGAATTAGACCCATGAAGAAGGTTAAGGAAGTTTACTTTAAAAAAAATTGTTTTATATATTTTTATGGTTAAAGTTTGAATTTTTTAAGAATGTTTAAGATTAAAAATAAGTTGGATGGTAGGTGACTAACCTTTTTATATATTAAAATATTAGTTTTTATTAAATTTATTTAAGTCAACAATTAAAATTTATAATCGGTTTTGAATTCTAGAAACTACTAGATGATCCTTGCCATTCTTCGGAGAAATAAAAGTGGTTCCTCTGGGAACACTATATTGTTCAATTTTTCAGTGGTGTAATTGGAAGATATTATTGGAGTGAAGTGGACGATTGTCTTCAATGAAATCAGCTCTCTCGTCGTTTTGAAATATATAAATATTTTTAAACATACGAGTAAAATATTATTCTACGAATAAAGAAAATCAGGGATCATATCTGCAACCGTCATAGGATAAATGGCCTGCATGAGTTTTTACATTGTTAAAGGTTATACATTGTGAAGTAGGTAGGAGATTCTAATATTTTTTAGTCTAAGGTTAATAATTTGATTTTTCATTTAAAATGTGATTTGATATTTTAATTATATTAAATAATTATAATATAAAATATTAATAAATTAATTATTATTAATAAAAAATAAAAATATATATTTTTAGATTTGGTTAATGTTTATTGTAAGAAATATTTACTATTCATGTTTAGTGTTGATATTCATGTTTAGTGTTGAGTATCTTCATTTTATTATGATTTTTTATAAGAGGGAGAGTTAAGCTTATAAATAGGGAATTTAACACACAACTACACATGTTACGGTTTGAAATTTAGACCTTTTGAATAAAATACAAAGTCCAAACCATTGTGCTCTCCCCCTAGACATATATATAATAAAATATAAAAAAAAACTTTTAAAATTATTTTTGTTATAACAATTTTTAATTTTATTTATTTAAGAAGTTTATAGAATTATCTTTATAATTGGTGGAAGTGGCTGAATTCAAGCAAGAATCTTGATTCAGATTGGGAAGGGAAAGAGCTGCAACAATGTCGATTTTGATTTTTTTGTTTGTTGTTGATGCTTGGACTTGATTTTTGGACAAGGGTTTGTTCCATCCAATGCATTATTCTTTACATGCTTGGATTTGATAGGCATTGTGAGTATTTTCAGTTATTTATCTTAAGATATTTTACTTCTTTCTTTGTTGGTTTTCTTTACTTTTGTTTTTGCTTTCACAATCTATCCATGAATTTAACAGAGGGAAGTGATCCAAGAAAATAAATCTTTGAGATTTTGGTAAGGGTTTTCTCTTTTGGCTCAGATTAGGGTTTAGTCACCTTCAAAACCCTATTATAGAAATGATGGAGGGGGATAACCCTCCTTGCCCCAAACCCTCCTTCTGGGATGTTACCATGGTGACTGCCTCCATACTCAATAATGTTGACCATGGCTCACTTTCCTTGTTCTCACTACCTCCTTTGTTCGACCAATCAAAACTAGAAAATATGACCAAAGCTTTGAAGGTAAGGAGGCCACAATAGTCCCAACCAAGTAACAAAGGCTCCTTTATTCCTAAGTTGAATGATGATCCAGTGGTGGATATTCCTTCGGACTATATTCATCTAATCCTCACCCTAACTAAGAGATCTCTTGCTTGCAAATTTATGGGTATTTGACCTTAGCCCAAAAACCATTCAAAGATGGATCACCTCTTTTTGGGGATCTAAAATATCTAGCTATGAATTCATGATGGTATGGAGGTTATTTCATCGTTATTTTCTCCTCCATAGAGGAAAGAGATGCAATATTTCAAGGAGGTATTTGCTTCCTTGGATCAAGACCTCTCTCCATGATGCCCTGGTCAGTCAATTCCAACCCATAAGTGGAAGAACCAAAAGAAATCTTAATTTGGATAAGACTACTATTTTCACCCCTATATTTATGGAATAAACTGACTCTTGAGATGATAGGTAACTCTATTGACACATTTATAGACTAGGCTCCATCAAAGGCCAATAAAGCAACTTGTTCTAGGTTGTGTGTTCAATTTAATCTAAAAAAAAGGCTTCTTGAAAACATAGGTATCAAAGTCTTGTATTGGATCCATATCTAGCCATTGGATTATAAGCACATTCCTTTTAAATGTATTACCTGTCATCAATATGGTCATTTCTCAAGGAAATGTCCCACTAAGGTACAACAAGAGACAAAGGAGGAAGATCAAGAATTCTAAATAGTAAGAAGAAAACAACAACGAAGATCTAGAAGTAGGAGGCCCCAACCACAACTATGATGGCTTTTTAAGCCTTAATATTAATATAAAAATCACATAATAAATATTATAGGATAAAATATAAGATAACCACAATATAGTGAGATCAAGATATTGATGTAAGTAGAATAATATGAGCAAATTAATATGTAAATCAAGGCTTCTAATATATCAAATAACATTCAATAATAAACAACAATATGAATGTAAATAGCCCGAATCATACATGTACAAAGCATGTAGCATAACTTACAATATTAATTTCTCAAATGTATGCAATCTTTATTACTCCTCTTTATCTTACAAATATAGCACTTGAATCTCTACACTTGTAATTGTATGATTAGAATAGTAGAATGAATCTTTGGCTACTTGACTATTCCTTTCCATACACCAAGTCTCATGACTCTTGGATTCTGCACTTGACACTTGCATACACATGACTTTATCTTGTATGCACACCTAGATATGACTCTTCACTTAGCACACACTAAACTAAGGGCACTTGTGCACACTTACTTATAAGACACTTGTGCACATAATATTACATTACACTTGCACACATACTTGAAGACACTAAAATCATGTCATATTGAAGAGACTACCTAATTGGAATCTTCTAGACCACATGACCCACTTTGGGTAGCCTGGCTAAAATAGTGGTTATTACCACTTAAACAAGGCATATTTACCTAAGCATTTGGGATCGTCCTACCTTGAGATAGCCTCCAATTTGAGGTCGTCCTACCCTAATATGACCTCCAATTTGAGGTCGTCCTACCCCAAGACGATCATAGGAAATTTTGGTCAAAAGTCAAGCAAGACCCAGCTGGCACCCAAAACTACTAGGTAGATCCTGTGCATGATCCCAAGCCATGATTTAGTGCTTTGCATGAGCCAAAATAGAAAATCACAATGCATTAATCAATTTGCATGAAATTTTAAATATAGGCATTCACTTTTCTTAATGTGAACTATCTCTTTTCTTTTCATGCATAGGGTTGGTGTCACTATTAGATCTCTTTCAAGAAATATATCTATTGGCACGCAACCCCCCATTAAAAAATATCCAAAGATTCAAATTTTGAAGCAACAAAGTGCTATCAAAACCCAACCACGAGCTCCCAAGCTTTCATATCCTGAAATGTGATTGTTCTACATATTTTGAATCTCCTTGCTATAGAAATTCATACCGCTAATTTATTCCAAGGGTTGAATACCGTGCTTATATTCTCTACGTAATAAAATGCTCCTGCTTTGATTATTGATCAAGATCCACTAAGTCATTCCCATGAATGTACCAACTCATCAACAAGATCACATATCAAACCCAGACATCACCCTCAACTTGGTCTTGAAAATACAATCACAGAACATTGATCATCTTGATCTGATACAACCCATAGGCAAGGTCGTCCTACCTTGAGATGGCCTTTGGTAGAGATCAATTTATTTGCTTTTTTCTTTTAGTAGGTTTTAGAAGAGCACATTTCTTGCTTATGGTAGTTTACATTTATGTTCATGCATTTGATTCGGTTTTATTTTAGTATTCTTTATCATTACAATGAGCCCCATATTGAAGGGCTATGCACATGCTATTAACTATTTTATTTTTATTATGTGTATATTACAGGTTTCCATGAGGACCAAGGAATACAAGACGTGAGCATCGAGCTTAAAGTGACGATCATGAAAAACATGTCTTTACACCGTGTTAGCAAGGAAGATCTTGTGGAGTGCACCCAAATTTCTATGTTATAATTTGTTGTATCGAATGGGTAGAAAATTCCTTCAGAGGTGATCTTATTGTAACCACTTTGGAAAGAACATGTATCATTAATAAAATGGCACCACTTTCATATATGCTATTTTTATCATCATTGTTACATTATTGTTATCTTTCATTTATTTCCATTGCTTGGGTTGCACGATTTTCCTGTTATATATATAGCGATCACAGTGAGATCACTTGGTCCCTTTTGAAGACTTATGGTAGATTATTGATAATTTTATGCATCTTACAAGTACCCAAAAGTAGTTTTCTTGGGTCAAAGCAAAAGTGGGACGAAAACAAAGTCAGCAATCTACATCAAACGTAGGCTATCAAAGTAAGTGGTTATGTCCTTTCTTATTTTCCATAGAGAAAAGTAGAAAATTTCAAATTACAAAAAATGATTGCAGAATACTTTAAGTCTTTGAGTCTCTATCTTTGATCGTCTTTGGGATAGACGACCTCTATTTGTGGTCATATTTGTTCCAGATGGCCCCTGTCTTTGTCCATCTCTAGGTCATACGACCTCTGTCTACAATTGTCTCTATGCGAAATGACCTTTGTTTAATACTACTTTGGTTTATTTGATTATTTCCTTCTTAAACCTAGTCATGCATATACGGTTTCTAAACATTCAATATTTTTTCTACATTAGTGAAGAATCATCATGTGCACTTTGGTTTATTTAATTTTGCAAATATTAAAAGGAACCCCACACACTACACGATTTATTGTAAACATTAACAAGTTGGATTTCATCACCAATAGTCGATCGATACCAGAGATGGTGGGCTTCATCTCCATCCATTGGATCACACCATAGAAACCATAGTAGCCCCAAGTGAGCGGCAATCTAGATTTCATCATGGAAAAGTCCCCTACTTTTGAGTGCACTCGGAGTAGGAAGTATTAGCAAGCCCATTTACCATAGGACTTTTCAAATAATTAGTGGATGCAGCTATCATTCTTGTTCACGCCCTAAATGTGTGGATTAAGTGAAAGCATGGGTATGTGCGTAGGATAACATTAAACAATGTGGCCCCTTTTGGGGTTCTTTATTTCCATAGGTTTACCTTAAGCCATATCTAGTGCAGAAAACCATTTTTTGCCATTTGAGTTACATTCCTTGATAGATGGGTGTACTTGAACTACTTTTAGTCACTTTTTTATTTTATTTACCCTTAGTTTCATAAGAATAGGGGATTTCAACATCAAAACACATTGAAAACAGTAATAGGAATCACAAGAAAATTTTAAAAGAGATAAACACATTGTTTGCTTGTTTGTTTCTTTATTGTTTGGTTAAATTCAGACCATAGTAATAACATGCGACCAAGCTCGATCAAGGGCTAGCACTATTGAAAACTTACAAGGAGACATGGAACATCTCTGAATCAGTCCAAAGGATATGGCCATTCGTGAATGGCATCCTGGTTTTTACAAGCAATACAACATTTGGGAGGTCCCTATTTAGGATGCTTTTGTAGGATCTCAATATGATTATGAGTGATGATCTCCATGGTCAAAACACTCTCTATGCCTTCTTTAGACAAAATCCTTAGCATGGGGAGGGTCCTAGTAGGTTGGTACTATGAGTTCACATTTTGGCTCACTCTATCCATAAATCAGAGCATGAACAAGGGTATACACCATGGCCCAACTTGGATGAGAAAGACACTCCGCTTGATCATCCATGGATGAGTCAAAAATATAATCATCTAGATAGGTATGACACTCATCGTCCTAGTAAGATACCACATCAGTCCACCCATTTATTGTATATGAGGAGAAAGAAGACCCATGTCATCTTCCTACTCCTCATGAAGAGTATTTTGTGCAAGCATGTTATGCCTCTACGTCATTTGAGTATGTAGAGCTTACCTTTAAGCTTGAAAAACATGTCAAATGTAGCCTCTCTTGATCATGGGAAGCAGGTGGTCAAACCTTCTAGGTTTGAGAAGCAATTAAAGCCCATTCATATCAATATGAGGGTCAATCGATCCTACATAATTTATCAGATAGACCAAATACCTAGGAAAAACATAAATAGACATGAGAAACTACACCAGCTATGATTGGATCAGAGACACCTAGATCAAAACCAATTGGATCAGCAAGGGTTGCACCAATACAGGTTGCATCAACAATTATTACATTAGGGACAATTGTAAAAAGTTTTGCATGAGATAGTTCCTACCCTTACCATCCATAGGCAACAAACCCATCAAAGGCACCTTGTGCAGTATCATAACCTGCCACCTAGGCCAAATTATAACCATCCTCCTCATGTGCCTTTCCATCACCATAGGTCTCAACAACATCAATAGAGCAATCATCAACAAAGTTATTAGACCTATGAAGACTTAGAGTCATATTATTAGGAACATGGGTACCTTGAGTCGCTTTACGAGGATATGGTTAATTACCACATTTAACCATCTCACCCTAATAGACATCTTATGCCCTCATCCTCGAGGACAAAGATGGGTAGATGAGATTATAAGCTGATTACAGACCATATCAAATATTTTGAAAAGTAAGATTTAGGAACAGGTTATCATAAATCCACATTGCATCAACTATGCAACCAACCACTTCACCCTTCTGGGTCATATCCTCCATATCCTAAGCATTTTGAAATGTCAAAATTGGATAAGTTCAAAGGAGATGAAGATGTTGAATATCATATCATTATATTCATGAATGTGTGTTTTCATCTCCAAGATGATGATGCCCTTATGCTTAGTATGTTTCTCATAACCCTAGTTGGGCCAAATTTAGAGTGGTAAAATAATTTACCACAATATAGCGTACTCCTTTGAACAACTGGCAAATGCATTCTTGGAACACTTCTCATTCAACATTAGAAAGAAAGCAACATTGAATGACCTATACAACTTCATGCAATTTGAATAAGAGTTAGTCATGAATTATGGCAAGCGATGGAGAGCAATCATCATTAAAATTCCATTTACCTTGCCTATCATAGAGCTCACTCGATTATTTACTAGATTTGTTCAAAAAAAATCTCATTTCTGCTACAAATACAACAATACAACACATTTGAGGAAGCCCTAGATCAGGTGAAGGTTATTGAGGACATCAAGGTTCAAGAGGGTGAGATCAAGCCCTGGAAAAAGGAGTGGAACAAACATACTAAAGGTAACAACATGCAACAAAAGTCACCTTTGGTAAATCAAATTGTCTTAAGTATCCCAAGACCTTCACAACAAGCTTCCCCTCAATAACCTAATTATTAGGTCCAACCCCCACCTACACAGTACAATGTTCAAACTTAGTAGAATCAATATATGAATCAATAGTGTTGTCCTCATCTCCAGTACACGCCATTTCCTAAGTCATTGGCATCGCTCTTTCATTGGTTGTGCAAGGCAAAGGCCATTACTATGCCTAAATTTTGACAACTAGATTTGAATAAGCCAAAAACTAAGAATTATAGGGATGATTTACATTGTCTCTATCATCGTCAAAATGATCATGACATTCAAACATGCTATGCATTCAAGAATCTTGTGTAGAATATGATAGATCAAAATGAGCTTTAAATTGATAATCCGCTTGCTACAAACAACCAGAATATTGGTATATTTCAGGATCTTCTACCTACACATGGGGGCCAATTCGAACAACCTAGGTAGGTGAATGAGATACATACAACCCCACCACATCAGGGAATTGTTGGGATGATTAACATAGTGACAAGGAACCGGAGATACCCAAACCAACCTACATAATCCATAGGTCCAACCAATGTTCCTTTGACAACATAGCCATTGCTGCAACCAACTCCAACCCAAATGTCACCACCTCACCTAGTGCTCATGATAATAAATAGACTCACTCAAAATCTAAAGATGGCATTGACAAAACTCTCCATATACGAGCTAATACAACAGTCGACTCCACATCAAGAGGCTCTAATAGAGATCCTAAAGTCAATTGAACTGCAACCACATGACCCAAATTCTTTCAACAATTTTGTGGGGTATGTTCAAAAATATAAGGAGCTTGTTATAACATTCCATGATCATGAAATCAATTTGATACCTGTGGACATAGTCGATTCTCCACTGCATATCATTGCTAGTGTGAATCGGATCCCTTATAAATGAGTCTTGATAGATATAGGTTCCTCCATTAATATTATTACCATTGTTGCACTTCAACATCTTAGTATTCCATTATCACACATTGTAGCATCTACATTCACCCTTCGAGCTTTTAATGATGCTTTATGATCCACCATTGGCACAATAGTCCTCCCTATTTAGGTCGGGCTAAAGTTAATTCCTATGTTGTGCGACATATTGGAGGGTGAAATGCAATATAACATACTACTTGGCAAACCTTGGATCCATGATATGAAGTGTGTCCCTTCCATATTACACCAATGCATCAAGTACATCCAAGGATATTAGGTCCATGTAGTTCTTGTAGACTTAGAGCCTTTTAAGTTATGTAATATGGTTATCCATTCGCAAGAGTCTACCTTGTCTTTAATGCATCTAGACATTTGACCCAATGATCCTATCAAAGGTTCAGATCCCTCACCTCAACCATCCACCAATACATCACCATCATCCCCATCCCAACCATCATCATTGGTATCTTTTGATATCCCTTCCTCATCATCAGATCCTACGAGTAGGAATCCATCAAAGACACCAATTGACAAAATCCCATCATCCATCTTCATAATTTTTGAAGCAACCATTCCAACTTCTATAGATGAGGAAGAAGCACCTGATGTCATGGATTATTCATCCCAACCTACATCCCCATCATCGTCATCCGCCTTCCTGCAGGTTACAATCTACATGACCAACCCAAGACTCGTAAAGTATTTAGTACAAAATATTATATTTACTCCCTTCATCGAGTCAGAGCAAGACATGGGTAGACCTCACTAATCGTCCTTACCCATCGATGTCATTGTCCCTCTAGGGCATCCTCCAAATCAGATAAAATTTGCCTATGGGGGTTTTGACATTACCACATAATCATATCCTATAATAGAATATGATAAGCCATTCTTAGCAAACATCAGTTACATGTCAAACCTAGCCTTTACCCTGTAATATTTTTACTACTGCTATTGGCGCAAAAATGATATTGGTCGATATGAACAAGATCTCTGGGCCCCTTACCAACCACAGTATTAACTGCCTATATATAGGTTCAACTTAGGTATTTTGTGCATATGTCAAATGAGCTCCTTATAGAATCGCTCTAGCATCTTACCATAAGCCTTGGGGATGAGATTGATGATAATGAATACATCGATCATGGCTACATTCATATGCTAAGTGATCATCTTTTGATCCTGATGATAACTATTGAGCCCTCTAATTCTTCCAGTGAGGCATCTAAAGAAAATGACGATGATATAAGTTTAGAGCATCTCAATCCTAGCCACATTTAGTGGCTTAGCTATCGTATCTGCATCGACCCTCTTTCATCCTCTAATCGAGATCATATGAGTGATTGGATCTTTGATAATGAGCCAGAATAAGAAGAAGAGACCAATGAAGAAGAAGATTTTAAACTAGGTGATCACCCTAAAAATAGCTGGATCGAAGAGGATAGTGAATTCAATCAAGATTGTGATGATATGTCTATCAATTTATCTTAGTAAGAGTATGATGCAATATCTATTGCTTCAAATAGCTCAGAAGACAAATCAACTACTATCGAGCCCCTCAATGATCTTGATGAATTTTACCTTCATATATTCCCTAGGAGAATACCCATTTTGCGATAGCTTCTTCCACTTGAAGATCCAACCGTTGTTATCCTGCACAAGCCACATCCTATCATTCAGCCACCACTGCAGCCACCCCTGGTGCATTTGTGTCCCCCTATATTTGATTAGCTTCTCCCACCAAAAATGGAGATTATCCACCCGCTATCAATATGATCTTCATTGACCTCACAACACCACTCCACTACCTAGATGACCTTTCAAAACCTTTGCATCTCAACCATGAGGCCATTTATTTTGATCGCACCACTTTTCCATCATCACCCTCAGAGTCCTTACCTTGTGAATAAATGTTACAACTGTTTCATTTCTCCCCATAGTCATATAAAGATGTTTTTCAAGTTGAAATCAAACCTGATGACATGATTAATTCTCCAAATCAAGCTGATGACATCCATTTGATCCCCATACCTCATCAACTTGAGGAGGGATATCATATGTCAATTAAGGAAACAATTGACATAGATATCAACACCAATCCCAAATTTTCTAAAAATGTCAAGTTAGGACAAAGCATGTCCCCTACGAAACAAATCGATTACATAAATATCTTAACAGAGAAGGAGGCTTTTACTTGAACTTATAAAGACATGTCAGGTCTTGACCCGAGTCTGTTCGTGCACAACTTAACACTCGATCCAAAAATTAAACCAATCAATAAAAATCTTCGCAAAATGCATTTGACCATAACCTTAATGGTTAAATATGAACTTCAAAAGTTTTTGAATATAGGGTTCATTCAACCTATCGACTATCTTGACTGGTTATCCAACATGGTTCGTGTCAGGAAACCATATGGGAAGATTCACATATGTACTAATTTTCCTGATATTAATAATGTGAGTCCAAAGGATGAATTCCCACTCCCAAACATTGGTACAATTGTTGACATGCTTGTTGGTCATGAAATGGTGTCCCTCATTGATGGTTTTTTGGGTTACAACCAAATTCGAGTCGACCCAAAAAATCAGCCCAAAACGACATTCTTGGGGAATATTTTACTATAAAGTCATGCTATTTGGTCTTTAAAATGTTGGTGCCACCTATCAGCTAGCCATGATATACATATTCCATGATTACATGCATAAAATTTTCATGGACCTTTGGCATTCCAATGATATTCATATATAATGTGTATCTTTAACCACTTCTATGAACTTTCATTTTCTTTTGTTCTATATTGTAGCAATGCCTCTTGCCTAGCCTCTCAAGCCAATACATTCACTCTAGTATATATTAGTATTCCATATTCCTTCCATAGTTGTCCATTCATTTTCTACTATCTTAGTTTCCTAAAGAAAAATTATATTAGAACCAAACTCTTGAATATTTCCCTTTAAGGTTCTTTTTGTTTAGGTAGAACCCATACCTCTTATATTCCAAGAGAATAGAATCTAGCTCTTGCTTTCATAGTTCAATTTTAATATGCTTTGGTAAGCTTCCATTATATCCATCTCCATAAACATTATGTCATGTTTGGTTAACTTTTAATGTTTTGTCATCTCAATTGTTTTAATGAACTGTCCTAAAGAGTCTCCTATTGCTTTAAAAGATTATTCTTGCCAAAATGGATATGAGAAAAAAAAACATCTTAACCCATCTTAGAATGGAGTTTGAAATTTCTTCTCTTGGGTCAAAATTATCATCTCAATACTTCATAAACAATCCACTTATTGTCATGAACCAAGGGCCTCTCTCAAAAACCATTTCCTTGTCTTTAGGATGGTTAAATGCTACCAAAAAAAACCCTCTTCCTACCTATACTATCTCTAGTTCCCACAAGATTAATGGGAGCCAATTATTTTTAACCCAAGTTTCAATACCCTTGGGGGATGGTCACAGGTTAAAGAACTGACATATTAGTCCACATTTAATCAACTTATGTTAAAATCCTCTATAAGGTTTTGTTCATCAAACTTTACCTTTAGAATTTGTTTGCTTTTTAAAAATTCATCATTTTTGGGAAAAGAAGAAACCTCCATTTTCCTCTTCTTAGATTCAACCATTGGTTGTATTATTTAAGGAGGTGTCCTTTTTGGATTAACCTTTTGAAGATGAAGATCCTTAGACAACCATTTTGGAAAACCTAAATCATTTATACATGTTTTATCTTCTTCATTTTTTATTTCAAATATTTGGTGTCTGTTGTCTACTACTTGTAAGCCTCCTTTAGCATATTTCAATCGCCACAATTTAAATTCTAGTTTCCTTCTTTATTCCTTGGTTTGTTGCACTCCTTTGGTACATGCCTTCCCTCCTCCTTTCTCAAAACCCTACATTCTTCTTCTCTATAAATCTTCCATCGATACCCTTGCCTCTCCACATAAAAAACCTTTGTATAATTAAAAAAAATTCCATATATATATTTTTTGGCCTTCAATTAGTCATATGAGATTAAAATTTCATTATTATTTAAGTGTTCTATAGTAAATCTTACTACTACATAAACATCCATCTCATTGAATATGATATACCATTACTATATAATATTTTATAATTTAATTTAATTAAATACACTAAAACAATTATCTATATTGTTAATCAACAGTCAAATTTAATGAAACACAACTTTTTTATTAAATTCTCCCTGGATGAAAACCTAAAAACATACTAATGTAATATTTAAAAAAACAAAAAAAACAGAACTTCATATATTATTCTGGCCTCACAAACGAGTGGACACCATTATCTATGTCTACTTGGCAGCCTGCGCGGCGGCGGCGAGTCTTGCTCTCATCCCGTTCACAAACTCTAGCAGCTTCGCCGTATCCGGCATCACCTCCTTCACTCCCTCCGTTTTGGGGAACCGATCCATCCACGCGCTCAACAACGGCATCGTCTCTTTCTCCACTAACTTCACATTAGTCGCCTGCTGAGTCACCACGATGATTGACACCATCGACCACAGTGCTATGTCCACAAGCCCAATGTGCTCACCGCCGAAGAATGGCTTCCCTTTAAATGTGGTCCGCAGAGCCTCCTCCATTAACATCAAATTTGCCACCGCCTCTTCCGCCGCCTTCTGCTGCTCCTCCCCTTGCCCGGCAAATACTCCATTAACAGACCCCAAAACCTGTATTCATATATAAATAATTTTTAATGTCCACCAGATGATAGATCATATAAAACCCTAATTAACCCCTCCCATCGGATTGAAGTTTATTTGGAAAAAAATAATTGAAAAAAATATAATAGAGCTGTGAAGTTACCTTATCCTCCACAAAGGCAGTCCAGAAGCGGGCTAGAGCTCTGTCGTACGGATCTTTGGGCATGAAGTCGACTGTAGCAGAGGTCCATGCCTCGTTGATGTACTCAACAATTACCATGGACTCGCAAATGGGCTTCCCATCGTGAATGAGCACGGGGATCTTCTTGTACACGGGGTTCGATTGCAGAAGCAGCTGGCTCTTGTTTTGCGTGTTTTCTTCAATGAATTCGTAGGAGATTCCTTTCAGATTCAGCGCTATACGGACCCTCAAGACAATTGGACTGAGAGCGGTTCCCAGCAGCTTGACTTCTCCTTGGCCTTCCATGATAACTGTCCTTGCAGATTGCTCAGATCCAAGTCTTTTCTATTATAGAGTTGTATTCTGGGTGCCAGGAATTTATAAGATGCGGGTAATCGGTAGAGACTGAAGCGGGCAACGGGTGAACACCAGACAGTCAACGGTGGCCTCCTTGTTGAATTTAGACTTTAGACCATTAACCTGTACTTTAATTTAATGAATTAGATCGGGAATTTTATAGGAAAGTCAGTTTTTGGTTTTAAGAAGTTTCAAGGTTATAGAAGGATAGGTTGGATGGTAGTATATCTAGAGAAGGATAGGAGAAAAGAGCAGGTTGAAAGTAGGAGTAGGAGTGTTTGTCAGTTAATTGCCCTAATTTGATATCTTGGAAGGTTGGTAGGCTGCCCGGTTTCTATATCTTTAAAGGTTAGTTTTTGTTGACTTGGTCTAACTCAACAACTAAAATTTATAATAACATTAAATAATATAAAATTTATAATAACATATCTTATATGTTAGATGTTACAAGTCCCTTGTATATTAATAAAAAAAGCAGTCAAGAATGCCTTATATAAGGGACATGTAACATCAACAATGCCTTGCAGGTTACTCAAGGTTAAAAAACATTACATGAAATTTTAAAGATAGACATTCGCTTCTATTAATGTGAATTACCTATTTGATTTTCATGCATAGGTTTGGTGTCACTATTAGATTTCTTTCAAGAAATATATATATTAGCACTTAGCCCCTGTTGAAAAATATGTAGATATTCAAATTTTGAAGCAACGAAGTGTTGTCAAAACCCAACCACGAGCTCCCAAGCTTTCGCATCCTGAGAGGTTATTGTTCTACATCTTTCGAATCCCCTTGCTCCAGAAATCCATGTCGCTAATTTATTCCAAGGGTTGAATACGACACTTATATTCTCTACATAATCAAATGCTTCTACTTTGGTGACTGATCAAGACCCACTAAGTCGTTCCCACGAATGCACCAATCCATAAAAAATACCATAGATCAAACCCAAACATCACCCCCAACTTGGCCTCAGAAATATAGTCACAAAAAAATGGTCGTTTCGATATGATACAAACCATAGTTAAGGTCATCTCGATCCGATACAACCCATAGGCTAGAGAAGGTTGAGGAAGTTCACTAGGATAGTTAGTTATATATATAAAAATAATGTAGTGGTTAGAATTTTGATTTTTAAAAAGGTTCAAGGTTATAAAGTGATAGGTTGGATGGTAGCATATCTAGAAACAGATAGGAGAAAAGAACAGGTTGAATGTAGCATTTGTCAGTTGATTACCCCAATTTGATGTTTTGGAAGGTTGGTAGCAAGTGTTTAATGGTTGGCTGCCCCAGTTCTATATCCTAAAAGGTTAGTTTATGTTGATTTCATCTAACCCAACAACTAAATTTTATAATAACAACATTAAATAATATAAAATTTATAAAAATATATCTTATTTTTTACATGTTACAAGTCCCTTATATATTAATAAAAAAAGATAATCAACAATACCTTATATAAGGGACATGTAACATCAATAATGCCTTTCAGGCTCCTCAAAGCTAGGTGTATTGGTAAGATCTAAATCCTTGAGTGCGTGCCAAAACAACGATGACGATACAGAGGGATCGATGGCCTCTTTCACGATGAGTCAACAATAACGACGCGGAATAGGTTTGGTGGAAGCAGCCCCTCTAGTTCAAACCTTACTTTTATCAATTACTAAAAATAGTGTGGTTGTGACCAACTCTCCTATGTAACCAAAAAATGGTTTTGACCAACTCTCCTATGTAACCGAAAAATGATTGTGACCAACTCTCTTATGTAACCGAAAAAAAAAATGTCTTACAAGTTTTGAATTCCAGAAACTACTAGATGATCCTCGCCATTATTTGAAGAAATAAAAGTGGTTCCTCTCATAACACTATATTGTTCAATATTTTAGTGTTGTAGTTGGATGATATCATTGGAGTCTGAAGTGGACGAGTGTCTTCAATGAGATCACCTTTCGTTGTTTTGAAATATATATCTATTTTTTAACATACTACAATTGTACAATTGGCAAAGTAATATTCTACAAATAAAGAAAATAAGGGATCATATCTGCAACCGTCATAGGATAAATGACCTTTATGGGTTTTTAGATTGTTAAAGGTCATACATGATACATTGTCAAGTAGTTGGGAGATTCTAATATTTTTTAGTCTAAGGTTAATAATTTGACTTTTTATTTTTTATTTGGTTATTGTGAAAATTTTTTATGGTTGTACAGGATCGAGCGGTCTCCTCTTAACTATGATTCTTCGTAAAGCCAAGAGCTATACTTATCAATAGAGAGTTTAACATAAAGCCACCACATACTCACCCCCCTCACACACTCACCCACACCACGGTCTATTTGAACCTTGGACCTCTCGAAGAAGAGCCAAAGCCCAAACCGTTGCGCGACATCTCCAGGTGCAATAAATTAATATTATTAATAAAAATAAAATATATATATATATATGCATATATTTTTATATTTGGTTAATGTTTATTGTGAGAATTTTTTATTATTCATGTTTAGTGTTGAGTGTCCCCATCCCATCATGATATTTTATAAGAGGGAGAGCTAAGCTTATAAATAGGGAATTTAACACACAACCACACATGCCACGGTTTGAAATTTAGACCTCTTGAAGAAAATCCAAAGTCCAAACCATTGCGATGTTCCCTGGAGACATCTATATATAATAAAATATAAAAAAATACTTTTAATTTATGATAGTTATAACAATTTTTAATTTTATTTATTTAAGAAGTTTATAGAATTGTCTTTATAATTGATGGAAGTGGTTGAATATAAGCAAGAATCTTGATCCAGATTGGGAAGGGAAAGAGCTGCAATAGTGTCGATTTTGAGTTTATCGTTTGTTGTTGATGCTTGGACCTAGTTTTTGGACAAGGGTTTGTCCATCCAACGCATTATTTTTTACATGCTTGGATTCGATAGGTATTGTGAGTATTTGCAATTATTTATCTTAATATCTTCTACTTCTTCCTTTGTTGGTTTCCTCTACTTTTGATTTTGCTTTCACGGTCTATCCATGAATTTAACACAAAGTGAGCCAAGAAATAAAATATTTGGGATTTTGACGAGGGTTTTCTCTTTTGGATCATATTAGGGTTTAGTCACCTTCAAAGCCCTATTATAGAAATGGTAGAGGGAGATAACCCTTTCTGCCCCAAACCCTCATTCTAAGATGTTACCATGGCAACTGCCTCCATACTAAAGAATGTTGACCATGGCTCACTTTCCTTTTTCTCACTACTAGTCAAAACTAGAAAATATGACCAAAGCTTTGAAGGCAAGGAGGCCACAATAGTCCCAATCAAGTAACAAATGTTCGACCAGTCAAAACTAGAAAATATGACCAAAGCTTTGAAGGCAAGGAGGCCACAATAGTCCCAATAAAGTAACAAAGGCTCCTTTATTCCTAGGTTGAATGATGCTCTAGTGGTAGAGATTACTTCAAACTATATTAATCTAATCCTCACCCTAACTAAGAGATCTCTTGCTTGTAAATTTATGGGTATTTGGCCTTAGCCCAACAACCATTCAAAGATGGATCACCTCTTCTTGGGGATCTAAAATATCTAGCTATGAATTCATGATGGTATACAAAGGGTATTTCATAGTAATTGTCTCCTCCATAGAGGAAAGAGATGCAATATTTCAAGGAGGTCCTTGGTTCCCTGGATGAAGCCCTCTTTGCATGATTCCCTGGTCAGTCAATTCCAACCCACAAGTGGAAGAACCAAAAGAAATCCTAATTTGGATAAGACTACTATTTTCACCCATATATTTATGGAATAAACTGACTCTTGAGATGATAGGTAACTCTATTGACATATTTATAGACTAGGCTCCATCAAAGGCCAATAAAGCAACTTGTGGTAGGTTGTGTGTTCAAGTTAATTTGAAAAAGGACTTCTTGAAAACATAGGTATCAAAGTATTGGATTGGATCCATATCCAGCCATTGGATTATAAGCACATTCTTTTAAATGTATTACCTGTCATCAATATGGTCATTTCTCAAGGAAATGTCCCACTAAGGTACAACAAGAGACAAAGGACGAAGATTAAGAATTCTAAACAGTAAGAAGAAAACAACAAAGAAGATCTAGAAGTAGAAGGAGGCCCCAACCACAACTATAATGGATTTTTAAGCCTTAATATTAATATAAAACTCACATAATAAATATCATAGGATCAAATATAAGATAACTACAATATAGTAAGATCAAGATATTCATGTAAGTAGAATAATATGAGAAAATTAATATGTAAATCAAGGCTTATAATATATCAAATAACATTCAATAATAAACATTAATATGAATGTAAATAGCCCGAATCATACATGTACAAAGCATATAGCATAACTTAAAATATTAATTGATCAAATGTATGCAATATTTATTTCTCCTCTTTCTCTTACAAATATAACACTTGACTCTCTACAGTTGATAATTATATGATAAGAATAGTAGAATGAATCTTTGGCTACTTGAATTTTCCTTTCTATATGCCAAGTCTCATGACTCTTGGCTTATGTACTTGACACTTGCATACACATGACTCTATCTTGTATGCACACCTAGACATGACTCTTCACTTAGCACACTCTAATATAAGGACACTTGCACACACTTACATATAAGACACTTGTGCACATAATCTTACATTACACTTGCACACATACTTGTAGACACTAAAATCACATCATATTGAAGATACTACCTAATTGGACTCTTCTAGACCACATGATCCACTTTGGACAACCTCAAGGCTAAAATAGTGGGTCTTACCACTCAAACAGGATACATTACCTAAGTATTTTGGGTCCTCCTACCCTGAGATGGCCTCCAATTTAAGATCATCCTACCTTGAGATGACCTCCAATCTGGGGTCGTACTACCTCAAGATGGTCATAGGAAATTTTGATCAAAAGTCAAGCAGGATCCAGCTAGCACCCAAAACTTCTAGTTAGATCCCATGCATGATCTCAAGTCATGATTTAGTGCTTTGCATGAGCCAAAATAGAAAATCATAATGAATTAATCAATTTGCATGAAATTTTAAAGATAGGTATTCACTTTTCTTAATGTAAACTGCCTCTTTGATTTTCATGCATAGGGTTGGTGTCATTATTAGATTTATTTTGAGAAATATATATATTGGCACTCAACCCCCATTGAAAAATATCCAAAGATTCAAATTTTGAAGCAACAAAGTGCTATCAAAACCCGACCACTAGCTCCCAAGCTTCGGTATCCCAAAATGTAATTGTTCTACATCTTTTGAATCCCCTCGCTACAAAAATCCATATCGCTAATTTATTCCAAGGGTTGAAGACCATGATTATATTCTCTACGTAATCAAATGCTCCTACTTTGATGACTGATCAAGACCCACTAAGTCATTCCTATGAATGCACCAATCCATCAACAAGATCACAGATCGAAGCCATACATCATCCTTGACTTGGCCTCAAAACTACAGCCATAGAACAACGATCATCTCGATATGATACAACCCATAAACAAGGTCGTCCTACCCTAGGATGGTCTATGGTAGAGATCAGTTTATTTACTTTCTTCTTTTAGTAGCATTTAGCATAGCATATTTCTTGCTTTTTACAGTAGTTTATATTTATGTTCATGCATTTGATTTGGTTTTATTTTAGTATTCTTTATCATTACAACGAGCCCCATATTGAAGGGCTCTACACATGCTATTAACTATTTTATTTTTCTTGCATGCAAATTACAGGTTTTCATGAGGACCAAGGAACGCAAGACGTGAGCATCGAGCTCAAAGTGATGATCACGAAAACCTACCTTTACATCGTGTTATCAAGGAAGATCTTGCGGAGTGCACCCATATTTCTATGTTGTAATTTTTTGTATCGAATGGGTAGTAAATCTCTTTAGATGGGATCTTATTGTAACCGCTTTGAAAAGAACAAATATCATTAATAAAATGGCACCACTTTCATATATGCTATTTGTATCATCGTTGTTACATTACTGCTATCTTTCATTTATTTCTATTGCTTGGGTTGGACGATTTTCCTGCTATATAGATGGCGATCATGGTAGGATCACCTGGTCCCTTTTTAAGCCTTTTGGTGGATTATTGATAATTTTATGCATCTTATAAGTACCCAAAAGTAGTTATCTTGGGTCAAAGAAAAAGTGAGATGAAAACAAAGTTAGAAATCTACATCGAACGTAGGTTATAAAAGTAAGTGGTTATGTCCTTTTCTTATTTTCCATAGAGAAAAGTAAAATTTTCCAAATTACAAAAAATGATTGCAGAATACTTTAATTTTTTGAGTCCATCTTTGATCATCTCTGGGACATATGACCTCTATATGTGGTCATATCTATTCCAAATGATCCTCGTCTTTGGCCATATCTAGGTTAGACAACCTCTGTCTGCAATTGTCTCTATACGATATGACCTGTGTCTACTACTGCGTTGGTTGACTTTCTTATTTCCTACTTAAAGGCTAGTCATGCATATAGGATTTTTGAGCATTAAACATTTTTTCTATATTAGTGAAGAATCATTGTGTACTCTTTGGTTTATTTAATTTTATAAATATTAAAAGGAACCCCACACACTACGCGATCTATTGTAAACATCAACAAGTTGGATTTCATCACCAACCATCGATCAAGACCAACGACGGTGGGTTTCATCTCCATCCATTGGCTTGCACCATAGAAACCATAGTAGCCCCAAGAGTGGCTTTCTGGATTTTATCATCGAAAAGTCTTGTACTTTTGAGTGCACCTAGAGTAGGAAGGATTAGCAAGCCCCTATACCACAAGGTTTTTCAAATAATTAGTGGATGCAACTATCATTCTTGTTCATGCTCTAAATGTGTGGGTTAAGCAAAAGCATGGGTATACCGGTAGCAGAACATTAAATAATGTGAGCCCTTTTAGGGTTATTTATTTTCATAGATTTACCTTGAGCCATATCTAGTGTAGGAAGCTATTTTTTGTTGTTTGAGTTACATTTCTCAATAGGGGGTCTACTTGAACTACCTTCAATCACTTTTAGTTTTATTTACCCTTAGTTTCATAGGAATAGGGGGTTTCAACATCAAAACACACTACAAGCAGTAATAGAAATCATAAGAAAAATTTAAAAGAGAAACACATTGTTTGCTTATTTATTTCTTTATTTTTTGGCTTAATTCAAACCATGGTAATAACAAGCAGCCAAGCTCAATCAAGGGCTAGCACTGCTAAAAACTTACAAGGAGACATGAAACGTCTCCAAATCAGTCCAAAGGATATGTCCATTCCTGAATAGCATCCTGGTTTTTATAGGTAATCCAACCTTCGAGAGGTCCCTACTTAGGATGCATCTACAGGTCCTCAATATGATCAGAGTGATGACCTCCATGGTCAAGACACTCACTGTGCCTTCTTTAGACAAAATCCTCAACAATTAGTTTGTAGCATACAACATAAGCATAATAATTGGATAGATACAAAATTTGTCTTACCAGATGGAACTAGTGTAGCAGTAATAAATTTTTATGGTCCAAATCATCCTATCTAGAAAAGGGAAGCATGGAAAAACTTAGCACAATGGCTAGACAATGAGAATTTTGACAACATAATAATAGGAGGAGATCTCAACATGATTATCTACCATTGGGAGAAGGTTGGGGAAAGTTTAGCAAGGGATCCAAATAGATATATAATCAATCAAATTATGACAGATGAAATCTTACAAGACATTTGATCGACCAAAGGAAAGTACACTTGGAGCAATAGAAGAGTAGGGGCAAACTATATTGCAAAAATATTGGATAGATTTTTTATCAATGAAAATCTCCTAACACACTTTCCCCTCACTTCTAGTCACATCATTCAAAACTTTATCTCATATCATAAGCCAATTCTCTTGGATAGTGTCCAAAGCCTAAAATCCTAAAAATTTTCTTTTAAATACAACTCTAAATGGGCAGCAAAAGAAGATTTTAGTGAACTTGTGGAAAGCACTTGGAACCAACAGGTCCAATCCACGAACCCCCAAGAAAAGTGGAAAATAAAAATTCAAAAATTGAAGAACATGATAAAAAAATGGTAGGTAGAAAAAGCGAGAGTCAAACTAGATAAGAAGCAGTTGATTCAACAACTAGAGCAGCTAGAAACAAAAATTGGGGATCATCCTCCTCAACCATGGCAAGAAGATGCAAGAAATGACCCGATTTAGAAGCTTAATAAATTAACCACTAAAGAAGAAACACATTGGAGTCTTATATCCCAAATGGTTTGGCTAAGCAAGGGGGATAGAAACACCAAATATTTTCATCTAAAAACCATGCAACGCTACCACATAAACACAATCAAGGAGATAGAGCATGAAGGAACCACTTCTATAGACAAGGAGAAAATTAAGGAACTTTCCAAGCAACATTACTCAACTTTGCTCTTCAAACAAAATGGTAACCCTCATTCCCAAGAAATACTATTGCAGCATATACCAACAGTATTAAGTTTGGAAGACAAACAAGATCTTAGTCATCTAATCATTATGGAGGAACTTAAGGATATTATAGCAGCTCTACCAAAGTATAAAGCTCATCAACCTGATGGATTCACAAACAACTTTTACCAGCAATACTTACACATAATTGAAGAAGATTTGCTATGCATGATTGAGGATGTTAGGATGAAAGGTAAGCTTCTTGGAGCCATCAACTCCACCTTTCTAGAATTGATTCCTAAAGAAAAAATACCACTACTTTCTCTAGATTCAGACCAATTTCTCTGTGTAACTCTTCCTATAATATTATTACCAAGCTATTGGAAAATAGAATAAAGAAAAAAATTGAAAAACTAATATCAGAAGAGCAAGGAGGGTTCATGTCTGGAAAATAAATATATGATAATATCATAGCAATGCATGAATCCCTCCACAGTAGTAGAAAATAAAAAAAGAAACAAATTGTTATAAAACTTGATATGGCAAACACCTTTGATAGAGTTAATATACAATTTGTAGAACAAGTCCTTCAAAAGTTTGGATTCCCACATCATGTCATCAAGTGGATCGGAGCATGCATAAAAAACCCATGGATAGCCCCTTAATAAATGGATAACCAAAAAAATTCTTTCAGGCTACACAAAGAATTAGATAAGGGTGTCCACAATCACCATACCTTTACATAATTTTACTTGAGACTCGTGGAAGATTAATCAACCACCTTCGAAGAGAAAAAAAATAACAGGGATAGAGGCTGCAGTAGGATGCAAAGTTGTAACACATGGCCAATTTGCAGATGATATCATTCTTCTAGGTGAAGCCACCAAGCAAAATGTTAGACAATTCAAGTAATGTCTAGATTGGTTCACACAAGCTACCGAGGCTCATATAAACACTCAAAAGAGTCAATTCTATACATGCAAAAATAGTCAATTCACTATCCTAGGATTTCGGTTTGGCATAGAAAAATAGTGCCCATGAGCTTCCACCTCAAAGCTTCAGACTACTGGACCCCAATATTGGACAATATGGTTAGGAGGATACAAAATTATAGTAATAGTTAGCTCAATCTTGCCGGAAGGGTAGTACTAATCAAATTAGTGTTAGCTTCTCTTCCAGTATACCAACTATTAGTATATCATGCTCCCAATTTTATTTTGCAAAAGCTAGATGGAATCATATGCAACTTCCCATGGCAAGGAGGTAGGCAATCAGAAAGAAAAAATTTCCACTTGGTAAATTGGGAAATGGTCACCAAAAGTAAAATTCAAGGAGGACTGGGAATAAAAAAATGGAGATAGTTTGAAAAGCATTAGGAGCAAAATTTCTCTGGAACGTGCTTAAACACAATAGACCATGGTAGTGCATACTAGTCAGCAAGTATGTAAATAATCAACCAGGTATTCAAATGCTCAAACATATAGACAAAATTCCCAGAGCCTCGTTGGTTTGGAAACATATAGTGGCTGCAAAGAGCATAATAGAGGATAAAATTTCTTGGCTACCGGGAGATGGTAAGTCAATTAATCTATGGGAGGACCTGATTCTAGGAAATCCACCACTAAGAGAGAGAACTCCAATTAAATTGCAGAATCACTTGGAAAGCCAAAGAATACTCAAATTAAGTGACTTGTTTTATTGGACCTTAGAAACTTTGAACTGGATCTCCCCTCCCATTTCATCTCAGCTTTAAGAAGATTAGAATTATTTTAAGCCCCACATGGTGAGCATTAGACCTATTCATCCCACAATGCCAGATAAACTTATTTGGGGTAACATCAATAGTAATGGGGAATACTCAGTGCATCTAGGAGTCCAACATCAGAAAATTAGGTCTGCCAAGAAAAAAATATTGATATTGTGGAAAGCTAGAGAACCACCTAAACTACAAGTATTAAGTTGGCTAGTTTCTCAAAATAAAATCTTAACAGGTGATAATTTGTAAAAGAGGAGTATAGCAAGACCTCATGTTTGTTACAGGTGCAAGCAGAACAATGAAATAGTTTTTTATCTTTTGTTTGAATGCCCAAAGGCAATTTCAATTTGGTTAGGAATAACCAAAATTCTTGGTATTTCCTACTATGGAAGGTTAACCATAGACACATATTTTAGCAAGTGGAACAAATAATATAAAGGTAAACTGGCAGGTAAGCCCCTCCTAAAATATTTGTGGAGATCTATACCGTATTTTGTCATCTGGCACATCTGGTTGGATAGAAATCAAAGGATTTTTGAAGGAGAAGGTAAGGAAAATAAAATTCTGATATGAAGGATAAAATAAGAATTAGCCCTAAATGTCAAATCTAGTTTTTTTCAACAACAGTATGAAGAATAGTCACCCATAGAAAGAAGAATTATCTACCAACTTAATCTCCAAGCTTTCCTAACATAGGGAGGATGCAAAGCAAACAATTTTTTGCCTGACATATGTTTTCGACACCCTTCTTTTATGGTGCCTCCAAATCCAATCTTGGTAAAGTAGCGGCAAGGGGAATAATTCTTACAGGACCTTGTGAGATCCTAATCAAATACATGATCAACTTGGGAACAACATCTAACAATGTGGCGAAGCTATTGGATGTGAAATTGTCTTAAAATTGGTGGTAAAGCAAGGAATCACTCAGGTCACAGTTTACGAGGATTCTAAACTGATAATAACATCTCTTGCCAAAAATAAAGATTTTAAATATTTAAAATTGAAGATTATTCAAAACATTATTAGACAACTAGGAACGATCATTAGCAAAATATCCTAACACATAAGGCAAAAATTCAACAAAGAGACTGACACACTAGCAAATTAGGCATATAGCCCCTGGTTATTGCAACAAAATCATCAAGAAGCATAAGGGTAGGGGTGGTATGCGAGGATGACAAAGGCTCCAATAATGAGGTTCTTTTTTGTCTTCATGTTCTATTTTTTAGAATGCTCTGTTCACTTTGAAATCTGATTAAAGAGTTTTGTACTTTTTTGATTAAGTAAATAAATATTTTCTTTAAAAAAACAAAAACAAAAAATAACAATGAAAATAATATCATGGAATATTAGGAGAGTGAATAAGAGCCATAAAAAAAGGAATTAAGAAATTGCGAGGTTGTTATAGACAAGATATTTATAGATATAGAAGTTGGACAATAAGTATTTTAGTCATTCATGGTGTTGAATTTTATCTTAATAGAATTTAAATTTTGAAAGGCATTTGATATAAAAGAAGTTATCGTGGAAACTTCGCAGTTTGAGGAATATGAAGAATATCTTTGATAGAGAGGCAATTAAAATATCTTTGATAGAAAGGTAAAGTTGGATATGCTTTAATTAACCTGTTAGAAATGTAATGAGAGCAATGTAATATTTTATTTTTGTAATGGGAGTGGAACCCAATAGAAGCCACACATAGATTATTAAAAAAAAAATTATACCTTATTATAGTGCTCCAATCAATTCATCCTCATTAGGGAGACATTACTCCACTTTCATTATTGTTCCAAAGAATTACATACAATATTTCTTTGTAACATATTTCTCCTTAAGCACATGCTTTTGTAGGCTTCTTTTTTAATGTAGGCTTTCTTTGACTTATCTCCTCAAACACAATCTTCATTCCTCAGGCATAGGCTTCACTCCTCAAGAACAAGATTTCTCAAGCTTTAGCTTCTCTTCTCAAACACAATCTTCACTCATGATTCACTCTAGCAATGCATGCTTTTACTCCTTAGGCATAGGGTTTACTCAAGCTTTGGCTTCTCTCCTCTCAAATGTAACATATTCAGATGTTCACGCATTTATCTCCAAGCACTTTCTTTGCAAATAATCTTTGTAAATGTAGATGTCTAGAAACTCATTCTCCAACTTAAATGCAATCCTATTACTTCAATCTTATGCAGATGTCAACAATATTATAACAAGCATTTAGGCATTCATTCAACAATATCTCACCAAATAATTCAACAAATAATCTTTCAACAACTTCTCCAAATCGTCCTCTAGAAAATAGTCTCTCAATATTTTTCTCCCTTAATCTTTTACTCCAAATTGTCTTCCATCAAACAATCCAATATCCTTCAATCTCCTTCATCTACTTCACTCTCTCTAAATTATTCTTCTGCAAATATCATGTGGATTGCTAGTCCAATATTCAATCTTCATCCAATATCTCAAATGTTTCCACTCATCCTTCTCTAAATATTCACACTAAAATTTGGTGCTAGCTTTTCTCCAATATTTCTTCAATCTCTTTGCAATATCTTCCTTTCTCTCCAACCCAAAAATATCTTTCTAAAGTCGATTTGATACCACTTTTAGCAAATGTATTATAGTATTTCACATTTTAATATTTACCAAGATCTTATCAACAATACAAACAATATTGTACGAGATAAATAAACTTTGATAATCAAAATTATGCATCAAACTTGTTATAAATTGATTACATAGCATGGAGCTTTGTCTCCAGCTTTATCTCCAATATATAAATTACATTAAAACTCTTTAATACTCTGACTATTGCTCTCCTCAAATTCAAAGGAGATGTAACCTTTCACATACCTCATATTATGATAAATTCTCTCATGATTACATAGCCTCATGTTTCACACCTTGACACATCTCATATGATTCTTCATTTCCACACTTAACACTTAAATATTTCAATTCATTAAAATCTCTCATGATTACATAGCCTCGTGCTTCACATATTAACACATCTCATACGATTCTTCACTTCCACACTTAACACTTAAATATTTCAATTCATTAATAAAAAATTATAAAAAAAATTAATTTAAAGGTCTAAATAAATTTTAAAGAAAGTTATTTGTTGAAAATTATAACACCCATGAAAACTTATCAAATATTTATATAAATGTAAAGTGCATCTATGCTTTATGCTTTGTAATTTCACTATTTTTCAAAAAGAAAAAACAAACAAACAACGGTGTGACTCACATGGTGGTTGTTGAGGCCAAGGAGATTGAAAGTTCCATTTTTAGACGTTCTAGGATTTTAGAATACTGGTTGTGCGTTTTTCGTAATGGTTTCAGTGGGAAAATCTTGTCCACTGCATTAACACCGCATTGAGGCGATGTTAATTCATCCTTTTTAATGGCTTCTGCTCATGCAGTCGGTTCCATTTATTCTAAGTTTGCTGGAGAGCTCAATGGTACCGGGGAAGTGTCCGTGCAAGTTAATTCTAACAATGTATCATGACGTAAAAGCCTTGTCCCTGAAGCTGTTATTCCTTTGCATGAATTCCATATAGCTTGTGAATGGTTTGAGTCATACCTTGGTGGGTTATTTTTTGGGTTGTATCCCATACGATACCCTTATTCGTTCATGGGTCTAGCAAGTTTGGGGCCCATATGGAGTCAAAGTGGAGAATGTACAAAACCTTACAAAAGGGTATTTCCTTTTTTGCTTTTCAGATCCAGCTCAAGCACAGAAGGTTCTGTCTAGGGGTCCATGGACTATCCATAATTCTCTGTTGATTTTGCAACCCTACTCTCAAAATTTCCAAGTCAGTGATCAAGCTGCACTGGAAGTCCCGGTGTGGGTTGATTTCCCTAGTCTTCCTGTTCCTCTTTAGGGTTTTTTGCATACTTTAGTTTCCCCCTTAGGTAAGTTTGTTTGCCTTGAGCCAGAAATTGTTTTCTCCACTCGACCCACTAGAAGGGTTTGTATCAAATTTGACCTTACTAAGGATTTGTAGGAGTTTATTGATATTAAAATTGGGGGTCAATCCATAAGGCAAAGAGTTGCCTATATCAATTTACCCAATACCTATTATCGGTGTCAATCTGTAGCTCACAAAATTCGAGAGTGCCCTTTGATGGAATGGAAATATAAGGCAAATCCCTCGCCCACTCCTGCAACTGCTGCTAATGGCTCGCGGGGAAGCACTGAAGAATGGACTACTATCTCTAGCAAGAAATCTCATGGTACTAAGCAACAAGAAGCTTCAATTTCTACTGCACAACCCGCCCTTTATCCTTCTCAAGACATGCAAGCTTCTTCTGAAGTTGTTCAAAATCCTGTTGATACGGCCCCTTCGGTTGTTGACATGCAACCTCCAGTTCCACCAGTGTCTCAAATTCTTTGGTCGGGCCCTTCTTTGGCCTCAATGGTGGCAGCTCCAGATAATTCTTTAGTGGAGGAGGGTCGGGCCTTGAAGGTCCGTCGCTCTCGTAGCCCTATTCGGAATGATAAACGTCGACAACTAAACAGTGATGCTTTCCATGTAACCTCCAACTATTTTGGCTCACTTACAGGTTTGGGTGATGTAGAGGATGTCATGGAGATCATGCATCCTAACAAATCCCAATGATTTTTTTATCATGGAATGTTCGAGGACTGATGAACTTGATCAAAAAATATTTGGTCCGAAATGAGATGTCAAATGTTTCTCGAATGCATGGAAGCCTCAATATTTTATGTCTACAAGAAGTTAAGATTTCTAATTTCAATCTGCAGTGTACATGTGATTTTTTATGGCCATGAAGTACTTCTTTTGCCACAAAGAATTCCCCGAGAAAATGAGGAGTCGTCACTATCCTTGGGCCTCGATTACAGAAGAATGTTGTGACTTGGGGTGTTGACCCATGCAATCAAGTTGTCTGGATTTTGCTCGAGATCTATGGAAAACCGCTTAGGGTGGTTAATGTATATGCCTCAAATGTCGCTTTTGACAGATGCGAGTTGTGGAGATGGCTTGCCATGAATCTTCCATTTGCCACTTGGGTGCTCTGTGGAGATTTTAATATGGTGGAGAAATATTTTGATAAGTTCAGTCATGTCCCAATGCGGTGGTGTTTAGGTGAAAGAGAAGCTTGGTTTTTTATGAAAAACAAGCTTCGCCTTTATGACCCTAGTTCTTGCTTCTTGTCTTCTGACTTCCCGCAGGCTCTTTGGTACACCTGGTCCAATTTTCAGGCTTCTTCTAGGGTTTTGGTAAGATTGGATAGAGCCATGATTTCTGAGTGTGACAACTTTCAGTTCTCCCGTATTTTGCCTTCTTCACCGTATGTGTTGACTTTTCCTGGTACTACACTATCTGATCATTCACCTATTTTATTCTTGATGGCAATGTTAAACTTTCAACCTAGAGTGCATTCTTCATAGTTTTACCTAAATGTTTCTTTTTTGCATAGCTTTAGCATGAAAGCTCATATATGCTGCATTTGGAATTTGATTCCTAGACCTGATGGTATTTCTAGAAGGATTGAATGGTGGAAAACTGCCATTCAACGAACCACTAAGGTGTTGCGAACTCTGGGTGTTGAAGTTACAAAACGACAAAAATAGGCTAAGTCTGCCTTGCAAAGTGAGCTATCCAAAGCTTGTCTCAGGCTTGAAGCCTCTCCTTTCAACTGTGTTGCTCAATCCCAAGTTTCTTCCATTCGGCATGAGCTAAAAAAGGTTGATTTGTATGAAGCCAAGGGGGCTCAATTACATGCTCGAATGCATTGGCTCAAAGTGGGGGACAAAGTGACCAAATAATTTTTTCAGCACCTCAAACCTCCTGCTCAACATTCTCAGTTTCAAGCCATTCAAGTTGATGGGCAGAGATTTACAGATCTTTTAGACATTGTCAAAGTATTTGTTTCACATTATCAAGGTGTTTTTGCTTCTCAACCCCTTGATGATGCTAGAAGGCAAGCTCTTGCTGATTGTACCGTTGTTGTCCCCAACAAGCTTTCTCCTGAGCAAATGTTATTTTGTGACACTCCTCTTTCTCTGGAAGATCTAAAAACTGCCTTGTCACTTATGGCCAATGATAAGGCACCTGGGCTTGATGGCTTCCCATGTGAATTCTATAAAGAATTTTGGGATATGCTTGGTTTTGATCTCCACAAAGTTTATCTTGAAGCCTTGCAATGTGGTTCATTGGGTTCCATTATTAACAAAGGCAATGTTAAATTTATTCCTAATTTTGGAGATCCTGAGCTCATCACCAATTGGAGGTCGATCACCCTGCTTAATGTGAGCTACAAGATTATTGCTAAAGCCCTTGCGCTTAAGCCTATTCTGCCTTTGATTGTTAGACCTGAACAAACTAGCTTTGTTAAGGGAAGATACATTCTTGATAATGTTCTTGCTGTTTGGGAAGGTATGGAGTGGGCAAGAAATTCTGAACAAGATGCTTTATTCATTAAGATAGACTTTGAGAAAGCCTATGATAAGATGGAGTGGTACTTCATAACTGCCATGCTTTAGGCTCTAGGTTTTGGGCCAGTATTTGTGAGCACCATTCTTATATTATTTCAAGATGCTTCAACTGTTCTTACCTTGAATAATAGTCAATCTCAGTCAATTTCTCTTGGTCGCTGTCTGAGACAGGGGTGCCCTCTTTTTCCATCTCTTTTCATTTTTGCTACAGAGGCTTTTGGCTATTTTTTTGCCCATAAGATGGATCAAGGATTAATCAAGGGTATTACTCTCCCTAATTCTGACCGTTAGTTGGTCAATGGTCATTTTGCAGATGATTCCTTCTTAACACTTCAAGAAGATGAGCAATCCCTTTCCTCGGCTATTAGTTGCTTAGAGGTGTTCTGTTTAGCCTCTGGTTCTTCTATACAATGGAAAAAAACATCTTGTTTTTGACAATCTCAATCTCAACTGCCACACTGGTTACATCAATTCCAATGGACTTGGATTCATCCAGGTGAGGTGTTTAAATTTCTTGGAATTCCTTTTGCATTTCATGGTTCCTCTGCTCAATTGTGGCAGTATGTTATTGATAAAGTGGAAAAGAAGCTTTCTTCTTGGACTAGTAAGAAACTTTCTCTGGCAGGAAAATTTTAGATTTGTTCTAAGGTTTTAGCCACTACCCATGTCTATTATTCATCTTGTTGGGTTCCATCCAAATCTTGTTATAAAAAACTGGATAAGCTTCTGAGAGACTTCTTGTGGGCCAAAGACTTTGTCAAGCAAGGTTTTCATCGGGTAGCCTGGGAAATTTGTTGTTTGCCCAAGGATTGTGGAGGCATGGGTTTGTTTGATTGTCACCGACAAGGTCTTGCCCTTTGTGCTAAATGGATCACCCGATCTTTAATTGGGGATGAATCTTGGAAAGTGCTAGTAGGCATTGCATTTCTTCTAGTTTGCTTCAGGTGAAGAAAATTTGGAAAGGGGTGGGATTGCAATCCATTCTTACTACCCCTATCCCTATTAAAGTTAAAGGTTCTTTTGTCATTTAGAGTATTTGGAAAGCCTGGGAGGCCTTCAAACCTTGGCTTAGTTGGAAAGGGAGTTTTCGTAAAGCAGGTGCCTCTTTGTCTTCCATGAATATTTGGTGGTCTCCTATTATCACTTGGCAAGGTTCTCCCTTAGCTCTGGTGCAGTGGGTTAGAGCGCAGAGGTTCTATAAGTGTGGTATTGCTTCCATTTTTTATTTCTTCTCCCGACATGCCAGGTGTTGGATACCCTGGGAAAGTTTTCGTAAAATTCACAATTTAAATCCTAGTGATAGATACACTTATGAATATTTGGTGGTCTCCTATTATCACTTGGCAAGGTTCTCCCTTAGATCTGGTGCAGTGGGTTAGAGCGCAGAGGTTCTATAAGTGTGGTATTGCTTCCATTTTTTATTTCTTCTCCCGACATGCCAGGTGTTGGATACCCTGGGAAAATTTTCGTAAAATTCACAATTTAAATCCTGGTGATAGAGACACTTATGAGGTGGTTATTGATAGTATTCCGTTTTCTATTTGGAGAAAACTACATAAGCATTTTCAAAAACCCTGGTGGTCGGGATTGGTGTTGGCACTGGGGAGCTTCCTCGTTTTGCAATATAAAGCTCATCTTGGTTACAAATGGCTCACCCCACAAATTCCAATGGTTGATAAGCTCACTCTGAGATGAAATTTAGTCTCTCTTCCCTCCCAATGGAATAAGAGGTTTTGGATTGCTTGGGCTACTTATATTGAACCTAAACATAGTTTTTTTGCTTGGAGTCTCTTACATCAAGGGTTACCTTTTGGCAGTAGGCTCAAGCATATGGGTGTTCATAATCTCATTTGCTCGATTTGTGGACAAGCAGAAGATTTACTACAGGTTTTTTGGTCTTGTGATCGGGCTCAGTCAGCTTGGGAGTGGCTTCTTGAAATTTTCAGACCTTTTATGCAGGAGGATTTTACTTGGGTGCATGCTATTTTGGGTGACCCTATTGCTTTTTTCTTCAACTTGGATGTTGTTTGGAATATTTTTAGAATTGGTACCTTGTTTTATCTATGGGAGTCCCGAAATAGAGCTATTTTTTCTCAGCAAGATGTCGGACATGTCTTCTCTCGTTGCTGATAAATATGATATATTCTTTGATTGCTAGTTACATATTCAAGTACAGGTTAAAAAAGTACAGGTGGAGCTGCAATACTTGCGTACCCTCATGGATCATTGGGGGAATGCACCTTGCATTATGAGTCATGTGCATCTTCCTTCCCCTTCCACGTGACAGTAATTTCTCGGCTTCTTTCTTTCCGAATGCATATTTAATATTGTTTTGGCAGTTGTTATTGGCAGTTTGTGGGCTGTTTCTGACACTCTTGTATACTCCTAACCACGATGGTTAATGTATTGGTTTACGAGATGTGCTAATCCCACCCACCCTTTTTTGTATGATTAAACATTATTTTATTAATATAATGGCTTTTTCATCCAAAAAAACATGTTTTTTCTTTGGAAAAAATAAAATAAAAACACAACAGTTATAAAATCCGACCTACCACCATCGACAACCTGGATAATATTATTCTCGCTTCACAAACGAGTAGACACCATTATCTTTGTCTACTTGGCAGCCTACGCGGCGGGGAGTTTAGCTCTCATCCCGTTTACAAACTCTCGTACCTTCGCCGTATCCGGCATCACCTCCTTCACTCCCTCCGTTTTGAGGAACGGATCCATCGCTCAACAACGGCATCTTCTCTTTCTCCACTAATTTCACATTCGTAATCTGCTGAGCCACCATGATCCATGACGCCATCGTTCCCAGTGCTATGTCCACAAGCCCAATGTGTTCACCGCCGAAGAATGGCTTCCCTTCAAATGTGGTCCTCAGAGCCTCCTCCATTAACATCAAATTTGCCACCGCTTCATCCAGCGCCTTCTCCGGCTCCTCCCCTTGCTCGTTCAATACTCCTTTAACAGACACCGTAATCCGTATTTGTATATAAAATAATTTTTAATGTCAACCAGGTCCTAGATCCTATAAAACTCTAATTAACCCCACCCATCGGATTGAAGTTTATTTGGAAAAAAAGTATAAAAGAAAAGATAATAGAACTGGGAAGTTACCTTATCGTCCACAAAGGCAGTCCAGAAATGGGCTAGAGCTCTGTCATACGGATCTTTGGGCATGAGATCGACTGTTGCAGAAGTCCATTTCTCGTTGATGTACTCGACAATTATCATGGACTCGCAAATTGGCTTCCCATCGTGGATGAGCACGGGGAACTTCTTGTACACGGGGTTCGATTGCAGAAGCAGCTGGCTCTTGTTTTGGGTTTCTTCAGATTCAGATTCGTAGGAGATTCCTTTCAGATTCAGCGCTATACGGACCCTCGCTACAAATGGACTGAGAGTGGCTCCCAGCAGCTTTACGTCTCCTTGCCCTTCCATGATAACTGTTCTTGCAGATTGCTCAGATCCGAGTCTTTTCTATTATGGAGTTGTATTCTCGGTGCCAGGAATTTATAAGATGAGGGGTATCGGTAGAGACTGAACACAGACAGTCAACGACCGCCTCCTTGAATTTAGACCATAGCCTTTAATTTAATTTAATGAATTAGAATTATGAGAAGGTTGAGAAATTTCAGTGAAAATTATTTAAAGTTTTAGTTTTTAAAAGGTTTAAGGTTATAAAATAATAGATTGGATGGTAGTATATTTAAAAGGATAGGAGAAAGGAACAGATTGAAGGTTTAAAGTTTTAGTTTTTAAAAAGGTTTAAGGTTGTTAAAGAATAGATTGGATGGTAGTATATTTAAAAGGGATAGGAGAAAGAAACAGATTGAACGTAGTCAGCGATGGTTGGTTCAGCTTGATGTCTAGTTAGCTGCGGGGATTCTATATTCTAAAAATTTAGTTTCTATTAACTTTGTGTAACCCAACAATTAAAATTTATAATAACAATATTAAATAATATAAATATTATAATAACAATATGTTAAAAAGTTCCTTATATTAATATATTAATAAGAAACACAGTCAAGGCAGGGTTTTGAATTCCAAAACTACTAGATGATCCTCGCCATAAGATATTAGTGTTGTAGTTGGATGATGTTATTGGAGTCAGAAGTGGACGAGTGTCTTCAATAGGAAATATATATTTATATCTGTCTTCAATACGAAATATATATTTATTTTTTAATATTATAATTGAGAAAATAATATTTTATGAATTAAAAAATCAAGGATCATATCTGCAACCGTCATAGGATAAATGGCCTTTATGAGTTTTTTAGATTGTTAAAGGTAATACAGTACACATTGTCAAGTAGTTAGGAGATAATATTTTTTAGTTTAAAGTTAATAATTTTTTTAACTGTAAAGGTTAAATTTTTAATTAATTTAAAATATAAGTTTTTATAATTAAAAAAAATTGGTGGATAGTATATTTTAATAGGTAGTTATACTAACTCGGATTGAGTTAGGAAGCGGTTATTCAAAACAATAAAAAAAGGTTAAATCCATCACCAACCACAACACCAAAAAGTATGTATTAAATTGGATCCCTATTGAGGACTGGCCTATTCAAATCCCAGAAAGGCAAAGACAAGATATCCAAGGCATCTTTCATATGAGATCCCTCTCTTGGTCCCATGAAAAAGATTGTTTTGGTTGGAACAACACTACTAAGGGTGAGTATTCAGTTGCTCAAGGTTATTTGACCTTATGCCATAATAATCCAAACCATTCTTCTGACATCTTTTCTCGATTGTGGGCTCAAAAGCTTTGGCCTAAGGTGATGTTCTTTAATTGGCTTTTATTGCATCGTAGGGTGCTTATTGGTGAGCAACTTATGAAGCATGGTTTTCATGGCCCTTTTAGATGTGAAATGTGTTAAGAGAATGTAGAAACTCTCAACCATCTTTTTATTGAGTGTACTTTAGCCTCTGAGCTATGGAGGAGAATGGCCACTTTACTTGGCTTACAATGGTCCAATTTTTTTACTTTTGAACAACTTTGGAGGGATTGGACTAATCAAGAGGGTGTTGATCATTTTATTAGGCAGTTAATTTGGATGGGTTCTACCATTATTCTTTGGAATATTTGGAATGAAAGGAGCAACCAAATTTTTAATCAAGATAGGAAGGATATTCACTATATTTGGCAAAAGACCATAGCCAACTTAGTTGAATCAGTCCATCAACTCCTTAATCACCCCCAAAATTCCCACCAAAGATGAGATCAAGTGATGCAAAGATTGAAGATTAAATCTTCTAAGGGCAACCAACTTAAAGAGAATGTGAGTATTAGTAAGATGGATAGGACAAGAAATTGGTAACCTCCTCCTAAGGATTTTGGAAAAGTCAATACTAATGGAGCCTCTAGAGGGAACCCTGGAAAAGCTAGTGTGGGAGGAATTGGTAGACTTTCATATGGCTCCCTGGTTTTTACTTTTGCTGAGAATTTGGGTATTCTTTCTAATAACCTTGTTGAGGGGTATGGTATCCTCAAAGGCCTTCATGAGGCTACTAAGGTTGGATGGGAAAAGGTGTTAGTTGAGTCTGACTCTCAACTTATGATTAATCTCTTGAAGACTCCTTCTAAGAATCATAAGGTGGATTGGAGAATAAAAAAAATTATTGAGAAGATTCAGTTAATCCAGATGGGATTTTTAAAAGTTGATTACAATCATGTGGTCGGAGATCAAAACAAGAGTGTTGATGCTTTAGCTAATTGGGCTTTGGACAAAGGTGATCTTACTTGTTATGGCCACCTTCCTATATGGTGGGCTTCTCAAATAAGGGAAGCTCTTCTTTCTATCATTTCTTTGGATGGCTCCAGTTCTGAAGGTACCTAGTTTCTTCTTGCTTTTTTTTTTGCTTCTCTTTGGTTCATTCAGTTTTTTTAGTTCCTTAGCTCATTCTATTATTTATTTTGTTTCCTCTGTTGATTCTTGCCTTAATAGTCTTCTGGTCTAGATAGGTCATTGTTATGTTCAATTATTATTATTTTTTTTTAGTTTTTTAAGGTGGGTGGGTTCTTTTGTTTTGTTTTTGTGTTCTTTGTGTTGTTTTTTGTTGTTCTTGTGTTTTTGTTGTTTTATGTTTTTTTTTTTATATATGTTTTTTGTTATTGTTCTTGTGTTTTTTTTGTTCTTGTTCTTGGGTTTCTCTTTGTTTGTGTTAGTTCGTGTTTTTATGTGTGAGTGTTTTATATGTTTTTTGTTTTTTTTTATTGTCTGATGTTGGTTGTTTTTTATTTTTATTTTTATTTTATTTTTTTTAATTTTTTAGGTTTTGGTTGTGTTTATTTTTCATGTTTTTTTTTGGGTTGTCTTTGTAGTGTTCTATTGTTTTTGTCTTGTTTGTGTTTTGTTATGTGGTTCTTGTGTTTTTCTATGTGGTTCGTGTTGTGGTTTTTTTAATCTTATTGTGCATGTTTGGTTGTGCTTTTGTTTTTTACACACTCAAGGAGCATGTTTTTTATTTTATTTTATTATTTTTGTTGTTATTTATTTATTTTTAAATTGGTTTTATGTGTTTGTTTTCTCCTTGAGTATGTCAAAGGTGGTAGGCCAGGTTCGAGTCCTGGGCATTTTTTGCGGAATGGATACCCCTGCATCCTTGGGTCTTACCCGAAAGTGGCATCCCTTTTGGGATGTTTTCCACAAAAAAAAAAAAAAAGTATGTATTAAATCCTATCAATGGGGGGTATGCTTACAAGGTGAAATTCCATCACCTTTCATATGGTGCCAACCGGTATTAGAAGGAATGAAAATGGGTCACCCATCCTCCCTAGGCGTGTGAATATTATCACCTATACCAGAGCCATCAATACCATCAAATATACCCCATACCACCACATTATCTGAAGCGACTAGGCACATTGGAAAAGAATCTCCCCAAAAAACAACTGGGTCTGGCTCCATTTGGCAAACCTCCCATCCACTGCCAAGATAAGATGTACTGGCACCAATTTTGTCTTGGAGTCATCAAAAAAGAGACGACTGAGACCAATGTCTTTCTGCAAACCAGAAGGGAAGTTTGTCGATGAGAGTGCAATCTGGAAACTTCGTGAGATCAAGAAGGCTTTATAGAAGGCACTCTATTGACCGTACATGGGTTATTACCCCAGTGCTGCATAAGAGCACGAAGATGATCCACCTCCATATGAAATTTCTCCCCTTTAACTAAAATATGGAGTCAAAAATAAAAATAAATCATGCACTTACCAACAATTGAAAATTCAACTGAACTATGTTGTCGAGAAAAAATTATTATGTTACGAGTTATCAAAATATGAAAGAGCACACTGATGCAAAGAATGTTCACACTTCCAACAAGGGAAAAGAAAAATTTGGTAGGTCGCCAAGCAAAGCATAATGCCAGGTGAATGAACTAGCCATATGAGGTTGAAAGAAGGACTCAAACCAATCCTAGGCCATTCGTGCTTTCCTACATTGCCAAAATAGATGAAGGGGGCCCTTTGGAGTATTGCAAAAATGGCAGGTAGGATTCTCTATTCCAATGTATTTTAATCTTTGTCCAATAGGAAGACCATAGGATAATAAGCTCCAAGCAAAGAAAATCTGTTTGGGTTCAATATACCTTGCCCAAGCCATTTTAAATCTTAGACTCCAATGAGTCTAAGTGGAAAGGAGATCCCACCACTCATTGAGTATTTGAACCATAGGGACATTGGGAGTAATCCAAGCATACCATAACTTAGGTTTGTAATTAAGAAGTGGGGTTTTCAAAAACCATCCCTAGTCAGACCACCAAGGCTATTGAGAATATCTACAGATCATGGGCCAAAGGAAAAAATGAATACAATCCAAAATAGTTTCATAATTATTCTTATCATCTGGTTGCAGACCAAACAATCTCATGAAATCATCCCATAGGATCCAATCCCTAGAATTACTTGAAAAAAAAGTTTGCCACTATTAAAATCCCTAAAAAAAGAACCGCTAAGCATGAAATCATTTCACAAAAGCAAGAGGGGAACCTTTAAAAGTAATAAGAGGTGACCACCAAACATTATAAGTGGAAATAGAAGCACATTTTTGATGCCCATCCCCTAGCCAACACAACTAGGGCTTAATTTTCTCCCAAGCCTGCCATATGCTCTGAATGATGAAAGAGCCTTGAATTTTAACTAGGATATGAGCAACCAGGTTGAAAATTCATGCCTTTCTAAGCCTTCCTGCCAAGAGGTAAACCAGTGGAAGTGCAGTGCCAAATTAGAAATTTCCAAGCTTCATAACCACTTAAGGCTCAAAGAATCCATTTAGCAAAAAAGTAAAACCTTGTCTTTGACAATCATGTAGTCCCATACCTCCTGATTTTTTGGAAAGACAAAAAATATCCTAGGCAACTCTATGAAACCCTTGTTTATGTGACGAGTTGGCCCAAAGAAAATACCTTAAAAGCTTTTCCAATTTTTTATAGCAAACTTGATAAGGGACCCAACATGATGAATAATACACATGCGTAGTAGAAATAATTTTGGAACACACCTGAAACTTACCAGCTAGAGTAAATTTTTTGGTGGTCCAAAAGAAAAAAAAAATTCTCTACTTTTTGTAAAACATAATTCCATAAGACAGCAAGAGAACCCTAGAATGCAAATGGAATTCCAAGAAATTTAAACATCTCCTTTGATTGGATCCAATGCCACTGGTGATAGTTTCACAATGACACTAAGAGGGGGGGTGAATCAGTGTAGCTATTTAAATTCAAATTTACAACTCTTAATGCTGAAACAATGAAAACTTAAACTCAGATAAAGCAAGTATAACAAGAGAGCATTCCACAACACACGATGTAACGAGGTTCACCAATTTGGCTACTCCTCAAAAATGACTGCTTGGACTCCCGTCCAAATCTAGTCTTTGCAAAATAACAATTTTACAAACAATTTACCAGCACCCACTGGAAGGAGCACCAACCCCTGGTTTATCTACACCAACAGAAAGGAGCACCAACCCTTGATTTATCTGCACCAACAGAAAGGAGCACCAACCCCTGATTCCAAGCACCAACTCAGACTGCAATTCTGAAACTATATGATTGACATAAAAATGCCTTCGCTTATACAAGACCCTGTCTGGTCTATTGCTCTCTCGGCTCTCCTTAACGCTCTATTACGACACGCTCTCTTCTACCTTTTTCCAGCACTTTAATTCTTCACGCAGATCTCCTTTTATAACCTTTTCTTTGTAACTGCACTTGTAACTGTTGTACCGACTTCTCCTGTAATTGCACCTGTAACTATCGTATCGACTTCTCCTATAACTGCACCTAAAACTGTCGTATCGACTTCTTTTGTAACTACACCTGTAACTGTCGTACCGACTTTAGTTAACTGTCACATACCTTCTTTCAACTGGTTTCTCTTCTTAGCTCACGCCGAAGTGACCTATCACAAAATCGTGACACTTCTACCTCTTTGTCCTCTTCTCGGCTTGTACCCACGAAAACACATGTCACGATATCGTGACACTTTCTCTCCTTTGCTCTTTCTCTTCCTTGTAAAACCTTCAAAATGTCACGATATCGTCGACACTTTCTTCTCTCTCTCTCTCTCTCCCTTCGGGTCGCAAAACCCGACATGTCGCGATATCGTGACACTTTTTCTCTCGACTCTCTCTCTCCTTCGGTCACGAAACCCGACATGTGCGATATCGCGACACTTTCTCCGACTCTCTCTTCCATTAACATGTCACGAAATCGTGACACTTTTTCTCTACTCTTCTCTCCTCAACATGTCACGAAATCTGACACTTTTCTCACTCTCCTGGCAACATGTCGCGAAATCGTGACACTTTTCTTTACCTTCGCTTTGACAAATGAAACATGTCGCGTGAAATCCGTGACATCTTTTTCTTTTTCTCTCCTCTTTCTCTTTGGAGGCGTTGGCGGAAAATGAAACATGTCACAAAATCGCTGACATCTTTTTCTCTCTCCTCTTTCTCTTCGCTTTGGACCGCGAAAATGAAACATGTCGCGAAATCGTGACATCTTTTTTCTCTTTTCTCTTTCTTCTTTCGCTTTGGACCGAAAATGAAACATTCAAAATCGTCCCAAAAACATCAACGACACTCTTTTCTCTCTCCTCTTTCTCTTCGCTTTGAACCGCGGAAATGAAACATGTCGCGAAATCCGTGACATCTTTTCTCTCCCATACAACTTTTCTCCTTTCTCTTGCAATATGTCGTGAAATCGTGACACTTTTCTACTTGTCTTTTTTCTTCCAACATGCTCCGAAATCCGATATTTTTCTTGCGCCTTCTCCGAACATGTCGTGAAATCTTCCTCTTTCTCCCAACATGTCGCGATATCTGCACTTTTCTCTCCTTTCTCCAAACATGTCGCGATATCATGACATTTTTGCTTTCTTGCTCTTTCTCTCCAAACATGTCGCGATATCGGCGACAGTTTTCTCTTATTGCTCAACATGTCGCGATATCGCGACAATTTTCTTCCTTGTGATTTTCTTTTGATTTTTCTCAAATGGGCCACTTCTATCTTTTGGAAAATCACTGTACATACTCTGAAGAACTTCTTAACTCCTGTATACTTCATCAACTGATCTCTGAAGAACTTCTTAACTCCTGTATACTTCATCAACTGATCTGTCTGACTGTGTTGACAACAATGACAATACTATTGCTGCAACTTGCTCAACAATCTCCCCCTTTGGAATTGTTGGCAACACTCATGCAATCTCCTGTAATTCCTTCAATCTCCTGTAATTCTTCTCCCCCTTTGACAATAATACCAAAGGGCTGCTGCAGACTCCCCCTGAGTCCATGCACAACATTCTCAGGCACAACTTATTATAGTTAGCAAAAATTACAAATATGAGCAAAAAGATAATGAAATATATAATTGCTCCCCCTGAGAATGTGGTCCCGATTGCTAGTCAATGCTTGGGAAGCGTGACCACTCCCAACTTATTGCGAAGGTACTCAAAAATTTCTTTGGGCAGCGGTTTTGTGAAGATATCCGCTACTTGCTCTGTAGTTGGGACAAAATCCAACTTAACCTCACCTTCCGCAACTCTCTCTTTCAGAAAGTGATATCGGATAGCAATATGTTTTGTGCGGGAATGCATAACCGGATTCTTTGAGATATTAATAGCACTGGTGTTATCACACTTAACTAAAATTGGCTCTCTGAAGTTAATGCCAAGATCTTTTAGGGTTTGTTTCATCCATAAAACCTACGTACAACACGTTGATGCTGCAATATATTCTGCCTCTGCTGTGGATAAGGAAACTGACTCTTGTTTCTTACTGTGCCATGCGACCAACTTGTCTCCAAGATAGAAAGCACCTCCACTGGTACTCTTTTTGTCATCGACACATCCTGCCCAATCTGCATCTGAATACGCAATAAGGGTGAAATCCTTACCTTTCGGATACCACAATCCATACTCCATAGTACCCTTCAGATATCGAAGAATCCTCTTCACGGCTGTCACATGAGTTTCCTTGGGACTAGCCTGAAATCGTGCGACCATGCAAACTGCTTGCAAGATATCTGGTCTGGTAGCTGTCAAATACAGTAAGCTCCCAATCATAGATCTGTACATGGTTTGATCAACATCTGGAGATTTGTCATCCTTGCTCAACTTGCAACCTGTCGTCATGGGAGTGCTAACAGGCTTACAATCCTCCATTGTGAATTTCTTTAGCATCTCCTTCACATATTTAATTTGAGAAATAAATATGCCCTTCTCATTTTGATTAACTTGCAGTCCGAGGAAATACGCAAGTTCACCAATCATAGACATTTCAAATTCTTTCTGCATCTTATTTGCTAAATCTTTACACGATTCATCATTGTTGCTGCCAAAAATGATATCATCTACATATACAACAAGGACAATGAGATGGCCATTCTCTGTTTTGACATACAAATTGTTGTCCACCATACCCTTTTTGAACCCTTGTTCAGTAAGATAGTTGTCTAGCCTTGCATACCATGCTCTGGGTGCCTGTTTCAAACCATACAGTGCCTTTTTTAACTTGCAGACGAAATTGGGATTATCACCGAGTTGGAAGCCATCTGGCTGCTCAATATAGACCTCTTCTTCAAGTTTTCCATTCAAAAATGCTGATTTCACGTCCATTTGATAGACTTTGAAATTCTTGTGAACTGCTAAAGCTAGAAACATTCTAATTGCCTCAAGTCTAGCCATTGGTGCAAAGGTTTCTTCAAAGTCAATACCTTCAACTTGTGCATAGCCTTTATAGACCAATCTTGCTTTATTCCTGACTATCTGTCCATCTTCATTCAATTTGTTTCGAAAAACCCATTTAGTACCGATTATATTTTTGTTTGCAGGTCTTGGTACTAACTCCCAGGTTTTGTTTTTCTCAATCTGATCTAACTCTTCATTTATTGCCGTCATCCAACTTTCATCTTTGCTTGCTTCAGCAATATTTTTGGGCTCAATGCTGGATAATAGAGAGTAATTACTTACTACTCTTCTTCTTGTTTGAACACCAATTGTGGGATCTCCAATTATTTGCTCTCTAGGATGATTTTTCTGCAGCTACTTGTTTTGAATTTCTTGTTTTCTTCCTCTTCTGAAACACTACTTAAATCATCTGAGTCAGTTTTCTGTTTCTTTTCCGTTTCCTCTTCCTCATCTGCTTCAATAACCTCTTCATAAGTTTGGTAGTTTTCTTCATAACTAATTTCTCGTTCCCTACCTTCATCAACTTTAACATCAGCACTCTCCACAATTTTCTTTAGTCTCTTGTTGTAGCATGTATAGGCTTTGCTTTTTGTCGAATAGCCAAGAAAGATACCTTCATCAACTCTATCTTCAAACTTACCAAGATTATCTTCAGTTCTTTTAATGTAACACTTGCTGCCAAAAACTTTAAAGTATCTTGTTGTTGCCTTTTTACCGAACCACAGCTCATACGGAGTTTTGCTTTCATGTGTCCTCAACATGCACCTATTTTGGATGTATACCGTAGTATGGACTGCCTCTTTCCAAAATATGTCTGCTATTTTGCTCTCAGTTAACATAGTCCATGCCATTTCCTGCACTGTCCTGTTCTTTCTTTCTACCACACCATTCTGTTGAGGTGTCCTTGCTACTGAAAACTGTCTCTTAATCCCATACTTTTCATAGTACTCTGCAAACTCTTCTGAAATGAACTCTCCTCCTCTATCTGATCTTAAACATTTAATCTTTTTTCCTGTTTGATTCTCAACTTGGTTTTTGAAAATCTTGAACATTTCAAAGGCATCTGATTTAAGCTTCAAAAATAGTACCCATGTCATCCTGGAATAATCATCTATGCACAACATAAAGTATTTGTCACCATTTATGCTTTGCGTTCTCATGGGTCCACATAAATCAGTATGTATTAGTTCTAAAGGTTTGCTTGTGAAGTACTCTTTTGTTTTAAATGTGGCTCTAGTTTGCTTCCCCTTTTGGCATGAAGCACAAATGCTATTTAATGGTTTGCCAATGGTGGGAATATCTCTCACTGCCCCTTTTGAGCTGATTTTTACTAAATTGTCAAAGCTGATATGACCGAGTCTCTTGTGCCACAGCCAATTTTCCTCTTCATGTCCAATCAAGCATGCTCCTTCTGAAGTCTCTGAGAGAGTATACAGGTTGCCAGATGTCCTTGATCCAGTTGCTATTAACTTTCCACAATTTGTTGTTCTGACTTCACAACCCTGCTTCTTGAAAATTACTTCATGACCTCTGTCACAAATCTGACTTACGCTTAACAAGTTATGCTTCAGACCAATCACAAACAAGACTTCTTTTGAATTTATTTTTCCGTCACTGATCTTAACCGATCCTTTACCAACTATCTCCGCTCCATCATTATTTCCAAATTTTACAGAACCACCTTCATACTTCTGTAACTTCTCAAATTTTTGTTTGTCACCTGTCATGTGACTGGAGCACCCACTATCAAGTATCCATGGTGTAGATTTGTTTTGTGCTTTAAAAGCTGTCTGTACAATCAAAGATTCATTTTCTTCCTTGAGTCGCTCCTTTTCTTTCCACTCTGGTTTGATTACAGTTCTGGTCACTTGTTTTGACTTTTCTTTGTCAGTAGCCTGTACATGATTTTTGGGAAATCTTCTACTTTGTCTCAAACCATTTGATTGAAATTGTCTTCCCTGATGTTTATTTGTTGCAAATGTACTTCGACAATTTCTTGCAATGTGCCCAAAATTATGACAGTTATAACATTCTACTGCATAATCCATCAATGGTGAAAAAACATTTCTACTGACAAAATTCCTTTGTCCTACATTATACTTGCAATCTGCAATCTTATGACCATAACCATTGCATTTAAAACAATAACCAAAAAAGAAATGAGTGAACCTGGGTAATGGTTTTTGCCATTTTGTAGTAGGAGCCACAAATCTTCTTCTCCTTTGATGAGTGACATTGGTGAATTTATCATTGTCAATACTCCTCTCGTGCCTGGCATTATTGCTTTCTTTAGCATGATTCATTTTTTCTTGACCAATCCTGATCTTATCTTCATTCTTTATGGGATCTACAGTCATGGCCTTGGATCCATTTGATGATTCTCCTTCAATGAAGCCCAAACCAAATTTGATGCCTGTAGTCCTTTGGCTATTTATAATCTTGTCCAACTTTATAGAACTTTCTTCAATTTTGTGATAACATCTTACTTTTTGATTCATCTCTTCTAGCTGCATCTTTAATCCAACAATCTCTTCTTCTAACTTATTGCACTCATCTATTTTCATGGTTAATTGTACTTCGATCTCTTCAGATATTTTCTTAGATTCATCTATCTATACTTTCAAGCTTGTTATGATCTCATTGGCATCCTCAAATTTTCTTGAAACTTTCTTATTCTTTTTCCTTTCTATACTCAGCTCTTTAAGTGCAGCGATCAGCTCACCTTCCAGATCTACTTCAGCCTCAGCCTCAAATTTTTCTTCTATTTTTTCTTCTTCGAATGCCATAAAAAGAGCTTCACCGGTTTCTTCTTCAGAATCCTCACCAGAGCTGTCTTCTGAAGGATTGACATTCTTGGATATGAAACTTTTCTTCTTGAAGTTGCCTTTTCTAAAATTTGATTTCTTCTTCCGATCACTTCTTTCTTGGTGTGAACCTTCATCACTTTTGTTTTTCTCATTGAGTGGACATTTAGCTGCAAAGTGCCCAATGCCTCCATAGTTGAAACACTTAAATGGTAGCTTTCCTCTGTATTTTCCCTTTTCCCTTATTAGTTTTCGAACAAAGTTTGCTTCCGTTTCATCTGATGTCTCTTCTTCCTCGGATTCTTGTTTTGCTTTTATACTTTTATGTGCTTTAAAAGTAGCTTCTCTGTCTATGGGTTTAGTTTTTCTTATTCTCATCTCATATGCAGTCAGAGAACCATGCATCTCATCCATACTAAAAATATTTAGATCTTTAGCTTCTTCTATTGCTGAAACTTTAGAATCAAATATTTGGGGAAGAGATCTTAGTACCTTTTTCACTATGACTGCATCTTCCATTTCCTCGTCGAGTCCTCTAATCGCATTAACGATTCCATTAACTCTCAGCATGTATGCCTCTATGTTCTCATCGTCATTCATTCTTAATGCTTCGAACTGAGCTCGATGCATTTGTAACTTGGCCTCCTTGATCTTGTCGTCTCCTTCATGAATGCTCCTTAGTTTGTCCCACATGTCTTTCGCCGTTTTACAACTCATAATCTTTATCAGTTCGTTGTCCACTAAACCGCACATTATAGCATTCTTTGCTTTAGAATTATTCTCAAACAGCTTCTTACCGGCAGCATCGGTTGGAGGAGTGATGGATATTGAGTATCCACTGTCTACTGACTCCCAAATGTCATATCCCAAAGCGCATAGATATGTCTGCATTCTGAGTCTCCAAAATGCATAATTAGTTCCATCAAATAACGGTGCTTTGTTTGATGAGAATCCTTCACCACCTGCCATTGTCTTACTTCCAAGATCACCTTAGCTGATTAAGCTTGTTCAGGAACTTGGCTCTGATACCAATTGATAGTTTCACAATGACACTGAGAGGGGGGGTGAATCAGTGTAGCTATTTAAATTCAAATTTACAACTCTTAATGCTGAAACAATGAAAACTTAAACTCAGATAAAGCAAGTATAACAAGAGAGCATTCCACAACACACGATGTAACGAGGTTCACCAATTTGGCTACTCCTCAAAAATGACTGCTTGGACTCCCGTCCAAATCCAGTCTTTGCAAAATAACAATTTTACAAACAATTTACCAGCACCCACTAGAAGGAGCACCAACCCCTGGTTTATCTGCACCAACAGAAAGGAGCACCAACCCCTGATTTATCTGCACCAACAGAAAGGAGCACCAACCCCTGATTCCAAGCACCAACTCAGACTGCAATTCTGAAACTATATGATTGACATAAAAATGCCTTCGCTTATACAAGACCCTATCTGGTCTATTGCTCTCTCGGCTCTCCTTAACACTCTCTTACGACACGCTCTCTTCTGCCTTTTTCCAGCACTTTAATTCTTCATGCAGATCTCCTTTTATAACCTTTTCTCTGTAACTGCACCTGTAACTATCGTAACTTCTCCTGTAACTGCACCTGTAACTGTCGTACCGACTTCTCCTGTAACTGCACCTGAAACTATCGTATCGACCTCTTCTGTAACTGCACCTGTAACTGTCGTATCGACTTCAGTTAACTGTCACATACCTTCTTTCAGCTGGTTTCTCTTCTTAGCTCGTGTCGAAGCGACCTGTCACGAAATCATGACACTTCTGCCTCTTCTTTCTCTCTCCTCCTTGTACCCATGAAAACACATGTCGCGATATCGCGACACTTTCTCTCCTTGCTCTTTCTCTTGCCTTTGGTTTAAAACACATGTCACGATATCGTGACACTTTTTCTCTCGGACTCTCTCTCCTCCTTTAGTCACAAAACCCGACATGTCGCGATATCGTGACACTTTTTCTCTTGGACTCTCTCTCCTGCCTTTGGGTCGCAAAAACCCGACATGTCGCGATATCGTGACACTTTTTCTCTTGGACTCTCTCTCCTGCCTTCGGGTCCATGAAAACCCGACATGTCACGAAATCGTGACACTTTTTCTCTTGGACTCTTTCTCCTGCAACATGTCGTGAAATCATGACACTTTTTCTTTCGGACTCTCTCTCCTACAACATGTCGCGAAATCGTGACACTTTTTCTCGACTCTCTCCTCAACATGTCGAAATCACGACACTTTTCCCTACCTCTCTTTCCATGTCACGAAATCGTGACACTTTTTCGTCCGTACAATCTTTCTTCGCCTTGGACCGCAAAAATGAAACATGTCGCGAAATCGTGACATCTTTTTCTCTCTCCTCTTTCTCTTCGCTTTGGACCGCAAAAATGAAACATGTCACGAAATCGTGACATCTTTTTCTCTCTCCTCTTTCTCTTCGCTTTGGACCGCGAAAATGAAACATGTCACGAAATCGTGACATCTTTTTCTCTCTCCTCTTTCTCTTCGCTTTGGACCGTGAAAATGAAACATGTCGCGAAATCGTGACATCTTTTTCTCTCTCCTCTTTCTCTTCGCTTTGGACCAGAAAATGAAACATGTCACGAAATCGTGACATCTTTTTCTCTCTCCTCTTTCTCTTCCTTTAAAAAACATGTCACGAAATCGCGACATCTTTTTCTCTCTCCTGTTTCTCTTCGCTTTGGACCATGAAAATGAAACATGTCACGAAATCATGACATCTTTTTCTCTCTCCTCTTTCTCTTGCAATATGTCACGAAATCGTGACACTTTTTCTACTTGTATTTTCTCTTCCAACATGTCACGAAATCGCGACAGTTTTTCTTGCTTGCGCCTTCTCCCCGAACATGTCGTGAAATCGCGACAGTTTTGCTTGCTTGCTCTTTCTCTCCGAACATGTCGCGATATCACGACAGTTTTGCTTTCTTGCTCTTTCTCTCCAAACATGTCGCGATATCGCGACAGTTTTGCTTTCTTGCTCTTTCTCTCCAAACATGTCGCGATATCGCGATAGTTTTTCTTTATTGCTCAACATGTCGCGATATCGCGACAATTTTCTTCCTTGTGATTTTCTTTTGATTTTTCTCAAATGGGCCACTTCTATCTTTTGGAAAATCACTGTACATACTCTGAAGAACTTCTTAACTCCTGTATACTTCATCAACTGATCTCTGAAGAACTTCTTAACTCCTGTATACTTCATCAACTGATCTGTCTGACTGTGTTGACAACAATGACAATACTTTTGCTGCAACTTGCTCAACAATCTCCCCACTATTGCTACAACTTGCTCAACAATTTAAACATCTCCCCTAATTGGATCCAATGCCACTGGAAGCTTTCATGCCAGCTTGGAAGGTCCAAAGAGGATTGCCTATAGCATAAGGTCTTCCTCCATTGAATGTTAGATCTTGATTCTTTGCAAAAAATATCCTAGCAATCTAGTGGCTATTTGACAGAGCATTCATCCTCATGAATTATCAAAAAAAATAATCTAAAAAATATCCATTTATGGGTTGAGAATATTCTATAGGTAAAGAAATGCCCTTAATATTACCTTGACTCACTTGGTTAGTAAGAAGGTATCCAAAAGCTTCAGCCGCCAATATGAAAAGAGAATGAGCCAAAGGATAGTCCTATCTGATAGATCTAAACAATCCAATTAATTCATACTGAAAATTGTTCAAAGTAAGCATAGCTAAAGAATCAACAAAAAAAACACTAACTGAACTCAAAAAATGTGACCCAAAACCAAGAGCTCGAAGCATGGTAAGGATGAAGTTCCATTCAATCTTATCATAGGCTTTCTAAAAATCATTCTCAATGAAAAGAGTATTTTTTTGAGTGGTTCTAGCCCATTCCATGCCCTCTCAAATAGAAATTACATTATCCATAATATATCTACTTTGCACAAACCTAGTCTTCTCAGGGCAGATAATAAGGGGCAACAGAGGTCTCACATTGAGTAAAGTAATAGGTCTTCAGTTGGTGATCACTTCTAGACCCCCTACTTAGGAATGAATTTATTATTGCCCTTATTATTTATAGAACCTAAAGATCCAGAAGCCATTGCTTCCTGATAAACATATAATAAATCTGGGCCAACCATGTCCTAGTACTCCTTATAAAATTCACAAGGAAATACATCTAATCCTGGAGCTTTATAATTAGCTATCATGGATAGGGCTTCAGCAAGGTCATCCAATTACAAAGGATGTTCACAAGCTTCCTTTTGAAGAGTTGAAAACTTCGTAGGGAAAACTGCATATCAAGCTTGAATTATAGCCTACCGTTCAAAATTTAACTCTTGAGAAGCAAAACATTTCCGATAATGCTTGACAAAAACTATAATAATATAAGGAAGTGACATCCAAAAAACCCCTACATCCTGAATAGCATTGAAATGAATGGCTTGTCTCAAGGTTTTTATTTTCTGTAAAAAAAAATCTTTTGAAACCCTATCGCCAATTTTTAGCCAGTGAAGTCGAGCACAAAGTTGAGCTCCCCTTGCTTCATATATCTCAAATTTTTTAATATCATGCCTAAGACTTACAACTTGAACTTGGAGAATAGAACTTAGAGGGATTGCTTCTATTCTAACAGAAGCTCAAGCCAATTTAGCTTTAAGGGTTGCATTAGAGATTCATCTCCGCTTGGCAAATTCAAATTCTAAATTCTTGAGAAGAACAGTTGTTCTAGAGATAGCTTCATTTCACTAGGAAATTATACCATGAATTCTAGTTGGTTTGGGAACCATATTTCAAATCCTATGAATATGAGATGACATAGCTTGATGTTTCAAAAAAGAAATATTTTGATAGAATTGAGACTTGAAATGACAAGGCAAAGGTGAAGAAAAATAAATGGAAAACACAATGGGAGCATGATCAGAAAGGGTGGTATCAGGAATAGTTGAAACAAAGGGCATAGAATTTGACAAGCGATGGAAATAAAAATGAGAATGTTCAGTTAGCATAGCTCTATCAAGCTGATTTAAAATACGAGCATTGCTAGCTTGAATGGACCAGGTATACCACACCGACTTAAGAAAATTTGAGGGTTTAAAGTAGGAATTAGGGTCACTCAACCCAAGATTATTCTTGAAAAAATACCATTGTTCCTGCTCTACAATATTCCAATGCATGTGGAGCAAACCAAGTTTGTCAACCGGTTTCTCCACCATATTGAAGTCACCACACACCACCCAAACTACTTCAAGCAAGGAAAGAGCAAGCCATCACCATAAATCACACCTTTTTGATGCATTATTAGAAGCATACACATTAATAAAACCAAAATGGATACCACCAACTTCAAAAAGAATCCAAACTGCTTGATTTGAGGGGTCCACCCCCATGTGACAATATGAGAATGCCACCTGGGAGAAATGAAAGTGACAACTCCTCCTCTACTAGGAGTATGATGGGAACAAAAAAACTTACTTATCGACCATAAAAAGGTACAAGCACTATCCAAAATGAAATCAGCAACTTGAACTTCTTGCAAACATAGAAAATTCAAACTACCATGCACGTGAGCAATCTTTTTAATCTCTCTGCGGACCTGATATTTTTGTACTGGGTCTGTTAGTCCTCTTAAATTCTAGGACAAAAAAATCATTGAATATGATCGAGGTTCATTCCCTTAGGAACATCTTCAGTATCTCCAAAATCTCCTAGGGAAGTGAACAAATTGATGAGAAATCGTTCATGATTTTCCCTAAAGATAGTCGGTTTGATGTCTATTTTCTTGATGTAACCCATCACAAGCCATACTTCATGAATGGTGGGACCTGGAGAATGATCCATCCTCAAGTAATTCTTGCTTAAGAATGGAAGTAACAAGATCATTGTAATAAGATACTAGAGGTGGTGAAACTCCTTCTAAATTAGGTATAAAAGAGGACCATCCTAGTGCCAAGGGAGACGAATGCACCGGAGCAATGGGAGTTGAAAGGGCTAGTATGCATAGTGCTTAGAGTTGTTGCACTGGAGGGTTGCAACTAGAACCTTCCTGCAGCACTAACTGCTTAAGTTAATTATTTTTCCTATTTGTCACTATAGTCCATTCATCTGGATTATTCTTGGCTCCTTGAGCTAGAGCTATCAAAGCAGGGGGAGGAACAATAATATTGCACTATTTGAACTTATCAGCCATAAGCCAACAGTATTTAATTTTATGCTCTACTGATTGATAACAATAGCAGGCTTGGGCATATTAATGTACAAAACATGCTTCGCAAAAACCTTGTCACCAATCTTCAGGTCCATAGACTCGGTAAGGTCCTTGGAAATATCAACTTTGACACACACACACACCTATTAGGATGAACGTTATAGAATTTATTTGGTTCTAAGAAGACCACCTTCCCAATGGTGGAAGCAATATTTTGCAGGAATGACTATGTTGAAGATTTTTCCTACATCCTTGGGATAAGCTATCACACTACAAAAAAATCTACTGCCAATGAGCAATTATAGGCTCTAGTCGACCTACCTCTTTAAACTTAGAATATATTTCTTCAATATTTTCTAAACAGACTAGGTATGGTAAGGACACCCTTGAGGTGAACTTAAAATTTTAACGTTTTATGTTCATGCTCTTCCAGATTTATGGTGGTGAATTAAAGTTTTTATAAGGTTGACCAAGCTTAAAAAAATAACGGTTCAATTATGCCTTATGTATGAATGCCTTAATCCTTTGGGCTATTGTAGCAAGATTTAATAACTACTCAATGAAATTAAAAGAATGAGGAAAAGAAAGAATTGGTGCAATTACATTCATTCAAATATTGTAATAAACATAACAGTTGAACAACGAAAATTTTATGTGTTGTAATTGTGAAAATAATTTTTAGAGGTTGATGTTGATTTTGGTATTAAGTTCACCCAAATTCAATTTATATGCTAAATGTATTATTGGTCTACAAATATTGGCCATTTGCTTCAATGTTGTGTTTGCATAGAGGATAAATAGAATGGATCAAAGTGAAATTTGTATTTTTTGAAAGTAATGTAATTTTGAAAATAAAAAGTACAATATGAAATACTCTTTGATAAAATATAGGAAATGCAAGAAATACAGAGGATTTAAAATACTATGGGAAAGGGGAAGAAATGGAACCATTAGATTTCTTAGAAGATAATTTAGAAATTAATGAGATTTTTCCTACAAATAAAGAGTTGTTGAACATGTCGAGGAACAATAAGGATAAAAAGGTAAAAGTTGAGGATATGGAACTAGCATTATTAGAGATAATATTAGAAGAGTTATACAACAAAAAACTAAATCAAAGGACTGAGGAGAAGAACATTAATAAGGAGTCACCATCAAGAAGTCATAAGCCTAGTTAATACTAATGAACCTAAGGAAATTCCTAGTGCTAAAAGAAAGAAGAAATGCGTAAAGCAAAAGAAGAAAAGGGTAAATTTAGTGTTGGGGGAGGATATTATTCTAATTCAGGTCTTGGAAATGGATGAAAAAATCCTTATTGGAAGGTTTTACAAACGATTATGCTAAGAATAAATAGCAGGAAAGTGGATTTTAAAAGTTTGAGGGTCTTGTTCTTGGATATTTCCTAAGATTTTATTTCTTAATTAGAGGATTTTTGGTCATCATACTTAGAACAAAAGAATATGGAAGACTCATAATTAATAAAAAATGGTTTTGGGGTCCATATGCACTATCTTTGAGGTGGAAAACTCCATGTTTTGATCCATAGAGGGAAACATAATCAATTAAACCCATATGCATTAAATTTCTAGGACTATGATTAGGATTGTGGTCATTAAAAATTCTAGAGGAAATTGGAAATAAAATAGGATCCTTCATAAAAATGGATGATTGTACTTTAAACAACTCTTCCATAACTATAGCAAGGATTTTGGTTGAAATAGATTTGAGGAAAGGGCTTCCAGATAGCATGGACATTGAAGTAGGGAAATGGAAATATACTCAAGGCCTTGACTCCATAAAGGTGTCCTTTAGGAGTGCTCAAATCCATGTATATGGACATGTGGTGAGTGAATGTTCTCTAATTTTACGAACGAAAGATGAAGTAAGAAATATTCCATTATCCCAAGTTCAAATCAGTCAAATAATGGGAAATAATCCATGGGAAGTATCAAAAGAAGGTAAAAATACTTGTTTCAACCCAAAGAAAAAGAAAAAATACCTTATGATAAAGGAAGCAATAAATAGAAGGGAGGAAAAGAGAGGGAAGGTAGTAAGCAGGTGGAACCAGTACAAGGGGAAGAAAAGAAAGGACCTATGCTCGGAATAGAGTATGTGGAGGAGATATTAACACTACAATTTATTAACCAAGGTTAGAAAGATAATATGAAACACACACATAAACCACACCTGAACCAATAAGCCCAACAAATATTACCTAGGATTTTTGGCCCACTATGAAAGAATCTTATTAGAATGCACAAAATTGTAGGATTAGTAGCAGAGGGGCAAGAGAATACAAAATAAAAGTGAAATATAAGGCGACCAAGGAGGACACAATTTCCATCAAGGATATAATATTAACATTACAAAAGAATCAAAATGATTAGTCATTATCTCAAACCCTTTCCACCTCATAGGATGACTCAATAATTAACAGGAAGAATTGATCTTTTCAAAGTTCACACAAAAAGTTGGATCAAAATAAAGTATGGAAATAGAAGGGGGTATAGTTTTAGATTTCGGAAGTGGAGGGAACACTTCAACATAGGGTATGAATCTTACCTAAGCATTGCCAAAGACAAAGCATTAAGAGATATACAAAATGAGAAGCAAAAAACTATATTTGGGGTTCTTAGAGCAAGTCAAACCCCTAGGAAGTTTAAATAATGTTAATAATATCTCTCAATATTAGGGGAATGGGAAGTGCCTCAAAAAATAATGCCTTGAATAGGTTAGTATAGGTGCAAAAACTAGATATATTGATGTTGCAAGAAATAATGGGGGAAGGCCAAAAAGTCAAATGAGATTTACACAAACTTATGAAGGATTGGGATTTCCTTTTTGTGGATGTTGAAGAAAGGTCAGAGAGTCTGATTTTGGGATGGAAAAAACAACTTGTCAACTTGTAAATTAAAAAAAAATGACTTAGGAATAGCAACAATATTACATCTACCAAAATTTGGAAGAGAATATATTATGGTTAATGTCTATGGTCCCTATGAGAATATAATACAATATTGGAAAATATTATGGATGAAGTACTTTATGAAGCATGAAAGAATTATACTAGGAGGAGACTTGAACTTTACCACCAGGAGAGCAAAAATTTGGGGGCCAACAACCAGGGTGGACTCATTAGTATATTTTTTTTCTTACACATAATAGAGTCAATAGGGTTAGTGGATGTGGATCCAATAAAAATAGTTCTAACTTAGAGGAATAAAAGAGTTTGGGATAATGTAGTAGCCAAAATATTGGATATATTTTTAATCATAGAAACCATCATGCTTGATAAAGAAAACAATAGATCATGTGTTGAGAGAGAGGGAGAATTGGATCATCTCCCACTTATACTACAAATTGGCATGAAGGATAGGAAACCTTCAAGCCTCTTAAAATTTTTCCACTTGGCTAGAGGAACAAGAATTTTGGGATATAGTAAGGGAGGAGTGGAAACATTTTGATAAAACCTAGAGGATCATGGAATGTTCACAATTCATAGCTATATTGAGAAGGGTAAAATTTTTAGTCTTTAAATGGGCCTACAAAAACCAACACCAAGAGCTATCAACAACTAAAAATCAGATTCCTAAATTCTATGATATAACAAGAGAGGAAGAATATACAAAGAAACCATGACAAAGGATCAGAACCTTAGAAAATAAGAAAAGAGTATTGTTAGCATTACAAGAGGCCAAGTGAAGGCTGAAAAGTAGAGCAATCTGGTTGGAAAAAGGAGATGAAAATACAAAATTATTCCATAACTATGCAAATCATAGAAGTAACATTAACACCATATGGTAAATTCTTAGAATGAATGGAAGCAAAGCAAGGAAAATTTGAAGATATAGCTAATTTAGGGGTACAACACTTTTAGAATACTTTCAAGGAGTTAGCGAGACCAAATTTAGCTAATATCCAAAATATAATGACTTATTTCCCTATATTTGTAGAGGTAGAAACTAGTGAGATGCTTTTTGCTTGAATAACTAAGAAGGATATAAGAGATGTGGTGCTTTCATTCCAAACAGATAAAATCCTAGGCCAAGATGAATGGAAAATGGATTTTTAATATATTTCTATGATATGCTAAAAGAAGATATACAATGGGTAGTTGAGGAGACAAAATAAATAGGAAATATCGCTACGGATGTTAACTCAAATTTTATAGCATTAATCCCTAAGAAGGACAGCCTCAAAATATTTGATGACTTCAAACCAATTTCTTTATGTAATTACCTCTACAAAATAATTACAAAAATATTACCCTTAGGATAAAAAGAGTATTCTCAAACTCAATTTCCCTAGAGTATTTTGGTTTTCTAAATAGAAGACAAATTCATGATGCCATTGGAGTGGCACAAGAAGTTATACATACAATAAAGACAAAGAAGTTAAAATTGAGGATTGTATAACTGGAATTTTCCAAGGCATACGATCAAGCTAACTGGATGTACCAAAGGATGATGCTACTTTATCTAGGGTTCAACATTCAAGTAGTAAATTAGATCATGGTGTGTGTGACCTCAACTTGTTATGTTATTTTTATTAATGGATCAACATCAAATTCTTTTCCTCCTTTAGAGGCTTGAGATAGGAATGCCCACTTTCTCCAATATTATTTTTAGTGATAACAGAAGGTTTAAGCAGGTCTCTTTGAGAAACAAAGAGGATAAGATTCATCACATGTTAGCAAATGTGCTATAATATTTCATAGGTTAATATTTCCCAAGATCTTATCAGCAATACAAATAATATTACACAAGTTAAAGAAACTTTATTGATAATCAAAATAATATATCAAACTTGTTATAGATCGATTACAGAGCATGGATATTTGTGTCCAATATATAATTTTACGTAAAAACTCTTCAATACTATTGGTTATTTCTCTCCTCAAACTCACAATAGATGCAACCTTTTACATACCTCACATTATGACAAAGTCTCTCATGATTACATAACCTCCTACTTCACATCTTGACACATATCATATTACTCTTCACTTCCACACTTGATACCTAACACTTCTGAAACTTCACTTGCACACTTGACACCTTTCACTTACAACTCACACTTGAACACTTGACACCTTGTACACATAAATCACACTTATTTACATTCCATATAAACATTCTTCACACTTTTACGCCTACTAGTGACAAATATTAAACATAATTCATAAACTAAATATTTAAATTGATAATTCATGGTACTCAATGGTACCAAATAATATAATACCTCCAACACCCCTCGGATTACATTATTTGGTGTTAATACTTTTAGTCTTCAATATTCAATTCTGGTCTTCATCTTACAATTCTAACTTTGATGTTACTAGTCCCAAAGTTGCATTTGTTGTAATATTAATTATTTTTGTAGTAGCTCTTGCAATTATTCTATTTGAGAATTTCATCTAATGCCATCATTAATATACCTTTTATAATGCTCCATTCATGAACACTATTTCCTTTGTACCAACAAGTTTTGTGAAAATGATTATTACTCACACAATTCTTACATTTGTGAGTGCAATTTGATTTTCCATATTTTGAATGGATTTTTATGGGATCATAAAGTTTGTTTCTTGATTTTGCAACTTTTCTTGATGTCTTCAATGTCATTGTTGAATGGCAATCTGATTTTCCTTCATTAAAGTTATTAGCATCTTTGAAACAATCATTTATGCATAATTTAAGAATCATAAGAACTAAAATTTTTGCTTCTCTTATAATGAATTTTATATGTTCCATCAATTCATGTTTTCTTTCTTTTGAAACAATTTGTAAATGATTCTTGGAAGATTTTACTTTTTCTTCATATTGAATATTCATTTTCCTTGTTTTCTAGCCATGATGCAACTTTAAATTTCTTCTTCTTCTTCAAACCAATCAATTAATTTTTCAAATTTCATTCAAATTCAATCAACTTCAATATCCAATTTTTAAATCTTCCATCCATTAATTTCAATTCAATTTTCCTCTTCTTATAACTCCCAATTTTCTAATTTCAAATTCTTCTCTCTTTTTCAAATTTCAAATTTCAATTTTCACTCATGTCTCTCAAAAATTCAATAACTTATATTAACAATCTCTCCTTCCAACTTTAGATTTTAATCAACCTTCAATTTAATCCATTTCAAATGTTTAATTACTTATCCCTCCTAATAATTAATTAATTAAATCAGTTTAACCTTGTATCTCCTAAAGCTTTAATTAAATAAATCAATTTGTCCTTATATCTTCCCAAACTTTAATAAATCAAATATTATTGAAATAAAATGTGCTCAACTTAGATTTAAATTGTGGCTAAGAATAAATTTTATAAATTATTATGGGAAGTGTGATTCAAGAGGGAGTGTGAGCCAGATTTCAATCATAGAAAAAGAGTGGTGGATTCATCCAAAGTGCATCTATGATCCAAACCATTACAACAAATGCATGGAACATTTTCCAAAAACTTGTTAAAGGGAAGAAATATAGGGAAAAAGAAGTGAAAGGGGGCTATTGCGAGCCAAGAGGGAGTGAAAGCTGGGAGTAAGTGTGAGGTAGGAGAGGGTGCAAGTTGGAATCAAGTATGAGCCGAGAGGGAGTGTGAGCCAAGAGGGAGTGAAAACCAAGAGCAAGCCCCAATAGCTAGTATGGAAGGAAAGACATATTTGAAAGCCCTAATGGGAAGGCAAGATACCCTAGTTAGAAGTATGAATGCCCAGGTTGGAAATGAATAGAAGAGTGAATACATGATAAGTTAAATCTAGGTAGCAGATGTTACACTAAAATTGAGTATCAAGGATGAGATGAATGATCATGATATAATGATTCTTAAAAGTAGAGGGTTAATATGTAAGTTCCATAGATCATGGCCAGGGTTTCTAGAGATTCAAAATTGGATCAAATGGAAGTGGGGATTAAATTCAAATTACTCTATGAATTTTCTTCCTAAAGGTTTTTCCATCATCATCTTTTCCAGTTTAGAAATTAGGGATAAAATAATGGTTGGTGGCATATGGTTTAGGACCTTTAGGTGAAGATATGCACTTTATTTGAGACCATAGAATAGTTTTTTTTGTTGAGACAGAAACTATATAGAAGCGTCTAATGTGGGTTAGGTTTTTTGGACTTTCATATCAACTTATAAATCAGGATGTTTTGAAGAATATTGGAAATACCCTAGGGTAATTCATCAAGGAAGGACTAACTACTAAGGAGAGAAAGCATGCTATATATACTTGAATATGTGTTGCTATGGATATTTTAAAACCTTTACCACAATCCATTAAGATTAAATATGAATCAAGAGAATGGAATCAACAAGTAGATTATGAAATATCACATTTTGTTGCCATAATTGTTATGAGATTGAACATATGACGAGTTTATAAAGTGAAAACTATGAATAAAGAGAAAATATTCTAGCCATGAGATAAACATCAAGATGAAGCAAGAAAATCATACAATAGTAGAAACTAGATCAAATCAAGGATATTCCACTTTGAAAGAAGAGGTAAAGAAAGCCTATCTATAGTATAATTTGGCAAGTTTAGAAGGAACTAAAGGTGCAAAAGAATATTTCGATAGAAATTATAAAACAAATATGATGAAAGAGGTCAATTTTATTCTAGGTAAATCATCTTCATTTTCCTCAAGTATTATGGAATCCTCTCCAGGTAGTAAAAGTGAAAGTGGTGAACATGTTATCCCTTGCACTTTAAGGTTTCAAAAATAACATAATAAATAAATGAGGATGGAGGAAACCCATAACAATTTAGGGTTTTTATGGTAGAATAAGAAGGTAATTGTTATAGAAGAGCATCCTTGTACTTTAGGTTTTTCAAGGTAACATAAATAAGATTGTGTCTTTGAGCTTATTCCTTGCACTTCAGATCCTTTAGAACAAGGTAAACCTAAAGCTGATAAGTCTTACTATGAGTAGTGTGAAAAGATTGAAGATATTGATGAATATGAAAGTATTGTTAGGAGTGAAAAAAGAGAAGACCCAAGAAGCAAAATCAAATAAAAAAGAAACCCAAAGGGATATTTGATATGGGAAAATAAAAGCAAATATCATAAGTGTTGACAAGAAGTGGGGCTAAACCCACAAATAAAAACAAAAAATAACAATGAAAATAATATCTTGGAATATTAGGGTAGTGAACAAGAACCCTAAAAAAGCCATTAAGAAATTATGAGCTTGTTATAGACAAGATATTTATACATATAGAAGTTGGACAACAAATATTTTAGCCATTTGTTGTGTTGAATTTTATCTTGACAAAATTTAAACTTTGAAAGGCATATGATATAAGAAGTTGATTATGGAAACTTAGCAGTTTGAGGAAGATGGAGAATATCTTTGATAGAAAGGCAAATGAAAATATATTTGATAGAAAGGTAAAGCTGGATATGCTTTAATTAACCTATTATAAATGTAATGAGAGCAATGTAATATTCTATTTCTGTAATGGGAGTGACCCCCAATAGAAGCCACACATAGTGTATTAATACATATACCTTATTATAGTGCTCCAATAAATTCATCCTCATTAGGGAGACATTACTCCACTTTCATTATTGTTCCATAGAATTGCATACAATATTTTTGTTTAACATATTTTTCCTTAAGCACATGCTTTCTTAGGCTTATTTTTTATTGTAGGCTTTCTTAGACTTATCTCCTCAAACACAATATTCACTCCTTAGGCATAGGCTTCACTCCTCAAGCACAAGCTTTCTCAAGCTTTAGCTTCTCTTCTCAAACATAATCTTCACTCATGATTCACTCTAGAAATACATGCTTTTACTCCTTAGGTATAGGGTTTACTCAAGCTTTGGCTTATCTCCTCTCAAATGCAAACATATTCATATGTTCGCGTATCTATCTCCAAGCGTTCTCCTTACAAATAATCTTCTTAAATGTAGATGTCTAGAAACTCATTATCCAACTCAAATGCAATCCTATTACTTCAATATTGTGAAGACATCAACAATATTCTAACAAGAATTTAGGCATTCATTCAAAAATATCTCACCAAATAATTCAACAAAAAATCTTCCAAAAATCAAGCAATCTTCCAACAACTTCTTCAAATCATCCTCTAGCAAAAAGTCTCTCAATATTTTCTCCCTTAATCTTTTACTCCTCCAAATCGTCTTCCATCAAACAATCAAATATCCTCAGTCTCCATCTACTTCACTCTCTCTTAATTATTCTTCTGTAAATATCATGTGGATTGCTAGTCCAATATTCAATCTTCATCCAATATATCAAATATCTCCACTCATCCTTCTCCAAATATTCACACTAAAATCTGGTGCTAGATTTTCTCCAAAATTTCTTAAATCTCTTTACAATATCTTCCTTTCTCTCTCCAACCCAAATATAGCTTTCTAAAGTCGATCTGATACCACTTTTAGCAAATGTGTTATAGTATTTCACATTTTAATATTTCCCAAGATCTTATCAACAAAACAAACAATATTGCACATGATAAATAAACTTTGTTGATAATCAAAATAATACATCAAACTTTTTATATATTGAATACATAGCATGGAGCTTTATCTCCAATATATAAATTACATAAAAACTCTTTAATACTCTGACTATTGCTCTCCTCAAACTCACGGGAGATGCAACCTTTCACATACCTCATATTATGACAAAGTCTCTCATGATTACATAACCTCCTACTTCACATCTTGACACATCTCATATGACTCTTCACTTCCACACTTGACACCTAACACATATGACTCTTCACTTCCATACTTGAAACCTAACACATATGACTCTTCACTTGCACACTTGACATCTTGAACACATGACTCACATTTAATTACATGACACATAAGCACTCTTCACACTTTGACACCTCTATTGGAAAATATTAAACACACTACTCAATGGTACCAAATAATGTAATAACTCCGACACAAAAATATCAATGTGGAAACATATATATCTCTAACTCCTCTTCCTTTTATCGATTATGATTTGTTGTTCTACAATTGTACTCTTAAGGAGGCCATAGGATTCAAAGGAATTTTATATACCTTCACTACAGTTACAGGGATGAGAATAAACATGCAAAAGTCAACCATGCTCTTCAATGGAATGGTGGAAGAAGAGGAAATCTTGTTTTAGCAAGTTCAACCCCTTCCCAAAAATAAATTCTAAAAACCACTTAAATAGCTTGGTTTCTATCTGAAACTTAATGACTATGGTAGAAAGGATTGGAGATGGCTTGTCAACAAAATAGATTAAAAATATATATATGTGGTGCAATACGACTATCCGTTTGAGGTAGGTTGACTCTGGTCAATCTTAGAAACTATAGTGATATATTGGAATGGTCTGGCTTATATTCTTGTAAAGGTTCAGGAGGAAATAAGAAGGAAAAGCTTCAAGTTCCTATGAACAGGAAAAAAGGAAAAAGAGTGTATATCATTAGTTAAATGGAATCATATAGACAAACTAAAGGAAGAAGGTAGATGGGGTCTCAAAAATAAATTTGTCTTTGGTAAAGAACTGACAACCAAAAGTATGTGGAGAATATTGACATAGGATAACTTATGGAAGCAAGTAATCCAACATAAATATATTTAACCACTGTCTCTAATGGAATGGATAAGGACCAAGAATAAGACATCCAATAAAGGTTCCATAATATGGAAGGCATTAATTAGACTTTTCCTCTAAGTAGGAATTGGCCTGCATGGAATATTAACAGCGATGCAAAAGTAGAACTAGAGACAAACCCTTGGGTAGGAAGTGGAAACTCATACAAGCTCCCTAATGATGTTATTAGATATTTATAGGGGGCTAGCATCTATACAATATCTCATACTTTTGATCATGAATTAACCACCATATGACAACAATGCTAGAAGAAGGTAAACCAAGTAGGATTGGAAGGAATTCAAGGGAAGCAATGGGTGGGTTATGTCAATTCCTTAATTAGAAGCAATGTAAGGATATAAGAGAAAAATGATGATTTGATGTGGACCAAAAACTACCAAGTGGTCAGATATACAATAAAGTTAGGTTATAAAGAATTGATTGCTAATGGAGACCAAGGTGGCCTATTATGATGGTGGAAGATTTTGTGGAAGGTCAAGGCCCTAATGAAAATTCAAAATTTTATGTGGTTAGTGCTAAGGAATAAAGTGCTGACTTGGGAATTATTTATGAGAAGGAGTCGGTAGGGACCTAGTAATATACTTGTTGTAGAAAGGAGTAGGAAACTATATTCCACTTGTTGGTAGAGTGTAAATATGTAAAACATGTATTGTCAAAAAATTAAGACTATAGGACATAAATAAGTGTAGCATGGGGAGTCAGTAGAGGCTTGCTTGAAAGGAAAAAGCTAAAGCCCTTCAAGGTGTTGTCATTAGTGACATCATGGGAAATTTGGATTTCAAGGAATGATAACATCTTTAACCAATGATAAATCTCTTCTGATAAGATTAGTTTTTGAGGGATTGAAGAAGGAACCACATATTAAAAGTAAAAGATATTTTGAGGAAGTCTTTACTAATAAAGTGGGAACATGAGATTTTTTATGGGGTGAGAGAAGGTAAAACAATATCATGTGAAGCTAAAGGAATTCTATATATGTTCAAGAATCAATTTATAAAAATCAAAGCAAGATTGTGGATTGGCTTAAATAATTTGCAAAATTGATAGCACTAAAACTACTTATCTAACTGGCAATAGAAAAGAAAAAAATACTTTTGTAAGTATTTGGAGACTCTAAAATACTAATAAATTGGATGAAAGGTAGTCATAGAGTTAAAAACTTAATTTATGAACAATTAAAAATCTTGTAAGTTTTGCTTAATGTCTCATATAAACATGTGTATAAAAAATTAAATACAATAACATATTCTTTATTCAAAAAAGACCTCCACTAAGAACAAGGAAGACAGGTATTATGAGAGACAATGGATAGAACTCCTATGCTAGCTATAACCAAGTTTATTCATAACCTTCATGTCAAACAAAAAATCAGAATATAATATTATAAAAATTCATTAATGAAAATTTATTTAAAATTTTAATTTAAAAGTCTAAATAAATCTTAAAGAAAGTTATTTTTTGAAAATTGGGTGTTGAAGTTGTAAGGCGGCCAAAACGGACTAAGTCTGCCTTGTAGAGTGAGCTATCCAAAGCCTTTCTTAGGCTTGAATCCTCTCCTTTTAGCTCTCTTGCTCAAACCCAAGTTTCTTCCATTTGGCATGAGCTAAAAAAAGTGTATTTGTATGAAGCCAAGGGTGCTTGAATGCATTGGCTCAAAGTGGGGGACAGAATGACCAAAGATTTTTTTCAATGCCTCATGCCTCCTGCCCAATATTCCCAGTTTCAAGCCATTCAAGTTGACGGGCAGATATTCATAGACCTTATGGACATTGTCAAAGCCTTTGTTTCACATTATCAAGGTGTTTTTGCTTCTCAACCCCTTGATGATGCTAAAATGCAAGCTCTTGTTGATTGTACCGTTGTCCCCAAAAAGCTTTCTCCTGAGCAAATGATATTCTGTGGCACTCCTCTTTCTTTGGAAGATCTGAAAAATACCTTATCACTCATGGCCAATGATAAGACACCTATTCTTGATGGTTTCCCATGTGAATTTTATAAATAATTTTGGGATATGCTTGGTTATGATATCCACAAAGTGTATCTTAAAGCCCTGCAATGTGGTTCACTGGGTTCCATTATTAACAGAGGTAATGTTAAATTTATTCCTAATTTTAGAGACCCTAAGCTCATCACTATTTGGAGGTTGATCACCCTGCTTAATGTGACTTACAAGAATATTGCTAAAGCCCTTGCACTTAAGATTAAATATTTGTTGCCTTTGATTGTGAAAACTGAACAAACTGGCTTTGTTTAGGGAAGATACATTCTTGATAATGTTCTTGCTGTTTGGGAAGGTATGGAGTGGGCAAGAAATTCTAAACAAGATGCTTTATTCATTAAGATTGACTTTGATAAAGCCTATGATAAGATGGAGTGGTACTTCATCATTGCCATGCTTCAGGCTTTGGGCTTTGGGCCAGTGTTTGTGAGCACCATTCTTATGTTATTTCAAGATGCTTCAACTATTCTTACTTTGAATAATAGTCAATCTTAGTCAATTTCTCTTGGTCGTTCTATAAGATAGGGGTGCCCTCTTGCTCCATCTCTTTTCATTCTTGTTGTAGAGGCTTTTGGCTATTTTTTGACCCATAAGGTGGATCAAGGATTAATCAGGGGTATTGCTCTCCCCATCTTGTTGTAGAGGCTTTTGGCTATTTGTTGACCTATAAGGTGGATCAAGGATTAATCAGGGGTATTGCTCTCCCCAATTATGATTGTCAGTTGGTCAATGGTCATTTTGCTTATGATTATTTTTTAATGCTTTGATAAGATGAGCAATCCCTTTCCTCAGTTATTAGTTGCTTAGAGGTGTTTTGTTTAGCCTCTGGTTCTTCTATTCAATGGAAAAAACCTCCTATTTTTGTTAATCTCAATCCTAGCTACCATGTCGGCTGCATCATTTCCAATGGACTTGGATTTAGCCAAGTGAGATGTTTAAATTTCTTGAAATTCCTTTTGTGTTTCATGGTTCATCTGCTCAATTATGGCAGTATGTTATTGAGAAAGTGGACAAGAAGTTTTCTTACTGGACTAGTAAGAAAATTTCTCTAGTAGGAAAATTTTAGATTTGTTCTAAGGTTTTAGACACTACCCATGTCTATTATTCGTCTTGTTGGGTTCCATCCAAATCTTGTTATAAAAATCTAGATAAGCTTCTGAGATATTTCTTGTGGGCCAAAGACTGTCAAACGAGGTTTTCATTGAGTAGCCTAGGAAATTTGCTATTTGTCCAAGGATTGTGGAGGCATGGGTTTGTTTGATTATCACCGATAAGGTTTTGCCCTTTGTGCTAAATGGATCACCCGATATTTAATTGGGGATGAATCTTGGAAAGTGTTGGTCAGGTATTCCATTTCTTCTGGTTTTCTTTAGAGGAAGAAAATTTGGAAAGGGGTGGGATTGCAATCCATTCTTACTGCCCCCGCACCTGTTAAAGTTAAAGGTTCTTTTGTCATTCAAAGTATTTGGAAAGCCTGGAAGGCCTTCAAACCCTGGCTCAGTTGGAAAGGTATTTGCAGCAAAGCAGGTGCCTCTTTGCCTTCCATGAATATTTGGTGGTCTCCTGTTATCACTTGGCAGGGCTCTCCCATGGCTCTGGTGTAGTGGGTCAGAGCGTAGAGGTTCTATAAGCATGGTATTGCTTCCATTTTTTATTTCTTCTCTTGACATACCAGGAGTTGGATACCCTGGGAAAGTTTTCGTCAAATTCACAATTTAAATACTAGTGATAGAGATACTTATGAGGTGGTTATTAATAGTATTTCATTTTCTATTTGGTGTAAACTACATAAGCATTTTTAAAAACCCTGGTGGTCAGATTGGTGTTGGCTTGGGGAGCTTCCTTTTTTGCAATATAAAGCTCATCCAGGTTACAAATGGCTCACCCCGCAAGTTCCAATGGTTGATAAGCTCACTATGAGATGGGACTTAGTCTCTCTTCCCTCCCGATGGAATGAGAGGTTTTGAATTGTTTGGGCTACTTATATTGAACCTAAAAAAAGTTTTTTTGCATGGAGCCTCTTGCACAAGGGTTTGCCTGTTGGCAATAGGCTCAAGCATCTGGGTGTTCATAATCCCATTTGTCCGATTTACGGACATGCAGAAGATTTATTACATATTTTTTGGTTTTGTGATCGGGTTCAATTGGCCTAGGAGTGGCTTCTTGAAATTTTCAGACTTTTTATGCAAGTGGATTTTACCTAGGTGCATGCTATTTTGGGTGACCCTATTGATTTTTCCTTCAACTTGGGTGTTTGGAATATTTTTAGAATCGGTACCCTGTTTTATCTTTAGAAGTCCCGAAATAGAGTTGTTTTTTCTCAGCAAGATGTCAGGAGTGTCTTCTTTGTTGCTGATAAATATGCTATATTCTTTGATTGTTGGTTATAGATTCAAGTACAGGTTGAAAACATACATGTGGAGTTGCAGTACTTACGTACCCTCATGGATCATTGGGGGAATGCACCCTACGCTATGAGTCGTATGCCTCTTACTTTCCCTTACAGGTCCTAGTTGTCGACTCACCGAGGGACCCGTCGCCGGCCACAACCCTCTGCTACCAGACATTGGTCCCAACCCCCTCGTAGTGCAATTGTGGAGAATCTAGAGTTGGAGGCTTGTCTCGCCCTACCTCTAGTTGGGATGTTTAGCCTCCTAAGCAAGATGATGCCCCTGGTTGGGGTGAAATTGTACCAAATGCATAGACTTGTATTGTTAGTGGTACTATTGCCGATGGTTGGGGGCTTTGGTTTCTTCAACCGTTGGATGAACTTATGACCTTATGGAGGAAAACTTCAGACCTTCCACCTTTCTCGACTCCTTTCTTTCTAAATGCATATTTAATATTGTTTTGGCGGTTGTTATTTGACTTTTTTGTGGACTGTTTCTAACACTATTGTATACTACTAACCACGGTGGTTAGTGTGTTGGTTTACGGGGTGTGCTAATCCCACACGCCTTTTTTTTTTGTGTGATTAGACATTATTTTATTAATACATAAAAAAATTTATAAAACCCATGAAAACTTATCAAATAATTTATATAAATGTAAAGTGCATCTATGCTTTATGCTTCGCAATTTCATTATTTTTCGTTAAAAAGAAACATGTTTTTCTTTGGAAAAATAAAATTAAAACACAACAGTTATAAAATCCGATCTACCACCATCGACAACCTGGATAATATTATTCTCGCTTCACAAACGAGTGGACACCATTATCTTTGTCTACTTGGCAGCCTACGCGGCGGCGAGTTTAGCTCTTATCTCGTTCACAAACTCTAGCAACTTCGCCGTTTCCGGCATCACACGTCCTTCACTCCCTCCGTTTTGGTGAACCGATCTATCCACGCTCTCAACAACGGCATCTTCTCTTCCTCCACTAACTTCACATTCGTAATCTGCTGAGCCACCATGACGCCATCGACCCCAGTGCTAAGTCCACAAGCCCAATGTGCTCACCGCCGAAGAATGGCTTCCCTTCAAATGTGGTCCGCACAGCCTCCTCCATTAACATCAAATTTGCCACCGTCTCATCCACCACCTTCTGCTGCTCCTCCCCTTGCCCCGTCAATACTCCTTTAACAGACACCGTAATCTGTATATAAAATAATTTTTAATGTCAACCAGGTCCTAGATCCTATAAAACTCTAATTAACCCCACCCATCGGATTGAAGTTTATTTGGGGAAAAAGTATAAAAGAAAAGATAATAGAACTGTGAAGTTACCTTATTGTCCACAAAGCCAGTCCAGAAACGGGCTAGAGCTCTTTGGGCATGAGGTCGACTGTACCAGAGGTCCATGTCTCGTTGATGTACTCGACAATTATCATAGACTCGCAAATGGGCTTCCCATCGTGAATGAGAACGGGGATCTTCTTGTACACGGGGCTCGATTGCAAAGCAGCTGGCTCTTGTTTTGCTTGTCTTCTTCAATGAATTCGTAGGAGATTCCTTTCAGATTCAGGGCTATACGGACCCTCGCTGCAAATGAACAGAGAGTGTCTCCCAGCAGCTTTACTTCTCCTTGGCCTTCCATGATAACTGTCTTGGAGATTGCTCAGATCCGAGTCTTGATATTATGGAGTTGTATTCTGGGTGCTAGGAATTTATAAGAAGAGGGTAATCGGTAGAGACTGAAGCGGGCAAGGTGAACGCAGACAACGGCCGCCTCTCTGATCATGTCACTGACTTTCGACACAAGTTTAGATAAAGAGGAAAAACCTGATAACTGTCTGTTTCTGAAATAGACAGAGCTTTAGATAGAGAGGAAAAAGGATATAGAGATATTTAGATAAACTATAGCCTTTATTTTAATATAATGAATTAAACTTACAGAGAAGGTTGAAGAAGTTCACTAGGACAGTTACTCTTATATATTAACTTTATAAAGATAAAGTAGTGAAGGTTGAGAAGTTTATTAGCACAATTAGTTATACATGATTAGAATTTTGGTTTTTAAAAGTTTAAGATTATAAAGATATTTAAAAAGATAAAAAAAAATGGATAAATTGAACCTTACTTTGATGTTTTTTTCAATTTATTATAATTAGATAATATTATTGGAGTTTTATATGATATTGTTGGAGTCAATAAGTTTATGGTTTATATAACAATTCAATGATATAACTTTAAAATATGAAGTATTTTTTTAAGAGTGCATCACGAATCATATCTACGGTTCCATTGAGAAATAAAACTGAAGTGACGCGTGTCTTCAATGAGATCACATCGCGTCGTTTTGAAATATATTAATAAAAAAGACAGTCAACAATGCCTTACGGTTTTGGGTTCTAGAAACTACTAGATGATCCTCGCCATTCTTCGGAGAAATAAAAGTGGTTCCTCTGGAACACTATATTGTTGTTATTTTTTTAGTGTTGTAGTTGGATGATATTATTGGAGTCTGAAGTGGACGAGTGTCTTCAATAAGATCACCTCTGATCGTTTTGAAATATATATATCTATTTTTTAACATACGGCAAAATAATATCTTATCAATAAAGAAAACCAGGGATCATATGTGCAACCGTCATAGAATAAATGGCCTTTATGAGTTTTTAGACTGTAAGGGGTCATACCGGATACATTGTCAAATAGTTTAGAGATTCTAATATTTTTTTTATTTTAATTTGATTTTTCATTTAAAATGTTTTAATAAGGAATTTAACATAATTATTAGTTTGAATTTTGAATTAAAAAAAATCAAAGTTTAAATCATTGTATTTATCTATTAATAAAATAAAATAAAATATTTTTTAATTTATGATAGTTATAACAATTTTTAATTTAATTTATTTAAGAAGTTTATAGAATTGTCTTTATAATTGGAAAGTGGTTAAATTCAAGCAAGAATCTTGATCCAAAATGGGAAGGGAAAGAGTTGCAATGGTGTCGATTTTGATATTGACGTCTGTTGTTGATGCTTGGACCTAATTTTTGGACAAGGGTTTGTTCCGCCCAATGCATTATTCTTTGCATGCTTGGATTCAATAGGCATTGTGAGTATTTGCAGTTATTTATCTTAAGATCTTCTACTTCTTCCTTTGTTGGTTTTCTCTACTTTTGTTTTTGCTTTCATGGTCTATCCATGAATTTAAGAGAGGAAAGTGAGCCAAGAAATAAAATCTTTGAGATTTTGGTGAGGGTTTTCTCTTTTGGCTCATATTAAGGTTTAGTCACCTTCGAAGCCCTATCATGGAAATGGCAGAGGGGGATAACCCTTCCTGCCCCAAATCCTCCATCTGAAATGTTACCACGGTGACTGCCTTCATACTCAAAAACATTGACTATGGCTCATTTGTTCGACCAATCAAAACTAGAAAATATGACCAAAGCTTTGAAGGCAAAGAGGCCACAACAGTCCCAACCAAGTAACAAAGGCTCGTTTGTTCTTAAGTTGAATGATGCTCCAGTGGTGGAGATTCCTTCAGACTATGTTCATCTAATCCTCACTCTAACTGAGATATCTATTGCTTGCAAATTTATGGGTATTTGGCCTTAACCCAACAACCATTCAAAGATGAATCACCTCTTCTTGGGGATATAAAATATCTAGCTTTGAACTCATGATGGTATGAAAGGGTATTTCATAGTTATTTTCTCCTCCCTAGAGGAAAGAGATGCAATATTTTAAGGTGATCCTTGGTTCCTTGGATCAAGCCCTCTCTACATGATGCCTTGGCTAGTCAATACCAATCCACAAGTGGAAGAACCAGAAGAAATCTTAATTTCGGTAAGACTACTATTTTTACCCCTATATTTATCGAATAAACCAACTCTTGAGATGATAGGTAATTCTATTGACACATTTATAGACTAGACTCCATTGAAGGCCAATAAAGCACCTTATGCTAGGTTGTGTGTTCAAGTTAATCTAAAAAAAGGGCTTCTTAAAACATAGTTATCAAAGTCTTGGATTGGATCCATATGCAACCACTGGATTATGAGCACATTCCTTTTAAATGTATTACGTGTCATCAATATGGTCGTTTCTCAAGGAAATGTCCCACTAAGGTACAACAAGAGAAAGGAGAAAGATCAATAATTCTAAACAACAAGAAGAAAACAACAAAGAAGATCTAGAAATAGGAGGCCCCAACCACAACTATGATGGCTTTTTAAGCCTTAATATTAATATCAAACTCACATGATAAATATTATAGGATCAAACATAATATAACTACAATATAGTAATATTGATATATTCATATAAGTAGAATAATATGAGCAATTTAATATGTAAATCAAGGCTTATAATATATCAAATAACATTCAATAATAAACAATAATATGAATGTATCCTGAATAATACATGTACAAAGCATGTAGCATAACTTACAATATTAATTGCTCAAATGTATGCAATATTTATTACTCCTCTTTCTCTTATAAATATAGTACTTACTCTACACTTGATAATTGTATGATAAGAATAGTAGAACGACTCTTTGGCTACTTGACTATTCCTTTCCATATGCCAAGTCTCATGACTCTCATACACATGACTCTATCTTGTATATACACCTAGACATGACTATTCACTTAGCACACTCTAATCTAAGGGCACTTATGCACACTTACTTATAAGACACTTGTGTACATAATCTTACATTACACTTGCACAAATACTTTTAGATATTAAAATTATGTCATATTGAAGAGACAACCTAATTGGACTCTTCTTGACCACATGACCCACTTTGGGTAGCCTCGGGGCTAAAACAATGGTTCTTACCACTCAAACAAGGCACGTTTACCTAAACATTTGGGGCCATCCTACCCTAAGATGGCCTCCAATTTGGGGTTGTCCTACCTTGAGACAACCTCCAATCTGGGGTCATCCTATCCCAAGATGGTTGTAGAAAATTTTGGTTAAAATTCAAGTGAGACTAGCTGGCACCCAAAACTGCCAATTAGATCCCTGCATGATCCCAAGCCATGATTTAGCACTTTGCATGAGCCAAAATATAAAATCACAATGCATAAATCAATTTGCATGAAAATTTTAAAGATAAGCATTCACTTTTCTTAATGTGAACCACCTCTTTAATTTTCATGCATAGGGTTGGTGTCACTATTAAATTTCTTTCAAGAAATCTATATATTGGCACTCATGCCCCATTGAAAAACATCTAGAGATTCAATTTTTGAAGCAACGAAGTGTCGTCAAAACCCAACCACAAGCTCCTAAGATTTAGCATCCCGAGAGGTGATTGTTCTACATCTTTCGAATCCCCTCATTGAAGAAAGCCATACCATTTATTTATTCCAAGGGTTGAAAATCCTGCTTATATTCTCTATATAATCAAATACTCCTGCTTCAGTAACTGATCAAGACCCACTAAGTCATTCCCATGAATGCACCAATCCATTGACAATACCACATATTGAACCCAGACATCACCCTTGACTTGACCTCGAAAATATAGTCACAGAACAACGATCATCTCGATTTGAGATGGCCTATAGGTAAGTTCGTCCTACCTTAAGATGACTCATAGGTAAGGGCATCCTACCCTAAGATAGCCTCTAGCAGGGATCAGATTATTTCTTTTTTCTTTAAATAGGGTTTATTATAGCACATTTTCTGCTTTTTATAGTAGTTTACATTTCTTTTCATGTATTTGATTCAATTTTATTTTAGTATTATTTATCATTACAATGAGCCCCATATCAAAGGGCTCTGTATATGCTATTAACTATTTTATTTTTCTTGTGTGTAGATTAAAGGTTTCCATGAGGACCAAGGAATACAAGACACAAGCATTGAGCTCAAAGCGACGATCATGAAAAATCTACCTTTACATTGTGTTAGCAAGAAAGATCTTGCAGAGTGCACCCATATTTCTATGTTGTATCATTAATAAAAGGGCACCACTTTCATATATATTGTTTTCATCATTGTTACATTACTGCTATCTTTCATTTATTTCCATTGCTTGGGTTGCACAATTTTCCTACTATACAAATGACGATCACATAGGGACCACCTAGTCCCTATTTAAGTCTTATGGTAGATTATTGATAAGTTTTTGCATCTTACAGGTACCCAAAAGCAGTTGTCTCGAGTCAAAGTAAAAGCAAGATGGAAATAAAGTTGGCAATCTACATCGGATGTAGGCTATCAAAGTAAGTGGTTTTGTCCTTCTTTTCCTATTTTCCATAGAGAAAATTAAAATTTTCCAAATTACAGAAAAGGATTGTAGAAGACTTTAATTTTTTGAGTCTATCGGTGATCGTCTTTGGGATAGACAACCTTTGTCTGTGGCTGGATTTATTCCAAAGAGCCTATGTTTGTGGTTGTCTCTGGGTCAAACGACCTCTATCTGTAGTCATATTTGTATGAGATAACCTCTATCTACTACTACTTTGGTTTGGTTGTTTGTTGCCTATGTAAAGGCTAGTCATGCATATAGGGTTTCTAAAAATTAAATATTTTTTTTGCATTAGTGAAGAATTATCGTGTGCTCTTTAGTTTATTTATTTTTGCAAATATTAAAAGGAACCCCACACACTACACGATCTATTGTAAATATTTGTGAGTTGGATTTCATCACCAACTATTGATCAAGACCAGTGATAGTGGACTTCATCTCCATTCATTGGCTCTCACCATAGCAACCATAGTAGCCCCAAGCGAGTGGCTTTCTAGATTTCATCACTAAAAATCCCCTACTTTTGGGTGTGCCAAAGTATGAAGGATTAGCAAGCCCCTTTACCACAAGGCTTTTCAAATAATTAGTGGATGTAGTTTTCATTCTTTTTCATGCCCTAAATGCATGAGTTAAAAGAAAACACGGGTATGTTGGTAGTAGAACATTAGACAGTGCAGCCCTTTTTGAGGTTTTTTATTTCCATAGATTTACCTTGAGCCTTATCCAGTGTAGGAAGCCATTTTTTGTCATTTGAGTTACATTCCTTAATAGGGAGGTGTACTCAAACTACCTTCAGTCAATTTTTATTTTATTTACCCTTAGTTTCATAGGAATAGGGGATTTCAACATCAAAACACACTAAAAATAGCAATTGGAATCACAAGAAAAATTTAAAAGAGCTAAACACATTGTTTGTTTATTTGTTTTTATTGCTTGGCTTAATTCATACCATGGTAATAACACACGGTCAAGCCGATCAAGGGCAAGCACTGCTAAAAAATTGCAAGAAGACATGGAATATCTTCCAATCATTCCAAAGGATATGGCCATTCCTGAATGGCATCTTGGTTTTTACAAGGAATATGACCTTCGGGAGGTCCCTATTTAGGATGCATCCACAGGACCTCAATATGATTAGAGTTATGGCCTCCATGATCAAGACACTCTTTGTGCCTTCTTTAGATAAAATTCTTAGCACAAGGAGGGTCCTATTAGGTCGATGTCACGAGTTCGCATTCCAACTCGCTCTATCCATCAATAAAATCATGAACAAAAGTGTACACCATGGTCGAACCTAGATGAGCAAGACACTATACAACACATTTGAGGAATCCCTAGCTCAGTAAAAGGTATTGAGGACATCAAGGTCTAAGAGGGTGAGATCAAACCCTAAAAAAAGGAGTGGAAAAAAATTCTAAAGGCAACTACATGCAACAAAAGTTGGCTCTGGTAAACCAAGTTATCTTAGGTATCCTAGTGCCTTCACAACAAGCTGCTCCTCAATAGCCTAATTATCAAGCCCAACCCCCACCTACACAGTACAATGCTCAAACTCAATAGAATCAATGGATGAATCAACATTGTTGTCCTTGCTAGTACACACCATTTCTTGAGTCATTAGCATCGCTTTTTTTTTAGCTATGCGAGGTAAAGTCCATTACTCTACATGAAGTTTGACAACCATATTCAAATAAACCAAAGACTAAGAATTATAGGGAGGACTTACATTATCTCTATCATCGTCTAAATGGTCATGAAATTCAAACATGCTACACATTCAATAATATTGTGTAGAATATGATAGATCGAAATGAGCTTCAAATTAATAATCCTCTCACTACAAACAACTAAAATATTGGAATATTCCAGGATCCTCTACCTACACATAGGGGCCAAGATGAACAACCTAGGTAGGTGAATGATATGCACACAACCCCACTACATAAAGGCTTTTTTGAGATGATTAACATAGTGACAAGGAACCAAATATACCCAAACCAACCTACACAATTCGTAGGTCCAACCAATGTTACTTCAACATCACATCCATTGCTGCAAATAAATCCAATACAAATGTCATCACCTCAATCGATGCTTATGATAATAAATAGACTCGCTAAAAGTCTAAATATGACATCGATGAAACTCTCCATATACGAGCTAATCCAATAGTCAACTTCACATTGGGAGACTCTAATGGAGATCCTAAAGTCAATTGAACTGCAACCACATGACCCAAATTCTTTCAATAATTTTGTGGGGCATGTTCAAAATTACAAGTAACCTATTATAATATTCCATGATCATGAAATCAATCTAATACCTATGAACATAGCCAATCCCCAAATGCATATCATTGCTAGTGTGAATAGAAAACCTTATAAACGAGTCTTAATAGATACAGGTTTATCCATTAATATTATTACCACCATTGCACTACAACATCTGAGTCTTCCATCATCTCACATTGTAACATCTACATTCACCCTTAAAGATTTTAATGATGCTCTATGCTCCACCATCATCACAATATTCCTCCCTATTCAGGTTGAGATGAATATAATTCCTACCTTGTGTCGCGTCTTGGAGGGTGCAATGCAATACAACATACTACTTGGCAGACCTTAGATCCATGATATGAAGTGTGTCCATTCCATATTACACCAATGCATCAAGTACATCCATGAAGGATAGGTCCATGTAGTTCTTGTAGACTTAGAGCCTTTCAAGTTCTGTAATATTGTTACCCATCTGCAAGAGTCTACCTTGCCTTCGGTGCATTTGGATATTTGACCTAATGATCCTATAAAAGGTCTAGATACCTCACCTAAACCATCCACCAATCCATAACCATCACCCCCATCCTATCCATTGCTATTGGTCTCTTCTGATATCCCTTCCTCATCATAGGATCCTCTGAGTAGGAATCTCATTATGAATTAATAAAATAAGTCTTTATGTTCTTTTTAATTCATTGGCATTTCATGTTTTATCACTTTATCTTTGATATTATGATGCAAGTATAGTAGGTGCATGCTTTTTTAGCATTTTATGCTAACCAAGTGAAACTGGGTGAGGACAGGCAGGATCTGTGCTCCCTGACCGGGTATGGGCTTCATCTCCATAATTTGGTGGGTTTACGTGATCGAACTTTCATTGTCGGTTGTCGAGTTGCGAGCATACAAGTGAAAACCCCTTAAACAAAATAATATCATGCAACAAAAAGAAAACATGTGACATGAGGTCTTTCTGAAAATTAACAAAGTGAAAAACACACTAAACAAGTTTTAGGACACACATCTAATCCTTAAAAGAGATAATCATATTGTCTACTTTGTGTGTTTCTTTATTGTTTGGGTAATCAACATAAGATCCTTGATCTGGGACCAAACCCTAACCCAAAAAAAAAAAAAAATTGCTACTTTTTTATTCTGCATCCAACGAATCGAAAATCATGCAAATCGGAGCTATAACAAAAAAGTTATGTTGGTTTTATGATTACTCTATTTTTGAGTGATTTTAAAGCCAAAAATAGGGAAAAACTGCACTAAAACAGTCATAAAAAGCCCTAGACAACCCCAAAAATTGCCAAATTTGTTTTGTTGTCTTAGTTAGCCCCTTGTGCACCTCTCATAGAAATTTTGAGTCCTAACTCTTTATTTCTCAAATTTTCCCAAAAATTCCTAAAATTGGTCATTTTTTCCATGAGCCCTGGTTGGCCAAATATTCCAAAAATACAAATTTTGACCCAAAAATCACTTTTTTGAGTTATAGCTCATTGTGATCAGCTCGTCGCACTGATCATTTTGATATATAACACCCATACATGTTTTTTGGAAGTCAAATTTTTTTCTAAATGGTCGAGGGACCTCCCATGGTGAGCAAGACCTCCAATCTAGAGAGGGAATCAGGTTCCATAACCACTGAACATCTCCAAATCAGTCTAGAGGACATGGCCATCCCTGAATGGCATCCTAGGTCTTATCATAACATCAATACCATCCATAGGGGGTCAAACCTTTGAGATATCCCTATTAAGGAAGCACCCATAGGTCCTCTAGGAAACCTTCCTGACTGGAACACCTTGATAGAATTCTATATAAGGAACAATCCACCCACTGAGGGGCCTAGTAGGTCAATCTCGTAGGTTCACATCCCAGCTTGCTCTATACATCAATCAAAAAATGAACATGAGCATACACCATGGCCTAGCCTGGATGAGCAAACCACCCCATTTGATCGAGCAAGTCACCCCCCTACTCCTCATAGAGAGCATTCTGCATATGCACGTTGTGCTTCTATGTAGTATGAATATACAGAGCTTACATCTAAGCCTGAATATGCATCATTCCTCATAGATGAGGAAGAGGACCCAATTCATCCTCCTACTCCTCGTGAAGAGTACGTGGGGCAACCACGTTGTGGCTCTACATCATCAAACTATACAGAGCCCATTCATAAACCAAAATATCAGGTCAATGCAACCTTTAAGGAGCGTGGAAAACAAGTAATAGATCCTACTAAGGGGAAAAGACATGATAAACCCATCCGTATTTCCAATACGAGGGTACATAGCCCCCATACAACTGAACAACGAGATCATACACATCAGGCACTGAGGCCACAACTTAACCAACAACAATATATGGATCAACTCCAGTTGGATCAACAACAATTAAATCAACAATGGGTGGACTCACAATGAGCACACCTACAAAGGTTGTATCAATGAAAGATGCAAGAACAACAAAAGATACAACAAGAGCAAGTGCAAAATGCATTACATAAAGTGGTGCTTACGCCTAGCACCCAGAGGATGCAACAATGCATAAGGCACCCAATGCAATCTCAAAATATTTCCCCTCGACCATGCCAAAATCATGTTCAACATCAAAGGCCATTATCTGGTTATCATCAAGAACCTCATACTCCTCAACAGTACCAAGATCAATACGATGAGGAATCATATGAAGAGTCCCAATGGGAACATCAGGAAGAAGTAGATACCTACCCTGAATCCAGTTATGATGAGGTACCTAATGATTATACTTATCATCCACCTCAACATCAAAAGTGGCCTCCTCTACCTAATCAAGGGCGATAACAGGAAGATCATATCATTTTATCAAGGCCATACAAAGCGCTAACTGATCGGATAAATTCATTCAAAAAACAAAATCAAATTTTGGTTTATCAAAAACCTACACTAAAGCAGCTTAGCAATCAGCCTTTGCATCCATCAGTGTCATCACCAACATACCCATCGAATTTCAAGATGCCTCAACTTGAAAAGTTCAAAGATGATGAAGATGCACAAGAGCACATGATAATCTTCATCAATATGTGCTTCCATTTTCAAGACAATGACCCCTTGATGTTGAGAATATTTCTTACAACATTAGCTAGGGATGCTTTGGAATGGTATAATCATCTACCACATCATAGCATAAACACCTTTGAGCAATTGGTCGATGCTATTCCTGCAACATTTTGCCTCTAGTGCTAAGAAAATGATAAACTTGACTGACTTGGCTAGCCTTCATCAACTTGATGATGAGCCAATCATTGAGTATGGCAATAAATGGAGGAAGGTGATGTCAAAATTACCTTTCACCCTACCCACAATAGAGCTCATTCAGATGTTTACAAGAAGTTGTTTGAAACAAATCTCACTTCTCTTGCAATTACAATAGTATCAAACATTCGAGGAGGCCTTAGCACAAGCCAAGGTCATTGAGGACATCAAGATACAGGAGGGTGATATTCAACTCCACAAAAAGGAATGGCCAAACAAGAATATTAAAGGTGGCAACATGCAACAAAAGGTGGCCCCAATCAATCAAGTTGTTTTGAGTATCCTCGAATCCTCAAACCAAGTCACACCACCTCTACCAGTGCAACATAATTACCAAGCTCAACCTCCTCTGGCCCAAAATCATATGCAAAAGAATCAAGGACAAGGCCAACAATATCAGCCATAATGACAATATACTGATTTTCCAAAGATATTAGCATCGATCTTTAATCGATTATGTGAAGCATGAAAAATCAATCTTTCAGATATCCATCCGTTGAAACCTAATAAGCATAGATCAAAGGTGCACAAGGAAAATCTATATTGTGTTTACCATCGACAAAGGGGTCATGACATCCAGACATGTTATCCCTTTAGAGATTTAGTACAGGATATGATCGAGAGGCAAGAACTTCAGATAGGAGTCTTCCAAGACCCCTTGCCTACACATGAAGCAAACACAACACCTACCAATCAAGTTGAGCAACCTAATCAGGTGCATATTAATCTACCTCCCCAAGAGTTTGTGGGAATGATCAGTATTGTAATAGAGAAACAGGAATATCAAAATCGATCTACGCAACCTATGGCATCATCCAATGTTTCACCTTCGCTCATCTCATCTCAGCGGGACATTGGCATTGCACAAAATTACACATCACAATAGGGGGTTCAATCACAATGCACATTGGGGGTCTTCAAGGTGTCACACCTTCCCCATCATCCACATCATGATCAATGAAGCAAAGTGAGACCTCTAAAGGTATCACACCTTCCTCACTTTCATTGAGTGGCACACACACTAGGGGTACCTAAGGTAGCATACCTTCCCCTTAAAAACATAAAAACAAACAAAAATCATAAAATATCAAAATCCAAAAACATTCAAAACAAATCAAAATTTCAAAAACAATTGAAAAATCAAAATTTCAAAAACAATTGAAAACATCAAAATTTCAAAAACAATCAAAAAGCAATAAAACTTAAAAACATTGCAAAACATCAAAAATACAAAAACATTTACATTATTGCATTTTCATTTTGCACATGCATTCATTTAATTGCATTGCATTAGGCATTTTCATCCATTACACTTGCATTAGGATAGGTTGTGTTTACAATCTTACAAATGACACCATGTTTGTATCTTAATCATGCATCTATACATCATCATCATCATCCATCACCCTTGTGAGTAATTATGTTTTTCAACACAACCCCTCCTATTGCTATAAGGAATATACTAGGGTTTTTCGATCATTCAACCATACCTAGTGATCTTCTCAAATTTTATAGAAAGCTATCTTTGCTTTTGGAGATGAGGTCTAGTTTTGATAGTACCTAGCATATATCAAAATCCCATCACTAATTAAACATTAACAATCCTAGTCTGGACAAGGAAATATGAACACTACAAAGTGGTCCTAGTCACCTTAAGTGAAAGGTTTTTACTTGCTCATCTTGTGATGTGCATGGTCTAGAGTGTTGATCATTGAAAAAAGGACAAGCTCCCCCTACCCAAAGAAATCCCTTGCTTTCATACAAAATAAGTAAAATCCCAAAATAAAAGCACTATACAAATCCCTTGCTCAAAAAAAAATAACGTAAAATAAATAGTGATTTTCATCACTAAGCATGAGCAAGTATCCCAATAAATGTGAAGAAAAGAAGGGGGTGAAGAGCTTGAATCCCTAGAATGGTCAATACTCAAAGCCATTGAGTGATCCCCAATACAACAATGGGTTGAATGAATCCCGCCTGACATTGGGGTAGTTCTAAGCAATTTACAAATGAGCTAGCTTTAGGTGGCCTGTATTACCTAGTAGTCTAGTCCAACTACATCCAAACTTAGGATCATGATGAACATTTGGTGATCCTCATTACAACAATGGGCTGAATGAATCCCGTCTAGAAATGAGGTAGTCTTATGTCTCATCTAATATATTCATTTGCACACATAGGGATAATGAATATCTTGGTCTTCATAACAAAAACTTTTATCTTTCAAGAGTCCTGTATAGTCATTATACAACTTTTGATTAATCAACTAGGGTGTTTGAGTCTCATGGAAAACCTCAAAAATCCCTTATAGCAACAAATCATCTCATCTCTAAATCATTACATATCACAATTTTCATCTCACATATGGATGCTTAAATGATTAATTCTTATGATAAGAGTTACCATTTTCATTCATGATTTTTATACATTTTGTGGTGTCATCCATTAGTTTGTTAAACACATATTAGATTCATTCCTTATGTTTTAAGTGATTAAAGCATACAGGTTCATTTGCATTAGATCATTCCTCATATAATTAATGCATTACATACATCATCTATCATATCATATCACATAGATTAAATGCATAAACAATTGAAACAAATTAAACATGCATTTAACACAAAGCATTGCATCCATATATGCATACATCACCATAGTGCATCTATACATCTAGATCATAGCATCTAACCAAACATCTATCATCTAGCTAGTGCATGTCATTAGTACATTGCATACATATAGCATAATCACATCATCATGTAGGCATTGCATTCATCATTGCATCCATAACATAAAATCAAAACAAAAACATTTGCAAGCATTAACTAGGGCATGATCCATTTCATACATCCCCATAATCAACAATCAAGCAACATGGGGTAAATAAAGGTAGCACCTTCCTAATCAATAGCATAATTCAATCCCATAATTAATCAATTGCTAGGTTTCCAAAAGGTTGCACCCTTTGCCTCGCTATATTCAAACCCCAAAAGGCTCCAAAGATGCCCTAGTTCTTTGGTCAATCCCATAAATGCACATATTTTCTCACCATAAGGAGTTTCATAATGGACATTAAAGCATATCTATCGGTCCATAATCATCAAAAAATTCAAAATTAAAAAAAAAATCAAATAACATCAAAATTTCAAATGCGCCTTGTATCCAATTATTTACCCTATACACTTGGTGGTTGCAGCGACTTGCACTCCATGCAATCTGGCAAGATGAGTAAATTACCATAAGGTCATTTGAACCAAATTATTCATCATTGAATTGAAATGTCTTCACTTCAATCCCCAAGAAGGCCATTGTGATTGGACTACTCTAATCATCGAACATAGTGATTCAACACAAGCTTAAATGGAATTGCTATCATCTTGATTCCCTAAGAAGGCCATTATGGCTAGACTGCTCCATGGGATAGAGATGTACAATTACTATTAATAATTGAAATCACAATTGTAATAGGACATGCCATATAACAACAAATGCAATCATCTTGAATTATCCAAATTATTCATCTTGGTCAAGCGACTCATCGCTTTCATCACTTGTCCTTTCCTCATCGACTCGTCGCTTGAGGGGGTAGTCATAATAACAAAATTCATAATCAAAATCAGCAATTAAACGCTCAATCATTGCTAAGTGCATTCATTCAAGAATCATTGCCGAAGACAATCATGCACCCTCCTTGCTTGGGGCAAATAAGCAAAAGATCAAAAGCAAATTCAAGCAAACCGGATAGCTTATCTCCTAATTGCTACCAAGGCTAGGATTAGACTTAAGCTTATCTCCTAATTACCCCAAGGCTAGGATTAGACTTAAGCTTATCTCCTAATTTCCATCAAGGCTAGGATTAGACTTAAGCTTATCTCCTAATTGCCATCAAGGCTAGGATTTGACTTAAGCTTATCTCCTAATTGCCACCAAGGCTAGGATTTGACTTAAGCTTATCTCCTAATTGTCACCAAGGCTAGGATTAGACTTAAGCTTATCTTCTAATTGCCACCAAGGCTAGGATTAGACTTAAGCTTATCTCCTAATTGCCATCAAGGCTAGGATTTGACTTAAGCTTATATCCTAATTGCCATCAAGGCTAGGATTAGACTTAAGATTATCTCCTAATTATCGCCAAGGCTAGGATTAGACTTAAGCTTATCTCCTAATTGTTACCAAGGCTAGGATTAGACTTAAGCTTATCTCCTAATTGCCGCCAAGGCTAGGATTAGACTTAAGCTTATCTCCTAATTTCCACCAAGGCTAGGATTAGACTTAAGATTATCTCCTAATTACCACAAAGGCTAGGATTAGACTTAAGCTTATCTCCTAATTGTTGCCAAGGCTAGGATTAGACTTAAGCTTATCTCCTAATTGTCATCAAGGCTAGGATTAGACTTAAGCTTATCTCCTAATTGCCATCAAGGCTAGGATTAGACTTAAGCTTATCTCCTAATTGCTACCAAGGCTAGGATTTTGACTTAAGCTTACCAAAATCAAGTTCTTCAACTCATCGAAGGCAATGATTCAATGATGTATGCTCTTTCTATGATTGGGGCATCTAATGTTGACCAGATCAATGAACATCAATCAACCTATAATATGACATTAGGTTATCTATTTTTTCTCAGCATTATGTTTTCCCACAATGCATCCCAAAAAGGGGTATCTATAGACACCTAAAACACATCATGTTTAGGAGACTACTCATATGGGCACCTTTGCAGACCATATGAATGATCTTGGACCCTTCCAAGACTAAGCAATGATTCTAATCACTCATTTAGGGTAGTCTAGTCCTATTTAGCCTTAGTCACTGATGACAACAACGGCTAAGATCCTATCTACTAATGATAAAATTGGCTAAGATCCTAGTCATTGATGTCAATAGTGGCTAATATCCTAGTTGCCCTAACCAACAATGACTAGCCCTATAACAAACTCGGGATCCTAGAGTCAAGCAAAATTAGTTGTAATAATCAAATGGCAATGGTTTTGGAGCGATTTGGGCTTGGAGGCATCCAAAAGCTTCCTCCCAACTACCAATTCTTGTTCTTGGCTTCTCCATGAAGCTAGAGCAAGGATTTTGGAAGTCTATTTAAGACCCTAATTTTGAAGAGAAAACCCTAATTTGATATACCATTTTTATGCAGTGAAGCTCTACCAAATTGGATAGCGACTATACAACCCTTGAGGACTATCGAAATTTTGTCCAATTGTGGATTGATAAGCATGAATATTACCATGGAGCTTCCAAAGGACTAAGGAGCATAAATCACAAATTGAAACCTATCTAGCATGAATCCCCTCGATTTCAATTGCCAATCCATCTTGGGACAAGCAGGCGACCCTTGACCATCAATCTACATGGGAAATTGTGTGCCACAAACCCTAATTCAAGATAAATAATACTCATTTAATGGCCACTATCATTGATAGTGGCTCGTAGGCCAGAGCCATCAATGATAGCAGTTGCTAGCAGAACAACTGCTTTGAACGAGAGCATCTGGATTTTGATGCCATTTTTCCTTCCTTTTAGCCATAGGATTTCCATTTTCGTCATGCACATAGGTTAATATAGCTTATATTAGTCTTCATTTATATTTTTATGTGGTCAATTAGAAATATTAGAGGTAATTTTATGTTCATTTAGTCATATATGCTAGATTCAATTAATCTCCTTAGAAATGAACAAGTGTCTTGTAGTTAAGAGTATAATTATGATGAGTGTAGATGTGCAAAAGTTTCCATTATGTAAGAGTGCACATGTGTCCTTAGAGTAGGAAAGTGAAGAGTCTCAAGAAGAGTGAAGGCCAAGAGTACTCCATATGAAGAGTCACATTCCATTATATATGTGTCCATGTGTGTGTGAGAGAGACACAATGTAGGGTGAGAGTGTGTGGAAGTATGGTGTATTTAAGATCTTTATTCTATATCAACATACTATATTCATAAACATTTGTTAATGGAAATTTTATGAGTTGTTGCATAAGTTATTTATGAGTTTTATATGATTAGAATTTTGCCATTATCTTATATTTAATATAGCAACTTTATTTTAGATTTTTTGGTTATTTTTATTTAAGTATTAAGCATCAAAAGCTAACAAATTGAAAATTTTATTGTTTTTTTCTTCTAGATATTCCAAGGTAGAATGGTATAACCCATCCAAACTAGTTGCCCAATAAAATGATCAACAACTTCATAATTAGGCCAATCCCTCGAAAGTTGTTCAAAAGTGAAAATATTGGACCATTGTAAGCCAAGTAAGATGACCATCCTCCTCCATAGCTTAGAGGCTAAGATACACTCAATAAAAATATGGTTGAGAGTATCCACATTCTCTCTACATATTTCACATCTAAACGGGCCATGAGAACCATGTTTGATAAGATGATCACCAGTAAGCACCCTAAAATGCATAAAAATTCATGTACAGAGCCTCACCTTAGGCTATATCTTTTGAGCCCACAATTGAGTAAATATGTCATATGATTGGTTGGGATTATTATGGCATAAGGCCAAATAACCTTGAGCAACTAAATACACACACCTTAGTAGTGTTATTCCATACAAAATAGTCTTTATCATGGGACCAAGAGAGAGATCTCATATGAAGGTTGCTTTGGATGTCTTTTATTTTCCTTTCGATCATTTGAATAGGTCAATCCTCAATAAGGATCCAATATCTACCAATATCTGAATTATCAATATGTTACCAATAATAATTAGAAACTTTTATCTAATTAGCTCGATGAAGCTCCTCCATCCAAGGCCTCTAATTAGGAAACTGAGTTTTCAAAGGCTTGTAATTATCCTAATAATCTATCCAAAAAATTACCTATCGACCATTATGAATGCCAAAATAACTTTTGCTTAATAAAATACTCACTGGTATTAAGAACCACTAAAATGGGAGAACCTTTGGTAGGCAATTGATAGCAAAGAATGTCTTTGGGACCTATAGCTTTCGTAGACAATTGATCAAGAAGTTGTATTGATAACCTTAAAAAAAAATGGCTTTCCTCACTTCTTCCACCACCTTTAATAAATCAGCATGAAGGATATCCCAAAACTCTTGATAGAACTTAATGGAAAAACCATAAAGACCTAGGATTTTTCCTTTTTACTTATTAAAACCACTTTTTGAAGCTCATTTATAGTAACTAGAGTAGTCAAAATAGAGGTCTCCTCAGAAGTGATAATAGTAGGGATTGCTTGAAGAATATTTTGTTGAGAAGTCGAGTTAAGAGGTGCAACAACAAATAGATTGGAAAAGTAATTGACAAAAAAAAAGTTCATGCCATCCCAAGTGTAGACAACATCTCTAGAATCATATTTTAGGGAAGAAATAAATTTGTGAGATATTTGAGCTAAAAGATATTTATGGAAGAAATCCATGTTTCAATCTCCTTCTTTGAGCCATTGGATCCTAGATTTTTGCTTCCATAAGAGTTTTTCTTTTTCCATTCCTCTAACTGAGTTGTGAGTCTAATATCATATGTACTTCTACTCTTTGTGAGGCCATCTAAACAAATTTTCTTATTCAAATTTTCAAGTTGAGCAATAACTTCATGTTTTTTTTTTTTCGAGCATCTCCAAACTCTTTCCAGTTCCAAATCTTGATTTTAGATCTAATGTATTGCACTCTTTTGGAAAAACAAAAAATCTTAGTCCCATACCTTGGTTTACCTTCCTTCCACCGTTGTTGCACTCAAGGACTAAAGGAGCTATCTCTAAGCCACATTAACTAAAATAAAAAAGGTAAGAAAGCCACATTGGTTTTTCAAATTTCCACTATGATTGGCTAGTGATCCAAACCAACATTGTTAAGGGTCTTCACTTTAGGAATGTTACCATGGATTAAAAAATATCAGAGAACAAAAACCTATCCAATATCTCAATGATATAAGTTATGCCTTGCCTTCTATTAGACCAAGTCATAAGGCCATTATCTAGTTGGATGTCCACAAGATGAAGGTTTGCAACATATTCACTCATGATGTCAGTTTTTTTATCCAAATTTCTATTTCCCCCCATTTTCTCATCTATAGAGATGATGGTACTAAAATCTCCTCTAATAAAGATCCAAGATTCAATAAAATGAGAGATAATTTAAGTTATATCCTTCCACTATCTTTTATTTTCCTCTAAATTAGTCAACGCATAAACAATTACGCACAACATAATTTAGCTAGAATGTCTACTTTGAATAGCTATAGCCAAAATACCCCTGATTCCAACCATATGGTGAATAACTACCTCTTTTGGGTCCCAAAGGAAAGCAATGCCACCAAAATTACCCTAGTAACTTAGGGAAGCAACGTTTCTAGTTGGCCAAATTTTACTAGCAATTGAATCCATTTTCTCTATTGACATCTTTGTTTTCTAAAGGAAAACAAGATGTGGATGGTTTGTTTGAATCATTCTTCTAATTTAGTTTTGTTTTGAAAGACTCCCTTTGAGTCCTCTAATATTTCAAGTGATGATCTTCATTAATACCAAGGCTAGAAAAATTTGTAAGGGCATTCATCTTACCTTCCTCTACAAGATTTTCACCTTCTTTTACCATATGATGTTGATTGGTCTTGCGACCTGCGGGTTGGAATCCATATTTAGTTTTTTTCCCCTGTTTCTTGATTTACCCCAATTGAATTTGGTATGGCTTCTAACCTCGAAGAATGCATGTACAAATCCAAAGTTTTACTGGAACGTTCAACAAATTCTATCTTGGGACCTATATTATTTGAAGTCTCAACATTTAAAATATTATTTTTCTTGTGTATATTTCCTCCTTTTTTTCTTGTTGAAAACCTTTAATTTGTTGGTTTGTCTTTGAGTCCTTCCTTTCATCTTTAAATTGTGTTTCTAAGATTTTTGTCTTCATTATTTCCTCTTTCTCACCTAGGACATCATTTGTGGAAATAATTTCAAACATATTAGTTGATAACTTCAATTGATCCTTCATAACTAGTTTTTTCTGAGTGTTCTTCTTCTTAGGCATTTGGAAACCTACTAAGTTTGTATCCTCTTTATTTTGATTTGGAATTTTATTTGGGAAAACACTAGCCAAATGACCATATTCATGGTAAATTATGTAACATGAAGGAATGTTCTCATACTCCACTACTTGCTCCCAAGTGTCCTCCCCAAATTTTAATGAGATATTTTCAGGTAGGGATTTTTTCAAAATCCATTAAAACACAAATTCAAGCATAAATAATTTGTTTAAATTTTTTAGTACAATCAACAATCATCATAAAAGTTCCCAATGAGTTTCCAATTGAAGAAAAAATAACCAGATTCTAGAATTCAACTAGGAGTCCAAAGAGTCTAACCCACACAAAACCTGTAGAAGGCATCTCTTCTTTGGATTTAAATTTAGTATGCCAAGGCTTCATGAAAAGTCTCGCCCTTCCAAAGAACCAGGGATCCCTTTGAAATATTTTCTCTCTATCTTCATTATTTGCAAATAAAACAATAAAATAACCATTTGGATAGATAGAGATATGTAACTCACCTTTTGTTTTCTAGTTTTTGCAGTCCAAACTTTGAAAGTAGATAGTCTCGGACAAAAACCCAAGAAACAACAAATTAGTCCTCTTTTTTCTAGATCTTCTATGCTAGTTTGAATGACACCCATATCAATCTTAATAATCAGAGTTTCATCAATTGACCTAAGACATCCCTACTTAATTTTCCTAGGATCAATCTTAGGCATTCTCAAAGGTTTATAAACAACCCTAAGATTAATGTTAGCATTAGGCTAAGGATGTCCACCATAGAGGGCATCTCTAAAATTCATTTTTGGGGCTATGTATTTGAAATACTTACCCTTGAAAGGGGTTTTCCATAGTGGATTTGTTTTGGAGGTGCTCCTCAGAGCTAGATTCGCTTGATATTTTAACCATTTTTTGATCATCTATTTGAAACTTGTTTTGAGATCTCTTTAATCCATGCCTTGGATGTAAAGAAAAGGTATGATTTTCACTTTTGTTTTGTGAAATAAATTGGAAGCAGTTATAAATCAAGTTTACAGCATGAAGATCTATTGAAATACATATGTTTAACCCATCTTGGATCCCCTACAACATATCCAGCTAAAATCTTGAGCAAAAACCACAAAAATATTGGTCACTAGGGCCCTAAGGCCTTAAAAAACAACCTCTAGATCCACTCACACTCAACATAGATGAAACCCTCGCACAATCACTCACTTTCAAAAAATATCTTACCCTTAGTATTCATGATCGAATATGTATGATATCTCTTTCATGTTCTTGGATTCCTTAATAGATGTTTGTCCTATTAACATAAAGTCATCTATAAATTGTAGGTGAGTGGTATTTACTACATTTGATGTCATTGATTATCCTTCAATATATCCCTACATTTTTTCTTGCTTGATAAGATAGCTCAATACCTCAACCATGATGACATATAAAGCTAGTGATAGTGAGCAACCTTGTATTATTCCTCCAAAGGAGTTGAAAAAACATATGGTCCTCCATTGACTAAAACTAAGAATGTGCTAGAGCTGATGCAACCTTCCATCCATTTTACCCACTACTCACAAAACCCCATTTTGCGAAGGACAATTAAGAGAAACATCCTATTGAGTCTATCATAAGCTATAACAAATTCAAATTCAATCATCCTTGTCCTTCTCCACAATTTAATAGTAGGGTAAATTACTTCTTGTGTAATAATGAATTCATCTAAAAAATTCTTCCTTCATCTGCTCACCCTTGCTCTTTCGATATGATCATAGGCAATAATTTTTGCAATCTACTATCCATTATTTTTAAATCACTTTATAGAAAAAATTGCATAGAGAAATGGGTCTTATTCTATTAAAATTTAAAATAAGTGCCAATAATGTTGAATTTATTGACTTTAAAATATTCCCTATTGTTCTCACTTCTTCCACCATTGCTAGAAAATCCTCAGCTATAATTTCCCATGCTCCTCTAATTTTTTTTTTAAATTCATTTAGACTTGGAGCTTTTTCTAGCTTAAATGAATACACTCTCATAACCATGTTTTCCTTAATTAGATGATTATTCATTTCTTGTGTGACTAATTTTGGTATTAATTCAATGACTTATCTTTGGATTTCTTCCCTATCAATGTTGTCATCTAATAATGTGGTTTGAAAATAAATCCCTATAGAATTTTGTATTTCATCATCCTTTATCATTTCCTCCCCACGATATTGCTTGATACATGATATGTGGTTCTTAATTCTACAACCAATCAAGGCTTTGTGGAAAAATTTATAATTTGCATCCCCTTTATTTACCCAAAGCATTCTTGCTCTTAACCTTAATAGACCAGTATTCTCCTTCTAAATCCTTTCAATTCATGCAATCACCTTAGCTTTTTTATCTCTACTCAAATCTATATATGTTGTCCCAATGGGGAAAATGCAAAGTTTAGGGCTTTGGCCCCTCTTTGGGAGGTTCAAGGTTCAAAACACGGTATGTGTGTGTGTGTGTGTGCAATTCCATATGGTTTGAGTTGTGGTTCTCATGTACATCATCATGTTTCGACATGATGGTGTATGTTGTGTGTGTTAACAAAAACAAATATATATATGTTCTATTTCTATGTTATTTTATTTAATTCTTTCAATCTATTATATATTTCTTTATTCTTTTTAGCTTTAACTTTCATTAAGCTTATTTGTCATCATTTTTTTTTTATTCTTTATATGTTTCATTTTGCTATAGAATCTGAACATTGTTCCTTCAAATTTAATCTCATTTCACTATTTTTTAATATTTTATTAAATCTCCTCATGTTCTGTTAGCTGAAGACTAAATTTGAATGACACATTTTTTAGAGGTTCAAGTTCATGTATCTTCAATAGTAGTGGTGCATAGTTTGATCTCACCCTAGACAATATAAATTACTTTAGTAATACATTTATTCCTAAGATGGATACATCTACTAGAAACCTATATAATATTTTTCGAATTAAGGCTTCTCCTCCTCTTCTATTTGACCATATGAAAATACCATCTTTTGGAATGGTATCTACTAGGTTCTTCTCTTCCATAATATCTAATACCATTCTTCAATTCTAGTTTAGACTCATAATTCTTCCTTTCTTCTCCTCTAATCTAAAATTTAAATTAATGTCTCCTCTTATTATCTATCTTTCAAGGTTATTTGATGATCTATCTTACCATATTCTTTGCCAACATTCTTTTGCCAAGGATTGATGAGAGGGTTCATACACATTTGTTAGAAGATAAAATTTTCATGGACCTTTGGCATTCCAATGATATTCGTATCCAATGTGTATCTTTAACCACTTCTATAAACTTTAATTTTATTTTGTTCTATATTGTAGCAATACCTCTTTCCTAACCTCTCGAGCCAATACATTCACTCTAGTATATATTAGTATTCCATATTCCTTCCATAGTTGTCTATTCATTTTCTACTATCGTAGTTTCCTAAAGAAAATTTATATCAGAACCAAATTATTGAATTTTTCCCTTTAAGGTTCTTTTTGTTGAGGTAGAACCCATACCTCCTATATTCCAAGAGAATATAATCATTTTCTTAGGTTGCATGGTACAACCTTCTTATCCTCCCTATTCACTAATATCTTGTCCTCTATATTAATTTGCTTTTGAGATCCTATTCACTAATTTGTTTTTCTTCTCAAATGCCTTGTATTTATTTACATTGATGTCTATTTCATTGTTGGTACACACTTTCCTTAATCTACTTTTTTTATAAAATACATCGATAAATCCTTATCATTGTCCTATTCTTTTGATACTTGTCTTGCTTTGCTTGGGAAACTACAGATATAATATCCATATTCATGGCAATGGGTGCATTTAAATGGGATTTGCTCATAATCTAGCTCTTGCTTCGATACTTGACCCTATAGTTCAATTTCAATATGCTTTGGTAAGCCTTCCATTATATCCATCTCCATAAATATGTTGGCATATGTGGTTAATTTTTATTGTTTTGTCATCCCGGTTGTTTTAATAAGCCGTCCTAAAGAGTCTCCTATTGCTTTAATATATTCTTTTGGCCAAAATTGATATAAGAAAAAAAACATCTTAATCCATATTAGAATGGAGTATGAAATGTTTTCTCTTGGGTTAAAATTATCATCCCAATACTTCATAAACAACCCACTTATTGCCATGAACCAAGAACCTCTCTCAAAAACCATTTTCTCATCTTTAAGATGATTAAATGTTACCAGAAAAAACCCTCTACCTACATATACTATCTCTAATTCTAACAAAATTAGTTAAAGGCAGTTATTTTAACCCAAATTTCAATACCCTTGAAAAATGGTCACAGGTTACATAACTGATATATTAGTCCACATTTAACCAACTTGTGTTAAAATCTTTTATGAAGCTCTGTTCATCAAACTTTACCTTTGAAAATTGGTCTTTGCTCTTTACGGTTGATGTACTGGACAATTATCATGGACTCGCAAATGGGCTTCCCATCATGAATGAGCACGGGGATCTTCTTGTACACAGGGTTCGATTGCAGAAGCAGCTGGCTCTTGTTTTGCGTGTCTTCTTCGATGAATTTGTAGGAGATTCCTTTCAGATTCAGCGCTATACGGACCCTAGCTACAATTGGACTGTATTTGGCTCCCAGCAGCTTTACTTCTCCTTGGCCTTCCATGATAACTGTCTTGCAGATTGCTCAGATCCAAGTCTTTCTATTATGGAGTTGTATTCTCGGTGCCAGAAATTTATAAGATGCGGGTAAGCGGGCAAGGTGTGAACACAGACAGTCAACGGCCACCTCCTTGCCGCCCTGAGTTGTGTTCATGGCCTTTTCTAATTGAATTTAGACCATAGCCTTTACTTTAATTTAATGAATTAGACCCATGGTTGAGGAAGTTTACTTTTAAAAAAATTAGTTTTATATTTTTTTATGGTTAAAGTTTGAATTTTTTTAAAGAATGCTTAAGATTATAAGTTGGATGGTAATTATTTAGAAAGGATAGGAGGGTTGCCTAACCTTTTTTATATATTAAAATATTAATTTCTATTAACTTTATTTAAGTCAACCGTTAAAATTTATAATCGGTTTTGAATTCTAAAAACTGCTAGATGATCCTTGCCATTCATCGGAGAAATAAAAGTGGTTACTCTGGGAACACTATATTGTTCAATTATTTTAGTGGTGTAATTGGATGATATTATTGGAGTCTGAAGTGGACGATTGTCTTCAATGAAATCAGCTCTCTCGTCGTTTCGAAATATATAAATATTTTTAAACATACTACAATTGGTAAAATATTATTCTACGAATAAAGAAAATCAGGGATCATATCTGCAACCGTCATAGGATAAATGGCCTGCATGAGTTTTTAGATTGTTAAAGGTTATACATTGTCAAGTAGGTAGGAGATTCTAATATTTTTTAGTCTAAGGTTAATAATTTGATTTTTCATTTAAAATGTAATTTGATATTTTATTTATATTAAATAATTATAATAAAAAATATTAATAAATTAATTATTATTAATAAAAAATAAAAATATATGCATATATTTTTAGATTTGGTTAATGTTTATTGTAAGAAATATTTACTATTCATGTTTAGTGTTGAGTATTTTCATTTCATTATGATTTTCCATAAGAGGGAGAGCTAAGTTTATAAATAGGGAATTTAACACACAACCACACATGTTACGGTTTGAACTTTAGACATTTTGAAGAAAAGCCAAATTCCAAACCATTGTGCTCTCCCCCGAGACATATATATAATAAAATATAAAGAAACTTTTAAATTTATTTTTATTATAACAATTTTTTATTTAAGAAGTTTATAGAATTATCTTTATAATTGTGGAAGTGGCTGAATTCAAGCAAGAATATTGATTCAGATTGGGAAGGGAAAGAGCTGCAACAATATCGATTTTGATTTTTTTGTGTTGTTGATGCTTGGACCTGGTTTTTGGACAAGGGTTTGTTCCACCCAACGCATTATTCTTTACATGCTTGGATTTGATAGGCATTGTAAGTATTTGCAGTTATTTATCTTAAGATCTTTTACTTATTTCTTTGTTGGTTTTCTTTACTTTTTCTTTTGCTTTCACAGTCTATCCATGAATTTAATAGAGGAAAGTGATCCAAGAAATTAAATCTTTGAGATTTTGGTGAGGGTTTTCTCTTTTGGCTCATATTAGGGTTTAGTCACACCTTCAAAGCCCTATTATAAAAATGATGGAGGGGGGTAACCCTCCTTCTGGGATGTTACCATGATGACTGCTTCATACTCAAGAATGTTGACCATGGCTTATTTTCCTTGTTCTCACTACCTCCTTTGTTCGACCAGTCAAAACTAGAAAATATGACCAAAGCTTTGAAGGCAAGGAGGCCACAACAGTCCCAACCAAGTAACAAAAGCTCCTTTATTTCTAAGTTTAATGATGCTCCAGTGGTGGAGATTCCTTCAGACTATATTCATCTAATCCTCACCCTAACTAAGAGATCTCTTGCTTGCAAATTTATGGGTATTTGACCTTAGCCCAACAACCATTCAAATATGGATCACCTCTTTTGGGGGATATAAAATATCTAGCTATGAATTCATGATGGTATGGAGGGTATTTCATCGTTATTTTCTCCTCCATAGAGGAAAGATATGCAATATTTAAAGGAGGTCCTTGGTTCCTTGGATCAAGCCCTCTCTCCATGATTCCTTGGTCAGTCAATTCCAACCCACAAGTGGAAGAACCAGAAGAAATATTTATTTGGATACGACTACTATTTTCACCCCTATATTTATGGAATAAACTGACTCTTGAGATGATAGGTAACTCTATTGACACATTTATAGACTAGGCTCCATCAAAGTCCAATAAAGGAACTTGTTCTAGGTTGTGTGTTCAATTTAATCTAAAAAAAAAAGCTTCTTGAAAACATAGGTATCAAAGTCTTGTATTGGATCCATATCCAACCATTGGAATATAAGCACATTCCTTTTAAATGTATTACCTGCCATCAATATGGTCATTTCTCAAGGAAATGTTCCACTAAGGTACAACACGAGACAAAGGAGGAAGATCAAGAATTCTAGACATTAAGAAGCAAACAACAAAGAAGATCTAGAAGTAGAAGGAGGCCCCAACCACAACTATGATGGCTTTTTAAGCCTTGGTATTAATATAAAAATCACATAATAAATATTATAGGATAAAATATAATATAACTACAATATAGTAAGATCAAGATATTCATGTAAGTAGAATAATATGAGCAAATTAATATGTAAATCAAGGCTTCTAATATATCAAATAACATTCAATAATAAACAACAATATGAATGTAAATAGCCTGAATCATACATGTACAAAGCATGTAGCATAACTTACAATATTAATTGCTCAAATGTATGCAATATTTATTACTCCTCTTTCTCTTACAAATATAGCACTTGACTCTCTACACTTGATAATTGTATGATTAGAATAGTAGAATGAATCTTTGGCTACTTGACTATTCCTTTCCATACACCAAGTTTCATGACTCTTGGCTTCTGTACTTGACACTTGCATACACATGACTCTATCTTGTATGCACACCTAGATATGACTCTTCACTTAGCAGACTCTAAACTAAGGGCACTTGTGCACACTTACTTATAAGAAACTTGTGCACATAATCTTACATTACACTTGCACACATACTTGAAGACACTAAAATCATGTCATATTGAAGAGACTACCTAATTGGGATCTTCTAGACCACATGACCCAATTTGGGTAGCCTAGCTAAAATAGTGGTTCTTACCACTTAAACAAGGCATATTTACCTAAGCATTTGGGATCGTCCTACCTTGATATGGCCTCCAATTTGAGGTCGTCCTACCCTAATACGACCTTCAATTTGGGGTCGTCCTACCCCAAGACGATCATAGGAAGTTTTGGTCAAAAGTCAAAAAAGACCGAGCTGACACCCGAAACTACTAGGTAGATCCTGTGCATGATCCCAAGCCATGATTTAGCGCTTTGCATGATCCAAAATAGAAAATAACAATGCATTAATCAATTTGCATAAAATTTTAAAGATAGACATTCACTTTTCTTAATGTGAACTACCTCTTTTATTTTCATGCATAGGGTTGGTGCCATTATTAGATTTCTTTCAAGAAATATATATATTGGCACTCAACCCCCATTGAAAAATATCCAAAGATTCAAATTTTGAAGCAACAAAGTGCTATCAAAACCCAACCACGAGCTCCCAAGCTTTTGTATCCTGAAATGTGATTGTTCTACATCTTTCGAATCCCCTTGCTATAGAAATTCATACCACTAATTTATTCCAAGGGTTGAAGACCATGCTTATATTCTCTACGTAATCAAATGCTCCTGCTTCGATTATTGATCAAGACCCACTAAGTCATTCCCATGAATGTACCAACCCATCAACAAGATCATAGATCAAACCCAGACATCACCCTCAACTTGGCCTTGGAAATACAATCACAAAACAATGATCATCTTGATATGATACAACCCATAGACAAGGTCGTCCTACCTTGATATGGCCTTTGGTAGAGATCAATTTATTTGCTTTCTTCTTTTAGTAGGGTTTAGCATAGCACATTTCTTGCTTTTTATAGTAGTTTACATTTATGTTCATGCATTTGATTCAGTTTTATTTTAGTATTCTTTATCATTACAATGAGCCCCATATTGAAGGGCTATGCACATGCTATTAAATATTTTATTTTTCTTGCATGCAGATTACAGGTTTTTGTGAGGACCAAGGAATGCAAGGTGTGAGCATCAAGCTTAAAGCGACGATCACGAAAAACCTGTCTTTACACCGTGTTAGTAAGAAAGATCTTGTGGAGTGCATCCAAATTTCTATGTTGTAATTTGTTGTATCGAATGGGTAGCAATTTCCTTAAGAGGATCTTATTGTAACCACTTTGGAAAGAACATGTATCATTAATAAAATGGCACCACTTTCATATATGCTATTTTTATCATCGTTGTTACATTATTGTTATATTTCATTTATTTCCATTGCTTGGGTTGCACGATTTTCCTACTATATAGATGACGATGACAGTGAGATCACTTGGTCCCCTTTTAAGCCTTCTGGTAGATTATTGATAAGTTTATGCATCTTACAAGTACCCAAAAGTAGTTTTCTTGGGTCAAAGAAAAAGTGGGACAAAAACAAAGTCAGCAATCTACATCGAACGTAGGCTATCAAAGTAAGTGGTTATGTCCTTTCTTATTTTCCATAGAGAAAAGTAAAAAATTTCAAATTACAAAAAATGATTGCAGAATACTTTAAGTCTTTGAGTCTCTATCTTTGATCGTCTTTGGGATAGAGGACCTCTGTTTGTGGTCATATTTGTTCCAGATGGCCCCTATATTTGGCCATATCTAGGTCATACGACCTCTGTCTATAATTGTCTCTATGAGAAATGACCTTTGTCTAATACTGCTTTGGTTTACTTTCTTATTTCCTTCTTAAATGCTAGTCATGCATATAGGGTTTCTAAACATTAAATATTTTTTCTACATTAGTGAAGAATCATCATGTGCTCTTTGGTTTATTTACTTTTACAAATATTAAAAGGAACCCCACACACTACACGATCTATTGTAAACATCAACAAGTTGAATTTCATCACCAATAGTCGATCGATACCAGAGATGGTGGGCTTCATCTCCATCCATTGGCTCACACCATAGAAACCATAGTAGCCCCAAGCGAGTGGTAATCTAGATTTCATCATCGAAAAGTCCCCTACTTTTGAGTGCACTCGAAGTAGGAAGTATTAGCAAGCCCCTTTACCATAGGAATTTTCAAATAATTAGTGGATGCAACTATCATTCTTGTTCATGCCCTAAATGTGTGGGTTAAGCGAAAGCATGGGTATGTGCGTAGGAGAACATTAGACAATGTGGCCCCTTTTGGGGTTCTTTATTTCCATAGGTTTATCTTGAGCCATATCTAGTGTAGAAAACTATTTTTTGCCATTTGAGTTACATTCCTCGATAGGGGGTGTATTTGAACTACTTTTAGTCACTTTTTATTTTATTTACCCTTAGTTTCATAAGAATAGGGTATTTAAAAATCAAAACACATTGAAAATAGTAATAGGAATCACAAGAAAATTTTAAAATAGATAAAAACATTGTTTGCTTGTTTGTTTCTTTACTGTTTGGTTAAATTCAGACCATGGTAATAACATGCGACCAAGCTCAATCAAGGGCTAGTATTGTTGAAAACTTACAAGGAGACATGGAACGTCTCTGAATCAATCCAAAGGATATGACCATTCTTGAATGGCATCCTAGTTTTTACAAGTAATCCAACCTTTGGGAGGTCCCTATTTAGGATGCATCTGCAGGATCTCAATATGATCAGAGTGATGACGTCCATGGTCAAAACACTCTCTATGCCTTCTTTAGACAAAATCCTCAGCATGGGGAGGGTCCTAGTAGGTAGGTACTATGATTTCACATTTTGGCTCACTCTATCCATCAATCAAAGCATGAACAAGGGTATACACCATGGCCCAACCTGGATGAGAAAGACACTCCGCTTGATCACCCATGGATAAGTCAAAAATATGATCATCTAGATAGGTACGACACTCATTGTCCTAGTAAGATAGCCACATTAGTCCACCCATTTCTTGTAGATGAGGAGAAAGAATACCCAGGTCATATTCCTACTCATGAAGAGTATTTTGTGTAAGCATGTTGTACCTCTACGTCATTTGAGTATGTAGAGCTTACCTTTAAGCTTGAATATCATGTCAATGCAGCCTTTCTTGATCATGGGAAGCAGGTGGTCAAACCTTCTAGGGTTGAGAAGCAATTAAAGCCCATTCATATCAATATGAGGGTCAATCGATCCCACACAATTGATCAGATAAACCAAATACCTAGGAAAAATATAAATAGACATGAGAAACTACACCAGCTATAATTGGATAAGCTATGATTGGATCAAAGACACCTAGATCAAAATCAATTGGATCAGCAAGGGTTGCACCAATACAAGCTGCATCAACAATGATTACATTAGGAACAATTGCAAAAAGTATTGCATGAGACAGTTCCTACCCTTACCACCCATAGGCAATAAACCCATCAAAGGCACCTTGTGCAGTATCATAACCTGCTACCTAGGCCAAATTAGAACCATCATCCTCGTGTGCCTGTCCATCACCATAGGTATCAACAACATCAATCGAGCAATCATCAACAAAGGTATGAGACCTATGAATACTTAGAGTCAAATTATTAGTAACATGGGTACCTTGAGTCACTTTACAAGGATATGGTTAATGACCACATTTAACCATCTCACCCCAATAGAAATCTTATGCCCTCATCCTTAAGGACAAATACGGGTAGATGAGATTATATCACCTAAAGCTTACAAGCTGATTACAGACCATATCAAATATTTTGAAAAGCAATATTTAGGAACGGGTTATCAGAAATCCACATTGCATCAACTGTGCAACCAACCACTTCACCCTTTTGTGCCATATCCTCCATATCCTAAGTATTTTGAAATGTTAAAATTGGATAAGTTCAAATGAGATGAAGATGTTAAAGATCATATCACTAGCTTCATGAATGTGTGTTTTCATCTCCAAGATGATGATGCCCTTATGCTTAGTATGTTTCTCATAACCCTAGTTGGGCCAACTTTAGAGTGGTAAAATCATTTACCATAATATAGCATACTCCTTTGAACAACTGACAAATTCATTCTTGGAACACTTCTCATTCAACGTTAGAAAGAAAGCAACATTGAATGACCTATACAACTTCATGCAATTTGAATAAGAGTTAGTCATGAATTATGGCAAGCGATGGAGAGCAATCATCACAAAATTTCCATTTACCTTGCCTATCACAGAGCTCACTCGATTGTTTACTAAGATTTGTTCAAAATAAATCTCACTTCTACTACAACTCCAACAATACAACACATTTGAGGAAGCCCTAGCTCAGGTGAAGGTTATTGAGGACATCAAGGTCCAAGAGGGTGAGATCAAGCCCTGGAAAAAGGAGTGGAACAAAAATTCTAAAGGTAACTACATGCAACAAAAGTCAGCTTTGGTAAATCAAGTTGTCTTAAGTATCCCAATACCTTCACAACAAGCTTCCCCTCAAAAACCTAATTATTAGGCCCAACCCCCACCTACACAGTACAATGCTCAAACTCAATAGAATCAATAGATGAATAAATAGTGTTGTCTTCCTCTCCAGTACATGCCATATTCTAAGTCATTGGCATTGCTCTTTCGTTGGTTGTGCAAGGCAAAGGCCATTACTATACCTAAATTTTTACAACTAGATTTGAATAAGCCAAAAACTAAGAATTATAGGGAGGATTTACATTGTCTCTATCATCGTCAAAATGATCATGATATTCAAACATGCTACGCATTCAAGAATCTTGTGTAGAATATGATACATCAAAATGAGCTTCAAATTGATATTTCGCTTGCTACAAATAACCAAAATATTGGTATATTCCAGGGTATTCTACCTACACATGGGGTCCAAGTCGAACAACCTAGGTAGGTGAATGAGATACATACAACCCCACCACATCAGGGAATTTTTGGGATTATTAACATAGTGACAAGGAACCGAAGATACCCAAACCAACCTACATAATCCATAGGTCCAACCAATGTTCCTTTGACAACATAGCCATTGCTGCAACCAACTCCAACCCAAATGTCACCACCTCACCTAGTGCTCATGATAAGAAATAGACTCACTCATAATTTAAAGATGGCATTGACAAAACTCTCCATATACGAGCTAATCCAATAGTCAACTCAACATCAAGAGGCTCTAATGGAGATCCTAAAGTCAATGGAACTACAACCACATGACCCAAATTCTTTCAAAAATTTTGTGAGGCATGTTCAAAAATATAAGGAGCTTGTTATAACATTTCATGATCATGAAATCAAGTTGATACCTGTGGACATAGTCGATTCGCCACTGCATATCATTTCTAGTGTGAATCGGATCCCTTATAAATAAGTCTTGATAGATATAGGTTCCTCCATTAATATTATTACCATTGTTGCACTTCAACATCTCAGTCTTCCATCGTCGCACATTGTAGCATCTACATTCACCCTTCAATATTTTAATGATGCTCTATGCTCCACCATTGGCACAATAGTCCTCCCTATTTAGGTTGGGCTAAAGACAATTTCTATGTTGTGCCACATCTTGAAGGGTGCAATGCAATATAACATACTACTTGGCATACCTTCGATCTATGATATGAAGTGTGTCCCTTCCATATTACACCAATGCATCAAGTACATCCATGGAGATTAGGTCCATGTAGTTCTTATAGACTTAGAGCCTTTTAAGCTATGTAATATGGTTATCCATTCGCAAGAATCTACCTTGTCTTTGGTAAATCTAGACATTTGACCCAATAATCCTATCAAAGGTTCAGATCCCTCACCTCAACCATCCACCAATCCATGACCATCACCCCCATCCCAACCATCATCATTGGTATCTTCTGATATTCCCTCCTCATCATCAGATCCTTCGAGTAGGAATCCATCAAAGACACCAATCGACAAAATCCCATCATCCATCTTCATCATTTTTGAAGTAGCCATTCCAACTTCTATAGATGAGGAAGAAGAACCTAATGTCATGGATGATTCATCCCAACCTACATCCCCATCACCATCATCCATATTCTTGTAGGTTACAATCTACATGACCAATCCAAGACTCGTAGAGTATTTAGTACAAAATATTACATTTACTCCCTTCATCAAGTCAGAGCAAGACATGCACAGACCTCACTAATCGCCCTTACCCATAGGTGTCATTGTCCCTCTAGGTAATCCTCCAAATCAGATAAACTTTGTCTATGGGGTTTTTGACATTACCACATAATCATCTCCTATAATAGAATATGACAAGTCATTCTTAGCAAACATCAGTTACATGTCAAACCTAGTCTTTACCCTACAATATTTTTACTACTGCTATTGGTGCAAAAATGGTCTTGGTCGATATGAACAAGATCTCTAGACCCCTTACCAACCACAATATTAATTGCCTATATATAGGTTCAGCTTAGGTATTTTGTGCATATGTCGAATGAGCTCCTTATAGAGTCGCTCTAGCATCTTACCATAAGCCTTGGGGATGAGATTGATGATAATGAATACATCGATCATGGCTACATTCATATGCTAAGTGATCATCTTTTGATCCCGATGATAACTATTGAGCCCTCTAATTCTTCCAGTGAGGCATCTAAAGAAAATGACGATGATATAAGTTTAGAGCATCTCAATCCTAGCCACATTTAGTGGCTTAGCTATCGTATCTGCATCGACCCTCTTTCATCCTCTAATCAAGATCATACGAGCGATTGGATCTTTGATAATGAGCCAGAATAAGAAGAAGAGACCAATGAACAAGAAGATTTTAAACTAGGTGATCACCCTAAAAATAGCTGGATCGAAGAGGATAGTGAATCCAATCAAGATTGTGATGATATGTCTATCAATTTATCTTAGTAAGAGTATGATGCAATATCTATTGCTTCAAATAGCTCAGAAGACAAATCAACTACTATCAAGCCCCTCAATGATCTTGATGAATTTTACCTTCATACATTCCCTAGGAGAATACCCATTTTGCGATAGCTTCTTCCACTTGAAGATCCAACCGCTGTTATCCTGCACAAGCCACATCCTATCATTTTGCCACCACTGCAGCCACCCCTGGTGCATTTGTGTCCCCCTATATTTGATTAGCTTCTCCCACCAAAAATGGAGATTATCCACCCACTATCAATATGATCTTCATTGACCTCACAACACCACTCCACTACCTAGGTGACCTTTCAAAACCTTTGCATCTCAACCATGAGGCCATTTATTTTGATCGCACCACTTTTCCATCATCACCCTCAGAGTCCTTACCTTGTGAATAAATGTTACAACTGTTTCACTTCTCCCCATAGTCATATAACGATGTTTTTCAAGTTGAAATCAAACCTGATGACATGATCAATTCTCCAAATCAAGCTGATGACATCCATTTGATCCCCATACCTTATCAAATTGAGGAGGGATATCATATGTCAATTAAGGAAACAATTGACATAGATATCAACACCAATCCCAAAGTTTCTAAAAATGTCAAGTTAGGAAAAAGCATGTCCCCTACGAAACAAATCGATTACATAAATCTCTTAACAGAGAAGGAGGCTTTTACTTGATCTTATAAAGACATGTCAGGTCTCGACCCGAGTCTATTCGTGCACAACTTAACACTCGATCCAAAAATTAAACCAATCAATAAAAATCTCCGCAAAATGCATTTGACCATAACCTTAATGGTTAAAGATGAACTTCAAAAGTTTTTGAATATAGGGTTCATTCAACCTATCGACTATCCTGACTGGTTATCCAACATGGTTCGTGTCAGGAAACCATATGGGAAGATTCACATATGTACTAATTTTCCGGATCTTAATAAAGTGAGTCCAAAGGATGAATTCCCACTCCCAAACATTGGTACAATTTTTGACATGATTTTTGGTCATGAAATGGTGTCCCTCATTGATGGTTTTTTGGGTTACAACCAAATTCGAGTCGACCCAAAAAATCAGCCCAAAACGACATTCTTGGGGGATATTTTGCTATAAATTCATGCTATTTGGTCTTTAAAATGTTGGTGCCACCTATCAGCGAGCAATGACATACATATTCCATGATTACATGCATAAAATTTTCATGGACCTTTGGCATTCCAATGATATTCATATACAATGTGTATCTTTAACCACTTCTATGAACCTTCATTTTCTTTTGTTCTATATTGTAGCAATGCCTCTTGCCTAGCCTCTCAAGCCAATACATTCACTCTAGTATATATTAGTATTCCATATTCCTTCCATAGTTGTCCATTCATTTTCTACTATCTTAGTTTCCTAAAGAAAAATTATATTAGAACCAAATTCTTGAATATTTCCCTTTAAGGTTCTTTTTGTTGAGGTAGAACCCATACCTCTTATATTCCAAGAGAAAAGAGTCTAGCTCTTGCTTCCATACTTGACCCTATAGTTCAATTTTAATATGCTTTGGTAAGCTTCCATTATATCCATCTCCATAAACATTATGGCATGTTTGGTTAACTTTTAATGTTTTGTCATCTCAATTGTTTTAATGAACTGTCCTAAAGAGTCTCCTATTGCTTTAAAATATTATTCTTGCCAAAATGGATATGAGAAAAAAAAACATCTTAACCCATCTTAGAATGGAGTTTGAAATTTCTTCTCTTGGGTCAAAATTATCATCTCAATACTTCATAAACAATCCACTTATTGTCATGAACCAAGGGCCTCTCTCAAAAACCATTTCATTGTCTTTAGGATGGTTAAATGCTACCAAAAAAAACCCTCTTCCTACCTATACTATCTCTAGTTCCCACAATATTAATGGGAGCCAATTATTTTTAACCCAAGTTTCAATACCCTTGGGGGATGGTCACAGGTTAAAGAACTGACATATTAGTCCACATTTAATCAACTTATGTTAAAATCCTCTATAAGGTTTTGTTCATCAAACTTTATCTTTAGAATTTGTTTGCTTTTTAAAAATTCATCATTTTTGGGAAAAGAAGAAACCTCCATTTTCCTCTTCTTAGATTCAACCATTGGTTGTATTATTTAAGGAGGTGTCCTTTTTGGATTAACCTTTTGAAGATGAAGATCCTTAGACAACCATTTTGGAAAACCTAAATCATTTATACATGTTTTATCTTCTTCATTTTTTATTTCAAATATTTGGTGTCTGTTGTCTACTACTTGCAAGCCTCCTTTAGCATATTTCAATCGCCACAATTTGAATTCTAGTTTCCTTCCTTATTCCTTAGTTTGTTGCACTCCTTTGGTACATGACTTCCCTCCTCCTTTCTCAAAACCCTACATTCTTCTTCTCTATAAATCTTCCATCGATACCCTTGCCTCTCCACATAAAAAGCCTTTGTATAATTAAAAAAAATTCCATATATATTTTCTTGGCCTTCAATTAGTTATATGAGATTAAAATTTCATTATTATTTAAGTGTTCTATAGTAAATCTTACTACTACATAAACGTCCCTCTCATTGAATATGATATACCATTACTATATAATATTTTATAATTTAATTTAATTAAATACTCTAAAAAAATTATCTATATTGTTAATCAACCAGTCAAATTTAATGAAACATAACTTTTTTATTAAATTCTCTTAATTCTCCTCGATGAAAACCTAAAAACATACCAACGTAATATTCAAAAAACAAAAAAAACACAACTTCATATATTATTCTGGCCTCGCAAACGAGTGGACACCATTATCTATGTCTACTTGGCAGCCTGCGCGGCGGCGAGTCTTGCTCTCACCCCGTTCACAAACTCTAGCAGCTTCGCCGTATCCGGCATCACCTCCTTCACTTCCTCCGTTTTGGGGAACCGATCCATCCACGCGCTTAACAACGGCATCGTCTCTTTCTCCACTAACTTCACATTAGTCGCCTGCTGAGTCACCACGATGATCGACCCCAGTGCTATGTCCACAAGCCCAATGTGCTCACCGCCGAAGAATGGCTTCCCTTTAAACGTGGTCCGCAGAGCCTCCTCCATTAACATCAAATTTGCCACCGCATCTTCCGCCGCCTTCTGCTGCTCCTCCCCTTGCCCGGCAAATACTCCTTTAACAGACCCCCAAACCTGTATTCATATATAAATAATTTTTAATATCCACCAGATGATAGATCATATAAAACCCTAATTAACCCCTCCCATCGGATTGATGTTTATTTGGAAAAAAAGAATAAAAGAAAAGATAATAGAACTGTGAAGTTACCTTATCCTCCACAAAGGCAGTCCAGAAGCGGGCTAGAGCTCTGTCGTACGGATCTTTGGGCATGAAGTCGACTGTAGCAGAGGTCCATGTCTCGTTGATGTACTGGACAATTATCATAGACTCACAAATGGGCTTCCCATCGTGAATGAGCACGGGGATCTTCTTGTACACGGGGTTCGATTGCAGAAGCAGCTGGCTCTTGTTTTGCGTGTTTTCTTCAATGAATTCGTAGGAGATTCCTTTCAGATTCAGCGCTATACGGACCCTCGCTACAAATGGACTGAGAGGGTCTCCCAGCAGCTTTACTTCTCCTTGCCCTTCCATGATAACTGTCTTGCAGATTGCTCAGATCCGAGTCTTTTCTATTATGGAGTTGTATTCTGGGTGCCAGGAATTTATAAAATGCGGGTAATCGGGCAAGGTGTGAACGCAGACAGTCAACGGTGGCCTCTTTGCCGCCCTCATTTCTAGTTGAATTTAGACCATTAACCTTTACTTTAATTTAATTAATTAGACCTATGTAGAGGGTTAAGGAATTTTATAGGAAAGTCAGTTTTTTATAAAGATAATGTAGTGGTTAGAGTTTTGGTTTTAAGAAGGTTCAAGGTTATAGAAGGATAGGTTGGATGGTAGTATATTTAGAAAAGAATAGGAGAAAAGAGCAGGTTGAAAGTAGGGAGCGTTTGTAAGTTAATTGCCCTAATTTGATATCTTGGAAGGTTGGTAGGCTACACCGTTGTAAAGGTTAGTTTTTGTTGACTTAGTCTAACCCAACAACTAAAATTTATAATAACATTAAATAATATAAAATTTATAATAACGTATTTTATATGTTAGATGTTACAAGTCCCTTGTATATTAATAAAAAAAAGCAGTCAAGAATGTCTTATATAAGGGACATGTAACATCAACAATGCCTTGCAGGTTACTCAAGGTTAAAAAACAGTAAACAATGGGACATGTAACATCAACAATGCCTTACAGGTTACTCAAGGTTAAAAAGCAGTCAACAATACCTTATATAAGGGTTTGGTAGAAGCAGACCCTGTGGTTTGAACCCTGCTCTTATCAATTACAAAAAAATAATATTGTTGTGACCAATTCTTTTATATGGTTGTCACCAACTCTTTTACATAACCAAAAATAACAAAGGCAGGCTTTTGAATTCTAGAAACTACTAGCTGATCCTCGCCTTTCTTCGGAGAAATAAAAGAACAATGCCTTGAAGGATTTTGAATTCTAGAAACTACTATCTGATCCCCGCCATTCTTCGGAGAAATAAAAGAACAATGCCTTGCATGGTTTTGAATTCTAGAAACTACTAGCTGATCCTCGCCCGCCATTCTTCGGAGAAATAAAAGAAGAATGCCTTGCAGGGTTTTAAATTCTAGAAACTACTAGCTGATCCTCGCCATTCTTCGGAGAAATAAAAGTGGTTCCTCTCGGAACACTATGTTGTTCAATATTTTAGTGTTGTAGTTGGGTGATATTATTGGAGTCTGAAGTTGACGAGTGTCTTCAATGAGATCACTTCTCGTGGTTTTCAAATATATATTTATTTTTTAACATACTACAATTGGCAAAATAATATCAAATAATATTCTACGAATAAAGATAATCAACGATCGTATCTGCAACCGTCATAGGATAAATGGCCTTTATGAGTTTTTAGATTGTTAAAGGTCATACAGGATACATTGTCAAGTAGTTGGGAAATTTTAATATTTCTTTAGTCGAAGGTTAATAATTTGACATGCGATTTGAAATTTTATTTGTATTAAATAATTATAATATATGAGATTAATAAATTAATATTATTAATAAAAAATAAAAATTATATATGCGTATATTTTTAGGTTTGGTTAATGTTTATTGTGAGAAATTTTTACTATTCATGTTTAGTGTTGAGTATTTAGGGATAGAATAAACATGCAAAAATCCACCGTGTTCTTCAATGGAATGGTGGAAGAAGAGGAAATCTTGTTTTAGCAAAGTTCAACCCTTTCCTCAAAAAAAAAAAAATTTCTAGACGATACTTAAATATTTTGGTTTCTATATGAGACTTAATTCCTATGGTAGAAAGGATTGGAGTTGACTTGTCGACAAAATAGATAAAAAAATTAAATATGTGATGCAATATGACTATCTCTTGCAGGTAGGTTGACTATGGTCAAAACAATCTTAGAAGCTACAGTGATACATTGGAATGGTCTATCTTATATTCTTGTAAAGGTTCATGAGAAAATAAAAAAATTAAATATGTGATGCAATATGACTATGTCTTGCAGGTAGGTTGACTATGGTCAAAACAATCTTAGAAGCTATAGTGATACATTGGAATGGTCTATCTTATATTCTTGTAAAGGTTCATGAGAAAATAAGGAGGAAAAGCATCAAGTTCCTATAGTCAGGGAAAAAGGAAAAATAAGGTATACCATTAGTTAAATAGAAACATATAGACAAACTAAAGGAAGAAGGTGGATGGGTCTCAAAAACATATTTGTATTTGGTAAAGCACCAATAGCCAAAAGTATGTGGAGAATATTGACATAGGCTAATTTATGGAAGCAAATAATCCAACATAAATACATTGAACCACTATCTCTAATGGAATGGATAAGGACCAAGAATAAGACATCCAATAAAAGGTCCATAATATGGAAGGTATTAATTAGGCCTTTCCTCTAAATTGGCCTGCATGGAAGATTAACAATGATGCAAAAGTCAGGCTAGGGGTAAACCCTTGGGTAGGATGTGGAAACTCATACAAACTTCCTAATGATGTTATTAGATATTTACAGGGGACTAGCATGTATACACTAGCTCATACTTTTGATCATGAATCAACCACCATATGACAACAAGACATGAAGAAGGCAAATCAAGTAGGATTGGAAGGAATTCAAGGGAAGCAATAGGTGGGTTATGTCAATTCCTTAATTAAAATTAATGTAAGGATAAAAGAGCAAAATGATGATTTTATGTGGACCAAAAACTATCAACTGGACAAATATACAATAAAGTTAGGGTACAAAGAATTGATCGCTAATGGATACCAAGGTGACATATTATGATGGTGGAAGATTTTGTGGAATGTCAAGGCCCTAATGAAAACTCAAAATTTTGTGTGGCTAGTGCTAAGTAATAAAGTGTTGACTTGGGAAGTCCTTATGAGAAGGAGTTGGTAGGGACCTAGTAATGTACTTGTTGTAGAAGGGAGTAGGAAACTATATTTCACTTGTTGGTAGAGTGTAAATATGTAACGCGTTTATGGTCAAAAAATAAAAAACTATACGACATAAATAAGTGTAGCATGGGGAGTCAATATAGGCTTGCTTGAAAGGAAGGAGCTAAAGCCCTTCAAGGTGTTGTCGTTAGTGACATCATGGGAAATTTAGATTTCAAGGAATGATAACATCTTTAACCAATGAGAAATCCCAACATTCTAGTGCTCACTTCTGATAAGATCAGTTTTTGAGGGATTGAAGAAGGAACCACATATTAAAAGTAAAATATAAATTGAGAAATTCTTTATTGATAAAGTGGGAACATGGGATTTTTTTATGGGGTGAGATAAGGTAAAAAAATATCATGTGAAGCTAGAGAAATTCTATATGTCCAAGAATCACTTTATAAAATTCAAAGCAAGATTGTGGACTGGCTCAAATAATTTTACAAAATTGATAGCACTAATACTACTTCTCCGACTAGCAATAAAAAGGAAAAAAAAGACTTTTGCAGGTATTTGGAGACTCTAAAATACTAATAAATTGGATAAAGGGCACTCATCGAATAAAAAACTTAATTTTAAGTTCGATTTATGAACAATTAAAAAGCGTGAAATTTCTTCTTAACTCAATCTCATATAAATATGTATTTAAAAAATTAAATACAATAACATATTCTCTATTCAAAAAAGACCTCCACGTAGAATAAGGAAGATGGGTATTATGAGAGACAATGGATAGAACTCTTATGCTAGCTATAACCAATTCTATTCATGACCCCTCACTTAAACTCTTATGTCAAACAAAAAATAAAATATAACAATATTTCAAAAATATTATGAAAAATCATTAAAGAAAAATTATTAAAAAATTTAATTTAAAAGTCTAAATAAATCTTAAAGAAAGTTATTTGTTGCAAAGTATAACACCTTAGGAGAGAAACAGTTAACCATTCCCAAAGGGCAATATGACAAGGAGGGTCATTGGGAGCACAAATTCCAAAAACATGAGAGTTGAGAGCCAATTTGACCCACACACAACGATGAGCAGGGTCTTCACCATGTCCTGGAATAGCATAACAAAGGGACTTGACTATGGAAAGGGCAACACCTCCTTTACCATTAAAATGAGAAGTAGTAAAAGCAGATGCATATCCACCACCAATGATGTACATACAATGAGTGAGAGAGTGACCAGCGACTTTCAGTTCTTGAAGGAAAAGAATAGATATATGATTTTCAGTAACTACTTTTCAAACTTGAAACTTACTGTAAGGGAGGGAGAGCCCCCTAACATTCCAAGATAGAAGATTTAAATTCATGAGGGTAATTTGAAAGCTGCTAAACCTCATGAATTAGAGACTAGAATATATTTTCATTGATTGGAAACAATTGTGTGTTGTCCAAATGGGATTGTTGAGCAAGAACCTTATTTTGAGCAACTTGAGAGAAAGATATAGCAAGGTCTTTGATAAAGGGTTTTTTTATCTATATGGATGGATTTATTTTGGGGGTTGACAAATGTTGTTGCTTGCCTACCATTCTCCACCCATATGTCATAATACTATCTTTCAAAATTTGAGGCGAAGGAACGAGAGCTAACTCAAGACTCATGGCTACATTTGGTGGGGCTTATGGGTTAACAAAAGTATCAGAGGATTTAGCATGAGCTATGGAAGGGGTAGGAGGATTCTTGGGGGGAAAAACCTGAGAAGGAGATTATTTTTAGGGCCATCAGTAGGGAAGTTCTCGCGAAATTGTAGTTTTCATATGAGGGCCATTACTTGGGATTTTCTCTGCAATTTTTTTAGCAATCGCTTTCATTTGTTTCTTTTTAGTTAATTTTCAAATAATTTATGATCAAGTGTCCAACTTCTCTATAGTAAAAAACAAGCATTAGGTAAATTTAGGTAGATAAGAGGTTAACTAACTTGGAAACCTAGTCCATTGAGGTGTGTTCATTTCTACACAAATACGAGGGTGCACTCTATATTTGGACAATTTTTTTGACATAGGGTGAGACCACAAAACATTGCCAAGAACAATAGCAATTTTTTTGAGAAACGGGTGACATGGAAGAGATAAATAGGGAAACTCTATCCAAAGACGGTATTTTACCCTAGAGGGACCCTCTAGATGAAAATCCAAATACTGGCCTTGCAGATAACAAGTTTACCCATAGATAATCCAAGTTCCATATTGGAGGGCTTTGCCTCTTACGAACCCTCGAATAGCCTCAACTACCCAACCTCTAGTATTTTACCAAAGCCCCCAACCCATTTGAGAAAATTAGCCTCTAGTGGTATCCCCCGTAAAAATAAAATTCTAGTACGATGAGACAAGTCATTAGCTACTTGCTATTTCCTAGACCAACTAGTAATATTGGTTGGATCAAATGGTTTGAAATAGCTATTTCCAATACGGTTTCATCCCTTAGATGGTATGGGTGCTCTATTTCCAAGAGGAAGAAGATTCAAGAGAGTCACCTTCATAAGGAGATTTCTCATCTTCGTTTCCTACTTATGAAAGACCCTACTAACATTGTTGTTCAATGTGATCTAGCTAATGTTGAAAATCAGACTAGAGTTTATGAGTCTTACCATGCTAGAGGGGCGCAAGTTAGATCTCACCTCAATTGGATCTCCTAATGAGATAAAGGAACAATTTTTTTTTAACTACCTCAATCATAAAAATATTTCGAAAAGGATAATTGAGTTGGAGGACCCTTTAGGTCATTCTCTTTCTGAATCTAAAGAGATCATGAGTATTAATATAGCTCATTTCTCTCAACTTTTTACAGTGGGGCCAAGGGATGACATCCAATGTATCTTAATGGAATATGTGCAATAACATATTCCCTCCCTGGTAAACCCCATTATTCGAGATCAACTTGAATATCCTCTTTCTATGAACGATCTGCAAACTGCCATTTTTTCTATGAAGAATGACAAAGCTCCCGATATGGATGGTCTCCTAGTGGAGTTTTATAAAAAAAATTGGCATATTCTTTCCTCTGATCTTCATCATGTTTACCTGGAAGCTCTCCATAATGGTTCCCTTAGAGTTTATATTAATGTAGGGCTTATCAAGTTGATTCCTAAAGGTACGGCTCATAACCAAATATTCAATTGGAGACCTATTACCCTCCTCAATGTTTCGTACAAGATCAGAGGTAAAGCTATAGCTTTAAAAATTAAAATAGTTGTTCAAACGATTGTTCGCCCAAAACAATCTGCTTTTCTTAAAGGGCGTTATATTTTGGATAATATTATGATGGCCTAGGAAACTTTGCAATGGGCTATCAACTCTAATCAATATGCCATATTAGTTAAGTTAGAGTTTGACAAAGCTTATGATAGAATCATATGAGATTTTATTCTTAGCATGCTTTCTTGGCTTGGTTTCGGTCCAAAAATAATCAAATTGGTATGCTCTTTGGTGATGCTTCAACTTGTGTTCAAGTTAATGGAGCTCTTTCTCCCTCCTTCCCTCTTCAATGGTCTATTATACAAGGTTGTCCCCTTGCTCATTTTTTGTATGTTTTGGCTACCGATGCTCTTGGTTATCTTCTTCATAAGGCTCATTCTGATGGCCTCATTCAAGGTATTAAGCTTCCTAGGGATAAGCATGCTCTTAACTCACATTTTGTTGATGATTCCCTTGTTTTTCTTCAAAATACCCAACAAGAGGTGGATACAACTAAGGAGATTGTTCAACTATTTTGTGACATCTCTGGCTCTTGTATCAACGACTCTAAAATTGAAGTCTTCTATATCTCTTCCTCTTCTTGTGGATGCAACTCCTTGGTTGAGTGGAATATCATCCCTTATGGTATGATTATGCATTATTTGGGAATTTCCTTTGGGATTAATATCTCTCCTAAGGATATGTGGAACTAGGTTTTGGAAAGACTTAAAAAAAAATCTAATGCTTGGCCAGCTCGATTTCTTTCCTTAGTAGGAAGAATTCAAGTTGTGAATAAAATTATGGCAACCTCTCATGTTTATTACTCCTCTTGTTGGATGGCCCCCAAGGTAGCCTATAACAAATTAACTTAGGTCATTCATAAATTTTTATGGACCAAATGGGATGGGGAGGTGGGAATGACTGCCATTGTACTCAACCTAAGGCCTTAAGAGGTCTAGGCATTATTGATCCTCTTGCCCAAAGTAAAATTTTTTCTTCTAAACAAGTTGCTAGATCCATCACTGGTGATGAAAATTGGAAACACCTATTTTGTTATAGAATCTCGCAAGCTACTCACAAAGGTAAATGGAAAGAAACCCCTTGGGAGTAAAATGTCCTTAATGTGCCTTACTCTACAGTTAAAGGATCTATTTTAGTTACCCAAAACTGGAAATCTTGGCAAAAAATTTCTCATTTATTGGTTTGGAAGTCTGACTCCTTGAGACATGGTCTGAGCATCGATCTAAATAGTATTTTGTGGAATAAACTCATCCTCAATAATGATAAACCTTTAGCTTTATGCAATGATTTTAAAGGTCTAAATTTTTGAAGAAAGGTATTAATAAAATTAGATATCTGGGATACGGGTAGTTGCTCAATTCTTACTTGGAATAAAATATGCAATTAATGTTCCCTTCCCTCTAGGTTCAAAGAGTCTTATGGTCTAGTTGTGGCTTCCATTCTTGGTGAGGTCCTTATAAAGTTAGGTACAACTTCCCATAATAAATGGGATGGAATGCCTGGAGATGACTTAATTGTCATAAAATCTCTTCCATTACTTCTAGTTGGATTTACAAAAACTTTTGTATCCTCCTTCTCTAGACTTTAAGCTCAATGTCAAGTGGCAAGTAAATTTTACCAATGCCCACTGGCAGTTTCTTGCTACTCAAATTTGGAAAGTTCCTGTTGAATCCAAAACTCAACTTCTTGGATGATGACTTTTGCATCAAAAACTTCCAAATTATGAAAGTTTGGCAACAATTTTACATATTTCCCCTCTTTGCAATTTTTGTAATGCTTTAGAAACTCTAATTCACTTGTTTTGGTTTTGTGGCATGGCTAAATAGTTTTGGGATGTCTTCTACTCCTTTATTTTTCCCTCTTTCACTAGATATTGGAAGCTCTCTCTCTACTTGGTTTTTCTCAACTGGATCAGTGCCCCAAACTCTGGGATGTTTGCAGACTCCTCCTTCTCAAGCACATTTGAAAGTACAAATGCAAAAAGGTGTTTACTGGGTCTGCCCTCCATGGGATATAGTTTTAGCAGACTTGACCTTTGATCTTTTGTTACATGTGGAACACATTCATTTCCTAGTCTATGGAACTTCCAGCACACCAAAAGATGTTACTGATAAACTTCATCGACTTTCTCATATGATCCAGGATCTTCAAAAGGTCCAACAAAAAAATAAAAAGAATGTTGTTAACAATGAAAAGCAGGTTCAGGTTTTGATTACTTATATTTCTTATTTGAAGACTTTGGAAAATATCATGAAAGACATGCCCAGAATTTCTTCATATACAACAGACTCTCCTAAAGATTAATGTTGATATCTGGTATATTGCAACAAGATGTAGCTATAGTCTTTTTGTTGATATTAGCTTCTATTTTTATGTATATTCAGTTATGGATGCTTTACTCATGATCCACCTCATTTTGTTTTTTAACTAGCAGACAATGCTAACACTAAAATATTGTTATGTGGGTCAGGACCTTCTCAACCTCCTCCCATCCTTAGATCTGATGAGGTTGTTAATCTAGAATGGGAGTGTGGGATCCTTGGAGCTTGGATTCCTAAGAATACTAGAAGTTATAATAAATCTTAGATAGATGTTGGTAGTGACAAAAAAAGGGAAGACCCTCTACAATTGAACAAAGAAAAAGAGATATAGAAGAAGAGATAGCTAATGGCATTCAATGAACCCTATTTCCAGATATCATGGCATCCAATGGAGATGAACCGAATAGAACCAAACCTCCTCTGCAGCAAACAAAAGTAGGGAGAAAACCTGGTAAATATACCAAATGAAAGTCCTATCTTGGAATGTGAGAGGGTTTAATGGGATAGTAAAACAAAGAATTGCTATCTCATTAAGAAAGGAGTTTAAACCGACTATTTTAATTATGCAAGAATCAAAATTGGGTGCACAATCTTCTCCCCAAGTTGCTAGAACTATTTGAAAACAATGTGAATTTTCTTTCAGCCCTTCATTTGGATCCTCTGGTGGTCTCCTATGTTTGTGGGATCCTACAAAAGTGGAGGGAAGGGTGATTTCCAGTCAAGGTCATTTTTCCAATATTCTATTCCATGATCTGATTTCTAAACAATCCTGGGTCTTGACAAATATTTATACCCCAAATAGTCCTAAGGATAGGCTAATTTTATGGAATACCCTCACCCAAATGAGGACAATATTTTCTAATATTCCATGGATTCTCACAAGAGATTTTAATGCTCCTCCATCCCCCTCAAGAGAGGAGGAAATAATATCAATCCTAGATCCATTGAAGACTTTTGCAATTTTGTGAACACTAATGATCTGATGGATGTACAGTTGAAAGGGTATCAATTTACATGGAGTAACAGAAGAACTGGAGAACATCTTATTCAGGAGATACTTGACAGATTTTTCCTAGCCCAGGATGCTCTGTAGATGTTTGGTAATGCCACTCTCCAAGATCTTCCTAAAATTGGTTCTGATCATAGCCCTCTAATTTTTGAATCAACCAATAGACCTTCCTTCAAAATTCCCTTCATTTTTGAAGCAATGTGGACTCAACACCTAAATTTAAGGGTGCATGTTGGTGAATGGTGGAAAGAAACTTTTCCTGGATCTCATATCAGGCAGTTTTCTCAAAAATTATGCTCTATCAAAAACAAATTGAAAATTTGGAACATGGAGGTTTTTGGAAACATATTTGAAAATAAACAGAATATAAGGGATAAATTATAGATAATCAAAAATAATTTTCAGCAAGGACAAGAGTGTCCTCATTCAAGACAGAAAGAAAAATTACTTTTTTTAGAGTACCATAACATTCTAAATAAAGAGGAGATTTTTTGGCATCATAAATCTAGGCACTTATGGCTAAAACATATGGATTTGAACACTAAATTATTTCACATTTCAAATCTCAAGCACAGAGGAGCAAACATGATCAAGGGTCTAGTAAAGAGTGATGGGTCTTATACCGCTGACATATACGAAATCAAGGATGAGGTTGTTCATCATTTTGAGTCTTTTTTGGGATCCCAACCTATCCAATCCTCCCAAGCAATGGATTCCCTCCTTAGGTACATTTTGAGAATTATTACTGATGAAATGAATGCTAATCTCCTAAAACCCCTTAGTGATGAGGAAATCCAAAAAGCTCTTTTTTTCATGCAACCAGACAAAGCTCCTGGGCCTGATGGGTTTTCCCCTCATTTTCTCTAAACTTTTTGGGAAATCATAGGTCTTGACATTTGCCTGGCCATTAAAGAGATGCAAAATTCCATATTTATCGCAAGATATGTAAATTCTACTTTCCTCTCCCTTATCCCTAAAAGCCTTACTACCAAGAGTTTGTCTGATTACCGTCCTATAAGCCTCTACAATGTGGTCTACAAGATTCTTACCAAAGCTATGGCCACCAAACTTAAAGATTTCCTTCCATACATCATAGACCCGTATCAGGGCAGCTTTGTTAAAGGTCAAAATATTTTTAATGGTGTGATAACTATTAATGAGCTAATCCACTCTGCCCATAAATCTAAAAAAAGTGCTTTCTTCTTGAAGTTGGATATGAACAAAGCCTTTGATAGGGTCAATAGAGATTTTCTGTCGAAATTCCTTCTAAAGTTTGGCTTTCACAGTGATTGGACCCATCTCATTATGCAATGTGTTTCCTCTTCTTCATTTTCTATCCTGGTGAATGGCTCCACATCTGGTTACTTCCCAAGTACTAGAGGATTAAGACAAGGGGACCCCTTGTCCCCCATCCTCTTCATCATTCTAGCTGAATCTCTTGGTAGAACTATAAAGTCAACCTATTCTCTGGGGTTAATTTTTGGCATAAAAGCTGCTTCCAACCTAAGACCTACCACCCACCAACAATTTATTGATGACACTTTGCTGGCTACCATAGCTTCCATCCCAAAAGCCCGTACTATCAAGACTATTCTTAACCTCTTTGAAGATGCAACTGGGCAAAAAATTAATTATTCCAAGAGCAAAATATTTTTTCTTAATACTCTTGTCTTGCGCCAAACTTCTATTGCTAATATCCTCGAATGTTCCATTGCTAATCTGCCCACTACCTATCTTGGGTTGCCCATGTTTGTGGGTCGTCCAAAATATGCAATGTGGAATAATGTCATTGAGCGGATTCACAAGAAATTAGTAGGCTAGAAAGGTGTTTTGCTTTCTTTGGTAGGAAAAGCCATGATGGTCATGTCAGTTCTTCAGAGCATTCCTGTTTATTTTTTGTCTGTTTTCAAAGTGCTTGCAATAGTTTGATCTAAAATAGAACAAATTCAAAAATGCTTCCTATGGACAGGAACTGATAATCAGAAAAATTTTCACTTGGTTGCTTGGGATAATGTTTGCTCCCTAAAAGATAAAGGGGGTCTTGGTTTTCGAAGAATTCACAAGATGAATCATGCCTTTTTGGCAAAACAAGCATGGAAGATCTTTACCCATGAGAACTTGGAATGGATATCTATCATAAGGGAGAAATATCTACGACACCATTCCTTTATGGATGAGGAAGCTCCTCAAGCTGGAACCCATTTTTGGAATTCATCCTCCAAACAAGACCATTGCTCAGCAGAGGTGTAAGATGGTAACTTGGTGAAGAGAAGAAAATAATTTTTTAGCCTGATTCTTGGGTCAAGGATGAGGCTCTTATAAATGTTCAGAACATTGCTATCCTAAAACCCTTAATAGATGCAAATATGGGATCAAAAGTTACTAACTTCATCATCCAAACCCAGGAGCGTCCCATGTGGAAACAACTAAGTTTCAATTTGGATGATGAATTAATTTCCCAAGATGTTAAGGCCATGCAGTCCATTCTCAGATCAAGTTTTATCCTAGCTTCCTAGGAAAAATATAGGCCTTTCTGGAAATGCAGTGAGGATGGCAACTTCTCAGTCAAATCAATCCATGGGTTATACAACAATTATGATTCTCAAGACGAGCAAGCGACATCTTTGATCTTCATGTGTTTGGCTCAAAAACATTATCCCCAAAGTTGCTCACTTCTCTTGGTTGGTTGTTAAGAACAAAATTTTAACTACTAATAATTTGATTAAGTGTGGAGTCATGTTACCCAACATATGTTATTTGTGCTACCAAGCTTGGGAATCAGTGCAACATATTATGGTTGACTGTCAATTTGCCTATGATGTTTTTACAATGCTTTTAAGTATCTTCAAAGTTCAATGGGCATGGACCCATACTATTGCTGATATGTTTATCCAGTGGCCTTCTTTGTTTCGCCACCCCAGATTAAATTTTATATGGAAATCTTCCCTCCATCATACCTTATGGTAGATTTGGTTAGAGTGAAATAACAATGTTCAATAATTAGACTAGGGATCCAATGATGGTAGCCAATAGAGCAGTGAGGTTTGCTACTGAGAACACCAACTTAATTTAGTGTGACAAACCCCCTGATCCAGGTTTATAAATGCTTTTGTTTAAAGTTCTCAATATTTCCACCGAAATTTCTAAGCAACCAGTTCACATTAATGACAGGATCAATACTAAGTGGAAACCTCCACCGTTGGGTTGGCTAAAAGCAAATTTTGATGGTTCATCTAAAAACAATCCTGGGGATGTTGGGGCTGGTGGTATAATTTGGGATCATAGTGGAAATATCATCAAGGCCTTCATTGAAAATATAGGGATTCAATCAAATAATTATGTTGAGGCTCGTGCCTTGTGGATGTGTCTTATTTTGTGCAAAGATTTTCCTAACCCAATCATCTTTGAAGGTGATTCCCTTGTTGTGGTTAATCATGCAAAAGGTTCCTCAAAACCAGGTTGGAATATTCAAAATGTTATTAAGGAAAGTCAAGCCATTCTCAGGCAGCTTCCCTTAAGTACAACTCAACATGTCTTCCATGAAGCCAATGTTGTTGCTGACACTTATTGCATTATTTGGGAAGACTACTTTTCGAAGGATTTAATCAGCATTGTTCAAAAAGAAAATGAGCAGGTTTCTTAATAATCATAGAAATACCAACAAATATGCTTTTCTCATTGCCATAAGGTGTTTTTTCAACACTAGTGTCTTTCCTTTCAAGTGTTTTTTCAACACTATTGTCAGTTCCAACAAAGGTGTTCTTTTTAATGCTATAAGGTGTTTCGTAAACACCTTGTTCTTTTGTCTATGGTGTTTTTTCAACACCATTCCTTGTCCGTTTCAGGATCCCACATGTTTCCTTTCAAATTGTGGGCTTTTTCAAAATTGTGGTTTTCATCACAAGGCTAATGTTTTCACCTCTGTGCAAAACCTTCTCCATGTTTTTCATGTTAGCCACCCCACTAAAGGCTTCATTTCTTTTTCCAAGCTCCTCTCCGACGTTGATGACAACATTACTGACGAGTTTGTTAATTTGTGGAATGATGGAATGGTTCATGTTAGAGGGTTTCAAATTGAGTTCGTGGATGAAGCTGAAAATATTATTAGTTGTACTGTTGAAGCCCTTCATTCCAGAATCATCAACCATGTCTCAGGGGCGGTTGACCAACTCCTGGCAGCAGCCAATATGATCAAGGAAGATGGGGTCATCTTCTCTCTTAACATCAAGGAATTGCAGGATCTTCCGATGTCGCTCAATGCTCTTCTTGCTCATCAACAAAATAATGCTACTAAATATGGTGATAAAGCCCAGTAGTCCTAGGTTCTGGGTTAGTGGGATTTTTGAGTTTAGTTTTTGTTACTGAACCTTCCTTGTTTTGTTAGGTATATCCTTGGTTTCTTTCTGTTGTTGAAAAAGGTTATTGGAATCTTCTGCTTTGTTTTTTTTGTGTTCCCATGGAACTAGTACAACTCAACTAGCACAACTCTTCCCTATATTTATGAAGGTTGTTCTGTTTTTGTATCTTCGATGTTAAATAATAACCTTATGTAAATAGGGATTGAGACCTTTCAATCCAACAATATTAATAAATTTTATTACCTATCAAAAATATATTATTATGTTTAAATTAATAAATAAATATAATCTATATATATATAACCCATCAAAAATTTATCAAATATTTATACAAACGTAAATTGCATCTGTGCTTTATGCTGTGTAATTTAATTATTTTTTTTGTTAAAAAGAAACATGTTTTTCTTTTGGAAAAAAAATTAAAAACACAACAGTTATAAAATCCGATCAACCACCATCCACAACCTGGATAATATTATTCTCTCTTCACAAACGAGTGTACACCATTATCTATGTCTACTTGGTAGCCTGCGCGGCGGCGGCGAGTCTTGCTCTTATCCCGTTCACAAACTCTAGCTGCTTCGCCGTTTCCGGCATCACCTCCTTCACGCCCTCCGTTTTGGTGAAGCGATCCATCCACACGCTCAACAACGGCATCTTCTCTTTCTCCACTAACTTCACATTCGTCGTCTGTTGAGTCAACATGATGAATGATACCATCGACCCCAGTGCTATGTCCACAAGCCCAATGTGCTCACCGCCGAAGAATGGCTTCCCTTCAAATGTGGTCCGCAGAGCCTCCTCCATTAACATCAAATTTGCCACCGCCTCTTCCGCCGCCTTCTGCTGCTCCTCCCCTTGCCCCGCAAATACCCCTTTAACAGATCCCAAAACCTGTATTCATATATAAAATAGTTTTTAATCTCAATCAGATTATAGATCATATAAAACTCTAATTAACCCCACCCATCGGATTGAAGTTTATTTTGAAAAAAGTTTAAAAGAAAAGATAATAGAAGTGTGAAGTTACCTTATCGTCCACAAAGCCAGTCCAGAAACGGGCTAGAGCTCTGTCATACGGATCTTTGGGCATGAGATCGACTGTACCAGAGGTCCATGTGTCGTTGATGTACTGGACAATTATCAGGGACTCGCAAATTGGCTTCCCATCGTGAATGAGCACGGGGATCTTCTTGTACACGGGGTTCGATTGCAGAAGAAGTTGGCTCTTGTTTTGCGTGTTTTCTTCAATGAATTCGTAGGAGATTCCTTTCAGATTCAGCGCTATACGGACCCTCGCTACAAATGGACTGAGAGCGGTTCCCAGCAGCTTGACTTCTCCTTGGCCTTCCATGATAAGCAGATTGCTCAGATCCGAGTCTTTTCTATTATGGAGTTGTATTCTGGGTGCCAGGAATTTATAAGATGCGGGTAATCGGTAGAGACTGAAGCGGGCAAGGTGTGAACGCAGACAGTCAACGGTGGCCTCCTTGCCGCCCTGATTTGTGGCCACGTTCTTTTCTAGTTGAGTTTAGACCATATCCTTTACTTTAATTTAATGAATTAGGTTAAATTAAACCTATGGCGAAGGTTAAGGAATTTCATAGAAAAGTTAGAGATAATGTAGTGGTTAGAGTTTTGGTTTTAAGGAGGTTCAAGGTTTGGATGGTAGTATATTTAGAAAAGGATAGGAGAAAAGAACAGGTTGAGAGTAGCCAATGTTTATCAGTTGACTGCTTCAATTTAATATCTTAGAAGGTTTGTAGGCTGCTCCTTTTCTATATCCTAAAAGGTTAGTTTCTGTTCTAACTCAAAAACTAAAGTTTATAATAACATTAAATAATATAAAATTTATAATAACATATCTTATATGTTACATGTTACAAGTCCCTTGTATATTAATTAAAAAAAAAGCAAAGGGACATGTAACATCAACAATGCCTTGCAGGTTACTCAAGGTTAAAAAACAGTCAACAATGCCTTAGGGATATGTAACATCAACAATGCCTTGCAGGTTACTCAAGGTTAGGTGGATTGGTAAGATCTGAATATTCTAAATGCGCGTCAGAGGTACGAATAAAGGTGGTCTCCTTCACGACAAGTCAACAATAACAAGAATAGGTTTGGTCGAAGCAAACTCTGTGGTTTGAACCTTGCTTTTATCAATTACAAAAAAAATAATGTAGTTGTGACCAATTCTTCTATATAACCATACAAATGATTGTGACCAATTTTTTGTTAGGAATGGAGCCTAATTATGAGGAGGCTAAACAGAGAAAGTTTTTTTTGGATTTACTGCAGGACGGGCAGGGAAAGTTTCCAGATTTACAGTCTGTTAGTCTACCAGAGAAAGTTTCCGGATTTTCAACAGGATAGCCAAGAAAAGTTTTTTTTGCTTTTCTCCCAAAATTAGATGTTGGGAACTCAATGTTAATCTTGGAATGTATTAAGAAAAGCAGTTTGTTTTTCTGTTTTTTTCTTATATATAGTTGTGAGGAAAAAAAGAGATGAGTATGATGACAAAGAAAATTACTGTGTTGATTCCTTGGAAATATAGAGAGGAAATTACAGCAAATGTTTGCTGTAGGTTGTAACCCTCTATTGCTTGGATTGAGAAAATGAAGGACTGAAAATTCTCGGTGGATGTAACCCACATTGGGTGAACCACGTTAAAATCGTTGTCTCTTCTTCTGTGTGTGTTTGTCTAATTTTTCTTTAATTATGTCGATAAAGTTTGAAACACTATAATTGCTTTTCTATATAAATATATTTTATATAGTGATTTACTCTAACAAGTGGTATCAGAGCGGTTGTTTTGTTGGGTGCACTTGACAGAAGGAGAATTTCTGGATCAAGTGGGAGCAATGGCGGAAGAAGGGAGGTTTAGAGTTAAAAAATTCAATGGCCGTAACTTTCAATTCGGAAGATGCAGATGGAGGATTACTTGTACCAGAAGGATCTTTACTTACCTCTTGAGGGGGAAACAGAGAGACCTTCATCTATGTTTGATGAGGAGTGGAGTCTCCTTGATAGAAAGGCGTGCTTGGGAGCCACCGTAGCCTTCAACATCTCTGATGAAAATACTACCAAGGGAGTCATGGATAAGTTGGCCAAGATGTATGAGAAACCATCAAGCATCAAATAAGGTATTCTTAATGAAAAGGTTATTTAACATGAAAATGAGTGAAGGAGGATCTCGTGCATGATCATTTAAATGAATTTAATATCGTCACTAATCAATTGCATTCAGAGAGGATTGGATTTTGATGATGAGCTTAGGGCCTTATTAATCTTATGCTCTCTTTCGAAAAGTTGGAACAATTTGGTAATGGCGGTAAGTAACTCTGCTTCGAGTTCAAATAAATTAGAATTTGATGATGTGGTTGGTGTGATACTCAATGAAGACATGAGAAGAAAAACCACAGGAGAATCATCGAGCACCGCCTGAATCGTTGAGAATAGAGGAAGAGGAAGAGAAAGAGGCAAGAGTTCACATCATGGCAAATCCAAAGGCAGATCCAAATCACGTGGAAAAGGAAAGCTACGGTGTTGGCACTGTGGCAAAAAGGGTCATCTCAAGAAGGATTGTTGGCAAAGAAAGGGTGATGGAAATGAAGGTAATGATAATAATGGTAACACTTCAGAAGCCAATATTATCGGACAAATTCTACAAGATGCTTTAATCTTATCTCTTGATAGAAATAGTGATTATTGGGTAATTGATAGTGGTGCTTCATTCCATGCTACCTCACATAGGGAATACTTCATAGATTATGTTTTTGGAGATTATGGACAGTTTCTGTTGGGAAATGACCAACCATGTAAAATCGTGGGTATTGGAAAGATTTTGATTAAATCCCCAAATGGATGTCAATGGGCTCTTAAAGAGGTGAGACACATACCAGATTTAAAGAGAAATCTTATATCGTCAAGTAAGCTTGATGGTGAAGGATACACGGTTGCATTCGGATAAAATGCTTGGAAAGTTACTAAAGGTTCATTGATAGTAGCTAGAGGTAAATTGGTGGGTACTCTTTATTTACTTACTGATTTTTCTCACTGCTCCATGAATTTAGTTTCTACAAGTGAGAGTGCATCTTTGTGGCACCAAAGACTTGGCCATATGAGTGGAAAAGGTATGGAAATTTTACATTCAAGAAAGTTATTGCCTAAGTTAAAAGAGATTGATTTGGAATTCTGTGAGGATTGTGTTTATGGTAAAGCAAAGAGAGTTAGATTTCTCAAGGATGGCAAGGAAAGGAAGAAAGAGAAATTGGAGCTAGTGCATTCAGATGTTTGGGGCCCAAAGCTCAGGTAACTTCTCTTGGAGGTTCCTCTTACTATGTACTTTTTATTGATGATGCAACAAGGAAAACATGGATATATTGCATTAAGAATAAAAGTGATGTTTTTAATACCTTTAAGAATTGGAAAGCATTAGTTGAAAATGAAACTGGAAAAAGGTTAAAGTGTCTAAAGTCGGATAATGGTGGAGAATATTGCAAGAGAGAATTTGATGTGTTTTGTTCTAAAAATGGAATTAGAAGAATCAAGGTAGTTCCAAGAACACCTCAATAAAATGGGGTTGCAGAAAGAATGAATAGAACCATCATGGAGCGTGCTAGGAGCATGAGAATACATGAGCCCATTATTTTAATGGGCTCATGCTGTTGATACTCGCAAGATATCTAATTAATAGAGGACCGTCTAGTGCCTTGGATGGAGGAATTTTGAAAGAGCTTTGGACAGGTAAACCAGTAAATTATTCTTTCCTTAAGGTATTTGGATGTGAGGCTTTTATGCATATAGACAAAGAGAACAAAAATAAGTTAGATGCTAAGGCCCAAAAGTGCTATTTTATTGGTTACGATATTGATGGCTTGGGTTACAGATTATGGGATTGTGATAACCGAAAAGTCATTAGAAGTAGGGATGTCATATTTAATGAAAAAAACTTGTATAAAGATCGGTTGCAGGGAAAGAAACAGAAGAGGAAAATGCTGAATACATAGACCTTGATGGACACATAGAAAAGGTAACTCCAAAGGTGGTAGAAGATCAAAATGTACAAGCAGCAACAACAAGCACCTCAATCTCCAGAAAGTGTTGTTAGACGTTCTACCAAGATAAGTAAAATTCCTCAACGTTTCTCTGATTATGTTTTGTATACTGATGCTGGTGATCCATAATGTTTTCAGGAAGCATTACAAATGGATACCAAGAATAAGTGGGAGCTTGCAATGAATGAAGAAATGGACTCTTTATTTCACAACCAAACTTGGGATTTGGTTGAGCTACCCAAAGGTAAAAGAGCTTTGACCAATAAATGGATGTACAGGATTAAAGAGGAGAATGAAGGGCATAAGAGATACAAAGCAAGACTAGTGGTCAAGGGATTTGCTCGAAAAAAGGTATTGATTTTGATGAGATTTTTTCTCCAGTTGTAAAAATGACCTCTATTAGAGCTATTTTGAGTCTTGTAGCTATAGAAAATTTGTTTCTGGAGCAATTGGATGTGAAGACAGCATTTCTTCATGGTGATTTGGAGGAGGAAATTTATATGCACCAACCAGAAGGCTTTCAGGTGAAAGGTAAAGAGGATTGGGTATGTAAACTTAAAAAGAGCTTGTATGGGTTAAAACAAGCTCCTAGACAATGGTATTTAAAATTTGATAAGTTCATGGCTAATCAAAGGTTTGAAAGATGTCAAAGTGATCACCGTGTATATTTTAAGCAAACCGGAAATGGTAACTATGTTATTTTGCTATTGTATGTGGATGACATGTTAGTTGCGGGAACAAATATGCAAGATATAAACATGCTCAAGAAGAAGTTGGCTAAATCCTTTTCCATGAAGGATTTGGGAGAAGCCAAACAAATCCTTGGTATGAGGATAACAAGAGACAAGGAGAGTCACACTCGAAATTATCACAAGCAGAATACATTGAAAAAGTGCTTAAGAGATTCAACATGAACAATGCAAAGTCTCTTGCTACTCCATTGGCAAAGCATTTCAAACTCACCAAATATTTGTGTCCCAAGACACAAAAGGAACAAGAGCATATGGCTAAGGTTCCCTATGCATCAGTAGTTGGAAGTTTGATGTATGCAATGGTTTGTACAAGACCGGATATTGCCCATGCAAGTGGGAGTAGTGAGTAGATTTATGAGTAATCCAGAAAAAAGACATTGGCAAGCGATAAAATGGATACTCAGGTACTTGAGAGGAACTTCAAATTATTCTTTGAATTTGGGAGGCTCTAATATATGCTTGAAAGGTTTTGTAGATTCTGATATGGCAGGTGATCTTGATGGTGGAAGGAGCACTACTGGCTACATATTTATTATAGGAGGAGGAGCGGTTAGTTGGATTTCTAAACTCCAACACGTAGTTGCCCTTTCAACCACCGAAGTTGAATATGTTGCTGCTACATAAGCAAGCAAAGAGATGGTTTGGTTGCAAAGACTAATGGAAGAACTGGGGAAGAAGCAAGAGGATAATAGGTTGTGGAGTGATAGCCAGAGTGCTATACACCTTGCAAAGAATTCAGCATTCCATTCAAAAACTAAACACATCAAACTCGGGTATCATTTCATTAGATCAGTAGTGGAAGATGGATCTTTGAAATTAGGGAAGGTTCACACATCACAAAATCCTGCTGGATATGCTTACAAAAGTGGTGTCAAGAGAAAAGTTGAGCTTTTGCTCAACTTCGGTTGGCCTTAAGGAATAAGAGGCCATGATGAGAATTTTTCAATCCTTGGTTGCGATGATGGTGCAATGGAATTAGTCTCCAAGTGGGAGATTGTTAGGAATGGAGCCTAATTATGAGGAGGCTAAACAGAGAAAGTTTTTTTTGGATTTACTGCAGGACGGGCAAGGAAAGTTTCCAGATTTACAGTCTGTTAGTCTACCAGAGAAAGTTTCCGGATTTTCAACAGGACAGCCAAGGAAAGTTTTTTTTGCTTTTATCCCAAAATTAGATGTTGGGAACTCAATGTTAATCTTGGAATGTATTAAGAAAAGCAGTTTGTTTTTTCTGTTTTTTTCTTATATATAGTTGTGAGGAAAAACAGAGATGAGTATGATGACAAAGAAAATTACTATGTTGATTCCTTGGAAATATAGAGAGGAAATTACAGCAGATGTTTGCTATAGGTTGTAACCCTCTATTGCTTGGATTGAGAAAATGAAGGACTGAAAATTCTCGGTGGATGTAACCCACATTGGGTGAACCACGTTAAAATCGTTGTCTCTTCTTCTATGTGTGTTTGTCTAATTTTTCTTTAATTCTGCCGTTAAAGTTTGAAACACTATAATTGCTTTTCTATATAAATATATTTTATATAGTGATTTACTCTAACATTTTTCTATATAACCGAAAAAAAACTAGGCAGGGTTTTGAATTCTAGAAACTACTAGCTGATCCTCCCATTCTTCGGAGAAATAAAATAACAATGCCTTGCAGGGTTTTGAATTCTAGAAACTACTAGCTGATCCTCGCCATTCTTCGGAGAAATAAAAGTGGTTCCTCTCGGAACACTATGTTGTTCAATATTTTAGTGTTGTAGTTGGATGATATTATTGGAGTCTGAAGTGGACGAGTGTCTTTAATGAGATCAACTGTCATGGGATAAATGGCCTTTATGAGTTTTTAACAATCCTTTATGAGTTTTTAGATTGTTAAAGGTCATACAGGATACATTGTCAAGTAGTTGGGAGATTCTAATATTTTTTTTTTTTTTTCCTAAGGTTAATAATTTGACTTTTCATTTAAAATGCGATTTGAAATTTTATCTATATTAAATAATTATAAGATAAGATTAATAAATTAATATTATTAATAAAAATATATATAGATTTGGTTAATGTTTAATGTGAATTTTTTTATTATTTATATTTAATGGTATTTTTATTCCATTTTGATTTTTCATAAGGGAGAGAATTAAGCTTATAAATAGAGAATTTAACATACAATCACACATGCCACTGTTTGAACTTTAGACCTCTTGAAGACCACTAAAGTCTAAACCATTGCGTTGTCCCTTATATATATAAATATTTTTTTAAAGATTTGGTTAGTGTGATAAACCCCTATGACCAATGCACAAGGCTAAGGAATATCCTCCCAACCATACCCCTTGTAGAGTCGAGAGTTATGCTTATCAATAGGGAATTTAACACACATCCACAACCTACCTACCCCCTCACACACTCGCCCATGCCGCGGTTTGAATCTTGAACCTCCCGAAGAAGAGCCAAAGCCCGTATCGTTGTGTTATTCCCTGGGACTAAAAAAATACCTTTTATTTATGATAATTATAACTGTAGACACCAAAACCTAAGCACTTGCAAAACCACATTCACATTGCATATTTCAATTTTGCATAATAATATGTATGCCTAAGCCTAAACTTAGGCATATAATTCCTACACATTGTTCATTCACATAGCACATTCTAAATCTGCATAATAAAATATATGCCTAAGTCCAAACTTAGGCATATAAATCCTGCACATTAAAAGTATTTTTCAGATTTTCTAAATCTGGAAAATGTGCCTAGGATACCCTCCCACCCACTAGACATGTGTCCTAGCCACATCACCACCACCCCTTGCCACCTCTCACACACCCCTTTCACCCTTGTCCCTTCACATGGGACATCCCTCCACTTGGATGAGACACCCTTGGTGACTCACTCCAACTACCCTAGAGATGTGGTAACCCTAGCTAACCATTTGGCAATGCTAGCTTGCCACCTCTCTTTCCCTCCAAAACCCCAAGGGGCCTATAAAGGCACCCTCATCCCATCAACCAAAAGAGGCTAGAAAAATACGTCGTCACACTGCCAAAATCCCCGTAAGAAGTCATCATGCACTTGGAGATCCCTTCATCGAGGTCTCGAATAAAACCCTAAGGCTTTCTACATTTCCTACCAAACCACCCATCAACATTTACACAGAGGCAATCGCTTCCCTACAATTGCCTAACTGCCCTCCTACGGTTGGTCAACCCCACTCATGCGTCTGCAGGTACTTAGAGAAGCATCTCAGTCGTTGACAGACAAATCGGGATCAAAATTCAGCAAGGTATTGGTTTTTGTTGTTTTCTATTTCTTGCACATTATTTATAGTTTCTGTAAACACTAATTCCAAGGTTTTATAGCATTCATTTTCACTCATATCAACAGGTTCTACTAACCCTTGTGTTTGTAGTTCATATGTGTGCAAGTTATAGGTTGTTGAAGGTTGTTGTAGTCAGGATGGTCCAACTAGATACTCAAGCCCATCCAACCCTTTGATTGTAGCAAAGAAGACCAAAGACACTACCCTTCATTTGATTATCCAAAGGGGTTTCTCCCTCTTTGTGCTCATTGTATCATGTGAAAGCAAGCATTCACTTATTGTAATCATACCCTTGTGCACTCGGGGCAAATCATTTGTAAAAAGGAGACTAAGGCTCCAGTAAAATTCAATATAAAATTCATTTATTTCGCAATTGCTTGTCTTCCACTATTTTATTTGCAAGGTGTTGTCTTATTTGCTTACAATAATAGTTGTTAATTTTATTTATTTAAGAAGTTTATAGAATTGTCTTTATAGTTGGTGGAAGTGGCTAAATTCAAGCAAGAATATTGATCCAAAGTCTCGATTTTGATTTTATCTTTTGTTATTGATGCTTGGACATGGTTTTTGGATAAGGTTTTGTTCCACCCAACACATTATTCTTTACATGCTTGGATTTGATAGGCATTATGAGTATTTGCAGTTATTTATCTTAAGATCTTCTACTTCTTCCTTTGTTGGTTTCCTTTACTTTTGCTTTTGCTTTCATGGTCTATCCATGAATTTAATAGAGGAAAGTGAGCCAAGAAATAAAATCTTTGATATTTTTATGAGGGTTTTCTCTTTTGGCTCAAATTAGGGTTTGGTCACCTTCGAAGCCTATCATGGAAATGGCAAAGGGGGATAACCCTCCCTGCCCCAAACCCTCATTCTTAGATGTTATCATGGCAACTACCTCCATACTCAAGAACATTGACCATGGCTCATTTTCCTTGTTCTCACTACCTCCTTTGTTCGACTAGTCAAAACTAGAAAATATGACCAAATATTTGAATGCAAGGAGGCCACAACAGTCTCAACCAAGTAACAAAGGCTCATTTATTCCTAAGTTGAATGATGCTCTAGTGGTGGAGATTCCTTCATACTATATTCTTCTAATCCTCACCCTAACTAAGAGAGATCTTGCTTGCAAATTTTTGGGCAATTGGCCTTAGCCCAACAACCATTCAAATATCGATCACCTCTTCTTGGGGATCTAAAATATCTAGCAATATTTTCATGATGGTATGGAGAGGGTATTTTATAGCAATTTTATCCTCCATAGAGGAAAGAGATGCAATATTTCAAGGAGGTCCTTGGTTCCTTGGATCAAGCCCTCTCTATATGATGCTCTGGTCAGTCAATTCCAACCCACAAGTGGAAGAACCAGAAGAAATCTTAATTTGGGTAAGACTACTATTTGTACCCCTATATTTATGGAATAAAATGACTCTTGAGATGATAGGTAACTCTATTGACACATTTATAGACTAGGCTCCATCGAAGGCCAATAAAGCAACTTGTGCTAGGTTTTGTGTTCAAGTTAATCTAAAAAAAAAAAAGAGCTTATTGAAAACATAGGTATCAAAGTCTTGTATTGGATCCATACCCAGCCACTCGATTATGAGCACATACCTTTTAAATATATTACCTGCCATCAATATGGTCATTTCTCAAGGAAATGTCCCACTAAGGTACAACAAGAGACAAAGGAGGAAGATCAAGAATTCTAAACAGTAAGAAGAAAATAACAAAGAATATCTAGAAGTAGAATAAGGAGACCCCAACCACAACTATGATGGTTTTTTAAGCCTTAATATTAATATAAAACTTGCATGATAAATATTATAGGATCAAATATAATATAACTACAATATAGTAAGATCGAGATATTCATGTAAGTAGAATAATATGGAAAAATTAATATGTAAATCAAGGCTTATAATATATCAAATAACATTCAATAATATACATTAATATGAATGTAAATAGCCCGAATCATACATGTACAAAGCATATAGCATAACTTACAATATTAATTGCTCAAATGTATGCAATCTTTATTTCTCTTCTTTCTCTTATAAATATAGCACTTGACTCTCTACAGTTGATAATTATATGATAAGAATAGTAGAATGACTCTTTGGCTACTTGACTTTTCCTTTCTATATGCTAAGTCTCATGACTCTTGGCTTCTATACTTAACACTTGCATACACATGACTCTATCTTGTATGCACACCTAGGCATGACTCTTCACTTAGCACACTCTAATCTAAGGGCACTTATGCACATAATATTACATTACACTTGCACACATACTTGTAGACACTAAAATCATGTCATATTGAAGATACTACCTAATTGGACTCTTCTAAACCACATGATCCACTTTGGGCAGCCTTAGGACTAAAATAATGGTTCTTACCACTCAAATAAGGTACATTTACCTAAGCATTTGGGATCGTCCTACCATAAAACGACCTCTAATTTGGGGTCATCCTACCCTGAGATGACCTCCAATCTAGGGTCATCCTACCTCGAGATGGTCGTAGAAAATTTTGGTCAAAAGTCAAGCATGACCCAGCTGGCATCTGAAACTGTTAGTTAGATCCCGTGCATGATCCCAAGCCATGATTTAGCGCTTTGCATGAGCCAAAATAGAAAATCAAAATACATTAATCAGTTTGCATGAAATTTTAAAGATAGACATTCACTTTTCTTAATGTGAATTACCTCTTTGCTTTTCATGCATAGGTTTGGTGCCATTATTAGATTTCTTTCAAGAAATCTATATATTAGCACTCACCCCCCATTGAAAAATATCTAGAGATTCAAATTTTCAAGCAACGAAGTGTTGTCAAAACCCAACCACGAGCTCCCAAGCTTTCACATCCTGAGAGGTGATTGTTCTACATCTTTCGAATCCCCTCACTCCAGAAAGCCATGTCGCTAATTTATTCCAAGGGTTGAATACCACACTTATATTCTCTACATAATCAAATGCTTCTAATTTGGTGACTGATCAAGACCCACTAAGTCATTCCCATGAATGCACCAATCCATCAAAAATACCATAGATCAAACCCAAACATCACGCCCAACTTGGCCTCAAAAATATAGTCACAAAAAAATGGTCGTATCGATATGATACGAACCATAGTTAAGGTCATCTCGATCCGATACAACCCATAGGCTAGAGAAGGTTGGGGAATTTCACTAGGATAGTTAGTTATATATATATAAATAATGTAGTGGTTAGAATTTTGATTTTTAAAAAGGTTCAAGGTTATAAAGTGATAGGTTGGATGGTAGCATATCTAGAAAGAGATAAGAGAAAAGAACAGGTTGAACGTAGAGCGTTTGTCAGTTGATTACCCCAGTTTGATGTTTTGGAAGGTTGGTAACGAGTGTTTAATGGTTGGTTGCCCCAGTTGTATATCCTAAAAGGTTAGTTTATGTTGATTTTGTCTAACCCAACAACTAAATTTTATAATAACAACACTAAATAATATAAAATTTATAAAAATATATCTTATATTTTACATGTTACAAGTCCCTTATATATTAATAAAAAAATATAATCAACAATACCTTATATAAGGGACATGTAACATCAATAATTCCTTGTAGGCTCCTCAAAGCTAGGTGTATTGGTAAGATCTAAATCCTTGAGTGTGTGCCAGAACAACGATGACGATACAGAGGGATCGATGGCCTCTTTCATGATGAGTCAACAATAATGATGCGGAATAGGTTTGGTGGAAGCAGCCCCTCCGGTTTGAACCTTGCTTTTATCAATTACTAAAAATAGTGTGGTTGTGACCAACTCTCCTATGTAACCAAAAAATGGTTGTGACCAACTCTCCTATGTAACCGAAAAATGGTTGTGACCAACTCTCTTATGTAACCGAAAAAAAAAAACAATGTCTTACAGGTTTTGAATTCCAGAAACTACTAGATGATCCTCGCCATTCTTCAAAGAAATAAAAGTGGTTCCTCTCGAAACACTATATTGTTCAATATTTTAGTGTCGTAGTTGGATGATATCATTGGAGTCTGAAGTGGACGAGTGTCTTCAATGAGATCACCTCTCATTGTTTTGAAATATATATCTATTTTTTAACATACTACAATTGTACAATTGGCAAAGTAATATTCTACGAATAAATAAAATCAGGGATCATATCTGCAACCATCATAGGATAAATTACCTTTATGAGTTTTTAGATTGTTAAAGGTCATACAGGATACATTGTCAAGTAGTTGGGAGATTCTAATATTTTTTAGTCTAAGGTTAATAATTTGACTTTTTATTTTTTTATTTGGTTATTGTGAAAAACTTTTATGGTTGTACAGGATCGAGCAGTCTCCTCCCAACTATGATCCCTCATAAAGCCGAGAGCTATACTTATCAATAGAGAGTTTAACATAAAGCCACCACACACCCACCCCCCTCACACACTCGCCCACATCGCGTTCGATTTGAACCTTGGACCTCCCGAAGAAGAGCCAAAGCCCAAATCATTGCGTGACATCCCCAGGTGCAATAAATTAATATTATTAAAAAAAATAATATATATATGCATATATTTTTATATTTGGTTAATGTTTATTGAGAGAATTTATTATTATTCATGTTTAGTGTTGAGTATCCCCATCCCATCATGATCTTTTATAAGAGGGAGAGCTAAGCTTATAAATAGGGAATTTAACACACAACCACACATGTCACAGTTTGAAATTTAGACCTCTTGAAGAAAAGCCAAAGTCCAAACCATTGCGATGTTCCCTGGAGACATCTATATATAATAAAATATAAAAAAATACTTTTAATTTATGATAGTTATAACAATTTTTAATTTTATTTATTTAAGAAGTTTATAGAATTGTCTTTATAATTGATGGAAGTGGTTGAATATAAGCAAGAATATTGATCCAGATTGGGAAGGGAAAGAGATGCAATAGTGTCCATTTTGAGTTTATCGTTTGTTGTTGATGCTTGGACCTAGTTTTTGGACAAGGGTTTGTCCATCCAATGCATTATTTTTTACATGCTTGGATTTGATAGGTATTGTGAGTATTTGCAGTTATTTATCTTAAGATCTTCTACTTCTTCCTTTGTTGGTTTCCTCTACTTTTGATTTTGCTTTCACGGTCTATCCATGAATTTAACACAGGAAAGTGAGCCAAGAAATAAAATCTTTGGTATTTTGACGAGGGTTTTCTCTTTTGGCTCATATTAGGGTTTAGTCACCTTCAAAGCCCTATTATAGAAATGGTAGAGGGAGATAACCCTTTCTGCCCCAAACCCTCCTTCTAGGATGTTACCATGGCAACTGCCTCCATACTCAAGAATGTTGACCATGGCTCACTTTCCTTTTTCTCACTACCTCCTTTGTTCGACCAGTCAAAACTAGAAAATATGACCAAAGCTTTGAAGGCAAGGAGGCCACAATAGTCCCAACCAAGTAACAAAGGCTCCTTTGTTCCTAAGTTGAATGATGCTCCAGTGGCAGAGATTCTTTCAAACTATATTCATCTAATCCTCACCCTAACTAAGAGATCTCTTGCTTGTAAATTTATGGATATTTGGCCTTAGCCGAACAACCATTCAAAGATGGCATTCAGAGGGTATTTCATAGTAATTGTCTCCTCCATAGAGGAAAGAGATGCAATATTTCAAGGAGGTCCTTGGTTCCTTGGATCAAACCCTCTTTGCATGATTCCCTGGTCAGTCAATTCCAACCCACAAGTGGAAGAACCAAAAGAAATCCTAATTTGGATAAGACTACTATTTTCACCCATATATTTATGGAATAAACTGACTCTTGAGATGATAGGTAACTCTATTGACATATTCATATACTAGGCTCCATCAAAGGCCAATAAAGCAACTTGTGGTAGGTTGTATGTTCAAGTTAATTTGAAAAAAGACTTCTTGAAAACATAGGTATCAAAGTCTTGGATTGGATCCATATCCAGCCATTGGATTATAAGCACATTTCTTTCAAATGTATTACCTGTCATCAATATGGTCATTTCTCAAGGAAATGTCCCACTAAGGTACAACAAGAGACAAAGGAGGAAGATTAAGAATTCTAAAAAGTAAGAAGAAAACAACAAAGAAGATCTAGAAGTAGAAGAAGGAGGCCTCAACCACAACTATGATGGCTTTTTAAGCCTTAATATTAATATAAAACTCACATAATAAATATTATAGGATAAAATATAAGATAACTACAATATAGTAAGATCGAGATATTCATGTAAGTAGAATAATATGAGAAAATTAATATGTAAAACAAGGCTTATAATATATCAAATAACATTTAATAGTAAACATTAATATGAATGTAAATATCCCGAATCATACATGTACAAATCATATAGCATAACTTACAATATTAATTGATCAAATGTATGCAATATTTATTTCTCCTCTATCTCTTACAAATATAACACTTGACTCTCTACAGTTGATAATTAACTCTTTCTCAGGATCCAATTTCAGACCCTCCTCTGAGATGACAAATCCTAGGTATATCAACTCTTTCTGTACAAAACTGCACTTCTATATATTTATCAATAACTGCTCCTCACGCAGTTTTTCAAAAACGTCCGAACATGTAACAAATGTTCATCCAATGTTTTACTAAAAATCAGAATATCATCTAGATAAACTATCACGAACTTTTCCAGGAAGTCACGCAATACCTCATTCATCAGCCTCATAAATGTACTGGGTGCATTAGTCAATCCAAATGGCATAACTAACCACTCATACAAACCCTCTCTGGTTTTAAAGGTTGTCTTCCATTCATCACCCTCTCTAACACGTATCTGATGATATCCGCTCTTCAAATCAATCTTAGTGAAGTATTTAGCTCCACTCAAGCAATCCATTATATCGTCCATTCGGGTAATGGAAAGCGATATTTAATGGTAATTTTATTAATGGCTCGGGAATCAGTGCACATTCACCATTCGCCATTCTTCTTTGGTGCAAGTACTGTTGGCACTACACAAGGGCTCAAACTTGCTCGAATCAAACCCTTCCTCAACAATTCCTGAACCTGGCGGTTCAACTCTTCATTCTCTATAGGAGACATTCTATGGGCTGCCTTGTTGGGTAAGCTAGATCCTGGCATTAAGTCAATCTGATGACTAATCTTCCTCATTGGCGGCAAACCCTCAGGCACATTGTCTGATATAATATCAGGAATTTCTGCTAATAGATGTTCAACTTCTGCTGGAATGTCAGTAGTATCTTTTCTTTTTACAGTAGGAATTAATGCATAACACATTGAATCCCTCTTTATACCATCCAAAAATTTTCTACCATCTACTAAACAAATTCTAGCATTATTGCATACCTTTTCCTCAACCTCCTTCAATGGCTTCAGTTTGTGGCATACTCCTTCTTTTGTCAGGGAATAGATATTTGCATGTCCATCATGCGCTGCACATCTATCAAATTGCCATGGTCTTCCAAGCAACAAATGGCAAGCATCCATCGGCAAAATATCACACAGGACCTCATCCTAGTATCTTCCAATTTGAAACTTGACCAAGCATTGTTCACTGACCAATGCTCTATGATCCTTTTTCAACCACGCAATCCGGTATGGATGCGGGTGTTGTCTTCTTTCTAGTTTTAACTTAGCTACCATTTCCTCAGAAACCAAATTATCTGTACTACCATTATCAATAATAATATTATAGATTTTACCTGAACATTTGCACCTCGTGCGGAGCAGGCTTTTTCGTTGATCTAGTTCCTTCTCTTCATTCAACAAGGTTCTCCTTGTGATCATCACTTCTTCGTACTCTGCTTCTTTAGAGTGCTCATATTCAACACCATCCTCAACAACTATAGCTCTGGCATTACCTTCAGGCCTTATGTTCGGTGCTTCTTGGTGTTTGGGACACTCATATGATCGATGTCCTTCTTCTTCGTAATTAAAATAGGTTCCACAGAATCTGCCTCTGCCATATCCACGTCCACCTCTACCTCGTCCCCTTTGATAATCATTATTCTGATTACGGGGTCGGTAAGCATTCTCCTCCTTCTGTTCCTGGCGATTGCTGGTTTCACTAGTCTATTTTTTATCATCATATTTACCTCCACTGGTTCTTCCACCAGTTCTTCCACCATGACCTCTTCCTCTTTGCTTGCTGTCAAATCTGCGGTTCAGTTTCTCTTCCACTTTCAGAGCAAATTGGTAAGCATCTTCAATGTTGTTCATTCGAACCAGACTCAATTCTTCTTGCATGCTGGTTCTCAACCCATTAATGTAACGGGCTACTCTCTCTTTATTTGCTTTCGTATGATCGGTTCTAATAGAAATTTTAAAAAATTCTTCTGTATACTCTTTAACAGATTTGCTGGACTGGCGCAAACTCTACATTTTTCTCAGCAGATCTAATTCGTAATCTGTCGAAATAAACTACCATTTTAGTTTTTCCACCATTCGATCCCACCTGGTGATCTTTTCTTTTCCTCTCCGGTTTCTTTCCAGTTGCACTCCTTTCCACCATATACCAGCATGGCCTTTCAATTTTGTTCTGGAAAATTTAATTCGATTTGGATCTTCAACTTCCTTATATTCGAAATATTCCTCCATGTCATTAATCCAGTCGATTAATTCTTTTGGATTTAAATTTCCAGAATATGTGGATACATCTAGCTTCAACCATTTCCCAATTTGAGAAATAGCTTTAATCATTCACGATTCTGCGGCACTCATTGCTTCTTCTTCTTCTTCAGATGGATCTTCAACTCCGTCATCATCGCTGTGGTCTTCTCCTCTTGGCTCTACTCCTCTGCGCAATTCTTCCTGCAAGGCCAACACTTGTCTCTGCAATGCTCGAAAGTCTCCTTCAGGAACCATGTTCCTTCCAGCACCACGATTTCTTCGCGACGGCATTTTGCTTCACTGTTTCTCAGAACCTGTAACCCCAGATCCTGGTGCAAGCTGCCTCATGTTCGGCGCTCTGCTCACACACTCGAATCTTGTTGCTCTGATACCACTTTATGGGGAGCCAAAATTAACAAGAGAAAACTCAATTTTATTCAGAGAACATGGAAATATTACAAAGTACAGAAGGGAAATACAATGCAGTCTCCATCTACGTCTTTCTAGCATGTCGAATCCTTCAAAAAATCCCCTTTTATAATCATGGCTTCTTGCTGCAACCGCCGTACGTAACCGTCTTAACGGCTTCTGGAACTGCCACATGGAATGGCCTTAACGGCTTCTGAAACTGCCACTTGGAACTGCCTTAATGGCTTCTGGAATCACCAACTGTCGTTCTGCAACAGTCTGCAAAAAACTCATCTTCTCCTTCTTAGCCAGGTCGCGAAAACGTGACATGTCACGATTTTGCGACACTTTTTTGCCCTTGGCTCTCTTTCTCCAATGTGTCGCGATATCGCGACACTTCTCTGGCTTTGGCTTTCTCTCTCCAATGCGTCGCGATATCGCGACACTTTTCTGCTTTTGGCTCTCTCTCGCCAATGTGTCGCGATATCGCGACACTTTTCTGCTTTTGGCTCTCTCTCGCCAATGTGTCGCGATATCGCGACACTTTTTTGCTTTTGGCTCTTTTTCGCCAAAGTGTCACGATATCACGACACTTCTTCGACTTTTGGCTTTGTTTGCCAAAGTGTCGCGATTTCGTGACACTTCTTTGGCTTTTGGCTTTGCTTGCCAAAGTGTCGCGATATCGTGACACTTCTTTGGCTTTTGGCTTTGTTTGCCAAAGTGTCGCGATATCGCGACACTTCTTTGGCTTTTGGCTTTGGCTACCAAAGTGTCACGATATCGCGACACTTTATTTTGCGCCCACCGTTCTACTGTTGGTGTTGCGATATCGCGACAACTTTTATGTCTCGATATCGCGACCAGTTATTTTGCGCTCGCCACGGTTCTAAATACGTCACGATATCGTGACGACTTTTGTGTCGCGATATCATGACCAGTTATTTTGCGCTCACCACAGTTCTAAATACGTCGCGATATTGCGACGACTTTTGTGTCGCGATATCGCGACCAGTTGTAACACTTAGAACTTTCTTTCAAACTTTGAATTTTTTTTCTTGTTTCTTTTGTTTGTATTTTTTTTTTGATGATACAAGATTGTTGTGCTGCCCTGGATGCTCCTGCATCAGAATAGTAGAATGAATCTTTGGCTACTTGACTTTTCCTTTCTATATGCCAAGTCTCATGACTCTTGGCTTCTGTACTTGACACTTGCATACACATGACTCTATCTTGTATGCACACCTAGACATGACTCTTCACTTAGCACACTATAATCTAAGGGCACTTGCACACACTTACTTATAAGACACTTGTGCACATAATCTTACATTACACTTGCACACATACTTGTAGACACTAAAATCACATCATATTGAAGATACTACCTAATTGGACTCTTCTAGACCACATGATCCACTTTGGACAATCTCAAGGCTAAAATAGTGGGTCTTACCACTCAAACAGGATACATTACCTAAGTATTTTGGGTCCTCCTACCCTGAGATGGCCTCCCATTTGAGATCATCCTACCTTGATATGACCTCCAATATGGGGTCGTACTACCCCGAGATGGTCATAGGAAATTTTGATCAAAAGTCAAGCAAGACCCAGCTGGCACCCGAAACTTCTAGTTAGATCCCATGCATGATATCAAGTAATGATTTAGTGCTTTGCATGAGCCAAAATAGAAAATCATAATGAATTAATCAATTTGCATGAAATTTTAAAGATAGGTATTCACATTTCTTAATGTAAACTGCCTCTTTGCTTTTCATGCATAGGGTTGGTGTCACTATTATATTTCTTTTGAGAAATCTATATATTGGCACTCAACCCCCATTGAAAAATATCTAAATATTCAAATTTTGAAGCAACAAAGTGTTATCAAAACCCAACCACTAGCTCCCAAGCTTTCGTATCCCAAAATGTAATTGTTCTACATCTTTTGAATCCCCTCTCTATAGAAAGCCATATCACTAATTTATTCCAAGGGTTGAAGACCATGATTATATTCCCTATGTAATCAAATGCTCCTACTTCGATGACTGATCAAGACCCACTAAGTCATTCCCATGAATGCACCAATCCATCAACAAGATCACAGATCGAACCCATACATCATCCTTGACTTGGCCTCAAAACTACAGTCATAGAACAACGATCATCTCAATATGATACAACCCATAAAAAATGTCATCCTACCCTAAGATGGTGTATGGTAGAGATCAGTTTATTTACTTTCTTCTTTCAGTAGCATTTAGCATAGCATATTTCTTGCTTTTTATAGTAGTTTATATTTATGTTCATGTATTTGATTTGGTTTTATTATAGTATTCTTTATCATTACAACGAGCCCCATCTTGAAGGGCTCTACACATGCTATTAACTATTTTATGTTTCTTGCGTGCAAATTATAGATTTTCATGAGGACCAAGGAACGCAAGACGTGAGCATCGAGCTCAAAGTGATGATCACGAAAACCTACCTTTACATCGTGTTATCAAGGAATATCTTACGGAGTGCACCCATATTTCTATGTTGTAATTTGTTGTATCGAATGGGTAGTAAATCTCTTCAGATGGGATATTATTGTAACCGCTTTGAAAAGAACAAATATCATTAATAAAATGGCATCACTTTCATATATGCTATTTTTATCATCGTTGTTACATTACTGCTATATTTCATTTATTTCCATTGCTTGGGTTGGATGATTTTCTTGCTATATAGATGGCAATCATGGTAGGATCACCTGGTCCCTTTTTAAGCCTTTTGGTGGATTATTGATAAGTTTATGCGTCTTATAAGTACCCAAAAGTAGTTGTCTTGGGTCAAAGAAAAAGTGAGATGAAAACAAAGTTAGAAATCTACATCGAACGTAGGCTATAAAAGTAAGTGGTTATGTCCTTTTCTTATTTTCCATAGAGAAAAGTAAAATTTTCCAAATTACAAAAAATGATTGCAGAATACTTTAAGTTTTTGAGTCCATCTTTGATCATCTCTGGGACATATGACCTCTATATGTGGTCATATCTATTCCAAATGACCCTTGTCTTTGGTCATATCTAGGTCAGACAACCTCTGTCTGCAATTGTCTCTATACGATATGACCTTTTCTACTACTGCTTTGGTTTACTTTCTTGTTTCCTGCTTAAAGGCTAGTCATGCATATAGGATTTTTGAGCATTAAACATTTTTTCTACATTAGTGAAGAATCATTGTGTACTCTTTGGTTTATTTAATTTTATAAATATTATAAGGAACCCCACACACTACGCGATCTATTGTAAACATCAACAAGTTGGATTTCATCACCAACCATCGATCAAGACCAACGACATTGGGTTTCATCTCCATCCATTGGCTCGCACCATAGAAACCATAGTAGCCCCAAGAGTGGCTTTCTGGATTTTATCATAAAAAAGTCTCGTACTTTTGAGTGCACCTAGAGTAGGAAGGATTAGCAAGCCCTTATACCACAAGGCTTTTCAAATAATTAGTGGATGTAGCTATCATTCTTTTTCATGCTCTAAATGTGTGGGTTAAGCAAAAGCATGGGTATACTGGTAGCAGAACATTAAACAATGTGAGCCCTTTTAGGGTTCTTTATTTTCATAGATTTACCTTGAGCCATATCTAGTGTAGGAAGCTATTTTTTGTTGTTTGAGTTACATTCCTCAATAGGGGGTCTACTCGAACTACCTTCAATCACTTTTAGTTTTATTTACCCTTAGTTTCATAGGAATAGGGGGTTTCAACATCAAAACACACTACAAGCAGTAATAGAAATCATAAGAAAAATTAAAAGAGATAAACACATTGTTTGCTTATTTATTTCTTTATTTTTTGGCTTAATTCAAATCATGGTAATAACATGCAACCAAGCTCGATCAAGGGCTAGCACTACTAAAAACTTACAAGGAGACATGAAACGTCTCCAAATCAGTCCAAAGGATATGTCCATTCCTGAATAGCATCCTGGTTTTTATAGGTAATCCAACCTTCGAAAGGTCCCTACTTAGGATGCATCTACAGGTCCTCAATATGATTAGAGTGATGACCTCCATGGTCAAGACACTCTCTGTGCCTTCTTTAGACAAAATCCTCAACAATTAGTTTGTAGTTTACAACATAAGCATAATAATTGGATAGATACAAAATTTGTCTTACCAGATGGAACTAGTGTAGCAGTAATAAATTTTTATGGTCCAAATCATTCTATCTAGAAAAGAGAAGCATGGCAAAACTTAGCACAATATCTAGACAATGAGAATTTTGACAACATAATACTAGGAGGAGATCTCAACATGATTATCTACCATTGGGAGAAGGTTGGGGAAAGTTTAGCAAGGGATCCAAATAGATATATACTCAATCAAATTATGGCAAATGAAATCTTACAAGACATTTGATCGACCAAAGGAAAGTACACTTGGAGCAATAGAAGAGCAAGGGTAAACTATATTGCAAAAATATTGGATAGATTTTTTATCAGTGAAAATCTCCTAACACACTTTCCCCTCACTTCTAGTCACATCATTCAAAAATTTATCTCATATCATAAGCCAATTCTCTTGGATAGTGTCCAAAGCCTACAAACCTAAAAAATTTCTTTTAAATACAACTCTGAATGGGCAACAGAAGAAGATTTCAGTGAACTTGTGGAAATCACTTGGAACCAACAGGTCCAATCCACCAATACCCAAGAAAAGTGGAAAATCAAAATTCAAAAATTGAAGCACATGATAAAAAATGGTTGGCAAAAAAAGCGAGAGTCAAACTAGATAAGAAGCAGTTGATGCAACAACTAGAGAAGCTAGAAACAAAAATTGGGGATCATCCTCCTCAACCATGGCAAGAATATGCAAGAAATGACCTGATTTAGAAGCTTAATAAATTAAGCATTGAAGAAGAAACACATTGGAGGCTTAGATCCCAAATGGTTTGGCTAAGCAAGGGGGATAGAAACACCAAATATTTTCATCTAAAAACCATGCAATGCTACCAAAGAAACACAATCAAGGAGATAGAGCATGAAGGAACCACTTATATAGACAGGGAGAAAATTAAGGAACTTTCCAATCAATATTACTCAACTTTGCTCTCCAAAAAAAATGGTAACCCTCATTCCCAAGAAATACTATTGCAGCATATACCAACAGTATTAAGTTTAGAAGACAAACAAGATCTTAGTCATCTAATCACTATGGAGGAACTTAAGGATATTATAGCAGCTCTACTAAAGTATAAAGCTCATCAACCTGATGGATTCACAAATAATTTTTACCAGCAATACGTACACATAATTGAAGAAGATTTGCTACGCATGATTGAGGATGTTAGGATGAAAGGTAAGCTTCTTGGAGCCATCAACTCAACCTTTCTAGAATTAATTCCTAAAGAAAAAATACCACTACTTTCTCTAGATTCAGACCAATTTCTCTGTGTAACTCTTCCTATAAATTTATTACCAAGTTGTTGGCAAATAGAATAAAGAAAAAACTTGACAAAATAATATCAGAAGAGCAAGGAGGGTTCATGTCTGGAAAATAAATATATGATAATATCATAACAATGCATGAATCCCTCCACAGTAGTAGAAAATAAAAAAAGAAACAAATTGTTATAAAACTTGATATGGCAAACACCTTTGATAGACTTAATATACAATTTGTATAAAAAGTCCTCCAAAAGTTTGGATTCCCACATCATGTCATCAAGTGGATCGGAGCATGCATAAAAAACCCATGGATAGCCCCCTTAATAAATGGAGAACCAAAAAAATTCTTTCAGGCTACACAGGGAATTAGATAAGGGTGTCCACAATCATCATACCTTTACATAATTTTACTTGAGACTCTTGGAAGATTAATCAACCACCTTCGAAGAGAAAAAAAAATAACAGGGATAGAGGCTGCAGCAGGATGTAAATTTGTAACACATGGCCAATTTGCAGATGATATCATTCTTCTAGGTGAAGCCACCAAGCAAAATGTTAGACAATTCAAGCAATGTCTAGATTGGTTCACACAAGCTACCGAGGCTCATATAAACACTCAAAAGAGTCAATTCTATACATAAAATGTTGCAGCAAAAATAGTCAAACTCTTTTTCACTATCCTAGGATTTCGGTCTGGCATAGAAAAATACTTCAGATATCTAGGAGTGCCCATGAGCTTCCACCTCAAAGCTTCAGACTATTGGACCCCAATATTGGACAAGATGGTTAGGAGGATACAAAGTTACAGTAATAGTTAGCTCAGTCTTGCAGGAAGGGTAGTACTAATCAAATTAGTGTTAGCTTCTCTTCCAGTCTACCAACTATTAGTATATCATGCTCCCAATTTTATTTTGGAAAAGGTAGATGGAATCATATGCAACTTCCCATGGCAAGGAGGTAGGCAATCAGAAAGGAAAAATTTCCACTTGGTCAATTGGGAGATGGTCACCAAAAGTAAAATTCAAGGAGGACTGGGAATAAAAAATGGAGATAGTTTCAAAAGCATTAGGAGAAAAATTTCTCTGGAATGTGCTTAAACACAATAGACCATGGCAGTGCATACTAGTCAGCAAGTATGTAAATAATCAAACAAGTATTCAAATGCTCAAACATATAGACAAAATTCCCAGAGCCTCGTTGGTTTGAAAACATATAATGGCTGCAAAGAGCATAATAGAGGATAAAAATTCTTGGCTATCGGGAGATGGTAAGTCAATGAATCTATGGGAGGACCCGATCCTAGGAAATCCACCACTACGAGAGAGAACTCCAATTAAATTGCAGAATCACTTGGAAAGCCAAAGAATACTCAAATTAAGTGACTTGTTTTATTGGACCTTAGAAACTTTGAACTGGATCTCCCCTGCCATTCCATCTCAGCTTTAATAAGATTAGAATTATTTTAAGCCCCACGTGGTGAGCATTAGACCTATTCATCCCACAATGTCAGATAAACTTATTTGGGGTAACATAAATAGTAATGGGGAATACTCAGTGCATCTAGGAGTCCAACATCAAAAAATTAGGTCTGCCAAGAAAAAATTATTGATATTATGGAAAGCTAGAGCACCACATAAACTGTAAGTATTAAGTTGGCTAGTTTCTCAAAATAAAATATTAACAGGTGATAATCTACAAAAGAGGAGTATAGCAAGACCTCATGTTTGTTACAGGTGCAAGTAGAACAATAAAATAGTTTTTTATCTTTTGTTTGAATGCCTAAAGGCAATTTCAATTTGGTTAAGAATAACCAAAATTCTTGGGATTTCCTACTTTGGAAGGTTAACCATAGACACATATTTTAGCAAGTGGAACAAAGAATATAAAGGTAAAGCGCAGGTAAGCCCCTCCTAAAATATTTGTGGAGCTCTATACCATATTTTGTCATTTGGCACATCTGGTTGGATAGAAATAAAAGGATTTTTGAAGGAGAAGGTAAGGAAAATAAAATTCTGATATGAAGGATAAAAGAAGAATTAGCCCTAAATGTCAAATCTAGTTTTTTTCAACAACAGTATGAAGAATAGTCACCCATAGAAAGAAGAATTATCTACCAACTTAATCTCCAAGCTTTCCTAACATAGGGAGGATGCAAAGCAAACAATTTTTTGCCTGAAATATGTTTTCGGCACTCTTCTTTGATGGTGCCTCCAAATCCAACCCCGATAAAGCAGTGGCAAGGGGACTAATTCTTACAGGACCTTGTGAGATCCTAATCAAATACATGATCAACTTGGGAACAACATCTAACAATGTGGTAGAAGCTATTGGATGTGAAATTATCTTAAAATTGGGTAAAGCAAGGAATCACTCAGGTCATAGTTTACAGGGATTCTAAACTGAAAATAACATCTCTTGCCAAAAATAAAGATTTTAAATATTTAAAATTGAAGATTATTCAAGACATTATTAGACAACTAGGAACGATCATTAGCAAAATATCCTATCAACACATAAGGCAAGAATTCAACAAAGAGGCTGACACACTAGCGAATCAGGCAATAAATATAACCCGTGGTTATTGCAGCAAAATCATCAAGAAGCAGAAGGGCAGGGGTGGTATGCGAGGATGACAATTTTTTCTTCATGTTCTATTTTTTAGAATGCTCTGTTCACTTTGAACTCTGATTAAAGAGTTTTGTACTTTTTTATTAAGTAAATAAATATTTTCTTTAAAAAAAACAATGAAAATAATATCTTGGAATATTAGGAGAGTGAATAAGAGCCCTAAAAAAAGGAATTAAGAAATTGTGAGGTTGTTATAGACAGGATATTTATAGATATAGAAGTTGGACAATAAATATTTTAGCCATTCATGGTGTTGAATTTTAACTTGATAGAATTTAAATTTTGAAAGGCATTTGATATAAAAGAAGTTATCGTGGAAACTTAGCTGTTTGAGGAATATGAAGAATATCTTTGATAGAGAGGCAATTAAAATATCTTTGATAGAAAGGTAAAGTTGGATATGCTTTAATTAACCTGTTAGGTATGAGGTTCTTTTTTTTCTTCATGTTCTATTTTTTAGAATGCTCTGTTCGCTTTGAACTCTGATTAAAGAATTTTGTACTTTTTTGATTAAGTAAATAAATATTTTCTTTAAAAAAAACAAAAACAAAAAAAAACAATAAAAATAATATCTTGGAATATTAGGAGAGTGAATAAGAGCCCTAAAAAAAGGAATTAAGAAATTGTGAGGTTGTTATAGACAGGATATTTATAGATATAGAAGTTGGACAATAAATATTTTAGCCATTCATGGTGTTGAATTTTAACTTGATAGAATTTAAATTTTGAAAGGCATTTGATATAAAAGAAGTTATCGTGGAAACTTAGCAGTTTGAGGAATATGAAGAATATCTTTGATAGAGAGGCAATTAAAATATCTTTGATAGAAAGGTAAAGTTGGATATGCTTTAATTAACCTGTTAGAAATGTAATGAGAGCAATGTAATATTTTATTTTTGTAATGGGAGTGGAACCCAATAGAAGCCACACATAGCTTATTAAAAAAAAATGTATACCTTATTATAGTGCTCCAGTCAATTCATCCTCATTAGGGAGATTACTCCACTTTCATTATTGTTCCAAAGAATTGCATACAATATTTCTTTGTAACATATTTATCCTTAAGCACATGCGTTTGTAGGCTTCTTTTTCAATGTAGGTTTTCTTTGACTTATCTCCTCAAACACAATCTTCATTCCTCAGGCATAGGCTTCACTCCTCAAGCACAAACTTTCTCAAGCTTTAGCTTCTCTTCTCAAACACAATCTTCACTCATGATTCACTCTAGCAATGCATGCTTTTACTCCTTAGGAATAGGATTTACTCAAGCTTTGGCTTCTCTCATCTCAAATGTAACATATTCAGATGTTCACATATCTATCTCCAAGCACTCTTTTTGCAAATAATATTTGTAAATGTAGATGTCTAGAAACTCATTCTCCAACTCAAATGCAATCCTATTACTTCAATATTATGCAGATGTCAACAATATTATAACAAGCATTTAGGCATTCATTCAACAATATCTCACCAAATAATTCAACAAATAATCTTCCAACAACTTCTCCAAATCATCCTCTAGAAAACAGTCTCTCAATATTTTTCTCCCTTAATCTTTTACTCCTTCAAATTGTCTTCCATCAAACAATCCAATATCCTTCAATCTCCTTCATCTACTTCACTTTCTCTAAATTATTCTTCTGCAAATATCATGTGGATTGCTAGTCCAATATTCAATCTTCATCCAATATCTCAAATGTTTCCACTCGTCCTTCTCTAAATATTAACACTAAAATTTGGTGCTAGTTTTTCTCCAATATTTCTTCAATATCTTCCTTTCTCTCCAACCCAAAAATAGCTTTCTAAAGTCGATTTGATACCACTTTTAGCAAATGTATTATAGTATTTCACATTTTAATATTTCCCAAGATCTTATCAACAATACAAACAATATTGCACAAGATAAATAAACTTTGATAATCAAAATTATGCATCAAACTTGTTATAAATTGATTACATAGCATGGAGCTTTGTCTCCAATATATAAATTACTTGAAAACTCTTTAATACTCTCACTATTGCTCTCCTCAATTTTAGAGGAGATGCAACCTTTCACATATCTCATATTATGATAAAGTCTCTCATGATTACATAGCCTCCTGCTTCACATCTTAACACATCTCATATGATTCTTCACTTCCACACTTAACACTTAAATATTTCAATTCATTAAAGTCTCTCATGATTACATAGCCTCGTGCTTCACATCTTAACACATCTCATATGATTCTTCACTTCCACATTAAACACTTAAATATTTCAATTCATTAAAGTCTCTCATGATTACATAGCCTCGTGCTTCACATCTTAACACATCTCATACGTTTCTTCACTTCCACACTTAACACTTAAATATTTCAATTCATTAATAAAAAATTATAAAAAAAATTAATTTAAAGGTCTAAATAAATTTTAAAGAAAGTTATTTGTTGAAAATTATAAAACCCATGAAAACTTATCAAATATTTATATAGACGTAAAGTGCATCTGTGCTTTATGCTTTGTAATTTCATTATTTTTCGAAAAAAAAAAAACATGTTTTTTCTTTGGGAAAAATAAAATAAAAACACAACAGTTATAAAATCCGATCTACCACCATCCACAACCTGGATAATATTATTCTCGCTTCACAAACGAGTAGACACCATTATCTTTGTCTACTTGGCAGCTCTCATCCCGTTTACAACCTCTAGCACCTTCGTCGCTTCCGGCATCGCCTCCTTCACTCCCTCCGTTTTGATGAACCGATCCATCCACCCGCTCAACAACGGCATCTTCTCTTTCTCCACTAACTTCACATTCGTCGCCTGCTGGGTCACCATGATCCATGACACCATCGACCCCAGTGCTATATCCACAAGCCCAATGTGCTCACCGCCGAAGAATGGCTTCCCTTCAAATGTGGTCCGCAGAGCCTCCTCCAATAACATCAGATTTGCCACCGTCTCCTGCACCGCCTTCTGCTGCTCCTCCCCTTGCCCCGCAAATACTCCTCTAACAGACACCATAATCTGTATTTGTATATAATTTTTTTTTTTAATGTCAACCAGGTCCTAGATCCTATAAAACTCTAATTAACTCCACCCATCGGATTGAAGTTTATTTTGAAAAAAAGTATAAAAGAAAAGATAATAGAACTGTGAAGTTACCGTATCCTCCACAAAGACAGTCCAGAAACGGGCTAGAGCTCTGTCATACGGATCTTTGGGCATGAGATCGACTGTACCAGATGTCCATGTGTCGTTGATGTACTGGACAATTATCATGGACTCGCAAATGGGCTTCCCATCGTGGATGAGCACGGGGATCCTCTTGTACACGGGGTTCGATTGCAGAAGCAGCTGGCTCTGGTTTTGCGTGGTTTCTTCAATGAGTTCGTAGGAGATTCCCTTCAGATTCAGCGCTATACGGACCCTCGCTACAAATGGACTGATAGCGACTCCCAGCAACTTTACTTCTCGTTGGCCTTCCATGATAACTGTCTTGAAGATTCCTCAGATCCGAGTCTCGATATTATGGAATTGTATTCTGGGTGCCAGGAATTTAAAATATGAAAGGTATCGGTAGAGATCGGAAGCGGGCAAGGTGTGAACGCAGACAGTCAACGGCCCCTCCTTGCCGCCCTGATTTGTGTTCAGTATTTTAGTTTTATATATCAGTAGTTATAGTGTTAGAGTTTTGGTTTTTAAAGAGGATTAAGGTTATAAAAAAAGGTTGGGTAGTAGCATATTTAAAAAGGATAGGAGAAAGGGATAGGTTAAACAGTAGCTAGTGTTTGTCAGTTGGTTGCCTCTTTTGATATAAGGTTTATAGTAGGGAGTTTATTAATTAATTATTCAATTAAATATTTAAAAGATAATTCCTATTGACTTCCTAAAACCCAATAACTAAAATTTATAATAATAATATTTAATAATATAAAATTTATAATAAAAACACTTAAGAAAGTCAACCATGCCTCATAGGGTTTTGAATTCTAGAAACTTGATCCTCGCCACTCTTCGGAGAAATAAAAGTGGTTCCTCTAGGAACACTATATTGTTGTTCAATTTTTTAATGTTGTAGTTGATGATATTATTGGGGTTACGTTATTGGATCTTTACAGGGTGTGTCTTTCTTTGTAATTTACATTAGTGCATTACGAATCCTATCTACGATTCCGTCGCATCGAAAAATAAAAGTGAAGTGGACGAGTTGTCTTCAATGAGATCAGCTCTCGTCGTTTTGAAATATATATTTATTTTTTAACATAGTATAATTATCAAAATAATATACTATGAATAAAGGAAATCAGAGATCATGCAACCGTCATAGGATAAATGGTTTTTATGATTTTTAGATTGTTAGGGTCATTTTCAAGTAGTTAAAGATTCTAATATTTTTTAGCCTAAGATTAATAGGTTAATAATTTGATATTTCGTGGATTGGTAAGTGTTAGTGTAGTTGGACATTTAAAAAAAAAAAAACCTAGGTTCAAATCTTAGTGGTGTCATTTAACAAAGGAAGTAGTCTGATTCGAATCCTTTGAGTGTATGTGAGACCCTAAACGAACATTGAGTGGTCGGTAGTCTCCATCTCACATTCGTTATACACTAAACGAACCCTAAGTGATCGGCGGTCCTCATCTCATGTCGGCTCAACAACAACCAGACGATGTAGTGGGTTATAAAGGGCAGCCCCAAGATTCAAAATTGAACCCTGCTTGGACGATACAAACCCTAAGCGATAAATGGTCTCCATCTTACATCGGATCAACAACAAACGACGTAGTGGGTTATAGAGGGCAGCCCCAAGATTTCGAACTGTGCTTGAACGGTACGAACCCCGAGCGACTCGTGGTCTCCATCTCACGTCGGGTCAACAACAAACGTTGTAGTGGGTTATAGAGGGCAGCCCCAAAATTTCGAACCGTGCTTATAGTAGAAAAAGAGTGGATGTAAGGGATTCCCATATGCTACCAAAAATAAAATAATAATAATAATAATAATTTAACTTTTCATTTAAAATGTTATTTGAAATTTTATTTATATTAAATAATTATAATATAAGAGATTAATAAATTAATATTATTAATAAAAATTAAAAATATATATACATATATTTTTAGATTTAGTCAATGTGAGAAATTAAGGTTAATAATTTGATTTTTCAAATTTTATTTATATTAAATAATTATAATATAAGAGATTAAAAAATTAATATTATTAATAAAAAATAAAAAATATATACATATATTTTTAGATTTTGTTAATGTAAAAAATCTTTATGATTCATGCTTATTTTTGGGTATTCCTATCCCATCATGACTTCTCATAAGGGAAGAGTCAAACTTATCAACAGGGAATTTAACATAACCACAAACATGCTACAATTTGAACTTTGAATCTCTTGAAATGAAAGCCAAAGTCCAAACCTTTGTGCTTTCCCTTGGGATATATATATAACTAATAAAATATATATAAAAAAAAATTTATTTGGTTAGTGCGAGAAACCCCTACGACCAACGCACTAGGCTGAGCAGTCTCCTCTCAACCATGATCCCTCGTAAATTCGAGCTATGCTTATCAATAGGAAATTAAAAAAATACTTTTTAATTTATGATAATTATAGCAATTTATAATTTTATTTATTTAAGAAGTTTATAGAATTTTCTTTATAATTGGTGAAAGTGGTTAAATTCAAGCAAGAATCTTGATCTAGATTGGGAAGGAAAGAGTTCCAATTGTGTCGATTTTGATTTTGTCATTTGTTGTTGATGCTTAGACTTGGTTTTTGGACAAGGTTTTGTTCCACCCAACGCATTATTCTTTACATGTCTAGATTCGATAGGCACTATGAGTATTTGCAGTTATTTATCTTAAGATATTCTACTTCTTCCTTTGATGGTTTCGTCTACTTTTGATTTTGTTTTCATGGTCTATCCATGAATTTAATAGAGGAAAGTGAGCTAAGAAATAAAATCTTTGAGATTTTGGCAAGGGTTTTCTCTTTTGGCTCAGATTAGGGTTTAGTCTCCTTCGAAGCCCTGTCATGGCAATGGCAAAGGGGGATAACCCTCCCTGGCCCAAACCCTCCTTCTGGGGTGTTACCATGGCAACTGCCTCCATACTTAAGAACGTTGATCATAGCTCAGTTTCCTTGTTGTCACTACCTCCTATGTTCGACCAGTCAAAACTATAAAATATGACCAAAACTTTGAAGGTAAAGAGGCCACAACAGCCCCAACCAAGTAACAAAGACATCTTTGTTCCTAAGTTGAATGATGCTCCAGTGGTAGAGATTGCTTCAAACTATATTCATATAATCCTCACCCTAACTAAAAGAGCTTTTGCTTGTAAATTTATGGGTATTTGACCTTAGCCCAACAACCATTTAAATATGGATCACCTCTTCTTTGGGATCTAAACTATCTAGCTATGAATTCATGATGGTATGGAGAGGGTATTTCATAGTTATTTTCTCCTCCAGAGAGGAAAGAGATGCAATATTTCAAGTAGGTCCTTGGTTCCTTGGATCAACCCCTCTCTACATGATGCCTTGGTTAGCCAGTTCCAACCCACAAGTGGAAGAACTAGAAGAAATCTTAATTTGGGTAAGACTACTATTTTTACCCCTATATTTATTAAATAAACTGACTCTTGAGATGATAGGTAACTCTATTGACACATTTATAGACTAGGCTCCATCGAAGGCCAATAATGTAACTTGTGCTAGGTTGTGTATTCAAGTTAATCTAAAAAAAAAAACTTCTTGAAAACATAGGTACCAAAGTCTTGGATTGGATCCATACCCAACCATTAGATTATGAGCACATTCCCTTTAAATGTATTACTTATAGGAACCTACCAATAAAATGAAAATACAACACACAAAATGCAAAAATAATAGAAATGAGACTGAAATACAGTATTGCAATGTAACAAATAACAAATTGTATTGAAAGAATGAAGTTACAATCCTGAATCGTAGGTATTTTTAAGGGGGCAACCTCCTTTAGAAGCAGAGCTCCAATACAATTATATTCCAAAGATGTCATCCTTTGTTACATTGATATTTTTATAGATTCGAACTAACCCTAACCCTAATGCTCAAGGGGTCCCATCCACATGCAAGTGGGGGTTCCCATTTAGGAAAGAAGGGGTTTATTACATAGTAACATTAGGATAGGTTCCTAACATGTTCAACCCCTTCAAAAAGCTTTGTCCTCAAAGTTGTAGATAAGAAAATTGGTGTTGGAGTTGGTGGAGAGACTCCCATGTAGCACCATCTAGTTGCAGACCTTACCATTGAACAAGGACCTCAATAATAGCTCAAAATTATTCTGATCAGCTTGTTGATGCATCCAATTCTAGGCTGCTTCCAAATTCATCTTCAACTGACGATGGCTTTTGGCATGTTGGTTGAGTGTAGTGTCGACTGCATGGACCTTTAAGCTACCTAGAATGTAGGAAGAGGGGGTGCATGGAGGTTGGCCATTAACTACATCAAAAATCTAACCATTGTGTTTTTAACACGGTCACCCTACCCCAATATGGCTCCCAAGCTACGAAAGGGGAGCCACCCCTTCCTAGGACAGCCCCGCAACGACATCCAAAAAAATACTCGAAAGCACTAAAAATTTCAAAAAAAAATAGAATTAAATCTAATCCTACACTAGCCTAATCTAGATTACCTAATCTAATGTGAGGTTCATTGTCGATAAGTTTAGTGAGGTTCATTTTCCAATTACTTAGTGAGGTTCATTTTAATTTGTAAAATTACAAGAGGGAACGAGATTTCTACCTTCCTCGCATTGGCTCCTCTGCTCGTAGATGCCTCTAGATAATCCATTGTGATGGTAAGTCAGGTTTCCTGTAGCATTTCATGTCAGAAAACTCTCTCTTCCACCTCACCTCCCCTTTTCTTTCACTGTTAGATGTGCAAATGACATCAAAAATTTACAAAATTTGATTTTATAGTTTTCAAATTTTGATACCGCTCTTGGGTGGGACAATCGCATTTGGTGTGACCGTCTTACCCTGGGACAACCCAGGATTTGTAATTTGCATCCATCCTACCCTAATACTACCTCAAAATAACAAAATTTGCAAGCATTCTATCAACATCATGACCATAAACTAGGGCATTTAATGACATCTAATGGTCCATTTTAATCAAATACCTCAAAAATACCAAAAAAATCAATAAAACAAAGTCTCAATTTAGCCTCATACCAGTAATTTACCCTATGAACTTGGCGGTTGCAGTGACTTGCTATCCATGCAATCTGGTAATATGGATAGGTTACCATAAGGTAACTCAAACCAAAAATAGCTCTATCATATATGAAATGGTATTATCTTAATATCCTAATAAAGCCATGTTGTTGGACTACTCTATGGGATATAGATATACATTTCAATCCCTTATTTTATCTTAGAATATCATCGAATACAATGATTCACCTCGAGATCAAATCGAATTGTTATCATTTCAATTCCCTAAGAAAACCATGTGGCTAGACTGCTCCAAGGGATAGAGATGTACAATTACCAATAATGGTTGAAATCACAACTATAACAGGATTTCCTCTTTCATATTTGTAAAAGTCCTAACAGAGCCCAAACAAGTCATCTTGGTCAAGCGACTCATCACTTTCATCAATTTTCATCTCCTCATCAACTCGTCGCTTGAGGGGGTAGTCATAATCATAGAATTCATAATCAAAATCAATAATCAAACACTCAATCATGCAAATTGTGTTCGTCCAAAAATAATTGTTAATAGCTATCACACACTTCCCTCTTTACTAGGGCAAAAAGCAAAAATATCAAACCAAATCTTTGTTAGTCTGAATAACGGTCATGTAGTAAAACAAAACTACCCAAGAACCTTCAGATTGCCAAAGTTCACATAAAATTAAGTCCATAAAAGTATTGGAAGCAATGATTCAAAGATGCATGCTCTTTTTGTGATTGGGACATCTAAAATTGATTAGATCAATGAACATCAATCAACCTTCAATTTGATTTTAGGTTACTATTTTTTGCTCCACATTGTGATTTCACACAATGCATCCCAAAAAGGGGTATCTATAGACACCTAAAACATGTCATTTTGAGGAGACTACCTATATGGACACCTTTTTAGGCCATATGACCCACCTTGGGAATCCTCAAGGCTTAACAGTGGTTTTTACCACTCAAATAGGGGAAAATTTCCTTTTGCAGCCTGGACCGTCATACCTAGGAGTGACCTCCAGAGGCTACCTCACCCTATGACAGCTAGCCATCATGGTCACTCTACCCTGGGATGGTCGCACATGTAACAAACTCAGGCTCCCGATACCAATATTAGTTATAGGAAAACTAAGCATCAACTATCAAGCATGAGAAGGTTCTAGAATTAGCGTTTGGTCTTCTTAGATCCTAATCGTTTCTTGGTTCTTGGCTTCTCCTACAAGACAAGATTCCCATTTTGAAAAGTTATAATAAGACACCTTGCCTTCATCAAAAACCCTGACCATTTCATATAACGAAGTGTTGCCAAATTATAGAGAAATTTGATGATAACAAAGTTCTACCGGTTTGTTTACTAGAGATATTATCCTCCCATAAGCAACAAAGTGCTACTAAATGTCAGTCATGGAGCTCTTAATTACAGCAATGGAGTATCTTAGAGTTTGAAGATAAAATTCAACACTCTTTCATCATCGAACGACCTTAGTTCGGGCTATTTTTTATAATTTAATCATGCTTCAAGTGGGCAACCCTTGATCAATCAATTTTATAGATCAATCCTGACGTTTATAGCATCGATCACGAAGAACTCTTTCATTGTTCAATGGTTGTATCATCTTCAGATGGCCCATAGGCATCATCACCCTACCCTGAGATGGTCAATAGGCCAAACTGATCTACCTCCAAATGGCCTCTTGGTGATATCTATTTTACTGTGTTTCTTAGTTATAGTAGGATTAGCAGCATTTCATTTCCTTTCAAACATAGTTTAATTAAGTTTTTCATACATTTGTTTATAGTATTCAGCATTTTTTTTTCAGTTTCTTATCATGGATATGGAACTCATCATGAGAGGTTCCTCATTTTCTATTAGCATATTGTGAGTGTTCTTGTGTGTATTTTTTAGATCTTGGCAGGAGCAATTCAACCTAAAGATTCATCAATCTTTATCTCACCTTACGGAGGTCACAAGAAATTCCTCCCCAAATCAGTTTTGAGGGTCTAAATATTTTGCGTGTTACATATACCATTGGTTCTTTATTGTAACAATTGTATCAAACTGGTATTAAATCCCTAAGAGGGATATCATTGTAAATTCCTTGTGAAGGATAATTTCAATACTAATGAGAAGGATACCATTTATTTATTTTTTGTCGTTATCTTGATGGTTACATGATTTGTTATTTCAATTTGATTTCATATAATTTCATAGGTGTAAAATTTTTGCATACTATAGTATGCATTTATCATGTTTTAGTTATTCATCACTTTCACTTATCATTACATCCACACATGCTACTAATCACTTTTTTTCCTTGTGTGTAGACTACAAGTTTTTTACAAGGAAGGGAGAGCACAAAATCTCAATATCATCACCCCTTTTGGTAGTTACGAGAAACCTGCCTCAAGATAGTTTGTGGGTGTGAAGAAGATCTTGTGTATTACATCTAAAATATTCTTATTGTAAATCATTGTATCACACTAGGTAGCATCCCTAAGAGGGATCATACTGTAACTGACTGAGAAACAGATTTGTTATTAATAAAAAGGGCACCACTATTCTATATTCTGCTTTGTCATTATGGTTGTTATCTCGTATTTAATTTGCTTGGATGTATAGTCTTTTTTTGCACTTTAATGACGATCACAATGGGACCTAGTCCCTTATTATTATTTATTTTATTAATTACTATCTATTTTTCTATTTGCAGGTTGCAGGCTTGATCATTTGTCATAGATATAGCCCCTGTTTGGCAATTGTTTGACCTTGAGACGATCCCTGTTCAGAAACCGTCTCTGAGAAAGACGACCTCAGATCAGAAGGTAGGAAACAATGGACAAATGGATCTTCGTCAAACGTAGGCTTTCGATATGAGTACGTATGTTCTATTTCTCTGTGTTTATAAGTAAAATTGCAAAAAAAATAGATTGCAGAGATCTAGGTATAGAAATCATTAGTGTCAAGTCTCTTTTTGTAACCATCTCTGGTTCAAATGGTCATTTTCTGTAACCGTCTCTTTGTGAGACGACGCCTACAGGTGACCATTCCTATGCAGAACAACCCCTATCTAAAGTGGTCTCTATTTGAGACGGTATCTTATTTGCTGCTTTTTTATTTGATTGCTTACTACATGTCCATAGGTTGCTCATGTAGGAGTATGCATCTTCTAGATTTCTAAAAAATTAAACGTCAATTATTTAGAAATATAAATTTGAAACGTTATTTTTCATGCATTAGTGAAAGATCATGGAATGCTTCTTGCTTTTATTTTTTTTTGCATAAAATAAAAATAACCCCACACACCACATTTCACTTTAACATTAGCGAGTTGTATTTCATCACCAATCGTTAATCGAGACCAGCGACGGTGGGCTTCATCTCCACCCGTTGGCTTGCACCACAGAAACATAGTGGCCAAAAGCGAGTGGCTTTTTGAACTTCATCACTAAAAGGTCCCATACTCTTGGGTGCACCCAAATTGGGAAGGTTAGCAGAGCTCTTTTACAACAGGGTTCTTTAAAATAATCAGTGGATGTAGCTATCGTTACTATCCATGCCTTAAACACGAGGGTTAAGGGAAAGCGATGCTTTGTCGTTACCAGGACATTAGACAACGCAATCCCTTGAAGGGATAATTTGTTCCCATAAAGTTACCTTGAACCAACATCTAATAGGAAGCCACTTTTTGTCATTTGGGTTACATTCCCCAATAGGAAGATGTGCTCGAACTACCTTTTAGTAGTTTTCTATTTTGCTTACCCTTAGTTTCATAGGAATAGGAGTTTTCAACATCAAAATGCACTAAAATAGTTATAGGGACTCATACTTAAAACTTAAATGAGATAATCACATTTTTTTCTTGTGTGTTTCTTTGTTGTTTAATCAAAACCATGGTAACAACGTGTGGCCATGCTCAATTAAGGGCTAGTGCTGCAAAACAAATTTGAGGCATAGAACACCTCCACATCATGTTGGAAATATTGAGTTGTCATTGATTTCAAAGGGTGCATGGTATTCAAAGCATAAATGTTCTTCAAGGGTGTGAAGTTTACAAGGTTGGACAATATATCAATTGTGTCAAGAATGGACTATTGTGAATAGCAAACAATGGATAATTATTCAAGGTAAGGTATATCTCAAAGCAAAGGCAAATATTTTTCAAGAAAAGGATTATAATATTTAAATATTATAAGAGGGACAAAGGTTTAAAAGTTTCTTGGACAAAAAGAAGGATAAAGGTTTAAAAATTTGCTTGGGACAAAAAGGTTTAAATATTATAAGAGGGACAAAGGTTTAAAAGTTGTTTGGACAAAAAGAAGGATAAAGGTTTAAAAAGTTGCTTGGGACAAAAAGGTTTAAATATCACAAGAGAGGGAAAAAAAAGGTTTAAATATCACAAGAGAGGGACAAAGTTTTAAAAATATAAATATTTATAATATTTAAATTCTAAATTTAAATATTATAAACAAAAGAGTTTGAAAAATAAAAAAACGTCAAAATTTGAAAATAAATTAATCCGACCTTTCAAAATGAAATCGAAGGAAATGGAAAGCATATATATACATGGCATTATTAAACCTTGGAGTGAAATGAAAATTTGCAATTGAAAATCCATCATCATGCATGCGAACGGTAGGAAGAAAATACAAAGGAGAAGACAGCGAAAATCGAGGTAGAGACAAACAAAGAGAAATATCATTGTGTGTGCCTGAGATTTTTTTCACTGGGATAGCCCAGCTGACAGTGTGGCTTTGTGTGGAGTGTTACTGGGCCAGAAGTCACGGGGTCGAATTTGGTCGATGCCATTTTTTTTTTAGTTTTGCTGAACGAGGAAGACTTGGATAAATATCACTACGAGCACCTTTGGTTTTTATTGTTGAGGTAGCCCAGCTGGTTGTTGGCTTTGCATGGAGCGTTGTTGGGCAGGAGGTCATGGGGTCGAATCGGGTTGATGTTGTTTTTTATAAGGTTTTATTGTTGATAAAAGCACAAGGACATGGATATATATCGGGCACCTCCCTTTTGGTCTTAGCTACCGTGGCAGCATAGATGGTCACAAAGCGGTTGGGAAAGCGTTGCATTTCGTGAGGTCAAGGGTTCTATTCTCAACTACGCAAAGGTATTAAATTTTTTATTAAATTTTATTTTGAAGGAAAAATAAAGGTCAAGGTGTTAGCATAAGAAATTGTGATTTTTGCAAATTAGAAAAGGGAGTTATAAGGTGTATGGTGATCAAGTTTTTTTTGAATTTTTGCATGTTCGAAAAGGAGAAATAAGGTGTAATTGTGATTAATGTTATATTGTATTTGGCATATTATAAAAAGGGAGATATAAGGTATTATTCTTTTTAAGCTTTATTATGCACATTTTTATAAGGGTTTTTAATGTGAATGATTTGATATCTATTCAAGAAAAAGAGATTTGCTAACCAATTTTGAAGTGGCAAAAGAAAAGAAAATTATTTTTGTCAAGGCAGACACATGCAAAAGAAGACTATCATCATTGAGGTAGATTTAGAGGTATGGTGATTTAATTCCTTTCTCAAGGGTGGTTTTGTTTGAGGAAAATATTTTTGATGTCATATGGTTGGAAGTATAAGGATTGATTTGATGTGCATTAGTGTTGATTGAAATTGGGAATAAATGTGCAAATATTATAGGTCAAATTTGTGAGTAAACTTGTGCATTGGTCTTGATTGAAATTGGGAGTAAATGTGCAAAGGTTATAGGTCAAATTTGTGAGTAAACTTATGCATTGGTTTTGATTAATATTGGGAGTAAATATATAAGGGTTATAGAACAGATTTGAAAGCAAAATTTGTGCATTGTTCATGATTAATTTTGGGAGTAGATCTAGAGGACAGATTTGAGCATTGTGATTGGCTTTGAAGTGCATAAGGAAATAAGAAAATAGTCTTACACATATAGAAGGATTATTTTAAAGCAATTCAAAGTGTCACATAGTATAAGGATAGTTTGAAAATATTCAATTGAGAAGAACATATTGGGTAATTGTTATTGCATAACATTCTCTATATGTTCATGAAGATAAAACAATACAAGGTAGAATATGTTTGAATTGCTAGAGTAGATAAAAGCACATTGAGAAAGTTATGAGCATTTTTTGTATGCAAGAATTGAGAATTGATGAGCATTTTTTGTATGAGTGCATGAGCATGATTTTGGAGCAGATTTGAGTAGGTCTTCTTAGCAGGCTTGTGAGTAGATTTGAGCAAATTTTGTAAGTAGATTTGAGCAAGTTTTTGTGAGTATATTTGAGCAAATTTGAGCAAGTTTTGAAGCATATTTGAGTAGACCTTTTAAGCAGGATTGTGAGAATATTTGAATAGATTTGTGAGCAGGGTTAAGCGGTATTTATGAGCAGATTTGAGCAGCTTTTGTGAGTAGAGTTGAGAAGGTTTTTATGAGCATATTTGAGCTTATTTGAGTAGGTTTTAGAGCAGATTTGAGTAGGCCTTTTGAGCAGGCTTGTGAGCATATTCGAGTAGATTTATGAGCATGTTTGATCAGTGTTTGTGAGTAGGATTGAGCATGTTTTGTGAGCAAAGTTGAGAAAAGTTATGAGCAAGATTGGAGAAGATTTAATCAGAGTTATGAGTAATGTTTGGAGCAGACCAGAGCATAGGATATTGGTGTCTTCCATGGATAGAGGTCCACAAACCAAAGCAGAGGGGATTGGTGTCTCCTATGGATAGAGGTCCATGAACCAAAGCAGAGGGGATTGGTGTCTCCTATGGATTGGGGTCCACAAATATTGTAATAGGGAATTGATTCCCACAAAATTTGTTGAAGAAATTTATAAGAAAAAATTCTCTATTGATTTATCCCACATTGGGTGAACCACGTTAAATTTGTGTCTCTTATGTGTGTGGTGATTTGTGCATTATTTCATTATTGCAATTGATAAAATTGGATGATATTTATTTCGAAAGAAAAGTAAAAGTTTTATCTTATACTTTTCACCCCCCTCTTAGTATAAGCTTTTGTTCTTCACATTAGTCCAAAGGATATGGTCATTCTCGAATGGCATACTAATTTTTACAAAGTCTGACCTAGATAAAATCCTCATTCAAGATGCATCTATTAATCTATGGTATGATAAAAGTGATGACCTCCATGTTTGAGATACTTTTTGTACTTCCCATTAGTAAAACCTTCAACATGGGGAGGGTCCTAGTAGGTCGGTACCGTGAGTTCACATTCTGACTCGCTCTATACACCAGTTAGAGCATGATCAAGAGTACACTCCATGGATGAGGTTAGATGATCAAGCCACTCTACTTGACTATCCATGGATGAGTTAGCAATATGCCCATTTAAATAGGTATGACACCCATCATCATGCTCAGACAGCCATGCCAACTCATACAGTCCTTATCAATGAGGAGGAGGGAGACTTTGATAATCCCCCTACTCCTCAAGAAGAGTATTATGTGCAAGCATGTTGTGCCTCTATGCCACCTAAGTACGTTGAGCTTACATTTAAGCCTAGATACTAGGTCAACATGACTTCTCTCAATCATGGGAAATAGATAGAAAAGCCTATTGGGGCTACAAAGCAAGCCAAGATCTTTCATATTAATATGAAGGTCAATCAACCCTACACTATTGACCAGCTAGATCAAGCCCTTAGGAAGAATTCTAAGAAATAAGCATTATTGAACTAGTTATGGTTGGATAAACAATGCTTAGATGATCAATATCAATTAAGTCAATGGAGACTATAAGAACATAGGGTGCATCAGGAAAGGCTATATCAAGAGATATTACAGAAATCCATGCATGATGCAGTTCCTATATTGAGTACCTATAGGCAGTAACTCCATCAAAAGCGCCTTGCACACCATCAAAAATTGCTACCTAGACCCAATTAAAATTGTCATCCTCGTGCACCCATTCAAAACCATATGCTCCAAAATAATCAAATAAACAATGCTCAACATGAGCATGAAACCTATGAGGACTTAGGATTAGAGTATCAAGATCAGGGGTATCTTTAGTCGCTTAATCATGATATGGTTGATGACCACAATCAACCACCTCATCCCACTAGACATCTCCCACATCCCCCTCCTTGAGGGAAAAGGTGAGGAGATGAGATCATTTCATCCAAATCTTACAAGGTGCTTATTGAACGCATTATATCATTGGAAAAACAAGCTTCAATAATAGGTTACAATAAACCCACACCGAGTCAACTCTATAATAAACCACTCTATCCTTCTATCCTGTATCCTCCATATCTGAAGCCTTTTGAAATACACAAGTTATATAAGTTTAAAGGGGGTGATGATGCACAAGAGCACATCACTAGCTTCATGAACCTTTACTTTCAACTTCAGGATGATGATACCTTGTTGTTGAGAACTTTCTTAATAACTCTCTTGGACCCAATCCTAGAGTGGTATAATCATCTTCCAAGGAACAACATTCATAGCTTTGAACAACTTACAAGTGCATTCTTGGAATACTTTTCATTTAGCGTAAAGAAAAAAGTAACCTTGACTGATTTATACAATCTTTGTCAATTTTATTTTGAACTAGTATTGGACTACAGTAATAGGTGGCAAGCGATCATTTAAAAGTTATCATTTACTTTATCTGTGATGAAGCTAAATCATCTATTCATAAGGAGTTATTCAAAATAGATTTCATTTTTGTTACAACTCCAATAATATCAAACATTTGAGGAAGCCCTAGCTCATGCCAAGGTTATAGAGGAGATTAAGGTTTAGTAAGGGGAAATAAAAATTTGAAAGAAGAAATGGAACAAAAACCCAAAAGGCAACCATGCACAATAGAAACCATCAATGGTTAACCAAGTTGTCTTGAATGTTCCAGGGCTTGTAAAGCAAAATTTGCCACAATAGACCAATTATCAGGTTCAACCCCCTCCTACATAGTACAATCAACCTAAGCAGATCTGCAGTCCTAACATCCTTGGGCATCGTTCGAGCATCCTCACAACCATCATCAATAGAAGCAGAGACAAAAATTAGTGTGTTGACAAGGTAATGATATTATGTACATTTATTTTACATTCCTACACTTTTGTTTTTAGTTATTTTCTGTAGCATCTAGGGTTTTAGATTGTTTTATCTTTTTGAGGGCCTCACACAGTGGAGCCCTCACAAGTGCTTCTAATATCTTTTTATTGTTGTCTCTATTTTCAGGTACAAGATTCATCTATATGATAGTTGTTGAAGCTAGGGTGGCCCACCAAGGATACACAATCCCACCTGCAACCTCATTTGGATCAAAGATGAACACGAAGACACCAGCAGTGTATTGACCTAGGGTTTCAAAGAACCCTTGTATTTGTAAATTTGTATCACAAAAGCATTTTAAAACCCCATATTAGGGCACATTGATTGTATCATTTTGAGATCTAATCACATTAATAAAAAGCTTATTTTATCTTGTGCAATCTTGTGTTATTACTGTATTTTTGTTACTTTATATTTTGTATCAATGTTGTTTAATTTTAATTTACAAAATCACGATCACGGTGGGACCCTTAAAGGGTTCTTCATGTTAATTTATTTTATCACTAATTTTTGTTTCTATTTCTATATTGCAGGTTCCATAAATTTGATCGCGTGATTTTTGAAAAAAACTAGGGTTTTTGGAGGTTGCAGAATTCAATCGAAGGTTGCGTGGATGCCCTAATGCCCTTAGTGTTTGGTAAAGTATGTCGATTTGTTAGATTTTGTAAAGAAAAAATGTAAATTTTTGAAAATATTATTTTACTAAAATGTAATTCATAGACAGATGGAGTTTTGGTATTTGGAAGGAAATTAACAGTTTAGATTTGGTAAAGAGGATAACGTAAAGTTTTGAAAATATTACTGTACTAAAATGTAATGTGTAGATAGTATAGGTGGATTTTTGGTATATGAAGGCTGCTACGTAGAAATATAAAAAAGAAAGATGTTGAATTCTAGAATATTTGTATTTAGGAAAATGAAAATTAAAAATTCAAACATTTTATTTTGTTATAAAAAAATTGCAAATATTTATACAGCAACTTAATTGAGATGAAAATTTAATCTGTTTGTAAACTCTCAAGCTCTAAAGAAGAGAATTAAAATTGAATATATTTGTAAAATCTCAAGCTCTAGAGAGAGTTGTCATTTAACAAGGATGAAAGACCATTTTTCTCAAAAGTAATATTTGAATATATATATATAAGATCTCAAAGTTGTGAAAGATCTTTTTTCTCAAAAATTATCTTTGAAAGATATATACATCTAAGATCTCAAAGTTTTCTATGATTTGTTTTAGGTCTTCCAAAATCTAACATCATATGATAGGCCTTTCAATAATGTACTTTTTTTTAATCCATGTTATTGATATATGTTTATTTTCGACTAGGTGGATTGGTAAGTGTAGGTGTGGTTGGGCACTTACCAAGAAGAGACCTAGGTTCAAACCTTGGGGGGAAGTCAACCCTTTACAAAGGTAGTAGTATGCTCTGAATCCTCTGAGTGCACGTTAGACCGATGATGGTATAAACCCTGAGCGACCGATGGTCCCCATATCACATCGGGTCAACAAGAACGAGATGGATAGGTTTGTTGGGAGCAGTCCCTATGGTTTGAACCTTACTGCACAGTTACTAAAAATAGTGGTTGTAACCAACTCTCCTATGTAATCAAAAAAAGATATATGTTTATTTTATAATTTATATATTAATGCCATACAACCTTTAATGCAAGTAACAACTCTACCTTATGTAAGAAATAACAATAAGAAGCATTTTTATTATCAAATATGTCATCCCAATGGTAATAATGTTGTTATTGGGCTCTGAAGGTTTCTCTCTACCCAAGAGTTTTATCCCAGGTGGACAGTGCAACAAATTGAGATTTGGCTTTTCTTCAAGAGGTCTAAAGTTCAAATCACTGCATGTGTGGTTGTGTGTTAAATTTCCTATTAATAAGCTCGGCTCTCCCCTTTATAAGAGATCATGGTGGGATGGGGATGCCTAGCCCTAAGCGTCGGTCATAGGGATTTCTCACACTAATCAAATCTATATATAAAAAAAACAATATTGTCCTTGTGAGACACCGCAGTGGTTAAGGTTTTGGGCTCTTTTGGGAGATCCAAGTTCGATTGCATGGGTGTGAGTGAGCTTATAAATGTCATAATAAGTCCATGATGGCTGATATATTCTTCAACATTAAATTTATTCAACAAAGTTCATACATCTCATGCAATGCAAGTCTCTGAAAATCTTGGATAATTTTATTATAAGTTTCTTCACTAGTGAATCCTTCAATTATTTACATGTGTTAGGATCATTCTTGTAATTATAATGGCTTGTCACCATAATCTACTTCCAGGTTCAACTACACATTGCACCTCATCTTCATCCTTTGAAATTTAAAAATTCTTTAAGTTCCTTTGAGTGGCTATCAATGTCAAAAGAATAAAGTAAAAATATAACAAGATACCCATAAATAATTTATTAGTGCAAACTAGTTAAATGAGTGAAAAATTACCTTAAAAAGGCACAAACAAATCAAGCCACTCTTACATGCAATGAATAGGATAGAAACATAGCAATACAACCATAAAGAAATTGTTAAAATAAACTAGTTAAATGAGTTTAAATAATTACCTTAAATATAAACGAAACACATCAGTCACTATTACATACATGAGTCATTGCTTGATAACATAATAGAAAAAATTAAAATAAAAAAATGATTTTAACATCTCTCACAATATTTAATAAGTAGGTAGGAATTTGCAAATGTGTTGGTGAACCACTCTTCCAAAAATTAAAAAGAGTGTTCTTGTTGGTCACTATGTCAATGTAAGGAACTTTATGAGTAAATTAAGGATTAGAGATAATCACACTTGTTAGTGTCTTCCCTTGGCCCCAAAGTTTACCTTTATCTAGAATGGAATTCTTTCAAATCTAAATGTCCTAAGTGCAATCATGAAATTTGTCCATGCTTATTTTCAAATCCCTTGCTAGTGTTGAAGGTAACATTGAATTCTAGGTTTTCTACTTGTGTGCACCTATAAATCTATACATCTCAAATGAAATTTTTCCATGCTTCTTTTCAAATCCCTTGCTAGTGTTGAAGGCAACATTGAATTCTAGGTTTTCTACTTGTGTGTACCTATAAATCTATACATCTCAAAATGGCCTAGGATGTGCCCTATGACTAGTTTCCCCAACATTTAACAAAAATCATGGGGATGCACAAATCACTATCGAACAAGAAGAAATATTTTTTCCTTACTCGGATGTCCACAGTTTGTCTATTTCGCCTTCATGCCTCACACCTTCAAAATGGAAAAATGTTGATCCTAGGAAATTGATCAATAATAGCAACAACTAGTCTTCATCTCATGATGTGAGCATTGTCCTCATGAAAACTTCATTGGATGTCTTCAACTCTCTAAACTAAAGGCTTTGAACTCTCCAAAATAAAGACTACGAAATACCTTCAACTCTCTAAATTGCACTATCTTCCCAAAATGGCCTAGGAAGAAATCTGTGAGCAAGGAGTCCCAAAAATTGATTTGATGCGAGATAATGTAATTAATAAGGCTTTAGATGATCTCCATTTATGTAAATACCTCATTTTTTTATACATTGAAGAGGTGTGTCATTGCTTAACAACTTCAACTCCCAACTTCCACTTCAATGACCTTGTATTCCTTAAATATATTCTCAACAATTTTTAGAATAGTGAATATTAAAGTTTATTTTGGAGGAATCACATCTCCAAAGGTCAACAATCAACCAAAGTGATAATATCTTATGTAAATCTTCCAACTCAGCCTTATCTATTTTAGGGCAACACAATGAGAGAATTAAAATAATAATAATGATAATAACATTGTTTTTTAAACCAAATACAACTAGTTAGACATTCATGCACATTGATCCAACTATTGAAAGAGCAACTATAGTATTACTCCAAACTCCCTTAAGTATTTATTATATATGAACTTTTTAAAAACATGACCCTAAAAAACATGGTTATAAAATTGGTCAATGACATATTGGCTAAATTGGACGAACTATCAAGCATTGTGAATGCACGTAATCTACAATTGAGCCAAAAAAACAAGATATACAAATGTAAAATTAGTAGCAAATTCAAAGAGATGCCCAAAAGCATCAACATAAATTACATAAAAGGATACCTTATCAACATAAATTACATAAAAGGATACCTTTTTGTTGCTTTATGTGCAAAAATTTTGTAGACTGAGACAAAAGTAATTATGATCATAGATAATGCTTTCCCTCCACAATTCCCATATAAGTGGAAGCAAATTGAACATGGAAAATAAATTTGTTATCTAAGCATTTCTTTGGGATTTGATGTGCCACCCAAGGATCTGTGGAATTGGTTTATGAACATAATCTAAAAAAATCTTTGATAATCAATTAACTAAGTATTTGTCTTTTGTTGGTCAATCTCAAATTGTCGAAAAAGCATTTCTTAATGTCTTGTATTTATCATGTTGGCTACCATCCAAAGCCAATTATTCCTAGTTGATATAAGTGGTGAGGAGGCTCATTTGGTCCAAATAGGATAGGATTCCTTCCTAGGCTACTATTTCATGCCTCAATACACTCAACCCAAGAGCAAAAGAGGCCTTGGATTGATTGATCCTTGGACCTATAGAAAATATGTTCGAGATCGAAATGGGTTACTAAAGCTTGGTAATGGGCCTTGAAAATTGATTCCATGTTTAATCAACCTCTACCAATGGGAAAAGGGAGGGTTTGCATTTTCATGATAAAATTACTAAATGTCAATTTTTTGTCTATAAGATCCTCTCTTCCTCTGAAATGCATGTGGAAAGAATGAAAAATATTAACTAGGAAAGTTAAGCAGATAAATACATTGTATGGCAAGATCTTAGCTTTGCCAACTCCATTTGGTGGAATTGATTAGTTTTAAACAATCAATTAGCCTTACCTTGAATCGTTATTTGAAGGCCAAGTCTCTCTTTTAAAAAGGAGTAATGAGCTTCATAGACACGTAAGACATCATTCATTAGAGATGGAAGAGTTGGTCTAACCTAGGAAGATAGTTCACCTAGACAAAAAGTATAAAAGCACAATTTTTTTCTATGCAAAATTTGGTGGAAGAGGAGCTTCAAATAAAATTGTTTGTCATTTAGCCTATAATTTTTTGAAGGATTGGAAAAGGTTAGATGGTCAAAGTATAGCGTTTTTTATATTTTAGGACTCTCTAAAAACACATAATCCCTTATTTTATCATTGCTTTAAAGTTGAACAAAATATGGAATTATGAGTTATAAGGAACCAACCCTTGCATTGCCTTAGTAGAGTCTAAGAGTGAGGCATCTCCCAACCTTTCGCATGTAGAGTTCCACATCATAAATTACATTCTAGAGTTTTCCTTGTCAATCTAAGCATTTGTCTCTTTAATTATTTTGTATTTGTTTGTCCTAAAGCAATGAAAGATGTGTTTTGGTCTTGTAGAGTGTTTAAACAAGTCTGGAATATGATCAAAGTTGATTGCCTTGTGATTTTCAAAAGCAATTAACATGAATTTCTTCATTTGGGCTGACTAATAATTTTAATGTTTTTGAAACGAGTGATTATCAAGCATATAGGGTATCTCAGAGATAATAATTACCTTTTATTGTTAAGGTTGAACAAATTGTGGAATTGTAAGTTAAAAGGAACCAACCCTAGCATTGTCTTAGTAAAGTCTAAGAGTGAGGCATCTGCCAACCTCTAGCATTTAGAGTTCCACGTTAGAAATTGCATTCTAGAGTTCACCTTGCCAATCTGAGCATTTGTCTCTTTAATACTATCAAAGTTGTGTGTTTGTTTACCCTAAAGCAATGAAGGATGTGTTTTGGTCCTATAGAGTGGTTAAATGGGTCTAGAATACTATCAAAGTTGATTGCCTTGTGATGTTTCAAAAGCAATTAACATGGATTTCCTTCATTTGGGGGTGGCTAATAATTTTAATGTTTTTGAAACAAGTGATTATTAAGCATATAGGGTATTCAAGATATTTTACCTTTTTTACAAATGTGGCACCTGATGTTTTTCTCAATGAATTGAATATGTTCGTGATTTGTCTCTAATTGGTTCATTGTGATGATATTCTTCTATAAGTTGTTTCTAGTGGCATATTCCTGAGAGAATTTTATTCCACTCTAATACTCAGTTCCTTTGGAACTTTGAATAAGAGGTCCAAGGTTTGAATCCAATGGGAGTAGAGTTGTACACCATACTTCAGTAGTCGGAGTTTAGTTGGATAATCACATATTGGATAGACAACATCGTCTATGAGGTTTGTCTCATGTAGCCTATGGCCCTAGGGACGTTAAAAACTACTTTACTTTTAATAATCACAATAGGTTGGCATCTATTGCTCTACCAATTGTCATAACTATTAATAATATAAAGAACTATAATCTTACTAAAATTACAAATAAACAATGTGCACAATTGCTATCAATTTCTTGATTTTTGAAGTTAGGTTTTATTATGTATTATCTATGTTATTCATACTCAACATGAAACTATTGCACTACCAATTGTCAATATCAAGAATGTTGAAGTCCACTCACTTTAAAAAACTTGCCAAAGAACATAAGCCATGTAAACCATGAAAACAGATTCAATAATTGCAATAATGGTATTACCCCCAAACTTCCTTAAATATAATATATGAACTTTCCATAAACATGACCCAAAAATACATGGGAATAAAATTGGTCTAACATATTGGCTAAAGTAATCCAACTATTGAAAACAAATTCAATAGTTGCAATTATAGTATTACCCCAAACTTCCTCAAGTATAATATATGAACTTCTCATAAACATGACCCTAAAAAAACATGGAAATAAAATTGGTAAACAACATATTGACTATATTGGAGAAACTATCCAGCATTGTGAACACACATAGTATCCAATTGGACCAAAGAACAAGATACACGAATGTAAAATTTAGTAGCCAACTCAAAGAGGCAACCCAAAAGCACCAACATAAATTACATAAAAATTTACTTTTTTTGCTGCTTCATGAGCAAAAATCATTGTAGACTAAGACAAAATTAATTATGATTAGAGATAATGCCTTCCCTCCACAATTCCCACAAAAGTGGAAGCAGATTGAACATGCCCCTCTACACTTCCAACAAAAGTGGAAGCAGATTGAACATGGACAAGTATTTTGTTATCTAGGCATTCCCTTGGGATTTGATGTGTCACCCAAGGATATGTGGAATTGGTTTATGAACAGAATCCAAAAAACACTTCAATGCGATTAACTAAGTATTTTGTCTTGTGTTGGTCAACTTTTAATTGTTGAAAAAGTATTTTTCAAACCGATGTCTTTGTATTTGTCATGTTGGCTAACATCCAAAGCCAATTATAACTAGTTGATACAAGTGGTGAGAAGGTTCCTTTGGTCCAGATAGGACAGAATTCCTTCCTAGGTTACTATTTCATGCCTCAATACACTCAACCTAAGAGCAAAAGAGGTTTTAATATTTGAAGGCCAAGTTTCTCCTTTAAAAAGGAGTAACAAGCTTCAAAGACATGTAAGACATCATTCATTAGAGATGGAAGAGCTGGTGTAACCTAAGATGATAGTTCACCTATACAATAAGCATAAAAGCACAATTTTTTTCTATGCAGAAATTGGTAGAAGAGGAGCTTCAAATAAAATTGTTTACCATTTTAGCCTGTAACTCTTTGAAGGATTGGAGTTGGTTAGATGGCCAAAGTATAGCCTTTTTCTCTTTTAGGACTCTTTAAAAAGTTGAATTGTAAGTTATAAGGAACCAACCCTAGCATTGCCTTAGTAGAGTCTAAGAGTTAGTTATCTGCCAACCTTTAGCATGCACAGTTCCACATCCAAAATTGCATTGTAGAGTTCACCTTTGCCAATGTGAGCATTTGTCTCTTTAATTGTTGTGTTTTTGTTTGTCCTAAAACAATAAAGGATGTGTTTTGGTCCTGTGGAGTGGTTAAACAGGTGGACTAGGATCAAAGTTGATTGCCTTGTGATGTTTCAAAAACAATTAACATGGTTTTCCTTCATTTGGGCTGACTAGTAACTTTAATGTCTCTGAAACTTTTTAATAAGTGATTATTAAGCATATAGGGTATCTCAGAAGTTACAACTGCTTTAGTACTTCAAATTAATCATTAGAGGTTGGAAATCTCTTTCTAGGGACCTTGACACAAAGACTAGCTAAAATAAGGACATGAAAGAGCACTTCACTGACATCTAGATTCAGCTAGTGGTCGTTAAAATCAAGCAGGACATCATCAACAGTTGAATGTCAAACTAAATGACAACATGGTCACATGTTCCAAGCTAAAGCATGATAGTTTGCTCCAGATTCTCAAAGTGCAGAAGCAGGTGACTGAGTTTGGTGAGAGACCAGACACACCCTAATCAGGCTTGGTTGGGCATAATAATAAGGATTGGTCTGCTGAGTTTTTGTCTTTTCATCTAAATATCTTTTGCTAGTTATCAAAGTTGATATATTTGGATACAAGTCATGTTTGAGACTTGTATGGAACAGTTCATCTTGAAGATCCTCTTGTCTAGCTTTGATCTGCACTAATGTAATTTTCTTCCTAGTATCTCCAATATAAAAATAAATAAATATCAAACTCAGCAATGACACATTTGCTTAAATAAGCTCCTAAAGAGGCTTTATTCCAAAATATCCTGGTCTACAGTTCGATTATAGGTTTGGCCTTCCTTTGTCAAAACCCCCTTTTGAAAATCTGCAAATATATTTGTTCAAACCAAAAAAAGATATCCTTTTCCTTTAAATGTATTGGTTAGTAGGTTAATGTTTTACTTTGTTTAGCCGTTCACATAAAATATATTTGATGTCTAGTCCTCAAAGTTTGCAGAAAATAATTTCATGTGCAGTAACTCAACTTTGCATTGCACATCTGTTGTGCTCAATGCTCTCATATATTTTAAATCCACAAAGTCAGCTTTGTGCATTCATCATTGGAGATTGTGTACTCAGGCATATGTAGAGCCAAGCTGCATTTGATGCACAATGAATTCAATGGGATTTGTGATCTTTGATCTGTAGAGGAGGACTCCACATTTTTCGGCCAAAAATCAAAGGTTTTACTTGACATTTACCCCATACATGATATTGCAGATATTAAAAGAATCAGATTTTAACCTAATGATTTTTTTTTTAAATACACGAACTTCATTCTTCTGAACACCCATATAGCAAACAATTTGTAGGCACATCACAACATCATCCAAACCAAATGTTTCATAGCAAGAAGCTATAACATCCTCTTTTGCATAGCACTCCACTTTGGAGAGAATAATCCTTTTATTTCAAGGACATTCACTTTATTTCATACTCTGTATGAACAAAGCATGTACAAATACCAAAGATACTTCTTTTCTCATGCATAATGATTTCCTACATCACAACAGCAAGCAACATGTATCAACTTGTATCAGTCCTTGCCTTTCCAGATCTGCATTGATCCATTGATGAGTCAATGCCACATACATTACAACAGTAAATATTCGACAGTTCTTTTTGTGATACCTTTGACATATTTTTATCTAGAAAATGAAATTACCCAGCATTCTATCCTTATATGTGCTCACTCATAAATCCATACCAACCCAGTAACACGGTTGATGTTGATTGCATTTTAACACTGTTATCCACTCCTCCAGTTATAAGTCCTGCCATACGAGGCAAATATATCACATCCATAAAGTATCTGCTTATGAACAAAAAAAGGAAACTTGCCAAAAACTGCTTAGATCCACAACAGAAATAAGGGAGTATCACCTTGCAGTTTCTTTCCTACTCAGTGGTTTGCCTCTGTTGAAGTTAAATTTACTCTTTAACACTGTCTTTCCATTCAAGATTTCAGCCACAATGGTTCTCTTTCAGATCAAGCATAAACACCGCTATGACCACAAGCATAAACATTGCTATGACCAGTGAAAGAAGCTTAAACCTCTTCAACATCAGCACAACTGTGGAACAAGCATAATAAAAGAATTGCAAGCAAGGAAAATGACCCCCTCTTCCTGAATCAATCAAAGCTTGATGAACGGCTACATCGTCCTTTCAAATAATCTTCAAAAGACTCTTTTGCTTGCAAAATGTCTATGCTGTGTTCACTACTGCTCATTGATAAAATATCATCATCCACCCCATGCATGGCAAGGGCAAGATGAGTTTGGATATCATTCTTCCCCTGATTTATAATGTGTTCATCCTCATCTGAATCATCTCTATCCTTGGTCATCATATGTTGTCTCCATGCACAAATGGTTATATCATCTTGTCCTTGTAGTATTTTTAAAATCTGCTATAAAACATATCCAAGTAGTAATCAAACTATGAAGATTTTATATGAAATGCAATGCTGTTCTAAATTCTTCACAGAAAAAATGAAAAAACCTTTCTTCTCTACAACAATTATGCAGCTCGACAGCATCCTTACTTGAATACAACACCAAAATTAAGTACGTGGATGTACAGAGACAAGTAAATCAATGGACTACAGTATGTACAAGTGAAAGGAAGAGGACAAATTACTCGGCTAATATGAGGGCGGTGCCGAGAAGACTGTGTTACAGACAGTGCAGCAGCAAGCATCATTCTTTGCATCTCACTTGTATCATACACACCCTGCAAACGCTGATCAACGAGTTCTCTCATGCTCTCCTCCTCTAAAAGTGGTTTGGCCTGATTTTCAAGATTTTCAAGAAAATTAGACAAGGATTCATAACCAAGGAAAATCAACATATCCATTCAAGGAATGTTGCTACAGGAGGCAGGCAGGCCTTACCCATACAACTAGGCTTTCTTGACCCTTGGGATATGTTGTATCGATCGGCTTCCTTCCACTTATTAGCTCAAGGAGTACCACACCAAATGCATATACATCTATCTTGTCATTTACCTTGCCATACACAAAATATTCTGGAGCAAGATACCTGAAAATTTACAGTCATGATTAGTAACTGTAACACACATATTATTGAATCGTTTTCTATTGAAAGAAAATAGATGAAAACAAGAAGAAGCTGCCCTACCCAAATGTTCCTAGAACATCACTGCAGGTGATATGAGAAGATTTTATTGGTGCCCATTTTGCCAGCCCAAAATCTGACAGCTATTTTAAAGAAAGACACAAATTAGTTTTGTCAAATGAATCAAATGATATCCCAATTTAGATATAGATCACTACATAAGATTTATCTAGATAATGCCCTTCCAAAATTTGTCTTGAAACTTCATGCCTTCACACAAATTATACCTGTGGTTCGCAGTCTTCAGAGAGGAGAATGTTGGAAGACTTGACGTCTCTATGAATTACTGATGGTGAGCAACCATTATGCAAGTAATCTAATGCTTCTGCAACTCCAACAGCCACTTTGAACCGTTCCGGCCAACTAAGTACTGGTCGATCCCTACCTCCTGAAATGGGTATTGTTAATAGCCAAAGATATAAGACATAGAACAGAGAAATTAGAAACCCAGCCAGAGAATCCATGATGTACATGGTTCTTTAAATCAGCTACTCCTTACTACATACAGACCGTTGAGATTCTCTTCAAGGTTCCCCCTGGAGACAAAATTGTAAACCAGAAGCCGGGTATGGCCTTCTACACAGTATCCAAGAAGGGAAACAACATGATTGTGCTTCAATGAAGTAAGGATCTCAACTTCCAATATAAGCTCCTGCTCCGCTTCTGATGAATTATTCAAGACTTTCACTGCCACAGATTGGCCATCAAGAAGAAATCCCTTATAGACTCGACTGCAGCCTCCACTTCCTATAAAATTCTCTGGAAGATACAGGAATTACACACAATGATGCCAAGGGATTAAGAGGATTACAATACAATGCAAAAGGAAATTCACCAATCAAGTGGAAACTTGAAAAGGAAAAATGCACAAGGAAAACTAGAAATACAACCTGCCAAAAAGTTAGATGTTGCAGATTGCAGCTCCTGGTAGGTAAATTTCTTACAAGCTTTACTTTCACAAAGGAGCTCTAACTTCTTTGTCAAAAAACATTCATAAGAATTAGATTCATTCTGTTGACCACATAGAAACCTATCTTCTTTTGAAAAAGCCTCAAGAAGCGTTGCCTCATTTGAAGACTGTGTTTGAAATTCTTGGTTGCAGACTTTGTGAGTGTTCTCTGCCTTCACTTGGAACTGTTTTGTGGTTGCTGCTTGTCTATTTGGAAGCCGCAGTGCCCAATCAACAACAGGCATTTGCCTTGCTTTAGACCGTGGACTGGGAGCCTTGCTAAATGAAATGGCTTTATGTAAGAGAGGCCACCCAGGTGGAGATCCTTCTTTTTGTATATATGATCCTAACAATACCTCTTTGAGAACTTTTGGCTTAAGTTTTGCATAAGAACCACTCTCCTCCTCTTCATCAGAGATCAGGCTGGAAGTGGTGGAAACAGTCTGAACTGATTCACATGAAGATAGACTTGTTGAATCTGTCCGATCATGTCCATATTTCTTCCCATTGCAAACAATAGTCTGTATGTTCGACTCACAGATAGAACACCTTGTATTTAAAGAAAGAACTGATCCTTTGAATGCTTCCTTTTCAGATAAAGTGTATTCACGAACATTGATAATGTTCATAGGAGGGATTTTGAAATGAGCATGATCCGACCCTACATTAGGAATGTTGAAATGGTCATCCGAAACATTACTGTTTGAAGAGATCACAAATGTTGTCTTCGAAGGGCAGTCTACAACAGGTAAGCAATTTCCTGCACTGTTGTTCAAAACTTTGGAATTTTTGCTTTTAATCCTCCATTGTGTTGGATTAAACAATCTGAAGGAGGGAGCACTAGCTGTTACTGCAATTCAAAAAACAAGAATACAAGGGCAAAAGAAGCCTTAGGAACCTCAACTCATTCAACATCAATTTATCCAAACCTCCAGCCAGAGCAATAATCATGCTTGTGAGAAACAGACCTACCTGCCCTATGTTGTGATCCACATCTCTCAAAGATCACCTTGCCATTTTCAACAACCAGTACAGAAGTGCCGCATGCTAATTTCTTCGCACAATATTTGGCTATTGAAATTGGAGACCTGAAAAATCAGCCAGATCAGAAATCAAGACCCCTATTTTTACAATTCCAAACATAATACCAGAACTCCCCCAAGAGGTGTCAGCTCATACCCTAAAGCTCTGTGTTTACTGGCACCCAAAACAACTTTTGTGGCCTTGTAAAATTTTGCTTCTTCCACCAGCACCTTTCTGACAGAAGAGCCATAAGTTATCTTGAACTCAAGATCTACCTGTTAAGCAAGGTATAATTCATGATCTGAGAAGAACAATATGCAATATTTTACTCAAAAGGAAACAAGAAATGCAAATATTTCCACTATAATCTCCGACTCTGCCTTATCAGAGTTTTCCAGTAAACCATGGAACATTGCATATTAAAGGGTATATACTGTTGCTACCAGTTACCGCATTACAGATTAAGTGTTTGTACAATCATTTAAGGCATAAAAGCTTGGATATGTATAAATACTCTGTTTACATATCAAAAAATAACCCAACAATGAAACATAAAGGCAGATAAGTGTCTTATGCAAAATTCCCACTGAACTAAAACTTGCAATGATGGAAAAGAGTATACCTTTTTCAAGCCGCAAACGCCCTCATACACTTCCACAGATGAATTGAAGAAATTGACAGCCTGGCAATTTGTGTTGCCTTGCTCCTTGGAAGACAGCTCTGCAGAAAAACCAGAGGCTATGAATATCTAGGAAACAAGTAAAGATGTTTGCATTCACATATCTCAAAAATTTGCAATACCGTCTTAAATCTTCAATGCTCTTTGATCCATACAAATCTCAAAGCATCCAAACATTTTAGCTAAATTAATCCATAAAATCTAGTTTGTCTAAATAACAAGCTATCTTCTAACAAAATTATGTATAAAATTACAGGAAACCCAATGCACAAGTGTTCAACATTTGTTACTTCCACCCAAAAAAACAAAAAACAAAAAACAAACCTGAATTAGTTATGACATGGAGCGCAACTACATGATCCAAGGGATGCACAGCCTTCACCAGCGCCCACGTCAAAAGCTGGTGGCCGCCAACCCCCACCTTAACGGCCACCACGACAGTACTCCCTTTCTCCTTCCCTTCCTCCTCCACAGCAGTCATTTTACTTACTTCAACTAAAATTTCACTCTCAAGCTAATTCCTTCTCCTCCTCCTCCCGCACAAATTCCTCATCCCTCTATATAACGGTAGGCAAGTGAACGGTCACAGGCGGACGGTTGATGCCGCGATCACATCTGCAGCGAATTCTTTAACCAGGCGACCTCTCCATGTCCCCACAAACAGAGATCTGTGTTACCATTCCTCCTACTCCACCAGACTGTCACCAAACATGCCCCAAATCTGCCATCAAACTCAAGCAACAACTTCTGTTAATATCGATAATTTTTTTAAATAACATATTTCATGATTGGAATTCCGTTCCACATTAATACCTATCTTCCACCATGCTCTTGACTTTTCTGGTTCACAGTCGTTTTAGGCAGACGACGCACCACCTCCACCTCCGCCATGATGTGATCGTGAATTCTTTATTACTATATGGTTTTCGTCGTCTAATTTAAGGTCCCAACATCTGCGCGTTCACCTAAATTTTCTCTTCCCACTCTGCTTGCGCTAAATTACAGGGCACATCGCCATTTGTGCCGTTAAAAACGTGGGAGAAGACGCCACTGGCCCAGTGAAATAAAAGTGACCAGGTTTTAACGGGTAGCGACGACTGGATGCGGTAACGTCATTCTCCTCGTCTCTAGCAATAGCGACACGTCTACCCAACGTTTGGAAAATAGGGGTTGCATCCACGTGTTCTCCTTTTATTGGACACCCTTTCCCAACCCCTTAGAGGGCCTCACCCTCACCCATGATTCATGTCCTTTTCGGTCCCACGTGGCCCTCTTCTAAGTCTAAGTCCCGTTCTCCCTGCCTCTTCTTACCTTTATTATTTAATATTTTATTTTTGGACTTTGCAATTTCACGTGATACTATGGATCACAGAATCCTAGGCTGCTTCTCTTCCTTACTTGCCCACCAAGCTTATCTTAGGCCAGGGTATTTTTTTGTTGCATAAATAACTTCTGTTAGTTCATCCACGAACTTTTAGGTAAAGATGTAGTTAAGAAGACTTTAATTTTTTATGATTATTAATTGATTTATCTTTTTAATACAACCACCCACAAATATTGGCGACTATTAATTAACTTATTTATTTTATTTTTTAAACTTATTTATGTAATTAAAGTGGCCAATTTATAATGTGTACTAGACTATAACAAAAGTAGTTGTGTGACTAGACCTTTGGGCTTAGATTTTAATAGATCCTAATGTTGTGGGACAATTTGCCTTTTGTGGGGTTACATCTACGGTACAAATTCAGAGGTATAGGATAAGATTTTTTTCTTAAATCAATGATGTCTGCTATTTTCATTAATTAACCTATTTATTTTTGGATCACTGAAGCTAAGAAGTAGGTTAGCAAACCTAAGATGTGGTTGTTTATCTTTTAATCTACTATTTTAAGGGTGAGCCAAAGTAGATAATTGTGAAAAGAATCTCTAGTCTGTCCTTGCAAAAGAAGTCAATGGCAACTTGAGATAATAAAAAGTTTTGTTGGTATTTTTAATGGCATAGAATTGATATAATTTTGAGTTTTTATAAAAAATAAAGTATAAATTAGAGATTTTATTATGTTTATATTATATTTTTATATGATTACAATATAATATAAATAATGATAAGTAAATTAATTTTATGTAATTAATTGGAAAAAGATTCTTTTGGAGACATTAAGAATTATTTCACTTTGTAAAGAACTATTCTATTTTATAAGGTAGGTTTCTATTTTATTTTAAACAATTGAAAACTTATAAGCCCGACCGTATTAATTTAATTTTTTAAATGGTTGAAAATCCTATTAACTTTGTTTTTACCCATAAACTTGAAAACCAAACCATAGGCATGGATGAGAATACCCTAAATATGACATGTATAAATCAATCACAATTAGGTAAAGCAAAGGATATGACTAAAAACTTTTAGACTTGCCCTTGTCACCTTGTTTGATCTTTATTCTTCTTCTGCTTTGTATGTAAATGTGATATTGATGCGGTTATCCTTTGTCTGCTCTCAATTGAAAAAGAGAAGTGAATGGCAGGCTAATAAACCACCCACCATACACTAAATATTATTATTTTATTTGATATTAGTTAAATATTTAATTAATAATTATGGTAAGGTTTATGTGGCCAATGATCGTGATTGACCTTGTAGCATTTATTGTTTGTGATTAAACCTTTAAATAATATTGGAAGATGTATATTTGGAGGGTGAAATAGTTCAATTAATAAATAGTTTTTAATTAATTAAATAATATTTTTTATTAAATAATAATATATTAAATTAAAAAATAATTTTGATGACAGCAATAATAATTAAATAATAATTTTATATTTTTTCTTACAATATTATTTATATATAGATATTATAATATATTTAATAAAAAAATCAAATAATATTAATTTAATAAATTAAAAATTTTAACTTTTAAAAAGAAAATAAAGGTTTAAATCTTGTTAAAAGAAATAGTATAATTGTCAAATTTATTGTAATACTATTATTATGATGAAATATAATTAAACAAAAAATATTTAAAAATAAATTCAATAAAAATTTACTCTAATAATTTTTTTTTTATAAAAATAACATGTATTAAACTAGTCAAAATTCTAATACAATTTAAAAATCACTTAATAAATTAATTATAATATTTATAATTTTCATCACAAATAACATTAAACCAAAAAAACTAGAATTAAAGTTTAAAAAATATTTATATTTTAAATTTATTTATTTAATTAAAATATTAATTATAATTATTAAGGTAAACCTTCAAATATGGTTAAAGCCTATACATCATATTTATTAAGGTTATGTAGATGCTTTACAATCTTTGTGACAATGCGTAGTAAATAAAATAATTAAAACATTTAAATAATGGTTTACTTGCAATTCACTTTCATACGATTGGATTGCTATATTAAAATTTAAATGGTAATTTTTTTTTTTTAAAGAGTTGGTTTTAATTACATTATTTTTAATAGTTAGTAAATATAGGATTTAAATCATAGGAGGTGCATCCATCAAATCTATTTCATCTCATTGTTTTGTAGACCTGTGTAATGGACCACCGTTTATACCATCATCATAAATCTCACAGGATTCGGATCAGACTACTACCTTTTGCAAAGGCTTCCCCAAAATTTGAACCTGGATCTCTTCTTGTGCCCAACCAAACTACCACTTACCAATCCACTTGACCTTTAAAAATTAAACTTGAATAATATTATTATCCATATTTATAATTTTAATTTTTTTTTTTTAATTCAAATCTAAGCAATCATCAAATATGTATATGCGATTATTAAAGTAAATTTATTACACTAAAAATAAAAAATAAAATAAAAATACAACTATATTCGTAACTATAATAGTGACTCATATATTATTTATTGAAGAATGTCTACTGCTCTATATATAAATCTCTACGTGCATCCACGTTCCCTAGAGTCAACATGCACATATAAAATTCCTACAATTAAGCCTTAGTTAAGTTGTGGTTAACCTAGAGTCAAAGGCTTATTAAGTACCTAAAATTCAACTCACACTCGCATGTTTTTTTTTTTTTTGGTTTATTTAACTCAATAAATAAGTGTTCATTTGTTAGGTAATCTCAATATTTAATTTTTTTAGTAGAAATTTTCATAATCTTTATTATTTTAGGTAAAAATAAAATTTAGTTTATTGGATAAAAATAAAATTAATAGGATTTTTGAGAAATTAAATCGGAGTAATACACAGCTACCAACCAACCTGCTTCTTTGGCAACATTACCTATATTATTTTAGTATGCAATAAACATTATAATTACTATACATGTTCAATACATTTTATGTGTTGAATTGTCAACTAATTATAATTTAAAATTAAAAGAAATTATTATATTTTTAAGTTCAAAATTAGTTTATGTTATTTTTAAAAAAATAAAAAAGTAAAGTAAACATTTTTAAATTCTATAACAATATTAAATTATTTAAATAAAGTTTTCATGTAGTAGGAGGGTGTAAAGGCATGAAGGTAGAAGAGAAGATTATTACTAAAAGAAGATTTGTAGAAGATAAAATTTGTAGAAAGGGAGATTATCGAAAAAAGAGGATTACATACAAGATTACTAGCAAAAAGAAGTAAATTGAAGATTACTTGCAAAGAGAAGTAATTTGAGTTTTAATTGTAATATCTTATTTATCAACAAAATAATTTTTCAGTATTCTTGTATCACCATCGAAATTGTTTACGCTTATTTGCAGCAGTAGTCTTCACAATAACGCTTTGGAGGAGAAGTTTAGTAATATATTAATGCAAAGTAGTAATGAACAATTGCATTCCTTTTTTTATGTTAATTATTTTACATTTAAATTGTTCTACCGATGATAGCAAAGATTAGAGGAGATAAAAAAATGAAAAACCCTAGTTTCTTTTTTCCAAAACCCTAGCTGAGGTTGGAATTTTTTTGGGTTGAGATCATTGAGTTACCATTTTTTATGGAAAGGATGACATTGATGCTGGAGAATGATGGATGGAGTTTAGATCTCTATATTCTAGTGACCATTTTTGGATATGCAAACTATTTTATCTTTTAAAATATGAAGCTTATGATTTGTGGGCAAAAATTCCTAAGCAAAGGAATTTCACTTGGGATGAAATGGAGCATGTATTCTTGAGTCAATGAAACCCATATAAAAAGATAGCTAGTTTGAAGATCACCATCAAAGGATATGAAGAAATAAAAAGGTTTTAGAGGGAACTAAAATAAATGAATAAAGAGGATATAATAGAAGAAAAAAATACATATGACAATGTGCAAGTTCATGATCGCATTTAGAAAGAAAATTTTAAACAAGTCCAAGGTAGCCTTGTCAAAAGTGTACAAGGATGCACCAAAAGAAAAGTATAAAAGACAAGATTATGAAGAATTTAAAATGAAAAACAAATTGTTGAAAAATCAAAAGAAACAAAATGTTAGGTTAAGGTTGCAACATATCAACACCCACACCACCTTGAGTGACAACAATCTTGGAGGTATGGCTTAATGTATCAATATGATAGGTTTAAATGGAATCAGAAAGGCATCAAATATGGTAGTGTTTGGTAGAAACAACATAATGTTCTTGGATTTCAAAGGGGTGCAATAGCATCAGGGAACAACATGATCAACTATTCAAAATATCAGAACAGAGTAGGAAAAGCATGGAGCCAACATAGCAACTATGAATATTCAAGTGATACAAGGGCAGCTTGGCATCATCAAATACCATCATTAATCAAGACTTCACTTGGATGGATGGATGAACAAGATTGAAAATTGTCAAGAAAAAGGATGTTGAATATTTGTATTTTAAAAACCATTGAAGATCCAAAAAATAAATATAAATAAATTAGACTTTTTATGAAAAAAAATGTAGGTATCTAGTTATAGCATCTCAATTGAGATGAGAATTGAATATTTTTGTAAACTCTCAAGCTTTACAGAAGAGAGTTATGATTTATCAAGGGTGGGGGACCCGAGTACAACCCCTTTTTCTCAATCAAAAAAAAACAATATTAAATTATTAATAATATATATATATATATATATATATATATATATATATATATATATATATATATATATATATATATAACATTATCATTGTATTTATATTATGTGCATGTTTAATAATGAAAAACATATTTTTGTTTGTAATTTATTTTCTTAATAAAACTTAAATTCTTTAAAAGGTATATGCATCTAAGATATCAAAGTTTTCTATAATTTGTTTCAGTTATTCTACAATCCAAGAACATCATCTTATGATAAGCCTTCTGAAATGTGTTTTGTTCACTCCATGGTATTGTTATATATTTATTTTTTAGTATATCTATTAATTTCATAAAACCTTTAATTTTAGTAATATTCCATTTTGTATCAAATGAAACATTATAGTCCATCACTTAAGTAATTATGAATTGAGAAAGCTAGGGCAAATTTTTCCTTAAAAATAATTCATCTTTTAGGAGACATATATTTGCATAGAGTTGTCCAATTTAGATTATTCTTGTGCCATCTTGTGCAGAACTTGAAAATCTTGTTCATATGAAATAATCTAGGTTGTATTGAGGGAGATACGAACAAGTGAAGACAATCATCCAGAACAAGGGCAACATTAGGGCAAAAATTTCCAAAAAAATATTTCATATTTTAAGAGTTATATCTTTGCGAAGGATTATCTGATTCAAATTATTCTTGGACCAATTTGTGTAAATTTTGAAGAGCTTTAAAATGAGTGGTTTTATGAAGGAATTCAAACAATATTGAGGGAGATATAACCCTATGAATTCAATCATTTGAAATAAGGGCAATGACGATTTTTCAAGTCATGGGAAATAAAATTGCAAATATCTATTAGCTAGGGTTCGGATGATGGGAGGAGCAATGGAGGGCTAGGGGATCAACGAGGTGGGAGATTTTGTCTGGGTGTAAAAAATTTCAACTAGGTTTCATTTATCCCTCTATTATATTAGAGGTTTTGCAAGCAGATTATTGTAGGTTTATTTTCAAATAATATAATCGCTATAGGATATACAAGTAAATTTAAGTAGATATTGAGTTATAGTTTTCTTTCCATAGAATTATTTACATCTATATCCTTAGAATCATCCCTAGTAGTAGAGGTTATGGAGGATCTCATAGAGCAATGATCCTCGTTGCTCAAAGATAAGGCAGTCGTTGGTAAATTTTATGGTTCTTGGCAAAGGGCTTCAACTATGAGAAAATGGATTGATAGGAAATAGAAGTCTCCAATAGTGAGTCTATCCTTTCTTTCCAAAGGTTTATTCCTAGTCATTTTATATTCTAGAGAGGAAAGAAATAGAATCCTAAAAGGGGTCCTTGGTTAATTAAAAGAGTAGGACTCTTCCTTACCTTCTGGTGTGAAGGCTTTGCAACTAAAAATGTAAATATATCCCTAGTACTAGTCTAGGTTAGGATGTATGGGTTACCCATTGAATTCTAGAAAATGAATACCTTCAAGGCAATAGGTAACACTTTGAGAGAATTCCTTGAGATTTAAAAAACTACAAAAGATGAAGTCTTGCCTATTTATGCCTAGATATTGATCATGAGTAAACCTTTACCAAGATCAATCGTTCTTAAGTATGGGGGTAAGTTGTGGACCCAAACCATGGATTATGAAAACATATCTTTCAGATGTAGAAGATGTTATGAGGTGGGACATACTGAGAGATTATGCCCTAAGAAAATTCTAACATAAACATATTTAAAAACCGCAAGAGAAACTTACAAATGGTCTAGATATATAAAAGTAAATGAACAATGGAGACTAGTCAGTAAGGATATTGGAAGAAATACCAATTCTTTTGAGGCTTTAGCCTATGAAGAAAAAGTAGATCAGAGCTTGAAGGATATGGTACAACATGATTATAATATTAACAAGGAACCATCTACTCAGTGTGATCTTGATTTAGGGAAGAACATTCCTATTGAACCTAAGGAATGTGCCTCATCAATTATTTTAAAGACTCTTTAAGTACCATGCACCATTTAGGAGAAGGAATTTGGTAGAGAAAATGTAGTGTTAGATGTCAATACCTCTACCATTAACAAGGAAAAACCAAAATATGAGCAAGATAAATCAAAAGCTTCCTTAGCGAAGCCAAGAGATGATAAATCTAATGAAAAGGGAAGTTGTGAAAGAATATTGAGGAATATACTACTTTCCAAAATGACCTATGTTTAAGACCTATCAGGGACCTATGTTTAAGTAATAAGCCTAATATTCTTTAAGAATATCAAGGACCTATGTTTAAGTAATAAGCCTAATATTATTTGTATTGAGGAAACTAAAAGAAAGAAGTTTCCAAAACTATGAAAGCAGTATGGACAAGATGTGAATGGGACGTTATAGATTCAGGAGCAGTAGGGGGAATTGTAACATGTTGGAATCCAGTTAGAACCTCTTATGAAACCACTCATAAAATTAGGCATTTGATAGCCTCATTAGTCACATGCTACTTTACAGATATTTGTTTTGTTCTTATCAATGTTTATGGACCTACAACTCAGTCATAAAAATGAAAATCATGGAGTGGAATTGAAGCCTTTATGGGAAGTAAAGACCAAGAAACCCAATTTATGATCATAGGATATTTTAATGCCATAACCAGGCTAGATGAAAATTTTGGCAGAATTAGGAAAATAACCCAAAGTATGAGAGATTCCTCAACTTTTATTCAAAATAATTATCTATGAGAGGTTGAGTTTGAAGAGTAGGAGACACCTCTCAAAGTTCATCAAAGTGTGTTGCCACTAGAGAACCTAGAAAGGAGCAAACACAAGCTTATGCAAGGAGAAAACCTTACCAAGTGGAAAAGAAAAAATATTATTTTTTTATTCCTATTATTGTTTGTAGGTGTTTCAAGCTTTTATTAAATCTCAAAGAAATTGTAGAGCCATCCAAGAAGTGTTCAATTTATATCAAAAAGTTGTCGTCATGAAATTTATTGTTGCACTGAAAAAATGAGCCATGTGGAGCATTGCACTATAGTTTGAACATATTGATAATATTTCTCTTTGTATATTATTGTCTTGGTTTAAGCTAAAGATGTACAACAATAGAGCAAGATATAAATTATGTGAATAAGTTGTCTGATCATGCCATCTAGAAAATATTGTTGATTGAAGTTGCCATCTAGAAGAGCTATTTGAAGTTGTTATCTAGAGTTGTAATCTAGAAAATTGTTATGTTTGGAATTGTCGTCTAGGGTTATTGTCGAGAAAGAAGTTACGTTAGAGTTGTCATCTAGAAAAAATTTATCATCTATAGTTGTCAATTGGAGCTATCGTTTAAAGGAGCTGTTGTCTAGAGGTACTGTACAAAGTTGTTTAGAGTTTTTTTCATCTAGAACTACCATCTACAACTATTGCCATATGGAGTTGTCCTCTGAAGTTACCATATAGAGTTATTGTTTGGAGTTGTTGTTTAGAGGTGTTACCATCTAAAGCTACCATCCAGACCTATCATCTAGAGTTACCATAAAAAAATATTGTTTTTAGTGAAGTTTGACCCTATCATTTGTTAACCAGGTTGTTTAGCAACAAGGCCATTTGAAGATGCATGGGGTTGTCTAATCAATGCATCGGCCATCTAAAAGTTAACTTTCAATAGTGTTGCTATCTAAAGACTTGTGTTATGAATTTCAAAAAATACCTATTAACTATAGCTTACTAGAAGGAAAGTGTTGATATGATGCAAGCAAAAAATATGCCATCTAAAATCGAAAGGAGACCCAAACAAATATTAACGTGGAATAAATTTCCAATCATGAAAACCACGATGTGGGTGAGTGTATGAAGGTGTGAGTGTGTGGTGGTTGTGTGTTAACTTTTGTATTGATAAGCATAGCTCTCGATTTTAAAGGAGTCATAGTTGGGAGGAGACTGCTTAACTTTGTGAGTTGGTTATAGGGATTTCTCACACTAACCAAAAAAAAAAAATCCAATCATAAAATATACCAATAAACTTACATCATTACGTTAAATAAATAAAAATTAACAAAAAAAATATACATATTTCATGAATTTTTTTTTTAAACTATTCTTATTTTTATTATTATTAAATACAAACGACAAAACACTCACTTAATATTTTTTATTACCTTACAACCTAAACAAAATATTCCAAGAACATTTTTTTGGGAAAAAGCTAAACCCTATGTCTTTAATTTTTTGTCCCGCAAAACCTTATTATTTTATCATATTTAAAGACATTGATCATTGCACAAGTACATATGTAGAGGTAGAGGATAATAATGTTTTTAAATCAATGACGTCCGATATTTTCTTTAATTAACCTATTTGTTTTTCAATCACCGAAGCTAAGAAGTAGGTTACCGAACCTAAGATGTGGGTGTTTATCTTTTAATCCCCTTTTAAGGGTGAGCCAAAGTAGATAATTGTGTACTTTGATCCAATGAAAAGAATATATAATCTGTCCTTGCAAAGGAAGATACAAGTCAATGGCAACTTGAGATAATAATAAGTTTTGTTGGTGTTTTTGATGACATGGAATTGGTATAAAAAAATTAATTTTATGTTAGTGTGAGTGGTTGTATTTTTGATGATATATAAAAAATAATAATTTTAAGTTATATGTGAGTGGTTTTATTATGTTTATGTTTAAAAAGTAATTATTATATTAAATTTTTATATAATATAAATAAATATTAATTTAATTTTTTATAATTAATTGGAAAATTTTTAATTTCCAGATATTAAGAACTTGATAAGGTAAATTTGTATTTTTATAAAGATAAATATAAAATTATAATATAATATAAATAAAGATCAATTATTTATATAAAGTAGATTTGTATCTTGATGAATATAAAATTATAATATAATATAATTAAAGATCAATTTAATCTTTGAAAAAAAATTAATTGTGAGATATTAAGAACTATTTTATTTTATAAGATAAGCTTTAAAGGGAGGCTTGTATCTTTATAAAAGAAAATATAAACAATTAAATGTTTTTCAGTAAAATAGCTTCAATTCAATTACCTAAAATCTTATCAACTTTATCTGTACTTTAAAAAAGAAAACAATAAATATAGACTAGTACTTCAGGGCAGTACAGGAAGGCAACCATGACCATGGATAAGTATATGTTTGAATGACAATTAGGTAAAGCAGAGGATCCGATGGAAAAACTTTTGAACTTGCCCTTGTCACCTTGTCCTTTGTGTCTGCTCTCAATTGAAAAGGCAGCTAAACTATCGAGGTGCTCTGAAGAGGCATTAGGCGGATTGTGTGGAGTACTGTGTATGATGAATTGTGGCGGTGATTTCTAAAGCGAATTGTGTGGAGTACTGTGTATGATGAATTGTGGTGGTGATTTCTAAGGCGAATTGTGTGGAGTACTGTGTATGACGAATTGTGGCGGTGGCTTCCAAGGCGGATAGTGTGGAGTATTGTATGACAACGACTTATGGTAGATGAAAGGTCAAAATGAATTTGGCATGATAGTTATGGGGTGGACTGTGCGGAGTGTTGTGTGGTTGACGAAATATTATGAGGGGTGCAAAGTACTGTTGGCAAAGACTTGTGATGGTAGCTTCAGGAGCAGACAACATGGAATACCGTGGTAGCTATAAAAATAGACAACGCGAAATATCGTGACAACCAAAGAGATGGACAACGCACTTAGATCATCAATGGTGGTTTCCGAGGCGACAACGCAGAGTATTGTGTGGCAACGGATTTCAATGCGAACAACAACGTAAAAGGCTGGTTAAAATATATGTGGCATGGTTATAGGTGGGGACAACTTTTTGAAGCACACAATGCAAATCATCATGGTGGCTATAGAAACAAACAACGTGAACACATCATCATCCCCATTTAAATAAAAATAAATAAATAAACCATTTACTATATACTAAATATTAATATTTTTTTAATATTAATTAAATATAAATATAGGGGCGGATAACGCGTAGTACTATATATTAATATTTGGAGAAACGCAATAAAGTCATAAAAACAAACACCATGCTCATCATTATGATGACCACCAACCATGTAAATAACAAAATAAAAATAAATAAATAAACCATCTACTACCATACACTAAATATTATTATTTTCTCCTGCATTAGTTAAATATTTATTTAATAATTACGATAAGGTTTATGTGGCCAATGACCACAGCTGACCTTGTAGCAATTATTGTTTGATTAAATCTTATAAATAATTTTGGAAGATGTATACTTGGAAGGTGATAAGGTTTATGTGGCCAATGACCACGGCTGACCTTGTAGCATTTAGTATTTCTGATTAAATCTTAAAAATAATATTGAAAGATGTATACTTGGAAGGTGATAAGGTTTATGCGGCTAATGACCAAGGCTGACCTTGTAGCATTTATTGTTTGTGATTAATAACAATAAATTTTTATAAATATTATTGGAAGATGTATACTTGGAAAGAGTGAAATAATTGAGCTAATCATTAGTTCAAAATAATAATAATAATTTATTAAATTAAAAAATTATTTTTAATATTAATAAGAAAATAATAATTTTATATTTTTTTATAATATTATTTATACATAAATATTTTTTACGATGTTTTTACATATTTTTTAGATTTTATCATTTGCCGTAAAGATTTCGTGTTCTTTTTTATTTTTAATTCATTCATAAAATATATATATTTTAATTATACATAAAAAAATGGTTTAAATATTTATACATCATAAAAATAAATTTTAATTTTATATTAAATTTATTTAAAAAAATAAAATATTAAAATTAATTTAAGTTCTAATATATATATATATATATATATATATATATATATGAAAATCTATAACATCAATAAATGTTGTCTCCATAAACTCTAGTTTGTTGGATAAGACTAAGTCTATCAATATTTTTCTTTTTAATAAGGTATGAGTGGCTTCTATTGAGGGCCATTTTCATTACAAAAACAAAACATTACATTGCTCTTATTACATTTTTAACAAGTTAATTAAAGCATGTCCAACTTTGACTTTCTATCAAAGATATTCTTTTGCCTTTAAGATATTTTCCATCTTCCTCAAAATGCTAAGTTTTCACAATCAACTTTTGTAAACATTACATTGCTCTTATTACATTTTTAACAAGTTAATTAAAGCATATCCAACTTTGACTTTCTATTAAAGATATTTTTTATTTGTCTTTCTATCAAAGATATTTTCCATCTTCCTCAAACTACTAAGTTTCCACAATTAACTCTTTTTTTTTTTTTTTCTGGATTTGGTTATTGTAAGAAACCCCCTATGACCGACGTACAGGGTTGAGAAGACTCCTCCCAACCATGATCCCTCCTAAAATTGAGAGCTATACTTATCAATAGGGAATTTAACACAAAGCCACCATACATCCACCCCCTCACACACTCGCCCATGTTGCGGTTTGAACCTTGGACCTTCCAAAGAAGACAATTAACTCATTTTATATCAGATGTCTTTCGAAATTTAAATTTTATCAAGATGAAATTTGATGCTAAGTTTACACAATCAACTCTTTTATATCAAATGCCTTCGAAAATTTTAATTTTATCAAAATGAAATTCAACACTACGAATGTCTAAAATATTTGTTGTCCAGCTTCTATATCTATAAATATCTTGTCTATAACAACAACACAATTTTTTAATACCTTCTTTTTTAGGGTTTTTATTCATTCCCCTAATATTCCAAGATATTATTTTCATTGTTATTTTTTATTTTTATTTGTGGTTTTAACCCCACTTCTTGTTAACACTTGTGATATTTGCTTTTGTTTTCCCATATCAATATCCCTTTGGGTTTATTTTTCTCTTTGCTTTTGCTTCTTGGGTCTTCCTCTCTTTTTTCATTCCTAACAATACTTTCATCTTCATCAATCTCTTCAATATTCTCACACTGCTCATAGTAAGATTTATCATCTTTAGGTTTACCTTGTTCTAAAGGATATGAAGTGCAAGGAATAACCTCAAAAGCACAATCTTCTTTATGTTGCCCTAAAAACCCTAAATTTCAAGGATGTTTTTCTGTAGCAATTACCTTCTTATTTTACTCTAAAATTCTAAATTGTTATGGATTTTTCCAACCTCATTTCTTTATTATTTTGCTCTTGAAACCTTAAAGTGCAAGGGATAACATCTTCACCACTTTCACTTTTATTACCTAGAAAGGATTCATACTACTTGAGGAAAATGAAGATGATTTACCTGGAATAAACTTGACCTCTTTTATTGTCTTTGATTTAGGATTTATCTCCACATCTTCTTTTGCACCTTTAATTCCTTCTAAACTTTTCAAATGATACTATAGATAGGCAGGTCTAAGGTGTAGACCAATTAGTTCGACAAAAACCCCGTAAGGGGGACGGACATCCAAGATTCAAATCCCAAGCCTCGTCGGATTGAACATTTATCCGTATTCCTGGTGCTTTTAGCATCGTAAAATATTTACAATGATGCGGCATGGTGGTTATAGGGGTAGATGGCGCAAATAACCATGGCGACTACTGATTCCACGATGTTAAAAAGATATATACTATAGATAGACTTTCTTTACCTCTTCTTTTGAAGTGGAATATCCTTGATCCGATCTAGCTTCTATTACTGTATGATTGCCTTGGTTCGTCTTGAAGTTTATCTCATGGCTAGTGTTGTTTGTCTCTTTCTTCATAGTTTTCACTTTGAAAACTCTTGCCATGTGTTCAATCTCATAACAATTGTAACAGCAAAATGCGATATTTTCATAATCTACTTGTTGATCTCATTATATTGATACAGATTTAATCTTAATGAATTTTAGCAAAGGTTTAGAAATATCCATAGCAATACATATTCGAGTATATATAGCATGCTTTCGCTCCTTAGTAGTTGGTCCTTCCTTGATGAATTCCACTAGGGTATTTCCAATATTCTTCAAAACATCCTTATTTATAAGCAGATACATAAGTCCAAAAAGCCTAACCCACACTAGAAGTTTCTTAATAGTTTATGTCTCAATAGAAAATTTTTCATTCCATGGTCTCAAATAAAGTGCATCTCTTCCCCTAAACCATGGGCCACCAACCATTATTTTATCTCTAATTTCTAAACTGGAAAAGATGAGGAAAAAACTTTTAGGAAGAAAAATCAAAGAATAATTTGGATTCTATCCCCACTTCCACTTGATCCGATTTTGAATTTCCAAAAACCCTATCCATGATCTAGGGAACTTACATATTAACCCTTTACTTTTAAGAGCCAATCATGCTCAATCATCTCATCGTTGATACTTACTTTTGGTGTAACATATGTTGTTTGAATCGAACTTGCCATGTATTTGCTCTTCTACTTATCTGCATACTTCCAACCAAGGCATCTTGATTTCTAGCTAAGGCATCTTGACTTCCTATTAGGGCTTTCAAATGTAACTTTCCTTCCAAAATAGCTAATGGGGCTTGCTCTTGGTTTGCATTCCCTCTTGGTTTACACTCCCTCTCGGTTCGCACTCACTCTCAGCTCACACTCTCTCTTGCATCACACCCATTATCAGCTTGTACTCCCTCTAGGCTCATAATTTTCCCTATCTTTTCTTTTTCCTAATATTCCTTCACTTCAAATTTTTTTTAGAAACAATGTTCCATGCATTCGTGGTAAGGATTTGAAGCATTGATGCACTCTAGATGAACTCATCGTTCTTTCACCATGATTGAATCTCAAATTGTACTTCCTTTTAGTTCACACTTCCTCTTGGCTTGCACTCGCTCCTGGCTTGCACTCTCTCCTGCATCACATTCATACCTGACTTGCACTCCCTCCTAGCTCACAATTGCCCCTATCTCTTATTTTTCTTGACGTTCCTTCACTTTAGCAATTATTTGGAAATAATATTTCATGCATTCATAATAAGGGTTTGAAGCATTGATGCACTCCAGATAAACCTATCACTCTTTCGCTATGATTGAATATCGGTTCACACTCCCTCTCGATTCGTATTTGTTCTTGACTTCCACTCTCTCCTAGATTTTCTTCAACTGAATCCTTTAAAATTCTCATAATATTTGAAATAAGAAGTGGCACTTGTTCTTTGATCACACTTTATTTTTTACTTCCTACTTCCTGCTCACACTTCCTCTTCACTTTTGACTCACAATCGCACTCGCTTCCAACTGAACTCACTTTCAATTCGTGCTCGCACTCGCTTCCAACTACACTCACTCTCGGCTCGCGCTCACACTTACTTCCAATTGCACTCACTCCCGCATCCTGCTCACACTCGCTTTCGATTGCACTCACTCTCGACTCGTGCTTGCAATCACTATGACTCACTCACTCTCGACTCGCGCTCATACTCACTCTTGGCTCGCGCTTGCACTCACTTTCGACTGATACTCGCACTCACTTCCAACTACACTCACTCTCAAATCGCAAGTAAAGGATCATCATCCTTAATCATTATCAATGTCTATTTTAATATTGTTAATATGTTTATAAAATTTTTAATCAAATGGTATTAACTCAATCAGTTAGATTTTTCAACTTTCAAAGAAAAGATCAAGGTTTAAATCTTGCAAAAAAAAGATGCATAATTGTAAGCATGTTGTAATACTACAATGTGCTCATGATGTAATACAAGAATCTATATAACCCTTGATTAAAAATAGTTAAGATTACGATGATAAGTTTTTTTTATATAGAAATGATTCATGTTGAACCACATACAATTTAAAAATTACTTAATAAATTAATTATAATATTTATTATTTTCTAATCAAATGGTATTAATTCGAGAACTAAATTCCTTAACTTAAAAAAAATAAACCTAAAGTTCAAGTATTTTCAATATCAATTTCTTATAACCTTAAAAAAATATTAAAAAACCTTTTATTAAGATATTAATTATAATTAAATTTATTATCATAAACCTTCAAATATGGTTAAAGCCTATATCAGACAAGGATGGGGCCTCAAGAATATACATAATTTTGGAAAAGCTTTAGTAGAAAAAAGTTTATGGAGATTGATAACCAACAAAGGATTATGGTAGGAAGCAATTCAAGAGAAATATTTAGGCACCTTGTCCTTTGTAGATTGGATTAGATTGCAAAATAAATCAATTTCAAAAGCCATAATTATTTGGAAACCACTAGTGAAAGCTTTTCCATTAATTAAGAATTTCTTGGCTTCTAAAATAGAAAATCGAAAGGAAGTAAGGATAGGCAAATATCCTTGACTAGGAAGCAAAGGAGACTATCAACTTCCACAAAACACTATTTTACCCAAAAGCTTTAATTTTATTACTTATTAAAATAAAAAAATAAAAAAATAATTGTTTAAATATATTAATTTTTTGTATTGTTGTTAACCTTTAGACATCTAATTAAGGTTCATTAAGTACCTAAAATTCACCTCACACTTTAGTTGTTCTTTTTGTTCATTTAACCCGATATATAACTGTCCCATTTGTTCTTAGTAAAGTTTAATCCAAGTATCTTACCTAATGGCCCATGCCATTTTAATTTTGACTTCTTAGGTAGGTAAGTTTAATCTAAATATTTGATTTACTTCCCTCATGACCTATTTTATTTTATTATGTAATAAATAATATAATGACTACAAAGGTTTACTAAGTTTCATATGTTGAATTGTCAATTAATCATAATTCAAATTCAATTTTAAAATTAATTCATTCTATTAAAAATTAAAAAAAATTTATAAATCTTATAACTATATTAAATTATAAATAAAATTTATTATATATATTATTATTATTTTATTTATATTTTTATAAGACATTAACATTTTCTATAATTTGTTTTAGTTCTTCTACAATCTAAGAATATCATCTTATGATAAACTTTATGTAATGTGTTTTGTTCACTTTATTGTACTGTTATATATTTATTTTTTAGTATATCTATTAATTTCATAAAACTTTTAGTTTTAGTAATAATTCTATCTTGTATCAAATGAAATATTGTATTCTATCACTTAAGTAATTATGAATCGATAGAGCAAGGACAATATTGAGAAACAATGGTGAAATTATTCTATTGATCAACAATGCATTACATAGTTTTATAGTTCTTGAAAGAACTAAAAATAGACACGGTGGTTGAGAGAAATCCTCTCAAACTTATTACAACAAACTAACTTAAAGATAGCTCTTATCCTAACAACATGCTAATCTTGGACTATGGTCAAACATTGACCAACCAAGCCAAAACCTCAACGTATGCTAATCAAATTAACTAGAAATATGTAAATCAAAACATTAAACTAAAACTAAATACTAGGACTTAATACTTAGGACTAAGGAGGCAATGTTGAAAATATTCCAACATTCTCCCCCTTGATGCTAAAGACACTCATGCAAGAGTTCTTTAAGCAAGTTGGAAGAAAATATTTCTCTTACGTTTCCTCCAATCTTGAATCAAGAAATCAGAATTTACAAAATACTTATGGTGGCACTCCTTCCACTCTTCATGTGGAATTTCCTGCAAATGCTTGAGTGCCTTCTTTTGTTGATTAGCTCCCCCTTCAACAAAAGTATCTCCTCTTGTGGTTTTCAGCAACCACTCTCTTACATCTTTATCATTATGGTCTTTAAACCATGCTCTCACATTTTGATCTTCTTTTACATCTTCAACACTAAACAATACTCCACATGAGTATTTACAATTAATCATCTCACATAGATGATTATACCATACAACTCTTTCACATATTTCCACACAAAATATCACAACAAATATGGCCATATAATGACCAACTACATATGCAACATAAAGTTGCTCCTCACACAAATATTCTCTCACAACAATGACTTTACAAGAATCCTTCTCCCAAGGAATTTTGAACACATCATTTTGATCCATGTGACCCAAGTTCTCCATCACTGTATTCTCTCCAAGAAGACTCTTCATCAAAGTTGTCTCAATGAGACAATCACCTTTCTTTTCATTCCTTCTCACAAAAACAAATCATTAATCATAAAAACATTACCTTTAGTATGAGTAGATTTGGTGCTTCCCATAAAGCTATTTTGTAGCAGTTCTCCTTCATTGTATGGTGCTTCAAGATCAACCATCAACTCTTCACTAAGAGTTCTCCTCCTTTGTTCAATCCATGTTGGTGTGTTGAAACACCATTCATTCAAGCAATCATACATTGTTGCCTTTTCAAGACAACTCTCTTTCTGCAATGTAGTCACTCCAAGTGAGTGATCTTCATCCATGAGTGATGTTTCCTTTGCCATTACAACAAGAAAATCAGTAATCTCATTTCCATTTTCTGTTTCTATCCCATTTTCCCTCTCACTTTCCATATCCCAAATGAGAGAGTCTTGTGTGTTCTTTTCTTCACACAACACATCCTTCACCCTTGATGAGTGATCTTCAAACAAGAAGCCTATCGCTTCCATATCCTCTTCATCAAACTTTTCTTGTGGATCAACATCCCACATCACTTCATTTGTTCTTTCAAGAGAGCACACATCCATTCCAATTGAATGGTCTTCAAGCCAATGATCATCCATGAACATTGCTTCTCCATCATCATCTTCTTTATTCTCCTTCATGAGAATTGTAGATGCATTCTCCATAATACACTCTTCATTTATCTCCTCCATGAGACATTCTTCATCATACATTTCACTTTGATGGTCTTCAAGCAAGGAACACTCCAATGTGAGTGTTTCTCTTCCTTCATCTTCAAAGTCTTCTTCCACTTTTGAGTGGTCTTCACTACAAGGTCCTTGAGCAATTGTATCTCCATTGAGACATCCATCCTCTTTGCTATCAATGTGAATGCTTTCCAAGCATGCCATTCCTACAAAAAATTCATTAGTACAATTTTTCTTTTCACATTTTTCTCCTCCTAAAAGAAATAATTGACTATTACAATTTTCCATGCCTTGACAAGACATGTCTTCAACTATGTGTGTCTCACAATGACTCTCTCCAATGAGAGTTGTACAAGGCTCTTCCTCTTTCTTATCCTCTTCTCCATTAAGGGATTCTTTTCTCTCTTTCACACAAGGCTCTTCTTCAAGTATGTCTTGCTCTTCAAGAAAGAATTCTCCATTATAAGAATGTATGTATTCTACAAAAGACATACCTTCATATGAGTCTTCACAAGACTCTTCAAAAGCTCCTTCAAAAGGATCTAATTCAGAAACTTCTTCAAGGAAGCAAGGCTCCTCCTTGCTTAAACAATCTTCATGATTGTCACACATGGCTTTATGGGTATCCTCATCAAACCCATAAGCATCCTTCAACACTTGCCATGCCATTGTAGCTGATCTACAATTGGCTATGAGAGGAAAAACATTATTTTCCATTCCTCTCCTCAAATCCATAAGAGCTAAGCAATTTGCATATTGTTGCTCCTTCTTCTCTTTTCTCTCCTCGCCTTGTAGCTTGCTCCAAGTGGGTTCCTCATAGCCTTCTTGAACTATATCCCATAAGTCTTGAGCCTTCAAGAAGGTCTTCATCATTATGCTCCAAATAGCATAATTATCTCCATCAAATTTTGGTACATCCAAGTCTGCATACATGGCTTCCTTTTATTTACCAAAGTCTCAAGCACCCAATTTATCATAAATCGACAAATACTGATTGAAACAAACTAAAATTTTTCCTGTAGACTTTTGATATACTTATCTGAAAATCCACTAAATTTTAGATCCAAATTCACACAAATGAGAAATATGTGATCAATTTACTTTTGCCCTTTCTAGATCTTAGAGTGTTTTTGAGACAACCTCAATGTTCTTCACATAAATCAATCCATACAACTCCAAAATTTCTAAAAATTAAACTCAGTATTCCTGAGACAATAATCTGAAAACCCTCTAAATTTTAGAAGAAAATTTGCAAAGGTGAAAAATATGTGATCATTTACTTTTTCCCTTTTTATCACAATTCTAGATCTAGGATTTTTGAAGAAAAAATAAATATTCACACAAATCAATAAATACAGATCCAAATGACCTGAAATTTTTTTTGAATTATTATTTTATCTAAATAATATTTCTCCCAAAATTTGAGAAGCAAATACCCTATATTCCACCTTATACAACCATTTTATTGAAAAACTCAAAATGCTAATAAAATCAAAAAATTAGCTCCAAATCACCTAAAATTTTGACAGCATCCTCTTGATACAATTATCTAACAACCCTAAAAATTTCATAATAAAATACCTTAGGATGCATGAGATATTAATGATTTACTCAAGCTCTTCCTTGCAAATCTGCTGAGTGTTGGCCACTTGAGTTTCTCTAACAAAGTGTGTGCTTCAGATCTCTTCACGCCACTCTCCACAGGTTTTGATCCATCTGAGAAAACCTGCTCTGATACCAAATGAGAAACAATGGTGAAATTGTTCTATTGATCAACAATGCATTACATAGTTTTATAGTTCTTGAAAGAACTAAAAATAGACACGGTGGTTGAGAGAAATCCTCTCAAACTTATTACAACAAACTAACTTAAAGATAGCTCTTATCCTAACAACATGCTAATCTTGGACTATGGTCAAACATTGACCAACCAAGCCAAAACCTCAACGTATGCTAATCAAATTAACTAGAAATATGTAAATCAAAACATTAAACTAAAACTAAATACTAGGACTTAATACTTAGGACTAAGGAGGCAATGTTGAAAATATTCCAACAAATATTTACTTAAAAAATAATTCACCTTTGAGGAGTCATATATTTTCATAGAGTTGTCTGATTCAAATGATACTTATGTTATTTTATGTAGAATTTGAAGAGCTTTAAAATAAGTGATCATACAAAAGAACCCAAGTAGTATTGAGGAGGACTGCCCAAATTTTTGAACTTGTTTTGACCATATTTCACTCATCTGGACTCGGATTGAGCTAAAATTTTAAAGGTAGATGCATGATAAACCTTAGAATGTTTCTAGTAATTTTTAAATCATTTGGAACAACACAGATCCTAGTGCATCCCTATGTGTGAATGAGATTTTTGACAAGTGACTGTGCGAGGGTTTCATATGGGTTAAGTGCAAGCAGCTCCATAGGTTGGTTTTCGGGACCTTCGGGCCGTAGAAGCCAATATTTTTATGGTTTTTGCTCAATATTTTATCAAAAAATATTACAAGGGATCCAAGATGTGTTAGAAATCTATTTTTCAACAGATCTTCATGCTGTGAACTTGAGTGACAATGGTTTCTAATTTACTGCACAAAAAAAAAGTGAAAATCATACCTTTCCATGATGTCTAAGGCATGGATTAAAGAGATCACAAAACAAGTTTCAAGAAGCTGATAAAAAATGGCTCAGATCTCAAGTGAATTTGGTGCTAAGGTGCACCCACAAAATAAATCTACTGTGGAAACCCCTATCAAGGGTAAGAATTTCGAAGAATCAACCCCAAAAATAAATTTTAGGGATACCCACCATGGTGGACAGCCTCAGCTTAATTCTAATATTAATCTTAGGGCTTCTCGTAAACCTATAAGAATGCCTAAGATTGATCCCATAAAAACAGAGTTAGGATGTCTTAAAGTAGCTGATGGAACTCTTATTGTTAAGCTTGATATGGGCAAAATTTAGACTAGCATTGAAGATCTCGAAAAAAATGACTAATTTGTCATTTTGTGGGTTTTCGTCCAAGCCTATCTACTTTCAAAGTCTAGGCAGCAAAAATCTAGAAAATTAAAGGTGAGTTACAAATCTCTATTTATCCATATGGTTATTTTCTTGTTTTATTTGCTAATAATGAAGATAGAGAGAAAACTTTTCAAGGGCGTCCCTAGTTCTTTGGAATGGTAGGGATTTTCATGAAGCTCTAGCATACTAAATTTAAAGCCGAAGAAGAGATACCTTCTACATGTCTCGTGTGGGTTAGACTCTTTGGCATCCCGATTGAATTTTGGAATTCGACTATTTTTTCTTCAATTGGAAACTCTTTAGGAACATTTATAGTGATTGCTGATTGTACTAAAAAATTTGAACATATTATTTATGCTTAGATTTTTATTTTAATGGATTTTGACAAACCCCTACCTAAAAAGATCACTTTACAATTTGGGGAGGACACTTGGGAGCAAGTAGTGGACTATGAGAACATTTCTTTTCATTGTATAATTTACCATGAATATGGTCATTTGGCTAGTGTTTGCCCAAATAAAATTCCATATCAAAAGAAAGAAGATATAAATTCAACAGGTTTCCAAATGCCTAAGAAGAGGAACACTAAGAAAAAACTAGTTATGAAGGATCAATCAAAGTTATCTGCTAATATGTTTGAAATTCTTTCCACAAATGAGGTCCCAAGTGAGGAAGAGGAAATAATAGAAACATAAATCTTAGAAACATAATTTAAAGATAAAGGGAAGAACTCAAAGATAAACCAACAAATCAAATATTTTCAACAGAAAAAAGGGAGAAAATATTTACAAGAAAAACAATCTTTTAAATATTAAAACTTCAAATAATACAGGTCCCAACATAGACTCTGTTGAACCTTCTGGTAACATTTTGACTATGTACAAGCATTGTTCAAGGCTAGAATCCATCTCAGATTCAATTGGAGTAAGTCAAGAAATAGGAAAAAAAACTAAAGATGGATTCTAATCAAAAGGTAGGTCGCAAGACTAATCAATATCATATGGTAAAAGAAGGTGAAAAGCTTGTAGAGGAAGGTAAGATTAATACCCTTCCCAAATTTTTTAGCCTTGGTATTAATGAAGATCATCACTTGGAATATTAAAGAACTCAAAGGAAGTATTTCAAAACAAAACGAAATTAGAAGAATGATTAAGATAAATCATCCACATCTTATTTTCCTTCAAGAAATGAAGATGCCAATAGAGGATATGGAACCAATTGCTTGTAAAATTTGGTTGGCTGGAAAAAGTGGTTTCACTCAGTTCCCAAGGGAATTCTGGTGGCATTGCTTACCTTTGGGACCCAAAAGAGGTAGTTATTCACCATATGGTTGGTAGTTGGGGTTTTTTGGCTAAAGCTATTCAAAGCAGACATTCCAACCAATTATGTTTTGCATTACTATTTATGCTCCAACTAATTTGGAGGAAAAAAGAAGACAATGGAAGAATATTACTTATATTATCTCTCATTTTCCTCAAGCCTGGATCTTGATCGGAGGAGATTTCAATACCATCCTCTCTCTAGATGAGAAAATAGGGGGAAATAAAAATTTGGACAGGAGCACTGACCTCATGAGTGAATATATTATAAACCTCCATCTTGTGGACATCCAACCAAATAATGGCCTTATGACTTGGTCTAACAAAAGGTAAAGCTTAGCTTGTATAATGGAGAGATTGGATAGGTTCTTGCTCTCTGACAATTTCTTAATCCATGGTCACATTCCTAAAGTGAAGACTCTTAACAATGTTGGTTTGGATCACTAGCCTATCATGGTGGAAATGTGGAAAACCAATGCGAGTTTCTCTCATTTTCTATTTTAGTTAATATAGCTTAGAGAAATTTCTATTAAAGTTCGAGTGCAATGATGATGGATGGAAGGTAAACCTAGGTATGGGACTAAGATGTTCTATTTTACCAAAATATTGCAATATATTAAATCCAAAATCAAGACTTGGAACTGGAAGGAGTTTGGGGATGTTCATAAAAAAACATGAAGTTATTGCTCAACTTGAAAATTTTAATAAGAAAATCTTTTTATATGGCCTCACAAAGAGTACAAGTGCAGATGAAATTAAACTCACAACTCAGTTAGAGGAATGGGAAAAAAGAGAATAACTATTATGGAAGCAAAAATATAGAATTCAATGGCTCAAAGAAGGTGATCGAAACAAAAATTTCTTCCACAAATCTCTTCTAGCTCGAAGATCTCACAACTTTATTTCTTCCCTGAAATTAGATTCTGGAGATGTTTTATACACTTGGGATGACATGAACTCTATTGTTGTCAATTATTTTTCCAATATTTTTGCTGCTACTCCTCTTGACTCGACTTCTCAACAAAATGTTCTTCAAGAAATCCCTTCTCTTATCACTTATGAGAACTCTATTTTGATTGCTCCTATTACTATCAATGAGCTTCAACAGGTAGATTTTAAAATGTAAAAAGAGAAAACCCCAGGTCCTGATGGTTTTACCATTGAGTTCTACCAAGAGTTTTGGGATATACTTCTTGCTAATTTATTAGAGGTGGTGGAAGAAGCCACGAAAGCCAAAGAAATTTTGAAGGTTACAAATAAAACTTATATTACTCTTATTCCAAAATCTCAAGAGGTTGATCATATCTCAGCTTTTAGACCTATTGCTTTATGTAATGTTCTTCTCAAAATCATTACTAAGATCATGGCAGAAAGGTTGAAGCCTCTTTTGCATAAGATTATTTCCCTGAACAAGGGGGTTATGTGGAAGGGCGTCAAATAGTTTATGAGATAGTTCTTGCTCAGGAAGCCATCCATTCCATGGATATGCAAAAATATCCTTCCATGTTCATTCGGTTAGACTTATCCAAAGCTTATGATAGAGTGGATTGACACTTCCTTATCAAAGTTTTGAAGCAATTTGGTTTCTCTTAGGATTGGATGGATTAGATTATGGGATGTATCTCTTAAGTTTACTACTTAGTTCTTATCAATGGTAGGCCTTCTCAATTGTTCCCATCTTCTAGAGGTATTAGGCAAGGTGAACCCCTATCCCCTAATTTATTCATCATTATTGCTTAGATAGGGCTATAACCAAAAAGAGAGAAGAAAAAACCCTTGAGGGAGTTACCATTGCTCATGGAGATAGACCTATCTCTCATATTCAATTTCTTGATGACTCCACTCTTTTAGGTAAAGCTATAGTTAAGGAAGCTTCTACTATTAAGCAAATCATTAGCTATTTTTCTAAGGCTATCGGGCAATTGATAAATGAAGATAAATATAAAGTTATTTTCTTTCACTGCTCTTCCAGACAGGAATCCATGGTCATGGATAAATTAATATATAAGAAGACTTCCCTTCCAATCACTAATTTAGGTATTCCCATAAATATTCAAAGACTGAAAAAAAATATTGGAATTGGTTTTTGGACAAAGTTAAGAAGAAGATTGGAAAGTGGACCAATATGTGGCTTTCTTCTAGGGGTAGAATCACCTTGGTAAAATCAGTCCTTCAAGCTATTCCTATTTATGTTTCTATCATGTTGAATATCCCAAAGGTTGTTCTTCAAGAATTGGATCAAATCAGTCATCGGTTCCTCTGGAGTGGTACTAAGGAGAAATGAAAATGGGCCTTGGTGAAATGGGACACTTTATGTCTTCCTAAGAGTGAAGGGGGGTTAGGAGTCCAGTATGCTATTATTAACAATAAAGCTTTAACTGCTAAATTATATTAGAGAATTTTGCATAACCCCAATGCTCTTTGGAACAAGAATCTTCGTGCTAAATATGCCGAGAACAAAAGTCTTGAAGACCTTGTTCGCTATCAATTACCTTCCAAAGGTTCTTCCATTTTAGTAGTTCTTAAGACTGGTGAGGATTTGATAAGGAAAAAAATATTTTAGATCATTCATAATGGTCAACAAGTAAATTTTTAGACAAATTATTGGGATGGTCACAAGCCTTTGATAACTCAGTTTCCCAATTGGAGACCTTGGATGGAGGAGCTTCACCGAGCTCACTATATAAATGTGGTTAATTGTTGTCGGTACCATACTGATAATTCAAATGTTGGTAGATATTGGATCCCTGTTGAGGACTGACCTATTTAAATACCAGAAAGGTAAAGATAAGATATCCAGTGCATCTTTCATATGAGATCTCTCTCTTGGTCCCATGATAAAGATTGTTTTGGATGGAACAACACTACTAAGGGTGAGTATTTAGTTGCTCAAGGTTATTTGGCCTTATGCCATAATAATCCCAACCAATAATCTGATATCTTTTCTCAATTGTGGGCTCAAAAGCTCTGGCCTAAGGTGAGGTTCTTTACTTGGCTTTTATTGCATCGTAGGGTGCTTATTGGGGAGCATCTTATGAAACATGGTTTTCATGGCCCTTTTAGATGTGAAATGTGTGGAGAGAATGTGGAAACTCTTAGCCATATTTTTATTGAGTGTACTTTAGCCTATGATCTTTGGAGGAGAATGACCACTTTACTTGGCTTACAATGGTCCATTTTTTTTACTTTTGAACAACTTTGGAGGGATTGGCCTAATCAAGAGGGTGTTGATCATTTTATTAGGCAGTTAGTTTGTATGTGTTCTACCATTATTATTTGGAATATATGGAATGAAAGGAACAACCAAAATTTTAATCAAGAAAGGAAGGATATTCTCTATATCTGGAAAAATACCATTATCGACTTAGTTGAATCAGTCCATCAGCTCCTTAATCACCCCTAAAAATCCCACCAAAGATGGGATCAAGTGATGCAAATATTGAAGATTAACTCTTCTAAGAGCAACCAACTTAAAGGGAATGTGAGTAATTGCAATATGGATAGAACAAGGAATTGACAACCTCCTCCTAAGGATTTTGGAAAAGTCAATATTGATGGAGCCTCTAGAGGGAACCTTGGAAAAGCTAGTGCGGGAGGAATTGATAGACTTTTAGATGGCTCCCTAGTTTTTACTTTTGCTGAGAATTTGAGTATTCTATCCAATAATCTTGCTGAGGGGTAGGGTATTCTTAGATGCCTTCAAGAGGCTACAAAGGTTGAATGGGAAAAGGTACTAGTTGAGTTTGAATCTCAACTCATGATTAATATTTTGAAGACTCCTTCTAAGAATCATAAGGTTGATTGGAGAATAAAAATAATTATTGAGAAGATAGAGAAATTAAATAGGATTTTTGAAAGTTGATTACAATCATGTGGTTAGATATCAGAATAAGAGTGTTGATGCTTTAGCTAATTGGGCTTTGGACAAAGGTGATCTTACTTGCTACGACCACCCTCCTAGATGGTAGACTTCACAAATAAGGGAAGCTCTTCTTTCTATCATTTCTTTGGATGGCTCTAGTTCTGGAGGTACCTAGTTTCTCCTTGCTTTATTTTTGCTTCTCTTTGATTCGGTCAAGGTATTTTAGTTCCCTAGATCAAACTAATATTTTTTTGTTTCCTTTGTTGATTCTTGCCTTAATAGTATTTTGGTCTATAAAGGTCATTGTTGTGTTCTATTTTTTTCTTTTTTCTTTTCTATTTATGTGTGTGTGTGTTTTTTTGTTGTTGTTCTTGTGCTTGTGTTTCTGTATGTTTCTGTTAATTGGTGTATTTGTGTGTTTGGTGTGTGAGTGTTTTCTTTGTTTTTATTTTTCTCTGTTGTCTGTTGTTGGTTGTTTATTTTATTTTATTTTATTTCTTTATTATTTTTTAGGTTTTGGTTGTTTTTGTTTTTCATGTTTTTGTTGGTTGTCTTTGTAGTGTTCTATTGTTTTTTTTTATGTTTGTGTTTTGTTATGTTGTTCTTGTATTTTTATATATGGTTCGTGTTGTGTTTTTTTTTATCTTATTATGTGTGTGTTTGGTTGTGCTTTATCTTTTTGACACACTCAAGGAGCATGTTTTTTTATTTTTTGTTTTTTTATCTTTTTGTGTGTTTGTGTGTTCTTGTTTTTTGTTGTTTCAGGTTTACTCCTTGAGTATGTCAAAGGTGGTAGGCTAGGTGTGAGCCCTGGGTGATTTTGGTGGAAGATATACCCCTACCTCCTTGGGTCTTACCCGAAAGTGGCATCCCTTATAGGATGTTTTCCACACAAAAAAAGTAGTAGTGAGGGAGATACGACCATGTGAAAACAATCATTCGAAACAAGGGCAAAATTAGGGTAAATTTTTCCAAAAAATATATATCTTATTTTAATAGTTATATTTTTGCAAAGGGTTATCCGATTCAAATGATTCTTGGACCAATTTGTGTAGAATTTGAAGAGCTTTAAAATGAGTGGTTATATGAAGGAATTCAAGTAGTTTTGAGGGAGATATAACCTTGTGAAGTCAACCATTTGAAATAAGGGTAGTGACAAATTTTCAGTCACAGGAAATGAAATTACAAATACTATTAGCCAGGGTTCAGATGATAGGAGGAGCAATGGAAGGTTACGGGATCAATGAGGTGGGACATTCTGTCTAGGTGTAAAAATTTTCAATTAAGTTTCAGTATCCCTCTATTGGCCTAGAAGTTTTGCATGGAAATTATTGTAAGTTTATTTTCAAATAATATAATCGTTATAGGATATACAAGTAAGTTTTAGTAGATATCAAGTTATAGTTTTCTTTCCATGGACTGATTTACAACTATATCCTTAGAATTATCCTTAGTAGTAGAGGTTAGGGAGGATTTCATAGAGCAATGATCCTCATTGCTCAAAGATAAGATAGTCATTGGTAAATTTAATGGGTCTTGGACAAGGGCTTCAACTCTAAGAAAATGGATTGATAGGAGATGGAATTCTCCAAGAGTGAGTCTATCCTTTCTTCACAAAGGTTTCTTCCTAGTCATTTTTTTATTCTAGATAAGAAAGAGATAGTATCCTAAACAAGGTCATTAGTTAATGAAAAGAGTATGACTCTTTCTTACCTGCTGGTGTGAAGGCTTTACAATTAAAAACGTAAATATATCCCTAGTACTAGTATAGGTTAAAATGTATGGTGTAGAAGTACTCAACTAACTGAAGTTATAATCTAAGTACTTCACTCTCCAAGATCTAAAAACCAAGAACTATAACAATAGCTAATTTGACAAGAGTGAAACCAACACAAGAATGTACAAAGCAATATCTCATATATTAAGTCACACTTCACACACCAAACATGAGAAGGGATGAATCACTTATATAGGAAGTGATTCTTTAAGATGTACAAAGAATAATCAACATGGGACTAATAAGCTTCCCACTAGAAGATAAAATAGCAAGCTCAAGAGGCATCTCTAGGCCTAGAAGGAGCTAGATATGTAGGACCAAATCCTAGTACTTGAAAGAACCAAAGTGAGCTAAGCAAGCTAAGAAAGCTAATGTGAAGGTGAAAATACTAAGAACAAGTGCAAAAAATTATAAAATATGCACCAACACCCCCCATAAGTGTAGCTTAGGTAAGTAGTGTTTTGTGAGTCCTAGCGGATGTGCTATAATGAACTCAATACAATGTAATGATCAACTCAATAGTAAAAAGAAAGGAAAACCCCCTAAAAGAGAAGACCATGAAGACATAGAAGGAGGTGGGAGACCCTCCATAGCCACTATCGATGTGCCCTACTCTAAGAAGAGCTTGTAGTTGAGTGTACTTGCTCTTAGTGAAGGGTTTGGTGAAGATATCGATGATTTGCTCTAAAATTGAATAGTACTAAAGATCAATGATGCACTCCTAAATAAGATCTTTGATGTAGTGCATATGAATATCGATGTGCTTGATCTGTTGGTGGTGGATCAGATTTCATGAAATGGTAATCATACTTTGGTTATCACAAAAAACAATCAATGGCTTATGAAATGCAATGCCAAACTCCATGAGAATATACTGGAAGCAAATGGTCTTTGTCGCTATGTTTACAGCCCCTCGATATTTGGCATCAATAGATGATAGAGAAATAACATGTTGCTTCTTACTCGATCAACATATTGGACTAGAACCCAAGTAAAAGCTGTAACCGAAAGTAGACTTGATATCCAAAGAATTGTCTACCTAATCCGCATCAGTGTATCCCACAAGATCGATCTCAATGCCTGCTAAATACTGGATGCCAAACTACAATTGCATCTGTATGTAGTGTAGTATTCGTTTGGCTGAATAATACATGTTGAATACTGGATGCTGAACAATGGAGACTAGTAAGGATATTGGAAGAAATACCAATATCCTTACTAAAAGCTGATAGATGATACAGAAATAACATGTTGCTTCTTACTCGATCAACATATTGGACCAGAACCCAAGTAGACGCTGTAACCGAAAGTAGACTTGATATCCAAATAATTGTCTGCCTAATCCGCATTAGTGTATCCCACAAGATCGATCTCAATGCCTGTTGAATACTAGATGCCAAACTACAATTGCATCTGTATGTAGTGTAGTATTCATTTGGCTGAATAATACATGTTGAATATTGGATGCTGAACAATGGAGACTAGTAAGTAAGGATATTGGAAGAAATGCCAATTCTTTTGAGGCTTTAGCCTATGAAGAAAAAGTAGATCAAAGCTTAAAGGACATGGTACAACATTATTCTAGTATTAACAAGGAACCATCTACTCAGTATGATCTTGATTTAGGGATGAACATTCTTGCTATACCTAAGGAATGTACCTCATCAAATTTTAAAGACTCTTAAAGTACCATGCACCATTTAAGAGAAGGAAATTGGTAGAGATAATGTAGTGTTAGACGTTAATACCTCTACCATTAACAAGGAAATACCAGAAGATGAACAAGATAAGTCAAAAGCTTCAATGATCATAACCTTGATCATAATACATTGTGTTTGGAGTTATCATCTAGAGCTACTATCTAGAAAGGAGCTACGTTAGAGTTATCATCTAGAAAAGAGTTACCATCTATAATTGTCATTTGAAGCTATTGTTTAGAGTTGTCGTCTAGAGATACTATATAGAGTCGTCACTTAGAGCTATTACCATCTAGAGCTACTGCCATACAGAGTTGTCGTCCTCTAAAGCTGCCATCTAGAATTATTGTCTAAAGTTGTTGTTTAGAGGTGCTACCATCTAAAGCTACCATATAGAGCTATTGTCTAGAGTTGCCATACAAAAAAGTTGTTTTAAGTGAAGTTTGACTCTATTGTCTCTTGACCAGGCTGTTTAGCAACAAGGTATTTGAAAATACACGAGGGTTGTCTATTATAAATTTGTTGTCTAATCAATACATAGGTCATCTAAAAGTTAACTTTCAATGTAGTGTTGTTGGCTAACTTTTAAAAAATACTTATTACCTACAACTTACTCGAAAAGTGTTAATATGCTACATCCAAAGAATATACCATTCAAAATGGAAATGATGCACAAATATATAAATAAATGAATAAAAAATAACATAACATAAATAAAATGCCACATATTTTAAGAAAAAAGTTTTTTGAAACCATTAAAAATTATTTTTTATTTTTATTAAATGCAAATGATAAGACAATAATTTAATATTTTTTATTAAAAAACATTTTTTTATTTTATTTATTTATTTTGATATATAGGGAAATTGGCAACTGCCTTTTATTTTTTAACAATTGATCACAGAATCAAATCATATTGTCTCCGATTGTAGCATCAAGTTATGGAACTATTACTATAACCCTACCTCACCTTGATTAAAAAAACTGAAGTTAAAAAACTCAAACGCACACGTCTTATTTTTTTTTGTTGGATTGAATCCTATATTTTTTCATAGTTAAAGACATTGATCATTGCAGAGGTATAAGTACATATTTAGAGGTGGGAGGATAATAATTTTTTTAAAATCAATGACGTCCGACGTTTTCGTTAATTAACCTATTTGCTTTTCGATCACTAAAGTTTAGAAGTAGATCACCGAACCTAAGATGTGGTATTTTATCTTTTAATCTCCATTTTTAAGGGTGAGCCAAAGTAGATAATTGTGTAGTTTGGCCCAATGAAAAGAATATATAATCTGTCCTTGCAAAGGAAGATATAAGTCAATGGCAACTTGAGATAATAAAAAGTTTTGTATCTTTAATAACATTATAATAAAAAGTTTTGTTGGTATCTTTAATAACATTAAATTGTTATAATTTTAGTTTATATATCACATAGGATGAGTGTGAATAATTTTATTATAATTATATTTAAAAATTAATTGTTATATTATATTTTTATATAATTATATAATATAAATTAAAATCAATTCAATTTTATATAATTAATTAAAAAATATTTTTTTTGAGATTTAAGATATTAAAAACTATTTCATTTTATAAATGCAGAGGAAGAACTATATCATTTTATATGGTAGGCTTCATTGTGGCATTTATTGTCTTTTGTTAAACATTTTAAATAATATTTAAACTAGTTTAGATATAAAGGATATATATCTAAAAACGCCCAGAGTTATCAATGGATGTTCATGCATTTATACAATATTTTATTAAACAGTTGTAACGGTTGGTTAGTCGATTGTTTTAGTTTAAATATTTTAAATGTTTGCAACGATTGGTTAGTCGGTTGTTTTAGTTTAAATATTTTAAATGTTTTTGTTAATGTCGACTTTTTTAATAAAAAAAAAATTGTTTACGACGTGACATGTATGACCTCTTTGCCTCCCACCCCTGTCTGCCATTGTAGGAACGCCTCTCGACGTAATAATATTGGAAGATGTATACTTAGAGGCGAAATAGTTCAATTAATAAATAGACAGTCATCAATTAAATAATATAATAATAATTTATTAAATTTAAAAATATTTTTTGATAATGACAACAATAATTAAATAATAATTATATATATTTTATAATATTATTTATACATAGATATTAAAATTTTTCGTGTTTTACATATATTTTTTAGATTTTATCACTTTGTTTTTTTTTATAGATTGGATTAGATTGCAAAATGAATTAGTTTCAAAAGTCATAATTATTAGGAAAGCATTAGCAAGAGATTTTCTATTACTTGGAAAAAAAATTATTTGAAAAATAGGGAATCGAAAGAAGTAAGGATAGACAAAAATCCTTGTCTAGAAAGTAAAGGAGATCGTTAATTTCTACAAAACATAATAAATCATCCCCATAGACAAGGAAAAATGGTATTGGCACAGGTGGTATCAACAAAGAATACTAATTTATGGAAACAAGGATGGCTCACAACAGAAGAACTAACATTGGGAGGAAATGATGCACATATTTGGCATGACTATACAAAGGAATTGGAAAGAGCAAATATAAGACTAAATTAGCAAAGAGACTGTCTAATATGGTCCAAGAATCCAACAAGTGGGCAGTACACAATTAGAGAAGGGTATAAGACAAGCTTTGATAACAACAATGAGGAAAAAATTTAGTGGTGGAGTAGAATATGGAAGGTAAAATCTCCTTTAAAAACGAAAATCTTTATTTGGTTAACTCTAGAAAAAAATACTAACATAGGATGTTCTTCAAAGGAGGTCTTGACAAGGACCAAATTTGTGTGTCGTGCAAAAATGAAGAAGAAATAATGAACCATCTTCTAGTTCATTACCCTTTCACAAGAAGTGTGAAATTCAATTCTGCTTATGACTCAAGGGAAATGACAATGGTATGCTAAGAATATTTCAGATAACATGCAACAATGATTCAAATAAAGAGGACTAAAGGAGTATAGATGTGTCCCTTTGATAGGGGGATGAGGCTTATGGTTGGCTAGAAATACCAATTTTTTTGAAGGTAAGGAAATTCCAATGATTCAGGTCCAAATGCATATTAAATCCATTTTTGAAAGTCTAAAATTCTCCCCAAAATCAACACTGAGCAGGCATATAGGAACACTAATAGTGGATCCTATGAAGTCATGGACCTTCTTTGATGGATCTTGCCAGGGTAGCCTAGGTAGGTGTGGGGCAAGGGGAGCACTTTATTTAAATAAAAATCATAAGATCACTTTCAAGGCAATTTAGGTGAAGGAACAAATAATATGGCAGAATGGAAAACATTGATCCTCTTGCTGAGGATATTATTGGAGCAAGGAATTACAAGTTTATAGAATTATGGAGATTTAAAATTAGTGATAAGTTGGGTTGTAGATCATGTTGAGATGAAAAACATTCTCCTTAGTCATTTCTATGAACAAGTGAAATTATTAGAACCTTCTATAACAAAAATTCTATACAAGCACATCTATAGGGAACTAAATGTAGAAGCAAATGGTTTTTCAAAAGATGGTTTGAACCTTCCAACAAGCATCTGGTAGAGGGAAGAAATGGTTAGAGGACTTAGGGTTTCCTCACAGTCCTCTTATTAAGGATCATATCAGATATTTGTTATTAGCAACAAGAAAAAAAAGAAAAAAATAAAAATAAAGAAAGGGTTTTAAAAGGGACCCTTGCCTTTATTTTTTTAGAAAGACAGACTTCAAAATAATGTTTGTCTTCAAAATTGAAACCTGAGTCTTCAATTTTAGTACTCAGGTAAGAGTCATTCGAGAACTGTGATTGATTAAAAAGTTATTCCTACTTTCCACATGTCAGTCTTGTTATTAGGATTTTATTTCTAGATTGTAAGTTGATTGTAACATATTACAATAGGGAGGCCAATACTCCTTTCAATTCAATTTAAACTATCTTCTAAATAGTATGTAACTGAAATTCTGGAGAACACTTCATACTCGTAACATTGTAATTTTTTTCAAACTAAAAAAAAAATATAAAAATTCCAAAACAATAAAAAAAAAATAAGAAGATATAAATTGAATTAGAGGAATGCTACGATGGCGTCGGGCTCGTCACAGAGTGTGCATGCTAGCGATATTTTTTCATCTAAAAATAATTGGAAGGAATAGGATTTCCCAATGCATGTCAAGAATCGTTTGTTAAAGAACAATGGATGTTTGGAACAATGTGAAGCCAGGTCGGTTCTAGTGGTTCAACCAGACTCGATGGTGAAAGATGTGGAGTATTTAACCAAGCATGCGCTTATTAGTAAATTTATGGGCATCTAAATTTCTATTCCCTTTGTGGAGGCTTGGATTAGGAAGACTTGGAACCCTGATGGTGATGTGGAGGTGATGTTGAGTGCAAATAACTATTTTATGGTGGTTTTCTCTTATCTTGCAGATCCTAAATTTTTTTTTGAAGGGGGTCCCTATTTCTGTAACCAAGTTGAATTCTTTCTTAAACCTTGGCATGTGGGTTTCAACCCGTTAGAGGAGTGACCATCGCAGGTTTCAGTGTGGGTTCAGCTCTTGTGGCTCCCATTGAAATTATGGAGAAACGACATCTTGCATATGATTGCCCTTCTTCTTGGGAAGCCGATTGGACCATCACAACAAACGATGGAGAAAAAGGTAATTTTTGTTACCCGTATCTGTGTCAAAATTGATTTAAACAATCCTATTCCAGATTCTATTGAAATACAATTTGGATCATCTACATGGGTTCAAAAACTAGACTATGAAGCTCTTCCATTTCATTGTCGGATCTGTCATGAATACAACCACCTACAAAGAAAATATTCTAAGTTTATCCCACTTGTGGCTTCAAATCTCGTGCCCTCTTGATCTGCATAAAATTTGGATAAAGAAAATGCCCTAATAAAGGAAGGGGATTGGGATAAGGAAGACTTTGTTCCTGTAAAACCTCAAAATAGAGGAAGAAGGGTAAAAAGAGCCCTTAAGGATAGCCAACTAGATGCTCTACTCAACCGTTTTGAGATATTGGATGATCTTGATCAATGCATGGAGTTACCTAAAATGTCGCTACCTGATGCAAATATAATAGGGTCGAATCAAATATCTCTTCTTGAGGTGGAACCTAAGGAATCAGATCTAATGGGTTTAAATAAAGAACAAATGGCTTTGGTTTTGAGTACAGGTAATATGGTTGGATTTAGACCTGGAAGGAAAACTATTTCAAAAAGTGGCACAAATATAGTTGTACTCTTTTCTACTCAGGTACTAATGCAATCATACTTGGATTGCAAAACTCCTCCGATGCTGGGATTGCAACTTAAAACAATTAAAAAAGGTGCTTCGGATAAGAATATGAAGGTGGTTTGAAAGAAATACTAGGATAAAATTAAGTTAATGGGGGAGACTATGGTGGAGTCAAGTTTGTTGAGAACATTGGACTCCCATTTTTATAACCCCTAGAAATGATTATCCTCTCATGGAATGTAAGGGGGTCGAAAATCCCTAGACAAAAAGTTGTTTATGATTTTATTCGTGTACATTCTTTGAATGTGATGTTTATTCAAGATACTAAATTGGCTATTGATAGTATGTTCAATATTGCTCCCAAGTTGTGGATAAGGGGTCAATTCCAGTGTATTGGCACATATGGATATGTTGGTGGCGTTGCTTGTTTATGGGATCCGGTTAAGATCTCTCCTCTTACTTGGATTTTCAGTAGATGTTCTATTTTGATGATCGGACATGATAATGAATCTAGTGAAACCATCCTACTTACAAATGTGTATGCTCCTGTTGATTACAATGGTAAATAAAATTTGTGGGAGCACATTGGATTTGTGAGAAGTCTGGCTCCCTTGTACCCATGGATTTTGGCTAAAGATTTTAATTCTATCACTTGTCTCAAGGAGAAATGCGATGGAGTTGATCATCTCGAGCCTTTTTCTTTTGTATTTAATGCTCATATCTGGGACCTGAACTTGGCTGACATCAAGCCGGATAATGGGATCTTTACTTGAAACAATAGAAGATATGGGGAAGAGTCCATCTTAGAGAGACTGGATAGGTTTCTAATCTCTAGTTTTTGGATTGGTAATAACAAAAGCTCTAGTTCTGTGATTTTAGAGGGTAGAGGATCTGATCATTGGCCTATAAAACTCTCTACTCTCGAGTTTGGGCTAAAGAAGAATATTTCCTTTAAGTTTCAATTTATGTGGCTTCAGGATCCTAAGATTCATGATTTCATGCGAGATTGGTGAACCGATGACAAACGTTCTCATGGCATGGCTATGTATTCCTTTATGAAGCGACTACAATTTGTTAAGCATAAATTGAAGAGGTGGAATAGTTTAAATTTTGGGAACCTTTCCTTGGCTAAGTTTGCGGCTCTTAAGAAGTTGGAAGAAGATTCAAGGAAGATTAGAGATCATGGATTCACGAAGGAGCTTATCTTTGAGGAATCTGAGGTTGCAAAAGAACTTGCTGAATGGGAGCTGAGGGAAGAATTTTTTTAGAAATAAAAAGCTCGAGTGGATTGGATTCAAGAAGGGGATAGCAACACAAACTTCTTTTTTAACTCAGTTAAGGCTCGCTGTAATGGTAACCTGATTTCCTCTCTTGTGAATTCTTAGGGTGCCCTTCTCTCTTCTTTTAGGGAGATTTCAGAAGAGACTAGGAGGTATTTTCCCTCTCTCTTCAAGGAGGACTCCCTCCCAGATGATGAGGATGAAAAGGTTATTCTAAATTGTATTCCCTCGATTATTTCTAGAGAGATGAATGAGCATTTGATGGGCCCAATTTCCATCAAGGAGTTAAAAAATGTTGTATTTAAGATGAAAAAAGGGAAATCCCCATGCCCAGATGGATTCCCAATTAAGTTTTATCAGGAGTTTTAGGATTTAATCAATTTTGTTCTTCTAGAGGTGGTCCATGAGTTCCAAAAGAACAAAAAAATGCTAAGGCCATAAATGCTACCTTTATGGTGAAGAACACAAGCTTATACTGAGAGGGGGGTGAACAGTATAAGACCACTTTTTACTTTTCTTTCCCAATCAATATTATGCAATGTATAGATAGCAATATCAACAGTAGTAATCAAAGCAATGCACAAATCACACACACAATAGAGACACCAATTTTACGTGGTTCACCCAATGTGGGCTACTCCACGGAGAAAATATTTCACTAAAATTTTCTCAATCAATCTCTTGGGAATCCTTTCCCTATTACAATGTTTATGGACCTCTGTCCAAAGGAGACACCAATCCCCTAATCAAGTTCGTGGATCTCTATCCACAGGAGAACTCCTTTCTCCTCTTGCTCTGGCTGGTGATCTTCTAGAAGAACTGTTGCCCCCACTGCTCTGGCTAATGGATCTCTATCCACTGAAGACACCTATCCTCACTACCCTGGCTAATGGATCTCTATCCACTAGAGACTATCATCCTCTATACTCTATCACCTTCAAAGCTCTATCTCAAATCTGCACTAAACATAGTCCTTCGGTCTAGCACAAATCTGCTCAATCTCTATCTCTGGTCTGGCACAAACCTATCCTCAAATCTGCACCAAAATCTATCCTCTAATCTGTACTAAACATAGTCCTTCGATCTAGCACAAATCTATCCTCAATATCTATCCTTTGATCTACACTAAACATAGTCCTTCGGTCTAGCACAAATATATCCTCAATATCTATCCTCAAGCCTTAACACAAAGCTTGACTCAATCTCAAATCAACTCTGCTAGATCTACCCCAAACCTTAACTCAAGGTTTGAACAAATCAATCAATCAACTCTGCTCACAAGTCTTCTCAAAGACTTATCTCAAATATGCCTTGTAAGCTTCCACAAAATCTCACACTAATCTATCCACAAGTCCTCTCTAGAACTTGTCCTAATATGCTCTCAAGTCTTCACTAAAACTTACCTCAAATCTACTCAACAAGTCCTCACTAGAACTTGTCCAAATCTACTCAATAAGTCCTCACTAGAACTTATCCAAACTCATAGAAACATAAAGAGAATTGTTAGAGACTCAATATGCTTCACACTTATCACAATGCTCAATTACTTTCAATCACTCTTTTAGAAACATATAGAGAATTGTTAGAGACTCAATATGCTTCACATTCACCACAATTCTCAATCACTTTCAATCACTCTTTTATCACAAAAACATATAGAGAATTGTTAGAGACTCAATATGTTTCACACTCATCAACACTCAACCTCTTTCTCAAATCAATTCAGAATATAGAACAATTTATTTCATAGAACTTGAACTATCACATCAACACATCCACTTGACTAGGCTCAACCAACTCTACTCAACCAATCACTCAATGAAATAATCCTTGCTCACAAACCCTAGTCCCAATTCATGAACATTCACTCAAATGTTTCCAACAATGCTCATCAACAAATCTCACATAACAATGATACTCATGATCTTTGCAAACCCTAGTTCAAGTTCTTCACTCAACCAATCACTTCAACAAAAATGCTTATAAAACAATCTTCACATAACAATGATACTCATGATCTTTGCAAACCCTAGTTCAAGTTCACTCAACTTAATCACTTCAACAACAATGCTTATAAAACAAGGTTTTATCAACAACTCTTTATTCCAGAAAACCTTGAAGCATTAATTCAAAACACACTCAACAATGCTTACCAAACAATCCTTTTCACTCCAACTTTGCATTCACAACATTCAACAATCACTCACTAGGAAGATGTGCCCATACCTTTTGTTTGATGTAGAAGTGCCCTTAGAAAACCTGTCTCAATCACAATTTTCCTCTTTGCCAATTTCTATGGTTAGATGACAAAATATCACACTAACTCTCTTTCAAAATATTTTTCAAACACAAAAATAATCAATCCCAAATACACCTTATTACTCCTTGAAATTAGCAATCATCAAATTACACATAAAAATAATCACTCAAAATGCTCCTTATAATCTCCAATTTAATAAATCAATCTTTCAAAAATAACCCTTCAGAAATAATAATTGCCTACCCTTTTATCTCCCTCAAAACACTTAATAACCAATTTTAATTTAGGCAAAAATTAAATCTTATAAACCATCAAAAAATATTTTTCAACCTTAGGCACATAAAAATATTTTTATTTTCCTTCAACCTTAGCACATTCCAAATTAAGCGACAAACCCAACAATCATCAGTGCATACCTTTGTCTCAACCACTAAAAGGCCTCGATGGGTTTTGACCCCGAAACCTCTCCATCGAGCGCCTTACCAAGGCGCTAGCCCACCACGTGGGCTAGGCGCTCCCACGAGGAGGGGAAGGTGCTTGCCCCCCTTTATCTCCTCATTGGCGCCGCTTCCAAAAATGAAGACCTTCCTTCCTTGCAAAACGTGAACCCCATGGGATTCGAACCTGCATCCTCCCTGCCAGCAAGCATCTTAACACCTTCTGCCATCGCCAACTGTGCTACATGGTGCTTGTGCAAGGTGAGAGGAGCCTAGCTCCTATTTGTTTGTTCCTCTACCTCGAAGACTTTTCAACACAAAAATGTTGCGTCCTTTCTACGCTCATTTTCAAACTTAGGGGCATTCGAATAAATTGCATGAGGGACTAAGGCAAAGGTTTTGCCTTCATATATACATAGTGCCTTGATGTTATAACACGTCGACGCTTCAAATAAAATTTTAAATTTGATTTATAAACTTAGCTTTATAACCCTTTTTAGGGTTTATTTAAATTAATAAAAATTAATTTATAATTAAATTAAAATTAACTTATAATTAATTTAAGTAACATGAAAGTTAATTAAATTAATTAATAAATTAATTTATAATAAAATTATATTAATTAATTTAAATTTCCTTTTTAATATTATAATAAACTATTATAATATTATTTTCCTGGGCCTCTTCTTTGCCCTTTGGACCTCATATGATTTCCTGGAACTGGGTCTTGATCAACTGAAGGTGGACTATCCTTTTGCACTTATTGGAGAACCTAAAACTGATGTTGCCCACTGAAACTACCACTGACTAGTGTTGAAAGCTTGACATCAATGACCACTCACTCTTGACATCAATGACAACTCATCTACTCAAAATGTCCAACAATCTCCCCCTTTGTCATTGATGGCAACCCAAATTATTTTTACCAAAACTTGACCTTTTTCTTATTTTGCTCCCCCTAGGAAATTGCTCCCCTGACTCAATGCTCTCTCCTTAAACCAAATCTCTCCCCCTTACTCAAATATCTCCCCCTTTGACATCAATGGAAAAGGGTCACCTTTGGGGCTTGGGGCTAAGAATGAGTCTCTTAGCTTAGCCCCTCCCCCACCTCCTCTTGAGGTGGTTAATTATAGGGTGGGAGTATTTCTACTCCCAATAAGCATTGGTCTTTACCTTTGTCCTCTTTCCTTCTCATATGATCCTTTTGATTCCTTTGATTATTCCTATTCATGTCCATGTTCCTTATTCATATCCATATTCCTATTCCTATTCATGTCCATATTCCTATTCATGTTCATATTCATATTCATATTCATGTTCATATCCATATTCTTGTTCCTATTTCTATTCATGCTTGATTCTAGAATGTCTACTCTACACCACTTTGTTGTATGTCCATCATTATTGCACTTATAACACTTAATGTTATTATTCCTTGGAGGTGCAAATGTCTTGGGATTTCTCTTGGTGAAGCCATATCTGTTCCTGTCATGTACCTTGCAATTCATTGCCTTGTGACCAAACTGATTACATGAGTAGCAATACCCATGGAAAAGTTATTTGCTTCTGAAGTTCCCATATTCCTGTCTTTCATGTGTCCTACACTGTGAAGCCATGTGCCCAAATCTATGACATGAGAAACATCATCCATTGAAATTTCCTTGCCTTGACCTCATTGGTCTCTTAGTCTCTTTTTCTCTATGTTGGTTCATGTTCCATCTGTTTCTTCTTTGTGCATTGTTCCTTTCCTTGTTGAACTTTCTATTGTCCAACTCATCCTTAGAAGTCTCACTTTCTCTTACATTATCTTCTTCTGAAGTTTCTTCTTCTTCAGAACTTGAGGTTGACTCTTCTTCTTGTTTCTTTTGAGCCTGTTCAAAACCAAGACCTATTTTATTTGTTGACCTTCTTTGTACCTTGATCATCTTATCTACAATATTTGAACTCTTTCCAAACTTGTGTAGCTTATCCTTGGACTTTTCTAAATCTTCCCTTAGTAGAGCTACTTCTTGTTCTAACTTTTCACATTCTAAGACCTTTGCTTCTAGCTTATCCTTGAACTTCTTTGTCTTAGCCATTGACTTGTTTAGATCCTCTATAAGCTTTCCTCTCTCTTCATCACATTCTTGAAACTGAATCTCAAGTTGGGAGTTTTGCTTTCTTACCTTCTTTAAAGTTTTAAGAGCATAAATAAGCTCTCCCTCAAGATCAACTCCTCCTTTTCTTATTCTTCCTCTATTTGTTTGCCTTTGATAACATCTTCATTTTTTTTTGACTTGTCTTCTATAGGATCACCTTCTTCTTCTTCTAGTGCCATTAGAATATTCTCTTCTGGTCCTTCAAATGTATCCTCATATTCATCATCACTGAAACTAAAACCATTCCTTGTACAACTATCTTCAAGATGTCCAAAATTACCACATCTAAAACACTTGAGAATTATTGGTGACCTTTTCTTAACTTCTTCTTTTTCCTCAATCAGAAATAGAACTTCATCTTTATCATTACTTGAAGAACTAGCATCACTATCACTTGAGTACTTACTTGCCTTGTCTGCATAGTAGCTCTTCTTTTGTCTTTGAAAGAACTTCTTCCCTTGTCTGCCTTGTCCATCCTTGCCTTTCTTTTGGTACCTGTATATTTTTGATTCCCTGTTCCTATGATCTTGTTTTTCTTCATCATTGTTATTTTTAGCTTCTTGACAATCAGTTGCATAGTGACCATACTTTCCACAATTGAAACATCTAACAGATTTTGCATCTTTAAATCTTCTTGAATCCTTATTCCTTCTGCCATAATTAGCTTCTTCATCACTGGATGACTCATTGCTTGAATCTGACTTTTTGCCCTTTGTCTTCTTAGTAGCTTTGAATGTTGCTTCCTTTCGAGGATTAGGTTCCTCTTTTGTTCTTAACTCAAAAGTTGTAAGAATACCAAGTAACATATCTCTTGTCAAAGAATCACCATCTTTTGATTCTTCTATAGCAGAAATATTTTCACTAAATCTTTTTGGAAGAGATCTTAAGACCTTATCACAAACATCTGATTCTTCAACATTAAGTCCAAGTCCTTGCATGGCATTAACAACCTCATCTACCCGAAGTAGATAAGTACTAATGTTTTCCTCATCCTTCATTCTTAATTCTTCAAATTGCCCTTTGAGATTTCATATCTTTACCTTTTTGACACTTTTATCTCCTTCATATATGCTTTGCAACTTATCCCAAATTCCTTTTGCATATTTACAATGCATAACTTTTATTGATTCTGTTCTATGCAAACCTCTCAAAATTGCATTCATTGCTTTTGAATTGTAATGTTGTAGAAGCTTACCTTCCTTATCTGTAGGTGGATCAGTTGGTGGTATGTATCCATTTTCAACTGCTTCCCAAATTTCATTGCCAAGTGCCATCAGGTGAATCTTCATTCTCATACTCCAAAATATATAATCACTTCCATAAAATATTGGTGTTGAATTATCTGAGGACACATTCTTAGAATCCATTGTGTTCTTGAAAGCTTTTCCTTCAAGTTGTTAAACTCTTTCGAAGGAACCCGCTCTGATACCAATTGAAGAACACAAGCTTATACTGAGAGGGGGTGAACAGTATAAGACCACTTTTTACTTTTCTTTTCCAATCAATATTATGCAATGTATAGATAGAAATATCAACAATAGTAATCAAAGCAATGCATAAATCACCACACACAATAGAGACACCAATTTTACGTGGTTCACCCAATGTGGGCTACTCCACGAAGAAAATATTTCACTAAAATTTTCTCAATCAATCTCTTGGGAATCCTTTCCCTATTACAATGTTTATGGACCTCTATCCAAAGGAGACACCAATCCCCTAATCAAGTTCATGGATCTCTATCCATAGGAGAACTCCTTTCTCCTCTAGCTCTAATTAGTGATCTTCTAGAAGAACTATTACCCCCACTACTCTAGCTAATGGATCTCTATCCACTGAAGACACCTATCCTCACTACCCTAGCTAATGGATCTCTATCCACTAGAGACTATCATCCTCTATACTCTATCACCTTCAAATCTCTATCTCAAATCTACACTAAACATAGTCCTTCGATCTAGCACAAATCTGCTCAATCTCTATCTCTGGTCTAGCACAAACCTATCCTCAAATATGCACCAAAATCTATCCTCAAATCTATACTAAACACAATCCTTTGATCTAGCACAAATATATCCTCAATATCTATCCTTTAATCTACACTAAACACAGTCCTTCAATCTAGCACAAATCTATCCTCAATATCTATCCTCAAGCCTTAACACAAAGCTTGACTCAATCTCAAATCAACTCTACTAGATCTACCCCAAACCTTAACTCAAGGTTTGAACAAATCAATCAATCAAATCTGCTCACAAGTCTTCTCAAAGACTTATCTCAAATATACCTTGTAAGCTTCCACAAAATCTCACACTAATCTATCCACAAGTCCTCTCTAGAACTTGTCCTAATCTACTCTCAAGTCTTCACTAAGACTTACCTCAAATCTGCTCAACAAGTCCTCACTAGAACTTGTCCAAATATGCTCAATAAGTCCTCACTAGAACTTATCCAAACTCATAGAAACATAAAGAGAATTGTTAGAGACTCAATATGCTTCACACTTATCACAATGCTCAATTACTTTCAATCACTCTTTTAGAAACATATAGAGAATTGTTAGAGACTCAATATGCTTCACATTCACCACAACTCTCAATCACTTTCAATCTCTCTTTTATCACAGAAACATATAGAGAATTTTTAGAGACTCAATATGTTTCACACTCATCAACACTCAACCTCTTTCTCAAATCAATTCAGAATATAGAACAATTTATTTCATAGAACTTGAACTATCACATCAACACATCCACTTGACTAGGCTCAACCAACTCTACTCAACCAATCACTCAATGAAATAATCCTTGCTCACAAACCCTAGTCTCAATTCATGAACATTCACTCAAATATTTCCAACAATGCTCATCAACAAATCTCACATAACAATGATACTCATGTTCTTTGCAAACCCTAGTTCAAGTTCTTCACTCAACTAATCACTTCAACAACAATGCTTATAAAACAATCTTCACATAACAATGATACTCATGATCTTTGCAAACCCTAGTTCAAGTTCACTCAACTTAATCACTTCAACAACAATGCTTATAAAGCAAGGTTTTATCAACAACTCTTTATTCCAGAAAACCTTGAAGCATTAATTCAAAACACACTCAACAATGCTTACCAAACAATCCTTTTCACTCCAACTTTGCATTCACAACATTCAACAATCACTCACTAGGAAGATGTGCCCATACCTTTTGTTTGATGTAGAAGTGCCCTTAGAAAACCTGTCTCAATCACAATTTTCTTCTTTGCCAATTTCAATGGTTAGATGACAAAATATCACACTAACTCTCTTTCAAAATATTTCTCAAACACAAAAATAATCAATCCCAAATACACCTTATTACTCCTTGAAATTAGCAATCATCAAATTACACATAAAAATAATCACTCAAAATGCTCCTTATAATCTCCAATTTAATAAATCAATCTTTCAAAAATAACCCTTCAGAAATAATAATTGCCTACCCTTTTATCTCCCTCAAAACACTTAATAACCAATTTTAATTTAGGCAAAAATTAAATCTTATAACCCATCAAAAAAATTATTTTTCAACCTTAGGCACATAAAAATATTTTTATTTTCCTTCAACCTTAGCACATTCCAAATTAAGCGACCAACATAACAATCATCAACGCATACCTTTGTCTCAACCACTAAAAGGGCCTCGGTGGGTTTTGACCCCAAAACCTCTCCGTCGAGCGCCTTACCAAGGTGCTAGCCCACCACGTGGGCTAGGCGCTCCCACGAGGAGGGGAAGGCGCTTGCCCCCCTTTATCTCCTCGTTGGCGCCACTTCCAAAAATGATGACCTTCCTTCCTTGCAAAACGTGAACCCCATGGGATTCGAACCTGCGTCCTCCCTACCAGCAAGCATCTTAACACCTTCCGTCGTCGCCAACTATGCTACGCGGTGCTTGTGCAAGGTGAGAGGAGCCTAGCTCCTATTTGTTTGTTCCTCTACCTTGAAGACTTTTCAACACGAAAATGTTGCGTCCTTTCTACGCTCATTTTCAAACTTAGGGGCATTCGAATAAATTGCATTGAGGACTAAGGCAAAGGTTTTGCCTTCATATATACATAGTGCCTTGATGTTATAACACGTCGGTGCTTCAAATCGAATTTTAAATTCGATTTATAAACTTTGCTTTATAACCCTTTTTAGGGTTTATTAAATTAATAAAAATTAATTTATAATTAAATTAAAATTAACTTATAATTAACTTAAGTAACATGAAAGTTAATTAAATTAATTAATAAATTAATTTATAATAAAATTATATTAATTAATTTATAATTAATTTAAATTTCCTTTTTAATATTATAATAAACTATTATAATATTATTTTCCTGGGCCTCTTCTTTGCCCTTTGGACCTCATATGATTTCCTGGAACCGGGTCTTGATCAACTGAAGGTGGACTATCCTTTTGCACTTATTGGAGAACCTGAAACTGATGTTGCCCACTAAAACTGCCACTGACTGGTGTTGAAAGCTTGACATCAATGACCACTCACTCTTGACATCAATGACAACTCATCTACTCAAAATGTCCAACATGTGGTGCTTATTGCCAAAAAAGAGGGAGCGAATTCTCTAGATATGTTCAAGCCTATTTCTCTCTACAATATTGTGTATAAGATCATTACAAAAATTATTGCTGAGAGGCTAAAGATATGGTTGAGAAAAATCATCTCTAAGGAGCAAGGTGGGTTTTTTGTTGGCCAAAAAATCTTGGATGGGGTTGTTATTGTTACAGAAGCTATTCACTCAATGGAAACTTCTAAAGAGAAATCTATGTTCATTAATTTGGACATGGCCAAAGCCTATGACCGAGTGAAATGGTCCTTTCTTCAAAAATTTCTTGCTACTTTTGGCTTTGAGAAGGAATGGATTAGATGGGTGATGAGTTATGTTTCCTCTTCCTTGTTCTCTGTTCTTGTTAATAATGAGTTGTCAAAGCTGTTTGAGGCCTTGAGGGAATTGAGGTAAGGATATCCTCTATCTCCTTATTTATTTATCATTATGGCGGATGGGTTGGGAAGACTGCTCAAGTCTCAGGTTAGGCATGGTCTCATTTAGGATTGGAAGTGGGATAGCAGTTTGTTGCCTCTTCCCACCTTCAATTTGTTGATGATACATATTTACTGGTAGTTGCCACTACCAAGGAAGCTGACAACATTAGACGATATTTTGATATATATCTTGGTGCTTCTGGGTAGTTGATTAATGAGAACAAGTATTCTATTTTCTTCTTCAATACCCCTCCTCTTATTCAAGCCAGGATTGCTTGAATTCTAATATTCCATGTTAGGACTCCCGCCTTTATTTATCTTGGTATTCCGATTTTGTCTCATCCTCTGCCTAGATCTTCTTGGTAGTCTATGCTTGATAAGTTTAGAGGGAAGGTGAATCACTAGATCGTCATATGGCTCTCCTTTGCGGGTAGAGTGTTGCTTTTAAAATATGTTGTTCAAGATTTACCCATTTACAGGTGTTTTGTGCAAACAACTCCCTCTTGTTTTATCAAGGACATGGATGCTTTGTCAAGATAATTTTTGTGGTCTAGAAAAATTGCTCAATCTAAATAGAGTTTGGTTAGGTGGGATTTTATTTGTATTCCAGTTCAAGAGGGAGGCCTTGGGTTGTGATAGGCAGCTCTTTTTGGGTAGGCTTTGGCCATGAAACTCTAATGGAGATGGTGTAATTCTCAAGATCATATTTTGGCTAAAATATTATCTTATAAGTACTTCAGAGTATTTTCGAGGCTGAGATACCTAGAGTCAGCTTGGTTGGGATAGTTTCAATTATCTAGGACACTTTGAAAAGAGGAGCTAATTTAATTACGCAGGGTTTGTTTTGTACTTGCAATCGAGGATCAAATGCTCTTTTTTGGGAGGATTCTTGGGATGGCCACCCTCCTATTTTAACTCAATAGCCTAGGTTACATTCCTTAAGCATTTGTTTCTTAGAAATGAGCTGGTCTCGTGTGGAGGACTTCAAAATAATCCAACCTTTTAGTAATCTGGAGATGTACAAGTGGAAAGATCTGCAAGAATGGTCCTAGGGGGGATTGTTCGAGGATAAAGATATGCTTTCTCTTATTCTTATGGGGAGAATCTGCTCTTCATTAAGGGGTAAAGATATTTTGGCTTGGAATCCTGATCCCAAGGGAACCTACTATATAGCCTATGGTTATCAGGTTCTTGATATGTAAAATTTTGGGAGCCTCCCTATCACATGGTGGAAAAAGGTGTGGAACAGATTTGCTTGGCCTAAATGTAACTTCTTTCTCTGGTTGGTAGCTCGTAATAAATACCTTACTTAGAATAACTTGAGGAAGAGGGGATTTTAGGTCCCTCTTTTTGTGTCCTTTGTGGTAATAATGAGTATGACTCTTCTCATTTATTTTTCCAATGCTCCCTTGCCAAAGACATTTGGCACCGTTGGTGGAGTGCCTAGAACCATCATTGTTTTCATGTGCTATCCTTGGTGGAGTTTTAGAGTAATCGGGAAGACCTCCGGCCAATGCCACCTTCCTCTAGGTGGCTTGGAATTTGGGACCTTCTTGCATCATCTGGTATATTTGGTTTGAATGGAACCGTCACATATTTTAGGGTAGATATTTGGCTGTTCAATAGATTTGGCAAAGGATCCTATGTATGTTTTTGGAAACTATCCATAGCAAATGTGATGTGAACCTCTTTTGGAATCTAGGGAGGAGAAGGTACGATAGGACCTTGGTATCTTTGGTATTGATGCGGACTCTTCTCACCCTAGCAGGGTTCCCCAACTCAGCAAGAAAGTTTGGAGTGATGGTAAGTGGAATTCACCCCCTGGAGGAGTTTTAAAAATTAATACTGATGGGTCATCCAGGGGCAATCCTGGACATGCTAGAATTGGTGGTGTTGGGAGATACTCTATTGGCATGGTTAGATTTTTATTTTTCATTTATAAAGGTGTTCACTCCAACAATTTTATGGAAGCTCTTGTGATTCTTGAGGTCTTGCAGAGGGATTTTCTCTTGGCTAGTGCAGGAGCATCTGCAAGTCCGACTCTCAAATTTTGGTTAATATTTAAAAAAAAAAAGGTTGGAGGATGTTAATTGGTAGTTGGCCTCTGTGGCCATTCAGATTCTCAAAATTAGTGAAGAGTTCAAATTTATCTCCTTTGTGCACATACCAAGGGAATGGAATGGGGTTGTTGATTATTTGGCCAAAAGGGCTTCTGAGCTTTCGAGTCCTTGGATTATGGATAACTAGGAGAGTCTCCCGATTGGGGACTCTCAGCGCATCTGGAAGTTGATCCACAAGGATTTCCAGACTTAATGTGGTTTGTTCTTGTTGTCTTCTTCACGTTTCGACTTTGTCTGGTGATTTTAGCCAGTGTTGTTTATTTGAGTCCTGGTTGGGGGCTTCATTGTACTCTGTAATCTTGTCTTCTTATCAATAAATTTTTACCCCTTTATTTAAAAATAAAAAATAAAAGGTATATAATATTTTTATTATAATATTTATAATAATACTTAATAATAAAATTATTATTATTTTTCCATCAATTTATATAATAATTTATGTGTAATTCACTTTCATATGATTGAATTTATATATTAGAACCTTGAATAATACTATTATACTCGTCTCCATAGTAATTCTAGATAACCTAACAAAATATGGTTAACCTTCAGACAACTAATTAAAACTTATTAAGTACCTAAAATTCAACAAATAATTGTCCCATATGCTAGGTAAGTTTAATCCAAATATTTTACCTACTTCCCCATATGACCCATGCCATTTTATTTTTCTCTTCTTAGGTAAGCAAGACCCCATTTTCTAGGTAAGTTTAATCTAAATAATTTATTTACTTCCCTCATGACCTATGCTACTTTACTATGCAATAAATAATATAATGACTATTCAAAATTAAATTCAATTACAATTCTAAGGGAGGGAGTTAGGGATTCAGAGGAGCCCAACTGGTGCAAATGAAGATAACAAGATCTAGATTGCATTCTAGGTTGGGAATATTTGACCCTTATGGATTTTGGGTGTAGAGTGGAATGGTAGAGGATCCAATGGAAGGGAAGCTCATAGGGGCAAGACCATGTTTGGATCTCTTGGAGTCTTTGCAAGAGATATCTGTGTCTGTTAGTCCGATTGTTGATCTAATCGTTGATGGTGGTAAAGCTTTTCTCATGCCTTGCGAGGACTCTATGGTGGTGCCAGAGTCCCCTATTCTAATTTTTTCCAATTCACTATTGTGCAACTAGCTAGGCGATGGTGAAACATTTTTTGTGCCTCATGGTGACCTGATGTTAGTACCAGAGTCCCCTGGTCCAGATTTTTTTGAAACGCTATTGTTATTTTGGCTAGGCAGTAGACGAGAGCTTTTTTGGTCCAAGGGCAGTGTTTGGCTACTTTTTTTTGTTGGGATATTTCTTTGGGGGGTCTTCTATTCTTCTGTATACCAGTAGGATTATAACCCATAGGGGTGGGGGGTTTTTTCTCATCGATTGTCTGTGGGGTTTGAACCCACAGATCCCAAGGTTTTGGGTCCTTTCCAAAACCTTGCTCCATGACCCCTATTTTTGTTTTGAGATGGAGGTTTGTATTGAGCTATTCTATGGAGTTTGAAGGATGGTTGAAATCCAATAGGATCTGTGGGATTTTAGTCTTCACAAATTTTTGAGATGGAGGGTTTTACTGTGGCTGGGGCAATATGTTATAGATTTCCATTTTTGGCAGCTGGTTTTATTGAGTTGGTTGAGCGGGTGATCTAAAAATCAAAGTTCAAATCCTTCTTCTGCGCTCAGATCCTAGTGGTGTTCTTAGGGAAGAATTGTTTTTGTTTCTATGGAAGTGCAAGGGCCCTAAGTTTTTTATACCTCGAAGATGAATCGTTGATACCCTAAGTCCTAGTTGTCAGGGTTTGATGGCATTGTTGGTCGGTTGGTTGGTCCCTCGCTAGGCGGGATGAGGATAATTTTGATTTTGATTTTGTGTTCAAATTGTTGTGCTACCATTGGACGGGAATGTAAGTTTGATTATTTTTTCTTCCAGTAGCTTTTCTATTGAGCCTGCCTTTGTGCTAGATTGAATATTGTAAGTTTTGGTGATTGGCTGACTCCTTTTGGAGCTCTATGTACAAGGTTTTTGGATCCTTTCAAAACCCTCATATTTTACCTACCAAAAAAAATTAAATTAAATTATTATATTTTTAAGTTAAAAATTAGTTTATTATATTAAAAAAATCTACAATAAAAATATATAATAAATATTTATAAATGCTGCAATTATAATAAATTATAAATAAATGTTATAACTATATAATATTATTGTTTATTTATATGTTGTACATGATTAAATAATGAAAAACATATTATTTGTTTCTAATTTATTTTCTTAAAAAAAAAAAATTCTTTAAAAATTATATGCATCTAAGATATTAAAGTTTTCTATAATTTGTTTTAGTTCTACAGTCTAAGAATATTATTTTATGATAAGATTTTTTAAAATATTTTTGTTCATTTCATGGTATTTGTTATATATATATATATATATATTTTTGATAGGTAGCAGTATATTTACAGCGGGTTTTTTAAATAGGATCCCAAAACCTTAATTACAGTAGTAGCCGAAGCAATGAAAAAGAAAACAAAAATCACGTCCCCGCCCTAGGGCCCTGGAAACTATAGAAAACAAAACGCTCCCAAAAAACTTTTGCAATCGAGATTCTCCAAAAAGAACAACCCCCAAAACAAGAGACATTGAAACGGCGAATGCCAGGGGCCTACCTAACTAGGCCCTGAGCCATCCTCGGCCCGCTCAGACTGTCGTTGGACCTTGGCAGAGTTTTCCTCTAGCTTGCGACGGAGCTCGGACAACGCCTTGGCGGCATGAGACGCAGCTTGGGCCGCTGTGTTGAGAGAACTGACCGCAGTATCCAGGAGGCCGTGGAGTGCCAGCTTTTGCAAAGCATCATCTGACTCGGAGCTGATCACAGTGGGCTCCGGGTTCTCTAGTTTGACCTTCTTGGAGCTTTTCGCAGCCCAGGTGGGCCCGGGGGAAGCCCTTTTACGGCCTGAACTTGGAGGAAGGGCCCCATCAGGGCCTTTGCTCGATGCTCTGCACTTGCGCGTAGGCCTACGATGCTTCAGGGAAGAAGAATCATCTAGAGCGGGGGAGCCTTTGCCGATAGGGGATCCAGGGGGAGAAATGCCTACTTCAGGGGGCATAACAGAAGAGAGGGGGGGAATGCTCTGTAGCTGGGGTTGGTTGGCCAGGGCATGTCTATAGAGGACAGCCATGAGCCCCTGGTGCATGGGCCGGGAATGGTTCTTGCGAGCACGCTCAATGGTCAGACCCAAGGAGTAAAAGAGGAAGCACGGGGTGCTGATGAGAGTAGCTCCTCGGAGGTGGTTAAAATAACTTATATGGAAGCTATACAACCACTGCTCAGGATCGTCACGGGTAATATATTGTATTACCAGGATGATGGCTTTGTTGAACGGCGCCGGGAGGTGGGAGCGGAGCAAGTTGGCTTTGTCCCACTAGTGGTCTGGGAAGCGGGAGAGCTCCTCTTCCCAGTTGTGCTTATCTCGCCTAACAACGCGGCCTTTCTCTTCGTGGTGGAGGCCGGTGACCTCTATGAGGAAGTCCTTAGAGACTTTGAAGTGTAAACCCTTGACTGTAACTTCCTCGTTGTTCCACGACTCCAGGAACCCCTGGGTGATCTCGTCGTCATGGCCAGCGAATTTGCTAAAAAATGGCATGAATTTCTTAGCATCGAAGAATAAGCGAGCAGGACCGCTCAATTCAAGGATAGGGGGCTCCAGAAAGACAGATTTGGACGCCATGGGGGACGAGCTGGCAAGGTGGGGACAAAGGGGGCAGAGAGTGCCAGATCGGGGAAGAAAGAACAAGGGAAGGAGAATGTGACAGTGGGATGGGACAACGAGGGGAATATAAAGGTCGTGCGAGGGCTTGAGAAGGGGGAGCGTCGCCAGCTTTGGAAAGAAGCACACGTGACTGGGATCGACACGACGAGGAGGGGGCTGAGGGGGCACACCAGGCTGCTGACACGCGAGGATGGGAAAGGCCCACTGCCAAAGTGCCAGTTGGCGGACGCTAAGCGGAGGAACGTCGGGAGAGGGCCACGTCGAACTTGACCTTGATCGGGTTGGCATGGCACAGGAATCAGGCGGCATAGAGATCAAAGCGGGAATGACAGGGAGGTCTGCCATGCATAAAAAAGTGGGGCTACCAGGGCTGACAGCTGGCCAACACAGGCAGATGACAAGGCAAGGGGTGCGGGCCACCGCGAGGAGGGCCGGGGTGATCCTCTCGCGGACAGGGTGGCGAGCCGACGGGTTGACACGGGGGCGAGAAGCACTGGTCAGCAAATGCACACGTCGGGGGACTTTGTCGCCCTGCCATGGGGAAGAACAGACACCCGAGAAAACATCATGGTCGGGATTGTCCTGCATCGCAATTTGGACTAGGCCTGTAGGGAAGTGCGAGGTCCAGGTGGTGAGTTCTCCAACGGTAATGCCTAAATTTTCCATGAAGTCAGCAGCCCTGTTGCCTTCTCTGAGAACATCTTTGGAAGGTGTGATCGGGAAAGCCCTAGAGAAGAAAGAGGGCCTCCCGGATGGAATTCTGGAATCGCCAAGAACAGGACTCGGGCTTGCTGGTGCCTCTGATGATGACTTGGGAATCGCCTTCAATAATATTTTTTGGGACGAGCCCCTGAGAGCCGACAGGCCATTGAGCAAGCTGGTAGCTTCGACAAAGTTGTTAGTTTGCCTGCCCAACGAAACTGCGAAGGCAGTGACCAGATTCTTGGAACCATCTCTGATAACCCCGCCAGCCCTAGAGGGCCCGGGGTTGCCTTTGGAGGCACCGTCGAAATTGAGCTTGAGCCACCCGGGGGGGGAGTCCACCTGATCAAGGATCATCGGGAGGGGGCGGGAGGGGAATCAGGGGGGAGATCTGGAAGTCGAGGGAGGAGAGAAGGGAGGCTTTGCTCGATCGCCTGGGTACCTCAGAAAGGAGAATGAGACGGGAATTATCGGAGGCAAAGGAGACTGCTTTGGTCGCTACCCACTAGGGGGAGCAGGCCGGGGAGGAAAAGGCTTGCCTATTATGCTCAAGCCAAATTTTCCAGAGCAAGTGGGGAAGACAGGCCTTCCAGAGGAAGCGGAGAAAGGGATGGGCAAAGGGGGTGGGCCACTGAGACAGGAGGTTAGAAATGGAATTGGGGGCCGCCCACTGAACGAAGAAATGGGAGAGGATGAGGCCCAGAACTTTGGAAGAGAAGGCGGAGTTTAAAAAAAGGTGGTTGGTTGACTCCCAAGCGGCACGGCAGAGGAAGCATCTGTTGGGGATTTGGAAGCCTCGCTTGATTAGATTCTCGATCGTGAGGATTTTGTTTTGGACAATCGCCCACACGAAATGGCTAATTTTGGGGATCAATTTCTTGGCCCAGACCATCTGGGTCGAGAAGGTGGTCACTCCCGGGGTTATCTGAATATGGTAAGCAGACTTGATTGAAAAAATGCCACTGGGAGAGCCATGCCACACGCATCTATCACTGTCTCTAAAAGAAGGGATGACTGTCGCATTGAGGATGTGCTGAAGTCTGGCAGCTTGAAGCAGGAACCTGGGGTTCAGGATGGGTTTCCAAGTGATCCGCCCTTGACGCTGAGTCATGTAGTCAGAAACTCTGGGCCCACGGGCCGCTAGCACAGTTTTGAGAAGAAGGAGTTCTCTGTCTGAGCTCAGGGCTTCGTCGAGAATCCATCTGTCCTCCCAGAAGTCAATCTTGGCATCGTCTCCAAGAATCCATCTGGTCCCTTGCTGAATAATATCTCTGGTGGAGAGCAGGGCCTTCCAGAAGGTAGAACCGTCACGGGGCTGGGTATCCCCGAGGAAGGGGTGATTGTGGCAGTACTTCCTACGCACAATGCAAACCCATTCGTCAGGGGTATTGGTATGAACCTTCCAGGCATGTTTGGACAGAAGGGCCTTATTCATGGGCACCACCCATCTGAGCCCGATCCCTCCCTCATATTTGGGGTGGCAGACCAAGGGCCAAGAGACCAGGGGAATCCTTTTCTTGTCATCACCTCTCGACCAGAGAAATAATTTTTGAATTTGCTCAATGAGAGTAGCAATGGAGGCCGAGATTCTGAAGATCGACATGAAGTATATCGAAATGCTTTGGAGAACAGACACCAAGAGAGTGGCTCTGTCGGCCTGAGTGAGAAGGTGGCCTTTCCAGGGGGCGAGTTTTCTTTGAATCCGCTCAATCACCCCATTCCATAGCACCTTAGAAGACGCCCTTGTGAACAGTGGAAGCCCGAGGTAGGAGGAAGGGAGGGAGTCGGGGGAGCAGCCCAGGATCCGCCCGATTTTGATTTGCCTAGCCACGGTGGTGTTGATGAAGTAAATATTGCTTTTCCATAGGTTGATTTTTTTCCCAGCTGCCTCCTCATACAGAGTAAGGATGCTCTTGAGGGCCTTGGCTTGAGGGATCGAGGTCGAGGAGGCAAGAATGGTGTCGTCCACAAACTATTTATGGGACACGGGGGGGAGGTCCTGTGCTGGCTTGATGCCCAAGATGAGACTGCGAGAAATAGTGTTCGAAATGGTTCAACCTAGGGCCTCAGCTAGGATAATGAAGAGAATCGAGGATAGGGGATCACCTTGGCAAAGACCTCTGGAACTGGGGAAGAACCCGGTCGGGGACCCATTGACAAGGATTGAGAACTAGGGGGAGGACACACACTTGTTGATGAGATGGACCCAGGAGGGGTGAAACCCAAATTTGAGGAGGACCTTGGACAAGAAGCTCCAATCGACTCTGTCAAAAGCCTTGTTCATATCGAGCTTGAGCAGGAAATGGGCCTTTCTGGATAGGACGGCTGAGTGGATGGCCTCATGCATGATTATGACCCCGTTTGTAATCAGCCTTCCTTTGACGGAGCTTCCATGGCAGGGGGAAATGATCAGGGGAAGAATGTCTTTGAGGCAGGTTGTCATGGCTTTAGTTAAGATTTTATAGAGGACATTGCACAAGCTGATGGGGCGGAAGTCTGACAGGGATCTTGCCGCCTGAGTCTTAGGGATCAGGGTTATGAAGGTGGTTTTGATGCCTCTGGGGATGGATCTAGCAAACTGTAGGTCCCGGATGGCAGCACACACATCATGGCCCATGATGTCCCAGAAATATTGGAAGAAGCAGGGAGGAAACCCGTTCGGGCCCGGGGCCGCTTCAGCCTTCATGGAAAAGGTGGCAGCGTGGATTTTTGAGTCAGATATGGCCTGAACCAGCTTTGCATTAGCCATGGCCAAGACAGATGTCGAGATGTGATCCAGAAGGGATTCGGTCGCCTCCGAGGACATAGGAGGTCCATCTCCCAGGAGCTCTTGGAAGAAGTGGACTGCCTCGGCTTGGATGTCCTCTTTCTTGTTGATGATACTACCATTGCTGTCAACCAGCTTGGCAATTCTGTTGGAACACCTATTTTGGAGGGTCGATGCATGAAAGAACTTGGTGTTTGCATCGCCATCTTGGATCCACAGAGCACGCGACTTCTGCCTCCAAAAGGTTTCTTCCCTGGCTAGGATATTGTGGTATTCGCTGAGGGCGATGCGTTCCTCTTCCCTGAGTCTGGGCTCATGAGAGCCAGCTTGGAATATGGACTCAATCTCTTTGAGTTTATTTTTGATAGCCTCCTTGCTTTCAAATATGTTACCGAACACCTCTTTGTTCCAAGTCTTGAGGTGCTCCTTGAGGCGTCTCAGCTTGTGGAAGACTTGTTCGACGGGGCGGCCAGGGGCAGGGGGAGCCCACCAGTGGCTGACCTGGGCCCGGAGGTCGGGGTGGTGAAGCCACATGGACTCAAACCGGAAGGGTCTCCTGGGGGGGGCGATGATCAGTCTCGAGGAGGAGGGGGCTATGATCGGACCCAATTTTGGGGAGGGCTAGGAGGGAGGCGTCGACAAAAATGGGGAGGGCTTCCTTAGACAAGAACACTCTATCCAACCTTACCTGGATGTGGTTGGGTCCCACTCTCTTGTTGGACCACGTGAATCGGGCTCCCTTCAAGCTGACATCCATGAGCTTGTTGTGGGCGATAAAGGCCCCAAAGTCATCCATGCTTTTGGTTCTGACCTCCGAGCCCCCGCATTTGTCAGAGGAAAATAGGGGGCTGTTGAAATCCCCAGACAAGATCCAGGGCAGGGGAGCGAAGGCTTCTCTCATCGAACTAATTTCTTGCCAAAGCCTTGCTTTCTCAACAGGACTGTTGGGAGCGTAGATGTTGGACAGGATCCATGATCGCTTTGAGTTGAGGCAGTGGACCAAAATGTTCATAATCCTGGGCAACAAAGAAATGAGCCTTCCCTCGTAAGATCGAGGCTCCCACATGCACATGAGTCCCCCGGCTGAGACAGCCACGGGGGTGGAGAGAAGTTCACAGTTGCGCCAGGTAGCATGGGCTATTCTCCGGGCAGCGGCGTCATCTATCTTGGTCTCTTGGAGGAGGATGAAGGACGGGCGGTGGTCCCTACGGAGTTGACCAAGGATCCTTTTCTTGGGGACCCCATTGAGTCCCCTGATGTTCCAGGAGATTAGCTTCATTTGGCACCCTTGGGGGGTCGCCTGCCCCCCTTTCCAGCCTGGGCGGGGGGTTTGGATCGGGCGTCGTCCGCCTTGCGAAAGCTCATGCCAACGTCAGGTAGCGTAGTCTAGGAACCGTTAGCAATGTCGTCCTTAGTGAACCTTGACCGTTGCTCGTCTCAGCATCCTCGTTGTTGTTGAGTTTGATAATGAAAAAGCCTCTGGACAGAGCAACCAGCTGGATATGGCCGGAGACCTTCCATTTGGTGGCCGCCCATTTGCGGATCATCTCCATGTCTGGGCACCCGCCCAGGAACTTCCCAACCAAGGAGGACGAAGAATCAGAAACCAGGGTTGTGTAAACCTCCTCCTAGATGGAAATGTGTGTGCCTTGGAGGGAAAGCCCAACACCCAGGGCCCGAGCGGGGGTCCTGGAGCCCGCCAAAACCTGTTTGTAGGAGGGTTTATGTCCTCCCGGGGCCCGCCCTAGCCTCGGATCGGGGATTGCCTTCCCAAGGCCATCCGACGTGACAAGGCCAGGCAGGGGGCGTGGGCCCAGAATCCCAACCCCACAAAACCCATCGCACTACTCGAAACCCCCGTCTGACCTCGCAACGGATCCGCCTAGACCAGGCCTGGGCCCGGACGAACCTGAACCCCCTGGATCCAGGCCCGCCCAAGAACCTGTGCTCTACTTTGGATCCGATCCCAGCCCATCATCCGCTTCTGCTCCAACTTGGGTTCCAGCTGCCGCTCCCACCATCACAATCCCGTCCTATTTGAAATTTTTTGTATTTGTTATATATTTATTGTTTAGTATTTTTATTAATTTTATAAAACTTTTAATTTTAGTAATAACTTTATATTGTATCAAATGAAATATTGTAGACATCACTTAAGTAATTATGAATAACTAGAGCTACAATAACTTTTTCCTAAAAAATAATTCATCTTTCAAGAATCATATCTTTGTTTAGAGTTTTTTGATTCAAACGAGTCTTACACCATTTTATGCATAATTTGAAAAGCTTTGAAATAAGTGTTCATACAAAAGAATCCAAGTAGTATTGAGAGATGCAACCATGTCAAGATAATCATCCGAAACAAGGGCAACATTAGGGCAATTGTTTAAGAAACATATCTTATCTTTTAGGAGCTATATATTCATGAAGGATTGTTTGATTCATATGATTCTTGGACCAATTTGTGCAGAATTTGAAGAGCTTTAAAATGAGTAGTCATATGAAGGAATTCAAGCATTATTAAGGGAGATATGACCCTGTCAGTTCAATCATTTGAAACAAGGGTAGTGATGATTTTTAAAGTCGCTAAAAATAAAATTGAAAATATCTATTAGTCAGGGTTCTGATGATAGGAGGAGCAATAGAGGGCTAAGGCATCAACGAGGTGGGACATTCTATATAGGCATAGAATTTTTAGCTAGGTGTCATTTATTCCTCAATTATCTTAGGAGTTCTACATACATATTATTGTAGGTTTGTTTTCAAATAATATAATTATTATAGGATATACTCGTAAATTTTAGTGAATATCAAGTTATTGTTTCCTTTCCATGGATCGATTTATAATTAAATCCTTAGAATCATCCTTAGTAGTAGAGGTTAGGGAGGACCTCATTGCTTAAAGATAAGATAATCATTGGTAAATTTAATGGGTCTTGGCCAAGGGCTTCGACTCTGAGAAAATGAATTGATAGGAGATGGAAGTCTCCAAGAGTGAGTCTATCCTTTCTTCTCAAAGGTTTATTCCTAGTCATTTTCTATTCCAAAGAGGAAAGAGAGAATCCTAAAAGGGGTCATTAGTTTATGAAAATAGTAAGACTCTTCCTTACTTTTTGGTATGAAGGCTTTGCAACTGAAAACATAAACCTATCCCTAAGAGTAGTATGGGTTAGGATGTATGGGTTACCCATTAAATTCTGAGAAATGGGTACCTTCAAGGCAATAGAAAACACTCTAGGAGAATTCCTTGAGATTTCAAAAACTACAAAAGACAAAGTCTTGGCTATTTATACCCAGATATTGGTCATGATTGATATTAGCAAACCTTTACGAGAATCAATCATTCTTAAGTAAAAAGGTAAGTTGTGAACCCAAACCATGGATTATGAAAACACATCTTTCATATGTAGAATATGTTATGAGGTGGGGCATATTGAGAGATCATGCCCTAAGAAGAGTCCAACAAAAATATATGTAGAAAATCATAAGAGAAACATACAAATAGATATGGATGAGAATTGTTTTCAATTTTCAAAATATAGGACCAAATAGATGAAAGAAAATAAACAATGGAGACTAGAAAGTAAGGATATTGGAAAAAATACCAATTCTTTTGAGGCTTTAGCGGATGAAGAAAAAGTAGATCAGATCTTCAAGGACATGGTACAACATGATAAGAATATTAACAAGGAACCATCTAATTAGTATGATATTAATTTAGGAATGAATATTCCTACCAAACCTAAGGAATGTTTCTCATCAAATTTTAAATCTCTAGATAAGTGTGAATGATTTTATTATGTTTTTGTTTTAAAAAAATAGTTGTTATAATATATCTTTATATAATTATAATATAATATAAATAAAGAATAATTTAATCTCATATAATTAATTGGAAAGAAACATTAAGACTTACAAACTATTTCACTTTATAAGTGTAGACGAAGTTGGCTAGGTAGGCTTGTATATCTATAAAGATAGATATAGACGAGTATGTGGTAAGGATAGGTTGGTTGATAGTGGTCAAGTGTTTTTCAATGGGTTGTCTTGTTTTTATTTCATGGATTGTTGGAGACCTGTTGATTTCGTATTTACCTTACGTACTAGGAATTATAAAGGTTCCCCTATGAAAAAGAAGAAAATATAAACAAGTACATGAAGGCATAGTACTACAAGAAGGTGATGTGAGGTAAACATGAGTATGGATAAGTATAACCTAAATATGACACATGTATAAATGAGAATTAATAAATGCAAGGGTCCAACATAAAATCTTTTGGACTTGACCTTGTCACCTTGTTTGATCATTATCCTTCTACTTTGTTTATAACTGTCATATTCATGAGGATATTCTTGTGTATGCTCTCAATTGAAAAAGAGAAGTGAATGGTAGGCTAATAAGATATCCACCATACACTAAATATTATCATTTTCTTTGGAATTAGTTAAATATTTATTTAATAATCATTTTTTATGTATAAAAAAATTAGTAACATCTTAGATGTTGCCTATATAAACCCTAGCTTGTTAGATAAAATGAAGTCAACAAAAATTTGACCCTCTAAGGCACTGAACTAGGACAATAAATTGACAACCACTTGACCACTACCATCCAGCCTATTCCCTTATAGTTACACCATAGTTTGAACCTTAGACCTCCCCAAAGAGAGGCTAAAGCCCTAACCATTACATTGGCCTAGGTGGACAATATTTATTTAATAATTATGTGGCCAATGACCATGGATGACCTTGTAGCATTTATTAAAATATTATAAATAATATGGGAAGATGTATAGGTGGATTGGTAAGTTCTAGAACTTACCAAGAAGAGACCTAGGTTCAAACCCTGGGGGTATACCTGCTTGCGCAAAGGTAATAGTCTGACCTGTGTCCACTAAGTGCGCACCAACCTAATAAAGAAGGTACCAATCTTGAGCTCCTGGTGCTTCTTCTCACATTGGGTTAAATAACAACGAGGTGGAATAGGTGTTGTTGGGGGCAGTGTCAGGATTTGAACCCTACTTAGTAGCAGAAAAGGACTGTGGATGTAACCAACTCCCTTATGGAATATATATATTGGAATATGTATACCTAAAGGATGAAGACAATATATATTTTTTGAATAGGTTGAAAATTTAGGGGCACATCGGGGGCCACCCTCCTCATGAATTGATCTTGGGTCTCCGTTAGGAGAGCCAAATGCCTTTTGCCATTGCGGTGTCCTTGTTGAGACTATAAAAACATTAACCTTTTTTATTAGGGTAAAAAGAGGTCTGAGGGTACCCAAACCTGTACAACAAGTTGTGTAAGATAGTACAATATGCTGCAATAGCCTTACAAAATACTATCATCCACTTACTACTACGATTGAACCTTAGAATACTAGATATTGATAAAAAAAATTCCAAAACATGATAGATTAGTAGACCACTTCTAAAACAAAAACTTAAAAAAAAACTATATCTACCATCCAATCATAACAAAAACAATAGTTCAAAACCATTGGGGCTATTATGAAATTCGTAGCTTATGGGTCTTTCAATTATTTTTCTTCTATAGCATAGGTTCTTCCTTCTTTAGAGTGGTAAGATTTGAGAATGTATTTTGCACTTCACGTTCATGAGGTAATACCTAGTTATAACACATTTTGTATGATATACATTTTTAGAAAATTCACTATCACCAATTGTTTCATAATTAGCTTCAAGAATACTATTTAAGGTGCTAATATTTTCCATGGAAATGACTGGATGGTCTTTAGTAACCATTTGGCTTTTATCAATGATCTGATTTAACTTCTCCTTTCAAGGTTTGGGTTGAGTCTTTTGATGCTCACTTAATTCCTACTGGACAATTGGTGTAGCTAGAGGATGAGCTTCTTCCTTGTGAACTAGGATGTTTGAAGGTTCATGATCATTCATGTGCAGGATCTTCTCATCCACCAATGAGGAATAAGAGCATGATTGAGTGACTGAGCATCTCTTCTTCAAATGGCCATATTTTTGACAACCATAACATCTTAGGGAGAAGTTTTCATATTCAATATTCTAGATCCATTCTCCTTTGCTTGAGTATATAGTAATGAATTACGGCCAAGGAACTAAAACATCCATCCAAAAAAAAATTCTTACTTTACTCATTAATTTTACTGGATACATTTTCCTCTGCTTGGGAATCCAGATATTGGAATGCACCAATATCGTTACCAATTTTGGCGAATATATTCTCTCCGCAAAAATCCATAGGGAGAGCATATAGATTCACCCAAACTGGGAAGCCATCAACTTCTTCTATAAGGGGGTTGAAACCGGGAGTCCAAGGTCGTATATAGACACCCCTTTGTCCTGTTTTTTTTTTTTATTTACATGGTGGACTCGATAGCCGCCACGAGTCCGGGCAAGCCGACCAGAAAGTCGCCACAATTTTTTGCGCAGTCCACCCTCAGAAGCCGCCACACAGATCCTCGCGCAGACCGCCCCAATACCACCATGCCCCGATAATTTGAACCTTTTACGCCACTGATGCACTCGGACAAGGACAGGCGTTCAGTACGACGAGGCCCAAGGGAATGGAACCCCGGTCTCCCCGCTCCGAAGAAGCGCTTTAACCGTTGAACCAGGCCCTCGGACCTATGAAAAATATTTTCTTTTTTAATTTTTTTTTTTTTTTACATGGTGGACTCGATAGCCGCCACGAGTCTGAGCAAGCCGACCAGAAAGCCACCACAGTTTTTCTGCGTAGTCCACCCACATAATCCGCCACACAGATCCTCGCACAGACCACCCCTATACCACCATGCCCCGATAATTTGAACCTTTTACGCCACTGACGCACCCGAATGGGGACAGGCGTTCAGTACGACGAGGCCCAAGGGAATGGAACCCCGGTCTCCCTGCTCTGAAGAAGCGCTTTAACCGTTGAACCAGGCCCTCGGACCTCACCCCTTTGTCCTATTGAGTGATAATTTTTCCCAATTGCAAAACCACACTCACAGTTAGGATTTTGATTAGAAAACCCTCTCTTGCAAAGAAATAAAAATTTCTCCAAGGTTTCTTTTACTTAATGTGTGCTTGTATGCTTATGAAAATATATCAAATAAGTGTTACAACACCTTAGTGATTTGCAAATAATTTTTAACAAGGGGTCTGCGTTGGTATTACTTTGCTATGCTATGCTATTAATTGTTCATGAAACTTAAAAGAAAAGAAAATGTAAATGTGATTGGCCCTCACATGACCACGATGAAAAGTGATTTAATTCTTTTTATCTTGAAGTGTTTTAGGTAGATTTTATCTTCCTTTGTTAAGCAAATTTTAATAAATTTTATCTTTTGTTAAAACTTTGAGCATGAAAGAAAAGACTAAAATCTATCTCCGAAATGTGATTATCAAATGATGAGTGAATTTATTTTATGTTGCTTTGAGCGTGAAAAGAAAATAATCTACATGACTAAATTTAAAATGTAGTGGCCTTTGAAATGCCATATAAATTACCCCATTTTAATGAAATTGTAATTTTCATAAAGAGAAGTTAATTTATTGCTTGAAAATGAAATGCAAAGCTTGAAATTTGAAATCATGTAAAGCTTTTAAAATTACAAAATTCCCTTTTAAAATGTGAACTTTATATAATTTTGGAATTTCGAATTTGCTTCAAAATAAAATTGAAACTGCTCTAAATGAAACTTTAAAGCTTATTATTGGAATCCGTGCATCTCTTTTTTGGATTTTAATTTTGTTTATATATTTTTTATTTTATTTGCAAAAGTAAAAAAAATGAAAAAATATAGGGTTAGAAAAATAAAGAAAAATAAAACAAAAGAAAACAAGCTACTATAATCTTGAAATTCCACACAGACCTTGCAAACATTAGTATCTTGTATAAAACTAGCATTATTGTGATCTGTATTCACGCAATCCAACATTCAATGCGATGCAATATTCTAAGGAAAAGGTGCAACATATTAAAAATTGGAGATGAGTCTACCATTAACATGCATAAAAACTCATTTAATTTCCAATATATTGGCAATAAATATTTGCAATAAACTCCAATACAAATGCAAAATACCAACTTCTGTGGCATCCTATGGTGAAATGGTACAGATACAACCACTTGGGAGGAGAAATCATCTTCCACAACAAATCTTGTTTCCCACAGCATCCCTGCAAAAATTCTTTGACCATGCTTCTATGCATCCAATGCATATTTAAACTTTTTAGAAACCATCACTTTGTTTTATTTTTCCTTGTTTCAATGGGCAACCCTTTACTTTCCAATGCCCTTGCTCATGCATCTGTTTTATTTTCCTTTTGCAATTAGTTTTTGTAAATTTCACTTTACTTGTCTTGGTCCCTTTGTAACCACTGCTTTTCATTGCTTTTAATAACACCTTTTATGATGACACTATCTTATGCGATAGCCTAGTTCCAATTGGCATCTTGATCATAGCGCCATTTGAAAGGTGGTGAAAACATATATTCGACATCAATGTAGGTATTCATGTATTGTCTCTATTGTAATTGCATGTTCTACATTCACGAAGCCTCCATACTATGTCTCTTATGGGACATCTACGTCAGTATCTACCACCCATACAAGTCCACCTCATCTGGCTGCTTCTGCATTACAACTCCTCTCTGCATACTGTGTTCTCCTTTAACTTAACCATCTTTGTGTGTTTGTCCACACTCTTTGTGTCATGTTCTGCCAGGTCTCGGCCCCTATGATGTGTCGTTTGATTTTCAATCCACCTCAACATTCGACCATAACACCTATCTATTAGTGCTCATCGGACTGCCTACTGAAAATCCTTCCTCACTAAACCCGTCCATGCATGAGGCTAGAAAAACCAAAAAATGGGGAAACTCCAAACTACACGCCTCCATATACATCACCACACACTATCTAGCTGTGAAAATATTTGTGCCAATATCTTTTACATTTCCAATATTGTATCCGCACAACGTGGAATATACATCATAACTCTTTCTCCCATGTTTAGTGATTCTCAGCTTGGTAAAAATATGCAGAAGTATTTCTTTGGCCACCAATATCTTTTAAATGACAAACATATATACAATTGCCAAGGCAACCAAGACCACAGTGTTCACTAGGATAGAAAGCACAAAACTTTATCAAGAGTTTATGAACAGAAACACAACCTTTGCTTCCTTCACCAACAACGATCCAATGCATCGATATAGACTCCTCCACTCTCATGGGTGGCATAAAATTTCTAATAACATACGATCCTTGTCGTCCATGTCATATGAAAGCTTTACATCAATCCGTATTGGAGTCGTATGGTCCATTACGATAGTAATCTTCTCTCTATCAAGCTACCGAACCGTAGTCTGCATCTACCTCATTGGTCTGAATCCATCTGGTTGTCAACTTCATTGATCTGTCAAGTAATCCATGTTAGTCTCCACGTCGCTTACCTATAGGTTGTCAAGGTCTACATCCATTGATCTAGTGTCGTCGAGGTGTATCGAGGGTTGCGCTAGGTCTGCCTTGACCATCAGATGCCCTCTTTGTAACCTACGTGTATAAATCAAACATTAACACCAAATAACAATGTAAACATCAGTTTAAAAATCAAATTTAAACAAATGTACTAACATTAGAATGAAAAATGAAAATAAAAAATTATCATTATTACTATTTATTTTAATTTATTTTATTATTTATTTATATATTTTATTTGTTTTACTTTATTTCAAAATGTAAATCAATTAATTTTACAAGTTTTAATCATTGAAATTCAAAATAAAAGTAAAAATTTTAAAGCTAACTTCAAAAATCAAAACAAGCAACTAAACCTATTAATCTAACCAAAATACTAACAAAAAAAATAAGACATTAGCCAACACCCATAAACCTTGAAACCTACATTACAAGACCATAGATGGAAACCTATCAATTAATCACTCAAAAACAACCAAAACTTCCCAAAACCAAAATTTTAAAGTGGGTCCCCAAATTTGGGGCAAGTTGTGCAATGGCCACAACAAATGGTGACTCTACTAGGAAATGCTCTTGAGCATTTTGGATGAAGAACCCGATTCTGAAAACAAACAAACCAAATATCAAAAAAATATACATCATCTAGAAATATCCAAAGAATATGGGGGTAGATGGCTTCAACCACAAAAAATAAATGATTTACCTTTGCTTAGTGTGTGTGTAAGTGATTCTATTTTGTATTCTTGAAAGCCATTTAAATTTCATCATTTTTTTTTGCAGTAGGTTATAAAATAATACTCATTGCCATATGTCTATAGCCCCGATGGAGATGGCCTTGATCTCTTCTAGACCTTGCTCTACTTCTAGCCAGACATCTATAGCCGTGGTAGAGATTATATGAATCACCTTGACATAATATTGATTTTGCTTATTTCAATTTATTTTTTTATTTATTAAGAATTTAATTGTTTTGAAAAATTTGTATGCCAAATGGGTTAAAGACCACTTAAGGCTAAATATGGAGTCTATAAAAAATTTCACCTTAATTTGCAAATCAAAATGACTTCATCCTTCAATATTTCAAGGCATACCCCTTAATATGATGTGTTCATGTGTAGCTTTAGCAAAATGATTCATTGTTCCAACATTCACTATCTTAATCCCAAGATCTAGGAATGATTACTAAACAACTTCATCCCCTTTTCCTTGATCCACATGATTCCAAAATAGGCAATTCACCCTTCATGACAAAGGAACACAAAAAATAGTCAAGAGGCCATAAATTAGTAGCTACCACAAAACACTACCATAAATCAAGGGAACGAATCCAAAACCCACTTGAAAATATGAAAAGCAAAACTTGAAGATAAACCAACACCTAACCTAATGCAAACTAACAAGAAAGCAAAAAATAAAACTTGCCAAACCAAAAATTAGGGACAAAGCACAAAAACAACAAAACTAAAACAAAAGCATGAAAACCAAATCTATATACAATAATATACAATATATGTACAAGATGGTACAAAATTTAGGCTATTATTTACCAAACACGATTAGCACAATTTAAAAAACATATATCATGATATGCATGCCAAGATTTATAAAAATCCAACCAAAACAAGATTAGACCACATAATACAAAAACTTTCATTTTACCTCTCTCACCCCACCAATTTGATTTCATGATATTAGCAATTCCATGTTGAAACTTTGATTCATTAAACTTGTAAGCAAATACATGATTTTCAATTATCTTTTGCTTATTAAAAAACGTGTAACTTTCAAAACCTGATTCATCACTAACTTAAGTTCTCATTTTCACAAACATATAGGATTTCCTTCAAATAGGAGGCTATTTCTAAAATTTTTGAAGCCAAGTCATCATCTATGTCTTTAGGCCAATCATACTTATGCAACAATTTGCAAACATCTAGGATATCTACTAAATGAGGATCATTATAAGTTTGTATCCCATATTCAATGGTTAATTATTGATGAACTTGATTCAATAACTCATGCACATCTACTTTTGTTTGATTCAAAAAAGTAATCTTATTAGCGGTGTGAATAGAAATCAAATCTAGTTCTTTATTAACCTCAAATGGTATTTAATGATTTGAATCTCCAAGACAAACATGCAAATTTATACCTAAATTTTTATTAGTCAAGAATAAAAGAGAATATTTTACCTCTTCCTCATCCATAACATGTGAATCACAAGAAACATTTACCATTTCTTCCATTTCTATTTCAGCAAGTTGTTCACTAAACTCTTATTCAAAATGATTGAATTTTGGAATATTCTCTATTTCTACAAGTGGCATGTCATTTTCTGATTGTACATGCATTGCAAGACCTTCATTGCGAGATACAAATTTCAGTGTCCTGCATATAAAGTGAAATAGATATTTTGTCAGTAGGAGTGTGAGAAACAAATAATTCCTCATATATTCCCCAACCATTATAATAATCATCTTCTAAAATCAAGGGATGAAATTTTATCATATCTTTTGCATAATATTTAGACTCGTCTATTGATTCCTTCTTAAATTCACTTTCAACCACTTTTGATGTTTCAAATATTTCTAAAATTGAATCAATTCCTACATTTTGATGGACTTGTTTACAACAATCCTCCTTGATGGATATTGACTTTGAAACTTGCACCTCCTCTTGGATGATATCTAAGGTGGTTGTAATATTTAGACATTCAAATTTATCCCATTGATTGCTCACATTAGACATCAATTGATTCAAGGGTGCTATATTGGATGGTTGGTATTGGTTGGAATCCATAACTCCTGAAAAATCGTTCATCATGGGAGAAGGTGGTGCCTCAACCTAACTCATGGGTGGTATCTGATTTTGAGCCTTAGGGTTAAGTAATTATAATTGATCCACATCAATACCTTTCAAAATTCACCATTGTTCTATTGTTATTACCTCACTATAGGCTCTAGGAAAGGATGGATCTTTAAGAATTCTCCCTAGAAATGTAGAAGTTAAGGGATCTAAGGCTTCCAGGTATACTTGAATGGCTTCTTATTCTGAAATGATGTAATGTATTTCCATTTCGATATACAACCTATGGAACCTATCATTGAATTGGCTTATGGATTAATTATGTTATTTACATCTAGAGACAATCTGATTTAATATCGTAACTAGATCAACTAGTTTTCCAAAAGGACTAAGAAATGTTGCTTCTAGTTGAGCCCAAGAAGTGATAGAACTTAGAGGTAAGTGGATGTACCAATAAAATACAACCTCATCTAATGTGTATGAAAACAACCTACAAGCAACATCTTCATACATAATTTACAAATAAATTAACATGTATCTCTGAATATGTTCCTCAATCGATGCCACATCATGCCTAAACTAAGGTAAAAGTTCTTTGGATCTTTAGGGATTTGATGGGGTACTCTAGGAATATCTAAATTACTATAATAATGACCTAACCAGGATACAATTCCTGCCATTTTTGGAGTAAACATTACCATTAATGGACCTTAAATAATATAACTTTAGTACCCATTTTATTAGTCAAAGAAATATATCTTGCAAAGACGTATGAAATGACTTATAATTTTCAAATGTTTAACATATAAATCGTCATGTTTATCCACCAATAGATAGACATTAAAGAACATTCTCCAATATGCAATAGGTTAGCATCAATGCATCATCACTTAAATAAGTTCCAATCAATAAATGTGATAATCTATCAATAAAACCTCATTAGTTAAGACCAATGCCTTCAAATAACCTTTCAAATAACAATAAAAAATGTAGCATTTAAGTAGCAATAAAATGACCAATTCGAGCCCTCCTTTTAGCACCAAAATATTAAGTGATAATTTCGCCCAATTGCAAAACCATACTCACAATTAGGATTTTGATTAGAAAACCCTCTCTTGAAGAGAAATAAAATATTCTCCAAGGTTACTTTTACTTAATGTGTGTTTGTATGCTTATGAAAATGTATCAAATAAGTGCTAGAATACCTTAGCGATTTGCAAATAACTGTTAACAAGGTGTCTGTGTTGGTGTTACTTTGCTATGCTATGCTATTGATTGTTCATGAAACTTAAAATAAAAGAAAATGTAAATGTGATTGGCCCTCATATGACCATGATGAAAAGTGATTTAATTCCTTTTATCTTGAAGTGTTTTAGGTAGATTTTATCTTCCTTTGTTAAGCAAATTTTAACAAATTTTATCTTTTGTTAAACCTTACTTTGAGCATGAAAGAAAAGACTAAAATCTATCTCTGAAATGTGAATCTGAAATGATGAGTGGATTCATTTTATGTTGCTTTGAGCATGAAAAGAAAATAATTTACATGACTAATTTTAAAATGTAGTGGCCTTTGAAATGCCATATAAATTACCCCCCTTTAATGAAAAGATAAGTTAATTTATTGCTTGAAAATGAAATGCAAAGCTTGAAATATGAAATCATGTAAAGCTTTTGAAATTACAAAATTCCCTTTTAAAATGTGAACTTTATATAATTTTGGAATTTCGAATTTGCTTCAAATTAAAATAAAAACTGCTCTAAATGAAACTTTAAAGCTTATTCTTGGAATCCGTGCATCTCTTTTTTGGATTTTAATTTTATTTATATATATATTATTTTATTTGCAAAAGTTAAAAAATGAAAAAGGATAGAGTTAGAAAAATAAAACAAAAGAAAACAAGTTGCTGTAATCCTGGAATTCCACACAGACCCTACAAAAATTAGTATCATGCATAAAACTAGCATTAATGTGATCCGTATTCACACAATCCAACATTCAATGCGGTGCAATATTCTAAGGAAAAGGTGCAACATATTAAAAATCAAAGATGAGTCTACCATTAACATGCATAAAAACTTATTTAATTTCCAATATATTGGTAATAAATATTTGCAATAAAATCCAATACAAATGTAGAATACCAACTTCTATGGCATCCCATGGTGAAATGGTGTAGATCTAGCCACTTGGAAGGAGAAATCATCTTCCACAACAAATCTGGTTTCCCATAGTATCCCTGCAAAAATTATTTGACCATGCTTCTATGCATCCAATGCATATTTAAACTTTTCAAAAACTGTCTGTTCGTTTCATTTTTCCTTGTTTTGATGGGCAACCCTTCACTTTCCAACGCCCATGCTCATGCATCCATTTTCTTTTCCTTTTCCAATTAGTTTTCATAAATTTCACTTTCCTTGTCTTGGTCTTGTTGGCATTTTTGCCACATTATTTTGATTGTTGATTATTCCTGCATAAAATGTTGAAGTTCTCACTCTTCTACGAATTTTGATGCCCAAAACAGCTAAGTCCGAAGACTGTCGCGATATCGCGACAAAAAGCAGCATGGAGAGCACAGTTTCAAAACCGTCGTGATATCGCGACATGTTGCGTTATCGTGGGTCTATTGAGGAGAGAGAAGTCCAAAGCATTGGTGCCACGAAATCGCGACCTGTCACAGTTTCACGACGCCAAATGCAGAAAAGGGCTGAGCAGCAAAGTTGTCACGATTTCGTGACATGTTCCAAAATCACGGTCAAAATGGTCAACGGGGGCAGAGCAGTAAAATTATCGCAAAATCGCGACATGTCACGTTTTTGCGACTTGCGATGGCCATGGAGCAGAATGATAGAAAAGGTCATGAAATCATGACATAACTCAGCAGAGTGACAAACAATGTCACAAAATCATGACATAATTGGGCAATGACAATGAACTCGTAGCGATTTCACGATAGAATAATGAACAAGGAGCTAAATGCGACAGACGTTGCGATATCGCAACGTGTTGCATGGTCGCGACAAAGTTGAAACGAAAGGCTTAAGGTATAAAAGACGTCGCGATTTCATGACATTTTTGAGGATGAGGCCAAGCAAGAAGAAGACGTCACGATATCGCGACAGGAAGCGGAAATTATGAAGAAGGCAAGAGAATGTCGTGATTTCGTGACATATTGGGGTAGAAGGACCAAGTGCAAGAAATTTTCGCGATTTCGTGACATGTCGTGTTTTCACGAGGACGAAGCAAGGAGGCAGCCAGATTGTATGGAATGTCACGATTTCATGACATGATGAATTTTCATGATCAAAAAGCAATAAATTCCAAGGAGATAGAACCTGTCGCGATTTTGTGACATGCTGGAGATTGAAGAACCACTTGAGGCAAGAGTATCATGTTTTTGCAGGTTGAAAGTTGAACCGTACAAGGCAAGAGGAAACTGTCGTGAAATCGCGACCTGTTGTAGTTTTGTGGGTATGCAGAAGAGAAGGGTGCAGAAGGTAGAAGAAGTCACGATTTCACGACATGGTGAAGTTTTTGTAACATGTTGACAAAAGAAGTCCAAACAAAGCAGAGTGTCATGATTTCATGACATATCAGGAAGACAAAGCCAAAAGAGAGAAAGGTGTAGCGAAATCGTGCCTTGTCGCATTTTCATGGTTCGAAGCAACGAAGAGACAAAATTGGGAAAGAACGTTGTGATTTCATGACAAGTCAAAGTTTCACAAAAATAGAGCAGAGAAAGAGCAGAATAGTACGGAACATCGTGATTTCACGACGCGTCGCGTTTTTGCGAGCTAAGGTGGCGAAGGAGACCAAAGAGCCAAATACGTCACAATTTCGTGACATGGTTGATTTTTGCAATCCGAAAGTGACAAATGTGTACGGAGTAGAGAAATGTCACGATTTCATGATGTGTCGCATTTTCGCGACCCGTTACAGTTTCGCACCAAAAAGCAGTTCAAACGGCCCGATGAAGCATTGCGATTTCCAAGGATTTAAAAGCACTCCAAAATTAAATGTTTTGTTGCTTTCCAATGTGAGCAAGGTAGAAGAACATGCCCAAGCCACTAGAATTTAAGACGTCTCCATTATTCAAAGCTTCTGTTCATGATTTTTCTAATGGTTCAAGCATGCTTCGAGGCTGATCATTTAATGAATACGATTGGTTCCTTGTTTCATGTAATTTCTAGTTTCTTCGAGGCTGGTTTAAGGGGGATCATTTCCTTGTTTTTGTTGCACATTTTGTAGATCTCGAGGAAGTTCGTTGCATGTTTTAAATGCTACAGAGAGGCAAGACCTCTATAAATATAATGTATATCTCAAGAAAAAAGGATGGAGAAAGAGAGACTTTTGCTGAAAGCTTTGAAGTTCTTTGCATGAATGAAAGATATTTGGCCTCTAGTTTTGTAAGCAACTGTCTGTGTGGTCTTTCCTTCTATCATATGCATTCCTAATTTATGCTCGTATTTCTTATCTGCTACTTAATTTAAATTTTGTATCTGAGTTTAGATATTGCTAGTGAGGAAGTGAGTTCTGGAATGTGATCTTGGAGGTTTTCTACGCAAGGTTGTAAGTTGATTACGTCAATATCTTTTGTTATATGTTGTTTTAGTACTTGAAGTTATTTGCTGCTAATATTTCTCGATCTGATAAATTAATCCAGTGGCTATATTTCTCGTTTCTTTTCGCACATTTATAATTCCTTTCCAGTAACTCTAGTCTTCATCAAGCTTAGATTTAGTAAGGGGACCAGCCCTCTCTGGAGATTGGTCTGGGAGACATTTCTTTCTCCCAGCATTTCAATGTTGGCCGGGTCTAAGGTGCATTTTGTGTAAAATCCTTTCCTATGGCAGATTCGTGACCAACAGTTTTTGGCATGCCCGGTGGGACAGACTGTTTCTATCTCAGAAAGATCCCATAGTATTGAGGGTTTAATGTTCGCCTTCATGCCGTATAGTTAGAAAATTTGGTGACTCTGCAGTACCCAAAAATCTTTGAACGTGGATGCAGTGAAAGCTGTACTTCATGATCACGAGATCAAAGTCTAAAAAAGTTGAAGATCTTGTTGAGTTTTTTGAACTTGACAGCACAAAAAGAGGTGAACAATCTAGGTTGGTTTCCCCGTCGCTTGCATCATCTGTCATATCCACACAAATCCCTGGTATTGTTACTAGTTTTCCATCTTCTCAGTCACATACACTAGTCCCAATGGCCCAGTATCCTCCACCTCGACAGTTTTTAGCATGGAATAGCTCAGGAGCTTTGAGTTTGTAGGCCCAAAATCCAGTTCCCTAGGCTGCTTTGAAATCCTTGCCAACCTATGATGGCACGGGAAAGACCGCATACAAACATCTTCATGATGTAGCTTCTCTGGTAGCCATTCATGATATAACAGATGAAGATGTGATGGTGAAGTTATTGGTGTTGTCCTTGAGAGGAAAGTTGTATTGGTATCGATCTCTGCAACCAGGCACCATTGCATCATGGGATCAGCTAGGGGAATTGTTAGTTAAGAATTTTCATGAACAGGCTGACCCATTTTCATTGTTGCATCAGTTTAACACAATCCAGAGGCACTCGTAGGAGGCAATAGCAGATTTTAATGTTCGTTTCACCAGAAGCTGGCAATGAGTGCTTGAAGGACTTCGCCCTACCCCTGAGCAAGCTACATTCTACTACCTTCGAGCATTCAATACAGACATTGGCTTGGCGATCGAGCGATCCAATGTGATGACCTTCCCGAAACTGTTCGAGTAAGCACAAAAGGTGGAGGCAGACTTGATTGCAATCAAAAGGCTTCCCCCAAAGGTAGCAATGCCCATTTTACCTGATATTCCACAACAATTATATCCTAGTTCTTTTTCGTAATCTATGTCTTCTATGTACCCCGTTCCATTATGGAATTCTAGTACACCTCAAATTGCACCTATCCCACCACCTCAGCTCTCTAATTCAGCAAATATCCAGTTGCCTGCACCCAGCATTCTGCCATTCCCTGCTTCCACCTCATTTCTAGCATTATCGGCACCACCAGCACCTTTGCCCTTACTAGCACCTCCTGCACTTGTAAACCTTGATCCTTATACAACACTTTTGCAAGAGGTAAAATCTGCCAATTCTGCAATAAGAGCAATGGGTAATAAGATCACGCTTATTGAAAGGAAGCAAGCTGAGCGAGATTTCCAGCCAAGGAGATTTCAACCTCCGTCGATTACTAGAGAACAAGTTGCTTCAACAAGCAAAGCACACGAGAAGAACCTGACTGTTTTGGCAAATGAAGATTCAGTCCTTGCAGAAAGAACATATTGGTGTTCGACATGCAATGATCCACATGGAGAAGACACTTGCATGGTTCATTTGAATTATGTGCAGACATTAGCCGCTAGCTCTTCAGGAGGGCAAGTCAACATGATCTTTGAGGCAGGCCATAGATTATTGATTCCATCTAAAGAACAAGTTTCAGTTCTTACAAGGACTGGAAAGAAGCCTGTTAAAGTAGATCCTGCTAAGCTAGATCCATTAAAAGTGCAAGATGATTTGAAGAAACCAGTGAAAACTCCTGTGTCATCTTCAAAGCTCGATGCGCCTGTTTTGCCAAAAGATCCTGTTCCACATAGAGTACAAGAAAAAGCCACAACTGCACAGACAAGATCAGAAGCAGAGGAGCAAGCTAGAGAAAAGCTGAAGTATCCATCATTGACGAAGAGGCTGAGAGTAGAAGCCGATCAGAAGTATCAGAGTAGATATGATCACCCTATTGAAAAGAAGGAATCTGCTACAGTTGCATACAACATTATCGAAGAACTGAAGAAGACCCTAGCTAAGGTTAGTCTTTATGATGCATTGCAATTGCCTGGGCAGGTAGATTTATTGTAAGAATCTTTAAAATCTGTGAAGGATAGTGAGAAAGGTCCTACCTAGACAATTTATGCTCAAGCTTTAACCACTTTCGTCACTGGTAAAAATAGACCACCCCTGTTTTATCTATCACTGCAAATAGAGGGTTGGATCATGCATAACTGATCGACTCTAGAGCCGCTACAACTATCATGCCAAAGGTAGTTTGCGAAGTTATGGGTATGGAATATACACGAAGCAGCCCTAGAGTCTTGCAGTTAGATGGTACTCCTATGAAAACGATGGGTGTAATCAAGGCTGTCTTGATTGTTTTACACACTATGCCTCAGATTACAGTCATTCAAGAGATAGTTGTGGTCGATCTAGAACCGTATTTCAGTATGTGCTTATCTAGAGAGTTTACTGCAAAGTTGGGAGGTTACCTTGCATTGGATTATTCCCACTTGGAGATCCCTTTCAAAGGAAAGAGACTTCGGATTCATAATGAAAAACCTTCCTCTTTTCACATTGAAAGGTTGGATGAAGCAGGAAAGGCCATGCAGTCTGTCAACATGCTTACCGAAGAGTTAGAGGGGTCTGATTTGATGAATGAGGTTTTAGATGAGGTTCAGTTGGAATACGGGTTTTCCATGCTTGATTTCAATGCTATGCTAGAGACCGAAATCGATTGTTATTCTATCACAAAGCCCAAGGATGGCACGATGCAGGTATTCCCTAACCAAGATGATCAGAGCTCTGTCACGGATCAACTATGGAAGTTATATTTTGATGGGGCAAGATGCAAAAATAGTGCAAGAGCAGGTATTGTTTTGATTTCTCCTTCTGGTTTACAAAGAACATATTCATACCGTCTCACTTGGAATTGTACTAACAATGCTATCGAGTACGAAGCATTATGCCTAGGCTTGAAAAAGGTAAGAAAGTTGGGAATCGAACAGTTGCAAATTTTTGGTGATTCTGAGTTGATTGTAAACCAAGTAACAAACAGGTGTATTTCCAAGCAGCATTATCTCAAAGCATACCGCAACCAAGTTTGGGACCTGTTTGAGTCTTTCACAGCTACGAGTGTTCAAGCCATTTCACGAGAGTTGAATAAGCATGCGAGATCTTCTAGAATCTCTTGGAGCAAATTTCTCTCCCATTGAGCAGGTAGTAAAGAAACTAAAGACAGTAAGGATGGTGTACAGGCCTAGTGTCCCAGACAAAGATACTTTTTGGCAAGTCTTCGAGAGTGATGAGCAAATTATTAATTTTTTTGTTCAAGAAGCTGCCACCATCAAAGGAAGAACCTTGGAGCACGAAAAAACCGAAGGTCTGATTCATTTACGGAATAATCATATTCCGAAGGTCTTATCACTCTAGAAAGTTTGTTTGATCAGCATGATCGGTCCAAGAAACATCGGATTGAGATCGACAAGAAAGAGTATATGGAGTTACAATTAGAACCCAATAAGGTCATTAAGATTGGGACTGATTCTACTCTTGATGAACTACAAGAAATCAGGCAACTGTGTCAAGAATTTTTTGATATTGTGGCCTGGAGTTATGAAGATCTGAAGGGATATGATAAACAAATTGTTCATCATACTATTGAATTGGAAGGAGTCAGACCCTTCAGGCAAAAGCAGCGACCAGTGAATCCAAATATTGAGACTCTCATGAGGGCCGAACTTGTGAAAATTTTGCAGGCCAAGATTATATACCCAGTTAAGCACTCAACTTGGGTTGCCAATCTGGTTCCAGTTCGAAAGAAAAATGGAGACATACGACTGTGTGTAGATTTTTGAAATCTAAACTGTGCATCTCTGAAAGATCACTATCCCTTGCCTCGCATTGATCAGATACTACATGTTATTGCTGGGGCTCAGTGTTTTTCACTGTTAGACGGTTTCTCTGGATATAACGATATTTGGGTTAGAGATGAGGACCAGTATAAGACAACATTTACAACTAAGTGGGGCATTTTTGCTTATCAGCGAATGCCTTTCGGATTATCAAATGCTGGGGCCACATTCTAGAGAGCCATGGACATTGCATTTGAGGAACTTTTGAACAATATTATTGTTATTTATCTTGATGATATGACTATCTTTTCACATAAACGGGAAGATCACGGTTCTCATCTGAGGCAAATCTTTGGAAAATGTAGAGAGTTTGGTATTTCCATTAATCCAAAGAAGTCAATTTTTGCAGTGAAGGAAGGTAAACTCTTGGGGCATGTCATTTCAGAATATGGTTTGGTAATTGATCCATCTCGAGTCGAAGCATTGAAGAAACTATCTCTCCCTGCCAATAAGAAAGAGCTGTAGTATTTCTTTGGGCAGATTAATTTTATCAGGAATTTCATTTCTAATTTTTCCCAGGTTGTTAAGCCCATGACTGAGTTATTGAAGAAGGATGCAAGATTTAAATGGACAACTCAAAGGAAGGAGGCATTCTAGGAAATTAAGTACAAAATAGTGCAGGCTCCTGTATTAATTAATCCAGATTATTCAAAATATTTCATTCTGTATGCAGTGGGGGAAGATGAAAGCTATGCCGTAGTACTCACACAGAAAGGAGATGATGCGAATGAAAGGCCCATTGCTTTCCTTAGTCAGTTTATTTTACCTCATGAGGCAAAAAATAATTTCATTGAAAAACAGGTGTATTTTGTCATGAAGTCTCTTAAAAAATTCAAGCACTTCATATCTCAGAGTAAGACAGTCATCTATGTTATACATCCCGATGTAAGGAATTTCATAATTCAGGGTGATATGGGTGATAAACGCGCTGGTTGGGTCACCAAAATTCAAGAATTTGATGTTGAGATTCATCCAACCAAGCTAGTGCGGGGTAAGGCCTTATGCCAGCACTTAGCAAAGACTGCAGCATCTGGTATAGTTGAGTATCAAGTAGATGATATTGCTGGATATGACAATCTGATAAACCTCTTAGTTCAAGAACAAGATTGGGCAGATGACCTCATTAACTATTTTACAACTGGAAGATGTCCTTCACAGTTAAATGCCTCACAACGGAGAAGGTTTCATCTGTAAGCTCTCAGGTATGTCTTTGTTGCTCGAAGGATTGTTTTTCAAGAACATTGATGGCGTTCTTTTAAGGTGTGTCAAGGAATCGAAGAAGGCTAGACTCCTGGAGGAGTTTCATTTTGGCATATCGAGGAGGACACTATGCAGGTAGACCAATGGCTTTAAAAATTATTCGGGTTGGTTACTATTGGCCAACCTTGTTCACTGAATGCTTTCGGGATTTCCCAAGCATGTGACAAATGTCAGAGGTATACAGGAAGGGTTAGAAATGCATCATTGCCCCTGCATCCAATTCAGGTCGAAGCACCTTTTCAGCAGTGGGGATTGGACTTTATTGGGATTATTGATCCGAATTCTTTAGCTGGACACAAGTATATCTTGACCGCTACAAATTATTTTACGAGATGGTATGAAGCTATTCCAACCAGGGTTGCAAATCAAGAGGTGGTGATTTCTTTCATTGAAGGGCTGATCACACATTTTGGCATTCTTGATGCTATTATTATAGATAACATAACTCCATTTATTGGAGCTGAGCTAGCTGAATTTGTAAATAAGTATGGTGTTTTCCTGAAAACATCCTCTAACTATTACCCTCAGGGAAATGGCTTGGCAAAGTCCACAAACAAGAATTTGCTGCAAATTTTAAAGAGATCTTTGGGGGATAACAAGAGATCATGGCACCTTCTGTTGAATCAAACTTTATGGGCAGATAGGATTTCAATCAAGAAGTCTATCAAGACTTCACCATATGCTCTGGTATATGGAAAAGAGGCAAGGTTGCCTGTTCATCTAGAATTGCCGATATTGCAGCGATTGCAGGGATTTCGGGATGATGAAGCAGATGTAGATTCCATGGATTTGCGATTGGCTCAGTTGTTACAGTTGGAAGAGCAACGTTCTTTGGCCTATGAGGATTTTTCTAAGCATACACAGGTTATTTCGAAGTGGTTCCATAAAAATGTCGTTGATCGTCCGCTTAAGGTGGGTGATTTGGTCCTGAAATAGAATGAAAAGAAAGCTAAGCCATGAATGCACAATAAGTTTGATGCTCTATGGAAAGGCCCGTTCCGCATTGTCAGTGCTGGTGCAGCAAATTCCTTTCATCTGGAATATTTGGATGGTAACCCACTTCCTATTTCGATGAATGGATTTCATCTGAAAGCCTACACTCCATGAAGTGCGAGTCCAGTATTACCTTGTATATAGCAAAAAGAAAAATAAAAAAACCAACAAAAAAAAAAGAAAACAAAAAAGAAAAAAAAAGTTTTATTTTCATCTGTCAACTTCGGCTATTTTTGCATGCGAGCCCGCAGGTACGTGTATTTCTTTCTTTTTTCTTTTTCTTTCCCCAACAGATAGTGGCTTTCGTCAATTTCTTCCTTCCCCCTCCTTTCTTTTCATTCCCTTCCTCGCTCATTCCTTCTTCTCCTACTCCTTTTTCTTCTGCAAGTAATCAAGCCACTACTGTTGTTTCTTTTCCCTTTCTGATATTCCCATTTCTTCTTTTCCTTTTCTTCTAATTTCATTGTTGTTTTAGCATTTATCAGTTCTATCTACCACTTCACTCCTTCCATTCCTACCATTCCCATTCCATTCACTTCCATTTCCATTTCATAGCAGCTGGTAGCACAGAAGCACTATGTTACTGTATCTGTCACTGTTGTTCCTTCATTTTCCATCATTCCATCATTTACTATTTCCATTCCATAGTCCTCACTCCACTTATTTCATTCATTTTTGTTTTGCAACCCCTGGTGCTTTCATGGAGATTCTTTTATAGCACCTGATAAGCTATGCCAAATATAGATTCCTTTGAGTTTTTAGTAAGTTAGCAAGAGTTATTGCAGCAGTCCGTCGAGATGTACTCCATCAGCCAGTTTTCTGTTCTTTTAGTTTTTCTTGACTCTGTTGCCCAATGGATTCAGGTCTAGGATTCATGCATACAACAAAATTGTATACCCTGTGAGCCACCAAGAATATTGGCATTTTTGCCACATTATTTTGATTGTTGATTATTCTTGCATAAAATGTTGAAGTTCTCACTCTTCTACAAGTTTTGATGCCCAAAACAGCTAAGTCCGAAGACTGTCGCGATATCGCGACAAAAAGCAGCATGGAGAGCACAGTTTAAAAACCGTCGCGATATCGCGACATGTCGCGTTATCGCGGGTCTGTTGAGGAGAGAGAAGTCAAAAGCAAAGGTGTCACGAAATCGTGACCTATCATAGTTTTGCGGCACCAAATGCAGAAGAGGGTTGAGCAGCAAAGTTGTCACGATTTCACGACGTGTTCCAAAATTGTAGTCAAAATGGTCAACGGGGGTAGAGCAGTAAAATTGTCGTGAAATCGTAACATGTCGCATTTTTGCGACTTACGATGGCCATGGAGCATAATGATAGAAAAGGTCATGAAATCGTGTCATAACTCGGCAGAGTGACAAACAATGTCACGAAATCGTGACATAATTGGGCAATGACAATGAACTCGTAGCGATTTTGTGATAGAATAATGAACAAGGAGCTAAATGCGACAGACGTCGCGATATCGCAACGTGTTGCGTGGTCACGGCAAAGTTGAAACGAAAGGCTTAAGGTATAAAAGACGTCGCAATTTTGCGATATTTTTGAGGATGAGGCCAAGCAAGAAGAAGACATCGCGATATCGCGACAAGAAGCGAAAATGATGAAGAAGGCAAGAGAACGTCGCGATTTCACGACATATTGGGGTGGAAGGACCAAGTGCAGGAAATTGTTGTGATTTCACGACATGTAGCGTTTTCGTGAGGAGGAAGCAAGGAGGCATCCAGATTGTACGGGATGTCGCGATTTCGCGACATGATGAATTTTCACGGTCAAAAAGCAGTAAAGTCCAAGGAGATAGAACCTATCGCGATTTCATGACATGCTGGAGATTGAAGAACCACTTGAGGCAAGAGTATCATGTTTTTGCAGGTTGAAAGCTGAACCGTACAAGGCAAGAGGAAACTATCGTGAAATCGTGACCTATTGTAGTTTTGTGGGTATGCAGAAGAGAAGGGTGCATAAGGTAGAAGAAGTCACGATTTCATGACATGGTGAAGTTTTCGTAACATGTTGAGAAAAGAAGTCCAAACAAAGCAGAGTGTCATGATTTCGTGACATATCAGGAAGACAAAGCCAAAAGAGAGAAAGGTGTAGTAAAATTGTGCCTTGTCGCATTTTCGTGGTTCGAAGCAACGAAGAGACAAAATTGGGAAAGAACGTTTTGATTTCATGACAAGTCAGAGTTTCACAAAAATAGAGCAGAGAAAGAGCAGAATAGTACGGAACATCGTGATTTCGTGACGCGTCGCGTTTTCGTGAGCTAAGGTGGCGAAGGATACCAAAGAGCCAAATACATCACGATTTCATGACATGGTTGATTTTTGCGATCCGAAAGTGACAAATGTGTATAGAGTAGAGAAATGTCACGATTTCATGACATGTCACGTTTTCGTGACCCGTTACAGTTTCGCACCAAAAAGCAGTTCAAATGGCCCGATGAAGCATTGCGATTTCCAAGGATTTAAAAGCACTCCAAAATTAAATGTTTTACTGCTTTCCAATGTGAGCAAGGTAGAAGAACATGCCCAAGCCACTAGAATTTAAGACATCTCCATTATTCAAAGCTTCTGTTCATGATTTTTCTAACGGTTCAAGCATGCTTCGAGGCTGATCATTTAATGAAGACGACTGATTCCTTGTTTCATGTAATTTCTGGTTTCTCCGAGGCTAGTTTAAGGGGGATCATTTCCTTGTTTTTGTTGCACATTTTGTAGATCTCGGGGAAGTCCGTTGCATGTTTTAAATGCTACAGAGAGGCAAGACCTCTATAAATATAATGTATATCTCAAGAAAAAAGGATGGAGAAAGAGAGACTTTTGCTGAAAGCTTTGAAGTTCTTTGCATGAATGAAAGATATTTGGCCTCTAGTTTTGCAAGCAACTGTCTATGTGGTCTTTCCTTCTGTCATATGCATTCCTAGTTTACGCTCGTATTTCTTATCTGTTGCTTAATTTAAATTTTGTATCTGAGTTTAGATATTGCTATTGAGGAAGTGAGTTCTGGAATGTGATCTTGGAGGTTTTTTGCACAAGGTTGTAAGTTGATTACGTCAATATCTTCTGTTATATGATGTTTTAGTACTTGAGGTTATTTGCTGCTAATCTTTCCCGATCTGATAAATTAAGCCCGTGGCTATATTTCTCGTTTCTTTTCGCACATTTATAATTCCTTTCCAGTAACTCTAGTCTTCATCAAGCTTAGATTTAGTAAGGGAACCAACCCTCTCTGGAGATTGGTCTGGGAGACATTTCTTTCTCCCGACCTTTCAATGTTGGCCGGGTCTAGGGCGCATTTTGCGTAAAATCCTTTCCTATGGCAGATTCGTGACCAATAGGTCCCTTTGTAGCCACTACTTTTCATTGCTTTTAATAACGCATTTTATGATGGCACTATCTTATGCAATAACCTAGTTTCAATTGGCACCTTGATCATGGTGTTTCCTTACATGAAACTTATATACATTAAAATCTTACTTTATGAATGAAAAAAAAAATGAAAACTACCCATATTAGACTTGTCATGTCTATCGCACGTAACATCACATGCTCTCGTCTAGCAATGGAGATGATCCGCTAACATGGACTTCGTATATGATAGGTAGTAAGTATTTAATTGTTACATTAAGGTCGATGATGTGGTGCTCCTTACTGTTGTTTACATTTGACACGTGGTGAAAATGTATATTCGACGTCAATGTAGGCGTTCATGTATTGTATCTATTGCAATTGCATGTTCCACTTTCATGAATCCTTTGTACTATGTCTCTTATGGGGTATCTACGTCAGTCTTTGCCACCCATACAGGTTCACCTCATCTGGTCGTTATCGCATCATAGCTCCTCTCTACAAACTATGTTCTCCTTTGCCCTGACCGTCTTTGTGCATTTTTCTATGCTCTTGTGTCATGTTATACCAGGTCCCGACCCCTATGATGTGTCACTATTCAATTGTCAATCCACCTCAGCATTCGAACATAACGCCTCTCTGTCAGTGCTTGCCAGAATACCTACTATCAATCCTTCCTCACTAAACCTATCCATGCATGAGGCCGACAAAGTTGAAAAAGGGGAGGAAACTTCATACTACGTGCCTCCACATACATCGTCGTACACTATCTAGCTGTGATGATCTTTGTGCTGAGATCTTTTACATTTTCAATATTGTATCTACACAACATGGAATATACATCATAACTTTTTCATGATTCTCAGTTTGGTAAAAAAATATAGAAGGATTTCTTTGGCCATCAATATTTTTTAAATGGTGAACATGTATACAATTGCCAAGGCAACCAAGACCACAATGTTGACTAGGACAAAAATTATAGAACTTTGTCAAGAGTTTATGAACAAAAACACAACCTTCACTTCCTTTCATCGACAACCATCCAATGCATCGTCATAGAATCCTCCACTCTCACGGGCGACATAAAATTTCTAACATCATGTCATCTGAAAGCTTTACATCAATTCGCGTTAGAGTTGTATGGTCTGCCATAGCAGTAATCTTCTTCCTATCAAGCTACCAAATTGTAGTCTATGTCTACCTCGTTGGTATGAATCCATCTAGTTATCAACATCATTGATATGTCAATCAATCTATGTTAGTATTCATGTCATTTCCTATAGGTTATCAAGGTCTATGTCCATCGATCCAGTTTCATCAAGGTGTATCGAGGGTTGCGCCAAGCCTACCTTGACCATAGGATGCTCTCTTTGTAACCTGCGCATATAAATCAAACATTAACAAAAACTAAAAATGCAAACATCAGTTCAAAAATCAACTTTAAACAAATGAAAATTTTTTAGAATGAAAAATGAAAATAAAAAAGTATCATTATTACTATTTAATTTTTTTTTAATTTTTTTTTGTTAGGTTATATATTAAAGTGGGTTTTTATCAAGGATCCCAAAACTTGATTACAAAGGATCAGAATGCAACACAATACATTGGCTTGTAACAAAAGGAAACACTAGAGAAACACATAAAAGAAAAGGGATGCGCTATCCTAAATGCCATAGGAAGACACAATCCTTTGCGACAGAGGAAGACTACTTCGTAAGCACCAAAGGAAACACGAGTAGGAAGGGAAAGCCTACCAGAAAATCAATTTTGAATCAAATGGCACGAAATAAGATTTTTCAAGCAAACCTAGGGCATGAGAAAGTGCCAAACCATCTCGTCCACTAAAAATCAATTTGAAAATTTCCCAAGGGTGGGAAAAGGAACCAAAGCCAATATTTTAAAATTTTGAATCAACCCAATGGCGGGAAAACCAAAAACCACTATTGAAAAATAGGCTTGAGAGAAACCACCTTCCCGCATAGGGGAAAACAAAAAAGAATCAAAAAATCCACCATGAAAAATAGGGTGGATCAGTGAAGCAGAATGAAACATACAGGGAAAGTGCAAGATAAATAAAACTGAGAAGACCATTCCCTGAACGCCTTAAAAAGTGAAACAACATAAAGAGGAAAATCGTAGGCAAAAAAATCCTCATGTAGTGGAACAACAGCCTGGAGGATGGTGCATCAGTGGAATAGGAACAAGAGGAACTTCCCAGGCTATGAAGTCCTCAAGTAGGAAAAAGGAAGTCTTCAAGAAACAACACCCAACATAGGAAACAATAGTAGTGGAACAACACGTTAGAAGGAGAGGCAAGAAAGTGCCACAAGAATCCAAGATGAAGGAGTCACAAAGAGGCATGGCTGCAAACAAAGGAGCCCAGAATGAAAGGAAGCAGCTAGACAACCTTCAACACCAAAGATTCAAGGACGTAGAAAAGGAAAACCTGTAAGGAGTCAGTAGTAATAAAAGTAGAGGCCCACCCTCAAGAGCCACAAAAGGAACTGAAAACCTACAGGAACCAACACCATGAACCCAAAGAGCAGAGTCACAGTAGGAAGCACATGGTCTCCTTCAAAACCAAAAGGGTGTTGTAAAAAACTGCTCATGAAGCCAAAATTCCTCAGACCCGCCAAAATACAGCTTCAAGAAAACGAAGGAGGAAGTCTTAAAAGGAATCAGCAACAGGAAGAACAAAGGCCCATCCCTGAAGCCACGAAAGGAGCTGAAATACTCCAATAACCACCACTTCAAATCCAAATAGCAGAGTCATAGTATAAAGCACATGGTCCCTCCAACCAAAAGGATGTTGTGTAGAACTGCTCATGAAGCCATAAATCCAAAGACCCAACAAAACCACAACTGAAGCAACCCAAAGGACAGTCAAGAGGAAGACTTCCAAAAAAATCCTAAGGAAAAAACCCCAAGAAAAGTCCTAGGGAAAACCTGAACACAACCCAGAACCCAGGCATCAAAGGATGGAACCATCCAAGGACAAGGAAAGGGGCAGAACAGTGGATCAAGGATATCCCCCTCCAAAGGAGATCGTCTGCAACACCTTCCTTCCGAAAAGGATGGAAAATATGCCAAGGAAACTGGGAAAGGAACAGGGTCCTAGGATAGGGACATGAAAGGATGCAGGTAAAAGGAAGGACTTCCATGGGAAGTCGCCCTGCAGATCCTCCCTTCCAAGCAGTTTTTGGTCTTGCAGGACCTTTGTATTTTTTAATCTTATTTTTAAAAAATAATAAAAAAATTATTTTATTCTATTTTTATATTTTTTATTTGTTTTACTTTATTTCAAAATGCGAATCAATTGACTTTAAAATTTTTAATCATTGAATTTCAAAATAAAAGTAAAAATTTTAAAAATCAAAACAAGCAACTAAACCTATTAATCTAACCAAAATACTAACAAAAACAAGGATACATTAGCCAACACACATGAACCTGGAAACCTACATTGCAAGACCATAGGTGGGACCCTATTAATTAATCACTCAAAAACAACCAAAACTTCCCAAAATCAAAATTTTAAGGTGGGTCCCCAAATTTGGGGCAAGTTGTGCAATGGCCACAACATGTTCAAAAAACCAATTGTATCTGTAATAGATTACCCTATCTCTATCCGCTAAATCAAAAAAGGAAACAAAAAGGAAATTTTTGGGTAGTAGAGTTACTTGGAATTTACTAGACCACCAAAGTTTAATGTATCCTTTGAGCTCCTCTAGGCTTGGTCTTTTACCCCTAAGTTTGCAGATAACTATTCGAGATTCATGATCAATTAGATCCAACCCAAATTCATCCTCCAAAATCCTAATAGAGGGAAGAGGTTCATTAGAAAGCTCCACCCGCAAACCCAAAGATCCTTGAGAGACATTTCTTCTGATCGAAGAGGCTTTCTCATAGACTAAAGAGCGACTAATATCCTCTTGAGTACATCGAGTCGGTTGCGAACAACCCTCTTTTTGCAATGCTTGACTGCACCTAGGATTTGGACCTCTTCACTCTGTTCCATCCTCATGTCCTCCTGAGTACAACAAGCAGGCTACAAACAACCTTCTTCCTGCAACGCTTGACTACACCTAGCGTTTACACTCCTTTCGCTTTGCTCCATATTCATGTCTTCCTGAGTATAGCGAGCTGGTTGTGAACAACCCTTTTCCTACAACTCTTGAATACGCCTAGGGTGAAGACAATAATTAATTAAATAATTAATTAATTTTTGATGATAAAATAATTGTTTCAAAAATAACTAAATAATAATTTCATATCAATAAATGATTTTTATTATAATATTATTTATACATAAATATTAAAATCTCTCGTGTTTTACATAGATTTTATCACTTGACACAAAGATTTGTTGTTCTTCGTTAAAATTTCTATTTTTTTTAATTTCATTCATATAATATTTAAACCCCTACGTGTATGTGGTTGTGCTAAATTTTCTATTGAATTACCATTGATAAGCTCAATTCTTCCCCTTATGAGAGGTTATGGTGGGATGGAGATGCCCAACCTTAAATGTGGGTCATAGTGGTTTCTTATACTAATTTTTCTTAAAAACAAAAATTAAAATAAAAAAATATTATACATAAAAGAATGATTTAAATTTTTATAAATTTTAATTGTATACAATTTATTTAAAAAATAAAATTTTAAAATTAATTTAATTTTTAATTAGTAAAAGTAAAATTAACATTTTAATATCATTTTTATCGGATGATATTAGCTCAATTAGTTAGATTTTTCCACTTGCAGAAAATAGATTAAAATTTAAATCTTGTCAAAAGATACATACATAATTTTCAAGCCTTTTGTAATACTACCATAGGGTCATTTACAATCCATTAAAATGAATGTTCAATTAATTTTTAAGATTACTATAATAAATATCTTTTATAAAAAAGATTCATGCTAATCCAAAAGGGTCATTTACAATCCATTAAAATAAATTTTCAATTAATTTTTAAGATTACTATAATAAATATCTTTTATAAAAAAGATTCATGCTAATCCAAAAGGGTCATTTACAATCCATTAAAATAAATGTTCAATTAATTTTTAAGATTACTATAATAAATATCTTTTATAAAAAAGATTCATGCTAACACGAACCACCGAAAGGGTCTCTTCAAGAACGATCAAACAAGGTGGACACGAACCACCGAAAGAAAACAAGGGACCAGGACCTCCTAGCCCTTGGAAGAACAAGCTCTCCAAGAAAGCACACATTTGCAGGATGTTCTCCCATGATGAAAAAGTCGTTGTAAACTACCAAAGGAAGATAAAGGACCCTCCTGGCCTTTGGTAAGACACACTCTCCAAGAGAGCACACATCCACAATAAGCTCTCCCGTAGAGAGAAAGCCACCACAGACCGTATGAGATAAGGGCCCTCCTAACCCTTGGTAAGACAAGCTCTCTGGGAGAGCAAGCGTTTGCAAAAAGCTTTCACGAAATTAGAAAGCTGATGCAAACCGCAGAAAGAAAACAAAGACCCTCCTAACCCTATATATATATATATATATATATATATATATATAATTTTCTTATAAAATTTAAACTAAATTTTTTGAATTTAAAAAAATTAAAATTTAAATCTTATCAATTTCAATCTCTTATAACCCATTAAAAATATATATTTTTTAATTTAATTTTTTATTAAAATATTAATTATAATTAAAATTATTATAGTAAAGCTTAAATATGGTTTAAGCCTATACATCATATTTATTTAGGTTATTTACATGCTTTACAATCTGTGTGACAATGCATAGAATCTAAAATAGTTAAAACATTTTATCGATCAATTTATATAATGGTTTACTTACGTGCAAATCACTTTCATATGATTGCTATATTAGAACATTGAATAATATTATTATACTCAATCTTAAGGGACAGTTTTTTTGAAAATTTATGCTTAAAATTTTAAATTTTCTATGCATGTGTAAATAAATTTATTTTACTAAAACAGTACTATATCAAATTCATATTTATTTATTAATAGAGATCCAGGTAAAGATTTTTTTCCTCTCCCATCCACGTTCCCCAAAGTCAATATGCACATATAAAATTCCTACGCTTAAGCTTTAGTTAAGTTATGTAGTGGTTAAGACTGTTTTCTTTTAAAAGATTTTGGTTATTTTTTAGTATATTTATTAATTTTATAAAGTTTTTAATTTTAGTAATAATTTTTATTATAAATTAAATGAAATATTGTAGTTTATTATTTAAGCAATTATGAATAGGTAAAGTTAGAGTAATTTTATTTAAAGAAATGATTAATCTTTAAGGAGTTATATTTTTGCATAGAGTTGTTCAATTCAGATGATTCTTGTTTCATTTTGTGTAGAATTTGAAGAGCTTTAAAATAAGTAATCATACGAAAAAATCCAAGTAGTATTGAGAGAGATATGACCATGTGAAGACAACCATTCAAAACGAGGATAACATTAGGTCAATTTTTTTTAAATCTTATATTTTAGGAGCCAATTTTCACAAAAGTTTGTCTGATTCAGATGATTCTTGGACAGATTTGTGTAAAAGTTGAAGAGCTTTAAAATGAGTGGTCATTTGAAGGAATCCAACCAGTATTAAGGGAGATATGACCCTATAAAGTCATCCATTCAAAATAAGGGCATTGCTGATTTTTTAAATCATGGAAAATGAAATTGTAAATATCTATTAGCCAAGGTTCGGATGAAGGGAAGAGCAATGGAGGGCTAGGGCATTAGCAAGGTGGGATATTTTGTCTAGGCATAGAATTTTTCATCTAAGTTTCATTTATCCCTCAATTATCTTAGAAGTTTTTGCATGTAGATTATTGTAGATTTATTTTCAAATAATATAATTGCTATAGGATGAATTTTATTTATCCATAATAATATTTGAACTGTGGTAATTCTATTCAAAGCCTATATTTCTAAATAATATCATTTCATATATATATAGTAATTTTTTTACAACTACAATACCAACATTAGGGTTAATGCCATCATAAAATTTTGTTATCCCTTGTTGATGCTTGGACCTAGTTTTTGGATAAGGGTTCATGCCACCCAACACATTATCCTTTTCATGCCTGAATTCGATAGGCATTGTGACTATTTGTAGTTATTTATCTTAAGTTTCACTTCTTCCTTTGTTGGTTTCCTCTCCTTTTGATTTTGCTTTTATGGTCTATCCATGAATTTAAGAGAGGAAAGTGAGCTAAGAAATAAAATCTCTAATATTTTGGTGAGGGTTTTCTCTTTGGATCAGATTAGGATTTAGTCACCTCTAAAGCTTTGTCATGGCAATGGTGACAGGGGATATCCCTCCTCCCTAAACCCTCCTTTTGGGATGTTACCATGACAACTGCCTCCATACTCAAGAACACTAATTATGGCTCATTTTCCTTGTTTTCACTACCTCCTTTGTTTGACCAATCAAAGCTAGAAAATATGACCAAAACTGTGAAGGCAAGGAGACCACAACAGTCCTAACCCAGTAACAAAGGATCCTTTGTTCCAAAGTTGAATGACGCTACAATGGTGTAGATTCCTCCGAACTATATTCAAAGCTTGATCCTCACCCTAACTAAGAGAGCTCTTTCTTGCAGCTTTGTGGGTATTTGGTCTTAGACCAACAACCATTTAAAGATGGATCACCTCTTCTTGGGGATCTAAAATATCTAGATATGAATTCATGATGGCAAGGAGAGCATATTTCATAGTTATTTTCTCCTCCATAAAGGAAAGAGATGCAATATTTCAAGGTCCCTGGTTCTTGGATCAAGCCCTCTACATGACCCCCTAGTTAGTCAGTTTTGACCCACAAGTGAAAGAACTAGAAGAAGTTTCAATGTAAATAAGACTATCATTTATACCCCTATATTTATGGAATAAACTGACTCTTGAGATGATAGTTAACTCGAGTGGCACATTTGAATATTGAGCTCCTGTAAAGGTCAATAATACAACTTGTGCTAGGTTGTGTGTTCAAGTTAATCTAAAAAATGGGCTTCTTGAAAACATAGGTATCAAATTATTAGACTAGATCCATACCCAACCATTGGATTATGAGCACATTCCCTTTAAATGTATTACCTGTCATCAATATGGTCATTTCTCAAGAAATTGTCCCACTATAGTACAACAAGAGACAAAGGAGAAAGATCAAGAATTCCAACTAGTTAGAATAAAATAATAGAGAAGATCTAGAAGTAGAAGGAGGCCTCAACCACATCCAAAAAGACATAATAATAATAATTTCTCTTTTTTATCATAAAATGAGGAAGAGAAACATCCAAGGCCATTTAAAAAAGGGGAAGATCCATCAGATCCTGAATCAGAAGATGAAATGGAGGAAACTCAGGCTATCAAATAAAACCTTCAAGAAGAGGAGATTGAAGAAATAGAAGAGAATCAGTTAGCAACAATAATGATTCCAGGAGGTACCCCAACCATCATATCTTCTACTAGAGGGAGGAAATCTAATCAAGATGTAAGAATAAAACAAGCAAATATAGAGATTCACCAGAAAACATAGGCAACCTTAGACTTTAGCAAGGTTAAGAATTCACTTTAAAAATGAAGGTTCTATCATGGAATGAAAGGGAATTGGGCAGTATCTTGAAAAAACTACCTAATTCAGTTAATAGCCCAACAAAATCCAATGATTATATGCATTCAAGAAACTAAATTGATAGAGTAGTTAGCAAGAATAGAATGCAAAAATATATGGAGATCATCAAACCTAGAAGCAATAGATTCGTCAAGTGCCTTGGAGGGGCTTCTCCTTGCATGGGATCCATAACCCAATATATGTATTAATAAAATAAGACACACAAATTGGATAGCAGTTTCTTTACCTCTCCATAGGGATAGACTTGGATCATAGTCAATTTTTATGGAGCAAATAACTTAGTCTTATAACAAGAGGCTTGGAAAAGTCTTCAACACTGAATTCATCAAGAAAAATCTCGAAATCTAATTATATCAAGGTACTTGAATGTGACTTTAGCCCAATGGGAGGAAAACTAAAGCATTTTCTAAGGACTTCGTTAGGCAAATTATAACTGAGCAAAAACTTTAGGACATAATCCCTAAAAATAGAAAATTTACAGACAAACAAAATATTTGGTATTAAATTCATTGCAGGAATATTAGATAGATTCTTGATACAACAAGATATACTATTTAAGTATCCACTTGTATCAAATGGTATAATTTAAATTTCGGTCTCAAATAATAAGCCTATCTATTTGGATATAGGTGATAGCACTCTTAAAATAAGGAAGATTCCTTTCAAATACAATCTAGAATGGATGGAGCATGAGGAGTTTGCACTTTTAGTAGAAAGTATCTGGAAGCAACATTCCTATGCAAATAGTCCCCATGAGGTTTGTAAAATAAAAATTTCCAATTTCAAGAAATCCATTAGGGATTGGATGTCCGATAAGGCTAAAGTTCAAAATAGATCAAGCATATTGCTACAACAAATGGATGAAGCAGAGTAAGAGATAGATGATCAGCCTCCAACTCTTCAACATGAAGAGAGAAAATTTTGGTTGAACCAAGAAATGAATCAAGTTTTCAAAGAAGAAGAAGAAGCACATTGGAAGCTTTGATAAATAATGATCTAGCTCAAGAAAGGAGACAAAAACACAAATTAATTTCATCTAAAAATAATGTAGCACTACTGACAAAATACAATTAGATAAATTCACAAATCAGAATAAATTTATTTTGATCAAGCAGTCATAAAGGAACTAACAAGAGATCATTACTCGACCCTTCTCACAAAGGCAATAGTAAATCAACAAGCTTAGACCACTCTCCTGAACAACATTCCTCCTCTTTTGAAAAATAGAGAGAGAAGATCTCTCTTCAACAGTAACCAAAGAAGAGTTGGAAGAAGTTATATGTTCATTACCTAAGGACAAAGCTCCAAGACCAAATGGCTTCACCAATAATTTTTATCAACAATTTTATTAAATTATAGGAATTGACCTGTTGGCAATGATAGAAGAGACAAGCATAAGAGCTAAGCTATCTAGGACTATCAACTCCACTTTCTTAGATTTAATTCCAAAAGAAAAAAATGTAGTTACTTTTGACAAATTTATACCTATATCTTTGTGCAATTGCTCTTATAAGATAATAATTAAAATAATAGCAAATAGAATTAAAAGGAATATTAATGATTTGATACAGTCAAAACAAGGGGTTTTTATCCCAGGGAAATAAATATATGATGACATTATAATGATTCATGAAACCCTACACTCAAGTGCCAAGTCCAAAAAGAAAAGAATAGCCATTAAAATTGATATGGCTAATGCCTTCGACAGACTAGACATTGAGTTTTTAACAGGAGTGTTAGCTAAATTTAGATTTCCAGCTCAAATGATAGATTGGATAAGAGCTTGCGTAGAGGGACCTTGGATAGTCCCTCTAATCAATGGAGAACTTGCTAACTTATTTAAATCCAGTAGAGGATTAAAGCAAGGGTGTTATCTCTCCCCTTATCTTTATATTCTTCTAGCTGAAACTTTAGGGAGGACCATGACCAGATTGAGATGAAGAAAATAAATCTTGAGAATTAGAGTAGCTACACAATATAAAATAATCACTCATATGACTAATTTCTTTGACAGAGTAGACACTTATTAAACCTTATAAATAATATTGGAAGATGTATACTTAAAGGGTGAATAGTTCAATTAATAAATAAACAATAATTAATTAAATAAATTATACCCCTGCGAGCCCTAGAGTTTTTTGCGGAAGAGATACCCCTGCCTCCTTGGGTCTTACCCAAAATGACATCCCTTCTTGAATGTTTAAAAAAAAAAAAAACAATTAATTAAATAAAATAATATTAATTTATTAAATTAAAAAATTAACTTTGATGATAAAATAATTGTTTTAACAATAAGTAAATAACAATTTGATATGACTAAATGAGTTTTCTTATAATATTATTTGTACGTTTTTTACATAGATTGTTTTAACTTTTATCACTTGACACAAAGATTTAGAGTTCTTCCTTAAAAGTTTTGCTTTTGTTTTTCTTAATTCATTCTTATAATATTTTAAAAAAAATTATGCATAAAAGAATGGTTTAAATTTTTATAAAGTTTAATTGTATATTAAATTTATTTAAAAAATAAAATTTTAAATTTATTTAAATTTTAATCATTAAAAATAAAAATAATATTTTAATATAATTTTTATCAAATGGTATTTAACTCCATTAGTTACATTTTTTTTTCAATGAATTTACATAGTTTTTTTTTTTAATAAGTTATGTGTAGCTTTTATTGGAGGCCACTCTCATTACAAAAACAAAACATTACATTGCTCTCATTACATTTCTGACAAGTTAATTAAAGCATATCCAACTTTATCTTTCTAATATTCTTCATTTATCCTTCTATCAAAAATATTTTTCATCTTTTCAAATTGCTAACTTTCCACAATCAACTCCTTTTTATATCAAATACCTTCAAAAATTTAAATTATGTCAAGATGAAATTCAACACTGCAAATGGCTAAAATATTTGTTGCCCAACTTCTATATCCAAAAATATCTTGTCTATAACAACCTCACAATTTCTTAATATCTTTTTTTAGGGTTCTTATTCATTCCCCTATTATTCCAAGATATTATTTTCATTGTTATTTTATTTGTGGGTTTAGCCCCACTTCTTGTTAATGCATGTGATCTTTGCTTTTGTTTTCCCATATCAATATCCCTTTGTGTTTTTTTTTTTTTTTTTTTTTTTTTTTGGTAAAAGAGGGTAAAAATTTATTAACTCAGCAAAACATTCATGATACAAAGAAAAAGCAGAAGCTATTCAGACATATCAACTCTCAATAAAGAAGAGAGAGATTGAGAGCAATCAGAAGAAAGTTGAGACCAATTTTGAACATCCCAACCGTCTTGAAACTTAGAAGCCCATTTAGCTAACAAATCCGCTACCCTATTCCACTCCCGAGGAATATGCACAAAAGAAATGAAGTCCAAGTGAGCGAGAGATATTAAGAATTTTCCGAGCAACCCAACTCAACCGCCAACAACCATGAAGACTATCTCCGGAATTTAACAAATTTATAACAATCTGAGAATCAGATTCACAAACAATCCGACGCCAACCCAAAGCATACCCTTGCTCCAAAGCATATAAAATTGTGAGTGCTTCCATGAAGTTATTAGAATGATGTCCCTTAAAGCAAGAGAAAAAAAATTGGATAGTACCACTACTATCCCGCCCCACACCACCAATACCAGCATTACCCGGATTACCCCGGAAGATCCATCCGTATTAATTTTCAGAACTCCCGGAGGAGGCGGATTCCATTTTCTAGCCCTCCGCACTCGATTATTCTGACCCATCCGTCTGCAAGAGACATTAGGACCAGGACCATTAACCATCAAGCCTAATCTTTCCATGATCTGACGTTCCGCATGGTCCACGGGAGAAATAATCTGACATTTTGCGTACACGCTTTCTGGATCATTCGCAAAATCCTCTCGCTGCACTGGGAAGTAGTTAACTCCTTACCTTGGAAAATCTGACGGTTCCGTTCAAGACAAATCTGCAAAAAAATGCATGAAGGACCAATACTCCATCCAACTTGTAAAAAGAAAGCCGCTGCAGGAGGCCGCCCCATACTCCTCCAAAAATCAACTATTGATGAAGCATGCGAACAAGGGTGATTCCATACTCCCCACCAATAATGCCGGACTTGTCGAGCAAAGTCACATTGGAGAAGTAAATGCCCAACAGATTCTTCAGCCTTCCCATAGTTATAGCATAAAGAGGTGCCAACAAACCCACGCTTTTGAAAATTATCCCAAGTGAGACAACGATTATGAGTAGCCTGCCACCCATAAAAACTACACTTCGGCCAAATAAACTTATTCCAAACTTGCTTCCAACACGGGACCTCCTCCTCACAAAATCGCTGTCGATCCAAAACACAATAACCCACAGCAACCGAAAATATCCCTCTATTATCTCTTCCCCATGCTAGCACATCATCCCCAGGTAGAGAAGAGCAGGGACGACTAGCGAGAATACGGGCCAGCTCTGCCCTCGCATCCATAGTGCCACCAACAGGCCATTCTCGAGGATCCTTCCACTGGAGACTAACCATCTAACCGAAGGACTTAACAGTTTTGAAATCTACCACCTTCAACCATCCAGCATCCCAAAAGCATTGAGCAAGATCTTGAAGATGTGGAAACTCGCTAAGAAGAGGAGCAAAGCCATCCCAAGAATCCTGCCAAAAAAGAGCCCGAGACCCAGTATAACAAATCCAGAATAACCCCTGCTTAACCAGCTCTACTCCCTTTTTCAAAGTATTCCAAACAAATGATCCTCGACCAGTCAAGCTGTATTGAGGAATCTCTGAACCTTCCACTCCCCTAAGATACTTGTGGGAGATAATCTTGGCCCAAGTTTGCTCCTGATTACTACACCAATGCCAATACAGATTAGCAGCCAAAGCAGTCCCAGAAAGAGAGCTTAGACGAAGACCCAACCCCCTAGCTTGCCTTGGTCGACAAATAGTCTCCCATTTAACAAGACTCCATTTTGAGGAACCAAGATTGCCAGCCCATAGGAATTTCCTAGAAAGAGAATCCAGGTCATGAAGAAAACTTGTCTGAGCAATCGAAATAAGGCATCTATACACTGGTAAAGCCTGAACAACTGACTTCAAAAGTAAAACCCGACCAGCAAAAGTTAACCATCTATGAGTCCAATGACTAACTCGACTACGAAATTTGTCAAGTATGTTAGTCCAAACCGCCCTAGGTAGAGGACCAATAGAAATGGGAATCCCCAAGTATGTAAGAAGAAGAGTTGCAACCTGAAACCTGAGAATCTGAACAATTCTAGCTTGAACCCTGGGATCTGTATTGAAAAATAAAATAATAGACTTGTGCTCATTAATCTCCTGACCGGAGACAACCAAATACAAGTCCAAAGCATGTCTAAAGTTGGTTGCTTCACAAATAGAAGCTACACCCAAGAGAGCAGTGTCATCAACAAACTGAAGATGGGAAATGGCTGGCCTACTATTCTCCCATTTCCATCCATGAATAAGACCCCGGTGAACCTGATCTTTAAGCCAGCGACCCAGACCTTCGACCATAATTATAAACAAGTACGGAGATAAAGGATCCCCCTACCGAAGACCCCGGGAAGCATGAAACAAAGGAGAGGGCTTTCCATTAATTAGGACAAAATATGAGGGAGTTGTAATACAACTCATAATCCACTCAATCCAAGAAGGATCAAATCCAAAGGCCAAGAGGATTTTGTGAAGAAAAGACCATTTCACCCTGTCATAAGCCTTCGCCATATCCAACTTCATAAACATAAACTTATTCTTAGAAGTGCTCATAGAATGAATCGCCTCGGCAGCAATAGACACTCCATCCAGAATCTGTCGGCCAGCCACATAGCCACCCTGCTCATCAGAAACAACTCTACCAGCCAAGGCTTGAGACGCTCCGCAATCAGCTTAGTAATAATTTTATACACCACATTGCAGAGAGCAATAGGCCGAAACTGATCAAAAGAGCTAGCACCCTCCTTTTTAGGAATTAGCATCAAAAAAGTGGAATTCAAAGCTTTCAACAACTGATGGTTATGAAAGGACTCAAGAACAACCCTCAAAAGATCAGATTTAATAATTTCCCAAAAGTGTTGAAAGAACTCAACCGGGAAGTCGTCAGGCCCCGGAGCTTTCCCAGTCTTCATAAGGAAAACTACCCTTTCTAGTTCATCAATGGAAATAGGTTGAAGAAGGCATGCATTGATCTCTTCTGAAATAACAGAAGGAATACAACGCAAAATAGTATGATCATCAACATGATCCCCACAAAAATCCTCAGAATATAAGGAAGAAAAAAATCGAACAGCTTCCCGAGAGATATCCTGAGAAGCAGACAACTGAATACCTTGAGAAGAAATAATCGAAGAAATACCATTACCGTGTCTTCGAGCCTTAATAGTGTTAAAGAAAAAAGCTATATTTTGATCTCCTTCTTGTAACCATTCCACCCTGGCCTTTTGCTTCCAGAAAATCTCTTCCCGAAGCTCCCATTCTTGAAGTTCATGCAAAGCTTCAGACTCCTCCTACAAATTCTGCTCTGTTAACCCATGATCTCCGATATGTCCGGTGATAACATCAAGCCTTCTTTGGGCTAAAGTTTTAGCCTGAAATAGATTCCCGAAACACTGCCTATTCCACTTTTTGAGTTGATATTTCACAAATTGGAGTCTTTTAACAAAAGAGTACATAGCAGTACCGTGGGAAGGACAACCCTGACTCCACCAGACTTTCATCAACTCGTACAAAGAGGGATCCCTAAGCCACATTAACTCGGAATTTAAAACTTGGATGATGATACATTTCTTGCCGAGAGATAACAAGTTTAATAGGCCAGTGGTCTGATCCCCTCCAGTCAAGAATCGTTGAGTTAGTAACCCAAGAATTGCTAATCCAAAATGAAGAAGTGTCCAACCTCTCAGAGATCGAGTTAGAACCACACCGCTTATTCATCCAAGTGAACACACCATTCTTTGGCTTAATATCCACCAGATTAAGAAGCTGAATATTATCATTAAGGAGTCTAGAGGCAGGCCCCAAAGTACCCACACCACCCCTCTTCTCATCAATACTAGATACAACATTAAAATCTCCAGCCATAATCCAAGGATAGAATGGAACCAAGGCTCGAACACTTTGAATATGATTCCACAACAGCACCTTCCCAACAAGATCCGAGGGGGCGTAAATGTTAGTGAACAAAACCACTTCTCCAGACTCATGGCAAGAAGCTATCATAGAAAGAGATGACTTATTCGATACCCACCAAAGAGGAGTAAGCTTCTCGGATTCCAAAGGCTAACAAGCCCCCGGACACTATCCACAGCCCCAACACACCGACAAAGACCTCGAGGCCGAGTTTAGAAGCAATACTAAATAGACCCTCCATCGATAATTTAGATTCTTGAAGAAAAACAACATCCGACTTATGTGCCTGAACCAAATCCCGAATAGCTTTTTGACGAGGTAAGCTATTCAAACCTCTCACATTCCAAGAAAGAACAATCATTTAGAGAGAGAAGAAAAGTGAGACTCCAGGGGTTTAACCACCCCACTCTCAACCAATGTTTCTCCCTCCATATGCAGTTTATGTGCATCTTTCTTTCTTTTTCTCTTTGTTTTTGCTTCTTGGGTCTTTTTTTTCCATTCTCAACAATACTTTCATCTTCATCAATCTCTTCAATCTTCTCACACTGCTCATAGTAAGACTTATCATCTTTAGGTTTGCCTTATTCTGAAGGATCTAAAGTGCAAGGAATAACCTCAAAAGCACACTCTTCTTTATATTTCTTTGGAGACCCTAAAGTGCAAGGATGCTCTTTTGTAGCAATTATCTTCTTATTTTACCCTAAATTGTTATGGGTTTCCTCCAACCTTACTTCTATATTATTCTACTCTTGAAACCTTAAAGTGGAATAAACTTGAACTTTTTTGCTGTCTTTGTTTTAGGCTTTATCTCCACATCTTCTTTTGTACCTTTAATTCCTTCTAAACTTACCAATTGATATTGTCGATAGGATTTCTTTACCTCTTCTTTTGGAGTGGAATATCCTTGATCTGATCTTGCTTCTATTATTGAATGATTTCCTTGCTTTGTCTTGAAGTTTATCTCATGGCTAGAAATTTTTTTCTCTTTCTTCATAGTTTTTACTTTGCAAACTCTTGCCATGTGTTCAATCTCAAAACAATTGTGGCAACGAAATGATATATTTTCATAATCTACTTGTTGATCCCATTCTCTTGATTCAAATTTAATCTTAATGGATTGTGGCAAAGGTTTTGAAATATCCATAGCAACACATTTTCGAGTATATATAGCATGCTTTCGCTCCTTAGTTGTTGGTCCTTCCTTGATGAATTTCTCTAAGGTATTTCCAATATTTTCCACAACATCCTTATTTATAACCTAATAAAGAAGTCAAAAAAGCCTAACCCACACTGGAAGCTTCTTAATAGTTTCTGTCTCAATTGAAAATTTTTCGATCCATGGTCTCAAATAAAATACATCTCTTCTCATAAACCATGGGCCACCAACCATTATTTTATCCCTAATTTCTGAATTAGAAAAGATGAGGAAAAAACCTTTAGGGAAAAAAGTTACAAAATAATTTGAATTCAATCCCCACTTCCAGTTGATCCAATTTTGAATCTCCAATTGAGTTTACATAAGTTTTTATGAGGAGTTCTCGTCAAGATTTTTCCACTTTTAAAAAGGAGATTAAGATTTAAATCTTTTCAAAAGATACACATAATTTTCAAGCTTTTAATAATACTACCATAGAATCATTTCAATCTCATATAATTTATTTAAAAAAATATATTCAATAAATTTTAATGATTACTACAATAATTTTTTTTTTTAAAATAAATTCATGTTAAACAAAAATAATAAATTTTTTTATACAATTTAAAAATCTTTTAATAAATAAATTATAATATTTATTATTTTCTTTCTTTATCAAATTCAACTATTAAAGTTAAACGAAAACTAAAATTCAAATATAATATTATAATTTTTGAATGATAAGATGTCATCAATGGAGACTAGGGTTTTGCTCTGCAACTCATCCTGAGGAGCCGAGCCGACTTTGCGTTCATCGTTTGCATGTGTGATTTTTGGCCTCGTCATAGTGCTGCATGTGCCAGTGGATGGGATCTGTTGCTTTGTCCTTCCATTATTGATCCGCCTTGGGCGGAATTACTGTGTTTTTTTTTAATATGTCACATTTGGTTCCTCCTGGTTCATCGTCTGGTGAAGCCGATGGAGAAAAGGATGGCGGGCAAGCAACCTCGGAAGTTCATTCCCACGGTGTTCCACAAGGTAATGTGCCAGACATTTCTATTCCCCTCGATAGTTTCAATAAAGCTTGTACTTGGCTAGAGCAAAATACTGTCATAGGCTACTTCTTGGGCCGTATCCCCTACGATGCAATTCTACGAAACTGGTTTCAAAGCTATTGGAACCCATATGGTATCTTTGTAGAGTTTGTGCAAAACATGACCAAAGGTTTCTTTCATATTCGGTTCTCTGATCCAGAGTGTGTCAAAAAAGTTCTCAGCAAGGGTCCTTGTTATGTTCATAGCACTTTGCTTATTTTTCAACCATGGCACAAGAATTTCCAGGTTGCCAATGGTGTCTCTCTTGTTGTCCCTGTGTGGGTTGAATTCCCAGGTTTACCAATGGCATTGGTCCCATTTATTTGTGATGTTGCCATGAAAGTTGGGGAATTTTTATGTGAAGAGCCTCAGCGCTTCTATAATGCTTGGCCTACCCGTCGGCTCTGTGTGAAAATTGATTTGGCCAATTCCCTCAAGGAATTTATTGATATTAAGGTAGGTGATACTAATATCCACCAGAGAGTGGTGTATGTCAATTTGCCAAACACTTGCTACAGGTGCCGATCTGCCGCACACAAGATTAAAGATTGTCCCTTAATGGCAGATAAGTTTAAATCCAAGGGCCCAACCCCTGTTAATCAAGCTTCTAATGAGAAAAACCAACCAACCAAAGATGGGTCTGACAGTGACTGGAAGGTGGTCTCCAAGAAAGGCAAGCATGTCCCTGGTAAAGGCCCTCAGGGAGGCCAGTCCTCTGTCCATAATCCTTAGGGGGGTCAGCCTGCTGGCTCCTATGCTCAAGCCACAACGATAAAACCGCCCTTGCATGTCCCAGTTCCATCCCAGAATGCTTCCCCAAGTACTCAAATCCTTTCCAATTCAGCAGTTGTGGTTGAATATATGTCGATGGCTCTTAAAGATGATGGTATCCTCTCTGTCTCCATGGTTGCTCACCAGCTAGAGCAAAAAGAAGGCATGAATGCCCGAAGATGAAGGTCGCGTAGTCCAGTGCAGGGTCTGCATGCAGACAAAAATCGACAACTGGGAAGCTTTTCTAGGAACTCGTTTCGATCGCTTGCTATTCTGGGTGACTCTGATGAGGTCAGAGGAAGTTTGATCCTTGACAGTTCAGAATGATTTTTCTATCATGGAATGTTAGAGGACTGACGGACCCAGTTCGAAGATACATGGTTCGCGATGATATTACTTTCTGTGCAACCAAGTATGGGGGCCCAGATATTGTTTGCTTGCAAGAAGTTAAAATTACTGAGTTCCAATTGTAGTGTGCCTGTGCGCTCATTTACCCTAATAGTCAACTTTTTTCCACCAAGCACCCTCCCGGTCGTGGTGGTGCTGTTATTCTCCTGGCCAATAGATGGCATGGGAATTTTGTTGATTGGGGGGTTGACCCTTCTAACCAAGCTGTTTGGATTTTGCTTGAAGTTGACGGAATGTCCTTTGGAATTTTAAATGTATATGCCTCCAATAGTGCTCCGGAGCGCTGTTTGCTTTGGAAATGGTGTGCCTTTTCTTTGCCTCCTGCAGTTTGGATCGTCTGTGGAGATTTTAATATGGTTGAGCGTGCTTCTGATAAAATTGGGGGTCTAAACCATAGGTGGGCCCTTGGTGAGCGTGAAGCCTGGTTTTTTATGAAAAAAAAATTATGTTTGTCTGACCCTAATTCCTGTCTTTCTCCTGCTTCTTTTGATGAGCACCTTTGGTTTACCTGGAATAACTTTCAAGTTGGGCGGGCAAGGATTCTCAAACGTTTAGATAGAGCTATGTTGTCAGACCATACCCAGTTTTATTTTCATCGGAAGCATGGTGATGCTCCAGTTGTGGAGGTTATTGCTGGTACTATTGGGTCTGATCATTCCCCAATTATGTTCACTGTTTTATCTTCTGTGGTACCTGTTCAGGGTATTAAGTCTCAGTTTTTTCTTAACACATCCTTTCTTCAGCATTCTTCCATGATGTGTCATATTCGGAGAGTCTGGAATTTGGGGGACAGACCTATTGGTGAAGAAGGATGGATTGAGTGGTGGAATGATGCTATATCCCGAACCACAGCCCTTCTTCGCAGTTTGGGCAAGAAAGTTACTCAGTTTAGAAAATATTCTTTGCTTGCTTTACGCACTGAACTGACAAAAGCCTCTTGTAGGCTTGAAGACAACCCTCTCTGTCCTGTTTTGCAAGGGCATGCTGCTCAGGTTCGTCATGAGCTCAAGGTGGCGGAGCTCTATGAAGCTAAAGGTGCTCGGATCAAGGCCCGCTTACATTGGCTTAAAATTGGGGACAGAGTTTCTAAGGAATTCTTCCAAAAGTTACGTCCTCCTCGCAATGCCACTAAATTCAAAGCTATTGTGGACAATGGTATTCGCCATACCTCTCTATCCAGTATTGCTGACATTTTTGTTAAGCATTACACTCAAGTTTTTGCTGCTCAGTCTTCTTCTCCAAAGAGGGATGAAGCTCTCAAGCTTTGCATGGATGCTATCCCTAACAAACTCCCTGTAGCTCAAAGAGAGGAGTGTGAAAAGTATTTGTTTGTTGATGACCTTGCCTCAGCATTAACTCAAATGGCCAATGAGAAGGCCCCAGGATTGGATAGATTTCCTTGTGAATTCTACAAGGCATGTTGGGACTTTGTTGGTTCTGATTTACACAAAGTCTACCTTGAAGCCATGCGTAGTGGCTCTCTTGGAGCAATTTTGAACCGAGGTAATATCAAGTTCATTCCAAAACAAGGGGATCCTAAATGTATAACAAATTGGAGGCCAATTACCTTGCTCAATGTCAGCTATAAGATTATTGCCAAAGCCCTGGCTCTGAAACTCCGGCCCCTATTGCCTCTTATTGTTAGGGTGGAGCAAACAAGATTTATTAAAGGTAGGTATATATTGGATAATGTCATTACAGTTTGGGAAGGTATGGAATGGGCTAGGCAGTCTGGTCAGCAAGCCCTCTTCTTGAAAATTGATTTTGAAAAGGCCTATGATAGAATTGAATGGAACTTCATTCTTTCCATGTTACGATCTTTAGGGTTTGGGCTCTGTGTTTGTTCAATCGTCAATATTCTTTTTCGGGATGCTTCGGCTGTTTTATCTTTGAATAATCATCAAACTAGGCCAATCGGTTTGTTCAGATCTGTTCGGCAAGGTTGTCCCTTGGCTCCTTCTCTGTATATCCTTACTGCTGAAGCCTTTGGATATTTGCTTGCTAGGCATGCTTATTTGGGCCAAATTAAGGGTATTTCTCTCCTTGATAACCAAGGTCAGCTCATTAATGGTCACTTTGCTGATGAATATTTTCTCACTCTTTTAGAGGAGGAACACTCAGTGAAGGAAGCACTCAAATGTTTGGAAGTTTTTTGTCAGGCCTTTGGTTCTAGTATTCAGTGGAGAAAAACTTCTTGTTATCGGCAGTCCCCTACCCCGCTCCCTCCTTGGCTAGAACAGTTTCAATGGCATTGGATTTTGCCAGGAGAAGTGTTCAAATTTCTAGGGATCCCTTTTGCCTTTTATGGTTCCCCTGTTTAGTTATGGAACTATGTTCTGCAGAAAGTTGAGAAAAAGCTTGAGTATTGGATTACTAAGAAGATGTCTCTGGCGGGAAAATTCCAGATTTGTTCTAAGGTCCTTACCTCTACTCATGTGTATTACTCTTCTTGTTGGGTCCCTTCACAAGCTGCTACCTTAAGCTTGAAAGACTATTGAGGAATTTTTTGTGGGCAAACTCAGCTGAGAAGACAGGTTTTCACCGGGTTGCTTGGGATATGTGTTGTTTACCTAAAGCTTCAGGAGGAATGGGCATGGTTGACTGTAAAAGACAAGGCACGGCTCTCTGTGCCAAATGGATCATACGAGCCCTTTAAGGCTCGGAGGCTTGGAAAATCCTCATTAGACATTGTACTTTGTCAGGGCTACCTTTGAACAAACAAGCCTGGAGAGGAATTGACCTCCCTTCCCTAATTGTAATGCCAGTCTTTGTGAAAATCTCTGGTTCTTTTGTGATTAAAAGTATTTGGAAATCATGGCAGCAATTCACTCCTTGGCTTAAGTGGAAAGGGAATAGAGGCCATAAAGGACTCGTCCATCAATTCTTTAAACATCCAGTGGTCTTCGGTGATTAACATTCGGGGAACTCCTCTTGCTCAAGTCCTGTGGATTCATGCCCAAAAGTTTTTTAAAAAAGGTATATCTATAGTTTCTGATTTTTATTCTCAAACCTCGAGGGATTGGATCCCTTGGCCGCTTTTTAAACAACAATTTTAGTTGAGCACTGGTGACAAGCTCACTTATGACTCGATAATTGACATTATCCCATTTTCCATGTGGCACAAGTGTGGGCAGCACTCTCAGAGGCCATGGTGGAAAGATTGGTCCTGGTTTTCGGATATACTATTGTTGAATTACTCAGCTAAATTGGGTTACAAGTGGCTCTCCCCAATGTTGCCAATGGTCCCTAGACTTAATGATAAATGGGGAGATACAGTGGCGGTTTCTGGTTGGAAGGCTCGATTTCGGATAGTTTGGTCTTCTTTTCTTGAGCCAAAACAATCTTTTTTTGCTTGGAGCCTTCTCTTTCAAAGTTTACCCTTAAGAGACAGACTCAGGCACTTGGGAGTTGCAAACCCTAAATGTGCATTCTGTAATGAGGATGAATCTTCTCCTCATATTTTCTAGTTCTCGCACAAGAGCAAGGAGTGCCCGGGAATGGGGATGGTCTTTTTTTTCCCAATTCCAGGGATGAATCCCTTACATGGCGAGCAAGCTACGTTAGGGGATAAGATTAAATTTGTTCTTCCCTTGTCCAAAGTGTGGCACATCTTTCGAATTAGTCTTCTTTTTCACATGTGGAAATCTAGAAACAAGATAGTTTTTCAGCATCAAAATCCTTCTGATGAATTTTCTCTAGCTGACAAAATAAAGGTGTTTCAAGATACATGGTTCCAGATTTGCAATCAGCAGGCTAAACTTGACATTGAGCAAGCGCACATGAAGGCACTTTTGGATGAGCTGGAAAAATGCACCTTACTCGATTAGCGGGGTTTTTCTAAACAACGCACGACGGACGTCCTGTTCCCGCTCGAGGTCTCATCAATTGCCACATCTGGTGCATGCACAAGGAGGTTGGGGACATGACATTTTTACCTACAATGATGGATGGAATGCACAACCAATTCAATCACCATCATGTTCTCCACCCAGAGGTGCCTGGGATGAGCTGGTGGAAGTTAATGGTGGCACACAAGATCGTGCCTGGAATGCAGGGGATATAAGTGCACATAATCGCCACTTGATAGATCTCGAGGACAGAGTCGGGGAGATTCAAATGTTCATGAGGATCAGGGACACACAAATGGATTACCGCATACCTTGGCCATTCCATGGGACTCCAATGTAGAAATGCAGCCACAAACTTTTTGATTACATGCAAGTTTCACTGCCTGTTTGATTGATGTTGCCTAGTTTGTAGTGAGCTCTGGTTTGTGGTTTCCCAACCCGTGGTTAGGGTTGGCTTGTTTCTTTTAGGGGTGTGATCATACCACCCGCCACTTTTTTCATGTTAAACTTTATTATTAATATAATTTAACTTTTCATCAAAAAAAAAAAAAAAATTCAAATATTTCACTCTCTTATAATCCTAAAAAACTTTTATTAAGATATTTATTATAATTAAAATTATTATAATAAACCTTCATAAGCGTATACATCATATTATTTATTATTTATTAAGGTTATTTAGATGCTTTACAATCTTTGTGACAGTCCCTACGAAATAAAATAATTAAAACATTTATTTCGATCCATCCATTTATATAATGGTTTACGTGTAATTCACTTTCGTACGACTGAATTTAAAGCTATATTAGAGCATTGAATAATATTGTTATACTCGTTTAGTGATTAAAATTTTAAATTTTTTTATGACAACAATATATGCAATAAACTTATTATACTAAGAATAAAAATAAAAATAAAAATAAAAAGACTACTATAGTCCAAAACTCATATTGACGAAGATCTACTAATTTTACTTTTTTAATGTATAAATCTCTACGATCCACGTTCCCCAAAGCCAATATGCGCATATAAAATTCTACACAATTAAGCCTGTGTGTAAATGAACTTATTATATTAAAAATAAAAATACTATTGTATCCAAAACTCATATATTATTTATTATTTATCGATGACGATTTCTCTTATAAATATATTTGAAAGTTTAGATGTAAAAATGATCTCCTCTATCATGTGATATAGTTTTAGTAGATTTGACCTTTAATTTTTTGTTACATGCAAACACATTCATTCTCAAGTCAATGGAATTTTTAGCACACCACGCTTCATCAACTTTCTCATATAATTTAGGATAAAAAAAAAGACAATTAATAATGATAATAATGATGAACAAGTTCAAGTTTTCATTACTTCTATTTTTCTTTGAAAATGAGTGCAAATATCTAGTATATTGCAACAACATATAATTATAATATTTTTGTTATTATTAGCTTCTGTTCTTATGTATTGGATATTCTATATCTTTTGTTTTATAGCTATTAGCACCATAATAGTGTATTCTTATGAATATTCACTTATGGATGCTTTACTCTTTATTTACTTTATTTAATTTTTGACTTAAACAATATTAATACCATAATATTATAATGTTTTAATTAATAAATTAATATAATTTAACTTTTTAAATTAAAAAAATAATAATATAATTAATTAATTTTTTTCCCTTGCATTCGCGTCCTCCAAAGTCAATATGCACATATACAATTCTTACACTTAAAGCTTTAGTTAAGTTACACAGCGGTTTTCTTTTAAGAGACGTACGGTGTAGTAAGGATTTATATTATTGGTTTTTAATTTTTATTATAAAAAATTAATTATAATATATATATTTTTGGTAGTTAAAAGGTGAGAGTTTTGAAAAGAATTTATATTATTCGTTTTAAATTTTTATTATAAAAAATTAATTATAATATATATATTTTTTTGGTAGGTAAGAGGTTAGAGTTTTGAAAGGATTAGATAACCTTGTACATAGAGTTTTAAAAGGAATTAGCGAATTGTCAAAACTTATAATCTTCAATCTAGCACAAAGGCAGACTCAACAAAAGAGTTGGAAAAAAAAATAATCAAACTTACATTCTCGTTCAATGGTAGCACAACAATTTGAACACAAAATCAAAATCAAAATTATCCTCATCCCGCCTAGCGAGGGACCAACCAACCGACAACAGTGCCATCAAACCCTGATAACCAAGACTCAGAGGTATCAACGATTCATCTCCAAGGCATAAAAAACTTAGGCCCCTACACTTCCATAGAAACGAAAAATGTTCTTCCCTGAGAACACCACTGGGACTTGAGCGTAGAAGAAGGATTTAAACTTTGGATCACCCGTTCAACCAACTCAATAGAAACCAACCATCGAAAATGGAGATCTGCAACATATTGCCCTAGCAACAGTAAAACCCTCCATCTCAAAAATCTGTGAAGACTAAAACCTCACAGATCCTATTGGATTCCATCCATCCTCCGAACTCCAGATAACAACTCATACCAAACCTCCATCTCATAACAAAAACAGGGGCCATGGAGCAAGGTTTTGGAAAGGACCCAGAACCTTGGGATCTGTGGGTTCAAACCCCACAAACAATTGACAAGAAAAAACCCCCCATCCTTGTGGGTTCTAATCCTACTAGTATGCAGAAGAATATAAGACCCCCTAATGAAGGAACCCAACAACAAAAAAACAACCAAACACTGCCCTGGACCGAAAAAGCTCTTATCCACTGCCCAACCAAAATAACAATAGTGTTTTGAAAAAAGTTGGACCAGGGGACTTTGATACTAACATCAGGTCATCGTGAGACACAAAAAATGTTTCACCGCTGCCTAGCCAGTTGCACAATAGTTGATTGGAAAAAATTGGAACAAAGGACTCTGGTACCACTACAGAGTCCCCGTCAGGCACGAGAAAAGTTTTGCCACCAACAATCGCCACCAACAACAGTTGGACCAACGGACACATATCTCTATTGCAAAGACTCCAAAAGATCCAAACATGGTCCTGCCTTTATGAACTCCCCTTCCATTGGCTCCTTTCCACTCTCAACTCAAAATCCATAAGGGTCAAATCTTCCCAACCTAAAATACTATCTTGATTTTGCTATCTTCATCTACACCATGAATATATTTTTAATATTAAAAAAAATAAAAATGTGGCGTGAGTGTATTAATTTTTTGTTTTTTTTAATTGTGGTTAACCTCTAAATTAGGCTCGTTAAGTACCTACAATTCAACTCACACATACATGTTCCTTTTTGTTTATTTAAATCAATAAATTGCTGTCCCGTTTGCTAGGTAGGTTTAATGCAAGTATTACTACTTCCTCTCATGATCCACGCTATTTTATTTTTGTCTTATTAGGTAGGTAAAACCCATTTGCGAGATTTAGTTTAACCTAAATATTTGATGTACCTTCGTCATTGACCTGTGTTATTTTATTATGCAATAAAATAATATAATGATTATAAATGTTTACTACTTCTCATATGTTGAATTGTCAACTAATCATAATTCAAAATTCAATTTAAAAATTAAATTTTTTATTTAAAAAAATAAAAAATAAATATAAATTTTTTAAAAAATATTTAAAATTTTTATAATTATTTTAAAAATAAAATTTATTATATATAATATATATATTTTATTTGGTAAAATCTTTGTTAAGAAAACCTTTCTTCTTTAAAACCAAGACTTTGTGTTCCACTATTATATATTATTATAGTAATAATATTATTATAGTATTTATATTTTGTATGTTTAAATAATGAAAAATATATTTTTTATTTTTTATTTATTTTCTAAAAAAATTAAATTCTTTAAAAGGTATATGCATCTAAGGTATTAAAGTTTTCCAAAATTTGTTTCATTCTTTTACAATTTAAAAACATCGATTCACCATGTTTTTTTTTCACTCATGGTATTGTTATATATTTATTTTGTAGTATATTTATTAATTTCATAATTTTTTTAATTTTAGTAACAATTCTATCTTATATCAAATGAAATATTGTAGTCTATTACATAAGTAACTATGAATAAGCAGAGTTATGGTACACATTTTTTAAGAAATGACTAATCTTTTAGGAGTTATATCTGTGCATAGTTGTTTAATTAAGATAATTCTTATGTTATTTTGTGTAGACTTTGAAGAGCTTTGAAATAAGTGATCATACAAAAAATCCTAGTAGTATTGAAGAAGATACAAACATGTGAAGATAGTCATCCAGAACAAGGGCAATATTAAGACAATTTTTTTCAAACAAATATCTCATCTTTTAGGAGCCATATCTTCACAAAGGTTTGTTTGATTCATATGATTTTTGGACCAATTTGTGTGGAACTTGAAGAGCTTTAAAATATGTGGTCATATGAAGGAATCCAAGCAATATTAAGGAGATATAACCATATGAAGTCATCCATTCGAAACAAGGGCAATGACAATTTTTCAAGTTATGGGAAATGAATTGCAAATATCTATTAGCTAGGGTTCAGATGATGAGAAGAGCAATGGAGGGCTCAGGCATAAGCAAGGTGGGGTGTTCTATCTAGGCATAGAATTTTTCAACTAAGTTTCATTTATCCCTCCATTATCTTAGAAGTTTTGCATGTAGAATATTATAGGTTTATTTTCAAACAATATAACTGCTATAGGATATACTAGTAAATTTTAGTACATAACGAGTTATAATCTCCTTTCCAAGGACCAATTTACAATTAAATTCTTAGAATCATCCATAGTAGTAGAGGTTAGGGAGGACCTCACAGAGCAACAATCCTCATTGTTCAAAGATAAGGTAGTCATTGGTAAATTTAATGTGTCTTGGCCAAGGGCTTCGACTATGAGAAAATAGATTGATAGGAGATAGAAGTTTCTAAGAGTGAGTCTATCCTCTCTTCCCAAAGGTTTCTTTCTAATCATTTTCTATTCTACAGAGGAAAGAGATAGAATCCTAAAAGGGATCCTTAGTTTATGAAAAAAGTAGGACTCTTCTTTACCTGCTGGTATGAAGGCTTTGTAGCTGAAAACATAAATCTATCCTTAGTACTAGTCTAGGTTAGGATGTATGGGTTGTATTTTGAATTGTAGAAAATAGATACCTTCAAGGCAATAGGAAACACTCTAGGAGAATTCCTTGAGATTTTAAAAACTACAAAAGATAAAGTCTTGGTTATTTATGCCCAGATATTGATCATTGATTAATATTAGTAAATCTTTACCAAAATCAATCATTCTTAAGTATGGGAGCAAGTTGTGGACCCAAACCATGGATTATGAAAACATATCTTTCAGGTGTAGGATATGTCATGAGGTGGAACATATTAAGATATCATTCCCTAAGAAGAGTCTAGTAGAAACATATGTAGAAAACCACAAGAGAAACTTATAAATGGATATGGATGAGAATGGTTTTAAAATTTCAAAAGATAGGACCAAATAGATAAAAATAAATAAACAGTGGAGAGTATCTAATAAGGATATTGGAAGAAATACCAATTCTTTTGAGGCTTTAGCTTATGAAGAAAAAGTAGATTAGAGCTTAGATGACATGGTACAACATGATTGAAATATTAACAAGGAACCATCTACTTAGTATGATCTTAATTTAGGGATGAACATTCCTACTGCATCTAAGGAATATGCCTCATCAAATATTAAAGAATCTCTTGAAGTACCGTGCACCATTCAAAAGGAAAGTGGTAGAGAAAATGTAGCATTAGATGTTAATACCTCTACCATTAACAAGGAAATACAAAAAAATGAGCAGGATAAGTCAAAACCTTTCTTAGCAAATCCAGGAGAAGATAAATCTAATGAAAAGGAAAGTTATGAAAGAATATGAAGGAACATAATAGTAAGACCTACTCCCAATACTCACAAGGCAAAATGAGGAAAGTATTCAAATTATCAAGTGAGAGCTAGGGAAGTAAGATTATACATAGAGAAAGAAACGTAATCTAAGTTCGTTGAAATCCTCTAGAAAAATGATATTGGTAATTCAGAAGATGGGCCAACAATCCCTAATGAGACATGATTACCATCTCATGGAATATAAGGGGTGCTAATACCCCCTCAAAGCAAAGGTGTATCAGGGACCTTTGTTTAAGTAATAAGCCTAATATTCTTTGTATCTAGGAAACTAAAATGACAAAGAAAGAAGTTTCCAAAACTATGAAAGTAGTATAGGAAATATGTGAATGAGATACTATGGATTCAAAAGGAGCGATAGGGAGAATTCTAACATGTTGAGATCCAGTTAGAACCTCCTATGAAACCATTCATAAAACTAGACATTGTATAGCCTCATTAGTCATATGCTACTTTACAAATATTCATTTCATCCTTGTCAATGTTTACAAATCTACAACTTAGTCAAGCAGATCAAAATTATGGAGTGGTATTGAAGCTTTTATAATAAGTAAAGACCAAGAAACTCAATTTATGACCATAGGATATTTTAGTGCCATAACCAAGCTGGATGATTTTTTTTGGAGGATTACGAAAATAACCCAAAGTATGAGATATTTCTTAGCTTTTATTCACCACAATAATCTATGAGAGGTTGATTTTGAATAGTAGGAGACACCTCTTAGATTTTATGAAAGTGTTACCACTAGAGAATCTTGAAAGGAGCAAACACAAATTTAAGCAAGGAGAAAGTCTTTCCAATTAGAGAAGAAAAAACATTCTTTTTATTCTTATTGGTGTTTGTAGGTGTCGTAAGCATTTATTTAATCTTGAAGGCGTTATAGAGCCATCCGAGAAATGTTCATTTTATGTCAAAAAAGTGGTTGTCACAAAATTTATTGTTGCCCTAAAAAAATGAGTTATGTGGAGCATTGCACTAGAGTTTGAACATGTTGGTAATCTTTCTCTTTGTATATTATTTGTCTATTTCAAGCTAGAAGTGCACAAGAATAGAGCAAGATAAAAATTATGTGAACAGGTTGTCTGATCATCCCATCTAAAAAATATTGTTGCTTGAAGTAGCCCTCTGGAAGAGCTATTTGAACCTGTTGCTTAGAGTTGTCGTCTAGAAAAGTGTTGTGTTTGGAGTTGTCGTCTAGAGTGGTTGTCTAGAAAGGAGCTACGCTAAGAGTTGTCACATAGAGTTGTCATCGATAGTTTTTATTTAGAGTTATCGTCTAGAGTTTTTGCCATCTAGAGGTATTGTATAGAATTAATGTTTAGAGCTATTGCCATATGGAGTTTTGTCCTCTCAAGCTACATCTAGAGTTATTGTCCAGAGGTGCTACCATCTAGAGCTATCGTCTAGAGCTACCATTTGGATTTGTCATAAAAAGAGGTTGTTTTAAATAAAGTTTGACCCTATCATCTATTGACCAGGCCATTTAGCAACAAGGTCGTTTGAAGATGCATATGATTTTTTTATTGTGAACTTGTTGTCTATTCAATACATAGGCCATATAAAAGTTAACTTTCAATGAAGTGTTGTTGGCTAAAGACTTGTGTTATGAATTTAAAATAAATACCAGTTAACTATACCTTATAAGAAGGAAAGTGTTGATATACTACATGCAAAGAATATGCCATAAAAAATGGAAAGGAGGATAATTATAAAATGCCACATATTTCGTAGGAAGGATTTTTGAAGCCATTAAAAACTATTTTTATTTTTATTTTTATTATTATTATTAAATGCAAGTGACAAGACAATGATTTGATATTTTTTATTACCTTGGAACATTGACAAAATATTCCAAGAATATTCCTTGAAGATTCAAGTTGGAGGGAAAATAACTCAAACCCTCACGACTTATTTTTTGCCCAACAAGACCCTATTATTTTCTTGTAGTTAGAGGCATTGATCATTTCACAAGTATAGGCTTATATATACTTGTTGGAAAGATCTTTTTAATCATATTCTAATGTATAAATTGTTTTATAGGTTTATGAAGCTATGAAATAGATATTAATGCCCCAAATAAATTTTTTGATTCATAGTTGCTAAAAGGTGATAACTATTTTGTATGGAAGACAAAGTTGAAGATGCACTTGAAGTTTGAAGACCTATGGAGAGGGGTATCTGGTAATATGCAAAGGCATGTTGTTGACCCAGATGGAAAAAGAAACATTGACAAATATAATATAAAAAAATTAATCATAATGTTTGGAATGTTGATGAGATCTAGCCATACATTTGTGATGTTGTCACTACAAAGGATGCTTGCAATAAACTTGCTATGGTGTTCAAGTCTAACAACTAAAATCAAATTCTATATATATATAGCCAAATGCATTGCTTGAATATGAAGAATGGTGAGAAGCTATAAGGCTTTGTATGATGGATTGCTAAATAACAAGCCTCACTAAAAAGCATTAGATAAAATCATTAGTGATGATATGCTTGTTTCAATGGTGTTATATGCATTGCAACCAATGTTTATCATTTTGGTAATAATTCTAATGTGAAAAGTAGAGTTCCACTTTTGAGACACTTATAAATTTACTTCAATAGAAGGAAGTAATTTGAGAGACAAAGATTGAATATGAATGTGCTTTTCTCACACATCAAAAACACAATAAGTTAATTCCATCAAAGAAAGATACCAAATCCCCAACAAGCACCATAACTAGCAAAAAGAAAAAGGACAAAAAGAGCAACAACAACATCAAGGACAAAGAAATATTACATGTTTGATCTATAGGAAACTATAACACATCCTTTAGAATTGTGGATACAACACATTCTCTCAAGGATCATCCTAGTTTCAACTAAAGAATTTATCCAAGAATCAATGAAATATATATTATTTATTTAATAATTTATGAAAAGGTGTATGTGGTCAATGTCCATGATTGACCTTGTAGCATTTATTAAACCTTATAACTAATATCATAAGATGTATACTTAGAGGGTGGAAATAGTTCAATTAATAAATAGACAATAATCAATTAAATAAAATAATAATAATTTATAAAAAAAAAAAAATTCTGATCATAAAATAAATCTTTCAAGAATGACCAAATAATAAAGCCCACACCAAGGTTCAAATATCAATGATACCAAATAGTTCAATGTGACTAAATCAATGTAAAAGGGAAAGAACAACCCTTTCAAAACCTTAATTTAGAAAAAAAATCATATTAATAAATGAGTTTCTTTATAATTACGTCGAGAGGCATTCCTACAATGGCAGACATGGGGGTGGGAGACAAAGAGGTCATACATGTCACATCGTAATTTTTTTTTTATTTATTAAAAAGCTGACATTAAAAAAAACATTTAAAATATTTAAACTAAAACAACCGACTAACCAACCATTGCAAACATTTAAACTAGCTTAGATATAAAGGATATATATCTAAAAACGCCAAGAGTTATCAATCCCGAGGCGCCTATCTTGGAGATCACACCCCCAAGAAATGAGATAGGCGCCTCAAGATTGATAACTCTCGGTGTTTTTAGATATATATCCTTTATATCTAAGCTAGTTATATTTGTACATAGATATTAAAGTATTTCGTGTTTCACATAGATTTTTTTAGATTTTATAACTTGATGTAAATATTTGGAGTTCTTTGTTATTTATTTATTTTTAATTCCTTCATATAATATTTAAAAAAACTATATATAAAAGGAGGGTTTAATTTTTTTTTTTTTTTTTACTTGGTGGAATCGATAGTCGCACGAATCTGGGTAGGTTGTTCAGATTTTTATGGCCGTCATAGTATTTTGCGTTGTTTACCCCGAAAGCCACCACACAGATCTCCGCGTAGTTTGCCCCTATAACCACCATGCCATAATAATTTTAAACCTTTTATGCCACTGAAAGCACCAGAAAAGGGACAAGTGTTCAATCTGACGAGGCCCAAATTTTAGTTGTATATTAAATTTATTTTAAAAATAAAATGTCAATATAAATTTAAATTTTAATTATTTAAAAATGAAAAATTATATTAAAACAAGATTATTTAAAAGTTGGAATGAGGATCCTCCTAGCCTTAGCGATCAAGAGCACTTGTTGAAGTATTTGAACCAAAAAATGAAGAGCAAAAAAGTGCAGCAATAAAAAATTACAGCAACATAAAACACAACAATTTTTGTAGTAGCGTAGGAAAGTCTAAATTTGAGGGACCAAAATCAATCAAAATTTTATGAAACTTTATGAGTGAAATATACACAAAATAACCTTTCCAATGGTGTATGACAAACGTAAAATGAAGTTGTTTCAGAAAAATAGGCACAACAAACATGTATTTCACAAAATAAATGAAATAGAATGTTGTTTTGCATTCCAAACGAATTAAGAAGTATTACAAAATTTTTTCCATAATTTTCTCTAGCTATTTTATACTATTGTACATTTACAAGAGATAAAATGATGTTACGACCCTTCATTTCACATTCTGGAAGTCCAATAGTCACAATGACTCTTCAAGGCCTATAAAAACTTTTGGACTTCTTCAAATTCATGGAAAAACTTATGGTTTTATCTTTTCTTAGTCAGCATCAATCTTCAAGGTAATCCCCCTTGATGCTGAGTGGTAAGATAAGTTTATCTCTCAATCTCAAAAATTATTCTTTATTAACACCTTTGGTAAACATGTTTGCAAGTTGTTGTTTGGAATTACAATATTTCAAATCTACAACCTTCTTTACCACCATGTATCTTATGAAATGAACCTTCAAATCAATATGTTTAGTTTTACTGTGATGGATAGGATTTTTTTTAATCTTGAATGCACTTATGTTGTCACAAAAAAATATTGTTGGACTATGTGGAACTTCACTAATCTCTTCAAGTACTTTTCTCAGCCAAAGTGCTTGTGTAATTTTTTTGTTAAGTTAAAAAATACATTTTTGAAAGGAATTCTAACATTTTACATCAACAGATATGGCCAATCACTATCCATTTCACCAAGAAGAATTTTCCACTAGCACAAAGCCTATACCAACCGTGTAACAACAAACACACTTCACTAACCACATCTAGAACTAGAAAATCAACATACACCTTACATATCTAAATATCATATACTCTATGATTTCTTGGAAGCCTCTTCCTACTGATCCCCATTGTCAATTCTTGTGGCATTATCATTGTTAGCTAAATTATTTATGTGCATTGAAATATCATTCCTCCATTCCTTTTTGGCATCTGCAATAACTACTTCGTTAGCAAGACCATCTGCTACCCTGTTGGTTTCTATATAAATATGATTGATAGACACATTATCGAGTCTATCCAAAAGCTCTCGAGCTTCCACCATCATTAAAATCAAAATTCTAGGTGGCTGGTTGTTCTCCCTTTAAAATGGTCACAATAGTTTGAGTCTCCTTCAACTATGAGCTTATCTATATTGTAATTGATAGCCAAAGAAATTCCTACATAAGGTGCTCTTGCTTTAGTAAAATGACTTGTCTATTCACCCAGTGGTTCATCAAAGGCTTTGATTACCTTACCCAGATGATTATGGATCATCCCTCCAACTCTCTCCAGCCTAGGATTACCTTTCGAGGCCCCATAAAAATTTAATTTGAACCATCCAACCGACGACGATATCCATTTTGCATGAGTTTTGGGATGAACTCGAGGTATTGGTAATTTATCTCTGACTCCCCAAAATTCCAATATCCGTCTTTCCAGCTCTGATTTCCATCCCTCCTTGAAGCGGATAGTGTTAAAATTCTCCATCAGGAGACTTCTTGCTCGGTTCCAAACCATTGATTAAGTCCATATTGAAGTCCTCAAAGATTCTATGGTTTCTTTCATTCTAGACTCTCCACCAGATATGTGGCTGGATTAGAAGCCATAACTTCCTTATTCTTCTACCTATAAAAGGAGGCTCCCATTGCAGTTTCAAATCTAAGATAGTTCTAGGGAAAACCCACTGAACTTGGAATTCACTACAAAGCTGATTAGACAAGTTTTTGGTAAAGAAGCACTTAAGAAGTAGATGATCAATGCTTTCCTCCTATTTTTCACACAAAACACATCTATTTGGTAAGGAAAAACCATGTTTTTTCACATTATCTTGGGTCATAATTTTACTATGCATAACCAACCATTGAAAAATAGTAATCTTAGGGATGAGATCTTTGTCCCAAACCTTTACATGGGGCCACACTACCCCTATAACTTCAACCAAGTTATAACCAGACTTAAGAGAATTATATTCACTCTTCATTTTCATCCAAATAAATATATCATTTGATCACCAATGACTGAGGATGTAGGCATTAAGGCATGTATTAAGACTTTCCAGGTGTGGATGCAAGTCCTCATTGATGTTCTCAGCATAAAGTCGCTTCCACTTCTTGATGCCATTTTCTTCCACAATATAATCGGGAACCAATAGTCCATAAATAGGAGTCATAATTGTTCTTAAGTTTGTAAACCTTGGGATCTCACAAAGGGGAGAGTTAAAGATCCAAGTATCCTGCCAAAATCTCATGTTAGCACGATCTCCAATCTACCATCTACAACCCTGCTATATCAGAGGTCTTACCTATTGAAGGCTATTCCAGAAACTAGACCCCTTAGGGCGTTGAGGTTTTCCAAGAAGGAGGATTTATGTAAATACTTATCTTTTATAATTTTGACCCAAGGAGTGTCTTCTTCCTTTGCCAAATTCCAACCCAACTTTCCCATTAGAGCTTTGTTCATTTTGGGAAGAGTTCTCAGTCCCAATCCCCCATATTTTTTAGAGGTACAAACTTTGTTCCAAGCAAGTAAAGATATCCTATTCTTTTTCTTAGCCCCAAACCACAGAAAAATCCTTTGGATCTATTCAATATTTTTACAGACTGATATTGACATTTTAAAAATTGACATGAAGTAAATAAGTATACTTTGAAGGTAAGATTTCACAAGCTGGGCCTTTCCTGCCTGACTAAGAAGAGAGCCTTTTTAGGAAGATAATTTCTTTGTAACACGTTCAATAACCAGATCCCACAAGGCTTCCTTCATACTCCCACAAAATAAAGGTATCCCTAGATAGGTTTCTGGTAGATAACCTATGCCACGGTTGAAGATTCTTGCTATTTACAGTTGGAGAGCTCTAGAGGTGTTCAGGAAAAAAAGCTTACTCTTATTAAAATTTACCTTTTGGCCTGTTGCAAGCTCATAGAAATGTAAAATCATCTTAATATGTCTTTCTTGTGGAAGATATGATCTTGTCGAAATTAAAGTATCATACTCAAATTGTTGAAAAGAGACCGATTCCAGAGTGGAAGCTAGCTTGATACCTTCTATGTCTCCTCTATCCATGGTTGTTGTGAAGGCTCTACCCATAGCTTTAGCTAAAATTATAAATAGATAAGGGGAAAGGGGGTCCCCTTGTCTTAACCTCCTCTTGATAGGAAAATAACACACTATAGACCCATTAACTAAGATGGAGATCATCATTGTGGAGATGTAGTTTTTCATCATAGAGATCCAATCCTCATGAAAATGAAAACATTGAAGCACTTTGATCAGGAAATCCCAAGAAAATTTATCATATGCTTTATTCATATCCAATTTAAGAAACATACCTTCCTTTTTTGATTTAGAGACAAAGTGCAGGATCTCATGGATCAAAATGATCCCATCAAGAATTTGTTGTCCTTGCAAAACCCCTTTGGTGTTTTTTAATGACAAAAGGGAGAGCCATATTCAGTCGGTTTGAAAGGACTTTGGACACAATTTTGTAGAGAGTATTACATGGTCTAATTGGATGGTAATCTGCAAAAGATTTATTACCTGCAATATTTGGGATGAGGACTAAGAACATATAGTTCACATAAGAAGGGATCCTTTTAGAGATCTGAAACTCCTTAACTGCCAAGGTGACCTCATTGCCAATGATGTGCCAAAACTTGTGATAGAAGAGCACCAAAAATCCATCTGGGCTAGAATATTTGTCTCCCTTCATGGATAAGACCACCTCTTTAATTTCCTCGTTTGTAAAGGGGCTAAGGAGATAGTCATTTATCTTATTTGTAATATTTAAGGGAATATGGACTAACAACAGGTTCATCGCCTCTTCATCTAGCTCTGAATCCACTCCTAACATGTCTTGGAAAAATCGAACAGTTTCCCCCCTAATTTGGAAAGGATCCCTTGTAGAAGAACCATCAACAATCTTGATCTCCTAGATTTTATTAAAAATGTTGTGCTTGAGAGTTGAAACATGGGAAAACCTTGTATTCATGTCCCCTTCCTTTAACACAAAGCTCTTGATTTCTACCTCCAGAAAGCCTCCTCACATGCCAGAGTATTCTTTCGATCAAATAGAAGATTATTTTTTCTTGTCCGAACTTCCTCCAAATACTCCCCCAAATGCAAAGAGTTTTCTAACTCTATGAGCTATTATTGTAAAGTTGCATTTTTAACCATAATGTCTCCAAACACCTCTTTATTCCACAATTTTAAGTTTCGCTTAACAAATCTCAGTTTCTTTGCTACTTGAGTCAATCTATCCCCAAAAAAATATTGTTGCCACCAAGATTGAATCCTACTCTCTAAATCAGAATGAAGGATCCACATATTTTAAAATTGAAAATGGGTAGCAAAGAGCCTTCTCCTGTTCGTTGTTCCCAAATCAAAGGATTATGGTTTGAGCCAGCTTTTTTGAGGGTCGTGAGAGTAGTGTTCCTAAAAATACTAAGCTCTCTTGAGAAATCAACACCCTATCCATTATGATCTGAATAAATTGACTCTCCAACTACCTATTAGTCTAGGTAAACTTTTTTTGTCTAAGCTCCAAGTCCATCAAATCATTTGAATTTATAAAATCACCAAAATCAGTCATACTCTCTGAATATCCTTCAATGCATTCCTTCTTATCATACGGATACAAAGGGGTATTGAAGTCCCCTGCAATGATCCATGGGATGCCTACAAAAACATGCCTGAGTTCACTCAATTCCTTCCATAACCTTTATCTTCCAACCAAAGTAGTGGGTGCATAGACATTTGTAATGATATAGTGGAAATTATCCTCCTTGAAAAAGAAGTGGATAGCACAAAATCTATCATTTGAGATAATTTTTTTCCTTCCAATTTATTTGGGTTCCAAATACACAGCATTCCTCCTGAGGAGCTCATTGAGGGTTGAGCAACAAAGTTTGCTCCTCTCCAAATATTGTCTTTAACCATTGCTAAGTTTACTTCTACCACCTTTGTCTCTTGTAATAGCAAAATATCTAGGTGATTATCTCTTCTCAACATTTGTACTGATCTATGTCTTATAGTCCCATTGAGACCTTGTACATTCCATGATAAAACTTTTATTTTTTAGATTTAGCTAATTTCTTTCCTCCCCTACCCAGATTGATGATGGTTTGTGTTCCTCTAGCTATCTCTGCTTCTGTTTCCCTCTTATTTACCTTTGTTAAAATGGGTGTACCTACAGTGTGTTCCTTGCCAACATCCAAGGGAGTTCTCTTTGCTTGATTTCTAGTCACCCTTGAGGGCATCATCGAAACCTCCTATGAACCAAAATCCTCCCGCATTGGAGCTATAGACTTCACCTCTATATTTTTTAGGATCTTCTTATCTTACTTTAAAAATTCATTGTACCAATATTGAAAGGGAAGGTGAGTAACATTACCCAAACAACAGCTGTGTTGAGACTTTAGGTGTGAGGATTAAAATACACATCCCATTTTATGAGAAACAAGCTAAGCTTCCCCATCAACCATGGTCCTCCATCTAGAATTTTTTGCATGTCACTTACCTCAGTAAGTTTAATCATGAAGAATCCATTTGGAAGTGCCACAATATCCATGCAGCCTACTGGTTTCCATCTAGTGAAGGCCCACCTTCAAATAGTATCTATATCTGACCTTGCCCCAAAAAATGACCCACAAAATTGTGTTCTCCTTTTGCCTTCATGTTCAAAATTATCTCTGAGGGAATGTTGAGAATACCATTTTTAACTCTCAAGTTTAAGTGGCTTACCAATGGAGGAAGAGTAGTAGCTGATTTAGAACCATGTACCACCTGGGTCTATGAGCGTTTCTATCCCACTTCTGGAGCCCAATTCTCCTAACTGATGTCTGCCTATGATTCATCCTTCCCCTTCTCTGGGATCACTTTGTTGGGAGGTTCTTAAAATTTTCTTCCCAAAAATCCATTCTTTAGCTCTTAATCCAAGGCCCCATATGTTGACATATCTTCCAAGGCCCCAGTCTGGCCCTGCCCTACTCTGATTCTTGTGCCAACCACTCCCCGTCTGTCTCTGGTCGCTCCAAACATTGGTATATCCACTCCTTTTCTCACCTGTTCCATTTTTTAACTCAAACACCCATTTATGGGTTGAAAATAATTGAAAATATTGTTTTATGGGTTTTTATTTTATTCCCTTTTTAGGTTTCGATCCCTAGTTGGTTATTTTTCTTGCCTTCTACTCCAGTCAACTAGGTCCAAGCAAATTTTTTAACCTTTATTGTTGTTTGCCGCAACTATTTCTTCTAGATTTGTTTGTTTTTTTATGCCCGTTGTGCACAAGGGTTTCCATTGTGTAAACCATTACACACCTGTGTCCAACATCTACATCCTATGTATGCTTTCTAACTCCAGTCGTTATAGTGGGTCCTTTTGTTTTTAACTTGCTCTAAAAGTGCTTGTGTACTTGATGTAGTAGCTGCAACATATTTTGCCTCTTTAGAAGATAAAGCAATGATACTTTGCTTCTTTGAGCTCCATGTTATTACTCTTAAACCAAGTGAAAAATAATTTGTAGAGGTTCTAAAATCCAAGTAACTTCCCTAATTTGAGTCATATATCCAACAAGCTCTATTTTGATGTCCTCATTCAAGGTTCCTTTGACATATCTCAAGATTCTCTTGGTTGCTCTCATGTGGCTTTGTGAAGGTTCATTCATGTAACTTGATACAAGTGAAACTATAAATGCAATATCATACCTTGTTGTAATAAGGAACATTAAGCTCCCAACAATGCTTCTAAACAATTTTCATCAACTTTCTCTTCTCCATCATCTCTACACAACACTTCTCCATGTGCCACAAGTGTCCAAATTGGTTTGAATTTTTTTATGCCATATTTCGTCAACATATCTTTTGCATATTTTGATTGACATAAAAATTTTGCCATCACCTTGATGTACTTCCATGCCAAGAAAGTATTGCATAAGTCCTAGATATTTCATATCAAATTCCTTAATCATAGCATGCTTAAAATCATGTCATATTTGAACTACTTCCCATGTAGATTAAATCATCAACATATAGGCACACAAGAAGAACATCATCATCTTCATTCTTGAAATAGTTTTTTTAGCCATGTCACTAGTAAAAAAAAAATTACCTTGTGAAAGTTCATCCTCACATACATAGTGATCTCTTCTATACCCATATGTGGTCTTCACTCTATAATATTGTGCAATGTGGCCCATTTTATGATAATTGTAGCATTCAACTCTTTTTTATCAGCCCTTTCATGTCCTCTTTCAACAACATCTCCTCTTCCTCTTCCTGTACCTCTTAAGTAATTCTAATTTATTTCTCTTCCATGTGCTTGGACCAGCTTCATCATTATCAAGAATTTTCAATTTAGAATTAAAAGCATTCTCCTAATTATCTTTACTATTTTCTCTTAGTCTTTCCTCATGCGACATAAGAGAACCAACTAGACAATCAAATTCAAGTGTAGACAAATATTTACTCTCCTGTAACTTGATTTTGTTTAGAGGTAAGAGATATCAATACCTTCTTCAAAACTACCTCTTTCTTCAAGGTCTCTTCAAGGGTGGCCATCTTGTTCACCACATCCTTCACTCTAACACAATAATCACCCACACTTTTAGCCTCTTTCATCTGCAAATTCTCAAAATCTTTCTTCATGGTCTACAAATTTACAATTCTCACTTGGTCAGTTCCTTGGTAAACCTCTTGAAGAAAATTCCAAGCCTCCTTGGATGATGTAGCAACAACAAAACATGAAAAAAACTCTTGTCAAGTGCAAACTAAATATGGTAGAGGGCTAATGAATTCTTCTTCTTTGTTTCCATTTTTGTTGTCCTATCATTTACTTGTAATGTGTTCCAATTAGGTGGTTCTTCATAACCACTCTCCACTACCTCCCAAAGATATTTTCCAATTAACAATGTTTTCATATTTATGCTTCAATAAACATAATCTTGCCCGTTAAATTTTAGAATGAGTAATGAGTTGTTGAAGTTGTCCATTAGACTCAAGCAACAACAAATGGTATTTTTATTTAATGAACTTGTCCAATAACTTGATCAAATATTATAATTAGCACATAAAAACCAACCAAGATCTGATACCAAATGAAGTATTTGAACCAAAAAATGAAGAGCAAAAAGTGCATAAAAAATGCAGCAAGAAAAAATTGTAGTAGCAAAAAACACAATAATTTTTGTAGTAGTGCAGAACAATCCAGATTTGAGGGACCAAAACTACTCATAATTTGATGAAATTTTGTGAGTAAATTCTACACAAAATAACATTTCCAACAGTATATAACACACAAAAAATGAAGTTGTAAAACAAAAGTTATGATCTTTGAAAGTTGACTACAATTTTAAAAAAAGGGACAACAAGCATGCATTTCACAAAATGAATGGAATAAAATGTTGTTTTGCATTCCAAGTATTACAAATATTTTTTCATAATTTTCTCTAGCTATTTTAGACTATTGTACATTTACAAGAGAGAAAATGATGTTACAACCTTTCATTTCACATTCTAGAAGTCCAACAGTCACAATGACTCTTCAAGGCCTATATAAACTTTTGGGCTTCTTCAAATTCATGGGAGAACTTTTTGTTTTGTATTTTTCTTAGTCAACATCAATCTCCAACACTCATTTTCTCCTTTTAAATTATAACAAACTTCTATAAATTTAAAGCCCAAGATCCTAAGAACTAACCACTTTTGTTTACAACACTAAAAGCAAATCTGCATTGGAGCTAAAACTCCTAAACCATATATCTACAATGACTGTCCAAATTAGCCAAACATTGGATTTGCTCATCAACCTATCTAGTCTTCTTATCCTCAATAGCCATACCACTATTCCACTAAACCCTTACCTCCTTCTCGGTACTTGTATTAGTCAATAAGTTTACCACTATATTTAGAGCTCTACCCACATAACTCGAAATCACATCATCCAATCCCTCCACAACTCCTTAATTTGGGTGACAAGAATCCTCAACTTCCATGTCTCTAAAGAAAATATTCTCATGCAATCTAGAGCTCCTACCAAGATTTAAGAATTTGACTTTATAATTATCCTCCTATAACCTTGTCTTATTGCCCAGCTAATTTGATAGCTAAGGATTTTGTTTCATTGTTTATGACCTTACCTATCTTTGCAGTTTCCAAAAGAGCATTGTCCCAACATGATTCCTGGAAACCACTCCAATTCCAGATCTATCCACATTGCCTTTTGCAACTCTATTAGTATTATTTTCAATCCATCCTTTTGGGTGTATTTTCCAAATAGTTTTATCCCCTACACTTCAACTTCCTTCTCCATTGTCCCTATATCAACCCAAGTTTCCCCTTTAGCATACACTTTTCCATAACTTTCTCCAAATGACTTGTCAAACACCATCAAACAATGAAAATGTTTCTCTAAAATTTTTGCCATCTCTCCAACCACAATTGCCACCAAATAAAATTTAAACCAAGCTTCCACTAGATACGAAGAGCTTCATATTTAAATTCTCATACAATTTAAAAACCATTTAAAAATATCATTAAAAAAAGTTGTCAAAATTCTTTTACAATTTAAAAATCACTTAATAAATTAATAATAATATTTATTATTTTCTTATTAAATAACATTAATTGACAACTAAATTCCTTTACTAAAAGAAATTAAAATTCAAATCTTACCAATTTCAATATCTTATAACCCATCAAATAAAACATATTTTTAATTAAAATATTAATTATAATTACAATTATTATGGTAAACCTTCAAATATTTTTTTTGGTTAAATAGAAGAGTTGGTCATAACCACACTATTTTTAGTAACTGACAACCGCTGGATTCAAACCATAGGGGCTGCTTCCACCAAACCTATTTCGCTTCGTTATTGTTGACCCAACATGAAGGGGACCACCGGTCGCTCAGGATTCGTATCGTCATCATTAGTCTGGGGTGCACTCAGAGGATTCAGATCAGACTACTACCTTTGTAAACAGGTTGCCCCTGAGGTTTGAACTTGGGTGTCTTCTTGGTAAGTGTCTGGCCAGACAAACACTTACCAATCCACCTAGCCCTCGGGGGCTTAAACCTTCAAATATGGTTAAAGCCTATACATCATATTTATTTGGGTTATGTAGATGCTTTACAATCTACAATGCGTGGAAATAAAATAATTTAAATAATTTTCCATCCATGTATATAATGGTTTACATGTAATCCACCTTCATATGATTGAATTGCTATATTAAAACCTTGAATAATACTATTAAACCTAATCCTTATAGAATAGCATAGTAGTTAAGATTTGAATTTTTAGTTAACCTTTGGACAACTAATTAAAACTCCTTAAGCACCTAAATTTCAATAAATAATTGTCCCATTTGCTAGGTAAGTTTAATCTAAACATTTGGTTTACTTCCCTCATGACCTATACTATTTTATTAATCTAAACATTTATTTTTTTATTGGTGGAAGGGGTTTTGAAAGGGTCCTCGAACCTTTTACAAAGCCAGAAATAAAAACAAAGGACAATGCTCAACAACATATGGAGAGCAACATCAAACTAAACAAGAGACACCAACCAGGAAGAGCAAGAGAAAGACAGGGTATGCAGACCCAAAGCTAAAAACATCATAGACTCTAAAAGGAAAGGGTATGCAGACCCAAAATCGAAAAACAACAAGTTTCAAGAAACCAACACAACAAGCCTCAGGAAGCAATTTTCCTAAACAACAGAATAAAGGAACAAGCAACTCACTTTATGAATTTTTGCCTCGTCTTAAATTTTTCTTCATCGAAGCAAGGAGTTCACAATCCAGGGAGGGTTCATCATCAAATTTTTTAGAACACCCGCTCACCATCGTCGCCTCCACCTGATGAGTTGATACCTTGCAATTTGGGCATTTGCATCCTAGCTCCAACCATATTTCAAACAGGGTCTACCACTTAGATCCTTTTTGGGTAAGTGTCCATTCTTCTTAACACTGCCAACGAGAGTCGAGCATTTCTTTTGAAGCGGCTTAGAAACCAGAGTCTCGGAAAATAAGGGAACAATGAGGGATAAAGCCTCAAGAGGAAGAGACTCCTCATTCACAAGACAAGAGACTTGATTAGGATCAATGGAAGCTTTTGGATTATTCAAAATATGTTCCTGGTCATGGGAGGGTCAATAGTTCTTTTTATTGCTGCCCACATTAGTCTCAAATTTTTCTTGACTCTCAGTGTTGGACTGGCGACATGAGGGACTAGATTTGATGGGGGATGTAAGGGCATCATTAATTTGATTCGAGTCTTCAGTAGGGATATTAGGGGTCTCAGGGGCTCCAAAAAAACTTGTAACTATGGTTTTGGTGACTTGGTCACTTAGAGGTAAGAAAGGATTAGGACTCTCAATTAAGGGGCATACCTGATTGGGAATGTCCTCAAAATGTGAAGGCACTTGAGGCTGAGTGGTTGCTTGCTTGCCCTTATCAATCTAGTTCTTTTTCTGGAAATGTTGCATAGTCTGACCACTTTTTGGGTCTTTCCTATCATCGAGTCCATCCTGTTTTATTTATTTACTCAGAGATGGTAATTAAGTTTTGAGGTACCCCTATTTTTGGCATTCAATACAAAATATTGGTTTATTATCATACTCCACTGCTTGTCACCTGCGATAGGACCCTAAAGTGAGATAAACGTAGGTGGGGATATTTAGGTACAGATTTGTAGTGACACAGATGCGAGCATAAATTAGTCAAGTTATTGCTTTAGTAGTTGAATCTATGGCAACCAGTTCTCCAATGGTTTGAGCTATGCCTTTAAGAATCCCAGTGTGCCAAAACTAAGTCGGTAGACCAAGAAGTCTGATCCAAATTGGTGCCATATTTATGATTAGATCCTCAGGATCAAAATTCTCTCCCCAACTTCTCAAGAAGAGACTTCTTTGACCGAAGAAATAGGGCCCACCAGTGAAGATTCAACCTGTATCCTGAGGGTTATTTAATCTGATCATGAAAAAACCTCTAGGAAGGGCAACCAAATCCAGATTACCACTGGGCTGCCATTTTGAGAAAGCCTATTTTAGAACAGACTTAATGTCTGGACATGCACCTATAAACTTCCCAACCAAAGATCGAGATTCTTGAAAAATGAAAGGCACCATTACCTCAGGTGGAATAATGACCTCTTTGCCAAAAATTGAGAGGGATTGAGTCTTGATTGATGGGTATGGATGACCCTAAATCGAATCAGACTTTATCCGCAAAGGAACCAGAAGGGGAATTCCAAGGAGGGTTTGACGGGGGTTTCCTCCCAACCTCAAAGGTTTCCAAGTCCCCATCCATATTTTCATTATCTTCTCCGTCGTTGAGATCCTCGTCATCGATTAAAGGTCCGCCATGGTTCTCAACCCCTCTAGGTTGCCCACTTGGTAGTTTGCATGATTTTCCACCCTTAAGAAATTCAAATTTCTGAGAGTCCCTTGCTCCTGGAGAATCGACATGCTTCTTTAGTCCTCCCTAAACATTAGTTTACTTCCCTAATGACCTATGCTATTTTATTATGCAATAAATAATATTGTAGTCCATCACTTAAGCAATATGAATCAAAAAATATAGGGCAAAATTTTCCTAAAAAATAATTCATTTTTTAGGAACCATATCTTTGCATAGAGTTGTCCAATTCAAACGATTCTTGTGTCATTTTGTGCATAATTTGAAGAGCTTTGAAATAAATTGTCATATGAAAGAATCCAATCGGTATTGAGGGAGATACAACCATGTGAAGACAATCATTTAGAACAAGGGCAAAATAAGGGTAATTTTTTCTAAAAAAATATCTCATCGTTTGGGAGCTATATCTTTGTGAAGGGTTATCTAATTTAGATGATTCTTGGACCAATTTGTGTAAAATTTGAAGAGCTTTAAAATGGTCATATGAAGAATTCCAAGTAGTATTAAGGGAGATACAACCTTGTGAAGTCATCCATTCAAAATAAGGGTAATGCAGATTTTCAAGTCAAGGGAAATAAAACTATAATTATCTATTAGCCAAGCTTTGGATGATGGGAGGAGCAATGGAGGGCTAGGGGATTAGCGAGGTGGGATATTTTGTCTAGACATAAAAATTTTCAACTAAGTTTCATTTATCCCTCTATTATCTTAGAAGTCCTGCATGCAAATTATTGTAGGTTAATTTTTAAATAACATAATCACTATAGGATATACTGGTAAATTTTACAACTATAATTTTCTTTCCATGGATCACTTTACAACTATATCCTTAGAATCATCCCTAGTATTAGAGATTAGGGGGATCTCATAGAGCAGTGATCCTCATCACTCAAATATAAGGCAGTCATTGGTAAATTTAATGGTTCTTGGTCAAGGGCTTCAACTATGAGAAAATGGATTGATAGGAGATGGAAGTCCCCAAGAGTGAGTCTATCCTTTCTTCCCAAATATTTCTTCCTAGTCATTTCTCTATTCTAGAGAGGAAAGAGATAGATTCCTAAAAAGGGTCCTTGGTTAATGAAAAGAGTAAGACTCTTTCTTACCTATTGGTGTGAAGGCTTTGCAACTAAAAACATAAATCTATCCCTAGTATTAGTCTAGGTCAAGATGTATGGGTTACCCATTGAATTCTAGGAAATAGATACCTTCAAGGCATTAGGCAAAACTCTAAGAGAATTTCTTGAGATTTAAGAAATTACAAAAGGCAAAGTCTTGGTTATTTATGCCTAAATATTGGTCATGATTGATATCAGCAAAAATTTACCATAATAAATCATTTGTAAGTATGGGGGTAAATTATGGACCCAAACCATGGATTATGAAAACATATATTTCATATGTAGAAGATATCATGAGTTATGGCATATTGAGATATCATGCCCTAAGAAGAGTCCAAGAAAAGCATATGTAGAAAAACACAAGATAAACATACAAATGGGTATGGATGAGGATGGTTTTCAACTTCCAAAAAATAGGTCCAGATAGATAGAATTAAAATAAACAATGGAGACTAGTAAGTAAGGATATTGGAAAAAATACCAATTCTTTTGAGGCTTTAGCCTATGAAGAAAAAGTAGATTAGAGCTTAAAGGACATGGTACAACATGATTAGAATATTAACAAGGAACCATCTACTTAATATGATCTTGATTTAGGGATGAACATTCATGTTGAATCTAAGGAATGTGCCTCATAAAATTTTAAAGACTCTCTTGAAGTACCATGCACCATTCAAGAGAAGAAAATTGACAGAGAAAATATAGTGTTAGATGTTAATACTTTTACCATTAATAAGGAAATACTAAAAAATGAGCAAGAATAGTCAAAATCTTCCTTAGCAGAGCTAGGAGAAGATAAATCTAATGAAAAGGAAAGTTATGAAATAATATTGAGGAATAGAATAGTAAGATCTAATCACAATAATGGCAAGGAAAAATGAAAAAACCTTCAAATTATCAAGCAAGAGCAAGTGAAGCAAGAATAAACATAGAGAAAGGAACACAATCTAAGTTGGTTGAAATTCTCTTTACCAAATAGCAAAATGATATTGGTAATTCATAGGAGGGACCAATATCCCCTAATGAGAAATGATTACCATCTCATGAAATATAAGGGGTGCTAATGCCCCTTCAAAGCAGATATGCATTAAGAACCTCTATTTAAGTAATAAGCCTGATATTATTTGTATCCAAGAAACTAAAATGATAAAGAAATAAGTTTTCAAAACTATGAAAGCAATATGAGCAAGATGTGAATGGGATGCTATGGATTCAGGAGTGGTATGGGGAATTCTAGCATGTTGGAATCCATTTAGAACCTCCTATGAAAATATTCATAAAATTAGATATTGGATAGCCTCATTAGTCACATGATATGTTGCAAATATTCGTTTCATCCTTATCAATGTTTATGGACCTATAAATCAGTCAGACAGATCAAAAGCATGGAGTAGGATTGAAGCCTTTATAGGAAGTAAAGACCAAGAAATCCGATTTATGATCATAGGAGATTTTTATGCCATAACCAAGCTAGATGGAAAATTTGAGGAAATTATGAAAATAACCCAAAGTATGAGAGATTTCTTAGGTTTTATTCAAAACAATAATCTATGGGATGCCGAGTTTGAAGAGTAGGAGGCACCTCTTAGAGTTAATGAAAGTGTGTTGCCACTAGAGAATCCAGAATGGAGCAAAGGCAAGTTTAAGCAAGGAAAAAACCTTACCAATTAGAGAAGAAAAAATATTTTTTTATCCTATTGGTGTTTGCGAGCTTTTTTTAAATCTTAAAGAAGTTGTAGAGCCATACGAAAAATGTTCAGTTTATGTCAAAAAGTTATTATGAAATTGATTGTTACATTGAAAAAATGAGCCATGTGGAGCATTGCACTATAGTTTGAACATGTTGTTAATATTTCTCTTTGTATATTATTTCCTTGGTTCAAGTTAGAGATGCATAACAATAGAGAAAGATATTATTTATGTGAACAGGTTGTATGATCATGCCATCTAGAAAATTTTGTTGTCAGAAGTTGCCATCTAGAAGAGCTATTTGTTGTCTAGAGTTGTCATCTAGAAAATTGTTGTGTTTGGAGTTGTCGTCTAGAGTTATTGTCTAGAAAATAGTTACGTAAGAGTTGTCATCTAGAAAAGAGTTATCACCTATAGTTGTCATTTGGAGCTATCGTTTAAAGGAGTTATCGTTTAGAAGTATTGTATAGATTTGTTTAAAGTTATTGCCATCTAGAGTTACTATCTACAACTACTACCATATGGAGTTGTCCTCTAAAGCTACCATATAGAGTTATTGTTTGGAGTTGTTGTCTAGAGGTGCTACCATCTAAAGCTAATGTCTAGAGCTATCCTCTGGAGTTGTCATAAAAAAGGTTGTTTTTAGTGAAGTTTAACCCTATCATTTGTTAACAAGGCTGTTTAGCAGCAAAACCATTTGAAGATGCATAGGGGTTGTCAATTGTAAATTTATTGTCTAATAAATGCATAGACCATCTAAAAGTTAACTTTCAATGAAGTGTTGCTCCCTAAAAACTTGTGTTATGAATTTAAAAAAATACATGTTAAATATAACTTTCTTGCCTGGTGCTTTCAATGGGGTAAAAGGTTTAAAATGATTGTGGCATAACGGTTATAAGGGCAGGCTGCGCAAAGATCTGTGTGGCGGCTTCCAGGGCAGACAACGCAAAATACTGTGGCAGCCATAAAAGCTGGACAGCCTGTCTGGATTCGTGGCGGCTACCGATTCTATATATATATATATATATATATAACTTTCTTGGAGGAAAGTGTTGATATATGGCATGCAAAGAATATACCATCCAAAATTGAAAGAAGACACAAATATATTTAAATAAATAAATTAAAAGCGACAAAAAAAATTCCATAGCTTTCATAAGAAGTATCCTTAAAACCATTGAAAACTATTTTTTATTTTTATTATTATTAAATGCAAGTGACAAGGTATTAATTTAGTATTTTTTTTTTGATTTGGTTACTGTGAGAAACCCGTATGACCGACATACAGGGTTGAACAGTTTCCTCCCAATCATGACCTCTGTTGCTCTGCACCTCATATGCACATTAATTTAAATTTTTTTATTACGCTAGAACATAAACCAAATTTTTTAAGAAAATTCCTTGAAGATTCCATTTAGAGGGGAAAAAAACACTCAAACCCCTTCATCTTATTTTTTATCCAGCTAAATCCTATTATTTTCTCATAGTTATAATAATTTTTTTTAAATCAATGAAGTCCGATGTTTTCTTTAATTAACCTGTGTGTTTTTCGATCCCCAAAGCTAAGAAGTAGGTCACCGAACCTAAATTGTGTTTGTTCTCAATTGAAAAAGATAAGTAAATGGCAGGCTAATAAACCATCACCATACACTAAATATTATTATTTTATTCGGCATTAGTTAATAACTACGATAAGGTTTCGTGGCCAACGACCACGGATGACCCTGTGGCATTTATTGTTTCTGGTTAAACCTTTTAAATAATATTGGAAGACGATACTTGGACGGCGTAATAGTTCAATTAATAAATAAACAGTCATCAATTAAATAATATAATAATATTTTATTAAATATCAAAAATTAATTAATTCATATAATATTTAAAAAATTGTATATTAAATAATAGTTTAAATTTTTATAAAGTTTATAAATTATAAAAATAAATTTTAGTTGTATATTAAATTTATTTAAAAAATAAAATGTTAAAATTTATTTAAGTTTTAATTATGAGTGGAGCCAAAAGCGAGTGTAGTCGGAAGTGAGAGTGAGAGTGAGCGCGAGCACGAGCCAAGAGTGAGTGTAGCTGGAAGTGAGTGCAAGTGCAAGCCAGGAGTAAGTGCAACCGGAAGCGAGTGCGAGCGTGAGTCGTAGTGAGTGCAACCAAAAGCGAGTGCAAGCACAAGTCGGGAGTGAGAGGAAGTGTGAGTAGAAAAACAAGAAGTAGAAAGCAAAGTGTGATTGTAACAACCCCAATTGTCACTACTCAACCACTTATTTTTTTTATATATATTCATATATCTTTCATGAGGCAAGGAACATAATCATGATCTAAGGTAGAACCCTTCCAACTGGATTGTAGGTTATCAAGGCAAATAACATCAAGAGATATTAAGACTTGATCAGAGTCACTCTTGAGTAGAAGTGATCAACTTCTACGAAACCCTCATACCTCTCGGATATGAGTATGTTGACCAAGCATTAGGTTTCATCCCTCATAATAGGGAAATCACCATCAACCATACTGTCCACCAAGATCAGTATGTAGGTGAATACCTTGAAGATGGTAACCCATCTTACATGATATAACCTCAACAAAGGTCAATCATGAATCTTAGATCCCACCCACATCTTTTCGATGGGGTCACTAAGACAATAAAATCACTTACATAATCCTTGGAATGTCCCCTTAAGCATGACTATACTGCTTGAAACATATCAATGCTTATTTGACCACCCTTATTTTAGGCATCCCTTATGTTTAACATATGAGACAATTAAGTGATTACAAAAGGGTATTACTTAGTCAATATGCCTCAGGTTCATGAATTTATTTTTCATTTCAGAATGTAAGGAATAAGGAATGCATTAGGTCCACAACTCAAGTTTTGTTTGTCTTTTCATGGGTTTCACCCACTCCGAGCTCCTACTCGGATTATCCACAATTTGTAATCATATTGTCTCAGGTTATTCCATCCAAGAATGTTTGTGTAATGTTTAGATCAACGTACATCTAGTTATCCCTTAAGAATTAACTTTTGTTACATAATAGTTCTTGGAATCTACATGAAATAACCAACATGAATATAATCAATGCTATATGTTGAAAGGTACATCATTCATAAATAGTTATCCCACAACATTATAGAAAGTAAATGACATAATCAAATCCCATTAATTTGTCAATACATTTAAGAAAGCATACATCCTTTACATCATGTTTACCAAATGAACACATTTTCATAATCGAAGATATGTCTAACATTTCATCAAAATATCTAACATCTCATTAACTTATATCATTTTCATTTTGGAAATAAATGCAACATCCACAAGAAATAATAAAGCAAACCACAAATTATTGACACATTGATGTATCCTGGGAACCCTCATGGGGAATAAACCCAACCTCCAAAATATGTTCTCTCCTCATATTCATAAATTGAGATGTTAAATATTACATGTACATAAGGGCATCTACATATCCCTTTTGGTCAATTATACATATCAAGAGATGCAACTGTCCCTTTCTAGGTTCACGATGCAATTAAGAAATTTTCCAATTCCTTTTTCTCAGTCATCATTATATTACTAAGGTACTTCTCATACCTATCAAGAATTCATATGTTCCTTCAAAATTCATGATGCAATTAAGGAATCTATTGATTCCTTTCTCTAAACCATCTTAAGGATTTATAACATCTCACATGTGATTATGATAATCATCAGAATTATATTTTGGAGAAGTCATATTGATGTTAGAGGGAACCCTACAAATTCCCTTATGAATGAATTCCAAATTCATCCTTCAATATTGATACACAATCAATCCTTCCCTTCGTAAATTAAAGTCCCATAACTTTAATTTATGAAGCAATCATTCTTTCTTAATTAATTTATCTAGTTTAATCTCTAAATTATATATAAATATTCAACTTATAAACTTATCCTCAAATTTCTACTAAAGTTGTTTTTTTATAAGTTATCACCAAGTTAACCTTTAGGAAAGGTCATATGTTTCCAACATCACCATTAAGTTTGGTTCAATTTCCCTTTGAAACATTAGTCCATTAATTTTCCTATACTTATTTTTATCCCTAACTTGGCCATAATAAGAATATGCTACATAACCATTTTAAAGCACAAACATAAAGTGAAATGGTTATTTTTGCTGCTACTATGGCCTTAATCCATTGATCCAATTATAATTTTCACCATTTAAAGAGTATATATCAATTAGTCCCTTCACTCTAGTATACCTTAGTCCTACTTTCAAACCATTGACTAAGGTGGTAATCAGTCACTACCACAAGTAACCATCTCATTTCCCAAACCACCTACGCTTGGTCGATTTATGGAGATTTCATCAAACCTTTCTAAAAAAAAAAGTTATGATTATTGGGAAAATCATGGTAATCAAGCTTAGTGGTACCATGTTATATGTTTAATTGAAGGAGAAAGATTTAACCACTATAGTGATTCCTTCTATATTCTTGATACTTCCTCAAGCTTACACCTGTCGCTATGGATACTAGAGCCAACTATAGTGCCCTCATGTTTGGTATTGGGGTCATGTGTTCAAAAACTATTTAACTACATCTACTATTGTGTGCAGGAGATCCGACCATACATCAGGACCTACACATGATAAACCGAGAGAAGGAAGCATCGTTCCTCCATGCGAGTCTCCCAATCGACACCGTGCCCATCTTTGGATGCAATTTTAATTGTGTGAAATCCCTTTAAAATTCTCTATTGGGCCTCACATAACCCGTGTGGGATATTGAGAGGTAAGTCTAGAGATCTTGTTTGCCTATCGCTCCTTTCGAGCGCGGACGCTTTGCTTGGGAGACGACAAGGCGACGATTATTTTAATTAAGCTTATAACCCTAATTTAAGCTTGAACATAGATTGATTAAAGGACAAGCTATCAGCGACGGGACTTGGGGATGGTGGCATATCGTAGAGGGTTTTAACTATTTAGAAGACCGAGACAGAGACCAGAGGGTTCCAAATCGTCATGTGAGCCTACCAAAATTACAACCATGATTTAATTCTTCATCATAAAGTTCGCGTATCCGACAAGGGTATCTACAAGTAGCAGGGGCGGTAGTTCGAACACGACCATGATACTCCATGAGGTCTCGACGGACACCTGTTCGTCGTCAATTTTTTCCCCAATTGCATCATGGAGGCCGCCCAATATTGGATTAGGGGTTTTACGAGATGATCTGTAACTACTACTACCACTGTATCGCGGGTGCCGGTATTGAGTGAAATAGATAGCAAAGCTCGAGTATGGTTTTAGGGCTTGCCTCCCTATCTCCTTAGGGTGAAATTTTAATACCTACCAGCGATTCCTATTACAATGGTTGATCTGCGAATTCTGTATGCTTCTAAGAGAATTCGAACACCATTTTCAGTTTTGAGACATAGGTTCGCAGGGTGAGACAGTTAGACTACCCAAATATCACTCGGTATTAGAGGTATCCATAAAAACCCAATTTCCCATAATCAAATGGGTCATTAAGGATCTACGTCCTCCATATTTTACTCTGGTTTGAAGTACCATCACTACTCCGATGGTTAGAGAATAGGGTCAATCAATTACTTGAAAAATAGTGGTAGCGTTAGAAGTTCCATTGATTTATCCCACTAGAGTTCTCAGCTCAGGCGGAAGGAGATTGCCTTCGCCGTGAGGAGGAGGCATACTAAAATGTTTTAGTGTTAGATGTTAATACCTTTACCATTAACAAGGAAATACTAAAAAATAAATAGGATAAGTCAAAAGCTTCCTTAAAAAAGCCATGCGAGTATAAATTTAATGAAAATGATAGTTATGAAAGAATATTGAGAAATGGAATAGTAAGACCTACTCCTAATACTGGCAAGGCAAAAAGAGGAAAACCTTCAAATTATCAGGTGAGAGTTGGGGAAGCAAGAGCAAACATAGAGAAAGGAACATAATCTAAGTTGGTTGAACTTCTCTTTATTAAATAGCAAATTGATATTGGTAATTCGCAAGAGGGGCCAATAGCCCCTGATGAGACACAATTACCATCTCATGGAATATAAGGGATGCTAATTACATCTCAAAGTAGAGGTGTATCAGGGACCTCTGTTTAAGTAATAAGCCTAATGACCTTTATATCCAAGAAACTAAAATTTTAACAACCCCAAAGCATCTTCATATCTGGTTGACCAAAAAGAAATAAGGAAAGAATAGAAAGTAATATTTTTTAATTAAAATTTCTAAAACAAAACAAAGAGTTGGAGAACTAATTTTATTTATTTCATTTTTGAATCATCCAAGAAAATCAAATCATACATAACATAGACATGTCCACCACGTTTGAGTTCAATACTGCTGCATCTAGTCACCCAAGTGGACGAGATCAACCTTAACCTGTTGATTAGCCATTTTGTGAAATCGGTTGTCCTCATTTATCATCCATATTTTTTGGAACGAGGTTTGTTTCACGGCAAGGGTTATCATCTAGGGCCCATAAAACCTAGAGGGGGATGTTTTCATCCCTTTCTTCTTCATACCAAACCTTTGACAATCTAGTCGACTTGTTTTTACTTAGCATGGAAGAGGTTAGCGTATTTATGTCTCTATGAATAATTGGTGACTTATTTATTCCTAGAAGAAGTTAGCACCTTGTCAATACCTTGACCTTGGACCTCATTAGCTATATCCACTACAAGTGATTTGTCCCATACCAAACCCTATGGTTGATCTAGCTAATTTCAATGGATATGTAACAAGCACCGCGCTATCTAAGTCCAACCTAAAAAAGGTGTCCCATATCACTCTTATCATTTATGTCATGACCAAGTTATTTTGACCAATTCCATCAAAACTAGGTTGTCTCAAGATCATTGCATGCATTCCCACACCTCAACATACTTGGATGTTCTTTTCATATTATTTTTTTGGCTCAAACCTTCTAAATGATTTTCGAGAAAAACTTCATTGACAATCTATTCCCAAAGGTGTTATCTATTTAATCCTTAAGGCAACATTATTTAAAAATATTAATAAAAGAACATCATAATAGTCTCTTACTATTAGGCTATCTACTCTATATTGGGTTCTAAACCATTCAAGAGCATAGTTATGTTTTCATAATAACTATTTGTTTACCATTTCACATGAAGAGTTTTAGTAACACCAACTACTTATGCAAACATAGCTTTAAATATCTTTATTTTATTTAGAGTAAAGTTCGATAGTAAATCTCATAAGTTTTATTTTGAAGCCACTACACTGTTTACGTTTTGAAACTATAATTACCAATATTTCTCATTAAAGAGTAGTTATCGGTTGCTTTACACTACCAAGGTACTAATCAATTTATTATCCAAGTGTAGACGACATCCATAGAAAGGTCTCAGTTTATAGACAACAAATATTTTATCTAAATAAAGCTTGTTCTCTTAACGGGTATGTCCAAGAGTCAACAAGGCTAAACATAATTTATTTTTCATTAAACACCTAGTTCCTAAAATTCCGTATGCATCATATTATAAGAGAGAATTAAAAAAAACATAAGCCCTTTAATTAATTAAATAAATACAATTTTCAATACAATACATGAGCTTCGCTCTACGACACCAACTCATGAAGTCGCTTCCCAAATACATTTTACTAACAAAAGAAACAACAACATTACATGGGGATCCATTCCCTCTTTCAAGACATAGACTCCTTACATTCACTGATCTAAATTTTAAACTATTTCCATCTCTTGAGCTTGGTTTTTCCAATGTTTCTTTGTAATTCTGCTCCATCGTCCACACCGGAATAGCGAGAGTAGCACAGGTTCATTTCCTTGATTATTGGAGTCCACATTATTGTCACTTTGGTGTAATATGTCCCACTACAAGCTTCTAGTTATGCAATTCCTGAACTTGCTCAACACTAAACCAATTTCTTCCAAACGGTCAACAATTCGCACAGGGGAAAGCTTGGAGTCATCGCCAGGGATAAAAAATGGCCCATAATTAATGAACATGCAAATTTTAACATGCCTAAGTGCATATTACTTTAACATGGAAAACATACAAAAATACACTTGTTTCTTTTCCAAAAACTTGTCAAAGCATTTGCCTATATATATATTTACAAGCTATCTTCTCTCACCAGGTAAGACTTCCATGAAACTTACCTCCATCATCATGAGGTGTTTCCCAGTCCCCCTAGATAAGTATAAGTTTCAACTTTGTTTCTCTCATTTTGTTTTAAAGAAGAGTACAACTCACTTGTTGCACCCATCTCCTTGTTGCTTTCAAAAGCAAAACTTACATCACACAACATAATAAACATAATATGTCCTGGTAATGTAATATTCCCAACACTATAAAATAGCATGGTATAACAACAACAATACATTACTTCATATAAAATGGTTTAACTCTTAGCAAATCATTGTTTCTCCTACATTTCCATTGCTTCATTTACTACCTGCTAGCACAACTTCACAACATTGTTTCACACAGTGAAAATAAAATATTTTTAACATATTAGATAAACATGGAGAATGCATTTTTTGTACACGACAACACAACAATGTTTCACACAGCAAAAACCTTACTAACAAGGCAGTATTAAGTTTATCAATTCTACTGCCTTTATTCGCTAGCTATCAACATGACAACATAGCAATGTTTCACACAATGAAAATCTCACTAACATAATAGTATTAAATTATCAAATTCATTGTTTTCGTTCATCAACAATCAACACAGCAACACAACAATGTTTCACATGATGAAAAGTATTAAATATAGTTAATATAATAGACAACCATGGAGAATACATTCTTTGGATTAGAATTGCAGAAAACCGACCCATTTCACGCTTTCCAACTACACTGTTCTCTGCTCTTTGTCTTCCACTCTCCCTTATCTTCTCTATTCTTCCTCGTATCTCTCCAAAATATATTTTCTTTCTTTTTTTTCCTTCCCCAAAATTATTTGCAAAGAAACCGCAAGTTGTTTTCTTTTCCCTCCATGCATAGCACCAAATTACCGAGTCTCACCTCCTCCACTTCGTGCGCACACCAAGATATCATAACCATTAACCATACACTATGATTTTACAGCTAATATGGAAAGTGCGTCTATCCACATGGATATTTTAATAAAGCTTAATTTTGCCAACCTTTAATCATATCCTTAATATTCCAAACAATCACTATTTTTATAATAGTGTAAACTATTTTATAATCATTTTGAATAAAAATATTAATAATATTATAACCAATCTTCTTACACTTACTAAATAATGCAACAATGGAATTTATAAAAGCTTTCATACATGATAAGCTTATTTACCATAATGAATTCATATATGATCAAAATATTATTTAAATAACAAACTCTCATGCCATAACAAGCAATCACACACATGCATTTCCAAACTAGTGGCTCTCATCATCATTGCCACTTAAAACAACATTTCTCATTTCTTGCCATACAAGCAATATTCGAGCTAAAAAAATCCATGCAGTGATGCGATATGCAATGTACCTAAATGATATGCAAGCATGAGTTTCCATGTGCTCACAAGCTGAATCATCACTTCCTTGTCTCACATTTTTCCCTTGACTTGTTTTCTGTTCATTTCTATTATGCAACTATCTTGCACTCACAAAAGCTGTCAGCAGTACCAGGAATCATAGAAAAAGATAAGTGTATTCATAATTAACTATTTTTCATAAATCGTGCGAGGAGGGTTGTTACAAAAATAACCAAGAAAGAAGTTTTCAAAACTATGAAAGCAGTATGGGCAAGATGTGAATGAGATGTTTTAGATTTAGGAGTAGTAAGGGAATTCTAACATGTTGGAATCTAGTTAGAACCTCCTATAAAATCATTCATAAAACTAGGCATTGGATAGCCTCATTAGTCATATGCTACTTTACATATATTTATTTCATCCTTATCAATGTTTATGGACCTACAACTCAATCAAGCATATAAAAAGTATGGAGTGGTATTAAAGCTTTTATAAGAAGTAAAGACCAAGAAACCCGATTTATGATCATAGGTTATTTTAATGCCATAACCAAGTTGGATTAAAAATTTGGGGGAATTAGGAAAATAACCCAAAGTATGAGATATTTCTTAGCTTTTATTCAAAACAATAATCTATGGGAGGTTTATTTTGAAGAGTAGGAGACACCTCTCAAATTTTATGAAAGTGTGCTGTCACTACAGATTTTTGAAAGGAGCAAACAAAATTTACGTAAGGAGAACACCTTACCAATTGGAAAAGAAAACAATATTATTTTTTATTCCTATTGGTGTTTGTAGGTGCTGCAAGCATTTATTTAATATTGAAGGAGTTGTAGAGCCTTCCAAGAAGTGTTCATTTTATGTCAAAAAAATTATCATCATGAAATTTATTATTGTCCTAAAAAAATAAGCTAGGTGGAGCATTGCACTAGAGTTTGAACATGTTGGTAATGTTTCTCTTTGTATATTATTATCCTAGTTCAAGCTAGAGATATACAAGAATAAAGTAAGATAAAAATTATATGACCAAGTTGTTTGATCATGTTATTTAAAAAATATTGTCTAAATTTGCCATCTGGATGAGCTATTTGAACTTGTTGCCTAGAGCTACCATCTAGAAAAGTGTTGTGGTTGGAGTTGTCATCTAGAGCTATTATTGAGAAAGGATCTATGTTTAGAGTTATCATCTGTAGTTATAATTTGGAGCTATCATCTAGAGTTTCTACCATCTATAAGTACCATATAGAGTTGTTGTTTAGAGCTATTACCATCTAAAGCTACTACCATATGGAGTTGTTCTTTGAAGCTACCATCTATAGCTATTGTTTAGAGTTGTTGTCTAGAGGTACAATCATCTAGAGCTACCATCTGGAGTTGTCATAAAAAAGGTTATTTTAAGTGAAGTTTGATTGTATCGTCTATTGACCAGGCCATCAAAGTTATTTGAAGATGCATGAGGATTATCTATTTTGAACTTATTATCTAATCAATGCATATTCCATCTAAAAGTTAAATTTCAATGAACTTTTGCTGGCTAAAGACTTGTGTTATAAATTAAAAAGATACCTACTACCTATAGCTTATTGGAAGGAAAGTGTTGATATGCTGCATGAAAATAATATGCCATCCAAATTGGAAAGGAAGCACAAATATATTTAAATAAGTAAATGAAAAATTAATGTCATAAGAAGATTCTTTGAAGCCACTAAAAACTATTTTTTATTTTTATTATTAAATGCAAGTGACAAGATAATGGTTTGATATTTTTATTACCTTGGAACATAGATAAAATATTTCAAGAACATTCCTTGAATATTTACATTGGAGGAAAAAAGAACTCAAACCCCACGTCTTATTTTTTCTAGCGAGATCCTATTATTTTCTCATAGTTAGAGGTATTGATCATTGCACAAGTATAGGATTATATATACTTGTTGGAAAGATCCTTTTAACCTTGTTCTAATTGAAGCATTTTTATAGGTTTATGAAGACATGAAATGGATATTAATACCCCAAAGATAATTTTTTATTCATACTTTCTAAAAGGTGATAACTATTTTGTGTGGAAGAAAAAGTTAAATATTCACTTGGAGTTTGAAGACCTATGGGGAGTGGTATCTAGCACTATACAAAGACATGTTATTGACCTAGATGAACAAAGACAATTTTATAAAGCTAATAAAAACCAAATTAATCATAATGTTTGGCGTGGTTGATGAGATCTAGCCATACATTTGTGATGTTGTCACTACAAAGGATTCTTGGGATAAAATTAGTGTGGTGTTCAAGTCTAACAATTAAAATCAAAATATACACCTATAGAGCCAAATACATTGCTTGAATACCCAGGTGTTGTAGGTGAGTTGGAGAGGAGAGGGTAATCCTCCAAGGGAGGTCCCAGGTTCGAATATCCACCCTACCAAAAAACTGAATTGGGTACCTGTTGGTCACGAATCTGCCACAGGAAAGGATTTTTACAATTGCGCCCTAGACCCGGCCAACATTGAAAGGCTGGAAGCAAGAAATGGCTCCCAGACCAATCTCCAGAGTGGGCTGGTTCCCTCTACTATTCTAAAATTGGGTTTAAGATAAGGGTTCTTTGGAAAGAGATCTAAAAGGTTGCGAGAAAGAAATGGGAAATATGGCCACGGGCCGAAGTGATGGGATCGAAAAATAACGACGGGAAATTTAAAGTGCGACAACGACAAGCAATAAAAGTTATCAACCTAACTTTCGCACGATGTACGTAGAGAAACCCTCCAAAATCACATTCCAGGAATCATACTCTCACGGAAGTGCATAAATCCAATATGCAGAATTTAAATGCAACAGCCATTAAGACATACAAATGCTATTAGAAATGCAACATAAACAGAAAGGAAATCACTAATGCAAACGCTTGAAAAATAAAAGCCAATCCTTTATTCCTGCAAATGCACTTCAGTTTCTAGCGGCAAGTTTTTCCAACCTTTGCAAATGAAAATTACATTGGTTTTTATAGAGGTCCGTCCTCTTTGCGGCATTAAAAACGTAAAACCAACTTCCTCGTGATCTACAATAATATCTTGAAAATCAGGAACACGACCCCTTAATAGCGGCCTCGAGGAAATAAAAATTAAATACCATTAAACGTTCGCGGCCCTTCATTAAATTCGTTTTTTCAAACATGTGCATGAAGCCGTTAAAATAATCCACGAACCAATACTTTGAACCAATAAATCCTTTAATTTTGGTGGCTTGGGCACTCTTTGACCTTAACCGCATCGGAAATCCGCAAAATATTTAATTCGGGTTATCATTAAATCCTCGAAAATCGAAAAAACCCTTTCGGCCGTTCATATTGCACTTGGCGGGAAAACTGCGCAGGTCGCGAAAGTCGCGACGGGTCGCGAAATCGCGACGTCTTATCATTCAGTGCGCTTTGACCACCGTTGACCCGCGAAAATGGAACATGTAGCGATTTCGCTACATGTTTCCGCCGTTGGCTCCTCCCTGCGCTCTGCCCCGCGAAATCGGAACATGTCGCGATTTCGCTACATGTTTCCGTCGCCGTACAAAACGCCATTTTTGGTCGCGATTCGGCGACATGTCAGCGACGCGCTGCAAGTTTGCACTTTTTGCCTTCGACGCTCACCGGGTCGCGATTCGCTGACATGTCAGCGAATCGCTGCATGTTTTCAACTTAGTGCTTTTTATGCCCGCCGACCCGCGATTTCGGAACACGTCGCGATATCGCGACGGTTCCGCCAACTTGCCTGCGTTGACTGCGTTGACCGCGATTCTGCAACATGTCGGCGCGTCGTCTGCAGTTTTCAGACTTAACCATTTTTTGCTCAATTTTTCTCCTTTTTCGCCCAAGCTGCATCAATCAAAGGTCAGATCCCCAACGATACATCAATGCATTCATCAATGAGAATCAATGTGGCAAAAATGCCAACATTCTTGGCGGCTCGCGGGGTATACGACTCGTCTGTATGCAAGAATCCGAGCCTTAGTCCATTGGGCACAGAGTCATATTGGAACTGTAAACAAGCTGCTGCAAAACATGTCGGGGAATTGCTGCAATCATCTTACGCTACGGAAAACTAGAGCTGGAAGAACACGCATAGAAGCGGTTATGAAATGCGAAGAAATGGAATGTGATGGTGGAGTGAGCTCTTGCGGTTGCGCAAGCGGTAGTCGCAATGGAATGATGAAATGAAAATGAACAAAGTTATGGAGTGGGAATGGAACTAGAAAAGCTGTGAAATGAAATGAACTAGACTGTGAAATAAATGCATAAAAGACTGAACTTAGAGGAAAGGGATAAGAAGGGACGGGAAAAAACAGAAAAGGGAAAAAGAAACAACAGCTGTGGCTTATTTTGATTTAATGCAGAAGAAACAGAAGGAAGAAGATGAAGAAAGGAAAGAGAGGAAACGGGGAAGGGAAAAGAAGAAAGTGCTAGAAAGCCACCAAACTGTTGGGAGGAGAAAAACAAAGGAAAAAAAACAAGCATCTACGGCTCGCAGGCAACAAGAACCGAGATGAACAAATAAAAACAATACCACTCTTTTTTTTTTTTTCTCTTCTTTTTCTATTTTTTTTGTGTTTTTTCAAAATACTATATACAATAAGTCACGACATGATTGGCATGTCGTCACCAGACACCCAATCTCAGAATGTTATCCGGTAAATCTGCAATGTCCCGACCAGATCTGATCATACTTAAGTCGGTCCTTGAAATTGGGCTGGCTCCTTCCTGAAGTTCTCCATGGTGCTGATACTGGCAAGTTATCATACATGCCAAGACCTACACAACTGACAAATAATGCGGAAAAGAAACCCCACCATCTTGAAAAGTTCTCTGACTGTGGACTGAAAACAGGTTCCTCCAACTCCTGGATCCGATCACAGGAATTGTCCAGCAACGAGTTCCTTCTTCAGGATCTCTTCAGACTCTACCGTTGATCGACATATTTAACGAGTTCGACTAAATGCTTGCATGTCATGCACGACTATGCCTTCTTGGTGCTCAGGTTCTTCTTCTTTGCTTATATCCTCTGGATCCATCTCCTTATGAAAACTGCAAGCAACCATATTGTTCATTGCCAATCCTTGGCTTTGGATGAGATCCGTCCCTTGAGCTCCACACAACGACATCTCGGGTTTACGTACGGTATAAGGGAGGCGGCATGAATGTGCGGGGTAAACGGAGGCAGCAACCATCGGAGAAGGTAATGGAGTTTCCCCCCACGGTAACTTTCCTGATAAGTGCAACATCTGTTCTGCTCGCACTGCTTCCTCAAAGATTTGTGGGAAGCGTTGTTCACCTGACTGCAGCAAAAAGAGACCTATGTCAGAATTAAAAGCGCGAACATAAAAGAGGTGGGCCTGGGTGGGTGATGGACGGATCTTCTCTGGAATTCTCTGCCAGCTTCTCAAGAATCGGACATTGAAGTCCGTGATGCTCTCTTGAGGTGCTCTCTTGATGTACATGAAAAATTGGTAGAGATCCAAAGAACTGTAGAAAGGATCTTCATCAAATCTTTTGATCGGTGCTCCCGCGAGATCATCCCATGAGTGATGCTTTGACGTTTGAGCGATCTGTACCATTGCAACGCTCTTCCTTCCAAATACTGAACCAGAAGTCGGATCATGACATCTTCGTGTTCTATGACATGGATCATGGACAGAATAGCAATATCTTCAACATGTGTCAGAGCCATGCCTTCGGTACCATCATATTTTGCCAGATTCTTCAGGGCACCTTCGGGAATTTCATGCCGAACTTGCAGATTCAGAGGGCCAGGATCATCCCATATAGAAAAAACCCTCGCCTTTGTGGCAGTGGTCTGCGGAATCACGGCCATCGCCATTAAGTCAGAGTCGCCAGATGAACATTCTTTGAAATTTTTTTTTTTTTTTAAAAACAATAGGCGTCCACGAACAGATCTTCAACTCAGCAAAGTCGCCAGATGAACTTACAAATCTCCGCTGTGAGGCCAAGACAGCTCATCAAATCTTGAGACCTCCGGGTGTTAAAACGTGCCAAAACTATTGGCACCGGTGGGGTTATCACTTTGGAAAATTATGCGTATCCCACCGATTATGAATTCTTGGAGACAGAAAAAGTCTGTCCCACCGGGCGTGCCAAAAACTGTTGGTCACGAATCTGCCACAGGAAAGGATTTTTACAATTGCGCCCTAGACCCGGCCAACATTGAAAGGCTGGAAGCAAGAAATGGCTCCCAGACCAATCTCCAGAGTGGGCTGGTTCCCTCTACTATTCTAAAATTGGGTTTAAGATAAGGGTTCTTTGGAAAGAGATCTAAAAGGTTGCGAGAAAGAAATGGGAAATATGGCCACGAGCCGAAGTGATGGGATCGAAAAATAACGAGCGGGAAATTTAAAGTGCGACAACGACAAGCAATAAAAGTTATCAACCTAACTTTCGCACGATGTACGTAGAGAAACCCTCCAAAATCACATTCCAGGAATCATACTCTCACGGAAGTGCATAAATCCAATATGCAGAATTTAAATGCAACAGCCATTAAGACATACAAATGCTATTAGAAATGCAACATAAACAGAAAGGAAATCACTAATGCAAACGCTTGAAAAATAAAAGCCAATCCTTTATTCCTGCAAATGCACTTCAGTTTCTAGCGGCAAGTTTTTCCAACCTTTGCAAATGAAAATTACATTGGTTTTTATAGAGGTCCGTCCTCTTTGCAGCATTAAAAACGTAAAACCAACTTCCTCGTGATCTACAATAATATCTTGAAAATCGGGAACACGATCCCCTTAATAGCGGCCTCGAGGAAATAAAAATTAAATACCATTAAACGTTCGCGGCCCTTCATTAAATTCGTTTTTTCAAACATGTGCATGAAGCCGTTAAAATAATCCACGAACCAATACTTTGAACCAATAAATCCTTTAATTTTGGTGGCTTGGGCACTCTTTGACCTTAACCGCATCGGAAATCCGCAAAATATTTAATTCGGGTTATCATTAAATCCTCGAAAATCGAAAAAACCCTTTCGGCCGTTCATATTGCACTTGGCGGGAAAACTGCGCAGGTCGCGAAAATGCGACGGGTCGCGAAATCGCGACGGGTAGCGAAATCGCGACGTCTTATCATTCGATGCGCTTTGACCACCGTTGACCCGCGAAAATGGAACATGTAGCGATTTCGCTACATGTTTCCGCCGTTAGCTCCTCCTGCGCTACGCCCGCGAAATCGGAACATGTCGCGATTTCGCTACATGTTTCCGTCGCCGTACAAAACGCCATTTTTGGTCGCGATTCGCTGACATGTCAGCGACGCGCTGCAAGTTTGCACTTTTTGCCTTCGACGCTCACCGGGTCGCGATTCGCTGACATGTCAGCGAATCGCTGCATGTTTTCAACTTAGTGCTTTTTCGGCCCGCCGACCCGCGATTTCGGAACACGTCGCGATATCGCGACGGTTCCGTCAACCTTACTGCGTTGACTGCGTTGACCGCGATTCTGCAACATGTCAGCGCGTCGCTGCAATTTTCAGACTTAGCCATTTTTTGCTCAATTTTTCTCCTTTTTTCGCCCAAGCTGCATCAATCAAAGGTCAGATCCCCAACGATACATTAATGCATTCCTCAATGAGAATCAATGTGGCAAAAATGCCAACAGTACCCAAAATCCAATTGATAATGTTGGTACGGGCAGGGCTGGGTGCGACCCTCGGGTGACTTTGACGGTGTAGAACCCTCTGTTCATGGTCTCTTAGACCAAGGCAGCCCCGCAAGGATTTTTTTGCTTAAAAAAAAAATACATTGCTTGAATATGAAGAGCAATGATAAGATAGAAGTCTTTGTATGATGGATTGCTGAGTTATGAGCCTTGCTAAAAGTATTAATAAAAATCATTAGTGATGATGTGTTTGTTCCAATAGTTTTATATGCATTTCCACCAATGTTTATCATTTTGGTAACAACTCTAATGTGAATAATAGAGTCCCATTTTTAGACTCTTATAAATTTACATCAATAGGAAGAAGCAATTTGAGAGATAAATATTGAAGATGAACATGTTTTGATCACGCATAAATAGATAAGAAGTTAATTCCATCAAAGAAAGGTGGCAAACCCCTAACAAATACCACAACTAGCAAAAAGATAGTGTAAAAATAGCAACAACATCAAGAACAAAGAAATATTACATGTTTGATCTATAGGAAACTAGGGCACATCCTTTAGGAGTGTAGATACAACACATTCTCACAAAGATCATCCAAGAATCAACTAAAGAATTTATCAGGAGGAAAGCAAAAGAGTCCTCATTTGCAAAGAAGGAATGCACCTCAATTCCAACATGGAAAAGTAACTAAGGATGTTGATTCTAGTAGAGAAGGACAAGTCCATATCTATTCATTTCAATATCTTTCAAAATTAAGCTCAATTTAGTATTTTGATTTAGAAGCTACCAGACACATGACATGCTAGAAGGAAAGGTTCATGAGCCTTGAATATTTATCTTACCATGGGTAATTAACACTTGGTGACAATTCAATATAAATCATTATTAGAATTGGTGATGTTCGATTATATCTTGAAGAGGATACTTTTTAGAATTAATACTTTCCAAAATAGAAAAAGCAAACCATACACTCAAATCTTATACAAAGAATAAAAAATAAGGATGAAAAGAAGAGGATTTGATGGGCACCTATAGGCACAAAAAATAATCACTATATCCATAGATAATATTATATAATACTCTAATAGTTAAAAGTGGAGTGTGAGGGGCATATTTATAGCAATACCAAAACCCCAATTACACCATAAAGTTTCAGCTAATATAACAAAAGGTCTTTAGATTAATTACAAGTCATAAATAGGATATAACTATAACAAGGTTAACCACAACCCATAGGACTTACATAATAAATATTATAAAATAATTAATACAATATACAATGAAATGACCTTAGGTATATCCGATACATTGCATAATGTTGGCTCTTGGTCATGAATCATATTATAATTTCAAATTCCCCTATAATATGTACTAAGGTGCCAAGGCGATAAGACATTAATAACAATAATATCCCTCCCCATAATGGATGCTTTAGTGGGTCTCTATAGTTGAAGTAGATCCTTCTAAATCTCCGTCATCATCTAGAAGATGTCCACCTAAATTTACGAACTTAGCTTCAGTCCGTTGTATATTTAACAAATAATTCTTTGCTGGATGACCGTTTATTTTATAGTATCTGAAAGTGGTCTTCATTTGCTTTGAAGAATTAGCTTGACCCTTATGCCCCTAGGTCTTAGTCTCTTTAGATTTGAAGTTCTTTGCATGAGCTTTTATTTATGGAGTTTCACCATAATTCCATATTACAACCTAAAATTGAACTAGGAGAGCAAACAATTGGTCAAGAGTAAGAGTATTCTAAGATTCCAAGAACATATGAATCATATGAACTATTATGTTCAACATATGAAACAAGGGGGAGATATTATCAAAAATAATTGTAGTGCATTTTACATCATCTTTCTTTTGCCTCTAGAAGGTACAATATCTATCATCAAAGCCTTGAATCTAGAAGTATAGTCCTCAATGTTACCAAAATCAACTAGCCTAAGACAATAAAGCTCCAATTCCAAGAAAATTTCTTTAGTAGTATTAATGTTTTCAAAAAGTTAATACAACTTTGATCATACCTTCACAGGGCCACTTTTCTCTTTGATATATATATTTAACATGGTGGAATCGGTAGCTGCCATGAATTCGGGTAGGCTGTCCGGATTTTATGGCTACCACAGTATTCTATGTTGTCCACCTCAAAAGCCACCACACAGATATTTGTGCAGTCCACCCCTATAACCACCATGCCACAATTATTTTTAAGCCTTTTAAGCCGCTGAAAGTACTAGGAAAGGGACAAGTGTTCAGTCTAGTGAGGCTCAAGATTTGAACCTTGGACATCCGCCCCCTTACGAGGTTTGGTCGAACCAATTTGTCTACACCTCAAACCTACTTTTCTCTTTGATATTAAAAAACAACTCTTATTCAATTAGCAAGGAAAAAAAACCTAAAGCCTCTTCTACCTTTTGATGCTTCCAAGTTTCATCATCAAGAATAATAGATTTATCCTCTTAAAATATTCATCATAAGTTCTTACTTCATAGCAAGCCAATAATTTGAGTTGATCAAACACCATAGTTTCATCTATTAATATGGGTAACTAGCACTTTATGGTCCATCTTACATAATCTTATTCCAAATACTACAACAGGTCTATGAACTAGTACCACTAGTGTGTGCAACTTAAAAATTATGTGATTAAAAAGAAAAGTCTCAAAACACTTACATATACAAAATTTATGACCTCCAAGAGAGTTTCCCTAATGGAGCCCAAAAAATTAAAATTTAAAAAGAGTTTCCCTAGTGGACCCCCAAAAGTTAAAATTTAAGTGCTCAAACCTTAGGGTTTCAAGTGCCAATCCCAACCTACCACTTACCAAAAGTTGATTTGTTAACCCACTTCAATCTAGATTTACCACTTAATATCCTCTTCTTTGGTAGATCACTACCACTTGTATCCATTTTATTGGATGAATTGATATATATATATATATATATATACACATATATATATATATATATATATATATATATATATATATATATATATATATATATGTGTATATATATATATATATATATATATATATATATATGTGTGTGTGTATATATATATATATATATATATATATATACACACACACATATATATATATATATATATATATTAAAAAGGATGACAAGACAATAGAGGTCACTTTGATCATTCATCCACAAAGAAAACTTAAAGCACCCAAAGGAATATGGAGGGGATTACTTAGGTCTCCCCTAAGCTAAGCACCATATGCTAGTTATCCTAGCCACACCATATATGGGACATAAATACTTGCATACATAATTTAACTACAATTTGTACATCCTTCGACAAAAGTGATTGGTGCATGATTCGATCATATGACATATACATTCTAAAACATCCCTATTATTTGTCTAGGTACTGAGCACTATAGAAAAGAAAGAGCTAATCCCTCCATAAAGGGTATACATTCGATAATCTTTAGCAAAAGATATGATGGGCCATGATCGAACCCATGCTCAGTCCCATTTAAAGGAACCTCCAAACCACAATACCATGGTATCATCTAGATAGGGATAACTTAATCCAAAGCGGCTTAGCTTGATCTTCCACTCTTAAAAATTATATCAAACCTTTTATGTAGCAAAAAATTGATGTGTGAATGGATTTAAACATAGTCCTTCAAGTAGCAATGTGCTAGCAATCACTATCCTAACTATAGTGGGCACCCTACATGTTAGATGAAGATTCACCCTTTTATATGAACTCAACAACAAAGAATTTGATTTTTAATCTTTAGAACAATATTTTCAAAGCAAAAGAGAGATACTCCAATATCTTTTAAAAAATAGATAAAATTTGAAAGAAGCTAATTTTGTCTTTGACAACAAAAGGGCTAAAGAGATAAAAAAATAATTCACCCCTTGGTTTAAAAGAAAGGTCAAAGGTACTAAACAACGTTCTTGTATGACCAAGTGAGGCATCTCTATCCCAAATTTGATACCATGTTGGAACTCACAATGCTTTTTAGAAATTAACAAAAGCAAACCATATACTCAAATCTTATACAAAGAATAAGAAATAAGGGTAAAAATAAAAGGATTTTGTGGGCACCCAGATGCACTATAAATAATCACTATATCCATAGATAATATTACAAAATAATTTGATAACTAGAAGAGTGTAAGGGGGTATTTATAGCAATACCAAAAACCCAATTACATCATTAATTTTAACCTACGCTAATATAACAAGAGAGCTTTAGGTTAACTACAAGTCATAAATAGGGTTTAACCATAACAAGATTAACCGTGGCCCATATGGGTTATATAATAAATATTACAAATGATTAATACATTATATAGTGAAATACCCTTAGTCCTATCCAATACATCATAAAATTTCAACTCTTGGCCATGAATTAAATTATAATTTCAATAGTACTTATTTCCTAACTCAAGTTCTTTATGTGCCTACCCTCACGAAGAATTCTATGAATCAATTGCTTGTTCATAATTTACATGTTGAATTTTTAAAAATAAGTGCAAAGAAATTGTGTTTCATTAAAGATAAATCTAGAGGTTGATCATTACTTGTGTTATTGGCATAGGTAAGATGCTTTAGATTGTGATTGCATTGTGAGATAACCAAGCATTGGCTACCAAGGTAGATGAAGTTGCCTCATTATGGAGTATAAAATTTGGACATATGAGCTTCAACCATTTAAAGTCACTCCTACATCATGATATGGTACATGGAATTCCATATTTTACAAAGCCTTATGACCATTATATGAGTTATTTGGTTCAAAAGCAACATCAAGCTCCTTTTACCTCAAGCACTTATAGATAAGCTGGTTCAATTGACCTAGTGTATACTTATTTGTGTAAACCCATGATACGAGTTTTTGTGGCTGTAGAATTTTTAAAAAATATGTTGTACTTGGGTCCCAACCCTTTATCATAATAGGTATTTACTGGGTCCTCAAACCAATTATAATATCTTCCACATTGGATGTCATTACATCAAATATTACATCGAGCTATATAGCCCTTGTTGTATTGCTGGTGTGACCTATATCACCCATATGTCCCAACCATTAAACCAAGGATCCATTGGTGTTTTTGTGGTTGTAGATATTTTCAATTATTATTTATGATTATACATAATGGATGTGATTGCACTTCAAAAATATAGAGGCTGAAACTTTACACTATTTCCAAGAGTTCAAAGTTCATATGGAGGAGATTATGGGTTATTCCTTTCATATACTGCTTAGATAAATATAAAGTACACTAGTAATCATTTTTTCTCTCTCAAAGAAACATGGAATAAAATGAAAACTAATGAATGACTAAACACCTCAACAAAATGGAGTTGCAAAGAGGTAAAATCATAATATTCAAAATATGGTGCTATGCATGCTGAGCGATAGCAATTTAGAAATATTTTTGGTGGAAGTTTGTACTGTAGTCTACTTTCTAACTTGTACGCTCATACTTCTATTGAATGGTGTCACACTTAAAGTGGTATGGATGGGAAATAAACATTCCATATCACATATATATGTTTGGATACACTACATTCATGTACATTCTAAAGTAGAAACAAATGAAGTTGAAGAAGGAATCCATGCAATGTATCTTCATTGGATACAATAGTTAGTCAAAGAAATATAATCACATGGATTCTAAGATCAAGAAGTTGTATATCATTACAAATTTTATGTTTGATGAGAAGAACAAGTGTACCTCTTCTTCTAAACTATATTTTGTTGATAAAGCACCTATTGTTTTCTTGTATGATGGTAATAATGAAGCCTTTAAGAGAAAGGATATGTATTTTGATGATGGAAAAGGAGGTGCTATTGATGGAAATTATGGATCTAATGACCTAGGACCATCCACTTTGAGTACCACTTGCAGACATAAGTGGTATCTCAGTATAATTTATGACACAAAATTGGATTTTATTCTAAACACATCTAGTTCTAGACCAAGAACTCATAATAGAGTTAAAAATAAGGTCAACCTATCCTTGATGGGAATTATGGTGTAGATATATGAACCTTCAATTATTTACAAAATTATTATATCTAAGGAGTGGAAGGATGCCATGAGAATTGGGTATCAAGAATTAATGAAGAACAAGATGTGGCAACTTCTTGATCTTATACAAGACTAAATGCAAAGTTAATAGCAACATCAACAATAAAAAATCAAGAGTTATTACAAATTATTATGCATATAAGAAAGGAATTGATTGTGAAGAAACTTTTGCACCAATAATAAAAATCAAGACCCTTCAAATGGTTTTTTACAGTGGCTGCATAGTTTGGATGGAAGTTGCATAAAATGGATATAAAGAGTATATTTATTAATGGTAACCTCAAAAAATAATTCTACATGACACAACCAAAGGGATTCATCATACCTAGTTAGATGAACGAGGTATAGAGGCTCATCAAATATCTATATGGGTTGAAACTGACACCCATAGTATGCGAATATCAATGAGCATATTCTATAACATAGATTTTATCATAGTCAATATGATCCAAATCTATACTTCAAAAGGAAACAAATAGAGGTCTTGATCATGATTATGTGGGTCAATGATTTGTGTAGGCACCAAAATCTAGCCACTTGTCATCCATCCATAGTTTCCCACCACATTTATCCATTATTTATATATATTTGTTTAATATAATTTAAATAATAATATTTTATATAAATTATATATATATTTAATAAATATATATATATATATATACATGTATGAACTAATCCTAGCCATCCATCATGTCTTAATCCTAGCCATTCATCCACCTTAATCCACTCCACATACCTAGATTTAATCTCCACCCTCCATCACATTTTAATCTTGACCACACAAATTGTATCATTGAAACCTTCATGTACCCTAGGAGATATTATAAAGAGGAGTCATTTTGATGACTTAACCCTTGAATCCTTTGAGCTTTTGAAATCCATGACTAAGTTCTAACAATCTCTGTATTCTCCCTTGCATCCTTGCCTTCGATTTTGCTCGTCGTCACCTCCGCATCTACCATCGCCCACATTGCACCAACCAGATCTGGTTCTACCATATTTACTACAACTCCTTGAATGCCCCTCCAGTTTCTCGAGTGCCCATGGAAGTTTTCCATCCAATCAAGTGCCCTCCTGAGTCTGTCGAGTTCTCACGGGTGTCTACCGAGTACCCATGGGTATTTCCCATTCTGTCAAGTACCTGCAGACATCTATAGAGTGACCGTGGACGTTTTCCATTTTGTCAAGTACCTACAAGCATCTGTTGAGTGCCTACAAGAATTTACCATACCTAATATACAACCCTATGAACCTCAAGCACCATTAGGATACATCTGCATCATCATCTTCTTCAACAAAAATGAATTCAAAAAATGATAAGTTAGTCTAGACAAGGTAAATATTTATTTTGCAAGTTGTTAATATTCTTAGATCTGCTTACAATTTATTTATGTAACAAGGGTTTTTAGTAATTTATTTTTCTAAGGGTCTCACGTAGTGGAGCCCTCATAGATATTATTAACTCTTGTTTCTTGGTTGTGTGCAGGTTTGAGAAGAATATCACTGGTAGCTGTTGAAGCATTGAGTGGTCCTACATAGGATACTAAAGCCCACTCACCCTACTATTGGGATCAGATCGAGCATGAAGACACCACCACTATTTGTTTAGTAGTGTATCATAGAACCCTAGTGTCTTGTAATATTTGTATCAAATATAATAAGAAATTGTAACCCCACATTCGGGGCATATTTTATTGTAACATTGAAGATCCATTGACGTTATAATAAAAGTTTTTTTTATTGTGCAATTTTATGTGTCACATTGCTTATTTAAATTTATAGTTCATATTGTTTGGTGTTGTTCGATTTGCTTTCACAAATGGCAATCATAGTAGGAACCACAAAAGGTTCTAAATTTTACATTAACTTGTTACTGATTTATGGTTTTTCATTCCTATATTGCAAGTTTTTTAAAAAAATGGATCGCACAAATTTTGTAGAACAAAGATTTCTAAGGAGCTGTAGTAGTTGTAGAAAGTGCACAGACGCCCTATGGCACTCATGGGATATTCATGAAATTCCCATGTGCATTTCACAGGCACCTAGAGGTGTTTCAAATATAGGAGGAAAAATACGTAGGCTTATATGTAAGTCTATCTTAAAACCCTAACCTCTTTGTTTTATGTATTTTCATGTTTTTTTTAGATTTATGGTTAAAAAGAACAAAATTAACAATATGTTAAAACAAGCATTTTAATCTACATTTTAGGCATTAGAATATTTTTTGCATCCATATTTAATCACCAATTTCACATTTTCCAGTTAAAATTTCATTGTTTTCTAGTGTACTACACTTAAAATATTGCATTATGTTTGCATATGAATTGTTAATTGCATGAAATAGTCTGCATTCTAGGGTTAGGAATTTCTCCTTTTGTTGGTCTAAGTAGGAATAACATTAGTATATTGAAATTACCCTTGCATTTGGTGATTCAAGGTGGAAGAGTAGATGAACCCTCCTTTGTTTAGAGAGCGGTCTTAAGTGGTGTACTCTACTTATTTTGGGGAAATTAATATTTTTGGTGTTGGCTTCTAATTTAGACTCATAAAATTAGTTATTCTTGATATTGTGTGTACACCATAAAAAACTAAAAATATTAAAATGAATCACACACACCACACATCAATTTAAACAATAATGTGTTGGATTTCATCACCAACCATTGCTTGAGATCTGGTGATGGTGGGTTTCATCTCCATACACCAATCTCTACCCTTAGACACTTTAGGACACCCCTGAGAAAACTTGCTGGAATTCATCACCAGTAAGAATCTCATTGCCCATCCAAGCCATAGTTTTTACCCATTTTAATTCATATTAGTTCATAAAAACACACAACCAAAAAATAAAAGAGGAAAATATTAAAACAAGATAAAAAAAGAACAAAGGTAAGACATGTTTTGTTGTATAAACATAGGATTGGATTACCTGTTTTATTTTGTGAGTTTTTCATTCTGCATATTACTTTCTAGCATATTTTATATTTGGTTCATTAGTTTATGGTATTAAAAAGAAATCAAGCTAAAATAATGAATCAAATATCCACTAATAAAACTACTTCAGTAATGGAGTGTTCATCATAACCTTCCACCACCACTTCCATGATCAATCCCCACAGTGTAATATAGGTAAGTCATTCAAATTTGTCTGTGGATCCCTAACACACTATGTCATCCACATCATTTAATATGGTGATGCCCCAAATAGAATCATATTCACCAACCATTGACCACCATATCACCCATATAGACATGGCACAAGTGGAAGCTCTTTTAAAATCCACTAACTATGTCTTAGAGTTAGTCCATAATTCACCTAGGTATAATTATGTTTTTCAACAAGAACTTACCTCTTCCCAACCTTCAAGCATTACCCAGGTTTACAATAATCCTCTTTTTGAGGTATCTACTATACCTTATCAATATTTTTCCATACCCCAATCATCATGTGCCCAAAGCACATCCATCCCATCCTCATACACCTTAGTCTATGGTAACCCCTTGTATGAAGCACATGTTAATGCTACTTCACTAGTACCTGCATCTCTGCCATCTAGTATCTTCCATCAAGTTGCAATTCCCATTGCAACTTAGCCCCCACCTACCTCATCAACCCCATCCACATCCACTCCATCAACCACTGATATGGAAATACATGAAACTTGGAAATATATTAACAAATTGCTTAAGAAGCAAAAAAATACTCAAAAACAAGTTTAGGTGGTCAATCCTAAGCCTCAACCTGTTTCTGCACAACCAACATTTATCACAATTCCATCATAGGCACCGCAATATTTTATGGTTTCCATTCCCACACCACCATCAACCCATACCCATTCCATTCCCATGGGTCAATCCATCCATAGCCCTCATACATCATCTCATTTTCTTCATTCACCATAATTTCTTCATCAACCTTATCATCATCAATTTCAATTCATGTCCCCCATTTCATCACACCATCAACAACACACTAAATCTCATCCATTCATCAATCCATTCACCACATATCAATACACTCAACAAGAAAACTAGGGCTTACAATAAAATTGTCAACACACTTTAATTTTGTAATAGATTTTAGCGCAAATCACTAATATTGAGTTATAGTTGAGTCACCATCAATGTCATCATCATTCATGTCAACAATCACAATAGTTGCAACATCCAGTTCCACAACCCACATATCAGGTTATGATACATATATCATAAATTCAACATCCAACACAATCGAACAAATGAACCAAGCATCTTGCAAAGCCCCCTCACAACTACACAGTGCTTTCATAATCTTATTCAACCATTTTTTGAAGGCTATATGAAGTACAAGAGATTGTACTTCAAAAAATCAAATCAAGTGATCTTAACAAGCCACATGGAAAGAATTATAAGAAGCACTTGTACTGTCCTTATCATCAACAAGCAAGCCATGACATCAACCATTGTTATGCATTTAAAGATATTGTCCAAGATCTTATTGATAGGAAAGTATTTTCCACAAATGGTCCATCCAACCCATATGATCAGGGCAATGGTACCAAATCAATCATCAAGCATACTAGGGATTCTATAGATATTGCATCCTCCCAATCACTCACATCTTCAAATAATAAAGCATATTGGGGATTCTTAGGATATCACATCCTCATAATCACTCACATCACCAATCATCAAGTTCCAAAGGTACCTAATCCATTTGGTCACATTTCATTTCCAAAAAGTTCCAAATGTACCTAATCCCTTTGGTCACATATCAATTTAAAAAAGCTCCAAAGGTACCTAATCCCTTTGGTCACATCTCAATTTCAAAAGGCTCCAAAGGAATTAAAATCCCTTTGGTCATATTTCAATTTCAAAAATCTCCAAAGGCACCTAACACATTTGGTCACATTTCAATTCATAAGGCTCCAAAGGTACCTAATCCCTTTGGTCACATATCAATTTCAAAAAGCTCCAAAGGTACCTAATACCTTTGGTCACATCTCAATTTCAAAAATATCCAAAGGTACCTAATACCTTTGGTCATATTTCAATTTCAAAAGGCTCCAAAGGCACTTAACACCTTTGGTCACACGTCAACTCAAAGTCATTTGCATCTATACATGTTGCTTGCTACTATCTGAGTTCATAATATTCAAGGAGCACATAAGCTTACCAAGCTAGGGGGAGTAAAATAACCTAAGCCAATAAACATCATACACTTGAAATAATTCCATGCTTACTGTGATTTATATATATGTTTATAAATATAGCTACTACACAAAAACAAAATTACATTTCACATTTTACATTTAGCACATTGTATTTTCACACATTGCATTTTACACATTACATTTCACACATTACATTTCATAAAATCATTTTCATACATTCCATTTCATATTATGGATCACTTATTTAGTTTAGACAAGAATTAATATAATAAAGTCATGTTGCCTTAATCAGGGGCACCTTCAAAGTTATCATCCATTTCATTGCACCATTCCATAAATTCAAATTATCATTTGCAAACCACATTTCCATAATCCCTAGGTATTTTCAATCACTTAGCCACTCCTAGGGTTTTAAGCAACCCCATATTCATGTTGAGTTTTCTTTAGGACCAAGTCACATTCTCACTAAGAAAATATTGAGTTATGGGAATTGACTTTAAATATTCTTGAACCAAACACAATCACACATATTAAAAACATATTGTGTCAAAGAGAGATAACACCATATTTGGGTTGAACCTCGAAGTGAAAAGGGTATTCCTTGCTTGTCCCATTATGCAACATAGTCCACAAAAATAGTGGTTTTCATCACTATCACAAATTTCAAAACAAAATATAGAGTAGTAAGGATAGGGTACAATTCTCATCACACTTAGGTTGAGAATTCAATTCCCCAAAGCTCTAAATATTTCATCACACACCACAAATCCTCAAGCTGTAAGGATAGTACTACATTTCCAGTTAGACGGTTAGGTAGTCATCCCCAAAACCTAAAGATCAGATTCTTGGACTATGGAGTTAATATCCACCAAAGCTATATACGCTTGACTGGTAGTGGAGTACACTCATGCGTGGTGACACATATCTCTTGAAGAGACCTCTGACCACACATAAAGACAAGCTAGCTTTTTGGTATCATCCATAACAAGTCTAATTTCAATTTTCTCAAGATGAGTTAATGAACTCACTTTCACACACACTGGTTCTTTATTTCCTAGAGTCATTACCATGCTCTTGATTTAGTAAATGAATCCATTGCACATACACTTGGTCTTAAAGAGATTAGACAAGCTTTAGTAAGTTTGTTTGATATCACTAGTATGTCTTAGCCTCTACAAAATAGTCAATTTTCCATATCAACATCCATATATTTTTCCATGTCAACATCCATGTCATTTCATGAGTCTTTCACCTCACATGCCACCAGTTTGGTGCACCTGATTAAAAAACAATGCTAAAAACATGGCCAAGCAAAATCTAAACTATGAATGATCATTAGAACATTTGCATTCATACATATTATCATTTGCATTAATCATCCATATACACATGCATCCATACAAAAATATTCACACAAAATCATAACACAAAAGTAAAATCCATGTATATATATATATATATATATATATATATATCACACCTTACCCCAATCAAACAAACAAGCACACAACTTGGGGGTGTTCAAGGTATCACACCTTCCCCACCAATTCAACAAACAATTCAATCACTCAATCACATCACATCATCAACAAGTCAATTGTTAGGTTCAAAAGTTTGCATCCTTTTGTCAAAGGTTGTGCCCTTTACCTTACATTTACATCATCAACACATCAATTACTAGGTTCAAAATATTGCATTCTTTTGTCAAAGGTTGTGCCCTTTGCCTTGCATTCACATCATCCACATCCATTTCTAGGTTTAAAATATTGTGTTCTTTTGTCAAAGGTTGCACCCTTTGCCTTGCATTCACATCATCCACATCCATTTCTAGGTTCAAAAGATTGCATCCTTTTGTCAAATTTTGAGCCCTTTGCCTCTCATACACACATCAAATTCAAAAGGCTCCAAAAGAACAAAATTTCTTTGGTCACAATAACATCACATCATCAACAAAGTCCATTTCTAGGTTTAAAAGGTTGCATCCTTTTGTCAAAGGTTGATCTCTTCACCTCGTAAACACGCATCAAAGTCAAAAATCTCCAAAGGGCCTAACCCCTTTGGTCACATTTCAATTCAAAAAGCTTCAAAGGAACCAAATTCCTTTGATCACAAACACATTACATCATCAGCACATCAATTATCAGGTTCAAAGGTTGCACCCTTTGCATTGCATTCACATCATACACATCCATTTCTAGGTTCAAAATATTGTGTTCTTTTGTCAAAGGTTGCACCCTTTGCCTTGCATTCACATCATCCACATCCATTGCTAGGTTCAAAATATTGTGTTATTTTGTCAAAGGTTGCACCCTTTGCCTTGCATTCATTCCTTGTCAAAAACCCTTTTCTATTAGGGCAAAAATAGAATCATTCATTACATCATCCACATTCCTTGCATTCAACATCATCAATTTTACTCATCATTGCATTTATCAAATTCCTTGACACTTTCCAAGTGAACCTTGTATTTAGTGGTTTATCCTAGTCACCTGATGGTTGTAGAGACTAGTTATCCATGCACTCTGGTAGGATGGACAAATCACCATAAGGACACTTAAATTTTTCACAAACCCCTTTTCTATTGGGGTAAAAATATAATCCATCATTATACATTATCATAAACCCCTTCATATGTTAGGGAAAAAACAAAATCAATCATTACACAGTTCACATTCATTCCATCAATCATTTACATCATTAATATCATCCAAATTTTCAAAACCCCTTCATCTGTTAGGGAAAAATAGACTCAATCATATGTATTTTTAAAAATCCCTTCATTTGTTGGGATAAAAACAAAATCATTCCTTGCATTATCCATACACCAACATTCAACATCATCAATTTCATTCATCATTACACCTTCATTCAATATTTTCCAAGTACATTTACAAGTACAAGTGAACCTTGTATTTAGTGGTTTATCCTATTAACCTAACGATTTTAGCAAATGGTTATCCATGCAATTTGGTAGGATGGATAGATCACCATAAGGAAACTTACATTTTAAAAAATCCCTTTTCTGTTGGGGCAAAAACAAAATAAATCATTGCATTCTTTCATAGTCATTACATTTTTCCATGTCAAATTCCTTTCATCTTGTTAAGGAAAAAATAGATAACATTCACATTTACATTCAACATCATCAATTTCATTCATCATTACACCTTCATTCAACATTCACAAGTACAAGTGAACCTTGTATTTAGTGGTTTATCCTAGTCACCTAGCGGTTGCAGTGACTGGTTATCCATGCAATCCGGTAGGATGGAAAAATCACCATAAGGACACTTACATTATCAAAAACCCTTCATTTTTTAGGGAAAAAATAGAACCAATCATGTATATCATACAAAAACCCCTTTTATGTTAGGGAAAAAACTGAATCAATCATTTACATGATCAAAAACCCTTCATCTGTTAGGGCAAAAACAAAATTAATCATTGCATAATTCACATTCATTACATCAATAATTTACATTATTCATATCATCCAAATTTCCAAAAACCCCTTTTTCTATTGGGGAAAAAACAAAATCAATCATTTACATTATCAAAAACCCCTTTTCTATTGGGGCAAAAATAGAATCAATCATTACACTTTTCACAATCATTGCATTTTCCCCTTCATTTGTTGGGGTAAAAATAGAATCATTCATTGCATTATCCATACATATTCATTCAACATCATCAATTTCATTCATCATTACACCTTCATTCAAACATTTACCAAGTATATTTTACAAGTACAAGCGAACCTTATATTTAGTGGTTTATCCTATTAACCTGGCAATTGCAGCGACTGGTTATCCATACAATTTGGTAGGATGGGTAGATCACCATAAGGACACTTATGTTATCAAAAAACTTCATCTGTTAGGGCAAAAACATATGCAATTCATTACATTTTTACAAAATCCCTTCATATGTTAGAGCAAAAATAGAATCAATTGTACACATGTCAAAAACCTCTTTCATCTATTGGGCAAAAACAAAATCAATCACTTGCATCCATATATTCAAAAATGTAGCTTACCTCCATAAAATCACTCCATATTGCATCTATAAATACATTTCTCATCATCACATCTTCATGTCAACATCATTTCCATCCATCAATCATTATATTTGCATATTTGCCAAGTTCACCTACAATTTCAAGTGAACCTTGTATCTAGTGGTTTATTCTATCTCCTTGGTGATTGCAATGATTTGCATCCATGTAATTTGGTAAGAAAAATAAATAACCATAAGGACACTTGGCCATATTTATCAACCAATATTTCATTGTTCGAAAATAAAAATCAAATTTGGTACTTCATCTAAGAGTGAGACTATGCCAAGACCAATTTGCTCGAAAGTTATCATTGATGGCCTTGTTCGTGGGGCTTGAAACATGGATAAAATCATAAATTTCATCATTTCCTTTTGCAATTACACCAATATTCAAGGATATAGGCCAGGTAAAGTGATTGATCAACCATTTAGGGATTATGTGTGGGAATTGCTGCAATAATGAGTGGCTTTGAGGGCAAGACTATTTTTATTTTCTTTTTGCATTTGCATACTTGCTTTTCAGTGATGCCACAAGGCACATTATTCAACAACATGGAATCACCCCAAACTTGGGGAAACCACATTTGACTTTGATTTTACCACAATGGGATCATATTACATGATCATGGCATCTACACTTGGAAAGCCGCGACCCCTGCCGTCGCCTGTAGCAGAGGAAGTCGTGGCCCCTTCCGTCACCAGTAGCAGAGGTAGCTCTCACAGCCGCGGCCCGAGTAGTATAAGGGGCCCGACCTGGGTTCCTATACCCAGATCAGCCCACGGGCTCACTGGCAAGTGAGCCGCATGGTGGGTTCTGGGAACCCAGAGGTCACGGGTTCGAATCCCGTCGACCCCCCTCCCAACATAAAAAAAAAAGGTATTTTTTTTAATAACGTTTTTTTTAATTATTATTTTTAGTTAAATTAAAATTTAATTTTAATTTATTTTAATAGTTGTTAACTATATAAATTAAAATTTAATTTTAATTTATTTTAATAGTTTTTAACTATATAAATTATTAATTTATTTTTTTTTTAAACTTTAAAACTATACAATAGTTATAAAAATGCTTTATTAAGAGAATTTTTTTTTTAAGGGGGGGTATTTTTTTTTTTCAAAAATCAAAGGGGGAAAGTGAGTAATTTTTTCAAAAGCAAATTTGGCATTATTGTAAAGGTGCATTCTTGAAAGTGCTCGACACCTAGAGGTTTATTTTCTGTGGGCACTTTTATGTTGTATGTTGCATTTTTTTGCTTTGCACTACATCATTAAAAGTTAAAATCAAATTCACTCCCTAAGTCCTCGGAATAATTAAAACCCATCCGTGCAATTTATTGCACTACAGTGTTCGGTATTTGTGATACCTCTGGCCAACACTTATAGGTAAAGCTGTCGTGATTGCGCTACTGTATCCGCCGCCTAATATAGCTGCTAAAACGACGTTTGAGCTTGTTCTCTATAAATCGTCGGGGAGAGATAAGTTTGCCATTTTTCATTTTTTTACTCCATCCATTTCCCTAATAGTTCTTGTGTTTAGGCGTAAATCCTGATGAAAGTTCTGAAATCCAAAGTGTTTAGGGGAAGTTACGCCCCACGCATGAGGATTGTAGACTTTCTATGGTAGGTGCCATCAACAAGACTATTCCCTTTCAGTACTGCTTAAGTACCACGTATCGTATGATCTCTAAAAATTACCTAAAGTCTCCCTCACGTAAGGGCGGGTGATTTTTTTTTATCTTTCTAAATACCTATAGTCTCCCTCACGTAAGGGCGGGTATTTTGTACGGTATAACGGCCTAGCATAAGGTATATCGAAAGGGGGACCAATTGGTGTTATAAGGAACCTTCACCATGTCTGCAAAATTAATGATTGATTCTCATTAGTTGTTGAAAGGTCCTAATTACACACCATGGAAAAACAAGATGAAGGCAATCCTAGCAATGGATGACTTATGGGATGTTGTATCTGGAACAACAACAAGACCTTCATCTGCTGCTGGCGCTACAACTCCATTTGCCATTCAAAAAGACTTTGATAAGAAAGACAACAAAGCAAAAGTGCTCATTTTGCTTGTTGTGTCTGATGAAGTTCAACCCCATATTGCTGATTGTGAACATAGTAAAGAGGCATGGGATGCCATTAATACTATATATGAGGGAAATAATGATTCCACTATTCTATTTCTTCAATCTCAATTACACAGTCTAAGCATGAAGCAAGGGGAGACAGTTGAATTTTTTCTTTGCAGAGTGTCTGAATTGAAAGCAAAGTTGAATTCTTTGGGAGAACCAGTTGATGACAAGCTCCTTACCTCAATTGTATTGAGAGCTTTACCTGATTCTTATAGGGTGTTGATCACTTCCCTTCAGGTGTCACAATGGAAAGTTACTTTTGTAGAGTTGGTTAATATGCTTCAAGAAGAGGAGGCATGCCAACTACAATGAGATGATTCTTCTAACACTGCCCTCTACATCAACAGGAAAGGGCAAAACCAGAAGAAGGGTAATTTTTAGAAGGGAGGGAATTCACAAAAGGATTCAAAAGGGAAACAAACTCAACAACCTCAATAGAAAAAGAGATATTGCAAGATCTGTGACAAAGAAGGTCATGATACAAACAGATGTTGGCATAAGAATAAACAATCAAAACAGAAAGGCCAGAACAAACCACAAAAGAACAAACAACAAGTGAATGTTGTTGTTGAAGAATCGACACGGATTCTGAGAGAGCCCACAAAGTTCTCATGACTACCACAAGTGTCCAAGCAGACGGATCCTATATGGTATGTTGATTCTGGAGCCAGTAAGCACATGACTGGTGACAAATCATGGTTTGAGTCTTTTGAGGCCAAAGAGGGCAAACCGATCACTATTGTCGATGATAAAACCTACAAGGTTCAGGGAGAAGGAACAGTCTCTGTCACTCTTCCTGATGGCAAGTGCCAGATTGAGAAAGTCCTCTATGTTCCAGGACTGGCAAACAACTTATTGTCAGTGACACAAATTCTGGACAAAAATATGGTTGTAAATTTTAGTGTTGAGGGGGGCAAGAAGTGTTGTTCTATCACCAGGAGAGGTAAGAACATTGCAACCACTTCATATAAGCATGGCTTATTTTCCCTAGATACTATCTCTTCTCCAGATGTAGCCATGATTGCTTCTACAAAGGAGGCAACTTCCCTATGGCACAAGAGATATGGACATTTGAGTTCTGGTTACTTACTTGAGTTAAGTAAGTATGAAATGGTAAAGGGTCTTCCTTCCCTTTCTACCACTTTACCAGTTTGCTCTAACTGCTTGGCAAGAAAGCAACATAGAGTGCCTTTTGAAAGGAGCTCTACAAGAGCAAAGAAACCTCTGGAGTTGATTCACACCGATCTGTGCGGTCCCTTAACTCCCAACAGTTGTGGGGGTAAGAGGTATTTTTAGTTATTCATGGATGATTACTCACGAAATATGTGGGTATTCTTTCTTCAACTGAAATCTGAAGCATTTGGCTTCTTTTAGCAATTCAAGAAATCTATTGAAAAGGAGTTAGGGACTTCTATAAAGACCCTCCACTCAGATCGAGGGGGGAGTTCACCTCTAAAGAATTCTTTGAGTTCTTGAAAGAAAATGGGATCACACGATAGTTAACTACTACTTATACTCCTCAGCAAAATGGAGTTGTTGAAAGGAGGAATCGTTCCATCATGGAAATGGTTCGTTGCATGCTCATAGGAGCTAGTCTTGAGCAACTATATTGGGTAGAAGTTGTCACCACAATAGTATATCTGTTGAATAGGGCACCCACAAAGGCCCTATAAGGAATGACTCCACAGGAAGCATGGAGTGGTAGGAAACCCTCCATTTCTCATCTACGCATTTTTGGATGTAAAGCTTTCATGCACATACCAAAAGAGAAAAGGAAGAAGCTAGATGAGAAGACATTGAAGTGTATTCTTCTTGGCTATGATGAGCACTCTAAGGGTTATCGTTTGATTGATCCCTTGACAAAGAAGATACACATTAGTAGATATGTAGTTTTTGATGAGGCTTTCACATCAGAAAACACATCAGATGTATACCTAGACCTTGTGGAAACTAAGGTTGATAAATCTCCTTCATCAAAGGTTGGAGGTCCTTCTTCATCTTCTTCAACACCTCAGAAGAAGAATCCAAAGTGGTATACAAATACAATCAAAGATTCTAAGCTATCCACTCCACCAGATTTGACATTGGATAGGCCTCGTACTTGCAGCATGGCTCGATAGGAGAAAGCTGCAACAAAGAATACTGGGGTTGATGATCTGTGTCAATATTTTGAGGAACTTTCTATAGATCCAGAGAGAGATACAAAAGATATGGATATTGATAATGATAGGGTGTTTATGTCTTCAATAGACGATCTTGAACCTGCATCAGTGCAAGATGCTCTTGGTGAGCCTCAGTGGAAGGCCGCTATGGATGCAGAGTATAAGTCTTTGATGAAAAACAAAACTTGGAAGCTTGTCGATCTGCCATACAGAAAGAAGCCCATAGGCTGCAAATGGGTGTATAAATTTAAGTATAAAGTAGATGGGACAATAGATAAGCATAAAGCCCGACTTGTTGCAAAGGGCTATGCTCAAAGAGAAGGCATTGACTACGAGGAAACTTTTGCACCTACTGCTTGGATGACAACCATTCGAGTTCTTTGTGCTATGGCAAAAAAATATGGGTGGAAAGTACACCAAATGGATGTCAAGAGTGCTTTTCTAAATGGTGATCTCCAAGAAGAAGTCTACATGACTCAACCAGAAGGATTTGAAGTGGAAGGTCAAGAGCAAAAATTTTGCAAGTTGGTCAAATCCTTGTATGGTTTGAAACAAGCTCCTCGAGCTTGGTATATAAAAATGGATAATCACCTCGTGTAGCATGGATTTAAGAGATGTCCGTTAGATGCAAACCTCTATTTTAAGAAACAAGGTTATGAAATAGTGTTGCTTGTACTCTATGTTGATGATCTGCTCATTACAGGGAGTTCAGAAACTATGATCTCTACTATCAAAAGAGACTTGTGTCAATATTTTGAGATGTCAGATCTCGGACTTCTCCATTATTGTCTTGGTCTGGAAGTCAGCCAAAAGGAGCACTACATCAAAGTGTCTCAAAAAAAATATGCCAAGACCCTATTGGAAAAATATCGCATGACTGATTGCAAGCCAATGTCAACTCCGATGGAAACAAGAATTCAGTTATCATGATATGATGATTCACCTCAGGTAGATGGTACTCTCTATCGACAGTTTATTTGGAGTCTCATATATTTGACCAACACTAGGCCAGATATCGTATTTGCTGTCAACTATCTTTCGAGGTTCATGCAGGAGCCTAAGACTACACACTAGAAAGCAGCAAAGCGAGTTCTTCACTATGTCCGTGGCACAATGGAATATGGCCTAGAATACAAGAGGAACAACAAATTCTTCTTACAGGGATACACGGACTCCGACTATGCCGGATCATATGATGATCGTAAATCAACTTCAGGATATTTGTTTCATCTTGGATCTGGTCTTGTCTCTTGGCACAGCAAGAAGCAACAAGTGGTTGCTATTTCATCAACAGAGGCAGAATATTGTGCCGCATGTGAAGCTATGTGCGAAGTGATATGGTTGCATCACATCTTGACAAGTATGGGTCTTCCATAAAAATCTCCAATACACTTGTTCTGCGACAACATGGGTGTTTTGAATCTTGTCAAGAATCCAGTACATCATGAAAGAACCAAGCACATTGACACACAATGTCACTTCATTCGAGACGAAGTTCCAAGGCACCGAATTCAGCTTCAGTACATTCCCACAAATGCTCAAGTTGCAGACATTTTCACTAAGGCACTTGCACGTGTCAAATTTGAATTGTTTTGCAGCTCTCTATGTATTTCAAAATAATGTAATAAGGGGGGATGTTAGCATAGCTAGAAGTTATTCAATCACCCAAATATTGTAATAAGGGGGGATGTTAGCGATATATTACAATAGGTGATTTTTAGTTAATTTGTTATTTAACTTTAGCAGCTTGTTGCAGCGGCATCCTGTTGAGATGCGCCCTCTTCGGGCTAATCCAGGAATGCAGATTGTTATTTAAACAGAGATTTAATAATAATCATTTAGTTCCTTGTTTTAACACTAAGTTGTAACAATCTTTGGATTCTCCCTTGCATCCTCACCTTTGCTTTCGCTCTTTGTCGCCTCCACATTTGTTGTCTCCCACCTCGCATGAACCAGATCTATTTCTATCACATTCCTTGCAACTTCCCAATGCTCCTTCAAGTTTATTGAGTGTCCACAAGCATTTCCTATCCTATCAAGTTCCCTCCTAATTCTATTGAGTACTCATAGGTGTCTATCGAGTGCTTGTGGGTGTTTCCCATTCTATCAAGTACCTACGGGCATCTATCAAGTACCCGTGAGTGTTTTCCATTCTGTCAAGTATCTACAAGCATCTACTCAGTTCCCACAAGTGTTTCCCATCCCTGATATACAACCCTATGGCTCTTGGGTGCCATTAGGGCAAATATGCTTCATCATATTCTACAACAACAATGAATACAAAAAAATTATAAGTCAGCATAGACAAGGTAAACATTTATTTTGTAAGTTGTTAATATTATTAGATTTGCTTATAGTTTATTTATGCAACTAGGGTTTTTAGTAATTTATTTTTTTGAGGGTCTCACGCAGTGGAGCCCTCACATATATTATTAACCCTTGTTTGTTGGTTGTGTATAGCTGCTGAAGCATTGAGTGGTCTTGCATAGGATACTAAAGCCCTTCCCACTTTTAGGATTAGATCAAGCATGAAGACACCATCACTATTTGTTTACTAGGGTTTCAGAGAACCCTAGTATCTTGTAATATTTGTATCAAATATAATAAGCAATTGTAACCCCACATTTGGGGCATATTTTACTGTAACATTGAATATCCACCGACGTTATAATAAAATTTTATTTCATTGTGCAATTTTATGTGTCACATTGCTTATTTAATTTTATAGTTCATATTGTTTGGTGTTGTTTGATTTGCATTCACAATTTGGTTATCATTGTGATTTTTATGAGGCTAATTGAAGAGACCAAAAAAGCATTGAAGCATTTATTTAACACAACTGATCTTAAGCTAATGCATTATTATCTTAGATTGGAGGTGTGGAAAACTGAGAACCATCTATTTATATTACAAATAAAGTATGTTAAAACATTGCTTAAGAATATTTGGATGAAAGATTGCAAGCCCATGGACACTCCAATCTAAGTAGGGTTACAATTGTCATTCTATGATCCATCTCCATTGGTGAATGGAACTCTCTATTGCTAGTTGATTGAGATTCTTATTTATCTAACATACACCACACCTAAAATAATTTAGCTATGAGATATATTTCAAATTTCATACAAGAACCAAAGGTGTATCATTAGAAAGCAACAAAGTGAATACTCATGTATATATATGGAATGATTGAGTATATTTTGGAGTTTAAGAAGAATGATCAATTTTTATTGATAGGTTTTATGGATGTAGACTATGCAACTTCCATTAATGATAGAAGATCCACTTCTAGATATGTAGTATTTCTAGGACCTAGTCTAATATTTTAGGAAAGTAAGAAATAACATATTATTGCTTGTTCTTCCATTGAGGTTAAATATCAAACTACAAGATTTGTCTATGAGGTGATATGGTTGTGTCACATCTTGTTAGGAATGGGCATCCTACAAAAGAAACCAATGTTCATGACTTACAACATTGAAGGATTTATGAAGCTTGTTCACAATTCAACTTTCCATGAATATATAAAATATATTGAGATTTAGTGCCATTTATTATGCAAAAACATTCAAGAACACAACATATAGCTCCAATTTTGTTCCATAGAGGAGCAATGTGAAAACATTTTGATGAAGTCTCTTGCATGTTTAAAGTTTGAAAAATTTAGCAATTTTCTTGTATGCACTTTGATTGAGTATTAATGTAACAAGGGTGAAATGATGTGAATATTATATCATGATGATGTATTCACCTTATGGTTAGGAAGGGTCTAGGAAGTCAAAAAGTAGTTGAAATCTTGATTTTGTACCTTATTGATTACATATGTATATATTTATAAAATATATCAATGTAAAGGATGATTGCAATGTTCAAATCTATTATGCATTTCTAACATGCAAAATCCTATGATAGATATAAAAAGGGTTGTTCCATGAATACTAGTAATTTTTATTACAACATATCAAGGACGATAGAAAAGTGATCATATATTTGTTTTAGTATTCCAAGTTCCTTGCTTCTGCCTCTGATCCAAAATGCACTTCACTATAAATTTTTTTTATTTGTGAATGTTGCATTTTGAGTTGTTCTATTTTTACGTCTCAATCACATAATTTTATGTCAATAAGATCATGGATTCATTTGAGGTGAATTTTATACCTTTCTATGAAGGCAAACCCACATCCCCACAAAAAAAATTATTCATGAGTCATTTAGAACCTTCCTTGTAAGGGGATACTATAATTTGGAAAACCCATAAGTAGTGTATTATGATATTTGATGCTTTTATAATGAGACATTAAAATGAATCTAGAGATGAGGACCTAAAAGTCCTTAAGCATGATATGAACTTAAAATATGATATCTAATAAATGTCTAGAATTATCTACACTAGTGATGATTTTATTATAAGAATAAGTGGTCAAAAACCTAAATCACTTGATACCATTCACTCAAAAAATAGAAATTTAAATCATTTTTACAAGTTGTCAATTCAATTTGACTGTAATGTCATTATATTTATATAGTGCATTTTAGAGGATTTATTAATATTGATATTTTAATAATTTTTTTCGTGTGTATGTTGGATGGGAGGGTTAGATCCCATACATTAAGGTATGTGGATTTTATTAGTTACTCATCAAAAATATTAAAATAAAATAACACTTGCATATCACATAACATGGTCACAAGGGTATCCATTTACATTAACTAGATAATGTATCATCATACATATATAGAATTTTACATGGATATTTTGCTAAAATTTTGAAAAGAAAGAAGGTATTTTACTACAATTTTAACAATCATATGTGTGTGAAGATAAAGAAACATAGTTTTTCCTATGTGACAATGCAAGCTTATTTGACCCTAACCATCATTGATAATAGGACTTAGTAGTGATTCACATGGTCAAATACTCATTAATTGTAGTAAGGTTTTAAAATAATTCAATCATTGGCACTATGTTCCTTATATGTTTCTTCTTTTCAAAATATTTGAATTTACATATATGTATATTTTTGTGGTATCTTGTTCACCTACCATACTATTTAATGTGAGGGAATTTAGGAGGTCCAAAGTATTGTACACATAATTTAATCTTAATAAGTCTTGTTCATAGCATAAAAAAGAATTTTGCAAAAAATTTCACACCCTTGACTTATGGAAGACACTTGCTGGATGGTTGATGCATAGAATCCATCTCTTTAATGGTATTATTTACCTATGAATATAATAACTAAGTGGTCTTCATTAAAAAAGTTCAATTATCATTGTTACTAAATAAATTGCTCATATTTTTGTTAAGCTATAATATTTTGGTTATCTGCTTGTTGTGGTGCAGTGGTAAATGCCCTGGGTGCTGGTAGAGGCCGACCCAGGTTCCATTCCCCTTGTCTCCATCCTGCAGATATATGGTATAGTTAGGGATGTCCTATGTGCTGGTAGAGGTCGACAGGTCTCCATTCCTTCTATGCCCAACCTTTTGAAAGTGGCACCTCGAAAGGGGTGTTTTCCACTATAAATTAGTTTTCACCCAGGTGTTGTAGGTGAGTTGGAGAGGAGAGGGCAATCCTCCAAGGGAGGTCTCAGGTTCGAATCTCCACCCTACCAAAAAGTTGAATTGGGTACCTAAAATCCAATTGATAATGTTGGTGCGGGCAGGGTCGGGTGCGACTCCCGGGTGACTTTGACGGTGTAGAACCCCCTATTCGTGGTCTCTTAGACCAAGGCAGCCCGCAAAGGGTTTTTAGTTTTTAAAAAAAATATATATTTTGGTTTAATGAGGTACTATCATTTAGCACCATGATACTTAAATGTTGTATCAATCCTTATGAGTCATAAAGTGATCAAATTCACACCATAATTCATTAAATAAAAGTTGAAAATAGTGAATTTAAATGTTTTTTCATGTTTTTAAAGATAAATAAGGCATCTATGTTACTTAAGTCATTAAGTTGATGGACAAGTTAATTTAATATAAGCTCCTATTATTTTTTTATCATTTATAGTATTTTAAGATTAACATCAATTGGTAAGATTAATTTTATGCAGAACTATGTAAATGTTTAGAACCTCAAAGGGTCACCTATGACAACATTCTCTCATTAAATAACTTATATTATTTTGATTATTGAAAATTATCAAACATAAATTCCTAAAAATTCCTAGGTTTGATATATTTTAACAAAGTTGTGGAACATTATATGGCAAAATTTGCTTAAATTTATTAGAATGCCTTTCATAGTAGAACTTTTAGTAAATTAATGAACAAATACAAGTAAAATTTGCTTAAATTAATGAATAAAGATAATATAAAATCCATGTCTAGAAATGGTGATTTGGGGATTATTGCAAGCCAAAGGATAACTACTTTACTCAATGTCTCATATTAATTATTTCCAAAGCTTTTTTCTTTCAATCCATATTATATTTTCATTATCATAGTTAGAATCCATCCAATTGACTTCACATAAAATCAACGGATCTTTGATAAAATAATAACTATATTTAAGGGTATAGAATGGGACAATTCCTATATTTAAAGAACTTTGTGAGAATAACTTTTAAAATAAATCTACAACAAAGTTAAGTGGATTCTCATGTTATCTATGTTATTAGTTCTTAGTTTTGGGCCTATGTTTTTGGAGGCTATCAAAATTCATTTTGATATTGTATTAACATGCCTCATTGTTAATGATATTAGGTTAGGGAGCTTAATTTGATATTTTTCATTTCATATAAGAAGATCAACTGTTAGTTATCTCCTTTTATGTCCTTATCATAAAATAATTTGAATATTTACTTATTATTAAGGCCAAGTAATACCTCATAAGATTATCCAACTAGATAAACTAAAGGAACATTTAACCAAAAATTACATTGTTAGTGAGTATTGCACCCCTATTTCTAAGGATGAGAAATCTATATCTTAATACCTTCTATTTTTAAATACCTTAGGCCTTACCTTTTACTACACAATAGTAAGATATTTGCTCCTATAATTAAATATCTTTTTAAATTCCTACATACTTGTAAATGTTTTCTTGCATATAGATATGATCTAGGAAGATGTTCAAATTCTCTCATAATATTTTTTAGTTTACAAGAATATCCATTTACATATGGACTTACAATTCTAAATAGTGGAAAAAAATAACATTCAAACCTAACTAAAACAATGATGTTATTAGATTATAAATTTATATTCTAATGGTCACACTAATGTGTATTACTTTTGTTGTTAGGAATCTTCTATGCTTGCCAAGTTTTAAACCAAAAATTCTAGTGTCTTTTATAGGATAATTTCCATTGAAATAAATGGATTTAAAGAGATTCCTTGTCAACATATTGAGTATCATGCTTCTTTTGCAATATATGTATCGTACATATTCATAAGCAAGGCATGATGATCACTTCACACAAAATGATTATCTATGCCCTTTGAAATCTATGAAACCTTGAAAAGATTTATTTCTAGTTGCATATTTGAAGAAAACTTTTATTGTAATACAATATTCAAAATGTGGGATGTCAAAATTTTGTTGTATGATAGTTAAAACAATGTTAAAATATAAAATATCTCATTATGTATAATATCTTGAAACTATGTGAATCCATTAAACTAAGCTGATATGTAATAGATATTAATTTAATGTTGATATTATTTTTAACAACCAATCATTGTAATGTTCTTCTGTTGTTAATTCTAATACTAGAATAAGTATGTTTATAGGCACTACATTTTTCTACAAGGGCATTTACATTATAGTAAATATTTTATTTTAAGTTGGTAACTTTATATTTCCTAGATACAAACCTTACAACCCATTTTAATATTTCAAATAATGACTTGAAGATATATACTATTCAAAAAATAATATATTATTTCCTTTCTATGAATTGTGTTTTTTTATCCCAAATATTGGTGGAGAGACTAACATAAAAATGTAGTATACCAATATTTTATGAATCAGCTATGTGTGGTTTATATTAGGGGCCACTCACATTGTAATAATGAAACATTACATTTTATATCATGTTAATTTTTTTTAATAAGCTATGTGTGTCTTCTATTGGGGGCCACTCCCATAAAAATAATAAATATTACATTTGTTGTAGGTCAAATTAACCATATCTACCTTTCCTTTTTATCAAAGATATTTTTCATTTCTTTTTTATCATATGTATTTTTCATCTTCCTTAAAGTACTATGTTTTCACAATAATAACCTTGACATCATTTCAATAAGAGATAAGATCTCACTTGTTTAGTTGGCTTCTAAAATTAAAATTTTACCAAGATGAAGATCAACACTGTGATTGACTAAATTATCTGCTCACATCTCCAAGAAATTTCCTCTAGTAATAAATAATGAAAATTTTAAGATTTACTTATGAGGTTGAAACCTTGATCTAGGGTGTGAAATTGTTCATTGCCTACCACTTTGCCTAAACCCTATGGTATTTTCTAGGTTAATTAAACCATATCCAACTTACATATTTATCAAAGATATTATTCATTTTTTTTCTATCAAGTATATATTCACTTCATTAAAATGCTATGCCTCTCTAGTCAACTATTTAACATCATTTTCATTAATAAATAAAATAACACTTTCCCCATTTTCTTCTAAAATTTAGTTGCACAAAGGCTCACTATGATTGGCTAAATTATTTGACTCATATTTATAAGATATTGATTCCAACAATAGATGATGAACATCAACAATAATGCTATTTTTTATCCAGTACCCACATCTATTTTTGTTGATAACATTAATGATCATTTGTGAATCCCCCTCAATTGGAATATATATTAATGATTATAATTTTTATCCCTATAAGAAATTCCTTAGCATTTGCATAGTTATTTTTTGAGTAAATTAGGAGAATTTTATCTTCATTATTTCAAAAGAACACCATGCCTACTAATTTTTCCTAGATTTCATTTAGAATCACCATAAAAAATAAGTTTGATAAACCCATTTTTTGGATATTTTTATTTTATCATAGATCAAAATAGATTATTTATGTTAGCTCCAATATCACAAATGACTCTTCCATATATATTCATATCCTATAACAAATAGGCTAGCTTCTCTTTTTCTACACTTAAGACTTTGCATGATGAGCATCATGTCTATAAAAATTTTATAAGAGAGATAATAATATGATTCTAAACTTGAAAATGATTTTGAGATTTATTTTTAAATATCATATTATTCCTTTCAAGCCATAAATTCCAACAAATAATGGTAGGACCAATCCTCCATAGAATACAAAATGCTTTAAATTTGAAACAATTAATCATACATTTTATTGTTGGATTTACTCAATATATTCTTATATTTATAAAAAAGTCAACCCAAATGATGTAAGTAAAGGAACAACGAAGAAGTAAATAGTTTGACATTTCTAGATCCTTCTCACACAAGGCACACTTGAAAGGTCCATGATGTGCTCTTATTTATAGACTCTCTTGTGAAAATCTTGCTTTGGATTGGTAACCAAAGATATGTTGAGGCCTTAAGGAGGGCTTCTAAAAATATTCTTCTAAGGGAAGTAATTAGAGCAAGAAATTATAATTGCTCTAAATTTGTATATCCTAACTTGACTAAGTATCCACCATATTTTGATAGATTCTAAACCAACTTTTATTTTCATGAAAAATAGTTAAACAAAACTATTGAAGCATATTTTGAAGCTCATCCACTCTTTTTTTCATTTCCTCTCCTTAAACCAAGTTACTAAGATAAATCCATGATCTAGAATTTTTGTTGATATTAATATAAATTTTTACCTTTAGACATGCCCTAGCCAATGGTTACCATTTTTAATCAGAAATAAAATGATAAGGCTTCAATCAAGCATCAAATCAAAATTTGTAAAATCCCCTCATTGATTGACCATATAATATGTTTCTTTATCAATTTCAAACTATATAATATGAAGTTCCATATTGAAAATCCTGTAGGTAGGGTTCATTTCTAGAACAATTGCATTGCGTCAAGAGAACCTTTATATTTTTCAAGTAATATTTTTACCTAGATCTTTCCTTAATCTTTGAATATTCTCCATCCAATTTTTTCCTCTAATGGAAAAGTCATGAGTCTGCAATTCCACAACTTAAGTCTTCCCCTCCTGTATTTTTCATTTGCAAACCCTATCCCAAATATAAATGAAACTTAAATTTTTCCTCACATCCTTTTGAAATAAAATCATATTGAACTTATAATATTTGAATTCTATACCTACTAGGAATATTGAAAGTGACATCATATATAGGGATGTATTCCAATGTAGTCTTTATGAGTTATAGCCTTGCATGCATAGTTAAGAACTTATCTTTTCAACCTACCAAACAAGATTTTATTCTATCTAAATTGAGTCTTAAAACTTCTTTTTATTTCTATAAATAAAGGAATGCCCAAATATATTGAAGGATATTTTTTAACTTTAAACCCTAAGGTGTCCACAATATTCTATTATAAATCTAGGATAATGTTAATGAAAAATATTTTAGAATTTTTAATATTAACTAACCATCCAACAACCATACCATAGCATAATAATATTGATTTAAACTCCATGGCCTCACTAACTACAAGATGACCCAAAAGAAAAGTATCATCAACAAATTGGATATAAGATTCCAAATAACCATTTGTTTCCACCTAATTACCCTTGATTTATTCTATTTTTCCTTTGAGAAATGTTTTCCTAATGCACCCTCAAGAATAATAAATAAATAAGGATATAGGGGGTCACCTTGGCAAATTTCATGGGATGACTCAAACTATCCAATAGGGGATACAATAGTCAAAAGAGAACATATAATCCATTCATATAAAACCTTAATAAAAACCAATATTTTGAGAATATAATGTAGAAAACTCCAACAAAACATATCATATACTTTGTTCATATTTAATTTCATAAGCATACCTATCCTTTCCATGGAATGAAAAGAATATAGGGTCTCCTATGTAATGATTACACCATAAAAAAATTGTTTACTTCAAACAAAATCATCTTGTCCCTTTGAAATAACACATTCTAGATTATTTTTAATATATTTACCATATTTTTTTAAATAATATTTTATATTATATTGCAAAGGATTACTAGATGAAAAATTTCAAAATATTTTGATGTAGATGAGAGAAGGTAATCCTCCTATGGATGACCTTCTCAAGCAACACAATTTTCCTATCTATCCACGAACTTAAACGTATGGTAATCACATGTGCAATCCACAAGGTTCAAGACAACAAGATAAATTTAAAGTCTTTTGTGACTCATTGTATGACATTATTTAATTCTATGGAAGTATCCTTGTATGACCATCTGTAGTCATTGTACAATGATAATCCTTCAATCCTTGTATGACACTCCTTTGTACAATCACATTCGTTGTACAACTATACTCATTGTATGTCCATATTCATGGTACAACTGATTTTCTTGTACAATAGGTCCAAATTGTATAGTTGGTTAATTGTATGGTGCATGAATTTAATGATAATATTTCATCAATGGTATGGTGTATTCCTATGATGGATCAACTCCTCATATGGTTCCAGATGGTAACTCTTCAACAACATTCTTCTTGCACAATGGAGTTTTCCTAAGACAACATGGACAAAGGCAATCATGTCTCAAAGACTATAATTTCTTGGGATGACAATCTCTTAGGCAATTACTAAATCTTCAAGCTTACACAATACCAAATCTTATGCTCAAGAAATTCACATAAAAGGTTTCTATTTTGTCACTTCGTACTCAAAATCCAAGCTCAATCATTACATTTTAGGTATAAATCTCTTCTCCCATGAATCTATAGGCCTACACACATAAGGCATCCATCACACGATTCTACCAATAAGAATGTTTATCATTCACCCAAGACTTAAGGCATGTAGGAATTTAGAATGTAAATTATTATATTAAAACATTGTTATAGAGAAAATGATATAAAAGGGTCATATAGGATAATGCATAAAGAGAACTCTATTTTTTCCTACCTTTTAGAGGTTGGTATGATGTATTTTTTTTTCATTCTCCAACATCTTCTCTATATCCATTATCCTTTTAGTTTTATCTGACTCTATTCCTTGTCATTTTTGCTTTCTCTTATGCATAGTCTAGGCAATTACTTATCATTTATTTTTTTCCTTCATCGTCTCTCCTATGTATTGCTCTTACTCCTACCAATTTTTCTTTCTCTTTATCCTCCTAGCATGCCATATCATATTCCAATTAATAAAGTGGATGATGGTTACCCTTCTTGTAACCATCTGGATGCTCCACATCATACTCACTAGGTAAGAGGAAATGTTCCATGAGCTCTAGATCATGATCATGAATTATTATTCCAAGCTATTAACATTATAGCTTAGCTATCTTCACAAGGCCAACTTTGTTATCTTTTTCTTACCTTCCTCTAAGATAAAACTCCTCCTATAGAAGGTACTTAGTATTTTTTCACTTTGTCCCATTCCATCACTTCCATCCAACCACAATCATCATGTATTTTGTTGGCTACATCCTGTTGGTGCCAATATCTTATTTTGGAATGATTATGTCCTCCATAATTCTCACAAGGATACAGGTTCCAACACCTGATTGTAACATGTCTAAATATTCTACACTAATTGTAACAACCCATCCTAGGACCTTCATCCCTTGTACTAATATCTTTTCTCTCAAATCTAGTCTCATCACTTACTGTTTGACCTATATATCCAAGGTCTTCATTCCTTGGCCTTATTTCTAGCATTATGGGTATTTTTACAACTTGCCCATATTTTCCCAATCATTTTACATAATATTCCATTCTTCTCATCAACTTAGAACTAATGTATTATTTTGGTCGGTAAAGAAAAAATTCATTAAAAAATGGATTTTGAAAGGAACCCCAAAACCTTAGTACAACCAGATCAAAAATCAGACCTAATTGCCATAATAGAAGGTAGCCCATGAGAGGGGTCTGACTGATCCATAAAATAAGCTAAGGAATGAAATAGAACTAATGTATTCTATGTGCCTTTCAAAGCACCCAATCTCTTCATCACCAATATGGCCTTTATTGTAGCCATCAATGACTTGAGGTTCTACTATCACTTTACCCTTTATTTTTTCTTTCCATTTCTCCTTATTTGTAGAAGGAGACATTACACCATTGTATTTATCATCACTTTTACTGGTGACTTGGGCTATTTATCTCTTTCCCATGTTTATTCTCTTGCTTGTTTCTACCTATTTCTCATAATTTTCCATTTGTGTCATCATATAAGTTGGCATATTATGTAAGATTGATCCAATATTATAATCCATGTGATGGCCAATGCCCTTCATAGGTGGAAACCCATATTTTGAAAGAATATTTACATATTTTTCCAGCAAATCCTTCACTTTATGTGGGATTTCATCCAAATTGTCCACTATCCCTTCTTCTATGGGTTTAGTGATAAAATCAAAACATGCTTCCTTCTTCTTCATTCCCTTCAAGGATTGTTTTTCATACCTAGGCACATTGTAGAGCTATTGTCCAACTTTTCTCCTTTGTCTTTCAATGGAATTAATGTGTACCTTTTACCATACTTCTCAATAGTGTAGGTATTCATCCTACCATAATTCATTACCTTTCTATCAAACCACCATGACCTTCCCAAAAAGATATGACAAGCATCCATAAGTATAAAATCACTTAGTATTTCGTCCATATAAAAACTAATTTGGAAGTCTATCATACGTTGTTTAGTTACCAAACTTTGATGTCCCCTTTTCAACCATGAGACCCTATATGGATTTGGTTGTTCAATTCTCTTCAACTTAATATTTTCTACCATATTTGTATACACTAGATTATTTGTACTCTCACTTTCCATAATTACTTTATGGTATTTCTCTTTAGATTTACAAATCATCTTGAGTAGGCTCCTTATTTATACAGATTCATGCACCTCCTTTGCAAGGTTTAACATCACCCTCTTAATCATAAGTGACTCTCCCTATTTTGGTTCCTCCATGTACTTTGGTAAAGCAATATTATCTTTATCCACTTACTCAATTTTGTTATAAGCTTCCTTTCCATATTTGCTAGTTTGTTGTGCTTGAGGGAAATCATATGCTCTATGCCCTTATTCTAAGCATCTATAACACTTAACAGTAAAACCACATCTTAATCCTCTACCAAATTCACCTCTTCCCCTTGATTATTCACCTTTTCTTAGGTACTTTTGTTGAAATCACTTTGAGAAGTACTAACTTCTCCTTCTTATATATGCTTCCCTCTACTACTATTTGATTGTTCTCTTCCTTTGGATAACTTCCCTCTTCATCTAGAATTGTTTTATTGCTTGTGAGTTAACTTCTCTTCTACCTTGAGTGCATATTGATATGCCTCTTCAATTATCCTAATTTGAAGTAAACCAATTTCATTTTGTATGGACAACCTTAGCCCATTTTTGTATCTCACAACTTTCTTCTCATCATCTTCAATTGACTTGCTTTTATGGTCAATTTATAGAATTCCTTCATATTTTATTTTCTACCAACTCATTTTTATTAAGGTTTTATAGTCTTCTAAACAATCCAATTTGATAATTTGCAAGAAAAAAATTGAACTTCAACTTGGACATAAACTTCTCCCAAGTTTGGAATTTATCCTTCCCCTTCAATTGTCTCTTGGTTTGGACATGAACCTACCAAATCGAAGTATACCCCTTTAGAATTGTACACATAAATTTGATCCACTTTAGATCCTCCATAGATAATCTCTTCATGTCCATTATATAGTCTATTAATTCTTTCAGATTTAAGCTTCCATTGGGAGTATCCATATTTGGCTTACATCCCATATTTGATACTACCCAAATCAACCATTGCTATAATTCATCTCCTTGGAATTCATCTTGAGCTTCTGCATGACCAATTCCCTTCTCTTCACTATCACTAATCTTCTCAAGATGGACACATCTCCTTTGGGTAGTCTTAATCACATCTAACTTGGTGGTAATGCCTCTAAGAATTTCTACTATATCCATGGGTCAAAATCCCATACCATGTGGTCTTCCTCTTCCTCATTATTCCATATTCCTCTAGTACATATCAGAACTAGCTTTGATACCAAAAAATGTAGATGAAAGAAGGTAATTCTCCTATGGATGACCTTATCAAGCAATATAAGTTTCCTATCTATCCATGATCTTTAGACTCATGGTAATCACATGTGCAATCCATAAGGTTCAATACAACAAGATAAAATTAAAGTATTTTATGACTCCTTGTATGATAATATCCTTGTATGACCATCTGTACTTGTAAGACAAAAATCCTTCAATTTTTTTATGACACTTCTTTGTATAGTTATATTTGTTGTACAACCATACTCATTATACAACCATATTCATGGTATGATTGATCCACTTGTATGCTAGGTCCAACTTGTATAGTTAGTTAATTGTATGATGCATGAATTGAATAATAATATTTCATCGATGATATGACATATTCCTATGATGGATCAACTCCTCCCATGATGGTAAAGTCCTAGATAGTAACCCTTTGAAGACACTCTCCTTGCATGATGGAGTTTTCCTAAGATGAAATGGATAAAGATAGTCATATATCAAATATTATGATTCCTTAGGATGACACTTAGGTGATTCCTAAATCCTCAGCATTGCACAATACCAAATATTCCACCCAAGCAATTAAAATTAAATATTTCTATTTTGCCACTTCGTACTCAACATCTAGGCTCAATCATCACATTTTAGGCTATAAATATCTCTTCTCCCATGAATCTATAGACCTACACACATAAGGAATTTGTTAAAAAATTCTACCAATCTAAATATTTACCATTTACTCAAGACTTGAGATGCGTGGTAAATCTAGACTGTAAATTATTTTATTAAAACATTGTTTTAGACAAAATTTTATAAAAGGGTTATCCAAGAGAATGCATGTAGATAACTCTATTTTTCTTCTACTTTTATAGAGCTTGGCATGAGGTTTTCTCTTTTCTATCATTCTCCAACATCTTCTCCAAATCCATTATCCTTTTATTTTTCTTTGCCTATATTCCTTATTGTTTTTTCTTCCTCTTCTACATAGTCTAGGTGGTTGTCATTTTTTTCTTCATATTCTCTCTTGTGTTTTTCTCTTTATCCTACTAATTCCTCTTTGCTCTCCCTTCCTCCTCTTCCTCTTCTTCTTCATGACATGCCATATCATATTATATGCAGTAAAGCAAGTGATAATTACCCATCTTGTATCCATCTAGATACTGCACATCATATTTAGTCTTGCCTTTTTTAGGAACCATTTCAACAAAGGTGAAATTAATATTTTTTTATTATATCCTTCTATTTCTATCACTCTTCAACAAACTTAAAATCGCTCTTTAAAAAAGCCTATGAGAACTAAGAAGTTCAAATGGTGCAATAAGGCTATGTGAATTTATGCCCTTAGTATTTAGTTATCTCTTTTGTTGATGATTTCCATTTACTCTTGCAAGGTATATGACAAGTGGGAGAATATTGGGATTAGGTGTCATACACCTTGCAAATCCTAACACTGAAGTTTAATTAATTATTTTGTATTAATTATGGGTACACATGCATCCCACTTGATGTGGCAATTTTTTGTCACATGTATTATGTACTAAGAGCATGTATAGAGGGAGAAAAAATAGTGAACTAGAGAGAAAATGCTAGATAAGCCCAAGTTGAGGTGCTTATATTTATGGATACCTATCATTAATTCACCATGCATTCTAGGAATTTGGATAAGACTAGTTGGAGCTAGTCATATTGTGATAAGTGCTACTAATCATCATGCAGTTAGGGCACTAGAGAAGTTTAAATGTGGACTATCAAATTAGTGGATATGTGCTATTAATCTAAACATGCAAATTGCGTGGCTGAGAAGTATAAATTTAGACTATCTATTTTTTATGAAAAGTGTTTTCTTTTTTTTTGAATTTACATGGTGGAATCGATAGCTGCCACGAATCCGAGGCAGGCTGTCTAGCTTTTATGGCCACCATAGTATTCTGCGCATTGTCCACCCAGAAGCCGCCACACAGATCTTCGCGCAGTCCGCCCCTATAACCACCATGCCAAAATCATTTTAAACCTTTTACGCCATTGAAAGCACCAGGAAAGGGACAAGCATTCAGTCAGACGAGGCCCGAGATTTGAACCTTGGACCTCCGCCCCCTTATGGGGTTTGGATGAACCAATTGATCTACACCTCGAACTTATGACAAGTGTTGTTAATCCACATTGTATTCTAAGCATTGGATTTTTTTAAAATGAGGTATCTGGGATGGAGATCTAACACACTACATTATTAGTATTTGCAAGAGGATTAGCAACCTGTGTATTTCAAAATTAGTTACAGATTGTGTATTTCTAGTTATATTACTATCTATGTATTTCTAGCATTACTAATTATTGGGATTGAAGGAGTGGATACTCAACCATTGTATTGTAAATACAAATTGTTGATTATAGAATAATACATTGAGTGATCCTTGATTGCTTGTTTTTTTCTAAAATAGTTTTTCTAGGATATATGCTACATCTAATGTGAGTAATATGTGATTTTCTAATTGTTGTGTGCTACTATAGTAACTTTATATATTTATTTTCTTTGTTGAAATTGAAATATTTAAGCCTTTTTTACACTCATTTCATCTAAATATTAAGTAGGAAGTTGTTCCATATTTTCTAGTTTTATTTTAGGATCTTTGGCATTGTCAATATCCTCTTGTTTTTGATCATCCAAACTATCATCTATTGCATTGGGTTTAGGAACAATATTGGTTGACTTAGCATCCAAAAGATAGAATTTCTATTTAGTGCATTCATAACTTGAACTATATTGTTCATCATAGTTGTAGTATAAGCCCTAATATCAATGAGATTTTATCTACTTTTCACTTAATCATTTGATGATAATTTTTTTGATATATATTAGGCGATTTTTGAAGCTTCAAGAAATTTTTGAATTGGGGCACCTTATATGTGTGGTATTGTGCTATCATTTTTATTCAACCAATATTCTTAACCTAATGGCTTCCAACATATTCTTTGGATAGAATATTTTTACCTATCTTGATTTCTTTTTTTTACCCATTAATAAAGTAACTTGTAAAAAATACATCACATAACCCTTTTATCAATGTTGAAGAATTTTCAAATTCCTTTTGTTATTCTCAAACCAAGTGAGTTTGTTAAGTTATCTTAAAGCTTGTGTAAAATCTTCATATGCACTGGGTTTAAAATAAACAAGTTGGTGCACTTTTATCCTATAAAAGTGTTCTCCATTTATTTTTAGAACCATTAATACCACTGGATTGCTTCATGTTCTAAGTTGAAGAAGACTATAGGTACTTTTTGATTATTTGGAGTTTAATGAAAATTAAAATACTGATATGACTGATGTATCTAGCTAGAGGTATCTTTTCCATTAAAATTTGAAAATTTATTTTTTGGTACATGTTGGATTGAATGAGGCATGTTGTCTTCCCAAAATATTTTATGGGTTTCTTATGGATTTTGGGCTATATTGGAACCCACTTTACTACACTATTTTTTTTGTAGTTGACTAACAATGGTATAGAGATTCAATGTAACCAGCTAGAGGGAGGCCATGTTTTTTTCTAGTTGATTAATAATTTTGAGATTTTTTATTTTTGTATGCAAGGTGTCCTAATCAAATTGAACCATCCATTGGTGTATTTCCTTCACTTCATCACTCACGTTTTCTAAGGTAATATACAATGATTTATGTCTTACTACTATTTTTCAACCAAGTGTCTAGAAAGTGCTTTGGATGCTATATATAAAAAATACTATCTCAAAGAGGTGATCATCATGCACTAGGCCAAAAATTGACCTTTTTGGGAAGCTAAAAAATGGTTACCAATACTATATGTCAAAATGATCTTTGTAATGAGGATTACAATGGACTAGGTCTTAAATTGATGTTTTGTGATACCAAATAATTTAATCATACATGGGTTTGGGTATCAATTATGACATACTTCAAGGGGTCCATTTTATTAGAATTGTCCAATTCATCATGGTTTGTGAGATATTGGCTCCAAAACTTTTAGCTTTCCATCATTGACATCCATAAATCCCTAAAATTCCTTGAATGCTCTATACATTGCTCTATAAATTTTATCTTGTAAACTATTATCATTGCTAGGTACCCTACACAAGTATTGTATTATCTACAATATTTTATTCTTCTTTTTATCCTCTATAAATTTGTATCTTATTCCTTCCTTTCCTAGTCTTCTTGAAAAACCCTACACTATTGGAACAATTATCTTGCATCTAAAGTACTTGAACTAGCTGACAATTTTGGTAATCTTTAAATTTCTCTCTTAGTATACCCAAAAATTCTTTGTGAGGATTATTGTGGGTATGCGAGGCTAGGGTTTGTCTATTTTGTGGACTTGTAAGTATATTGATCTCATTCATAGATAGTATCTAACCTAATATTTCAAGGTAGTAACATTGAAGGATTCTACTATTTCCATAATCATATTTCTCATCTCAAAGGTATGATTCAAGTAACTTCTTAAAGATAACTATTTAGTAGCACACCACAAAATGCAAATGATCAATGTCTTCCCATGGATAAAAGAATTCTCCTATTCCTAGGGGTGACATTAAATACGTAAGAATATGTAGTAGCTTAGAGCTATGTACATTTTTTTTTCAAGCCTAAATAGTGGATTTTGGTCACCCCTCGCTTCACGAGATGCTTTATGGTAAGTCTAACTTAGCCAATAATTATAACTTCCTATGATTTTTTAAAGCCCCTAACATAGGGCTTCTAACCTAGTAAATATAAGGGAAATAACATAATGTTGTATTGTGAGATTTTAGGATGATTAAAACACAATTGAAATAAAGACAAGTGTTGTGGTTATGAATTTGCAATTTGTTTTTTAAAAAACTACTAAATACTATGGATGAATATACTATAACTATAGCTATTAGAAAAAATCTATAGAAACAACAGTGTTACTACTACAATAAAACCATTCCTAGGCTCAAATTTTATACCATATGTTTTGGTTTATTTATAAGAATTAATAGATTATGCAATAATATCCATGAAACTCACAAAATAAATTCATTATACAAAATAAACACAATAAGAAAATATTTTTCTTGAAACTCTAAAGAGTTTACAATGTATTATAGGTCACTTCAAGATAGAAATCATCTTTATGAGTAAAGCTCAATACATTATAACACTTTAGGATGTCTATGCATTTATTACACTATAATATATAAAGATATTTTATCCTAATCCTAAAACTCTAGGATTAGCCAAAAATAATTATCTAAGTTATCTAATCCTAACCCTAATGCTCAAGGGTCACCTTTTTATTAAAAAGGGGTGCCCATAAACTATTAACTAAAATAATATAATAAATAAATAAAAATGTTTAGGATATGATGCCCTAACATAAACAACCCTTCAAATTATCAAACCATAATGGTCAACATTTTAGTTGTAAACTCATTCAATAGTATATGGACTACAAAAATCTATAAGTGGATAAAATAACAAGGAAAGATGAAAAAAGGACAAGCAAGATTAGACCAAAATACTCAATAATAGATCATTGAATGAAATTGAGATAAATTATTAAAAATTATGGGAGGTCAAGTCGTATGCATACTTTAATTTTGTTGACTTTAAGAATACCTTTGATATAGTTCCTAAAGGTAAGCTTTAAAGTATGATGAAAGAAGTAGGTATACTAGAAAATATAGGATAATAGTCCACACACTTCATGAAGAAATCTAAACAAAAATCAGAAAAATATTAAAGATTTTTAAAATGCTTTGAAAGTGACATAGTATTTAAACAGGGATGTCGAGTATCCCTAGCTTTATTTTATCTATATATTAATAATTTAGAAGAACAATAATTATTTTGTGTGATTTAAATTCATAGATAATGGAAGCAAGTGCGAGCCAAGAGGAAGTGTGATCCAATCTTGAGATCTTCAAAAATGACGAAAGAGAAAAAAATTCATTTGGAATATATCAATTCTTCAAACCCTTACCATGAATGTGGCAAATATCATTTAAAAAAATTGCCAAATCAAAGGAATGTTGATAGATTGAAGAGATAAGAGCGAGTGTGAGCCAAGAGGGAGTGCAATTTGGGAAGAAGTGTGAGTTAGGAGGAAGTGCGAGTTGGGAGTGAGTGTGAGCCAATATTGAGATCTTTAGATATGGAAGAAGAGTAGTGGATTCATTTAGAGTGTATAAATACTTTAAACCCTTACCATTTTTGCAGCAAATATCATTTCCAAAAAATTTCCAAAGCAAAGAAATGTCGAGAGAAATAAGAGATAGGAGCAAGTGTGAGCCAAGAGGGAGTGCAAGTTGGGAGGGAATGAGAGCTAGGAGGAAGTACGAGTCGAGAGGAAGTGTAATGCAGGAGGGAGTGCAAGTTAGAAGCAACCCCTAGCCCCAACCCAACTAGTTAGTTAGGAAGGAAAGTCATATTTGGAAACTCTAATAGAAGGTGAAGATGCCCTAGTTGGCAGTATGGATTCCCAAGTTGAATATAAAAAATATATGGAAAGTTCAATTCAAATAGCAGATGTTGCGTACAAGTGATCATCAAGGATGATATGATTGAGCATGATATAAAGGTCTTAAAAAGTAGGAGATTAATATGTAAGTTCCATATATCCTAGTCAAGGTTTTTGGAGATTCAAGATTAGATCAAGTGGAAGTGAGGATTGAATTCAAATTACTCTGTGAGTTTTCTTCCTAAAGATTTTTTCCTTGTCATATTTTTTAATTTAGAAATCAGGGATAAAATATTTAAGACCATGGAATGAAATATTTTCTATTGGGATAGAAACTATTAAGAAGCTTACGATTTGGGTTAGTCTTCTTGGACTTCCATATCAACTTATCATTAAGGATGTTTTGAAGAATATTGGATATACCTTAGGAAAATTTATTAAGGAAGTGAAAGCATGCTATATATATTATAATATGTGGTGCTATATATATTTTAAAATATTTTCCACAATCCATTAATATGAAATCTAAATCAAGAGAATAGGATCAACAAGTGGATTATGAAAACGTCACATTTTTTTGCCATAATTGCTATGAAACTGGCAACTTGGCAAGAGATTTCAAGTGAAAACTATGAATAAAGAGACATAAAATTTTGGTCATAAGAAATAATTCAAGATAAAGCAAAGAAATCATACATTAATAGAAGGTAAACTAGATCAAGGATATTCCACTCCTAAAGAAGGGTCAAAGAAAGCCTATTTACAACATCTTGTGGAAAAGTCCACCATAACTCACTTGGATCAATAATTAGAAGAAAAAAATAAGAATATAAGGGATGAGAAAGTACGATATGTAAGAATTAAAGGTGCAAAGGTAAAATTTGGAGGAAAATTCAAACACAAAGATGACAAAAAATGTCAAGAGCTTTATAGGTAAATCATCTTTATTTCCCTCAAGTAGTATAGAATCCTCTCTTAGTAATAAAAGTGAAAGTGGTATAGAGGCTATCCCTTGCACTCTAGGGTTTTAGGAGTAGTAAACAAATAAATGACAATGGAGGAAGACTATAACAATTTAAGGTTTTTAGGGTAGAATAAGAAGGTAATTTCTTTGGAAGAACATCCTTGCACTTTATGTTTCCAAGGCAATATAAAGAAGAATGCACTTTTGAGGTTATTCCTTGCTCTACAAATCCTACGCAACAAGACAAACCTATAGATGATAAGTCTTACTTTGAGAAGTGTGAGAATATTGAAGAGATGGATGAAGATGAAAGTATTGATGGAAATGGAAAAAGAGAGGATCTAAGAAGAAAAAACAAAGAGAAAAATAAATCTAGAGGAATTTTGATATGGGAAAACAAAAGAAAATTTTGTAAGTGTTAACAAGAAGTGGGGCTAAACCCACAAATACAAATAAAAAACAACAATAAAAATAATATCTTGGAATATTAGGGGCATGAATATGAACCCTAAAAAAGGTATTAAAAATCTCTTAGATTGTTATAGACAATATATTTATATTTATAGATATGAAAAATGGGTAGCAAATATTTTATCCATTCATGGTGTTGAATTTTATCTTGATAAATTTTAATTTTAGAAGGCATCTATATGAAATGATAAAAAGGAGTTGATTGCAGAAACTTAGTAGTGAGGAAGATGGCAAATCTCTTTGATAAGAAAGGTATATGAAGAATATTTTTTATAGAAAGTTAGGTTAGATATGATTTAATTAATTTGATAGAAATGTAACGAGAGTAACGTAATATTTTTTTTTTGTAATGGGAGTGGACCCCAATGGAAGCCACACATAGCTTATTTAAAAAAGCAAAAAAATATTTTAGAAGAATGGATAGATGTAAGTGGAAGGGAGGGTTTTCAGCAAGGCACTAACATAGTGAAAATACTTCTATTTGCAAATTATTATTTTGATCGCAATAATAACATAAGGGTTAAAAGAGCATTTAATTCCTTATAACACTTTGCAAGGATGTTGGCATGAAAGTAAATACTAGCAAAACCAAGATAGTAGTTTTCACCAACCAAAATATAAGAAAACAACTCAACTTCCATTTTGGAGAGTATCCTATAAGACCATTGCAATATTATTTATATTATTTGTAGTATTAGTGGTGCTTTATACATGTGAAGAATGGGCTAAAATAATTTGAAATATATTTAAATAAAGAGCATATAAAATAATTTGATTATAAGCAAATTCAAAATAAAAAATTTCAATTCCATATGAAATACTTTTAGTAGAAACAAGTAATTTTATATAGAGGTAGATGCAACATTTTGTCTTCTAGGATATTTGAAAAATATTGAACAAATGGATATCAATAGATGACCTAATGTTAGCTACGGCCATAGTCTTTATGAAAGGGGTGTAAACCTTAGGTGCAGTCAAGCGATGGGAAAAAGCGATAAATTTGGCTATAGTATTCATAAAAGGGATACAAACCCTAGGTGTAGTCAAATATTAAAGGAAGAGGGCTATTCATAGACCATATCTTTAGTTTGTCGGAAAGCCTCTTCGATCAGAAAAAATATCTTTCATAGATATTTGGATTTGTGGGTGGATGAACATCCACCCTCTATTAAGATTTTGAAGGATGAATTTAGTTTGGATATGATCGATCATGAATCTCAAATAATTATTTGCAATCTCAAAGGTAAAAGACCAGGCTTGGATGAGCTCAAAGGATAAATTAAATATTAGACTAGTAGAGAATTCCAAGTAACTCTCCTACCCAAAAATTTATTTTATGTTTCCTTTTCTAATTTAGTGGTAGGGTAATGGATTATAGATATAATTGGTTTTTCAGATAAAAGGGGTGTTTATATAAGACCTTGGACTCCTAGTTTCAAATCCTTTACAAAAGAAGTTAATGGCTTCATAGTTTGGGTAAATCTTTATGCTCTCCATATGGATTTTTTGGGAGAGAAGATATTCACCAAAATTGGTAATGCCATTGGTGCATTCCAGTATATGGATACCCAAACAGAGGAAAATTATCCAATAAAATTAATGAGTAAAACAAGATTGGCTATTTAAATGGATGTTTCAGTTCTTGGGGCTCAATCCATTACTATATCCTCAAGCAAAGGGGAATGTATCCAAAATATTGAATATGAAAAATTCTCCCTAAGATGTTATGGATGTGAACAATATGGCCAGTAGAAGAAGAGATTCCCAGTCATTTGATCATGCTTTGATTCATCCTTGGTGGAGGATAAGGCCCTACATGTGAATTATTAGAAATATTCAAATATACCAGTTCAAAAGAAATATGCTCATCCTCTAGATGCACCAATTGTCTAGCAGGAATTATGTGAGCAAAATAAGACTCAACCCTAAATGGATAATTTGAATCAGATCATGGTGTAAACTCAACTACAAGAGATCAATAAAAATGGACTCCAATCACATAACACAAATGCAATATATTGGAAGAAACCTGAAAATCTATATTCTTCTCATTCCTAAATTCACACCCCTTCTCCAAAAGAATACAATCCATCATATAGCAATCAAAAACCAAAGAAACCCTAAAAAATGTCTTTTTTTCTAAAAACTGCTAAAAATAGAAATGAGTCGGATTGCGCCCAAATTAGGTGCACACATCCATATTACAATAACAAACCTTACTTTAAAATATTAGGTCTCAATTTAAGGTATAACAAAAGATAATAAAATTCTAACATTCAAAAAAACCCAAAAAACCCGAGAACCTATTCTAAAAGCTAATTTTGGGATACTAGATGGAGGAGTTAGGTCCCAAAAGTATGTTTTTTGGAGGGTCAGGTGAATCAAAGATTATCCTGATGCAGAACATGCATGCGGAATCACCTGTTAAATTTTAAGGCAAACGGGCGTACGGTTCACAAGTTATGGCTTTGACAAGGTGCATCAGATCATTAATAAAAGACAAACGATAATTGAAGACCATCCAGATGGTTCCATGAAAAATATTAGCACCTTAAATGGTATTCTTGAAGATAATTATGAAACAATCGATGATGGTCAATTTTAAACATATGAAGATCCTACAAAATGTGTTACAACTAGATATTACCTCAAGAGATTGAAGTGCAAAAATGCATTCTCAAATATTGCCACTCTAAAGGAAGAAGAACCTCTGCTATAGAAGAAAAATAATCAAACTGATTTCCTCTTTGATGGATGACTATTATGTTTATTTTCCTTTCATTTTTTGGTGTTATGTATCATGTAAAGGTTGTTCTTGTTGTTAGTTCCTTAAAAAAAATTGATTATGGAAACTTAGTAGTTTGAGGAAGATGGAGAGTATATTTGATAGAAAGGAAAATATGGGTATGCTTTAATTAACTTGTTATAAATGTAATGTTTTATTTTTATAATGGGAGTGAACTCCAATAGAAGCCACACATAGCTTATTAAAAAAGGTGGTCTAATGTTATATTAGAATATGACTTAAAGAGGAAATATAGAACCTAGAAGAAATAAAATGTCAAATAAATAAGTTGGATATTGATTTTATAGAATGTCAAAATAATGATTCAAGGATATGGATATCTATGTAAGGGGAAAATTTATGACAACTATGTTCTAAAAATCTAAGAATAAAAAATATACACTACCTTATTGAGTTTGATGCCACATATGATGAACATTAGAAAAAATATATAGATGTAAATATCAAATGGAAATAAAATATGCTTATAGCCTAACTACGGGCTAACTCACATCGGCTCCAAATTGAGATCAGTAAATGAATGAAACCTAAAGAGAAATGGGAAGAGAGGATATATACCTATCCCACTTTAGCAGTAATGGAATATAGAAACACTTTATCTTGGAATTCAAAGCTTATAACGATATTTGAGATAGTTATGCTGATACATAAGTATTGGATTCTATATCTCAATAATTTGAAAAAATGAGAATATAAAAGCTAGGAGAATTTACTAGAAATATTAGTAGCAACAAATAAATTCTTGGAAAAGATAAAATAGAACTCAAAATTAAATTTTCACTTAAATTTGTTCCCTTTTGCTAGCAAATATAGGAGTTTTGAATACATCTGGAATATGATTTAATTTCTTGTAAAATACTAATGAGCCATTGTCATTACATTTTCACATGACTCACATGAATTCTTGATGTGGAAAGCTCAAAGAAAAGAACCACTAGATAATACATGCATTTAGAAAACTTTATTGGAAGATAATTAAGTTTTCCAATGTTAACCCTAGTCTACATTGAGAATGTAAATCTTTCCCATTTCTTCTGTGTTTTTATACTTATTTTCATCATTGGAAATGAAGCTTAGGACAAGAGAAATTGACAAAAGTTATTTTACAATATATAAAAATCCAAGCCTATGATATAAGAAATGCCATAAAATTAATATGCAAATGTAAAATGGATGATCATTTTTATCAAGTGCATTGAATAGTCCATGGACATATGGCTACCTAAAACTACACAATGTGTAGTTGTATAAAAATTACATATTGTATAGTTGTGGTCCTTAATTTACATGGATTCAACTTGGTAACTTGGATATTAGTAGATTGCGAACTTACCATCATGCCTACATATAGTTGTTTATTATGATGTTCATGGTATTAGCAGCTTATAGGATTACCATTAAGTTTGCATATATTTGTTTGCTATGAAAAATAATTCAATTTTAAAAAGGCAAGAATATTGCATGCAATCAACATGACAACTACATGTATTACTTTGAATTTTGACTAGTTCATTTTTATTTGACTAATTAATATGTATTTTCACAAATAGTTTTATTTATTTGGAAAGATGCATGTGATTCATAATACCTTCCATTGCACACTCTCCCAGAAAAAGAGTGATATGGTTGACACCTAGAAGATATTTAAAAAATCCTACAAAATATAGTGGCATGATTGACACCTAGAATGTTTTTTAAAATTAAAAGCAACTTCATGTCTAATAGGAGAAAATGGAAGAGGGTAATCATTTAATAACCTATATTACATTTTGAATGATAACCTTTAGGTCAAATGCCTCCACATCCCTTTAATAAGAAATATGCACATTTAATGTATGATTGTGCCCACTTACATAAAATATTGTATTAATGCTCACAAAATTACCCTAGATGAGTTAGATGAGTTTACTATCAATGTTTTTTTTTTTTAATAATTTGAAAAAACTTGTATTAAAACAAAGATCATTTACAATTTGAGATGAGACTTCTCCCAGCCTTAGCCAAAGAGAACACATGTTTACAATAGTAAAAGAATATTTGCATTGGATCCAAATATCTTAAACCATATTTCTACAATAGTTGTTCACCTATTTACAACTATAAAAGAAGATCTACATTGGAGCACAAATATCCTAAACCATATTTCTAGAATGGTTGTCTAAATTAGCTAAACATTGAATTTTCTCACCAACATGCCTAATCATATCATTCTCAATAGCTATGTCATTGTGCCACTGAACCCCTACCTCCTTCTCAGTGCCCATATTAACCAAGAAGTCTGCCACTTTATTTAGATCTCTACTCACTTAAACTGGAATTACATCATATAATTACCTCCATAATTCCTTCATTTGAGTGTTAAGAATCCTCAACCTCCATGTCTTCAAAGTAAAGTTCCTCATGTAATCTAGAGCTCCAACCATTATTTGAGAATCTAATTCTAGGATTATCCTCCTGTAACCTTGTTTTACTACCAAAATAGAAGCAAATTTGATAGCTAAGGCTTTTGCTTCATTGTTTGTGGCTCTTCCCAAGCCTTGTAGTTCCCAATAGAGCACTGTTCCAACATGATTTCGACAAACCACTCCAATTCTAGCTCTACCCGGATTGCCTTTTGCAACTCCATCAATATTAATTTTAATCCAACCTTATGGGGGTGGTTTCCAACTAGCTCTATCCTACCCCTATTGCACTTCAAATTCCTTCTCCATTGCCCGTATAACAACCTTGGTTTCCTCTTTAGCATAGTCTACCACAGTTTCTATGACTACTTCAAATGACCTACCAAACTCCATCTAAATAAGAAAAGGTTTCTCTAAAAATTTTGGCATTTCTCTCCAACCACACTTGCCACCAAATGAAGTTTAATCCAAGCTCCCAACTAATACAAAGAGCTTTAGATTTAAATCTACCCCTCTTCCATATTTTCCAAATATTAATATAATTCAAATCACCATTAAATTGAATTTTATAATATAAAAACCATCTCTCCTAGATCTGACACGTGAATGGACACTCAAACATCAAGTGATCAACTATTTCCTCACTCTTGTAGCATAAAAAACATTGATATGTACCAATGATTCACCTACATATGAGATTATCAAAAGCAAGAATTCCATTATGCATGAACTGCCAGGAAAAAAAGTTTACTTTCGGCCAACCCTTGGACTACCAAATATTTATCCAATCCTCAACCTGATATGTATGAGGAGGAGACTCTAGTAGGATCTTATCATATCCATACTTCACTGTGTAGACACCAAGGCTCCCATATCTCCAAGCTAATTCATCCTCCTCATCTCTACCAATGAGAAATATTTCTACCAAGATTTTAGTCATGATGGGTGTCAAATCCGGAGGGATTGAAATTGGCCACTCATTCAAGTTTTTAAACTACTTAAACTTATAATACCCCAGTTGACTAGTGTTGAAATAACTTTCAATTTGGACCCAACCCTCGGTTTCCTTGATTATTTTTATTGGTTGCAGTTTAGAAAATTCAACAATGGTAGGTGGGTATTGATCCCATGAATCTATCCAAAATTTTGCCTTCTTCCCTCTCCCCACTTTCCAAAATAATCCATCTTTTACTACCTAAGATCCTAACTTGAGATCTTGCCACACTAAGGATCCATTACCATCCAAAGGGAAACGACCCACCTCATTTGGATTTACCTATCCCAAATATTTATTAGTTAATATTCTACTGAATAAAGAAGCTGGTTGGGATATCCACCTCCAGTAAAGCTTTCTAATCAAAGCTTTATTATTTAAATTTTATCTTCTCAATCCCAAAACTCCTTTTACCTTGGGTTGGCTTAATTTCTCTCAACCTACTAAGACCCATTTTCTCTCTCCTTTTACTCATTCCCATAAAAATTTTCTAGCTATCTTGTCCAAATATTTCCATATGGTATGTGGGGTAGTAAGGATAGAAAATTTATAGATTGGCATGGCCTGAATGATTGACTATAAAAAATTTAATCTATCCCCATAACTTAACCATTTGTGAGAGCAATGATTAATTCTTTCCTTTATACAGTCCAAAATATTCTTCCAGATATCTATTTTTAGTTTTTTAAAATGCAAAGGGACCCCAAGTATACCACTGGGAGAGAAGTCCTTGTGAATTCCAGGATCTCTAAAATTTTGTCTTGAAGCCTTTGATCAAGAATGAAAAAGACCACTTTGGATTTTTAATCATTGATGACTTGGTTTGTAGCCCTAAGGTAGACATTAAGTGTATCTCTAATCATTATTGCTTCCTTGAAGCTGGCCACTCCCACCAATTCTGTATCATCCACAATGTTAGGATCCTATCCTCACGTCATTTTGTAATTCTCATTTACTTATGTAATGACCCACTTCCAACGTGGGGGATCCCATTATGATATTATTTTGTAATATAATAGATTGTAACCGATGGTAGGTAGGAGATTCTAGCTCATGTAACCATTTTTATCAAGATTGTAACCGATGGTAGGTAGGAGATTCTAGCTCGAGTGGCATTTTGCATGTAAGCCAACTCTTGAGCCTTTAGGTAGGGTTGCATGAAGTTTTTATTTAAAATATATGAAGCCATGTATGAATTCATCCTTTTGCAAGCTAATGAAATATTGAAGGAGGTTTCCCCCTCGAAGAGGCCTACGATTTTGTGTTATTGTGAGATTGTTCCATTTTTGCATTTGATTTTTGCATAGTGTTGAGTTATTTGATGTATTTGAGTTATTTTTTAGTATTTTGTGTGTGTGCGCTTATTTTTAATAGTGAGATCCTAACAAGTGGTATCAGAGCACTTTTTAGGGTCGAGTTCTACTGCAATTGAGATGATTTTTGCCATACATTCTGCCTGTTAGGTATAATTTTCCATGTGTTTTTCATTTTTATTTTTTACTTTATTAAATATCCAAAAAAAATACAGTCTATTTTTTTCGTCTAAAAAACCAAAGAACACAAAACAATACAGTCTCTTTTTTAGTATTTATGTAGGTTAGAAATCCCGTGTCGAGGGTTTTAAAATATCGTGAAGGAGTTATCGTTATTGGCTAAGCTAGATAACCCATAAAACATTAGTGAAGTGAGGGGCGATCAGGCTCAAATACCTAGACCTTAGACAACACTCGCGCATGGACTTGAGCTCCCACACATATTTGGGTGTATCGGGAGATAATCTAGGTTTAAACAAAATTTTATCCAGTAGGAAGCTTTTTGGTCTTGTATTATCCATAGTCCATGGGACACAACATCCTAGATGATCACCCTCTCGTACTGTCAGAGAGGCAGATATTGTGCTCAAGGGTATACGTGGAATCCTCCTTGGGTAGTGGCCTGAAATATTGGTATGAGCACTATTTTTCATCACTATAGTATAACATAGGGCCTATGGGTATTACATACTCCCTTACTTAGCATACCCTGGTTCTACAAAACATAACTTCCATCTGCAAATCAACACCATCTTTGTTCTGTTATCCTGCATTCACAACCCCAAAAGTGAGCATACGGAGAAGGCATCCTTATCATGCACCAAAAGTCATGATAGATTTTGCAAGTGTCTGCAATAGCCGTGGTCAGAGACATAATAGTCAGGACAGTGACAAAAATAGTCTGGTCAATAACAGTGATAGTCAGGTCAACAGTAACAACCCTTTGTAACAATCCAGAATTATAGACCTCTAATTTTAGAAATAGTACCATCAGTGTTAGAGAATCCCTAGGGTCAATAATAAGAACCATTTTAGTAATTGCAGTATAGGTGATAGAGGAAGAGATAGGATAATGACAGGGTGGTCAAGGGGCAGACTATGAGTCAACAATAGTTGATCCCGGGCCCCAACCTTTGAACCATAACTCCAAATTAGAAACCGATAATACCATAACACAACAAAATTATCATTATTATTATTATTAAAATAGGGATATCTCTTCACACAGAGCTTATATTGACTCAAAAATTTAGCAGATAATTCTATACTCTATTCCAAACAAAATTGTCCTTGGCAGCCCCTGGTCAAATTTTGCATCGATTTTCTAAAAATTGCATTTTTTGATTTTCTTGCTAAGGCCATAACTTTTCAATGGTCAATAAAATTGATCCAAATTTTTGGGAATAGAAGCTTCTTTTTATTCTACACAAAAGACCCTCAAAGGACTCACTAGTAAAATTTTAAGTCCAAGTGGAAGAAATTACCTTGACATCAACTTGCAACCAACCAAGAGATCACAAAAAGTCAAGAAATTCAGTATATCTCCTCATTGAGCGCTCAGATCAAGTAGCCATCGAAGTGGACCCTATCCTAAAATAAGTGTTGCAATCCATTTTCCAAATTAAATTTTGGACCCTTACTAAAAATAGCAACTCCTAAAACCCCACATCTATTTTTAGTAACTCAGTCAAAGAGGGCCCACATTGGCGAGTGACACTTGTGGACAAAAATAGCTAGAACTTACCACAATATTGGATGATATGCAAAAATACTTTTACTACTTGACCACTACAAACCACACCATAAGAGAAGAGATTCGAGAGCTTCGAACGGATTAGGATACCACTAGAATTTGCTTAGAAAATCAACTTACAAAGGTGGAGACACAATTGCAAGGTACTCTCACATCTGAAAAAAAAGCTAAAAACTCTGAACGAGGTCGAAGAAGGGAGAAAAAATACTGAAGAAGGGGAATTGAAGGCACTCACTATGATCGTGATCCGACCTTCAAAATGCCTAAATTGGATTTCCCAAATTTCAGTGGAAAGGATGTCGATGGGTGGTTATGTCGGGTTGATCAATTTTTTAGACTCCATAATGTCCCTTCTTTGATGGCTTCCTTCAACTTAGAATCTGAAGCCTTACATTGGTTCCAATGGCTACGATCCACTACCCCTGATCTATCTTGGGGGGAATTTGAGTCCCAACTACTCACCCAATTTTTCCCTAATGACTTTGAAGACATTACAAGAGCATTGATAAAGTTGAAATAAACTACCACAGTTCGTGATTACCAGACACAATTTGAGAAATTGGCCAATAAACAAGGGGCTTGAATGAGGGATTTTTATGAGTTATTTCATTAGTGGGTTGAAAGATGATCTTCAGGCTGAAGTCAAGATGTTTAAACCATAAAACATGGTGGAGGCTATCAGTTTAGCCCGATTGGCCGAATATAAACTCTTAGCTCAATGACGGACATCACAATTTTCTCAAGCTCGACCTCCCTTTCCTCCTCGATTCCAAAATAATACTGATAATAAACCTCCTACTCCTAAGTGATTGAATATAGATGAAATGGATGCGCGTTGCACCCAAGAGCTATGTTATAATTGTGATGAAAAATTTATGAAGGGGCATAGATGTGCAAATAAGAGATTATTCTTAATAAATGCAGAGGAACCCGATAACAGTGACCATAGTGATGAAGAGAGTGACACAGTTGAAGCACCAACTCAACAGGAAGAGGAAACACAAGAACCTCAAGCAAAAATTTCCATCCATGCTCTTGCTGGGGTTACCATTCCACAAACCATGAAATTTATGGGCTTTTTCAAAGGCCAATGCTTTACTATTATGATTGATTCATGCAGTACACACAACTTTATTGATCCCCAAGTTGCTAAGCAAGCCAATTGCTATATACATACATGCAATTTATTTGAAGTCATGGTGGCAAATGGAGGCACTTTACCTTGTAAAGGTAAATGTCGTAATGTTAAAATAAATATGGGGGATTATGAACTCAAGCAAAGATATGTTTGCCCTCCAATTGGGAGGATGTGACATTGTGTTGGGATCCCAATGGTTGAGCACCTTGGGCACTATCTCCTAGAAATTTGGAGAACTATGGATGCAATTTTCACAACATGGACAAACACACACCCTCCATGGTGCCAAAATAGGCCCTTCCCAAATTATCAATTCCAATAATATGGAGAAATTGTTGAAAAAGTCATCTCGTGGGATCATTGCACAAATATTTTCAATTCAACCAAGCACTTCCATAGTGGATCAAATTCTAGTAGATTTTTAACTTGTTCTAACAAAGCACGATGGCATTTTTTTAGAACCAACTACCCTATCGCCTCATCGCTCACATGACCATGCTATTCCACTACTACCAGGTCATGCACCACCCAACATCAGACCGTATCGGTATCCTCATGCTCTCAATTTTGAAATCGAGTAGATGGTACTAGAATTGCTCAAAGTGGGTGTCATTCTACCTAGTACCAACTCTTACTCTTCTCCAATTTTACTGTTTTGCAAGAAATATGGCTCATGGTGATTGTGTATAGACTACCGTGAGCTCAACAAAATGACCATCAAGGATAAATTCCCCATTCCAATTGTGGATGAATTGCTGGATGAATTACATGGAGTTATGTACTTCTCTAAGTTAGACCTTCATTTTGGCTACCATTAAATCAGGCTCAAGGATGAGGATATCCCCAAAACTGCATTTCGTACTCATGAAGATCACTATGAGTTCTTGGTAATTCCATTTGGTCTGATAAATGCTCCTTCCATATTTCAGAGCTTTATGAACAACATATTTCACCCTCTCCTATGAAATTTCATCCTGGTTTTCTTTGATGATATCTTGGTTTATAGCCACTCGTGGGAGGAACACCTTATCCATGTGGATCAGACATTACAATTGTTGGCACAACATCAACTTTTTGCTAAGCGGTCCAAGTGTTCCTTTGGTATGACTGAAGTGGAGTATCTAGGACACATTGTCTCCAAAGATGGTGTCAAGGTCAATCCCAAGAAGATGTTGGAATATGTAATGCAACATTGTGTAAATTATTCTTAGACTAAAATATAAAGTCTAAAGAATAATATTTGAATTAGAAAATAATTCTATTTTATGTAAAAATATTCCCACCCAATTAATAAATAAAATAAGGGTGCTAGGAATATTTAATTTCTTGGGAAAAAGTTATTTCCCCTTTTCTAGAAAATATTAGAAAGTAACTAATCACTTTCTAATATTTGATAGATGCCACTTATCACACATCTCAAAGATTAGATTGTGATAAGATTAGAAAGTAACTAAAGCACTTTCTAATATTTGATAGAGATTGTGATCAAGATTAGATTGTGATAAGATTTAGGGTTGTAGTAGAAAAGCTTCTCTTTAAATAGGGGTGTTGTCTACTACATATGAACATATCTTGTCATATTGACTTGTGTTGTAATATCATGTTGATGCATATTGTTGCATAACATTGAAGCATTCTTGTATTGTTGAATCATTGAGTAATATAGTGAGCTTCATAGTGGATGTTTCCCTTCTTCATTTGAAGTAGGGTTTTACCACTTAATATTGGTGTTGTGGGTTTTCCTCTTTTGTGTGTGATTGATCTTGTGGAGCATTCTTCGATCTTGGGGAGACTTTGCTTGTCTCACATTTGGTATCAGAGTGGTTGGGATCTCCATCAAGTGTCTTCAATCCTTTGAGGTGAAAAACCCATTAAGAATGGTTGATCATGGAATCTCCTTCACACCTAAGCACATCCTTGATGGATCAAATTTTGGAATATGGGAACCAAGGATGAGGGCTGAATTTCAAGCAAGAAAGTTATGGCCCATTGTGAATGGAGATGAAGCAATCCCAACCTAGGCAAGGGCACTTGAGACATACAACAACAAGAGTCACCTTGCACTTTCCATGATTATCAATAGTGTGAGTGATGAGATATTGCTCACTATAAGCCATTGTGAGCATGCTAAAGATGCATGGGATTTGCTAAAACAAGTCCATATAGGGTCCAACACATCAAGGAAATTCACTTTATTGTCCAAAATTCTTAGCACTATGCAAGGTGAAGAAGAAAGTGCCTTGATCTTCCTCTCAAAGATGAAAGACATGAGAACTCAACTATTGGCTTGTAATTGTGATTGGATAAGTGAGAAGCTCTTAAGCTTTATCATTTTGAGGAACTTGTCAAGCAAGTTCAAGAATTTTATCACCATTATTGAGACTAGGCTAGAGCAAGAAGAGGATGGCATTCCTCTCAACACTCTTTCACAATTATTGATTCAACATGAAGAGTCTCTTAATAGAGACAAAGTGAATGGTCAAGTTGTCAAGGAGAAGAATGTTGCCTTGAGTGCCACTAAGGCTTCCTTCAAGAAGAAATACAAGGGAAGGAAAAATCAAAATTTCCAACCCAACAAGCCTAGAGTTGATTTCACTTGCAACTTTTGTGGCAAGAAAGGCCACAAGGAACAAAATTATTTCAAGAAGAAGAAGATTGCAGAAAAGGAAGAGCAAGAAAAGGCTAAGGGACAAGGACCTAAGAAATGGTTTGGCAAGGGAAAGAAAAAGAACAACAATGTAAAGCAAAATTCTAATAAAAATGCCTTTGTTTGTGCCCTCTACTCCATTGACTCATCTACTTCTAATGAATGGGTGTTAGATTCTGGATGCACTAACCATATGTGTTTTGAAAAGGATAAGTTTGTGGACTTTCATAAGCACTCTTCAGATTCAGTTGTCATTGGTGATAATACTAGACTTCAAGTAGAAGGTGTTGGCAATGTTGTAATTGAAGGGAAATTACTTGATAATGTCCTATATGTGCCTAACCTTAGGAGAAATTTAATTTCAGTTTTGCAAGTTGCTAGAAGTGGTCACACTATTGAGTTCAATGCAACTTCATGGAGCATTAGGAAAGGCATGCTACCAATCATTACAGGTTATGTGAAGAATAATATTTATGTGTTAGGTGATGCTCCTCCTAAAGTGTGTTTAGCAACTAATGTTTCTCCTAGTAGCAAGCTTTGGCACTTACGGTTAGGCCATACAAACTATCAAAATATTCAAATGATGAAGTCCAAAAATTTGGTTGAAGGCTTGCCTAACATTTCACCTATTCATGGTTTGTGTGAAACATGCATCTTAGGCAAGATGAGCAAACAAAAGTTTGCAAAGGACAAGTCAACAAGGGCCACACAAATTCTTCAACTCATTCATACAGATATTATGGGTCCATTACATGTTAGATCACTTGGTGGTGCATCCTATATTCTCACCTTTATAGATGATTATTCAAGAATGATCTTTGGGTATCTACTTAAGAATAAATCAGATTGTTTTGAGACATTCAAGGAGTTCAAAGCTTTGGTAGAAAATCAAAAGGGAGCAAAGATCAAAATGATTAGAAGTGACAATGGAGGGGAGTACAATAGCAATGATTTCAATGAGTTTTGTTCTTCTCATGGGATCAAAAGGCAGTTTACTTGTCCATACACTCCTCAAAAAAATGGTGTTGCAGAGAGGAAAAATAGGACAATCATGGAGATGGTAAGATGCATGCTTGGTGACCACTTACCTCAATTTCTTTGGGGTGAAGCAACCAGTACAACAATCTACATTCTTAATAGGTGTCCTTCAAAATCAGTTGAGGGGAAGACTCCTTATGAGGTTTGGAATGGTAAGAAGCCAAATTTGTCACACTTAAGAGTGTTTGGATGTGATGCATTTTCATATATTCCTTCAGAAAAGAGGAAGAAATTGGACAAAAAGTCTCAAAAATGCATCTTTGTTGGCTATGATGCAGAACATAGGGGCTACAGGTTATACTCACCTTCTTCACGCATTGTATTTGTTTCAAGAGATGTCAAATTCAATGAAGACCTTCTTGAGTTAGAAAAGGGTGGGCCTTGTGTCAAAAGGACCAAGTGGTTGGATCATTCTAGGGGTCCTAAAGAGCAGAATTTAGTTAGCCAAAGGATAACTAGAAGTATGACCCTTAACATGTCTCTTCTAGCTAAGATAGAGAATGATCATGAGCCTACTTCTTACCAAGAAGCTTCACAACACTCTTGTTGGGTTGATGCCATGAAGGTTGAGATGGATTCTCTTCTAAAGAATAAAACTTGGGATCTAGTGCCTTATCCTAATAAGAGAAATGTTATTGGGAACAAGTGGGTCTATAGAATCAAGTACAATTCTAATGGAGAGATAGAAAAGTATAAGGCTAGATTGGTTGCTAAGGGTTATGCTCAAAAACATGGCATTGACTATGATGAAACCTTTGCACCAGTTGCCAAAATGCCCACCATTCGGCTTCTCATTGCTATTGCTACTGCTCAAGGTTGGCAGATTTTTCAGCTTGATGTGAAAAGTGCCTTTCTAAATGGTGATTTGGATGTGGATATCTACATGAGTCAACCACAAGGATTTGTTGTACAAGGTAAGGAAACACTTGTGTGTAAACTAAAGAAAACCTTGTACGGTCTGAAGCAAGCACCTAGAGCATGGTACATGAAGATTTCAGGTTACTTCTTGTCTCTTGGTTTTGATAAATGCTATTCAGATACAGATCTCTATGTGCTTAGGAAGGATAACTTGGTCATTTTAATTGCTCTATTTGTTGATGACCTTGTTGTGACTGGAAATGAGAATGAGGCCATTTTTTATTTCATCTCCAAATTAAAGTCAGAGTATGAAATGACTGACCTTGGTCTTCTACACTACTATCTTGGCATGCAAGTTTATCAACATGAGGATTGTACCTTTTTGAGTCAATCCAAGTATATTGGAGATCTTCTTAAGAGGTTTGATTTGGAGGATGGCAATCCTACTTCCATTCCTATTTCTATAGGGGTTAAGTTGGAAGTAAGTACAAAATCTCAGTTGGTTGATGCTACATTGTATAGGCAGCTCATTGGTAGTCTTCTTTATGTTACCATCACAAGGCCAGATATTGCTTTTGCAGTTGGTATGATGGCTAGGTTCATGCAAAAACCTTATATTGAGCACTTACAAGCTACCAAGAAGATTCTGAAGTACCTTTCAGGTACTAGATATTTGGCACTCAAGTATTCTAGGCTTCCTTCCTTTGCTCTTTTTGGCTATGCTTATTCTGATTTTGGAGGGGATAGAATAGACAGAAAGTCTACCACAACATATGTTTTTAGTATTGGGTCTGCAGCTATCTCTTGGTCTTCCAAGAAGCAAGATACAATTGCTCTTTCTACAATGGAAGCGGAGTATAAGGCTATGACAACAACTGCACAGGAAGCGGTTTGGCTTCGTACCCTCATGAAGGAAATTGGCTTTGAGCAATTTGGTCCTTCACGTTTGCTCTCCGATAATCAATCAGCTATTGCCTTGGCTAAAAATCTTGTAATGCATCAAAGGACAAAGCATGTTGAAATCCAAGCCCACTTTATCAGAGAGAAGGTATTGGATGGGACTATTCGGTTGGAGTATTGCCCATCATCTTCTAATTCTGCTGATTTGTTCACCAAACCTCTTCCCAAGGAGCAGTTTTGTAAGTTGAGGGACTCACTTGGTTTGGTGAAGTTGTCCTCAAGGGGGAATGAAGTGTAGTTACACTTGTGTGATGACAACTTCATCCTTATGAGGTGTTTTGTGCTATATATATGAGTTGATATTTGGTGGTATAATTGCTTTTTGCATCTCTTTTGAACATGGTACTTTCTTGTTTGCCTTGTGCAACTTTTGTACATGTTACTTTGTAGATGGCATTGTGCAATTATGGTATATGATGCAATTGCTTTATGCGACTCTTTTACATGGTACTTTCTTGTTGCCTTGTGCAACTTTGTACATGTTTTTATGTAGTTGGCATTATGCAATTGGTTTATCATGGTACTTTCTTGTTAGCATTTATGCTACTTTTGTACATGATATTTTATGGTTGGCTTTATGCAACCGGTGTGCACACTTTATTATTTTCATATACCTTATGCAACTCTTGTTAGCCTTGTGCTACTTTTGTACATGGTACTTTAGAGTTTGCATTATCATGGTACTCCTTGTTTGCTTTATGCAACTTTGTACATGATATTTTTTGATCAACTATATAGCACGTGACTATAAGTATGGCTTGGCATATTTTTGTGATGACTTATAGTTCACTATTTGTTAGATCAGTTTTGTTATCATCTTTGGATATTCATATATGTTGTGGTGAATATATTTATGATGATGTATCTAACCGATCTTATGTTGAGCTGCTTGTAGCTTGCAGGTACTTCCATTTGGGGTTTTGCAGGCTTACTGAAGACACCCTTGTGATGTTTTCTTCTTGTCATTTGCAACCACTTGTGGTTGATGGATGGCTTTGTAAGCTGCTTGTATCTGAAGCTACTCCGTTGGGGGCTTGCAGTCTCATTTTGGCCCATTTTGTATTGGTGCCTTATTGTAGACCATTCTTGGTCATAGAAGCTCATTGTAACTATATTACTCATTTGATTCTCATCCCCGTTTGTATCTTTAGGGGGAGAATGTTTCTTTGTCTCATAATTCCTTTTCCCAATATTGCATTAAGGGGGAGTGTTGGAATATGTAATGCAACATTGTGTAAATTATTCTTAGACTAAAATATAAAGTCTAAAGAATAATATTTGAATTAGAAAATAATTCTATTTTATGTAAAAATATTCCCACCCAATTAATAAATAAAATAAGGGTGCTAGGAATATTTAATTTGTGGGAAAAAGTTATTTCCCCTTTTCTAGAAAATATTAGAAAGTAACTAATCACTTTCTAATATTTGATAGATGCCACTTATCACACATCTCAAAGATTAGATTGTGATAAAATTAGAAAGTAACTAAAGCACTTTCTAATATTTGATAGATTGTGATAAGATTAGATTGTGATAAGATTTAGGGTTGTAGTAGAAAAGCTTCTCTTTAAATAGGGGTGTTTTCTACTACATCTTATCATATCTTGTCATATTGACTTGTGTTGTAATATCATGTTGATGCATATTGTTGCATAACATTGAAGCATTCTTGTATTGTTGAATCAATGAGTAATATAGTGAGCTTCATAGTGGATGTTTCCCTTCTTCATTTGAAGTAGGGTTTTACCACTTAATATTGGTGTTGTGGGTTTTCCTCTTTTGTGTGTGATTGATCTTGTGGAGCATTCTTCGATCTTGGGGAGACTTTGCTTGTCTCACGGAAGATTCAGGCAGTTTAGGACTGGTCAAAACCTCGCACTCTAAAGGGACTTCGGGGATTCTTAGGGCTTACAGGTTATTACTACAAATTTATTCGTAATTATGGTAAAATAGTAGCCCCACTCACATCCATGTTAAATAAGGACTATTTTAATTGGATGGGGCCCACTGACCAAGACTTCCTCGAATTGAAGCATGCTATGACCACAACACCAATTTTAGCCATGCCAAATTTTTCCAAGCCTTTCATCATTGAAAATGATGCTTTCGATCATGGCATCAGGGTAGTGTTGATGCAGGAAGGGAGACCCTTAGCTTTCACTAGTAAGGCACTCTCTGATCGTAACTTGGAAAAATCTACATACACAAAGGAGATGTTGGTAATATTACATGTCATAACCCATTGGTGACCATATCTCATTGGGTGTCATTTATCCATTAAAACAGACCATTAGAGTCTTAAATACTTCTTGGAACAACGGGTTGCAACCATAGAACAATAAAAATAGGTTTCTAAACTCATGGGATATGATTACGATATCACATATAATAAGGGTAAAGAGAATCTTGTAGTTGTGGTTGATTCTCTCTCTCACCAATTTGAGGCCCTCAGTATGTTATGTGCCATTTCCTCATCGGTTCCTCAATGGATAGATTCCTTATGATAGGAGGTACTTTAGGATGCAGACTTGAAAGCTTTGGTGGCCTTGCTCCGTGATGATCCTACTTCATTCCTAGGCTAAAATTGGGATGGCCATGACTTGTGTTATCACCAACGCCTTGTTCTTCCTCACACGTCACCACTCTGTGAGCTTTTCATGAAGTAACTCCATACCGCACCCTCTGCAAGCCATTCAATATTTCTTAAAACATATGAACACCTCAAGTGCACATTCTTCTGGAAAGGTATGAAACATAACATCCATAATTTTTTAGCAGCTTGTGATACCTGCCAACAGATGAAAAGTGAAACAGTATGTTCTTCGGGTACTCTTCAACCCATGTCTATTCTAGATCAGGTTTGGACTGTTATTTCCATGGATTTTATAGAAGGGTTACCTAAATATGGTGGTAAGTATATTATTCTCGTGGTAGTGGATCACCTTTTGAAGTATGCTCATTTTTGTTCCCTTGGCCATCCTTACACAGCCTCCATCGTTGCCTAAATATTTCTTGATTCTATTTTTTGCCTCCATGGTATGCCCACCTCCATTGTGTCCGATCGAGATCCAACCTTCACTAGTCATTTTTTGTAAGAATTTTTTAAGTTGTAGGGAACTCAGCTCAAAATGAGTTTAGCCTACCATCCGCAAATTAATGGTGAAATTGAGATTGTCAATAAATGTTTGGAGACCTATCTTCGTTGCTTTACATCATATCATCCTACTCAATGGGCTAAATGGCCTCTCTTTGGATGAATGGTGGTACAATACTTCCTATCATACAACCAAACTCACCCCTTTTGAGTTCATTTATGGACATCATCCACTCACGCCTTCTTCATACATCCCACGCAACTCCAAGGTCTAGGCAGTCAACACTACTCTCAGCCAATATACCAATGTTCTCTTCTAGCTGAAGTAGAATTTGGACATAGCCTAGAATAAGATGTGACAATAAGCTGACCAACATTGTTATGAGCATAGCTTTGATATGGGTGATATGGTATTCCTTCATTTGCAGTCGTACAAACAATAATATCTACAACTCCGTCGGTGCCAAAAATTGTTAGTATATCCTAGTACCACTTAAGGGGGGGGTGTTAGAATAATAAATTATATCCAAATCATGGCACAAACTTGATATGCCTAGACAACATCTCCCACATCGACAAAAATAGGAGTAGACTAGGAGAAAATAATTGTGCAAAACAACATCAACACACACATCAATCTGTGAATCGCTCGCTAGAAGAATCTCTTCGGTCTATGATGATTTTATGGGAAGTTGTTTCCCCACCATTAAGATGGTTCATCATTTCGAGAATGAATCATTCTCCACATGGATGCAAAACTTAATCCCAAGTTATTGGATCTCGCAGCTGTTTGTTACAGTGCCAATGAGTTTGTTTTTTCTTCTGCTACTTCCCCCACTAATTGTTAGCCTATGATTGTTCGGGGCCCACTGCACAAGATCGGTCAAATTGTACTAAATGGAGGTAATTGCTAATATTTTTCCCACATAACGAAGGAGTATGAGTGCAAAAAAATATGGGCCTTGTATTTTTTCTAATGTTGGTTATGATATTTTAAAAATATTTTTGGTCTTGTATATGCGCATATGGTGTTGCAGCCCACTGTCTATAGCCATATGAAGACGCTCGTGATAGGGGTAGAATTTTCTCACATGCACCATACTTTAGATGAGGGCAGACTCCCTACCCTATGAGCCTGAGGAGCTTTTCCTCATGGGGGGATTTCCCTCCCCTCTTTTCTTCCATTTTTTTCCTCTAATTGTTTTTACCAAGGGAGTATGATATCCATATTTGATGGATCAAAAACCAGATGGTATATTTTTTTTGGAGGTTATTTTAGTTTTTTTAGGGTTTGCAGAATGGATATTGTTGCCTATTGAAGCTTCCACGTTCACTTCCTGGATCATGGAGTGACATGCATTGGAGCAGTAGAGATCTTGATCAAGGCCATGGGGCTATTAGCTGAAAGAGCCATGGTGGCGCTTCGCAGAGGGATATTTTTTAACTCTCTGCACTTTGCTACCATATGACACATTCATCTTTAGCATCCAGTCATGGAGGAGGTGTTGGTGATTGGCTACAATTTTGCATGCAATATGATGTTGCATAGCGTGATTTGGCACCCATGATGTTGATCAGAGAGGACATGAAGATCAATGTTGACCCTTACTAGTGCAACGATCCTGTCGTTGCTGTGTATAGTGCTAGTTGTTATGGTGGAGCAGTATTCCAATGTTATATTTATGGGCTTTTCTACGACGTCAACTAGTTGGGATTGTAATGGAGATTGATATATGTGGCTATGCTTACGCCTTTAGACAACCTGCACATGAATGTGATCTACTAGTAACCAAATATGTCTTTTTTCCCCGAGCTTGGTGTAGTGACATTTTATTTTGGATGAGTTTGTCATATTAAATATTTGGACATTGAAGGACGATGCGTAGTGGCAAGATACCCCGACAATAGACTAAAGTTTTCTATGTTGATTGCTGCAAAATATTTCATTGCGTGCTTATTTTTTGGTTACCATTGAGTTGCATAATCAGTGGTGGTGTTGAATATGAAGGTACAAATTAGAGAACTATGTGTTGGAGTGATGGTAATGAAGATGACAAGAAGAGTGGAGATCAAGACTTTTTTTCTAAAAAAATAATATGATGAGGATGACAATAAATCATCATCTTTGAAGGAGAAACTATGGTAGTGATTGCCTATTTGAGGTGAAGTGGAAGCGACCATCGGGGCTTTCATGAACCTTATGCTCAGTGACTATAATACAGGAGCAACCCTACCTGTCACTGGGTGTCGTTCGAGGTATGCATTAATATTTTTTTGATTGATGCCAAAAGTCCTCTTCTTTTATGTAGTCTTGGTTAGCCGCTTCTCAAAAATAGAATGGATTTGTTGATGGTCTCATGATTTGAAATCCTATACGTGCTTGTGACAGTGGTGCTGAATGATGTATGGGCACCAGATATCAGGATGCAGTATGTATATCCCCCCATTTTTTTTGGTTTTGCATTTTGCATCTCTACACATGGAGCACACGATGAGATTACTTGGTAGAGAAACCTACATTTTTTATGTGATTTTGTCACACTTGATGCTATTTTTTCAACTACAAATTTTGAACAATGAATATTTGGTGGTATGTTGCTTTTGAAAGGTAAATCCCCCAAGACCTAGTGGTGATGGTGGCTTGTGATAGTAGATCTAGCTGCTGTATAAAAAATGCTGCACCATTTGATGGCATTTCAAAATGCTTTACCCGAACCATCAACCTCTTATGCGGTGCACACTATGTAATGGTAGATCAACATAGAACTTGACGTACCATTGTGTTTTTTATCGTGGTTCGGTGTCCGACGTTGCTTTCTACATGGGTTGATACCGCGGTCACCATGGAAATGCAAATTAATGCAAAGAATAAAATAGGACAACACCACTGTGCTTGATAAATATGATAGTGATGTTGCTGTTATCATCGTGAAAACTAGCTATGAATATGCACTATGCAAAGAGAGAGAAAATCAGTGCCGAATGAAAACATTATTTTGATAGTGCATACTCCAGGAGCCAACATCGTGGTGTCGCATGATGTGATGCAGCTAGAGAGGAATGGGCAATATGTTCTCAAAGTAGACTTTCAAAAAGTCATTCACATTATCTCATGAACCAATATGCAGATCGAGGTAGTTTGCAGTGCGACGGTGGAGCAACGCGAGCAATGATTCATACGGGCCTGTAGTCACAGCCTCTTCGATGGAAATTGATCATGTTTTTTATGAATTCGAGTAGTAATAATGGTGGTATTTGCAATTTTAGGAGCTCTAGCATGTGTAATGGAGGAGTGCCAATGGAATGGCACAATTGAAGAGTGCTGTTTTTTTAAACCATCATGGGCCCCAATACTTTATTTTTTAGGGGAAGTGTGGTGGGCCCATCCTTTCATTTTTTCCTAAAATATCTTTAATAAAAATAGCCTATATTTAAATGGGTGGGCATTTAGATTTTAAATATAGAGGGGACCTCTTCACCCACTAGAAAAGTTTTTATTATAAAAAGTGAAAGAAAAATATTACCAATCTCCACATGTTTTTTCCAGAAATTGTCAAGGGAAAAGGTTGTCTTCCAAAACCATTATTATATTCCAATTTTTTTTGGTATATTCTCTTGTGAGGGAAAATAAGAAAAATATTATTTTCTTGCAAAATTAAGGTCACATTGAAACCCATATATAGGGGTATTTATAGTCATCGAAAAGGTTTTTCCGAGACGGACACTATGGTTCCATCATTTTTTAGTTTTGAAACTATTTTTCCATATTTTTTTGTGGATTGAATATTTTTGAATCATGGAGTGCACTCTCGGTTGAACCCGACACTCACAAGATTTGTAAGTGATCCTAGTATCTAGTTATCTCCTTTATATCACCTAGCAGTTGCAATGACTAGTTACCCATGCATTCCGGTAGGATGAGGAGGTCACCATAAGGACACGTTCGAGAGCTACTTTGGTGCCCTTTCATTTTAATATTCCCTTGAAGTAAGTTGTTTGTCCACTTAGTTTTTGGACCTTGTTATCAACCCATTGTGTTCATATAGGTGGAAACCACTACTTATGCTTGTGGAGTCAATTTTGATATCCCTTACGATTTTTATGGTTTTTTCCACACTATCTTCACACCTTTTTTGTGAGACACTTTGGTTTCAAGGGGTTTTCTGTACTGAAATTTTCTTATGGTTCACACCCTTAATATTTGTCACATGCACCAGTTTGGGAGTAAGATTTCATTCAGTTCGGTGACGAGGCTTCTCTACTTTTGAAGGCATCTCATGGATCCTTTGTAGACTTCTTGAAGGAATTTTTCCTAGGAGGGTTGAAGAGAACATCTTCCTCTTCATCCTCATTGCATATATTCCTCCTTCTTCTTCTTTCTCTTCTATTTTGGTAGGTGGTTTTCTCCCTTGTGGTTTCATCATCTCTCAAGCAGGTTTTTTAATGGATATATTATACATGAGTACCTTATCAGGCCTTGTTATCGGGACTCATTTATATGGCTATGCCACTAGTTTGGTTCTATTGTTTTTTACTACCTCCTAGTATCACTTAAGTGGAGGTGTTATTATATCCTAGTACCACTTAAGGGAAGTGTTAGAATAATAAATTATATCCTAAGTTGTTACTAGGATAATTTATGTGGTTGAGATTAGCTCAGTTCGTTACGATCCAATGGATCAAATTGTAAGCACTTGTTATTTAAGAAAGATACTTTCAAGTGAATAAGATCAAGTATTCTATTTTTATCACATGTGAGCCTAAGAAGATTTTCCTCATGGGGGGATTTCCCTCATGGAAATCCCCCCCTCTTTTTTTTAATTTTTTTTTCCTCCATTTTTTTTTACCGAGGGAGTATGCTCTCCATATTTTGATGGATCAAAAACCAGATGGTAAATTTTTTTTTTGGAGGTCATTTTAGTTTTTTAAGGTTTTTTCAAAATGGAGATTACTACCTATTGAAAACATTCACTTCCTGGATCATGGAGTGACACGCATTGGAGCAACGAAGATCTTGATCGAGGCCATGCGACTATTAGTTGAAGAGCCATGGTGGCCTTTCACATCAGGATATTTTTAACCCTTTGCACTTTGCTACCATATGACACATTCATCTTTAGCATCCGATCATGGAGGAGACGCTGGTGATTGGCTACAATTACGCATGCAATATGATGTTGCAGAGAGTGATTTGGCACCCATGATGATGATCAAAGAGGACTTGAAGATCAATGTTGACCCTTACCAGTGCAACGATCCTGTCGTTGTCGTGTATAGCACTAGTTGTTATGGTGGAGTAGTATTCCAATGTTAGATTTTTGGGCTTTTATACGACATTAACCAGTCGGGATTGTAATGGAGATTGATGTATGTGGCTATGCTTACGCCTTTAGACAACTTGCACATGTATATGATCTACCAGTCACTAAATATGTTTTTTTCCTTGAGCTTGATGTAGTAACGTTTTATTTCAGATGAGTTTGCCATATTAAATATTTGGTCATTGAAGGACTATGCGCAATGGCAAGATACCCTTACAACAGACTAAAGTTTTTTGTGTTGATTGCTGCAAAATATTTTGTTGCATGCCTATTTTTTGGTTACCATTGAGTTGCGTAATCAGTGGTGATGTTGAAGACGGATGTGCAAATCATAGAACTATGTGTTGGAGTGATGGTAATGAATATGATAAGAAAAGTGGAGATCAAGAATTCATTTAAAAAAAAAATAAGATGATGAGCACGACAATAAACCGTCGTCTCTGAAGGAGAAACTACGATAATGATTGCCTATTTGAGGTGAAGTGGGAGTGGCCATCGAGGCTTTTGTGAACCTTGTGATCAATGACTGCAATATAGGAGCAACCTTGCCTGTCACTGGGAATCGTTCGAGGGATGCATTAATATTTTTTTTGATTGATGCCAGAAGACCTCTTCTTTTACGTAGTCTTGGTCAGCTGTTCCTCGAAAATGGAATGGATTTGCTGATGGTCCTATGATTTGAAATTTTTTATGCACCTATGACAACGGTGCTGAATGATGTGGAGGCACCAGATATCAAGATGTAGTATGCATATCCCTTCTTTTTTTGGTTTTACATTTGATTTCTTTGGACATGGAGCACGCAGCAAGATTACTTGGCAGAGAAACCCGTATTTTTTTACATGATTTTGTCACATTTGATGCTATTTTTTCAACTACAAATTTTGAACAATGGACATCTGGAGGTATGTTACTTTTTTGAAAGGAAAATCCCATGAGACCTAGTGGTGATTGTGGCTCATGATGGAAGATCTAGCTACTGTATAAATATTACTGCCCCGTTTGATGGCATTTTAGAATGCTTTACCCGAACCATCAACCTCTTCTATGGTGCGCACTATGTAATGGTGGATCAACATAGAACTAGACGTACCACTATATTTTTTGTCGTGGTTCGGTGTATGACATTGCTTTCTGTGCGGGTTGATGCCGCAGTCACCATGGAAACACAAATTAATGCAGAGAATGAAATAGGACAACACCATTGTGCTTGATAAATATGACAGTGATGTTGCTGTTATCATCGTGAAAAATAGCTACAGGGATGCATTACGTGAAGAGTGACAGAGAAAATGAGTACCAAATGAAAATATTGTTTTGATAGTGCGTACTCCAAGAGCTATCATTGTGGTACCATGTGATGTGATGCAACCGGAGAGGAATTGCCAATATGTTCTCAAATTAGACTTTCGAAAAGGCAATCACATTATATCATGAACCAGTGCACAGATCAAGGTAGCTTACGGTGTAGCGGTGGAGCAATGCAAGCAATGATTCATGCGGGTGGGCAGTCATAGTCTCTTCAATAGAAATCAATCATCTTTTTCATAATTCTAGTAGTAATAATTGTGGTATTTGCGCTTTTGGGAGCTCTAGCATATGTAATGGAGGAGTGCACATGGAATGGCACAATTGAAGAGTGCTATTTTTTAAAACCATCATGGGTCCCAATACTTTATTTTCTATGGGAAGCGTGGTGGTCCCATCCTTTTATTTTTCCTAAAATTTCTTTAATAAAAATAGTCTATATTTAAATGGGGCATTTAGATTTTAAATATAGAGGGGACCTCTTCACCCACTAGAAAAGTTTTTTTTATAAAAGGTGAAAGAAAAATATTACCAATCTCATGTTTTTTCCAAAAAATTTCAAGGGAAAAGGTTGTCTTCCAAAACCATGATTATATTCCAATTTTTTTTGAAATATTCCCTCATGAGGGAAAAGAAGAAAACTATTGTTTTCCTACAAAATGAAGGTCACATTGAAACCCATATATAAGGGTATTTATAGTCGTCGAAAAGGTTTTTTCGAGCCAAACACTATGGTTCCATCATTTTTCAGTTTTGAAACTATTTTTCCATAATTTTTTTATGGATTGAATATTTTTGAATCAAGGAGTGCACTCTCGGTTGAACCCGACACTCACAAGCTTTGTAAGTGATCCTAGTATCTAGTTATATCTTCTATATCACCTAGCAATTGCAGTAGCTGGTTACCCATGCATTTTGGTAGGATGAGGAGGTCACCATAAGGACACGTTCGAGAGCTACTATGGTGCCCTTTCATTTTAATATTCTCTTGAAGTAAGTTGTTTATCCACTTAGTTTTTGGACCTTTTTATCAGCACATTGTGTTCATATAGGTGGAAACCACTACTTATGCTTGTGGAGTCAATTTTGACATCCCTTGCGATTTTTGTGGTTCTTTCCACACTATATTCACACCTTTTTTTTGTGAGACACTTTGATTTCAAGGGGTTTTATTTACTGACATTTTCTCATGGTTCACACCCTTGATATTTATCACATGCACCAGTCTGGGAGTGAGATTTCATTCAGTTCGGTGACGAGACTTCTCTACTTTTTTAAGGCATCTCATGGATCCTTTGTAGGCTTCTTGAAGAAAGTTGTCTTGGAGGGGTTGAAGAGGACATCTTCCTCTTCATCCTCATTGCACATCTTACTCCTTCTTATTCCTCTTCTATTCTGGTAGGTGGTTTTCTCCCTTGTGGTTTTTTCATCATCTCTCAAGCAGTGTTTTTAATGGATATATTGTGCATGAGTATCTTATCAGGCCTTGTTGCCGGGACTCATTTATATGGCTATGCCACTAGTTTGGTTCTATTTTTTTTTCATTACCTCCTACTATAACTTAAGGGGGGATGTTAGTATATCCTAGTACCACTTAAGGGGGGTGTTAGAATAATAAATCATATCCTAAGTTGTTACTAGGATAATTTGTGTGGCTGAGATTAGCTCAATTAGTTATGATCCAATGGATCAAATTGTAAACACTTTCTATTTAAGAAAGGTACTTTCAAGTGAATAAGATCAAGTATTATACTTTTCTCATAGAAACTTGCTACAAAATACTATGGACCCTACCAAGTTCTTCAACGTATTGGTTTCACTACTTACAAATTCGATCTTCCATCCATATCCAAGCTCCATCCTATTTTTCATGTTTCCTCTCTCAAAAATTTATGGGCACATAGGTACAGGTTCAGTCAACATTACTAGAATTGGATGAAGAAGGGTCCATATTACTCAAACCTGAACAATTGTTGGATCATAAAACCTGCACTCTCCGCAACTATACCATCACATAAGTTCTTGTTCAGTGGTGCAAGCTCCATCCAGAAGATGCTACATGAGAGTCTCTCCATAAGGTCCAACACCAATTCCCTCATTTTAAGCTTTGAGGATAAAGCTTTTCGAAGGGGAAGGACATGTTAGGATCTTATCCTAACGCCATTTTGTGATTCTCATTTACTTATGTAATGATCCAATTCCAACATGGGGCATAGCATTATGATATTATTTTGTAATACTTTGTAATGTATGTGGTAATTATGGTACCCTAACCAAGTGGTGCCATCTCATGTAATCGTTTTTATCAAGATTGTAATCAATGGTAGGTAAGAGATTCTAGATCGAGTGGAATTTTGCATGTAAACCAACTCTTGAGCCTTTATGTAGGGTTGCATGAAGTTTTTATTTAAAATATATGAAGCCATGTATGAATTCACCCTTTTACAATCTAATGAAATATTGAAGGAGGTTGCCCCTCCAAGAGGCCTGCAATTCTATGTTATTTGAGATTGTTCCATTTTTGCATTTGATTTATGCATAGTGTTATTGAGTTTGATGTATTTGAGTTAATTTTTAGTATTTTGTGTGAGTGTGCTTATTTTTAATAGTGAGATACTAACACACAAACTGTAGGTGAGTCAAAACTTCCTCACCCACCTTGATACCTGTTAGAAAACCTTGTTGTCTTATCATCAAGATGAGTCTACCCAAGCCTTCAGAAATATGAGAAAAAGATAAGGGGAACAAGGATCTCCTTGATGAAGGCCTCGAGTAGCTCCAAATGGTTGTGGGTGAAGACCCTTGATTAAAACTAGGTATTTCAGAGTAGAAACACATCTCATGACCCATTCTATCCAATTTTGAGAGAAACCAAAGGCTGTCATAATCTTTGCCAAGAAGCTCCACTCCACCCTATCATAAGACATTGACATATATAATTTTATGAACAATCCTCTATTACCATTTATTTTCTTTGAATGGATTGCCTCCTGAGCTAAAACAAAACCATCCAATATCTGCCTACCCTCTAAAAAACCCCCTTGCTTTAAGGAGATAATGCTATGTAGAAGAGGTTTTAGCCGCTCAACCATTACCTTTGTGATTATTTTATATATAACATTGCATAAGGCAATAGGTCTATAATTTGAAATATGTATCCCCTCCTCCCCTTTTGGAATTAAGGTAATGAAAGTATGATTTAATGCTTTAAGTAATATTTTACTACCTTTGGACTCCTCTTTAACAACCATTACATCCTCCTCCAAGTTGTCCTAGAAGGCCTGAAAAAACTCAATTGGAAAGCCATATAGACCTGGTATTTTTCTAGTGTTCATTCCAAAGACTACATTCTTTAGTTCCTCTCTATAAATGGGTTTAAGTTGGGCCTAATTTTCTTCTTCAGAGATAATAGAGGGTATGACAACAAGAACTTCTTTTTGAGCCTCTTCATCTTGCACCATACTTTCCCTAAAATAGTTAAAAAAAATAATCCATTGAATGGAAATGCATACCTGGAATTGTATCAAAGGAGTGTTCATTCTCATATTGAAGAGCTTCCATTTTGTTCATATGTATCCTAGAACAGGCAGTCCGATGGAAAAATTTGGTATTTTTATCACCTTCTAATAACCAAGTGGTTCTTTCTCTCTATTTCCAGTAGGTCTCCTCTTGGTTGTCAATGTCCTCAACAACTTTACACAATGCATCATCCTCTTATTTGAGCTGCTCTGCAATTTTTCCTTTCCTAATTTTTTTTTGAGCCTCATCCCATCTGGCCACCAATGGAGCTCTTTGGACCTGGAAGTCTGTCATGTTACCTCACCTCCATTGTTTCAGTTGATCTTTGACATAATGAAGCTATTTGTGGAATCTAAAAATTGTTGTCCCATATATTGGATGGCCTTCTTACCACCACTGTGGAATTTTATTTCAAAGTTCCTCTTTTTGTAACAAAATTTTTTCAAATTTAAATGGTTTGTGATGCTGCACTATCTTTATCCCCCCTTCCAACAAAATGGAAAAGTGATCTAAAACTAGACCCTCCAAATCTAAAATTTTATATTCCATTATACAAATGCCTCCTCTGAAATCAAAAAATGATCTAACTTCACCTTCCTACTATGTGGCTACCTCCTCTTATTAGTCCAAGTATAGTTGGTTCTAGGGTATTTAATATCCACCAAGTGTAATGCCTGGACTTGGGCAATCATAAGTCGATCCCTTGGGTCCAAAATTGGGGTTTCCCCTTCTTGATCTCTAGAGGATAATTTAGCATTAAAATCCCCAACAATAATCTAGTCTAAATCTTCCCTTGAGACTCTCATGTTATGCACAAATTTCCATTGATGCATCTAACCATCTAGGTTTTGAGCCCCATAAAAATTTATTATTAAAACATGTTCAACTATGACATTGTTCCTAAAATGTGATGTGAGAACACACATCCAAGCTATGTGTTCTATTACAGTCCATTCAAGAGAGTTACAAAGAGTAACTATCCCCCCTGAGGCCTCTTGTGCAACCACTTCCATATGACCAACACCCCTCCAAAGTCTACTTACTATTTTAAACATAAGATCCAACGACATTTTTGTCTCCTGGATAAGCAAAAAAATTGTTTTACATTTTTCTAATAGTCTTCGAATAGCATATTGATGGGTTCTACTATTTAAACCCCTAACATTACATGGTTGTATAATCATTGGTTACCTTGAGAGCAGTAAAAATCTATTGGCCTCACCGATCCTCCAGTGATCAGTTCGTCTTGAACTGTATCAATTTCTTATTTGATTTTCTACCCACTCCTTGAGAGCTGCTATTTTTGATCTCTTTTCCACTTGAGTTATCCCTAGAGTTGGTCTTTCTCTATAATTTTATGCTATGTCCATGATGACATCCTTAATAATTGGTTGCTCTTGGTTATGCACTATCAATGCCCCTATAGTCTCTGATTGCGGTAACTCACTACACTCAATTACCCGCTCTATGATGGGAGGAGATGAAAGAGGGGCTTGAACATGGTTGTTATTATTTTTATTATTCCCATCCACTCCTTCCATGAATTGTTCTTCTTCTTGGTCCATTAGTGTCTTAAAGATCACATACCTATTGGAGGGCTTGAGTTGGGTTTGCTATTTAACATATTTTTTTTTTGCCTTCTCCTTATTTTGGGCTATTCAAAACCATCTCCTTATGCTTTTTACCCTGAGAAATATTGGTTATTTATTTATTGATTGTTGACTTACCCTCCTTAGGAATATTTAACATTCCCAAAGGAGCCTCAATTTTTATGTTCATATTATTTGGGCAAGATCAGGCCAAATTCCCATATTTGTGGAAAAATCTGCATATGAAGGGCAATGCCTCATAATCCAATTGTTGAATCCAAGATAGTCATACAATTTCGACTTCCACCTCTATCGACAAAGGTTGGCTAAGATTCATTTCCAAACATAATCTTGCATAAATAGTTGTTTTTCCTTCCATTGTATCTTTGGAAACATCCAAATGTATTCCAAGGGAATTTTTGATAATTTTCAATACCTACTCACTCCAAAACTCCATTGGAAGTGCATACAAATGGATCCAAATTGGGATAGTAGTGGGTTCAATTTGTGGATCAAATCCCACTCTCTAGGGTTGAACAAATAATCTTGTCGGACCATGATTCCTCTTTTCTAATTCAAAAGCCCTATTTCTATCGACAAGTGAAGAAAAAATAACAATAAAATATCCATTGCTAATAAACCATAAAGAATACTCACCAAGAGGCTCCTAGTTTTGCCGGACCCAGGAATGCAAAAAATTTAAGGTAGGACAAATACCCATGAATTTAAAGATCAAATCATGATTGGATCTATATAAAACTATTTCTTCGACCATCCTTTTCTCAATGAAAATATTTGGCCTTGATTCTAATAATGGCAAGAATCCATTAACTCGTTGAGTTGTTGATCTATTTCTAGAAGTCGTAAAGAGCATTTTTAATGCAGTTTTTCATGCTTGTTAAGTCTTTGATGGAGATTTATCCTTTAAAACATCTTCAAAAGAACTATGTATCTCTAAAATAGGATCCTAAGGTGTCCCCATTAGGGCCTCCTGGGGTAGCAATCTTGTCTTCAAATCCACAGTAACTAGAAATATCTTTAGCTACCCAACGGATGCCCTAGTTTTCTCTTCTAGAGCCTTATGACAAGTATGTTACTATCCAGTTTAATATCAATGTTAAATAACTAAAACAAACATGTTTTCTTCAACTAGAAGTTAGTTCTTGTCACTCTTACACCCACCATGTTAGTTGACATAATAAAAGAGGCTAGTGACAATAAATATATTTTTGTGGAGCATTACAAAAATGTTTATAAGCTTTCTTTGAATGTTGATCTTGATATATTTGGATCGAGGATGTATCAAGTTATTGTTTCTAATAATGCTTTATTGAGGGACAAGCATTGAAATTCATCTAATTAGTATCATGGTTTCAAGTTTGAATTAGTTTGTGTTCTATGCAATCGAGGTATATAGCCTCTAAGAGAACACATGACCTCTACTAAAGAAGGATTCAAGTATGTTGGTATTCTCTACACCAATCATCTTAGGGAATAGGTGGTTCTATAGGAGTATTGAAATCATGAATATGAACCCTTCCATCTTGTGAGTAGCTTACAAAGAGGTAGCTTCACCACCTAACATAGGTGGTGCTTCTATGGAGATGTTGGCCATGGGGGTGATAGGACTTGGTTCTATGGCTATTTTTGCCCTATTTTTAGCTACACTATCACTTAAATATATTGTTTTCCAATAAGGAATCCCTAACTTAAACCAAACTAGTACACTATTAGTGTTCTCTTTTATCAGTCTTATATAAGAAATTATCTCCCTATCATAATTAGGGTTTCTATTTTCCACTTATATCCTTATATTATTTTATGGAGCATATATATTGAGTCTTAGAATATGGAAGGTGCATTAGTAAGACAAAAATGCATGACTAGGAACTCATAATGATCATTAGGTGTGGAAAAGCAGTCTTAGGGATATCCTCTTCTCTAACCATAATTTGATGAAACCTAGAACATTAGTCTAGTTTTGGAAAGTATCTAGCACTATTAAATTCATCCAACAAACAATCTATAACAGGGATTTAAATCTTATCTTTGATGGTGATCTTATTGAGAAGTCAGAAGTTAGGACACATGTGCCAAGAATTGTCCTTGTGTCATGCCATCACCACTAGAGAAGAGTAAGAAATAATATTTGGATGGATGATTTATTGCTCCAAAGTTTCATAAACAAACTTCTTAATTTCATGCTTTTGGGGGTGGGGATAGTGGCAAGGTTGCACATTAGGAGTTTGAATTTTTAGAACAAGGTAGATGACATGATCATGTGTGTGATTAGAAACAGACTCATGGGATCACCGAATACCTCATCATAGTAATCCATAATATTTTGCAATTCCAAAGGAAGAGTTGGAAGAAGTGACTCCAACAAGTGAACCTCCATGCAATTTATTTGAGCAGAGAATCTATAATGACCTTTCTTCAATATCTTTCCTATGTTATGAGGGAGGGGGTTGGAATTCCTTAGAGATTAATGAGCCTTCTATTCTCTATCCTCTTGATATATAGTCATTTTAGATTAATAGTAGTATCACCAAGCTAATATAGCCATTGTGATCCCAAGTTGGCATCAACACTACCCAGATTTATGACACAAAGATTACCCGATCAAGTATAATCCCTCATTTGGATTTTAACTTTAGTCATTCAAACCCCACACTAAATTGTGCCCCTATTTATAATTAAGAATAAAAATTTATCCTGATTTGAAGAATTGATATACAAGCTTAAAGACCTTATGTGTGCTACCTAAATCAATCAACACATTAGCACACTATTGTTTGATAAATCCTTAGACATTGATAGTATGATGAGATTGAAGCCCCATAAGCTAAGGTTTAGTGAGTGTGGTGGGAGTGAGGGTTTGAATTTTTTGGGTAGGAATATCAGCCAAGGTGGTAAAGGGAGATCAGGTAGAAGGTATTTTTGCATCATCAGGAATGAGTGAGCTGAGGTTTAGCAGGTGTGACAAAAGTGAGGGTTTGAATTTTTTGGGCAGGAATCTCAACCAAGGTAGTAGAGGTAGAGTAGGTATGCAAGGGGTAGGTGGAAATATTGAGCATGGATAAAGCAAGGATCTAGAGGAAGGTGATTAGGCTACGGAAAATTTTGAGGCGGGCATCACGTAGGGGCTCAACCCTCCTTAGAAAGACCCCAAAAAAAAATACGAAGGACAATGCGGGGCCCAAGAAGTGGCTATATTTTGCTAAGACTCTTAGAGGAAAAATAAAGGAGGTTCTCTCTCTTCCACCCCTAGTTCCAATAAATAATAAAATTTTGGCCCCGACAAGTTCCATAAGCCCTTTTCTTTCAATGGAAGAATTATTCCTGGTAGGCAAGTTTTTGGGAGGTAGGCTGAACATGGAGACTATCAGGGCTTGGGCGATGGGTAGATGGTGATTGGTAGGCAAATTGGAGTTGGTAGATCTTACTAGAGGGTTCTTCATTATATATTTTAACAATATGGAGGATGCTAACCACATTTTAACAGTAGGTCCTTGGTTTTTGGACAAAAGGAGCTTTTTTCTCAGATGATGGGGTGAAGATTTTGACCCTAAAAAGAAAAATATTAACATTGCCCCTATTTGGGTTCATCTACCAAGTCTACCTACCTAGTTATTCAATAAATATTTGTTGTAGGGCATAGAAAAAACTATAGGGGACCTGATCTCCATTTACCATGCGACCTTAGCCAAGACAAGGATGACTCATGCACGAATCTGCATAAATGCTAATTTGAATAATGGATTTCCAAGGTTTGTGGAGCTAGAGTATGGAGGATACTATAAAAAATAGCCGATAGAATATGAGAACAGACCGTAATTATGTGTAGAATGCAAAAATCAAGGAAATATATGCAATCAGTGCCCTAACCTAGTAATTAATAGAGAAAAGAAAAAACAAGGAATGCTAGATAGAGGAAATTTGAGGAGTTTCCCTGGCAGAGGCAATTTTAATCAGGAAAAATATGTCTACCAAAAAAAGAAAAGAGAGGGTGTAGGGTCCCAACAAGACAAAGGAAAACAACAGGTTGTTGGCAACCAAAATACTCAGGTAAGTTCCAATCCTCTAGTTTCAAATAAATTTTTAATTCTATCCAATATGGGAGTAGGAGGATTATCGAAAGACATGGAAGCCCAAAAACTTAAGGCTAACCTTTATGACTCTCTAGAATCCTCATCCAAGTTAGGATCCTCAAACCCTAATGTTAAAATTATTGCAAGCCCCATGGGCATCACAAAGCCAAACCCTAATGCTCGATCTCTAGAATCCCCATCTAAGTTGGGATCCTTAAACCCTAATGCTGAAAATACTTCAAGCCTAGTGGGCATCCCAAAGCCAAATCCTAATTTTGAAGAACTTAGGAAGAAATTTGAGGTATTGGAAAATAAAAAATTTCATCTCCCTAACATCATCACTAGGATCCGGGTAAATCCTACTGAGGGACCATCCCGCAGACCAGGGGAATACAGGAAAAAAGGAGAAGATTTGGATGTAGGGGTGGATATATGTGAAACTCTTCATACTGAGGAATATGGCAGTACGGTTCTGCAACAAATTGCCTCCCCCCAATTTAGTCCTAAACAAACCAGGAGCACTTTGAAGTCTCCTATAGATTTTTACAATAAAAAAAGAAGAGGGAGAATATCAAATATTGAGCATCAAAAAATTAAAACCGATAATGACATTGCCAATGGAAAAAAAAGAACCTTGTTTCAACAGGTTATTCCAGGTTTTGAAGACAACAAATTAGGAAAACCCCCTCAAGGGAAGGGGAGAGGAAGAAATCCCAAACAATCTAAATGAAGTTTCTCTCATGGAACGTGAGAGGCCTCAATGACCTGCCCAAACACAGGGAAGTCAGTGCAATAAGAAATAAAGTGAATCCAACTATTATCATGTTGCAAGAAAAAAAAATTGATGAGATTCAGTAAAAAGAAGTAGCAAAAAAAATTTGGAATCAAGGGGAGATGGTTTGCAAATAATCCAAAGGAGCATCTGGAGGTTTTATGACTTTGTGGGATCCCCGAATAGTAGAAGGCACCATTATTCAAAAATATGATAGGGTTCTTAGTGTTTTATTTAAGGAAATAAATAGCAATAGGTCATGGATCCTTTCAAATATTTATGCCCCGAATTCAATTCAAGGGAGAGCTCTACTGTGGGAGTACTTAGGCAATATAAGTAAAATCTTCCATAATGTCCCTTGGATTCTGGTTGGGGATTTTAATACTCCTCTTTACCCTTCAAAAAAAATGGATGGAAATGGACCACCTATCAAGAGTATGGATGATTTCAATGAATTTGTGAACTCCAACATATTTATGGATGTAAAAATTAGAGGAGCGAATTATACCTAGAGCAATCGGCAGATAGGGTGTCATCTCATTCAAGAAAGTCTTGATAGGTTTTTTATATCAAAGGAGGCTACAACTCTGTTCGATGATTCTACCCTGCAAGCCCTTCCTAAAATTACTTCTGATAATAATCCCATTTTGTTGGAGATCCCTAACTCTTTGTCCTTTAATAAACCTTTCAAATTTCAATCTATGTGGATCAAACATTCCAGTTTCAAAGATAACTTAATTCAGTGGTGGTAGCAGCTTATCAGGGGTAGTGCAACTTTTAAAATTCCTGGCAAATTAAAATTTGTTAAGGAAAAGCTTCGAACTTGGAACAAAGAGGTCTTTGGGAACCTCTTTGAAAATAAAAAATAGGTTGTTGAAAGTTTGAAGATAATTGATCAGAGGATTCAACATGGTGATGCTGATGAAACTACTAGGCAGGAGGAACGAACAAAACTAGCAGAGTTTCATAACATTTTGGCCTGTGAGGAAATCTATTGGAGGCAAAAATCAAGGGCTCTTTGGTTGAAATATGGAGATTCAAATTCCAAGAAGGGTTATGCATAAGGGGTTGGACTCAAAATGTACTTGTAAAAAAATGAAGAATCCCAATAGAAATCAAGGTGCATCATGATGAATTCAAAACAAATCAAATCAATCATCTTTACATCAAAATTTGGGGTATTTGAAGCCCTAAAAAGTAAGGTCATATTTGGGATAAATTTTGACCTATTAAATCACATTATAACTTCATAAGAATACCACAATTATATCAGGCTCGAAAAGAGCTTTCCAACGAGTAAAAATATGCCTATGTTTGAATATATATTGTGGCGAATTGACCCTAAGAAAAATATTGGTCGTAAAAATTTTAGGCACATGGGCCGACATCGAGGGTCCTCATATTTGACAATTTTTAATTTTAAAAATCCTAATTTTTGCCCAATTGGTGAATATTCGTTACTATGCATAACCCTGATTCCAAGTTTTTTCACGTCACCACGCTTAGAAATAGAAGCAATAACAAGATAAAATTAAAAATAAAATTGATGGTTCTATTACTTAGGACTTAACATAAATAAAAAAGGAGGCAGTAACTTATTTCAATTCTATCCTTGGTCAGGAATCACAGTGCAATGAGGAGGCCAAAGATATTCTCTTGCAATCCATTCCTAGCATAATAAACGAGGATATAAACCTTAAGATTCTAGCTCCCTTTTCTGATGAGGAAATTAAGGAAGCCTTGTTTAGCATGGAGCCAGACAAAGCCCGGGACCCGATGGCTTTCCCCCTCGTTTCTATTAAGATTTTTGGGACATCGTAAGTGAGGATGTAATTTTTGCTGTCAGAGAATTCCAAGCAAGCAATCATATCCCAAAATGTCTCAAATTTACTTTTATTTCTCTAATTCATAAGAAGCAAACCCCTGAATCGATGGCTGACTTCAGGCCAATCAGTCTGTGCAATGTTTCTTACAAGATCCTAACTAAAGCCATTATAAATAGAATTAGAGATGTTCTGCCCCACATCATAGATCCGTTCCAGGGAAGCTCTGTCCAGGGTAGGTCAATCTTGGATGGAGTTATCATAGTTCATGAAGCTCTGCACTCTGCTCATAAGACTAACAGGTCTATTTTTGCCCTCAAGCTTGATATGAACAAAGCATTTGATAGGATAAATTGGGACTTTCTAATTGTTTTCCTCCTTAAGTTTGGTTTTCACCACCAATGGGTTAATTTGATCAAAGAATGGATTTCTAAAGCATGGTTCTCGATTCTGGTTAATGGAACAACTGCTGGTTACTTTCAAAGTCACAGAGGAATTTGACAAGGGACCCTATCTGCCCCATGTTATTCATCATTATGGTACAAGCTTTAGGCAGAACCATAAAAAATGCTTGTAGTTCAAGGCTAATATCAGGAATCAAGGAAAAATTTCTCACCAGGGCTATTTCTCACCAAAAATTCATCGATGATACCCTTCTATTGACTAAGGCGTCGGTGGTTGAGGCCAAAAGAATTAAATACATCCTGCAAATCTATGAGGACACTTCTGGTCAGAAAGTTAATTTTAGTAAAAGCAAGTTATATTTCTTGAACAACCCCATTCAGAGGTAAGGAAATATTGCAAAAATTTTAGGGTGTGATATAAAAAACCTCCCCACTTCGTATCTTGGTCTCCCTCTTTTCATTGGTTCTCCGAGAGAGTCAATGTGGGATAGGGTTATTGAAAGAATTCAAAAAAAAATTGTTGGATGGAAAGGTCATCTTCTATCTCAAGTAGGAAAGTTGACCCTCACTAAGGCCTCTCTTCAGAACATTCCAGTCTATTTCCTCTTCGTTTTCAAAGCCCTTATGAAGGTTTTCCAAAAAATTGAGAAACTCGAAAAATAATTTTTATGGACTGGATCAGAGGAGAAAAAAAGGGTACACCTTGTAGGATGGACCAAAGTGTGCAGACCTAGGGAAAATGGGGGCTTAGGTCTGAGGAGAATTGCTCGTATGAATTTAGATTTACTAGCTACGCAGGTATGGTGCCTCATTTTTGGTGAAGATAATGAATGGAAAACTATCATAAAATGAAAGTATCTTCAAAATATAGAATTTCTAAGTGACTCAGTTCCAATAAGAGGTTCTGCTTTTTGGAAAGTAATTCTCAATTGTAAGGAAATCATCAAAAAATATTTAAGATGGGTTTTAGGCAATGGTGAGAGGATAAATTGCTAGAATGACAGGTGGGATAAGGACAAACCACTGACACAATATCCTAACTTAGCCTGAATCAGATATATCATAGAAGAACTCATTGGCAGAAAAGTCTCCGATTATATGGTTGAGGACAAAGGAAAAATGAAGTGGAAACAAATAAGGATTCAAGGATTTCAAAAAAAATCAAATGATCTTTGAAATATTATCAGGCAACAATTTATCCCCATGAGACCCAAGGAAAATCAAGTGACCTAGGCTCCAACGAAAACCAGCAGTTCACTATTAAATCAGTTTACAAGCTTCTGCTTGATGACGAGGATTTTGTCCTCCAAAAGGACTTAGTTTGGATAAAAAATTTAATTCCAAAAATTGCAGTCTTTTCATGGTTGGTTATCCAAGGAAGAATTCTAATAATTGATAATATGATGTGTAAAGGTATTTTTATCACTAATCATTGTTTTATGTGCAGGGTTAATTGGGAGACCATTTATCACATTTTCCTTGACTGTCCTAAGTGGGGTTTTTCAGGCCTTAATATTTCTTGGGTTAAACCAGCCATTGTACTTGATTTATTCGTCTAGTGGTATTTCCCCTTTTCAAGCCAAAGACTTAGATACATGTGGAAAATTTGTCTCAATCACTATCTTTGGAAGGTATGGTTAGAAAGGAACCATAGAGTCTTTAATGAGTCTATCCATGATCATCAAACTATCATTGCCAGGATTTTATCCTTTGCCAATGAGAATTTGAACCTTATCCCTTTTGATAGCCGTAAACCTCATATGTAAGAGACCACTATTTCTCAATATTTAAGCTTAACCTTGTTATATGAGTCTATGCCTAGGGTAGTCAACCCCAGATCCAATGTTAAGTGGTCACCACCTCCTACGGGTTGGTTTAACCTTAATTTTGATGGAGCGGCTAAGGAAAATCTTGGCAGAGTAGGCACTGGCGGTATTGTGTGAGATCATAATGGGAATATGATGCTTGCATTTTTTGAATATTTGGGAACAAGGACAAACAACGAAGCTGAAGCTAGAGCTATGTGGAGAGGCCTTCAAATGACTCAAGACTTAGAAGGCAATTTGATCATAAAAGGGGACTCTATGCATGTTATAAATCTCCTCAATAATTGGAAAATACCTCCTTGGAGGATTAAACAATTGTTTAAGAGGCTAGGATCCTTTTCTAGGGAAGACAAGACAAAAAATCCCAACATGTCTTTCGGGAAGCTAACAAAGTTGCTAAAAAGCTGGCCAATTTGGGTGTCAATGGTGAGGAAATTTTCAAATGGGAACACGGTGTCCTGAGAGAAGTAGAGGAGCTTATTCAACAAGAATTCCAAGAATTATAGTCGAATTTACCATCAGGAAAGACACTGTAAGTTCGAAGACTATGAGTATTTCCATCTCTTTTTTGAAATGGACTCACAATAAAAATTATCCGAGTTGTCAGTCTTGGTGGATGCTGCTTGGAAATACCACAAAGACTAATGGAGATAGTCACATGTCAGATAACATGGCTCCTAGTCATCTTAGTAATTTTAGGTTGGTTGATAATCATAGGGCAAGAAAGAAACGACAATATAAGACTTCGAACCAGAGCCACGTGGACCACCATATAGCCACCACCATAAATCTAGCCAACAGGTTCACTTGTCGAAGACTGATTGGCCAGGACGAGATGTGGTCCCAAAGCATGCCATATATAGAAGAAAGCAATTACCAAAGAATTATTAAGAGTAATTTTCAATACAAAGCTTGTGGGATTTTTTTTCAGTACTCTACTATGTGTGTCTGCAACTTTGTATTTCTCCACAGTTTCAAGGAAGAGATCTGTGTCTGTTTCTTTTTTTGTAATTATGATGCAGGTGTGTTTTCTTGGGGTATACCCAAAATTTTGTATGGGAAGTTTCTTTTTGATAACATGATATGTGCCTTAATGGATGTAATGGCTTTGGCGACATGTAGATTTTACATATATAGGATCCTTAGTAAGGACATGTTCATCAACAACCCTGGGCTGATTTTTGTAAAAGGTTTTGGGTCAACCTGTAAAACCCGGTATTAATGCTATAGTATCTTATCTACCCAAAAAAAAAATCATGAGTAGAGAGATCCATGGTATTATCCTCATATTTTTCCTCACCTACTTCTAGCAATTGCTCCTCTTGTAATCAATCTTCATCTTCTGATACTATTGTGTCTTCACCTTCCACTTGAAAGTTATGATGTTCTTCATACACCTAATCTTGGGAATGGTGATAATGATATTTAAAATATAATAATTCTTGGGAATGGTAATAATGATATTTGAAATAGAAGAATCATTGGTAATGATATTTATTGCAATTATTGAACTAATAATCTCAATATTTGAAGTCATGTCTATGTTGAGTATTGGGATTTTTGAGCTTTTGTTCTACTAGTACAACCATACTCTAAGCATCATCAAGAGTATAGGGGTTGAGCATACAATTTTTTCATCAAGTTTATTTCTTAACACCATGGAAAAACATTGATACCACCATCGCTAGATTCAATTAGTAGGTGTAAGTGAGAAGGCTTGTGAACTTTGCACAAAACTCCTCAATCATTTCTATTTTCTTTGTTTGCATCTTAAAAACCACATACAATGTGGAAGATCCTTTGTCAAACCCTTAAAGGAATAATTATTTGAAATTAGGTCACAAAAGAGGAACATTTAGTTGGTAAAGCTTCCATAACAACCATTGATGAGCATGGATTTCCAACTTAGTAGCCACAAATGTGACATGACCTTCTTCAAATATGTGCTTAAAATGAATAATGCTATCTATCATATCTAGCCAAAAATATGGATTAACACCCTCAAATGTGGGGATGCCAATATGTGAAATAGGAACATCATGAGTCCAATGAAGGAAATTAAAAGCACCTCCTATAAAGGAATCTATATTAGAAGCTATTAGCTTTTGATGTGGCAAGCATGAAGAGATAACAATCACAAGATGCATAATAATATGAAATAAATTAAATCTACTAGATGACTGAAATATGCAATAAATAGAAATGATATAAAAGGTTACAATGTAGCTATGGAGGAAATGAACACTCTAATATAAAGCTATTGAACTACATTACACCCATCACCAATGGATGGTATCACACGTTAAGCTACACTATATCCCCTAACTCTATGACTATGTTCCTCTGTTACACTATGAGGCCATCCTTATATAGGTAAAATAGGATACTTGACCAACACTCTATCTAGCTGTGCAAGGGATAACTTGCACATGTACAACTTGCACATTGAAACTTGTGCACTTATTACATTGCATAAAGTAACTAGATAACTTGCCCCTAAATTAATCTAAGCATGTACCTTGGAAGATACATTTACATAACCCAAATGATGGAATAGACTCTATTTCTAACACCCCTTGTATTACATTATTTGGGTCTTGAAGACTTTAGTCTTCAATATGGATCTTCTTCTTCTTCTTCCTAAAATTTATCTTCATCCTATGAATTCTTTGTGTTTAGGTTTAGTAGGTAATATTTATCTTCATATGATGTAGATTAAGCTGGAGCTAAACCTTCTTATTTTAATTTATTTTGTATTGAATTCCTCCTTAATATGCTTGTTCAGAGTAGTCTTGATCTAGTTCCTCATTTGCTGCTTCAGTATTCATGTTAAGACCTTTTGTCCTTTTCCATTCTAAATTCCTTGATTTCATATGTCTTTGATGGAACATTGATCTCATGATATTGCATGTCTTGAGTGGATTTGAATTTGTTCTTCTTCTTTCCTTTATATCTATGTAAGACCTTGATGAGGCAAGGAATTGCCTCATTCATGACATGTTTTGGATTATCATAAAATGTCTTATAAACCTTATGTTATGTTATTTATGCTAATTTATATGGTTTGAATGCATTATATATTAGTATTTATATGATTAAAATTTTTAGGAGCATATTACTCTATTTTGACAATTTTTTGCATTTTTTGCACTGTTTTAGTTTGGTTATTTAGTGAATAAAATGTGTAATTTTAGTAGAAGAATGATTTGTTCTAAAATGTATCCCTTAAAAATGGTGTTTGAATGCTTTTATAACTTTCTAATTGGTTTGAATTACAAAAGAGTGCCAAATTCCTATGACTGTGCAGTAAATCCAAAAAATGCAGAAATTACCCATACAAATTCCAGCCAGTTGCCAATGAATGGTATGGCTTGGAATTTGTCCACCAAAGTGTGCAAAACTGGTTGTAACCATCTCCTGGGGGATAGGGTAGATGTCCTATCAATTTGAAATCATTTTTTTGGCCATATTAATCTCAGCTAAGCATAAACAGAGGATTTAGCACCCAAAACGATAGGGAAAGGCTATTTTAAGATGGAGACAGGTGTACAAGACTATTTCTAACCTCCTCCAACTCACTCCCACCACTGGAGATGCATCCCAAGGGCCAATGAATGTTTCTACAGTATAAACTATCTTAGTTTAGACTAATTTAGTTTCAAGTTCTTATCAGGTCATTGAGAAACAACACACAACTGATATTGAGCACGAGATACATGTAATAGTTTAGTATAAATAATATATCCCTTATTGGTTGAGCTAGTAGCAATAGAAGGTAGTTGATAGTAGGAGAGTAAAACAGTAGCAAAAAATAGGATTTGACATAGTGTATGATTTTTCTATGACATTGTAATGTTGTGCAATAGTTAATAAAAGTGCAGTCTTTTTCAGTCATATTGTGTACATGAGTGAGTGTGAGTGTTAAGTAGTTAGCAACACTTTTCCACATTCTTCTGTATTAGGAAGAAAAGGCCCAATTTCAGGCCTATAAGGAGGATAGTTATGACAAGTTCATCTGATAAACTTTGCTGTAGCAGATTTAGCAGGATACTTGTCAAATTTCTATTTCTTATTGATCACTAACCCCTATTTGAGTTAGTGTGATGTTTTCATATTTTTAGTTGTGTTTTTATGCAACACATGTGTGTGTCATCTGATAAAATATCTTAGACATGTATTTTCATTGTTGTCATGTTTCTGTAATTTTGACAATTAGCATAAAATTATAGCATTTTTGTTTCCCCCTGTTTTTCATATTTTAGCAACTTTTGTTAAGTTTTCAATAGTTTTTATTTTACTTTCAGTCACTATAACATAAGCATGACAACCTTCTATAACGGGGTACTAACAGGTGTTTTTAGCATGTGTGTTTTATTTTTAGCAACATTTCAATAATGCAAGAGTAAACTAGATTTCAATTTAGCAACATTTACATTTATGCAATTTAATTTCTTACAACTGTGGTTAGATTTCAATTTTTGCAACTTAGAATTAGTTTTCAATTCTTGTAAGTTAATTTAGTTTCCAATTTTTAGATTAGGTGTAGTGTGACACCAAAATGGCTAAACCAAAATCTATTTCATCGGATAAATCCTTGTAACCTTAATGTCTAAAGTGTAATCTACCCAAACCTTCTATTGTAGATAGCCTTGGACACCACCCTAGATTTGAAAATCATAAGATTAAATGATGATAATAACAAAACTCATCATTTTTGGCATCATTTTTGGGGAACACGGTGTTGTTAGAGGGTAAAAGTAGTCAAATAATTGTTATTGTGCTAAGTTGTGAACTTTAGAGTAAAATATGAATGTAATAACTGGTATAAATAATAGTTGTTGATAGTTGCATTTCATAAACATTTAGAAAACAAGCAAGAAACCACAAGAAGAAAAATTTCATAATAAAAGGTTGAAACTATGTCAGAGTTGTCTAGATTTATGATTTCCAAAAATGTTGGAATTTTCAAAGAATCACAATCATCTATTTCAATAACTATAGGATCCTTTGAGAAATCATTACAAGGAGGAAAAATCAGTAGTTCAACACCACTTTCTCTTGATAAATCCATACAATCAGGATAATTTAACAAGATTTATAATTGTTGTTGGGAACCCATAATGGTAGGCTCACAAGAGAATCTAGGGAGAGCTAGTAATGTGCTCCACCCTAGTGCAACTAGTACCCCTACCAAATTTTTTAAAATCCCAATCAATTAGATCCTAATAAAAATGCTCCCATGAAGGTCATTTCACCTTTAGTGTTACCAAATTTCAAGGGAGTTATATTTGAAGACCCTGATATGTTTTTGTTTGAGTTTAAGATTGTATGTCAAGCTCATGATTACACTAATGACAATCAAAAGCTCAAATTGTTTCCTTCCACTCTTAAAGAATAGGCCCTACGATGGTTAATCACCTTAGCACCTGATTCAATTAGAACTTGGGATGATATGGAAAATATATTTTTGGAGAGATACCAAGAATATTGTCAAGTAAAGAATCAAAACGATGAATTTCTTGGAATGAAACAAGAGGAAAATGAAATTTTAGAAGACTATCTAGATATATTTTCTTTTGTTCATAAGAGATGTGGAAGTGTTGAACCTAAAATTTGCAAAGTCATATTCTTAAGGGGACTACAAGATGAATCTAGAGATGTATTGGATATTTTGGGAAGAGGAGATGCAAATGCACTTGAATTTCAGGAAATCATTAAACTCTGTAAAAATTATTCTCATTCAAGGCATAGAAAACACAAAACTGGTAATAACACAAATGATTTGAAAGAATGCATGAAAAAGTGTGCTAATATAAAAGTTGATATTTTTGTACATATTGATAAAACATTAGATGAAAATAATGAATAGGCTGAATCCACTACCATATATTATTCAAAATGTAAGAAGAAGCACTCTCTTCATGAATGTACTTTGAACAAAACATTTATATCTGCTACATGTAGCATTTATGAAAAAAGATACCCCACAAATCAATGCAATTTGTTACCAGAACTCAAAAGTGTCTTTGAAAAATAGTCTCAACCTATGAAAGAACTCAATTTTGTAGGACAAAGACAAGGGGATAATTTTCTTCAATTTCCATATCAGAATGCTTCTCAATTTCCTACACATTGGGGAAATAACCCTTGGTATATGCCATGGTCTACTTCAGGTTCACTTCAAAAATATTGGAGTCAACCACCATGGGAATATTCCCAAGAGTTGTCTCAACATGGATGGATGAAACAACAATGGAATCAACAACATCCACCATGGTTGTAACAAAAAATGTAGAGACATCAATGAGTACAACAAAAAAAACTATACAAAGGGCAACAACATTATAAAAAACAAAGATCAAATTTATTGCCTACTCATACCCATAATTTCTCTCATTGACAACAACAAGTAAAACAACCTTTTTTTCCAGCTCAACCTATGGCCAATCCAAATCATGTTAAACATATAACCCTTGTATTCATGGCTAAATAAAAAAATACAGCCATAATAAATGTTAATGATTGTGATAACACTCATTTGTGTTCAAGAAAATCACTTATTGAACCTATTCCACCTATTAGTGTAGAAATGGGAGCTAAAAAGAATGAACATGAAAATAAATCTACACTGAAACATCAAAAAGAAAAAGAAAATCTCTCTCAAAAGGATTTAATGGAGAAAGTATCATATCTTGAACAATTTGAAATATCAAAACTAACATCTTTGAAATCATATTGGATAAAGGAATTAAAACATTTAATTGTTAAAATCCCTTTACTTCAAGCTATTAAAGATGTACCAATAATTAACATGATTGTTCAAGAAATGTGTTTTAAGGAACCAAAAAAAGAAGAAAATATATCCTAAAACCATACATGTAGGTGGAAAACTAGTAGACTTGCTTGCAAGAAAAATTACTCCACCTAAGTATGATTGTCTAGGAAGTCCATTGTTTCTTGAATCACATAAGAAAAATGAAAAGAACATTTCAACTTTGGTGTCGACTCTCCATAGTTGTAAAGGATAATGTAGAAGAGTTGGATTAATCTAATTTTTTTATTTTTGATGACAATGTTCAAAATTAAAAGCTTGAAGATGACTCAAAAACTATTTAGAAATTAATATGGAATGATGAAAAGCATAATCCGAAACATTTATCACCCATTCCAATACAAAATATTTTTCTTCATTTACCACATGGATGGCATCATTTTTTCATCTTTTCATTGTTATTTATCAAATTTAATTCCTTAAAGAATTGTTTTTGATAAATATACATAAATTTTCCATTCTCTTCCACCACACCATTGCTCTCTTAATCCATTAATGCATCATTTTCAAAGAATCAATTCAATACATCCTAGTATAAAACAAATTGAAACACAACCAAAATAGCCTTTGAACATCAATAGTTGGTTGACTAATCACTAGGAAGTAAAATTGTTTGATACATTGATACAACAACCTAATGCTTTACTAACATTTGATGCATCTTTAGAAGTTGGTACTAAGTTGTTGTAGGTAAAAAACAAGAGAATTTTGCAGTTGAATGCATTTGATGAACTTTGGTTGGAGGCACTTCACCAAATAGAGTTCATTCAAAAAAAATAGAAAATATGAAATTATGATCACACTAAGAGTAGCGAGGATGAACTAGAAGAGTTTGAGAATGAATTTGTTCAAATTTCTTTAGTTGATGATTTAAGAAGAACATTAGTAGTGAATGGACATCATCTATAGTTGTACCAAAAGCCACTAACAAAGGTGGAATTTGGTCGATATTTCACACAGTCAAACTTGCATATAATAGAAGAGGCTTCCTCTTCTAACAAAGATTCCAAATGATCATATTTTTTGAATCTAGAAAAATGATAAAAAGAAAAAAAAAAAAAAGAGAAAAAAAAGAGAGAAAAGAAAAAAGAAGAGATAAAAAAAAGGATGAAAAAAAGAGAAAATGAATAATTCAAAAAGTGAAAACCTTCTAGGAGGTATTTCTGAATTGGTTGGCATGAAAACTGGTTTTTCGATGTGCTTTACCTTAAATTGACCTACCCATTCCTGTCTCACCATTGTACAAATCTCATCAAATTGCACTTGTTTTGTTTGATTGCAGAAAAATCAGCTAGTAATCAACATAAACAACCATCTGTAAAGTGTGAGATAATTGTTCAAATCAGGTATGTGTTTCTTGCATTTGATCATTGTAGATATTTAGTATGTAGTGTATAAAAATCACTAGTTAGCATAGAAAAATTCATAGGGTTTGGCAAATCCAAGAACATTCAACCTGTTTAGAAGAAAAAAACAAGAGGAATTCCTTGTTCTGCAAAATTACAGGTTTTGATGGGCAAAAAAAGAAAAATGGGTAAAAATTGTCGTCTTGTGAAGTAAGGCACATTTTTGATTGTATATCCTAACAAATATTTCACAGAGCTTCGAAATGATACCAAGCTTCGAAATGAGAATTTTGTTCTGTTTGTTTTATAATGAAAAATTGTAGATCTTCAAAACGAGGGATAACTTCAGAATGAGAAACTGTTTGAGCTTCAGAATGAAAAATAACTTCAAAATGATAAATTCAGATTTCACAACAAAATATGAAATTTGAATTTCCATGTGGCATGTGCATAAAGGAATTACGAAAAATTATTTATTTTGCCACATCATCCGAAGCTGGTGTAAATGTCAAGGCATGAGTACCTAGGATCACATATTGCATCATCCCAAGTCACATCAGCCTTATGCACAAAATTTTCCATCTATTGTACCTAAAAGTTGAAATAGAAGAAATTAGGGTGCAAGTAGATTTGTTTCCAAGGTATCAACTAGTAGTTAGGCCCCCAAACACCATTCCATTAGAGAAATACAATGAGGATATTGCACGTTGGGTATTGAGGTGTCAAAAATTGGAAACCCAGATTGCAGCCTTGAAACCTTTGGAGCAGCAAGTTGAAACTAAAAATGCAGAAATAAACAGGTTACAGGAACAAGTATAGTATATCTTCCAGGCTGTAGAATACTTAGTCCAATGTAGGAGGCCATCTAGGTTTTACAGTTTGATCCTAAAGGAGAAGTACCTTCGCTGGTAGATCATGAGGATTCATTCTAATCTCTCCTACAACTTGGACACTGCTAAAGAATTTTTGGATGCTTATCTGCACAGTCTAGAGGAGCAAAAAAACTTGATGTGTGAGTTGTTCCTGCATAAATTTCTCATGCCAAAAGATGTGACATTCCTACCCCACATTTTTACAGGTGATGTATAGTTAATATATTTTGTGTCAACCCTACAAAATCAAATATATTGGGACTAGGAGAAGAGGAGGAATAAGGAGATTGAATTGAAGGTTGAGTTGTTGATAAGGCATATCCATCCCAATCATAATATTCCAACCAATCAACATTTTACAATGATGAACAAACCAAAAATTAGGCTTGTTTATTTAAATAATCTTAAGGATTGTTTAACTGGTTTCCAGAGCTTCTGTGCAGGAAATTTTATAAATGTTGTATTAGCCTATAAGGTCAGGTGGGCAGAATTGTCAATGTCACTACAAAAAAGGGAGCCAATCTCACCCAACAACCTGTTATGGTCCATGAGAAGAGTAGAGGGTGTCATGCAGACCATCCTAACATTGAAACATTAGTGGATAGGTCTAAGGTACATATTGCCCACCATCATCACCCCTATCCCTTATTATTTTGATAGTGATCCTCAACTAGATGAGCAATTTCAGGATTGGCTTAGGTAACTACATGTGAACAAAGGATACTATATAGGGCATGTGTTGTTTTGGGGGAGTTGGAATTAGAAAATAGATCTTTGTGCCTCTATAGCCCTACAAAATGCATGAGGGCATACATTAGAATAGGTTGGAGGGAAAATGATGAGGCCAGGAATTACCTCATTCATGACATGTTTTGAATTATCATAAACTACCTTATAAACCTTATGTTATGTTATTTATGCTAATTTAGATGGTTTGAATGCATTATATATTAGTATTTGCATGATTAAAATGTTTAGGAGCATATTACTCTATTTTGATAATTTTATGCATTTTTTGCATTGTTTTAGTTTGGTTATTTAGTGAATAAAATGTGTAATTTTAGTAGCAGAATGATTTGTGCTAAGATGTATCCCTTCATAATGGTGTTTGAATGCTTTTACTACTTTATAATTGGTTTGAATTACAAAAGAGTGCCAAATTCCTATGACTGTGTAATAAATCTAGAAAATGCAAAAATTACCCATACAAATTCCAGCTAGTTGCCAATGAATGGCATGGCTTGGAATTTGTTCGCCAAAGTGTGCAAAACCAGTTGTAACCATCTCTTGGGGGATAGGGCAGATGTCCTATCAAGTTGAAATCATTTTTTGGCCATATTAATTGCAGCTGAGCATAAAGTGTGTTACCCTATTGGATATTTCGAAGAAGCTTCGGAATAAGTGAAGAAAGTGTTAGTTTTAACCAAACAAAGGATTTAGCACCCAAAACGGTAGGGAAAGGATATTTTAAGATGGAGACAAGTGTATAAGATCATTGATAACCTCCTACAACTCACTCCCACCATTGGAGATGCATCCCAAGGACCAATGAACATTGTTGCAGCATAAACTATCTTAATTTGGACTAATTCAGTTTCAAGTTGTTACTAAATTACTAAAAAACAACACACAACTGATATTGAGCATGAGATACATGTAATAGTTTAGTATAAATAATAGCTCCCTTATTGGTTGAGCTAGTAGCAATAGAGGGTAGTTGATAGTAGGAGAGTAAAATAGTAGCAACAAATAGGATTTGACATAGTGTAGGATTTTCCTACAACATTGTAATGTTATGCAACAATCAATAAAAGTGTAGTCTTTTTTAGTCATATTGTGTTCATGAGTGAGTGTGAGTGTTAAAAATCTAGCAACACTTTCCCACATTATTCTAGATTAGGAATTAAGGACCCGCTTTTAGGCCTGGAAGGAGGACTATTATGATAGGTTCTTCTGAAAAAATTTGCTACAACAAATATTTAGCAGGATACTTATCAAATTTCTATTTCTTGTTGATTACTAACCCCTGTTTGAGTTAGTGTGATGTTTTCATGTTTTCAGTTGTGTTTTTATGCAGCATATGTGTGTGTCAACTAATAAAATAGCTTAGAATTATGTTTTCATTGTTGTCATGTTTTCGTAATTTTGAAAATTAGCATAAATTTGCAGCATTTTTGTTTTTCCCTGTTTTTCATGTTTTAGCAACTTTTATCAAGTTTTCAACAGTTTTTATTTTGCTGACAGTCACTATAACAAAATCCTGACAAATTTCTGTAATAGGGCACTGATAAGTGTTTTTAGCATGTGTGTTTTATTTTTAGTAACATTTTGATTTTATCATTTCAATTCTACAAGAGTAAACTAGATTTCAATTTAGCAACATTTACATTTTTGCAATTTAATTTATTGCAACTATAGTTAGATTTCAATTTCTGCAACTTAGAATTAGTTTTCAATTCTTGTAAGTTAATTTAGTTTCCAATTTTTAGATTAGGTTTAGTGTGACACCAAAATGGCTAAACCAAAATCTATTTCACCGGATAAATCCTTGTAACCTTAATGTCTGAAGTGTAATCTACCCAAACCTTCTATCGTAGATAGCCTTGGATACCACCCTAGATTTGAAAAATTGTGAGATTAAATGATGATAATAACGACATTCATCAGACCTGTTTCTTTGTCCTTCATAAATATCAACTTTGAGCTCAATGATAGTAGATCCATTAGAAATAAGTTTTTTAAGATAACAGTTTATTCCTTGAAGTAGATTTCTTTCATAATTTCGATAGTACCTATATTTGAAGTGATAGGAAAAAGATAAGTGATTTGTTCCATCACAATACCTGCATGGATGGAAACTCCAACAATTGGTCTTTTCATGACCATATTGATTGCAATAAGTGCATTGTAGTGATGATATAATAATTTTGCAATCTATTTTAGGAATATCATATTCATCTATTTCTTTGATAAGAATTTCTAACCATGTGTGCACAATTGAAGCTATTTCTTTTTGAATAAAAGTTTGTTGATAAATATTTCCCTATTTTTGGTCATTAGATTCATTGGATGAATCTTCCTTAACATAGCTATTGATTTCAGATTTTATTTCACATTGAATTGGTTCTTCTTTATCCTTTCCATCATTGTAATTCATTAGGTTTTTAATCCATATTGGTATTTCTCACTCCACTTCTAAGAGTTTTGTTTAGCATGCTAGTAGTGATTTGTATAACCTGAATTCTTTGAGATAAAATAGTTTAGTTTATAACTACCTTTGAATTATATAAGCTTGATTTGATAAAATATTTATTAGTCTTGTAGGCTTCCTTATGTCTCCCTAGTAATGAGAGTATGAATACCTAATTTTAGGTTATGAAGAAAGCTTATATCTTCACAACTTAACAATTTTTTATGTATATTATTATCAAGTTTTATAAAATTCCTTATGACTCCCAAATGTTTGTTGGAGTATGATATAGTTCTTTTGTAAGATATAGTTTAATTTTTGGTTGATTTTGTATAAGTTTTGTAAGGATTGAAAATCAACTTCTTAATACTCCTATTGAACTAAGAACTTTTCAATTTTGAAGAGGTTTTAATGTTGGATTTATTTTGTCCCTAAAGAGAATTTTTTGAGACAAGAATATAAATTTCCAACTTTGATAAACAATTTTAATAACCCCTTTTGAAACCCTTAAGAATTTTATTCAAGTGTTTCTAATCTCCAAAAAAAATAGTTTGAAGTTGTAACCCTTATCACTCCCAAATTTGGAAAACTAGAACACATTAATATTTGAAAATTTTAAATGGATTAATTCCAAGTAGAATCTAAGTTTTATTTTTATAAATATTATATTAATTTCTCTAAATTTTGCTTTCAAACAAATATTTATTTTAATTTATATATCAACCTTATCTTATAACCTTATAACTCCCTTTAAAACTGAAAGTAAATTAGATGAGAAATTAAGGCTTTGTACCTTTAAGATGTTGGGTGAATATGACAATGAAACCTCCTTCTTGAGCATGGATTCCCAAGGCTTTAATGCACTTCATAAATGCTAGTTTACCAATATGTTTTCCAACTATACCCATATTACTTTGGATACCTATCGAATCACACCTGAATTGGTGTTGAGCGTCTGTCGTCAATCTATCGAATAATGCTCAAATTGCTATTGAGATTTCATCATTGATCTACTGAGTAGCACCTAAAATATTACCAAGCATCTATTGTTGATCTATAGAGTAGCTTCCAAATGTTGCTCATGTTATTTCCTACTGTTATGCTTCCTTTCCAAATTCCAACCTGTCTTTAATAGGATATAGGAGGAGTGACAAGTTTCACTGTATGAGATTTTGAACGCTCATGGAAGAGTTGACTTGGTTCGTGGAGGTGCTAAACTCACTCCACTATTTATGACAAGTGTCACCTTTGGGTTAAAAATATTTTGATTCTCTCTTGAGCACTGTCGAGGAAATGCTCCTTCCTCTATCTTTCATGTAACATATGTCAAGCTATATGTAACTCCACAGTTTGGATTATGGGCGCCAAGAAGTGTAACGTCTTCTTTGTGAGCATTATAGAGGATCTTTAAAAAGATGACAAGTGGAAGTTGCATGCCTTTCTTTCTATCAATGCTTATATGAAGACTCTCCAATGTGTTTTCCACCTTAATCCTTATTTTTTTATGTGTTAGTGTATCTATTACCTTATTTTGTTGATTAGATTATGTTTGTTAGCATATATATTTTATCGCATATTATTGTTAGCGATATTATTTTTTTCATCTTGCCATCAAGGATATTATCTCCTACATATCCTAAGGGTCATATGTTGTAGTATATATTTCAACTCAAATCAATGGAAATAACTAATGTTGTGTCTCATTTCATGGTATCAAAGACTCTCTTTTTAGCTCTCGTATCTTCGAAGAGGACTTGTTAAATGGTTTGACCTTGACACATTTATTGAGGTAGACTGGACCAGATCGCTCGAGCATGATTCTCGAGACATATCCATCTGGGCTCGTATCCCAAGGTAGGGTTGGATCTGCATCTTGGGCATGAAACCCAAGAGACCAAATGTAAGACTTAATTGGGCCAACCTGGAATCAGACTCGGATCAAACAAATTCAGAAGCATAGTTGGACAAGTTGCTGATAGTGACACATGGATGACAACACCAACCACAAGGGCTGACTGGATGAGACGTGGACGAACGTGGTTGACACCTAAGTACTGACTGAATGACATGCAAGTCGAGGGCTGATTAGACATGCAGATCATGATTGGATGCATAGATCATGACTCAATAGAAGATGTGGCATCATGACTAGATGCGTATATTGTGACTCAATAGCAAAAGTGTGCTTATGACTGGATATGCAGATCGTGACTAGATGTTGACCAAAAAAAGGCTAGACCACCATATGGTGGTCATAAAGCAACTAGAGTCATTTTGTCTTTTAATAGTTTTAAGTGTCCTAGCTTCCCACATGTGGGATAAAGGCTTATTGTGGATATTCATTGTTGAATTACTACATCCAATTATCCATGATTGCTAATCCAGTAGGTGAACCTTTGTGATTATGCAAACCAAATTTGGTGATCGAATTGAAGTTGTCATTATATAGATCGACCATTGACAGTGATCAAATTGAGCTACACATTTTTTTGTCGCCATCGACAAGGCTTGACATCATCGCACCAAGATATAGCATCGACACAAAAAATAATCGAGCATGGTTTCATTGATAGCAATGGATCCCATTTGATGTAAGCATCAACTGGCTGGACTGGTTTGAGGAGCACTTTGAAGAACCTCTTTGCTCTAGCGTATGGATGATGATGATTGTGGCCTCTGGTGTGTGAGACAAACAAATTGATCATCATGGTCACCACTTGGAATAATGTCATGTCACTTGAATACCGCACCGCCTTGAGGGAGCACCATCAAGGAGTGTTTATCAAAGAGTACAGATCACCACGAGGCACTATTTGAGGAGAGTTATGAATCTCAGATCAAGGTCAAAGATTTAAATTTTTTTTTATGTCCACTGAGTGCATCACCATCATCGTCGCTCATCGTTGCATCACCAACATCACTACCTATTGGAGGCAACTCAACTGCAACATCTATTCAAATAAGGGATCCTTCCCTTTAGTTCTCGTGAAGGCACCCAGCTCGGCTGGTTGGTGGTCGAACGCCAGGGCACTCGTGAAAGAAAGGTCGAGGGTTCCATTCCCACCGACAACAAGGTATAAACAAATTTTACCTTTCATTTGAATATTTTTTTGAAATTTAAATTTTTTTGTTTCAAAACTTAATTTTTTTAATTTTTTAATTATTTTTTTATGAAATTAATTAAAAAAAATTATATTTAATTACTATAAAGTTTTTTTTTTCATTAGAATTTTTTTTCTCTCAAATTCAAACTTAAGTTTAATTACCTTTGCACCCCAAAAGAATTATTTTCATCCTAATTTTGCAAATTGAAGAGGGGGAGCATTTTTCTTTCATATCCAATTATTGCAAAAATCACAAATCAGGATGAAAAAGGGGGGATAGAGAGTGATTTTTCAAGTTTGAAAAGCAATTTGGCATTGTAATTAGGTGCATTTTCGGCAGCGACTAACACCTAAAATTTCATTTTTTGTGGGCACTTTTTGTTGTATGTTGCATTTACATTTCCATTTCTGTTTTTACACTACAACATTAAGTAAAATCAAACACAATTAAGTCCCCAAAAATTGAACCCATCCGTGTAAATTTATTTGCACCATAGTGTTCGGTATTTACAATACCTCTGGCCCACACTTACAAGTAATGTTGTCATACTTTGGGCTACTGTATCTATCATCTAACATAGTTGCAACAACGATGTATGAGCTTGTTCTCTATAAATCATCGGGGAGATATAAGTTTACCATTTTGTTATTTTTTCACTCCATTCCACTACCCTAATCATTATTGTTGTTAGACATAAATCCTAACGAAGTGCTTTCCAAAGTGTTTAGGGGAAGTTACGCCCCATGCATGAGGAAAGACCTTCTATGGTAGGTGTCATAAAAAATAATGATTTCCTTTCAGTATTGCTTATGTTCCATGTATCATTAGTCTTCTTCACGCAAGGGCAGGTATATAGAGAGGTTCGGTATAAAGGATTCAAAAAGGTATAAATAAAGGGGAACCATTTGGTGTTATAAAGAACCCTCATTATTGCTTCTATCCACAAGTACTTGAAAAATGCTCAATTACTGAAAGGTTCCAATTATATACCATGGCGAACAAATATGAAGGCTATTCTACAAATGAAAGAATTGTGGGATATTGTTTCAGGCCAGAAAACAAGAATTTCACCATTAGCAAGCTTCACTCAACCTACACGACCAACTACATAGATGATTGAATTTGACAAGAAAAATAGTAAGGCCAGAGTGCTCATTTTGCTAGTTGTGTCAAATGAAATTCAACCTCACATTGTTGACAAAGAAAATGGTCACGAGGCATGGGATGCCCTTAAGACCATCTATGAGGGTAAGAATGATTCCACCATTCTTAACCTCCAAACTCAACTACACAATTTGAGTATGAAGCATGGTGAGACAGTTGAACTATTTCTGTGTAGAGTGGCCGAGTTGAAGACAAAGATGAATTCTATGGGAGAGATTGTAGAGGATAAGCTCCTCACTTCAGTGATTCTAAGAGCTTTGCCAGCTTCATATAGAACATTGATAACTACCCTTCAAGTGTCACAAAGAAAAGTTACCTTTGTTGAGTTGATCAATCTACTTCAAACTGAGGAGGTCGTTCAACTTCAAGCAGATGATGCTTCTAATACAACCCTCTATTCCAACAAGAAGGGCTCCAAGAAGAAAGGTAATTTTTAGAAGGGAGGATCCTCTTCCAAGGATTCTAAGGGAAAACAACCTCAAAAATAGAAGCGATATTGCAATATTTGTGATAAGGATACCCATGACACCAATCGGTGTTGGTATAAGAATAAACAACCTAAGAACAAGGGCCATAAAAAACCCTAGAACAAAAATAAGCAACCCAAGGTGAATGTTGCTATTGAAGAATCTGACTTAGATTTTGAGTGGGCACACAAGGTGCTCATGACTACCACAACATCCAAGTCAAATTATCTTCTGTGGTATGTTGATTTTGGTACCAGTAATCACATGACTGGTGACAAGTCGTGGTTTGCCACATATGAAGCCAAGGAAGGAAAACTCGTCACCATTGCTGATGATAAAACCTATAAGGTTCAGGGTGAGGGTACAATTTTAGTCAACCTTCCATATGGAAAGTGTCATATTGAAAGATTTCTTTATGTTCTAATATTGGTGAACATTTTCTTGTCAGTCCCACAAATCCTAGACAAAAATATGGTTGTTGATTTTCAAGTTGAGGATGGTCAGAAGCGTTGCTTTATCACAAAGAGGGGTAAAAACATTGCAACTGCAGGGATTATTCACATTAGATGCTTAATTAGGGAAAAACGGTGCACCTAATGATGAGCAAAAATATATGTATCTATCATTTATAGCATATGAGCATCAAACGGAAGCATGCATGCAAAATGGAAGCAAAAACCAAACAATAAGTTATGAAATAAAACAAGTATCCTTCTTATTAATTTGGTGGATCAGATCCAAGGTTACATAGCAGTCCCATTGAGGGCTCAAAGGTGATACCATTTTTACAAAATTAGGGTGCCCAAGGATAAAATCCTTCAAGAAATCCGGGTGCACATCCAGTGTCTTTTCTCGTACCCACAATCAAGGTGGGAGGGCCAATGCCACCACTATTTTTATTTATGATCTTTGATGTATGATATTCCTTCCCAATGCCTTCTAGGAACCTGTAAACACACACAAGGAAGCAAAAGGGGTCAAATAGCAAGTGTGTGTGAAGGAAAACATGCAATCCCCACAAGCACAAAAGGGCATATATATTAAAAATATATCAAATCAACTCAGAATGACTTGAAAATTTATGGAAATTTTAAATAGGAGGTTTTTAAGGGATATCACCAAAAACATATCTGAAATTACATTCGTAGATCCCTCAATTTTGCACCACCCGTCTGCAACCTACGAAGACCAAGACAAGGAATTCCCGCCCCTAAACATGTCCAAAACACATGAAAATTGGATATAATGGATAAATAAACATTTGAAGACAACCCATATGGTTATATTTTCAAAATGAGATGCAGATCCACCTGCATGCAACTAGGGTGCCCGGATGGGCCCTACAAACCTACAAAAACTTAAAAATGCGATATCTCGGCCAATGTAACTCCAAATTGCATGAAATTTGAACTAAAACATCCTATGATAGTATAGAATAATACTAAAAAAATAGTAAAGAAATTGTGCAAGGATTTCTCCTTGTCCCGAGGGGACGGTGGTAACTACAACTAATTGGGGGGCACCCTGGGGTGGGATACCCACCAATTATGCACACCTTTTGCTACCAATCCTAGTGGGGAATGGTCCTAAACACTCTAAGGGGTATTTTCATCGAATTTGGTGAAGAAATTCACCCGGATGGTAAAGTTATGCCCAAAATACCCTCTTGAAGTCACTTGGTAACCTCCTTCGCTAAGAAGAGATTTCGAGGGAGAGAGAGCACAATAAATTGAGGGGAAATCTCGGTAGCACTCCATTGCATATCCTAGAACTCCTCTTAGTATGTTTTTTGTGTGGACCTTGTATCCATTTTATAGCCAAAGGGGCTTATGTGCAAAAAGGCATGCAAGGGCATGCATGGCAGGAGGCGCCATTTGTCAAAAAATGAGGCATGCATTGGATGGGGAAGATAATCTCCCATTTTAGCCTCCATTATGAAGTATTTCATAAGGATTCAGTGCCCTCTGACCCGCATGCTTTAAGTGGTGGGGTAAATGGCAGTTTTTGGGTGTCATTTATCCCAAATTTAACTTTTTCTAGGTCAAACTTGCTCACTGTCCCACCCTAGGACGATATCTCACCACCATCCCAAGGTGGGATGGTGGGAATTTTCCATCATCCCAGGGTGGTACGATGGTGAATTTTGGTCCAAAACCTCCCAAAATTGGGCAAGAAACCTCCAAAACCTCTTCCAGAGTGGCTAGAACCACTGTGAGCCTTCTAAGGGCTGCCCAAGGGGTCGTATGATGCCAATTTGATCATTGTTTGTGGATGCTTAATTGGGTTGACCATATTTTAGTGTCTACAAATGCTCCTTTTTGAGATACGTTGTGTGTAGCACAGTGCTGAGAAAAAATATATGACTAAAATGTTGAATGATTAAGGTTACTCGATAACCTAACCAACTTTAGATGCCCCAATCATGGAAAGAGCATGCGTTCTTAAATCCTCGCTTATAACTCAGTAAAGACATTGGTCTTGGTTTCTCTTCATCTTCCAGGTATACTCACGGTACTTATAATCCTAGGCATTAGAGAAAACCAAGTATTTTGGTAACTTTTGAGGTTACCAACAGGTAGGTTCATATGCACTGTTATGTGCTTAATTGAGATATTTGCTTATTTTCTACCCCAAGTAGGGGCATGATTGTCTTTGTCAAAGATTCGTTGGACGAATGCAACTTGCATGATTGAGTGTTTAATTGTTGATTTTTGATTATGAATTTTTTAATCATGACTACCCCCTCAAGCGATGAGTTGATGAGGGAATGACCAGTGAGAAAAGTGACGAGTCGCTTGACCTAGATAACGTTTGTTAAGGTTGCCTTCAGTTGTTCTCATTGAAAAATGGCATAGTTTTGAAAGGATTTGGATGATGCTATGGAGATTTCATGGAAGCAAAGAGTTGAAAACCTCCTTCCCATGGGGTGGTCTAGCCATAATGTCCTTCTTGGGGAGTGAAGTAGTAACTTGTCCATGTATCCATGAGAAGTTTGTATTCCATATTGATCCTAAATGAATTACATCATATTTGACTTGTTTTGATGGGTGTTGAATCCTTTTCTTTGGCTTTTGTGTTGTTTTGTTATTTTTTATTTTAGTTTTTGATTAATAAATATGTATGTATACTTGACCAATGGGCTTATTGGATGTCATTGGGGAATTTTGAGTGACCAAAGGGTTTAGGGATACCTTTGGGGTTTTTTGGATGACCAAAGAGTTTATGGATACCTTTGGGGCATTTTGGGTTGACCAAAGGGTTTATGGATACCTTTGGGGCATTTTGGGTTGACCAAAGGGTTTATGGATACCTTTGGGGCATTTTGGGTTGACCAAAGGGTTTATGGATACCTTTAGGGCTTTTTGGGTTGACCAAAGGGTTTATGGATGCCTTTGGAGCTTTTTGGGTTGACCAAAGGGTTTATGGATACCTTTGGGGATTTTTGGGTTGACCAAAGGGTTTATGGATACCTTAGGGGATTTTTGGGTTGACCAAAGGGTTTATGGATACCTTTGGGGATTTTGGGTGACCAAAGGATTTATGGATAACTTTGGGGCATTTTGGGTGACCAAAGAGTTTATGGATACCTTTGGGGTATTTTTTGGGTTGACCAAAGGGTTTATGGAGACCTTTGGGGCTTTTTGAGTTGACCAAAGGGTTTATGGATACCTTTGGGGATTTTTGAGTTGACCAAAGGGTTTATGGATACCTTTGGGGCTTTTTGGGTGACCAAAGGGTTTATGGATACCTTTGGGGCTTTTTGGTTGACCAAAGAGTTTATGGATACCTTTGGGGCATTTTGGTTGACCAAAGGGTTTATGGATACCTTTGGGGCTTTTTGAGGCTCTTTCGACTCTTTTTTTTATTTTTGGATGTTTAGCATTGTGAGGTCTAAGGACCCACTTTATTTTAGCCTACGGGTATTTTTGGAAAGTATGATGTATTTTTTTGCCCCATATATATATGAGATTTTGTTATGGTCATCATGTGTCTCCCTTATTTCTTTACGAGATGGATGCAATGTATGCATTTGCTTCTATAGATGTTTTGGATGCTTATTATGTATGCATATGGATGCTTTTGTGATATGATAGAATAGTGATAAATATATATCATGTATGCATGTGTATTTTCTTTGATTTGATGCTATCTATATGCATGGATGCACAGTGAGATGAAATATGGGGTAATTGAAAAACATGGATTGTGGCTAATGATTTGACATACTATGTGAACATTATAGACTATACAAAATACATTAACGCTCTTTGTTTTTGCTTATTTTTTTTTGTAATGGAAATGTGAAACCATTATTGTGATGGAAAAAATGGAGTAAATGATATGACATGTTTAAAGAATGTAGGTGAGGTTTTTAGGAGACTCAAACACTCTAGCTAATGTGATCAAAGGTTGTATATAGACTATGCAAGACTTTTTGACAAGGTATGAATCTGCTAGGATGACCAAGGTACGTCATATCCCAATGCATGCAAGTGAGTTCATTCCAGTGAAACGCATAAAGATACTGTCATTTCCAGATAGGTTATCCACCAAACCTAGAATGAGGATCACCCTATGAATGTCACAATCCTAGGTTCTGTACTTAGTAGGACTAGACCACTAGGCAATCTAGGTTACAAAAGCTAGCTCGTCCACATGCAAACATTGGTATGCACACATGCATGAGTCTAATGTGAAAAACATATCTTCATGTGAGAGGCTACCGCAATTGCTGGGTAGGCTATCCACCAAACCTGTAATGAGGATCACCTAAATGGTTTTTCAAATGCTGAGAGTTCTAGGGATTCAAGTTCGACTCCCTTATCTTATTCAATTTTATTGGGATACTTGCTCATGGGTAGTGATGATAATCACACTATTTTTTTTCTTTGAGCAAGGTATTTAGGATTAGTGGTGCAATCCACTATTGAATTTTATTTTGCTTTTTACATTTTTTTTTTGAGGATTTTGATATTGAACTTTTGATATTTCTTTGATTTTGATGTTTGATTGCTTTGATTTTTGTGAAATTTTGATATTTTTGGGATGGGGATTTGTGGGAATTGGGATTTTTGATAGTGGTGAAAACCACTATTTATTTTGAGGAATTGGGTAGGGAAGATGCTTGTCCTTTTGCCAACTCAGTATTCTTGAACCATTCACACAGGAGGATGAGCAGGATGACCTTTTCACTTAAGGTAACCTAGATCACTTCATGGGTTTCATATTTATTTGCACAAAACTTGGATTATTAATGTTTAACTGTGTTTAGGATTTGATTTACATAAGGCATAATCAATGCAAGACTCTACCTCGTAAAAATCAAGCTAGCTTTCTACAAAACCTGAAGAGAAGCTAGAAATGGTTGAGTGACCAAAAAGCCTAATGACATTCTAAAAAAAATGACTAGGTGAAGGAGTGGACACAAATATGGAATGTGAAAAATGTGGGTGAAAATGATAATTGCAGTATTAAACTATGAGTACTTTCATAATAATGATTTTGAGCGGTAAGTAGTGTACCATCATGGTGCTAGACATGTATGAGCAAATCTAAAATGTAAAGTGCTAATGATGAATATGCCTAAATGAAAGCGAAGATAAAATGCAATGGGATGCAATGTGATGCGATGCAATATTTTTGAATTTTTGAAATTTTGATGTTTTTTTTTGAAATTTTGATTGATATATATGTATGAAAGTGCAATGCGATGCAATGTTTTTGTATTTTGATGTTTTGATGATGTTTTTGAATTTTTGATATATATATATATATATATGTATGTATGTATGTATGTATGTATGTATGTACCTGTGACCAACAGGATTATTGGGGGCCATTGGGGTATTTGTGGGGACCAAAGGGCTTATGGATACCTTTGGGGCTTTTTGGTTGACCTAGATGGTTCTAGATTGTCTAGGAACATTTAGGTTGACCAAGCAGGATATAGGCATCCTTGGAGCATTTTGGGGTGACCTAGATGGTTCTAGATCATCTAGGAGCATTTTAGGTTGACCAAGTGGGATATAGGCACCCTTGGAGCATTTAGGGGTGACCTAGATGGTTCTAGACCACCTAGGAGACTTAGGTTGACCAAGCGGGATATAGGCACCCTTGGAGCATTTAGGGAAGACCTAAATAGTTCTAGACCACCTAGGAGCCTTTTAGGTTGACCAAGCAGGATATAGGTACCCTTGGAGCATTTAGGGGTGACCTAGAAGGTTCTAGACCGCCTAGGAGCATTTTGGGTTGACCAAGTGGAATGTAGGCACCCTTGAAGCATTTAGGGGTGACCTAGATAGTTATAGACCATCCAAGAGCCTTTTAGGTTGAACAAGTGGTATGTAGGCACCCTTGGAGCCTTTAGAGGTGACCTAGATAGTTCTAGACCACCTAGGAGCATTTTAGGTTGACCAAGCGGGATGTAGGCACCCTTGGAGCATTTAGGGGTGACCTAGACAGTTCTAGATCACCTAGGAGCATTTTAGGTTGACCAAGAAAGATGTAGGCACCCTTAGAGCATTTAGGGGTGACCTAGATGGTTATAGACTGCCTAGGAGCATTTTAGGTTGACCAAGTGGGATGTAGGCATCCTTGGGGCATTTTGGGGTGACCTAGACGGTCATAGACTGCCTAGGAGCATTCTAGGTTGACCAAGCGATATGTAGATACCCTTGGAGCCTTTTGTAACTTTTCTTACTTTGTGTTCTTAGGAGGAAGGTGCAATACCTTGTATACCCCCAAAATTTACTATGATTGATGTGATGCTATTGACTTGGCCAGGAGGAGCAATAGGAATTGACCCCCCTATTTTGGCAAGGAATCCTTGGTAATGCTAATGTCTTGAGGGGGTAGAATGAGTGACCCACTCATGGATAAAGCTCCCTCATCAGTAAGATCTTGGACCTTGCATCTAAAAACATGACAAGTGCTAATATCATGCTCTCTCATTCGATGATAGAGGTAAGAGTGATCCTCCCTATATAGTTTAGATCTATATCTATTTGGGTTGAATAGGGGTATATCTGGTAAGATAATTGCCTCTGTATATTATAAGTTATGAAAAACGGTCGACATGGGCTCAAATAACAGAGTCTAGATACGATATTGATGCCTTAAACAAGGTAAACGTGGTTGACTCATTTTACTCGGTGATGAGGTTGTATGTGTCTCGGTCACCTATTTAGGTTGCTCTTCTTGACTACCATCTATAGGTAACAGATGCTACACTAAGTCAATTTGTTGGTTTTTGGTTTGAAGATCATTCTTGTCAAACATATCCTATACCAGGTTTTTGAATTTAAAGCACCTATGCACATCATGCCCCTTCTGTCTATGGTATTTGCAGTATAGGTATTTGTGATATCCGTAGGGCTTAGGTGCATAGGGATCGACAATTCGACTATCAGGTAAAGTAATTGCCTTTGTCATGCAGAGTCACTCAAATAGATATTCCTTGGACTCATTAATGGGCATAAATTGTCACTTAGGGAAAAATTGTTGGTTTAGCCCTTGATTTGTTTGAGACTTAACATTAGACTGTGTAGGAGTGGGTTGGTCCTAAAAATCAAGATGTTGAGGTTTTGGATGACTCAACCGTAACTCAATGCTTGTGAGCTGATCCATGATCTGTTGTAAATCATTCTATTGGTGACTCACTTGTAACTCCACATCGGCTAGCCTATCCAAGATATGTTGTGGTACTAGTGGATGTGATGACTAGATGGCTATTGAGGGAGTTTGATGACAACTTATATGTGGTGGAGGTGAACTAGGTGTGGGAGCTAGGAGATAATTGATCGAGGATGGATCAAAAGTCCCTAATATTTGAGTAGATGTGGATGCTTCATGATGATTGGAGCTGGCCATTATATCCACATGTTCTTGTTCTTGATTTAGCTCATGCTCATGTTCCAACTCAGAGTTTTCAACTGTGGTAGTTGGGTTACCCCCACTTTGGTCTAGGGGCTACATCTGCTCTTGATCTTGTGGAGATGTTGAGTGAGTTGGAGTAGGTGTGATTGAATCCATCAATGGTATCTCTTGTGGTGTGGATGGGATATTGTAAGGAGTTGCAAGTTTCATAGATGGATTCATAGGACTTTGGTTCTCTGTTATCACATTGATCATTCCCACAAAATCATGAGAAGATGTATTTACATTTGGACAAGTCATAACTACCTCATAAACTTGTCAAAGGTGATTTGTTTGGCCCCCATGTTTGTAGGGTGCATCAGGAATGCTATCAATGGGTGGAAACTTGGTAGGGGGAATACCTAGATCCTTGATCGACTCAGTGATAGGTGTGAATGCAATATTGGGTACTATGCACTCATCGAGTTCTAGGTAGGTGAATTGAATTGTGTCCTCAACTATGGTGGATGAAGATGGTATGATAGGATTTGATTCATCCGTATCAATAGTGGGATCTTCCTCATTTTTTGTAGGAGTGAAAAGATCTTCTGTAGGTGTATTGATGATGATAGATATGGGAGCTTCTGTAGCTAGATATTCTGATTCTTCCTTTCTTGAAGAGATAGAGGATGGTACTAGCGGTGGTGAAGGTAGCTTCACGACTAACCATAGGGTTGAATCTGGACTCTGAATAAGGTCATTGGATTTAGTGTCCAAATGCTTGGGTGACACTATAGGCCTTTGTGGATGATCCACTTGCTTATAATAATTTAAGGGGTTTGGGTCAACATGGACCACATGGACCTTACCTTCATCAATGTATTTAATGCATTGATGCACTATAGATGGAAGACATTCCATGTCTCTTATCCATGGCCTTCCAAGAAGTATGTTGAACTGTCTTGCACCCTCCAAGATGTAGAACAACGTAGGCACAGTATTTTGTCCAAATTAAACAAGTAGGATTATTGTACCCATAGTGGAGGATAAAACATCATTGAATGTGAACTTGGATGGTGCAATACGCGAGGATGGAAGGTTGAGATGTTTTAGTGAAGCTATGGTAATAATTTTTATTGAGGAACCTATGTCAACAAATACTCACTTATAGGGGAGCCTATTGATGCTTACAATTATGTGTAGAGCAGGTTCTGGTGAACTGGTAGGCATGGGTTTGACCTCATAATTTTGAAAGGATATAATAAGATTCTTGTACATTTGTATGTATTCCATAAAGTTGGTGAAAGCATCAAAGTCATGATGTTGTACCTCCATGGAATCCAAGACCCTCATGAAAGGTTCCCAATATTTTGAGGATTGTAGTAGAAGCTTGCTCATGGTCACTTTGGATGATGGTGCATGCGAAATTCGCACAGGCCTACTTTGGGTTGCTAACACTTGTTGGATGGGAGTTCTAGGTGGTGAAGACCACGATGTAGAGGGAGTGTAGACCTTCCTGCTAGGCCCTTTGGAAGGTTGATTATATCTGGTTTGTGATTGGAATCGATGTTGGCTAACTGAATAATCCACTTGATCATGTGGGTAATCCATTGATGTTCTATTTCTAGAGGTACTTTGGTGGTCAGATTTTCTATGTGAGGAGTGGACCTCACGACGACTTTCAGGGTGTCATGCAAGAATGATGAGATACTCATGAGAATAGCAAAGGTGACTACTATCAAGGCTCCATGCAGGAGTGAGAAGATCCTCATATCTATAATTATGGTGCTCAAGGCCTCTCCTAAATTTTTCTACTTCACCAGTTCGTGATCGAGCTTGGCCATGCATAGTTGTCATAATGTGTTGACTAGGCAAACCTTGAAGGAAACCCACACTAAAGAAAATTTTGATTTTCGAAAAAGTCTATAAGTGTTATATATCAAAATGATTAGTGCGACAAGTTGACCATAATGGGCCAAGTCTCCAAAATTGTATTTTTGGATCAAAAAATTGTATTTTTGGAATATTTGGCCAACCGAGGCCTGTGGGGAAATGCCCACTTTTGGGATTTTTTGGGAAATTTTGAACCGTGAAGAGTTAGGACTCAAAATTTCTAGGAGAGGTGTAGAAGGGTGTAACTAAGACAACAAAATAAATTTGGCAAGTTTTGGAGTTGTCTAGACCATTATATGACCATTTTAGTGCATTTTTTCTCTATTTTCGACTTCAAAAATAGAGTAATCATAAAACCAAAATAGCTTTTTTGTTATAGCTTTGATTTGCACGATTCTTGATCAGTTGGATGTAGAATCAAAAAGTAGATTTCTTATTTGATAAATTTTGAGACTGGGTAGTATGGGAGGAGTGAATAATTGACCCTAGAATTAACATGGGGCCCATGAGGTAAAACAACCAATGGAAACCACACATGGGAAAAATTCCACACTCACCACCATTGAGCAATGCTCCCACGAGAGAGGATGTAGCAGGTCATGATTCGCTTGTTTGAGGGGTTGGGTCATGGTTCACGTGCATCCACTTGGGCATTTAACCCAAAATCCTGCTTCGTGATTTGTAAAGATCTATGTGGGTGTTGTGCTTTATATACCACCATGAGGACCATTTATGAATAAAGGTGGGATAATGGCTCAAGACTCTCGCAACATTGCTCAAGTTATTTTTTTAAATAATTTTTTATTTGATAAATTATGAGACTAGGTAGTATGGGAGGAGCGAATAATGGACCCTAGAATTAACTTGGGGCCCATGAGGGAAAACAACCAATGGAAACCACACATGGGGAAAATTCCACACTCACCACCATTGAGCAATGCTCCCACGGGAGAGGATGGAGTATATTTTTGGGCCATGATTCACTCGTTTGAGGGGTTGGGTCATGGTTCACGTGCATCCACTTGGGCATTTAATCCAAAAGCTTGCTTCCCGATTTACAAAGCTCTATGTGGGTGTTGTGCTTTATATACCACCATGAGGGCCATTATTGAATAAATGTGAGATAATGGCTTAAGACTCTCACAGTGTTTCTCAAGTTAATTTTTTTTTTAAATATTTTATTTGATAAATTATGAGACTCGACAGTACAAGAGGAGAGAATAATGGACCCTAGAATTAACTTGGGGCCCATGAGGGAAAAAACCAATGGAAACCACACATGGGGAAAATTCCACAATCACCACCATTGAGTGATGCTCCCACGTGAGAAGATGAAGCATATTGCTGGGCCATGATTTTCTCATTTGAGGGGATGGGTCATGGTTCACGTGCATCCACTTGGGAATTTAACCCAAAAGCCCGCTTCCCTATTTGCAAAGCTCTATGTGGGTGTTGTGCTTTATAAACCACCATGAGGGCCATTGTTGAATAAATGTGGGATAATGGCTCAAGAATCTCGCAGCGTTGCTCAAGTTAATTTTTTTTTGAAATCCTATTTTTTGAAAAATTAGGGTTAAGGTTTGGTCCTAGATAACAAAGAAACAAATAAAGCAGACAATATAATTATCTTTTTACTGATTAAATGCGTGCCCTAAACTGGTTTCAGGGTGTTTAGATTTGTTGTTTCTCTTTTCTCTTGTTGTAAAATTATAATGAGGGAACTCAACCAAAGTGGTGGCTATGGAAACTAGTGCTAAACATGATTTCTAAAAAGAGTCTAGGGTACACTGCTTAAATCCCAGTGGGGGGTTCGCCTAGCTCTTCCACTCTGAAACAATATTTCCAATACTGGGAGGCAATTTGAACATTAGTGATCTATTCCATATTGAGAGAGTGACCTATTCTATCTAAGGCATATAGAGGGCAAGCTGGTGGAAGGAGGTGAAATCCAACATCACCAGTCTGAATTGGGGGTTGGTGATGAAATCCAACCTTACCAATGTTATAGTGGAATGTGCAAGTGTGTGTGGTTCCTTTTAATCCAAAGAAAGTAAGCAAAGAAGCATTCAATGATCATTCACTAAATGCATGCAATAGGTGTGTTTTAATTTCAAAAATCTCAAACAAAAGGAACCTATAAATGTCACTTATAGATGCAAGTCCTAAATGCTAACCTACCCATTAGGTAAGCCACAAGCAATCAAGCCATAAAGATGCATCGCTACTTCAAGTTTCTTTTGATTTTTCTTCTTCATTTTGTTTATTTATGTCATAAGAAAAGTAAAAATATGAATTTTAACCTTTCTGTGCAAACAAATTATGCAAGAAAAAACAATTTTAACAGTCTCTGAAAAATGCAAAAGAAAAACAGAAGATTTAGGCACTCACCTTAGTAGTTTTGAGACCTCCAAATTTTGGATTTTTGGGCAAAAATTTCACTGTTTCTTCAACGCTCCATGGTGGTACGATTAGAAGCCCTACCACCATCCCAGGGTGGGACAATGAAGCCACCATACTAGGGTAATCCAGATAAAGGTTTTGCCACCATTCCAAGGTGGGGAGGGGAGCACCTGCAACACAAAAAAGGTAAAATTGTAAAATGGGGCAAGATTTTCACCCAAAGCACAAGGGACAAGGGTCCCACCCTGATCACCACTGAATCAGGGAAAAAATGTGCACCTAATTATGAGAAAAAATATATGTATCTATCCTTTATAGCATATGAGCATCAAACGGAAGCATGCATGCGAAATGGAAGCAAAAACCAAACAACAAGGTATGAAATGAAACAAGTATCCTTATTATTAATTTGGTGGATCAGATCCAAGGTTATATATAATTACCCTTGAGGGCTCAAAGCTGATACAATTTTTACAAATTTTGGGTGCCCAAGGAGCAAATCCTTCAAGAAATCTGGGTGCACATCCAGTGTCTTTCCTCATACCTACAATCGAGGTGGGTGGGCCAATGCCGCAACTGCTTGTATTTCTGATATTTTATGTCTAATATTACTTCCCAATGCCTTATAGAAATCTTAAATTGCACAAAAGGAAACAAAATGGGTCAAATAGCAAGTGTGTGTGAAGGAAAACATGCAATCCCCACAGGCACAAAAGGGTATATATATTAAAAATATATCAAATCAATAGAATGACTTGAAAATTTATGGGAATGTTAAATAGGAGGTTTTGAAGGGATATCACCAAAAAATGGATCTGAAATTGCATCCGTAGATCCCTCAATTTTGCATCGCCCGTCTGTAACCTGCAAAGACCAAGACAAGCAATTCCCGCCCCTAAACATGTCCAAAACACATGAAATTTGGAAAGAATGTATACATAAATATTTAAAGATAAATAATGTTGTTATATTTTCAAAATGAGGCATAGATCCACCTGCATGCAGCTGGGGTGCCCAGATGGGCCCTATGAACCTACAAAAACTAAAAAATGCGATATCTCGACAAATTTAACTCCAAATTGCATGAAATTTGAACTACAACATCCTATGATAGTATGGAATAATACTAAAAAATAGTAAAGAAACTATGCAAGGATTTCTCCTCATCCCGGGGGGGACAGTGGTGACTATAACTAATTGGGGGGCGGTATCCCACCAATTCTATACACCTTTTGCTACCAATCCCAGTGGGGAATGGTACTAAGCACTCTAAGGGGTATTTTACTCGAATTTAGTGAAGAAATTCACCTAGATGGTAAAGTTATGCCCAAAATACCCTCTTGAAGTCACTCGATAACCTCCTTCGCTAAGAAGCAATTTTGAGGGAAAGAGAGCACAATAAAGTGAGGGGAAATCTCAGCAGAACTCCATTGCATATACTAGAACTCCTATCAGTATGTTTTTGTGTGGACCTTGTATCCATTTTATAGCCCAAAGGGGCTTATGTGCAAAAAGGAATGCAAGGGCATGCATGGCAGGAGGTGCCATTTATCGAAAAAGGAGGCATGCATTGGATGAGGAAGAGAATCTCCCCTTTTAACCTCCATTATGAAGTATGTCATAAGGATTCAGTGCCCTATGACCCACATGCTTCAATTGGTGGGGTAGATGTCATTTTTTAGATGCCATTTGTCCTAGATTTGAATTTTTTTGGGTCAAACTTTCTCACCATCCCACCCTGGGAGGATGGATCACCACCTTCCCAGGATGAAATTATGGGAATATGCCACCATACCAGGGTGGGATGGTGGTGAATTTTGGGCCAAAACCTCTAAAAATTGGGCCAGAAGCCTCCAAAACCTCTTTTGGAGTGGCTAGAACCACTATGAGCCTTTTGAGGGCTACCCAAGGGGCCGTATGATGCCAATTTGATCATTGTTTATGGATGATTAATAAGGTTGACCATATTTTAGTGTCTACAGATGCTATCTCCACCCCTCATGTTGCCATGATAGTCTCTACAAAGGAGGCAACTTAACTTTGGCATAGGAGATACGAGCATCTTAGTTCTAGATATTTACTTGAGCTAAGTAAATTTGAGATGGTAAAGGGCCTTCCCTTCCTTTCCTCTACATTTCCAGTGTCGTCTGACTGCTTTGCAGGGAAGCAACATAGAGTACCATTTGAAAAGAGCTCTACACGAGAAAAGAAACCTCTGGAGTTAATTCACACTAATCTATGTGGTCCTTTCACCCCAAACAGTTTTGGGGGCAAGAGGCACTTTTAGTTGTTTGTAGATGACTACTCATGAAAGATGTGGGTATTCTTTCTTCATATGAAATTTGAAGCTTTTAGTTACTTCCAAAAATTCAAGAAATTTGTTGAGAAGGAGTTAGGGACTTCAATAAGAACCCTCTGCTTAGATTGAGGGGGGGAGTTCACCTCTAAATAATTTTCTACATATTTTATCGCACATGGGATCAAAAGACAACTCACTATTCCTTATACTCCTCAAAAAAATGGAGTTGCTGAGCGAAGAAACCATTTCATCATGGAAATGGTTCATTGTATGCTAACAGGAGCCCATCTAGAGAAATATTTTTGGTAGAATCTATCACCATAGTAGTGTATTTGTTGAATAGGGCACCCGTGAAGACCCTAAATGGAATAACTCTATAGGAATCATGGAGTAGTCAGAAACCCTCCATATCTCATCTACATATTTTTGGATGTAAAGATTTTATACACATACCCAAAGAGAAAAGGAAGAAGCTAGATGAAAAGACCTTGCAAGGTTTTCTTCTTGGATATGATGAGCATTAAAAGGGTTATCGGTTGATTGATCCTTTGACCAAGAATATTCATACTAGTAGAGATGTTTTTTTTTTTTATGAGGCTTTCACATCACAAAACACATCAGATATATACCTATATTTTTTAAAATCTAAGGATGGAGTCTCCTTCTTCATCATAGAAGGGAGGATATCCTTATTCTCCATAGAAAAATATTCCTAAGTGATATAAAAGTACTATCAGAGACTCAAAGATATCCACTCCATAAAATATGACTCTGAATAGACCTCATACTCGTAGTATGGCTCGTCAAAAGAAAGCTACAACAGAGACTACTGAGGTTGATGATCTTTGTCAATCCTTTGAGGAGATTTTTGTAGATCCTGAGAGAGAAAAAGAAGATATGGATGTGGATAATGATAGGGTGTTTATGTCTTCACTTGATGAGCATGAACCCACAACAATACAAGATGCCCTTGGTAAGCCACAATGGAATTTTGCTATGGACACAAAGTATAAGTCCTTGAAGAAAAATAAGACATGGAAGCTTGTTGATATATTGCATGGAAAGAAGCCCATTGGCTGAAAATGGATATACAAAGTCAAGTACAAGGTAGATGGAATAATTGATAAGCATAAGGCCCACCTTGTGGCAAAGGACTATGTGCAAAAGGAAGTCATTGAATATGAGGAAACTTTTGCACCTACTGCTCAGATGACAACCATTCGAGTTATTTGTGCTATGGTAGCACAGTTTGGGTGGAAATTTCATCAGATGGAATTCAAGAGTGCAATCCTGAATGGTGATCTTAAAGAGGAGGTCTACATGGCATAACCTAAAGGATTTGAAGTGGAAGGTCAAGAACAAAAAGTTTTTAAATTGGTCAAATCCTTTTATGGTTTGAAACAAGATCCCAGAGCTTGGTATATTAATATGGATGATCACCTTATGCAACATGGATTTAAGAGAAGTCTGACAGATGCAAATATCTATTTCAAGAAATAAGGTTATGAAATAGTGCTACTTGTATTGTATGTGGACAATATGATTATCACAAGAAATTTTGAATCTTTGATAGCTTCTATCAAAAGTGACTTGTGTGAATCTTTTGAGATGACAGATCTCAAAATTCTCCACTATTGTCTTGTCTTGGAAGTGAACTAGAAGCAACATCACATCAAGGTGACCCAAAAAAATTATACCAAGACATTGTTAGAAAAGTATTGCATGACTGATTGTAAGCCAATGGTAACTCTGATGGAATTAGGGCTTCAGTTATCATGGTATGACGATTCACCTCAGATAGATGGTACTCTCTATCTATAGCTGATCTGGAGTCTCATATATTTGACAAAAACTAAGCCAGATATTGTATTTATTGTCAACTATATTTCAAGTTTCATGTAGGATCCTAAGACTACTCATTGGAAAGCAACAAAATGTGTTCTTCACTATGTTCATGGTACTATTAATATGGCCTTGAGTACAAGAAGAATGATCTATTATTATTGCAAGGATACACTGACTCCGACTATGCCGGATCATATGATTATTGTAAGTCAACTTCAAGATATATATTTCATCTTGGATCCGGTCCTATCTCTTGGCACAACTAGAAGTAACAGGTGGTTGCTATATCATATACAGAGGTAGAGTATCGTGCCACACAAGAAGTAGCGTGTGAGGTGATATGGTTACGTCGCATCTTAATAGGTATGGGTCATCCATCCAAATATCCAATTCACTTGTTTTGTGACAACTAAGGTGTTTTGAACCTAGTCAAGAATCCAGTGCATCATGAATGAACCAAACACATTGATACACAATGTCACTTCATTCGAGATGATGTTCCAAGGCACAGAATTCAGCTTCAATACATTCCCACCAATGCACAAGTTGTAAAAATTTTCACTCAGGCCCTTGCATGTATAAAGTTTGAGTTATTTTGCAACTCTCTTTGTATTTCAAAATAATGTAATAAAGGGGGATGTTAGTGTATATATTACCTTATTTTTTTGGCTAGAACATGTTTGTTAGCATATATATTTTATTGCATATTATTGTTAGCGATATTATATTTGTTGTATTTTCGTCAAGGATATTATCTCCTAAATATCTTAAGGGCTTGTGATCATATGTTGTACTATATATTTCAACTCAAATCAAGGACAATAACTAATGTTGTGTCTCATTTCATTATGTATATGTTGAAGTATCTACAACTAATAGTTGAGCTATGTGGAGATATGACAGAGCTTTGGTGGCCCTTGAATGGAGTCTGAATGGTGAAGACTCCTTGATGCTTTACTCCACTATTAACATTTACTAATGGTAGAAATGCTTTGATAAGAATACTCTTTTCTTTTGACATCCATTTACTTTATCTTCTACTTTGTACACTGCTTGATCTTCTATTATGCTTTTTCTTTTTCAAGTTCAATTGTACAAGATGAGCCCCTTTGAATGGATTCTATTACTTGGAAATAGTGCTTACATACAACCTTTTATTGGATGTTTTTCCTATGTTTATTGTGCCTTTTTGGGGCACATTCAAATATGCTTTTAGATCGTAGAAAACCAGATTAAAATGATGCTTTAAAACGTACTATAGTATGTACATAAACCTCCCTTGATGCACCTTTTGCACTCTTATTTTAGATCATAAATTATGGTTTTATGGAAGATTTTTCTCCTAAAGCACAAGGGTTTTGAGGTTGTCTTAGATAACAGTAGATAGAAGCTTTTCATTTTTTACACTTTTTTCTCTTGCATTCAATCTTGTAATACTTTTGAATTTGAGACTCACCAAGTCTCAAGCTTGTATTTATGTTTTAGGTTAGTTGTGTTCTTCTCCAGGTTTTGGAGGATTCTAACCTTTTTGGGTGGCTTCTTTAGACCACTACGAATTGCAGATTTCTATGCTTCAATAGTGTCTTTAGACACTTGATACAAATCATATTTTATGCCCTTCAAGAACACAAAACTAATTTCTTTTGAGAGTAGTGTAATAGTACAAGTTTTTTCACTTTTAATGCACTAAGATTACTACTTATCACTCCAATCAACTCTCAAATTAATATACTAAGAATTTACTACAACTAAATCAAGAATAACCTAAAATGAATCTTTAAGAGTTATTCTACAATTTCACTACAACTAATATTGTAGAGCTTAGTATTCTTTTTATTTTTCCAAAATAGATAATAGGTAGTTGATAGAAACTATTTTGAAATCTAATCAACTCATAATAAAAGTGCAAATGAACCTTAAAAAGAATTTTTCTTTTTACACTTTCGAAGATTGTAATCCAATTTTCTATTTGCAACTTTAATCCAAATTCAGGTGCTTCTAAAAAATATAATAGGTAGATGAATTAATAAACCTACTTACACCAAAAAGTTGCATACCTTTTTTTTAGCAGCTCTTTTATTGCTTCTGTAGAGGATGCAAATCTTGGTGTCTACAATCACCAAGTTGATGCTATGATAATGTCCTTGCAATCTTTTAAGACTATATTGAATAGCTCATTCTTCACCAAATTAGGGTCTCGACCTTTATTTTATGAGCCTAGGATTTTATGGCTTGTTATCCTCTTCTGTTCTCCTCCTTCTATTGCAAATTTGGATAAGTCTTTGTCTTTGAAGCAATGCCTTCTTTATGTGAGAGGTAATCTTCAAATATTTAGGTTTTTGTGAGCTTCTTCTGTCTTCAAGTTGTCTTGTCAATTTCTAACTTCAAGTAGGATCTTCTTCTAATATTTTACACTCCTTGCCAAATTCTTCTTCTTGGATTTGGCACTCCTTGCCAAATTCTTCTTCACAGATTTGGCACTCGCCAAATTCTTCTTCTCTTGGGCTTGTTGTCAGATGATGATAATTATCCCTAGTCCTTCACTATCATAGGCTTCTTCTTGACAGTGGATTTCTCCATTGAGTTCTCCTTTAAGAATATATTCAGTAAGGCTCTCCTAGCATTTTTTTGGATGATCGATAAAACTATCTCAAGGTCTCTGATCTAACAACTTTTTGTGTTCTTCCTTGAGATATTTTCTTCAACCATACACTCATGGAAGTGTTGGTGGTGAGAACTACCTCTTGATATTTGATTTTGCTACTTATGAATTTGAGCAAGACTTACCTAGTCCTTATTATCCTTCTCCTTTCTTGACTAGAAGTTTTGCAATGAGATCATCTCTTGATATCTTTGATTTTACTTCAAGTCCTGAATTGATTTTGAAGAAGATACCCTTCCTAAATTTCTTGTAGGAATTTTCCCAACTCATTGAATCTTATTTCCCTGCAACAAAGTATTAGTACTAAAAATTTTAGTATGATTCTAAATCTCTTCAAATTTAGGATCAAGGCTACTATGGCCTTTTTTAGTATGATGGCTTCTATGGCATTTTTTAGTACCAAGTCTTCTATGGCATTTTTTAGTACCAAGGCTTCTATGGCCTTTTTCAGTGTCAATGCTTTTGTGGCTTTTTTTAGTACCAAGGCTCCTGTGGCATTTTGGTATCAAGATTTCTGTGGCTTCTCCTTCAACGCTCCTGTGGCATTTTCTCCAAGGCTTCTATGGAATTTCTATGTCAAGGCTTCTATGGCATGTTCTTCAACCTATGAAGTTCTTTGATTCAACAATGGAGATCGTCAGTCTCCTGACTTCACCATAAATCTTTACAAGAAGTATTCTTATATAGTATTCTTCTCTTGCACAAGGAACCAATATCTGCACTATGAGGGCACATCAAACTTCGGGAAACGAAGTTGGAGTATCCTAGATTTATGTCATAGGAGGAGTCCCAATCCTCTAAGAATTAGATTTTTGCAAACAAAATAAAATTTAGACACTAGTTAGAAAATTTTAGATATCCTGGATAATCCTCACTGAATGATTTGTCAATCCAATGGCTTGAATGTTGAGTCCTAGTCTTCATAATTTTTTCTTGAAACTCTGTGGAAAGACTCTAGTCAATTGCAATCTCAGTATTTCCTAGAACTAAGATTTCTTTCAATCCTCACTCATGACTCTCCCTAATTCTACCACCTAGATTCTTCTGAGAGCTTTTGATAGTGGTTGGTCCAGAGGTGCATCAGTTTATCAAAATGCTTAGGCTTAATGATAATGGTGGCTTTCCTATAGACCTTTATTGTATCTATGATACCACAGTTATCTTTTGATGTAGCAAGCATGGAGAGATAACAATCACAAGATGCAGAATAATATGAAATAAAGTAAATATACTAGATGACTAAAATATGCAATAAATAGAAATGATATAAAATGTTAAAATGTAGCTATGGAGGAAATGAACACTCCATTATAAAGCTACTGAACTACATTGCACCCATTACCAATGGATGGTATCACACACTAAGCTACACTATGCCCCCTAACTCTCTCTATGACTTTTCTCCTCTATTACACTACGAGACCATCCTTATATAGGAAAAATAGGATACTTGGCCAACACTCTATCTAGCTATGCAAGGGATAATTTGCCTATGTACAATTTGCACATTGACACTTGTGCACTTATTCCATTGCATGAAGTATCAAGATAACTTTCCCCTAAAGTAATCTAAGTATGTACCTTGGAAGATACATTTACATAACCCAAATGATGGAATAGACTCTATTTCTAATAGAAGCAAAGCTTGCAATGTGACCATCCATACCTAGAAGATATTGTAGCATAGGGAGTTGTGTAACTTATATAGGAAACTAGAGCATTAGACTATATGGTGACTATTGAAGAAGACTCGTGTCCTTTGTATTTGGTACCTATTCAATGATCGAAGGCTATTGCTTAGTTATTTGTTGAGGCTTGCATACAAGAGGATGCATAGTAGATATTTATAATATGTTTTCAATGTCAACTAAGGACTTCACAATTGAAGCAACCATATTAGAAATAGGATTACCAAGATCAACAATATCAAGAATAGGATTACCAATTAGAGGGGTTGTAGTGACAGAGTGAAGATTATTATGAAGAGGAGAAGAAGAACAAGAGGTGTTGGGAGGAGGTGAATCCATGGTATTTAAGTAAGAAAGAATATGCTAGTCAAACCTATTGGTATTTGGGAGAGTGTGTAGATAACAAGCTACGTCCAGGTTGATTTTGGATACCTTTCTAAATGGGATCTAAATCACATAGCGGGTCTATCTCAATATGTTTATTAGTGATAAAGATGCTCATGGGTAAAAATCCTAGTAAGATATATGAGTGAAATTTTTTGTTGAAGAGTACTAAGGTCAGTAAGACACATGAAACTAGGGTATCTCTAAAAAGATAAAGGAGTACCTAAATAAAAAATATGTAATGGTATGAATATGCCTTGGGATTCTGAATAGAAGATAACCAAGAAAGGGAGCCAATATACAATGAGGGTATGATGGAGGCTAGACAACATATGTAAGTTGGCTACAACATAATACAAAAGATAAATTATTGTAAAGTGTAAAACAAGATAAATAAAGGAGAGATGCTTATGAAAAATGTGCAACCTAATGAAAATAAAAGTTCTTAATGATAGTTACCAAATTCCACCAACGTAATATAAATGCTATGATTGACTTCTACAAGTATAAACTAACTATGCATAGGCTATTAGAGAATATTATATGTAAATAGTCACAGGATATTATAGAAGTAAGAGTGAAATGTTTTTAGGAGTTGTAATGAACAATTAAAAAAGTATGAATATCATTAGTGAATACAAGGGAAGACCAACTAATTATATGCAGCTATAAATGTAATCAAAAGGGACACAAGACTAATTAGTAACAACTATGAAACATGATAGAGTATGGTTTGCAAGGAAAGCTAGAGTCAAAGCATAAGTTAAAGCAAAATTGAGAACATAGGCCCAAAAATCTAGCAACAGCACCCTAGCCCAAGCATATGCTTCCTCCATAGCCAAGAGCTTCTCTAAAGTCTTGATCGGGCAACAAGAGGATGACCTTGCTTAACTTACCCCAAATTTTGAAATGAATGCTTAAAAATATAAGAGACAATGAATATAATTAGAGAGAGAGATACTAGAAATTTTGGTAGAGTTTGGGCACTTGAGAATTGCTTTTTGAATGTTCATCCCATGGGATTAATTTATAGAATTTTTGAGAGGGATTCTTGGAGGGAAAAGGGTATTCAAAGATGCATTTAGGATAAGGAAGAAATTTAAAATTTTCAAGCTTAAAGGATGAGAGTTAGCATGCACAATCATACCTATGAGTAGTATAAGGAATTTACATGTTGAAGGCTCGTATTACAAAGATTCTACTCATGCCAAAAAAATGCTATGTTTGCACAAAAGCATTCATGTAGCACTATCATTTTTTATCTTTTTTTTTTATATTTTTTATTGTTTAATAGTCAAACTATTTGAAATGGGTCAAAATGAAAAAAATATTATGTTTGCATGAAAGTGTTGGTGTAGAAGCGTTGGTGTAGTGCTATCATTGAAAAATGGTGCTTTTGCTCTAAGATAGATGTGAAAGAAATTTTGCTTTGATTACCTTGGTTGAATGAAGATCAATTATTAGATGCTATGAATGAGATGATAGTTAATTAGGTGCATCAAAATTGGATTTCTATAGAATGTTGTGATGCTTACCAAGATTTTTGAGTTGGTGCTTCTTTTTGTTCATACTCACATCCTCTAAATAACCAATGCACTATAATAGACCATTGATTCACAACCAACTAGTAGGGGCAAAAAGTTCATTCATACACTAAGGATACCTACAAAACCCAAAAATAATCCTTGAAATGCTACTGAAATAATGTTGTGAGAAATACCCTTAATTTTATCAACTTGAAGAGACAATCACAATGAGATAGGTCTCTCGCAATGGTCTTGTTGGATCCTCAACTTGATTTTGCCCCAAATTTTTGAATTTTTGGTGTCCTATGGTCTTTATAAATTTGCAATCCCCCCTTGAGTCCTTTCCAATTATTGCAAATTTTTGGTCCTTTTGAAGTCCTGTTTCACCCTCCAAGAGAAATAAAAGTTTTTGTGTCTCCAAGTTCAGATCATTGTTTTGATTTTCCTAAGGTCTTTTTATCAGTAAATGTTTGGCCTAAATAAGGTTGTTGCAGGAGCCTATCTTCCAGAGAGCATAACTTTTGATCCAACCATTGGATCGGCTTGAAATTTTACAAGGAGCTAGATGAAGAGGTGGAAAACATTATGGTAAGGTTTATTTTGAAGCCTTGAATATTTTAGTATTTTATCAGTCCCTTATTCCTCCATCTAGTGCCCCAAAAATGAATTTTAGTATTTTTTAAGAAAATTGGAAGAAAGAATATTTGTAATTTAATAAATTTTTTAAAAATGAGTACGTGTTGAGATTTTATAGAAGGATTAATATGGATAATCCAATAATGTGTATTAATTTTGAGGCCCATCCGAGCTTTTTTGGAAACTTACTAAAAATAGGGTTTTTTTTGCCGAAAATGGTAAATTTTCCAAAAATAGTAATTTTTTATCTTTTGGGCTTTAAGATGTAGGGTTTTGTTTTAGGGTTTATCACATCATAAAATGGTGGGGAACCCTAAAATATAAATATAAAAAAAAACCTTAAACCCTAAATCCTAAACTCAAAACCCTAAACCCTTAAAAAAAAGAGAAAAATAAATTCAAGGTGATGGAAATAGTGGCTATTATGGATAATTTCTAGTTATGGTCCATAATAAAATCAGTTACAATTTTCGTTGTTATGGACCAAGTGATAAAGCTATTTAAGAGAGTTGCTGCAACCAGAAACATGATTATGTTTTTGCACATTAATTTTGCAAGAGGTATACCAGAGTGCCCATCCTTGTTGATTATATTTTCCTTTGTGTGTCTTCTCTAGTTGCCCATTTTTATTCCCCATTATTATGCAAATTTTTGTTGAGGAGGTGTCTAGTTTATTGAGATCAGTTCCAGTGGCTGAGATTGAAAGCCCAGAGGATCTTTGTTACATCACCTGAATGAAGAGTTGCACTTTTCTATTGCATAATTTGAATGGAGAACTCATTTGTATTTGCATAGTGAGATATGATTACACTGATCAGACTCCCATTGTAATTATTTATTGGATAATATATTCCTTCTTCCTCCTTTTAGTAGTTATATATGCAGTTTTGCTTGTTATTCTATTATTTGAATGTGTAAATGACATCTTCTTTCATTGGTATTCTTAATCATCTTTGTTGCATTATTTGAATAAATGTGTTTGGATCAATTTTATATTCTCCCCCCTTCTCTATTTATCATATTTTAAGTTTGGCTACAATTACCCAATGGATAAGGCACCGGTCTACTTTTTGAAGCACTAGTTGGGAGTTACTTCGAAGCTTGGTCAACTTTTATGTTGTAGTTTTATTTTATTTTTTGCAATCTGTATGAGCATGAGCATATAAGTGTAGGCTTACCTCTAGGGTTTTCATACCTTACTCGATCTGTCTAGAGTCTTAGGATAATATTTTCCTGAGTTAAAGAGGTGGATCCACCAGAATCCACAATGCTGATTGGATCAGGGAAGTCTTGCAGCATGAAAAAAATTTTAAGGGTGCAAGAATTTCCTCCAATAGGTCCTAACACACTCACTTCCCAAAAAAGTGTTCTTGGAAATACCCCTTGTTTCATTGGCTCAAAGATATGATCACAATGGGATAGATGACACCTGATACTCATTTTTTGGGTTTGAGAAATGGAATAACAAAAAACTCATAATATTCTAAAAGATAAATGCACAAGAAGATGATCCAAAAAAATACCAAGAAATAGGAAGCAATACTATTTAACAAAGGTTCTAGAATGGATCATAGGCTCTTTTGCTACAAATTTATACCATCATAGGGAGCCAAGATTGATGCTCTAATACCAATTATAATGAAACAACTTCAAGAAGTACAACAATAGCAATAACTATCCAATAATATGTACTAAAGAATATCCAATGATAACAATAATTTAGTTCCAAATGCTAGGAAACCAACTATGCAATAATTAGCCATATTAAAAATCCTTAACCACTTAGAGAGGTCGAAGTCTCATAGCCATTTGGACAAGGTAAAGTCTCATATATACAACAAAGGTGACTAAAATTCAAATATAAAAGATGATTCCAAATACCAAAGAATGTTTCCTATTTATATAATAAATCAACATTAACCCTAACCCTAATGCTCAAGGGTTTATTATCTAAACCTAAGTTCTGAGTTAATAAAAATAAATATAATGTACATAGATATATTGGAGTCGTTACACTTCCAATGAACCCTTACATAGGGTTAAAAAATATTTGGTTATATCGATAGGCCAACCAAATTTGATCTAAATACATGGTTATGTGCAAATTTTAAACCCTCAAATATCTAAGGATATTTTTATATCACTATTTTTGTCTGAGTATGTAGGAAACATTCAAATGATTTTATAGATACCTTATACAAACATAGGTTAGATGCCTCTTGAGGATATGCAATTCAAAATAATTCTCAACACATGGCTCAAGAAGCCCCCTCCTACAATGATGTATTTATGTCTAGGGATTGGAGGGAGGTGAAAAGAAAAGGGAAGGACACCCATTTTTTTCACAAAGTTCCACAAAATCCAGAGCAAAGGAAAAGGGAAATTGTGATAGCAAACATGAATTGATAAACAACTTAGTGCAATTGATGGTGAAGGATACTCTTAGGGATAAATATTGTTATAAGTCCTCAACATAGAAAAGAACGAGATTATTCTAAGTATTAATTTGTTTGGGGCCCCATCCATGTATTCTACTTCTAATTAGTATTGAAGTTTTTAGCAATATCTTGAATTTAAAGGGTCTTTCCTTGAATGATAGGAAGCATAGAACAAAGAGCATCATTAGTCAATATAGGCTTGACATATTGATGATGTAGGAAATTAGAGCTCAAGTTGGAGGCTGAATTTAGCTTATAGACCATATGGAAATCTAGTTTTTGCTTATATTCAAATCATTTGGAAGGGGAAAGGGATACTACCATATGTTTTCTAGCTTAGATGAAATATTTAATTTTGAATAATAGTGGTGACCTTAACAATAGAATTAATGGGATACCTTCTCTATTAAAGGTCAAGTATTAGACTTGTTCTATGTGTATACACCAAATTACTATGTTAAATATCCCGTGTTGTGGGAAAGGATTGGCAATAATTTACCTATGAATAAATGGATCATTGATGGAGATTTTGACATGGTCAAGTCCTCACTTGATATAAGTTCAATGTCCTCTTCACCCTTATTGACTGTGATGGAGTTTAATACTTGGGTGGCTTGTACAAATACGTTGAGCATTTTTTATTTACTTAAAAGTCCTTTTAAATAGGACAATCAATATTAGTATACCTAGTATATAATAGGTTTGACAGTGAAGCTAAGATGTCCATAATTAATAGGTTTTATTGTTTCAAATCATTTAAAGTTAGCTATTCTATCTTGTGGGCAAAATATTTTGTGATTATAGTGCTACATTGTTTGATCAATTTCCCTATATTTATAGAGTTTTCTATGTATCAAATTTGTAAGAGGTTGGAGGAATTTCCTTATAAGTTTAATGTTTCACTCTTAAATTACATGGCTTGTATTTCTGTTATAAAATTGGTCTATGTTGTTGAAGAAGGAGCCTTTGGTATAGTTGAGTGGATAGCCTAGTGGGAATGTCTTATTGATAGGGTTGTTTTATTTTTGAGAGCTTATGTTAGATGCATGGCCAAGGCTTGTAGACTCTTTGATAAAGCCTCAATTTCATATTTAGTAGTGGCAAAATAGGCTTTGACACAAAATCCCTCTTCAGTTAATTGGAAGATTCAAGTTGTTGTAGCCAAAACTAATCTATTAAGCGTGAAACAAGACAAGATGGCAGGGCCAAAGTTAGATCGCGAATTCATTGGATTAATCATGGGGACATGGGTTCAATTATTGTTCAATTTTATTAATAAAAAATATAGGAAGGGGTATATTTTAGAAACTACAGATGACTCAGACAATCTAGTAGTAGAAGAAGGGGGTATTGCCAATATTTTATTATCAAATTTTCAAAATCTATTTAAAAAGGATGCTAACCCAATAGACCAACCCTTATTGTAATTATATGCTCACATTCCCTATAAAATATTTATAGATCAAAGGATTTTTCTTGATAGTACATCATCTTTTAAGGATTTGACTGATGCATTGTTTGCCATGCTTAAAGACAAATTGCTAAGTACGAATGGCCTATTGGTTGAATTCTTTAAATAGCTATGGGACTTTGTTAGGGTGAACTTCTATATGATATACAAGAGGTAAATACTAGGGATTTTTTGGAGGTATTTATTGATCAAGGATTAATTAAACTAATGCCTAAGAGCTTCAATTGGGATAAAGTATATGGATTGATGATTATAATGCTTCTCAATGTTGCATATAAAATAAGTACAAAAGCTTTGGCCAGACACAAGTCCATTTACCCAACAATATTTCACCTCAAGCAAACCAACTTTTTGAGAGAAAGATACATCCTAAAAAAATCCAAGACAATTTTATCTTAGTTTAAGAAGCCCTACAATAGGCTATTGACTTTGGACAAGATGCCATTTTTATTAACCTCGACTTTAACAAGGCTTATAATAAGGTTGGGTGGCCTTTCATCTTATTATGAAGTTGGTTTTCTATATCATCCAAACCTGGTTGCAACTAAACCAAGATTTATTGAGCATTCTAGTTAAAAAAATTTCAAATTGAGATAACAACTAAAGTTATCTCTTAGATAAGCTCATAACAACTCATACCCTGAAATGTTGTGTATACTAGCCCCCAAAACCACTCTTGTGACCTTGTATGACTTTGTTTCTTTTAAAAGCACCTTTTTGACAAACGATCCAAAGATCCATAGGTAATATTAATAGGAAGATCTACCTTTTAAATAAGATATAGTTTTGGTTAGGACTACTCAATGTTTTAAATGGATTTATTGATAGAGATTTTAAACTCTAAACAAGAAGTTTAACAATTTTAAACGAAAGTAAAGATATAAATCCACGTGATCTCTTAAACGTTAAACTATTTACTTTAATTAAAAATAAATCAGAAACGAGGAATGTTGCTAGTGGAATCTTCAACACTTTACTAGTTAAAAAAAAATCAGAAATGGGGAATGTTGCTAGTTGAATCTTCAACACTGATTATGTTAGTGTTCCAGTCAAATTGGAACATTGCTTGCTAAATATCAGCAATCAAGTATAAAAGCAGAAGCAGATACTTGTGATATGCAAATTCCAGCAAAATTAAAACGTGCAAGTTGCAAGGACGGAGAAAAGATGAGGAAGGTTTTGCCTGTTTTCGGCTGCAAAAAGCCCTAACAGACTTCCACAGATGAATTAAAAAAAATTGACAGGTTGGCGACTTGTGTTGCTCTGTCCCCCCAGAAGACAGCTTACAGAAAACTATGAATCTCTGGTAAACAACTATCTCCACCAAACTCCTCCTAGGAAGCATTCAACCACCTCAAATATAGAGAATCTCCAAACATTCAAACATTTTGTCTGATATTATTAATGCTTGAAGTCAAGTTTGTCTGAAACAGCACGGGATGTCTTTTTCGTTTTTTTGATATTATTAATGCTTGAAGTCAGGTTTGTCTGAAACTGCACGTGAAGTCTTCCTCGTTTTAATTAAGCGACAAAAGCACTTCCCTCACCTGTGACGCTACGAACATGGGAGAGGCCATTGGCGGGATATAAAGGTTGGAGTCTTTTTCGACATATAACCGTGTTCGTCGTAACCTTTATTTAAATATGTAGAGATATTTAATGAACAGCGAGATGACATCTACCTTATATGTCAACACTTAACCTTTGAGCCATATTAAGAATTTCTAATTTATTTAGGTTATCTAAATTTAGATCATAACGAGGAAGGTTTTATTATACCTAAAAAAATATGACATTAGCATTTAATTATACTATTATATCTGGGTGAGTGTGGGTTACCGAGAAGGATGCCACTTACATTATCAATGATATTATTATTAAAAATAAAAAAAATTATACCACTATTATACTTAACTTAAAATATAACATCCAATTATACAACCTCTATTACTAAAAAAAAATACCTCTTTTTACATTTCTATCTTGTTTTTAGCATTGTCATTTGATATTTGTTTTCCAACTTTGCAACCATCAAGATCGACATCAAGATCGAGAGTTCGCTTCTATAGGTCACAAGGGCAATATTTCCTAACAAGTTGCTCACCTGCGGCTGAGTTGCTACTATTTGTTCTAGAGGACAACGTAACGGTATGGGTTTTAACTCTTCTTCGGGATGGGTGTGTATGTGCAAATATATAGTTTATGTGTCTTTCAACTTACCAACATACAAACTATTTTGAGTGAAAAAACATTTTTTTTTTTTGGAATATTGGTAGATTGTGAATAATTTAATTTATTTGGAAGTAAAGATATAATTGGGTATGTATACAAATTTTATTTTTGTCCTGGTTTTTTTATGTATACAAATTTGTATAAGGAGTTGTGATTAATATTTGTCTTGGTCTTTATATAATTTTTAGAGATACGTCGTTCTAAAATTATGTTCATTCTTGTTGGCATGGTTGATGTATGTGTTCATTTATCCCATTAGTACATAGGTGGTATTTGTGACTATTGACACATTGCCACCTATAGCTCAGGATTATTTTCCTTTATGTTCCTTCTCTTTCCTTTTTTCTTGAAAAACTTGGTAGCTTAGGAGTAGTATAAAAAATTGAGCATCAATGTCACGCCTAAACAAGGAGTCGACGTTGCGAAAAACCCTAGAGGTTGTCCTTTGAGTTCTAGTTCATCCTTACAAGACTCTTGTAAATATGCACTTTGCACGAGGCATAAACACTAGGCACATTCGACGGAAGCATGAGATGGTTATTATGCTCTAAGTGTTAGACAATAGTTTTTCCTAGCGTGCTCAGTGGGATGAATTCCAACATTTATATTAATATATTTAGCCAAGATTTTGGTAAAAATATCAGCCTATCTACTTGCTAAAGCATGCCCAATATTCACCCGTCGACTCCACTATTTGAAGGACTCATCAAGTTGTGACATTGTTGGTTAAAAATAAACCTAATAATTTATGAACTTTGGACCTATTATAAGGTCTAATACAAGAGTAAATCCATAGTTTCTCCTACTACCTATTGTCATCTCAGAATGCACCTACTTGTTCAAGTAGAAAAGCTAACATGCTAGAGGCACCCACACCTCATGTAGAGAAAAACAACATGAATAACCATGGATGGAAGGACTGCCTGTGATGCAACCTTTAGGGTTTTTAATCAAGGTTGACTCCTCATCAGATCAATACCTTGATGCATGGAGGATTTCAAAAGCTAATGCCAGGGGGTTTAGTAGTGAAAGGAATTACAATGAACATAAAAACATAGGAAAAGTAAACTTTGTATAAAATTAAACCTAAGTGATGTGAGCGATGCACCAAGAATTAGAATCCCTCTTGACTACAAGAAGTGGTTGTAAATGAACACAAGTGTTATTGTATAATAGATAGAATGAAGACAAGCAAACCTCACATAACTAGAAATTGAGAACACATCAAAGAAGGAGGACAAAACAAAAGTAGTTATGACTTCCATTAATGTTCTAGAAGTGATTGCAAGGCATGTGGTCTAAAGGCTCGATGCTCCTTAGACAACAACTCAAGGCTCAAGCTCCATTTATTACTCAAGAAGAATGGGGATGAAAAGAAGAGCCCATAAAGCTAGATAATAGGCATTAGTAGACAACTCTTGATACCTTTACAATACAAATATAGGCATATTTATAAGCCAAGAGGAAGGTCCTTTCCATTTGAAACTCTATGCATAAAACCTACAAGTAATACTTTTCTCTACAACCAAAATAGTTTTGCAAATAGAATCAATAAATTTGAGGTATTTTGATCTAGGGCCATAAATATTGGGAGCTTTTGGGCCTTTGGATGAAAAATCAGACCTATGTTGTTGCTACTGTGCTAGGAATGGTTGCATCATTAAGTCTTCAATATGTTTCTCCTTGAATTCCTTGCTAGCTAACATAGTGGGCATGACCTTCTTGACTAGTGTAGATCGACAAGGTAGGCTCATGTGTATGATGGGCAATTGTTGCACTAATATGTGGTTGGCTTTGATAGGCTAGGCTACTAAAGTCAATCTTTATAAACAATTGTGGGTGTTCTCTTAAATGTTTATTTGCCTACCTTCTTTATGCGTGCAATTGCCATGTTTCTCAACTAAGGTGGGGCATCCTTTATCAAATGGGACTCCTCACTAGTCACCACATGTCTAAGTTTAGGTCTCATAACGACATTTTCCTCTTTTGCATTCTCTCCTCTATTGGAAGGACCACATGGACTATTGGATTGGAAATCAACTATTCATATGCCTTAATGCCTTTAGTATGTCTAGCTTGGGGTAGAAGATAATCACAAACCATTTATGGAAGCTCTAATAGTCAGTGTGGTTGTAGAACTCATATACCTTCTACTTGATATCTCTTCCTTTTGAATAAAGGTGAGAAGCACCTTTCGACCACTTTCTTTGGTTTGTCTTGTTTCCAATTGAGCCTTAGAGTGAAGTGGGGCTATAGGGAAAAACTCCCTACAACTTTAGAGGCTTACAAGTCTCTTCAGCCTATTGAAATAAGTGAATCAAAACTACTTTCCTTATCCTTGGGAGTAGAGTAAAAATTTGGAAGCTAAAATAGAGTAAGAGAAATAACAAAAATTTGGAAGTGAAGGAGGCATAGTACTGCTTTTGCCTTGATATATCCTGTAGGGGCTTATTCCTTTTGGTGAGGTTTCCTCATGCAAGGCCCTAGAGGAATGCCCTAAAATCCTTCATATTTTGAGTGATTTTATCTTTTTCCTATGTCATTGGGGTGACTTTCCTACCTAAACTTTTATGCTTCAAAATTATCCTTGCATATGATATCTAGGTTCTTTCATTTGATGAATGTGCCTAGGCTTTTATCTTTGTTTGATTTGGACAAATTGCCCCTCTTTCAACTTTGTATGAAAGCTTTAGGTCTTTGATGAGTCCAAAGGGCTCCCTTTATGTTAGCCACAACTAGGGTGATCTCTTTATAGACCAAGAAGGTTATACAATCCATGGAAGTATTACAACTCAAAAAAATTTAGGTGCTTGTATTTTTATTGATGGTAGGCTCTCCTGGGTGGTGCCAATCCATTACATGGTCACCTTAGGTTTCTTTTTGTCCTTTCACTTGCTCTTGAGCTTCATCTATCTTGTGTTCATGCTAATGTTGCCTTCGTAATAACTCCAATGATTAATGAAACTAGTCACAAGTGGGAGAGGGTGCATTTTTGAACTCATCCATTTTGGTGATGGGAGAGTTCATAACTATTGGACAAGGAGGGGTCTTACTAAAGATAGATCAATTTTGGTTGTCATCGAAAGTGATTTGGGGATCTTATCCATAGAAATAATTAACTTGGCTACCATAAATAAGATTGAAGGTCCTTATCCATTGGGTCAACATAACCTTGTGGTAGAGGTATCTTTAGGTCTGCTAACTTCTTTTAAAGGCCTCCCTTTATCGACATCTTTTTTGCATCCATTGATAGGGATTTGGACACTCTCATCCTTTGGAAATGTAATTTATTTCTTGGAAGAAGGCTTGGATCTAGAGCCTTTAAGGCATAGTGGGGAAGGTCTCTCCAAGTATTTCATCTAAAAATATTTCCTATTGATGGGAATTGATATTCCCAAGAAGACGTATTAGTAGAGGTATAGTAGAGGTATGCGTATATTTGATTATAGTGGTTGTCTAGTGTGGTGTGCGATAATTATTATGAGGGGGATATCCCTAATGATATTATTGATTTCTGATAGTGTTGGCTTATGAAAACATCCTATATTACATCATTCACCTTTAAGCATGTCATTTATATTATTGAGGAACTCGAACAATCATTTTTCTTGTGTATATTTGGTACTTATGTCCTTGTATAGGATTTGAGTCTTTTAGTAGTTGATCAATGTGTAGGCTAGTCCTTTGGTATTTGTAAATAAATCTTAGCTATTAGATTCACATATCTTCTATGAGGATTTCTATCATCTAGTATTTGATTTGGCACATGCTTCCTTGGTGCTAATCATCATGCCATTTGAGGGACCACCTTTTGATTGCTATTAGGACACACATTCGTAGGAGTGTATTTGAGAGCTTGCCAACTAAGGTTGGTTTGTGAAGATTCATTGTTGGCCATGGATGAACTTTGATCGGATGGTAGGCATTGATCCTAGTTTATAGTCTTATAAATACTCTAAAATCATGTTATGTCCTTTTATACCTTCTTTTGATTGGATGGTCAATTAGGACCATTGTAATTTTTGCCTTGCAATTCTCAGGCCCCTTTACATTAGAAAGCCTTTTTGATCAATTTTCCCATTTTTTTGATAAAAAATATACAATATTTATAATATGTATTGCATAATACCTAGGGTGGTGGATCATCCCATGCCAGTTGCATCAAATATTGTTAGGATCCAACCCACATGTCTCAAATGACCACTACTCTAGATAATCATTAGGGACATATAGATGCAAACTAATCCATGAATTAGTTGAATTCCAATAGCTCCTCTTTTGCCATATACACATTCTCCTATCCACTTCCCTTGAAGGGGATTTTATCTATTTGGTACATGTGGAGAGGTTTCAATGGGATTTTAAACTTGTTCTTATATCTATTTTGGAGCAGCATATGAGTCCAATCCAACGACATATATCCTTCGATATTAGTGGTGAAGTCTCTAGAGAGGCATATTCTAAATTTTATTAGGATATCAATCATCAATATGTATTGACAAACCGTCAAGTCAGGGCATGCTTGGAGTTCCAAAGGAAGGTTCTAAATTAGCTTGAAGAGTTGGCATGGGTGTTGGAATATATTACATTATTTGGTATATGCCAATGTACTACCATGGGTACATCCATAGATTACGAAAGAGTGTATTATATTAGGATAAAAGTATTTACTTATTGCAATGTAATAAATGCACAAGTGTGTAATGATATTTTGGCAATGTAAATGTGCATAGTTATCCCTATGTACATGTGTCAATAGAGTAGGAAGCTGAATATTAATAGGAAGAGTGAAGGCCAAGTGTCCTCCATATGAAGAGTTGCATTCCATTCTATATATGTGTATATGGATGTGAAGGATAGATATCAAGTGATGTAGAGAGATATACTGTGATATACAGTAACAATGGAGAGTGGTGAAATATGATGTATTTGAGGTCTTTATTCAATAATATTTCATAGTTCTTTGAGCATTTGTCATTAGCATTCTTTGAGTTATTTTCTATAGTAGTTTATGAGTTTATATGCTTGATTGCTTAAAATTATCATATCTTTTATATTTGAAAATTTATTATTGATCTTGAGGCCATATTATTGTGAGCACTCATTCATAAAAAGCTAACAGTGGTATCAGAGATACAACAAGGTTTGTCTTGCACAAGTTTTAGTTGTAGAGAATATTTTTGCTGGTTAAGAAGAGACCAATAACGTTGAAGGAATTACCTCCAAAAATGGAAACCAGAGAAGATAGTTTTTCTCATTGTGTTGAAGGAAAACTAGTGATATTTAAGGATTTACCTATTTCAAGAGAAAAGAAGGAATAGAAGGAGATTTATAGATATTGAAGATAGACCTTGATATTGAAGAGATCAAGAGACCCCTAGAGGAGGTTCTATTGATAATCTTGAGAGAGAATATTCTATATTAGTATTTGGCTAGAATATTTCGACAGAGTTGAAGGAAAACTCATGAAGACTAGGATTCAACATAGATTTGCTTCCACTAGTTTTTAAGATAGCTAGTGAAGATTATTGATTCTAGAACTTTGAATATATCTGATTATTATTGTCTAAGTTTTGTTTTAGAATATTAGTTCTTAGAAGTTGAGAAGCTTCCTACAATGGAAAGAGAATAATTTCATCTTCCATGATATGAAAGTCTATGTGCTTTCCTAGTGTAGGGAATATATATTTGTTGTATAAAAGTAGACATTGAAGGAGGTCCAAGAAGAAGGCCCCATTGAAGATTGAGAATAACCAAGAAGGTTATCATTGAAAACTACAGATTTAAGAGACCCAAGAAGAGGTCATATTGAAGAACTTCCAGATTTGGAAGATTGAAGATTGAATATTGAGAAGGACTATAGAAGGTCTTATTACAAACATAAGCAAAATATTATGGAGATCTAAGAAAGAGATCCCATTGAAGAATTTCCCATAGTTGGAAAATTGAAGAAACCAAGGTAAGGTTTCATTAAAGTCTTGACTAAGAGAGTTGAAGGCTGCAGGATTAGAAGACCCAAGAGTAGAGGTCTCAAGAAGATTTCAAAGAAGGAAAAGAAAGCTAGAGAAGGCCTTATTGTAGAAGCTAAAGTAGTGACCATTGGAGGAGATTTGAAGCAGATTTTGTGTTAGAATATTGCAAGAAGAAGGAGCACTTGACTAGAAGAGATTGGGATAATTGTCACCATACAACAACAAACCCAAAAGGAAAAAGGATTTGGCAAGAATATTGCCAAATTTTAAGAATATTTTGAAGATCTCAAGACATCAAATTCTTGAGCAAGAAGATAGGGAATGAGGTCATATTTAAATTAAAAATTAAACAAAAAGATTTAAGAAAGTAGGAATATTGTAGAGGTCATAGTTTTGAGAAATTTAGGGACAACCACAAAGGTTTGGTAGGCTGATTTGTAAAAGCACAAGTTGCTATTTTTTGGAGAAGTCAAAATATCACAGGATAAAAAATAGAAAGCTACGATTTGGAAAATATTTGAAGCATATTTGGATAGCCAACTAAGAGAAGTCTTAATAGTAAAGAAAGCAACATATTCAAATATTCATGGACATCAACGAATCACATTTTGTAAGCAATGATTAGAGAAGATTAACTTGCAAATTTGGGCAGCATTGAAAGAGTAAAACAAGTTGTATTTTGGAGAATTCTTTGGATAGATTTGGAATAGCTTTGAATACCAAAGCAAAAGCAGATTTGGCAGCATCTAAGGAGGAGTTCTACTGCATATTTGGACAACAAGAAGGGCGGCATTTGTAGCTACAAAATTCAAAGATCCTTAGCACACATTTAAATGCGAGAAAGAAAATTTTGAGAAACAACTATAGTTCTAAGATAAAGAGGCTAATTTTAACAAGAGAAAATGAGTATTTCTAAAAATTCAAGACAACAAGCTATCAAGGAAGGGAGCTACAAAAACTCCATAAAAGGTGTGTTAAATTGATGCCATACAAAGTATTATTTTAGAAGCTTTGAAAGTACTTATTATAAGTTTTTTAAGAGCATAAAATATAGAGCTATTAAGAGCTAGAAAAAAGGATTCTTTTAGAGTGTCTCTAAGCTAAGAAAAGAGACACCATTGCACACCATTATTATTGTAGAAATTTGTAAGTTATAACAACATTAGTTAAGATTGTAAAGCATCTAAAAGGAGTCATAAGTGGATTAGTATATGTTGGTTTTATAGTAAGCAAAGAGTAGATTTATTCTATGTATTTGTGAGGCTGAAGAGTCATCAAAATGAAGGTAGGTTTAAGGTGTTTAAAAAAATCAATAATAATAACAAGCCTGCAAATTATATTGGTGAAAGCAATCACCAAAGAAGGTGGTAAATATACCATTGAAACCACCACCGAATAGTACAATATTAGAACCATAAAAATGTGCAAACATGATAATGAAGTACAGGGAGGAAAGCTCCCTAACATCATCTATATGGATAGCCACTGAACATTTAAAATTGAAGAAGCCATCAAAAGGAGCACTAGGTCCAAGGAGAGTCACAGTTACTAAAAAGAACACCCAAGCCAAAAAGTGTAGCCACCATAGAAGCACCTAAAGTTGTCGTTGGTGAAGTCAGAGTGCCACATGTAATTTTAGAAATGTAAAAAACAAAGAGAAGGCTAAATTTTTCTATTGAATATGTTTTAATGCAGTCCAAGATCCAAGTTTGTTGTAGCTAGCAAGAAGGAAGATGTCCATAACATAGAACAAAGTTGTTGAAGCTAGTACATGCACAACCAAGTGTGCAAAAGGAGAACGTAATGCAGTCAAAGAATGTTATAGATTTGAGTGCCTCAATATCATCAAAGAAAATGTTACCATTTCCTCCATAAGGTTTGGGGAATATTATTGTATTGCATGAGACACTTGTCACAAGGAAGAGGCAACGCTGCATATCATATAAGAGAAAGGAGCATTTGTAGTAATTTTACCATTTGTCACGGGAGAGGAGAAGCACAATGTTACATTACCAAAGAGCCAAGGAAGGACTCAAGTAACACGTGTCACCTATCTTGCATAGAATATAAATGTTACTAAGGAAGGTGAAAGGTTTTGAGCACCCATTTATTGCATGAGTCTAAAAACAACAAGCCAAAAGTCATTTATGTAGGAGTGAAGCGCCTTGACCAAGTTCAAAGAAGAGTTGACTAGAGGAGATAGAGCGCCCAACATTTCGAGAAAGTTCAAGTCAAGCATTAAGGAGGGAGCACTTGGAGTAGTAAAGGTAACATTTACTAAGTTTTTGGTATTAAAGCTTATATTAGTAGGAGTTATAAGGAATAAAGTGTAATATTATCTAAGGTTAAAGTTTAGAGATATTTTTTGAGTGATAAGCATTATTTTAAACCTTAGAAAAATTAAATATTGCATTTAGAAGCCTTTTATCAAAATTTGAAGATTATTTTGGAGATTGAAACATTAATTTTGGAGTTTTGTAAAATTGCACATTTAAGTTTACAAAACTAGTTAAATATTTACAATTTGATAAGTTTGGAGAAATAAGACATTCTACATCAAATTAGGAACTCAAACCTTGCAAATATTGTTTTTATAAAATTTCTAAATTTGGGAGATAAAAGGAATTCTACATAAAAGTTTTTGATATAACTACATTTGATAGTTTAATCTCTAAATTCAAAATTATTAGAGATATAAATTTGAAGATTTGTAAAGGATTGAAATTGCATTATCTTTCAAACACTAGGGAGTCATAAGGTAGTCTACTCATAACAACAAACAAATTCTTTATTTTATAATCTCAATTGCTCAAAGGTCCTAATTATACCTCATGGAAAAATAAAGTAAGATCAATATTGATAGTAGAGAAGCTATGGGAGATAGTTAAAGGAGCAAAACCCAAACCTACTAAATATGATAGGGAAATACAAAAATATGAGGAAGATGAAGCAAAAGATCTTATGATAATAAATTTTATAATTACAAATGATATACAACCTTACATTAGTTCAGTAGAAACTTCTACATATGCATGGAATATCTTAGCTAATATATTTGAAGGGAAAAATAAAACCACCATCTTGAATCTACAAAAATAATGACATTCTCTAAAAGTCAAGAGTGGTGAAACTATTGAATTATTTCTTAGAAGAGTGACTGATATAAAAGGAAAGTTATTAACCCTAGGTGAGATAGTAGAAGATAAATTTCTTGTTCAAGTCATTCTGAGGGCACTTCCAGAAAGCTACAAACACCTAGTCACATCCTTACAAATTCTAAGTAAGGATACATATTTTGATGAGTTAGTCAATATACTATAGGAATATGAAGTAGAGAATTTAGTTACGGATGAAATGACTAACAATGCATTATTCTCAAAAAATAACTCACAAGGGAATGTTGCTTCATATCCAAGAGGTAAAACAAAATGGAATGACAGGTATTGTCAAGTTTGCAAGAAAGGAGGACATAGTACCAACTATTGCAGATTCAATCCAAGGAATCAATATCAAAGGAATAAAATATATCCAAGAGGTCAACCAAATAGGTTGTCTCAACCTAGACAATATCAAAACCAATATAGATCATCACAACAATAGTACCAATGCCAGTCATAATACAGAGAAGGAAATCAAAAGGGACACTAGCCTAAGAGATACAAGAACTAGAAGATGTTAGAAAAGAACATGAAGCTAAAGCTCTTTTAGAAAATGTAGTATTTTATGAAAATACTAATCATTTATTTGATTAGGATACAAACATGAAGCAAGACAAAGAAAGTGACAAATAAGAGCACAAGTTCAAGAAAGAAGATGAAGATCCATATTGAAGATCAACGTTTGAAATAACCAAATAATGTAATACAATGAGGTGCTGGAATATATTACATTATTTGGTACATGTCAATGTACCACCATGGTTACATCCATAGATTAGGAAAGAGTGTATTAGATTAGGATGAAAGTATTTACTTTATGCAATGTAATAAATGCACAAGTGTGCAATGATATTTTGGCAATGTAAATGTACATATTTGTCACTATGTACATATTTCAATAGAGTAGGAAGATGAAGAGTCATAGAAAGAGTGAAGGCCAAGAGCTCTCCATATGAAGAGTCACATTCCATTATATATATGTGTATATGGATGTGAAGGATAGATATCAAGTGATGTAGAGAGATATACTGTAATATATAGTAACAATGGAGAGGTGAATTATGATGTATTTGAGGTCTTTATTCAATAAGATTTCATAGTTCTTTGAGCATTTGTCATTAGAATTATTTGAGTTATTTTCTATAGTAGTTTATGAGTTTATATGCTTGATTTCTTAGCATTATCATATCTTTTATATTTGAAACTTTATTATTGATCTTGAGGCCATATTATTATGAGAACTCATTAATAAAAAGCCAATAATGGGAGTGCCATCTAACTAGACTAACCTATTGTTGGTATGCTCTAGAGATAAGCTAAGTGCCTCTACTATCCTTTTTGACATGACCAATGTGCTTGACCCAAAACCCACCATGCAATTGTGTATTAAATTATCTTCATAGATTAGGATCAAATAGAATGGCATAGGCTTGGGTCTACTAGGATTTGAGTCTAAAATTTGTAGCATGATGAGTGTCCCTTGTTCACTCAATTATTTCTATTTCTTTAGGTCCTCTTCCAAAATTTTCATTTATTTAGGAATAGAAATAATGTCTCAAAGAGGCATGGCTACAATAGATTTCCTCAGGTTCTCCACCACATTGAAATTTTTGATAGAAGGGGATTTAGGAATGATGTTTGACATCATCAAAAGTGTGGCCCTTTTTATCATAAAATATGGACTTGGTGGATTTGCAAAAATTTGCCTTAGAGGCTCCAGGGATACTCTTATGATTTTTAGGGCTGCTTGGGCCTAATTCTCTTGTGTAACTTGTGTTGGGAGAGTCCTTCAATAGTCTATTTTCCTTCTCTAGGGTCTAGCATCTATTATAATAGATACCCATTTCTCTTTGATGGCCATTATATTTACTTAAGTGATGTATTTAGAACAAAATTATGACATCTTAGAGGTTGAAGGACCTACTTCATCTAACATGACATACACTTATGCTTCATCCTAGGTAACAAAGGTCTACTCTAAAGTTGATTAATTGAAAGTTAGTGGTATGATCAGAGGCTGAGAGGTAGGTTCTAGAATTGGTGTTGGGGCTTCCAAATTTTAAGGATGTGTTATATCATGGTCAAAAGGATCCATCCTAACTGCTTGAGATTTAGTTTCAACATAATAGTGGAAAGGGATATAGTCAATATTAGGATAGTACTAGCCACTAGGATCTTCAACATAGTTATTTTGGATGGTGACCATATCCCTAGCTAAGATTGAAAGTATTCTTTTAGGGTTTGTTCCTAAAAATTCTTCTATAAAAGCAAGGGTAATTCAAGAGTGTTGTAATCACAATGACACTGAGAGGGGGGGGTGAATCAGTGTGTTCTTTAAAATTTCTAAAACATATGATTTTAAAACCAACAGCAGTTTAAAGCAGATAAAAGAGATACTAAATGCATCAAGAAAGCATCACACATAACACAACATTTTAACGAGGTTCACCAATGTGGCTACTCCTCAAAAAGACCGCTTGGACTACCATCCAAATCCAGCCAATGCAAAGCTACAACTTTACATAATCCTTTACCAAGACCAACTGGAAGGAGCACCAACCCCTTAACTTTATCTCGCTTCAACAGAATGGAGCACCAACTCCTATTTTACCAGCACCTACTGGAAAGAGGCACCAACCCCTTAATCCAAGCAACAACTTGGAAGACAATAATAAAAATTACAGAATAAAACTTTCACCTCAATTTTCACGGTCTGCTATTTTTCTGCATTCTGTTGCTTCTGCGCAAAATGAGTCGCACTATTCCACCTCTTCTCTGTACTTCTTTGCACTCTCTACTGCATTCAGATGATCAATCACTTCTATAAACTGCGCACTGTCACTTCAGACTTAGAACACAACTTCTGCACATCGCGCTCTTATCTTCGCACAAGTCACTCTACTCGCTCTTCGCACATTATCTCATCGCAACGCACACCTTACTGCAACTCCAAAGAACTATCACTTCGCTCTCATTCTGAATCGAAACGACTTGCTCTCTGCTCAACATGAACTTCACTTTCACAAACACTATGCTCGCATTTGCACTTTATCTTAACACCCCATCTTTCAAACTCGAAGAACCCTTCCTTTTATAGAAGAAATTTTAGAAACAAACCCTAGAAGAACGTCGACTGAGAAACCCTAGAATTTGTCAGCTGCCAAACCCTAAAATCCGTCGGCTGTAACCCTAAGAATGTCAGCTGCAAACCCTTCTCCACCTTCGTCACCTTCCTGTAGCTTATTGCCGCGAAATAGTAACACGTCGGCCCTTTTAATTTAATTTAATATTTTAATTTAAATTTTAAATAAAATAAAATTTAAACTAAATATTTAAAATTAAATATCTTCATCACCGGGGCATCTTTTTCAACGAAACGAAGAGCCAACTTGGGTTTTAAGAAAAACCCATTTCAAATCTGTTATCCATGATTTTAAATAAAACTTTTTATTTTGACTGCCTATTTAAATATCTTCATCACCGGGGCATCTTTTTCAACGAAACGAAGAGCCAACTTGGGTTTTAAGAAAAACCCATTTCAAATCTGTTATCCATGATTTTAAATAAAACCTTTTATTTTGACTCGCCTTGGTTTTCACAAAAACCTTTCCGCTTCTTGACATCTCGGGTTCTCAAGACTTCTTCTTCTCATTCCTGAATTATGTTTTCTATTTCGTGCATCTATCATTTAAGGACTCATGATCCGACTAACTTTTGAACTTTATCCTCTCGCATCCGAGTGACTTCGAACTACCCGTCCATTGCATCATTAGATCTAACCGATCGTATTGACAATAATGATAATACTCCTACAACACCTTGCTCAACACTGAACTCCTATCCATTGTACTTTGGCTGCACCTTGTTGTTCAATAAACTCTTGTCCATTGCATCAATAAATCTGTCTAACTGTGTTGACAACAATGACAATACTGTTTGCTGCACTTTGCTCAACAATCTCCCCCTTTGGAATTGTTGGCAACACATGTGCAATTTTCCTGTAAATCTTCTCCCCCTTTGACAATAATACCAAAGGGCCGCTGCAGACTCCCCCTGAGTCTATGCACAATATTCTTAGACACAAATTATTACAATTAGCAAATATTCCAAGCATGAACAAGAAGAAAAACAAATACACAAATGCTCCCCCGAGTCCAAGACCACTTCATTTCACTGATTGACAACATCATGATAAGCATAATAGGCATCAATAAAATCAACAATGTGAATAGCAAGCAATAACCGGTGAATGACACCATCACCGTCAACTTCACCAATATAACATGTGTAAGAACATGACTGAACCACTGTCTTCTGTGCAACTACCCTCTGTTGCTTTGCAAACTCAAACTTGTCCACCGTTAGTGAAGGCATACAATAATCTTATATAGCCAACTTTTTGTTCTGCAATGCCAGCAACATCTGCATACAACTTCACCATGCATCTTGGATATATTCTCAACAAGCTTGAACCCAATGACAACTGTTTGTCTCTCTCTGCAGTGAGAATCCAACAGGCTACCTCAATCCACTTTCAACTCTATGCAAGTACCAAACACTGTACCACAACACAACCAACATCTTTTTTTTTCAACCAATTAGGGCTTTAGCAACAATGCTTATAGACAAGGTTTAACCAACATCATTCAACTCAAGATTAACCTTGAAGCATTCAACCAATCACTACATGAAAAGGAAACTAGTAGACATCCTTTTCCTTCCAAAGGTATTTGAACAAGACAACCACCAACATAAATCACCAAGGCAAAGAATAACTTGCTCAAATCAAACTCAATGGAGTAAGCCCAAATCATGTATCAAGAAAAGCATTAACTTGATCAAAACAACCACTATGAAAGCAACTCAACTATTCATCACCAGGTCGGAAATCATCTCGGTCGCTCATTAAAAAAACTTTTTCTTCAATCTTCCCATTCAACATGCTGATTTCACTTTTGTCAACGGAATTGACAAGTGACTCACATCTCGTACCAATTTTTGTCCAAAGACTGCAATTTTATCGCCAACTCTTACTTTCAACTATGCATGTCGGAAGAAGACATTTTGTCAAACACTTTATGGCCAACCGTAGTGCACCTTACTCAGCCTCAAGCTTCTTATCCTTGGACTGGCATTAAATCAATAGTTAAAACAAAACTGTCTCGTGAATTAAATATATTCACCAAGGTGTCATGAAAGATCTGGCAATCTTCACATCAAAGAGTAAAAACAAATACATGCTGCTCGAAACACAAATACACAGCTAGGGCAAGCATTCTTTCGTTGAGCAAATTATCTGGACTATTATGATTCGTAATTTTGAACAAGTGGTATTAAGAATCATCAACAAGTACAATAGTGACATATCTCAAAACTACCAATGGTGACAGATCTCAAATTAAACACCACACTTCACGGCATTTCCACAAACCACTATATAAACTGAAAAACACACTTTAACAACTATACAACATTAACCCGATCGCTTACCTTTCATCCTCGGATACCTAGACAAATACATAGGAGCATTAAAATAAAACTTTAATATTGCTCCTCCCGAGGATGTGCCACCCGGAGTTGCTTAGAGCAATGGCGGAGTAGCCTCCTTCAGTCCAAGGAGACACAATTTCCTTTCTTCTGTCTTTCTCCAGACTTTCCTGAACTTGGGCTTGGGTTTTTCAACAACATCCCTATTTTGCTCCTGTTCGTGAACTTGAACATTTCTCTTGTGGGGTTGTCTCTTGTGCATTCTTGATGGATGATTATTTTCTTTTCTTTTATGCACATGATATGTTCCTTGTCGGTGTTGTCCTCTTTGTGTCTGATGAAATCTAGGGTTTTGCCTTAGATTAGATATAGAAGTGCTTGGACAGAACCTTGCTATGTGCCCTTGACCGTTGCATTTAAAACATTGCACATGTTTTATTCCCTGTCTGTATTGCATTCTATGTGTATGATGAAATCTATGGTATTGCCTTAGATTGGATACATAAGTGCTTGAACAAAACCTTGCTATGTGCCCATGGCCATTACATTTAAAACATTGCACAGGGTGTTCACTCAAAAAAATAGAAGTATTTTTATCAGCGATAACTCTTTGATCTATTGTTCGACCCACAATAAATTGCCTTGTGACCAAAGTGGTTGCATTTAGAACAATAGCCATAAAAAGCATTATTATTAAAAGAGTGAGAGTGAGAGAACCTCTTTTGTTGTGGTTGCTTTGCTGTAGATCTTCTTTGATATTTTCTTCCTTTTGAGGATTCAGCTTCAGACTTTTCTTGTTTCAATCCTTCAACCGAGGACTTCTTCTTCTCTCGCATATTTGGAGGATGAAGGTTGTTCAGCTTCATATCCAAGACCAAACTTAGTCTGTGGGGCTTCTTTGTTGATTTATCATTGTATCTAGCAACTCTGTGCTCTTCTCAAATTTGAGATTTATATTGGCCTCTTTTAGTTGTTTCTTCAATGAAACAATCTCTTCTTCTTGTTGGCAGCATACAGTCTCTTTCTCATTGATCTGAGACCTAAGAATATTTTCAATCCTTTTGTTCTGTTCTACTTGCAGCTTTAGATCAACAATAACCTTTTTATATTCCTCTTCACTTGTGCTGTATACATCATTCTTATTATCCAGGTGTGTCTTCAAGGCTTCTTCTGATTTCTTGGCCTTTTGAACTTGTAGGAAGAGATCTTCAATCTCATCCCCATATTCTTCTAATTTCTTGGACAGTCTTTTGTTCTTTTTCTTTTCTATACTCCACTCTTCAAGTGCAGATATCAACTCTCCTTCAAAATCTACTTCAGCCTCAAGATTTTCATCACAGACTTCAGGATTCACTTCTTCTACCTTTTTCGGTTCAAATTTCTCTTCTACAAGAACTGAAACTGATTGGGATGCCTTTTTGGATGAGGATCTATTCTTCTTAGCCATTGTGTACTAATCCAAGATCAACCTTGACTGATTTAGCCAAAATTGGGAACCTGGCTCTGATACCAATTGTTGTAATCACAATGACACTGAGAGGGGGGGTGAATCAGTGTGTTCTTTAAAATTTCTAAAACATATGATTTTAAAACCAGCAGTAGTTTAAAGCAGATAAAAGAGATACTAAATGCATCAAGAAAGCATCACACATAACACAACATTTTAACGAGGTTCACCAATGTGGCTACTCCTCAAAAAGACTGCTTGGACTACCATCCAAATCCAGCCAATGCAAAGCTACAACTTTACATAATCCTTTACCAAGCACCAACTGGAAGGAGCACCAACCCCTTAACTTTATCTCGCTTCAACGGAATGGAGCACCAACTCCTATTTTACCCAGCACCTACCGGAAAGAGGCACCAACCCCTTAATCCAAGCAACAACTTGGAAGACAATAATAAAAATTACAGAATAAAACTTTCACCTCAATTTTCACGGTCTGCTATTTTTCTGCATTCTGCTGCTTCTGTGCAAAATGAGTCGCACTATTCCACCTCTTCTCTGTACTTCTTTGCACTCTCTGTTGCATTCAGATGATCAATCACTTCTGTAAACTGCGCACTGTCACTTCAGACTTAGAACACAACTTCTGCACATCGCGCTCTTATCTTCGCACAAGTCACTCTACTCGCTCTTCGCACATTATCTCATCGCAACGCACACCTTACTGCAACTCCAAAGAACTATCACTTCGCTCTCATTCTGAATCGAAACGACTTGCTCTCTGCTCAACACGAACTTCACTTTCACAAACACTATGCTCGCATTTGCACTTTATCTTAACACCCCATCTTTCAAACTCGAAGAACCCTTGCTTTTATAGAAGAAATTTTAGGAACAAACCCTAGAAGAACGTCGACTGAGAAACCCTAGAATTTGTCAGTTCCAAACCCTAAAATCCATCTGTTGTAACCCTAAGAATGTCGGCTGCAAAACCTTCTCCACCTTCGTCACCTTCCTGTAGCTTATTGCCGCGAAATAGTAACACGTCGGCCCTTTTAATTTAATTTAATATTTTAATTTAAATTTTAAATAAAATAAAATTTAAACTAAATATTTAAAATTAAATATCTTCATCACCGGGGCATCTTTTTCAACGAAACGAAGAGCCAACTTGGGTTTTAAGAAAAACCCATTTCAAATCTGTTATCCATGATTTTAAATAAAACTTTTTATTTTGACTGCCTATTTAAATATCTTCATCACCGGGGCATCTTTTTCAACGAAACGAAGAGCCAACTTGGGTTTTAAGAAAAACCCATTTCAAATCTGTTATCCATGATTTTAAATAAAACTTTTTATTTTGACTGCCTTGGTTTTCACAAAAACCTTTTTGCTTCTTGACATCTCAAGTTCTGAAGACTTCTTCTTCTCATTCTGAATTATGTTTTCTGTTTCTGTGCATCTATCATTTAAGGACTCATGATCTGACTAACTTTTGAACTTTATCCTCTCGCATCTGAGTGACTTCTGAACTACCTGTCCATTGCATCATTAGATCTAACCGATCGTATTGACAACAATGACAATCCTCCCGCAACACCTTGCTCAACACTGAACTCCTATCCATTGTACTTTGGCTGCACCTTGTTGTTCAATAAACTCTTGTCCATTGCATCAATAAATCTGTCTGACTGTGTTGACAACAATGACAATACTGTTTGCTGCACTTTGCTCAACAGGAATGTCATAGGTACTATATACTAAGTGAAATCCTATGATTGATAAAGATTTTTTTTGTTCAAAAATGAAGGCTTATGATATCCAACTAGAGGCAATGAGATACTTGGGTTTCTATTTTGGAAAGGAGGATTTGGATAAATTTGGTATGGAAACCTTTGGGTGTTATGGTAACTCTTTAAGATTATGATATCATTAGAGAAGGTTCTTATCATATTATATAGTTAATCAATTTTAACAACAAAAGGAGCAGGGATCTGAGGTTACTCTACGATCATAGTCAAGGTAGTCAAACTAGCGATAGGTTGTACAATCGAAGAGGGATGACACGATGGATGAATGGATAAAAATAATGATGGAGGTGGTCTAGGGTCTAGTCTTCCTATTTAGATCATATCATTTTTATATTGTATGGCTATCTCATAGACCTCCAATAATGAATTCCAACTGTTAGACTTGACCATCATGGCAATTTCAAACTTGAAAGCATTCAGATAGTATATATATGCCATAATTGGAGGTGGTCATATCTCATCTAGGATCCTTTGCAAAGTTTTATGGAATAAAAATTGAAGTCATCCACTGCTTCTACAAGTGCCCTCTTAATGGTCATGAATTGCTCCAAAAGAGATGCTCCATCTGCCTTCTCTTTGAATTTTATTATCAAGAGTTTTGCCAATTGGTCCTGACTTTTTATTGATTGTGGGCTGAGGCTAAGGTACCATTCATGAAATATACCTCTAAGAGAAGTTGCCAATATTATCAGGGCTATGTATTTATTTTCAATAAAATGTACAACACACTATATCACTAGGTGGTGCAAATGCTTTATCGGGGTGACAACATCTCTCAAGAAATAAGGTAAGTACTTGAGTTCTAAGTTGTAAATTAGGTCCCATATGTTAGGTGGAGTTGGTGGAATTAGGGGAAATTTGTAATTCCATGCTAAAGAGTTTCTAGGAGGATGGTTCAACATGGTTTCCATGTTGCATCATTGGTCCCTCCTTTGTCTTTGATTCAATGGTGGCACTAGATCTTGCCGATTGGCTTGGACAAAGGCTTTGGTTACATGTATTTTTTTCATATAATTCTAGGCCCTTTCCTTGAGAAAAAAATCTCCAAGTGAGGATATATTGCTTCAACAAGCTCATGATACTGAGAACCCCACCAAAATCTCAATCTATCTTTTGTCAAATGACTTCTTCAAGTCTTACTATTTTTAGAAAAGTCACCAAGTGAATTTCTCAATGCTTCACTTTCAATCTAATGGACTATGACCATTGGAATCATAGTCAAGAATATTATTTTAAATTCATGGGAAAAACATAGAAGCTCATCCCATCGAGTACCATACAAAGTGGTTATCATATCAAAATGCACATGTTTGTCTAGGCAAAAAAACCCAATGTGGTAGGGGAACTCATCCTCATGTAGAGAGAAATAGTAAGAAGCATTGTGAGTGAAAGGAATGCTTGTGAGGTAACCTCTAGGATTTTTAAATTGATTTTGGATCCTCATTAGATCAAATCCTTGATGCATGGAGGCCTTCACAAGCTAAGGCCAAGGGGTTTTGTAGATAAAGGAATTACAATGAAATTAAAAACATAGGAAAAGTAAACTTTGTAAAAAATTAAACCTAAGTTATGGGGGTGATGAACCAAGAATTAGAATCCCTCCTTCTAAATACAATAAATGGCCATAAATGCACATAGGTTTCATCATATGCTAGCTATAATGAACACAACCAAACCTCACATAACCAAGAAGAAAAAACACATCAAAGAAGGAGGACAAAGCAAAACTAGTCATGGATTCCATTAATGTGTCAGAAATGACTACAAGACATGCATCCTGGAGGTTTGATGCTCCTTAGATAGTGGCTCAAGACTTGATCTCTACTTATTATAATTGAGAAGGGGGTGAAAGAAAGAGCCCACAAGGCTAGATGCTAGGCATAAGCAGACAACTCCCAATACCTTTACAATGTAAATTTGGCTAATTTATAAGCCAATATGAGGGTTCTTTCCCTTTAAAACTTTGCATAGAATTCCTATAAGTTATAATTTGCTCTAAATTTAATATCCTTCTCTAATTGGAATCAACAAATTCAATGTCTCTAGATATAGGGCCATAAATGTTTAGATATTATGGGTCTTTGAATGAGAAATTATCATTAACATGTCTTGTTTTTGCTATGTTAGGGATGGTTGCACCATTAAGTCTTTTCCATATTTCTCCTTGAATACACCACTAGTTAACATAGTGGGAATGGCCTTTTTGATTTTCACAAATCGATAGGGTAGGATATGCTTATGATGGGTAGTTGTTGCACTAACACGTGGTTGGTTCTGATAAACTAGGTTGCTAAAGTTAATATTTGTAGTCAATTTCAGGTGTTCTATTAAATACTCCTTTTCCTACCTTATTCTGTGTATGCGTAGCTTTCATGTGTCCATGGATGAGGTGGGGCCTCCTTCAGCTAATGGTAGGCTTCCTTTGTCTAGGCTCTGGATCCTTTCTCCTTGGGCTCTTGACTAGTTGCCATGTGTCTAACTTTGGGTCTCATTCAGGCATTTTCCTATTTTGCAGACTCTTCTCCATCAAAAGGACCACATAGACCATTGGATTAGAAATTAATGGCCTATAGGTCTTAATGCCCTCAATGTGGCTAACTTGGGGTGAAAGATGAACATTGACTATTTATGGAATATCTAACAATCGATATGACTTCAAGACTCATTTGCATTCTACTTGATATTTATTCCTTATGATTGAAGATGAGAAGCACATTTTGACTACATTCTTTGGTTTATCCTCCTTCCAATTGAGCCTTAGAGTAGGGAAAAAAAATCCCTATAGTACCATTAAATCATGGTCATAGAAGAAGAGGTCAACAAAAAAACATGGTTGCACTATATAACCCACATCAGAGAAGGTAACCTACTTGGAATGATAGAGGTCCATTGTAGCCACTGATCCCACCTACTATGTAGGACAATATTCTAGACTTTGCATTAAAATCCTTACCATTCTTCACTGGAGTAGATGCAACAACTCCAACAGAGCACCTTGAGTATATGGAAAATCTATGCATACTATATAATCTTGGAGAATAAAATGTGGTGCTAAGGTTACTAGTTACATATTTTAAGGGGAAGGTGCACAATGGTATTTCTCACTTTCTCCACATTTTATCAATAATTTGGATCAATTCACCAATATTTTTGTAGATATATTTGAAGAGAAAATGGATGGAATATCCTTCTTGGAGTAGTTATCAACCATAAAAACAACTCCTATGGAATCCATGGATAATTTTAATACTTGGTTCTACAAGACTTGGTATAGAATACCTAATGAAATTAGACTACCCCTAGGTATGATATTCATTTATTATCTAGAAGCTTTTGATTCAAATATAGCTATGATGGTAAAATTTATGGTAAGGAACACTTTACCAACAACTTATGAGGTAGCCACTTAGGATAAAAATGACCTAATCCAAATAGAAAAGCTAGCTCCTAGGACCTTTATGAATTTCTTTTCAAATATTCAACCAAAATACTAACCATCATCTACTATGCAACCTACCATATTTCAACCACATCCTACCATGAATCTAGTTCCAATTTAGATACCCTCTCTGCATCTAAATTTAACTTCTATTAATCCCTAATATTTAGAGTTGGAGAAAATGAAGAATTTAATAAGGTCAATGTCTAATAAGCTTATATCCCTTAAGCAACAATAAAATATTCTAATTTTACTGTACCAGAGCTACCCAAATTCTCCTTTCCAACTGGGTGACCAAGGTTGTCGACCTCCTCCAAATGGCTTTCAATGGTATCCACCATAGCCCTTATAAGAGTTTGGTCATCCTCAACCCCGATCAACAAATTATACCCATACATGTCCCTTTGCAACAATTGCATATTAAACCAATCAAGAATATTGTGACTACTCAAAAAAATTATGTGGAGGATCCATATGCCTAGCATTATCCTTATTTAAATTCCTATTATCTTAGTTATGACAACTCTCAACAGATCACATATCCTACAACTTAGACCTTCTATCCTAAATCGACTACATGAACACTAGGGTATACTATCCAAATATCAAACCCATATGTTGCTCAAAGCAACAATGCTAGACCAATGAAATAAATACTAGTAACATGGGATGAAGGTGAAGTCTATACCCATTTTGGTAGGATCAATGCCTCGATGGTTACTATATCATAGGTACAATATGGTATTCTCACTAGAAGATAAATGAGAGCTATAGAAGAGGAATAAGAAGTAGATCAAGCAACTCTAAAAATAATATTGGAAACTAACAACCAAAGGACTAGACCACCATAAAAAGACAATCAAGTAGAGAAAAGAGGACTCATACCAGAACTAGCCTAAAAGTTCTTGAGGTAGAGAGAAAAGAATAACAATAAAACAATTCTAATATAATATAAAATGAACATTAATGGAGCATGGATATCACCCAAAAATGGTCCAAGAGTGTTTAGTGATTAATATAAACCAATTATGAATATCAAATGATGAAATATCCTTAACAAAAAGCTTCAATATCAAGTAAACTATGTTGCTGGTCCAAACCAAAAAATTAGATCTAGAATTGAAAAAAGCACACAAAAAACTTAAAAAAGGCTCCACAATAGTGCACCCAATGTGTGCTTTGAAAATATTGATTCTTCTATATTCAAAATGAGTCCAATTACAATGTATATAATGATCAATCAACCTTGATCAATAAAAAAAGCTAAAACAACTCAAGTTTCTAAAAAAACTAGCTTTTGTCATGGCCACCTTGCATGGTGTTTTTTTCAGTTATGAAATTCTTGCACCCAATTTGAGATATTTTGCATGTTCTTTATTTTAGTTATAACTCACTTAACTGGCCTTGATTTGAAGCACCCTCTTCATGAAGATAACTTGCCTAATTAAATCCTTGTTGGCCCTATTTTCTAGGAATAAATCTAGAACTTGACTTTAACTCAATCTAACTATCCAATTTGATATAGATTGACTTATTAACTGATTCTAGACAAAAATAACATCTCTTAAAAAAACATAACACTAATTTAATAATTATGGGTGACTTTTAACATCACCCTTAACATTGCAACAATATTGTTGAGTATGACGCATTGGTGCACGACCTTCAAATGGTAGCCAAGAAAGGGATTAAGACCTTACAAATATATGGAGATACCAAACTCATAGTCAAAAAGTGATGTCCCAGTGCCTAGAAAATAATATACTTATGAAATATTATAAGTACAAGGTCCATGATTTACTTGAGTTATTTAAAAAAGTCAATCTATTTATGGTTTTCCAAAATCAAAATGTGGATTCCAATCACATGGTGGTCATTGGAGCATAATTTGACCCGATAGAAGACTTGTTGGATAATTACCAGTAGATCATAGTCATCATAAGACTGACCACCCTAGATAATAATACACATTGATAGGTATTAAACAATGACAAGCATATTGTTTGGTTTAACCAACAAGAAGCATAATTTGTAGAAGAGTTAGCACCAAAGAAACAAGAAGCTTATGGGGACCAAATAATTCAACTCAAAGGCAACAAAATCCCTAAATGATTAGTCATATTTAAATCCTTGTTCAACCTTTATGATCGATTCAAGAGGAAAAGAGGCCTTAGGTTAGATGAATATGACTATCGAGAGATGGATATTGCAACCAGACAAACCTTAAAAACAGGGAAAATGGTTACTCTAAAAGAGAGCAAAAGCTTAGTTGAATTGTACCAAAAGTATGTTAGAGTGATAACATAGAGCTACAAGGATCTGAAGGGATATGATAAGGAGATCATACAACACACAATAGAGTTGGATATGGGTTCCAAGCCTACTAGGTATAAAAAATGCCAATTAATACAAAGATTGAACCCCTAATAAGAAAATAATTGATTAATATCATAGAAGCAAAGATCATAGGCCTACTCAAGCATACCACTTGGGTATCCAATTTGGTACTAGTAAAAAATAAGAATGGGGAAATCTAGTTAGGTGTAGATTTTTGGGATCTCAATCGAGCATCATCAAGAGACCACTACCCACTCATGGATCAGATCTTAAAAATAGTGACTAGATATAAGATATTTTCTTTGCTAGATGGTTTCTCAAGGTATAATCAGGTATAAATCAAATATGAAGAACAAGACAAAACAAAATTCACTACCAAGTGGGGCACTTTTTCTTATTAATGCATGTCTTTTGGTCTATCCAATATTGGGGCAACATTCTAGAGGGATATGGGTATTGCTTTAAGAAATATCCTTAACAAATTCATCATAGTCTACTTGAATAACCTCATAGTATTTTCAAAAATAAAAATAAGATCATTTGGCACACCTAGAAAAGTGTTTGAGCACTATCAAGAGTTTGGAGTGTGCCTAAATCCAAAAACGTACATTTTTTATGTACCACAAAGTATCCTACTAGGACGCATTGTGTTCAAGGAAGGGATAGCTATAGACCCAGACCAGGTTAAGCAATTGTTAATTTTTTGCTGCCACAACATGACAAGGCTCTTCAATATTTTCTAAACCAGATTAATTTTATTTGTGAATTCATACCAAACTTTTTTTCCATAGTTTAACCAATTACCCTAAAATTAAGAAGGGTAAAAAATTTAAATGGACCGAGGAAGGAAAATAGGCTTTTTGGGAAATCAAATAGACCATGACATAGGCACTAGTAATGGTCAACCTAAATTTTAGCAAGGAATTCATCCTCTATGCCTATGGAGATGAACATAGTATAGCTATAATCCTTGAAAATATTGAAAAATGAACGTTCCATAGCTTTATTCAATCAAATCTAAAATGTTATGAGGATAAATACAATTTTAAAGAGAAATGGGTATATGCTTTGGTTTGGAGCTTTAAAAATTTCAAACATTTGATTTAAAATAATAGAATTACTGCTAATGTTATTCATTCAAGTGTTAAAGATTACATTATGAATGGAGAAATGAGTGAAAAAATTAAATGGATCACAAGGATCCTTGAATTTTATATAGAAATCAAGACCACTAAATTAATCGGAGGTAGAGTATTATGCCAACAACTCACCCAATTATATGTTGTGACCACAATAGAAGAAAATGAGATCTACCTCTTCACCAATATTGAAGAAGACTAAAACTGGCTACAAGATCGAATCTATTACATACAAGGCCAATACCCACAACACCCAAATTAGATGTAAAAAAGGGTACACACGCTACAATATATTTATTATACTCCGTTAGAGGAGTTTTGTTCTAAAAAAATTTCAAGTGTCCTATTGAGATGTGTCAAAATTGAACAAATGGCCCCATTACTCCAAGAGTTCCATGAGGGATTCTGTGATGGAAAAGTTATCATAAATTTCTTGGAGGAAATTATCACCCGGTTTGGTGCACCAAACACCATCATCATAGATAATGCTCCAATGTTTGTTGTGATTGAAGTAAGTTAGTGTACTCTCTGATTTGACATCTATAGGAAATATTATTCCAAATACTTCCATAGGGAAAGCTTATTACAAGGTTGTCATTGCTTATAAGTGGTAGAATACTCAAATAAGAACCTACTCTTCATATTGAAGAGGATCGACTCCAACAATAAAAAACAATGATATATGCATATTTGATGAACCTTGCGGGTAGAATAAATTACACCAAAGAAAGGTATAATTTTCTTTCCATAGTCCTTGGTTTATGGTTGGGAGGATAGGCTTTCCATTTCCATAGAGCTTCTTGCACTACAACTGATACATCAACTAGAGCTTCAAGAAAATGATGCCATGCCATTAAGACTAGAAGAACTACTGAAGTTGGAAGATTGAAGGGAGATATCAAGAGAGCACTTATAGAAGAACTAAGAAATCATAAATAGATGGTTTGAACACAAGGCTACAACATAGAATTTTCCAATAGACGACTTAGTGATCAAATGAGATGAGGACCACAACAAACTGGGATGGCATACCAAGTTTGTGTTAGAGTATATTACATCATTTGGGTCATGTAAATGTACCACCTTTGGTACATAACTAGAGTAGGATATTAATTTAGGGGGTAGTTAGCAAGTTACTTCAAGTAATGTAATAAATGCACAAGTGTCTATGTGCATGTTAGGAAGAGTGTTGGCCAAGCAATCCATCTTTCTATATAAATGGTCTCATAGTGAGTGTTTACATAGAGTTGTAGGTAGTAGCAGATATGTTCTATAATATCACATTATAGATTGGTGATGGATACAATGTATTTTTTATCATCTGTTTTGGAGTGTTCATTTCCTCCATATAGCATTGTATCATTTTCATTACTTACCATTTATAGTAAATTTCAACATCTTACATTTATGCAAATTCTATATCCTTTGATTGCATTCTCCTTTGGCTCGTAGCATCAAAAGATAACAATGATATCAGATCCATGATAGATCAATAGGAATAGGGAGAGCCATAAGAAAGCACCATTGCTACTATAGTTTTGAATCTTGCTATGTTTTTGCAAATCACATCAGCCATTATGCACTGCTACATGCAAATGCGGTTGCAAGGGATTTTTGGATAGGAAGAGCCACAATAGGTTACTAGAAATAGAAAATTTATAGAAAATATTGAGAGGATAAGCTAATCTCAGTTCTAAATTTTTTGATATTGTAGTTGGCTAGAGTCTTTCCATAGAGTTACAGAAAAACTCATGAAGACTAGGACTTAGCATTATGTTCCACTAGATTGACAAATTAACTAGTGAAGATTTATTATTAAAAGATTTAGAATAAACTTACTAATATCTTATTGCAAGAAAATGAAACTTAAGGACGCCTTATTGCAGACCTGCACATTTTTGGAAAAGTCCATAGAATCCTCATTGCTGAAAAAGGCCACAAAAGCCTTATTGCTAAAAAAGGCCACAAAAGCCTTATTGCTAAAGAAGGCCACAAAAGCCTTATTGCTAAATAAAATGCCACAAGAGCCTTATTACTAAAGAAAATGCCATAGAAGCCTTATTCAAGAAAAGGCCACAAAAGCCTTATTGTAGAAGAGAAGGCCACACCAACCTTATTTAAGAAAAGGCCATAGAAGCCTTGAACCCGAAGAAGACTCTAGAGAAGAGTTTGTAAAATATAGGAGATTGGTGATCTCCTTTGCTGATTGAAGACTTCCTCTATAAGAAGCTGAAGAGACCCATAAAAGATCTCAATGAAATAACTTATATTCTTGGAATATTGAAGAAGGACTAGCAAGGTCCTATAACTGATTTTAAAAGAAGAAGAATTCAAATATCCACTAGAGAGATCTCATTGCCAACACTTTTGGATCTGAATATTGAAGGAAATATCTCATCATGAAGACCAAAAAAGCTGCAAGATTGAAGACCTTGGAGAGGTCTCAAAGAGAAGGCTTGAAGAGCCTCATTCTAGAAATTGGAAATGCCATCAAAGAAGTTCCTAGGATAAATTATTAGAGAAATTTACTACAAAATATAGTGAAATATTAGGGACAATTATCGCCATCCAACAACAAGTCCAAAAGAAGAAGAATTTGCAAGGAGTACCAAATCTCGAAGAAGAATATTAAATACCTTAAGACATTCACATTCTTGAGAAGAAAATCTTGTTTGAGGTTAGAACTCAAAAATGAGGTTGAAGAAGAACTCAAACAGAAGATACCTTCTAAATCCAAGAATATTTGGAGATTGCATTTCATAGCTAAAGAAGGTACATATATAGATTTGCTGGATTCACAATAAAATACTGAAAGAGTTCCTAAAGGACAACATTTTAGTTAATATATTGACTGCTAGAGGGCATCGATCAAGATAACATTACTAGATATAAGACTTTGTAAGTTCTAGGCTAGATCCTAAAGGAGAAGTTGGAAATCATCTACTACAAAGCATCAAACTAGAATCATTCATAGCTACTAGAAACCACCATTCCTGAAAATATATTTGGTGAATCAACTCATCAAGATATTCATCATTAATGGTAAGCAACTTAGGTGCAAAAAGGATTCATTACTTGAACACTTATTCAGATTACTACTTAAACTCATTGAGCACCTTATTAGAATTTAGAAGTTGTAAAATAGAAGGTTGCATGTTAAGTCCTCAAAGAAAGTGTAGAAGATAGTTTCTGTTAAGGTTCATCACCTGCACATTAATAGGAGTTGGATACATTCTTCCTATTATCCGATTATTGAAAAGAGGACCACATTACAAAATTTGTAGTGAATATTAGTGCATTTGAAACTAATTTGAGAGATTATTAATAGGAGTGATAAGGTAATATTATTAAAGTGCATTAAGATTGGAAATATTATTGGTTCATTGCACTATACTAGTTGTTTGTTAAACTAGTTACTCTCAAATAATTATTTTGTGTATTGATTGCTAAAATCAAGGGCACAAAAATCTACAATTAATCAAAGTATCTAAAGACACTATTAAATTATCAATACCTACAAGGTATTGTGGTCTATAGAAGCCACCAAGCAGATCAAAATTCCTTTAAGAAGTGGAGAATAAGAAGAAGCCATTAATCAGTGGTAGAAGCCAAAATCAAGACTTGGTGAATCTTAGATTCAAGGTGTACTAAAGATATCATTACAAGAAAAAGTGATTGCAGAAATTACTCCATCAAAGGGCATATTATCTACATGATTATTAGCTTGGGTTCATTATTGAGATCAACCAAGAAAAGGAGAGAGTTGTCCAAAAAATAAGACAACTTCAATCAACCCTTGCCTACAAAAGATAATACAAATAGGCCTCCATTAGAACCAACAAAAGAAGCTTGCAAGAGAATGTGCAAATCAAGGTATTCTATTATTTACAATATTCTACACCATAACATCTTGTCCTACATAGGAAATAAGACAAAATCTAAGTATTTTAGAGACACATCCTCCACAAGCAAGGACTATCATACAAGTAGCCGTAGAAGGAGCATAAATTCTAAGCAAGTGAGAAGAGATATCAAATAGCTCTCATTATGGTGTTCATAGTCACCCTTAAAACCATGAAAGTAGGTGTTCCCAATAATAAACTTGAAGCACAAATTATAGCAAAAGGTGGTTAATCATCTACGTTGACTATCATCCATCGATCATTGCAAAGAGAGCATTCAAACCAACACATTGGAAGAAAAAGAAAAGGAAAATAGAGGTAATGCCTAGAGCTATTTCTTAGAGAAGACGTCCATTGTAGAAGTTCTCAAATTGAACCACCATAGAACCAACACCAAGCGTCCAAGACCTCTGTCGAAGAGCCAACTCATACTCACTTGGAAGAAGTGTTGAGAAACAATAAACAATTGGATGCATGTTGGTGAAAGTAATATATAGGAGAAGAGAAGCATTGGAGGGAAGAATACATGCATGTGCCATTTGTGATTATATATGCAATCCAAAGGTTTCTCCAACTTCGACGGAAAGCAATTTGAATTTATTAAAATTTGAATTTTAATAAAATAACTTTGGGCCTTAAATTAAATATTATTTAATTTTAAATTTTAACCTTAAGGTTAAATAATTTAAAATTAAATAATTAAAATCTTAACCTTTCAAACTTCCACATGGGTTTTTTAAGACTCTTATAAGGTGACACCTTCTTGCATTTAAATTCCATGAATCAACCTTGGATATTATAATATTAAATATTATAATATTAGACCTTCTCCTTTGCCTTGCTGAAAACCACTGGAGAACATTAACCTGTTTGACATCAATGACAACAAAAATTGCTCATATTTCCAACAATCTCCCCCTTTGTCATTGATGGCAACCCATTTACCTTTTACATTTTTTTTTAACCTTTTGCTCCCCCTGGGAAACTACTCCCTCTGACTGAATACTTTCCTTCTAACTCAAATTTCTCCCCCTTACTCAAATATCTCCCCCTTTGTCATCAATGGAAAAGGGTCACCTTTGGGGCTCGGGTTTAAGAATGAAAATCTTAGCTTAGCCCCTCCCCCACCTCCTCTTGAGGTGGTTAATTATGGGGTGGGAGTATTACTCCTAGTTTTCCTCAAAGATACTCAAAAGTCTCTTTCAAAAGTGGCTTAGTGAAGATATATGCTATCTGATCCTTTGTAGTAATATATTCCAACCTGACTTGTTTATTTGTCACATGTTATCTCAAAAAATAATACTTGATCGAAATGCGCTTTGTCCTGGAGTGTATTATTAGATTCTTTGAGATACTTCTAGCAGTTGTGTTATCACATAATATAGGAATAGGATGACCATATGTTATCTTGAAGTCTTCTAGAGTTCGCTTAATCCATAATACCTATGTACAATTGGCTACTGTTGTAATATACTATGCTTGCTATAGATAAGGATACTGATACATGCTTCTTACTTATCCAAGAGACTAAACATTCTCCAATAAAGAATGCTCCTCCACTTGTGCTTTTTATGTCATCAATGTTGCTAGCCCAATATGCATTTGTATATGCTATGAGTGTGAAACTATCACCTTTGGGGTACTAGAGCCCAAAATCCATAGTCCCTTTTAGATACCTGAGAATCCTCTTTAATACTACCACATGTGTTTCCTTAGGTGCTGCCTGAAACCTTGCTACTAATCCCACTGCTTGCATTATATCTGGTCTTGTAGTTGTGACATACAACAAGCTACCAATCATAGATCTATATAATCTATGATCTGCCTCTGGAGATTCATCATCCTTACTTAACTTACATCCCGTAACCATGGGGGTGCTTACTGGTTTGCAATCTTCTAACTTGAATTTCTTTAGCATATCTTTTATATACTTGGTTTGTGAAAGAAATACCCCTTTATCTGATTGTGATATCTGAAGCCCAATAAAGAAGGATAAATCACCAAGCATAGACATCTCAAATTCATTATGCATGTTCTTTGCAAATTATTTACACATCTTATCATTGTTTCCTCCAAAAATGATGTCATCAACATAAACAACCACAATTAGTAGATTATTCCCTTCATTTTTTGATGTATAAGTTGTTGTCCGCTATTCCTTTTCTGAATCCCTATTCCTAAAGATACTTATCCAATATTGAGTACCATGCTCTAGGAGCCTGTTTTAAACCATACATTACCTTTTTCAATCTGCATACATAATCTAGTTTATCTATTAATATGAATCCCTCTGGCTATTCAATATAAACTTCTTCTTCTAGAACACCATTTAAAAATGATGACTTAACATCCATATGATATACCTTGAAGTTTTTAAAACTTGAGAAGGCTAAGAATATTCTTATAGCTTCAAGTCATGCAACTGGAGCAAATGTCTCATCAAAGTCAATTTCCTCTACCCATGCATAACCTTTGCACACCAACCTTGATTTATTCCTAACTACCTGTCCATCTTCATTTAACTTGTTTTTGAATACCCATTTTGTGCCAATCACATTTTTATCCTTTGGTCATGGAACAAGTTCCCAAGTCTTGCTTTTCTCTATATGATCTAATTCCTCATCCATTGCCTTAATCTAGAACATATCGTCACTTGCCTGATTGAAGTCTTTTGGCTCAATCTTAGATAACAAAGAAAAATTTGCTTGTTGAGATGGTGTTATTATCCTTCTCCTTGTCTGTATTTCATCTGGATTCCCAATTATTAGATATTTTGGATGATGTTTTTGTATATACATGGATGGAGTTTTAGGAAGAAGTATGTGTTTTTATTCCTCTTATTTATCTGATTCTCCACGAAACTCTTCTTGACAACTTCCATATTCTTGATACACAATTTGTTGAACTGGTTCTCTTGAATCTATCTTCTCATCAACTGTTACATTTATACTTTCTACAATAGTGTGTGTTCTCTTATTGAAGCACCTATAAGCTTTACTCTTAGTAGAATAACCAAGAAAAATTCCTTCATCACATCTTGGGTCAAACTTGCCCAAGTTTTGCTCTTCTCGTCTTATGTAGCACTTACTTCCAAAAACCTTGAAGTATTTTGCAGTGGTCGGTCTTCCTTTCCAAAGCTCATATGGAGTCTTGTGATGGTTTACCATCATTTGAGCCCTAGTGATTATATATACTGCTATGTTGATTGCTTCCCTCCAAAATCCATCTGAAAACTTGGACTCATTCAACATAGCTCTAGTCATATTCTCAATAGTCATATTTTTCCTTTCAACTACTCCATTTTGTTGAGGAGTTCTTGCAGATGAGTATTCTCTCTTTATTCCATATTGTTCACAAAAATTTACAAATTCATTTGAGGTAAACTCTCCTCCTCTATCAGATCTCAAACACATAATCCTCTTGCCAGTTACATTTTCAACCTGTTATTTAAATGCTTTGAATTTTTCAAATGCTCCTAACTTATCTTTCAGGAAAGATACCCAAACCATTTTGGAGTAATCATCTATAAACAATATGAAGTAACTTTCACCTTGAATACTATGTGTTCTAGTAGGACCACATAGATCAGTATGTATTAGACTTAATGTCTCAGATGATATATATCCCTTTGATTTAAAGCTTGTTCTAGTTTGCTTTCCACATTGAAAAGGTGCACAAATTGTGTTTTGTGGCCTTTTTAGCTTGGGTAAATCTCTGACAACTTGCTTATTGCTTATGTTGATTATGTTGTCAAAATTCAAGTTACCCATTCTTCATGCCACAAAAAAATCTCATCTTGTTGTGATAGAAAGCATCTTTCTCCTTTGATCTCACTAAGCATATATAGGTTGTTTGGAGTTCTACTTGCATTTGCAATAACTTTTCCAGTTTCTTATTTTCTTATCTCGATTACAAAGTTGGCTTACACTTAGCAAATTATATCTTAACCCTTTGACATATAGTAATTTTTTTTTTCTTATTTTCCCATTATCTAAACTCGGAGTTCCTCTTCCACCAATTTTTGTTGATCCATTATCACCAAAACTTACTGATCCTCTATTGGTTTCTTTTAGTACAATAAATTTGTCTTTGTCTCATGTCATGTGTCTAGAGAAACCACTATCAAGATACCATTATTCTTCTTTATCCTGAGCATGAAGAGTTGTTTGAACTAACATTGATCTAGCCTTTTCATTTCCCTAGTTTTCTTTCCTAATTGTTGAAGTTGTACTCTTTTTACTAGACTTAGGAAGTACCATTTTGCACCATCTAGCCTTATGTCCAAAATTATTGCATTTGTAACATATGATATCATTGTTCATAAGAGGTGCAAAAGAGTTGAAATTTCTATTGACATCATTTTCACATAACTACTACAGTGTACAGCTCTATGACCATATTTGTTACATGAAAAGCAATAGCCATAGAAGAAATTATGTAACCTATTTGGATGCCTTTGAGATTGTGGTTGAGTGCTTCTTCTTCTGTGATTAACTTTAATCCATGGTTCTTCTTTGTTTTCTTACTTCCTGATGTCTTTTCTTTCTGGAGTATACGTCACTTGCTTATCTTTGTTTGAAGTTTTTGCTTCTTGAAAACTTGGCTCCTCTTTCTGTTTTCCAAACTCTATATCTGGTAGTACCTTGGTATTTTTAACTTCATTCCTTAGATAAATAATTTCTTCTTCCAATATTTCACATTTTGTTTCTCTTGCTCTTAATAGATCTATCATATCTTGTTCAATTTTATTTCCCTCTTCTACATTTATCTTGAGTTCTGTGAGACTTTGTAGAAGTTCCATATTTGCTTCTTCATCTTCTTGAATTTATTCCTTCAAGCTTGAGTTATTTTCTCTAATCCTTTCCAAATTTTTGAGAGCAGTGAAGAATTCCTCTTTTATATCAAACATGGTCTCTTCTTCACTTTTTGAAGTCATGTGTGTCTTTGATGGATCCTCCTCCAAGCTGTTAGTCTTTTCACGGAGAGACCCACTCTGATACCAATTGAAGAACATGTTCTTATACTAAGAGGGGGGTGAACAGTATAAGATAAAACTTTTTGCTTTTCAATCCATATGATAACATCAACAATATTAAAGCAATAAACATCACACAAATCATCACACACATGAGATACATGATTTAATGTGGTTCACCCAATGTGGGCTACTCCATGGAGAAAATATTCCTTATAAATTTTTCTCAAATAATTATTTTAGGAATCCTTTCCCTATTACAAAGTTTATGGACCTCTGTCCAAAGGAGACCAATCTCCTAATCAAGTTCATGGATCTCTATCCACAGGAGAACTCCTTATCCTCTGCTCTGGCTAGTGATCTTCTAGAAAATTTTTTGCCTCCACTACTGGCTTATGGATCTATATCCACTGAAGAATACTATGCTCACTCAGAAGACCTATCTTCACTACCCTGGCTAATGGACCTTTATCCACTAGAGACTGTTGTCCTCTATACTCTATCACCTCCAAAGCTTACTCTCTTCTCTGTCTCAAATATGCACTAAACACAGTCCTTCGGTCTAGCACAAATCTGCTCAATCTCTATCTCTGGTCTGGCACAAACCTGTCCTCAAAATATGCACCAAAATCTATCCTCAAATATGTACTAAACATAGTCCTTTAGTCTAGCACAAATATACTCAATCTCTTTCCTCAAATCTTTATTGTAAGCTTCCACAAAAGCTCACACAAAATTGTCCATAAGTCTTCTCAAGACTTACCTCAAATCTGCTCAACAAGTCCTCACTAGAACTTGTTCAATCTGCTCAACAAGTCTTCACCAAGACTTACCACTAATCTGCTCAATAAGTCCTCACTAGAACTTATCCAATCTCACAAAAACATATAGAGAAATTTTAGAGACTCAATATGCTTCACACTCACAAACACTCAATCACTTTCAACCTCTTTCTCAAATCAATTTAGATTATAGAACAATTTGTTTCACATAATTAGAACTATCACTTCAACACTTCCACTTGACTAGGCTTAATCAACTTCACTCAATCAATCACTCAACAAAACACTCCTTGCTTACAAAACCTAGTCCAAGCATATGAACACTCACTCACTTATTTCCAACAATGCTTATCAAACAATCTCACATAACAATGATACTCATGTTCTCTTACAAATCCTAGTTCAAGAATATGAAAGCTTACTCAATATTTCCAAAAATGCTTATCAAAAAATGTTTCTAGAATCAACTTTCATTCCAGAAAAACCAAACTCAACAATGCTTATCAAACAACCCTTTTCACTCCAACTTAGCATTCACAACATCCAAAAATCACTCACAAGGAAGATGTGCCCATACATTTTGTTTGATGAAGAATTGTCCTTAAAAACCTATCTTAATTATAACCACTTTCTTTGCCAAGCACAAAGGTTAGATGTCACAAATATACCTTATCACTCCCTCTAGATCTTAATGCATTTAACAAAAAATAATCACCACTTCAAAATAATATTCAACAACCCTCAATCTCAAAAATAATAAATTTCCTTACTACCTTATAACTCCTTAACCACTTAAAAATTCAACACAAAAATTAAAGTTTTGCATACCCCTTTTAACTCCCTTCTATAACTTATAAACCAAAATAATTATGCAAAAAATTTAATTAAAATAAAACCTTTGGAAAATAAAAATTATTTTCCCCCTTTAATTTTTTGCATGCAAAGTCAACCACCAAACAAAGAGCATACCTTTATTATGCTGCCCAAAAAGGCCTTGGTGGGATTCGAGTCGTCGATGGCTCTCCCCCAAGCACTTTCGCAGTGCTCGTGCCCACCAACTGGGTTGCGTGGCTCCACGTGAACCAAAAAGGCATCAAGATGCCTTTGACTTCCTCCTCCTTGCATGCCGTAAATTAAAATGATCCTCCTCTTTAACAAATGAAAGCGCACGTGGTTTGAACCCATGTCTAGCATTCCTCGAATGCTCTAATGCATCCTATGGCTACCAACTAGGCTACAGGGGCTTCGAGAATATTTCATTGGCCACAAAACCTTGTCCTCTTCTCGGTGCTAAAACACATGCGAATTTCACATGAACCTTTCTCTTTGCACTAGCTTTAAAATCATTCGCAAGGATAAGGTAATGCCAAAGGTTTTGGCATTATATATATGCAATCCAAAGGTTTCTCCAACGTCGGTGAAAAGCAATTCAAATTTATTAAAATTCGAATTTTAATAAAATAACTTTGGGCCTTAAATTAAATATTATTTAATTTTAAATTTTAACCTTAAGGTTAAATAATTTAAAATTAAATAATTAAACTCTTAACCTTTCAAACTGCCACATGGGTTTTTTAAGGCTCTTATAAGGTGACACCTTCTTGCATTTAAATTCCATGAATCAACCCTGGATATTATAATATTAGACCTTCTCCTTTGCCTTGCTGAAAACCATTGGAGAACATTAACCTGTTTGACATCAATGACAACAAAACTTGCTCATATTTCTAACATAAATGGTAGCAATATAGAGGAGTTACTATGTTGTGAATTGGTGAGTTAAGGAGCTATTTAGGACAACCAAGAATAGTTTCAAGTCCATAAAATTAAAGGAAGCAATAAGGTGAATATAATCACTTATAAATCCTTCATCTACATAGATCATTAAAGTAAGAAACTTGGGTGAAAATAATTTCATTAGTTGAACTTTAATTTGGGTTATTATCTAGTTCCATTAAGCACCATTTTAGTTCTTTAGAAGTTGCATAGATAAGGTTGCATTATAGTCTTCAAAGGGAGTGCAGAAGGAAGTTTCTTTTAGAGTTATTACCTGCACATTAAAATAGGAGTTGGATATATTTCGAAAGAAAGAAAAATATCATCTTCCTATTATCTAGTTACAACAAAGAAGACTACATTAAGTTGTAGATATTATAGTACATTTAAGAGTTCTTTAAGAGTTATCATTAGTGCATATTCCAAGTTACTTTGAAGGAGCAATAAGGTGAGACTACTATTGCACTATTATCTAACTTACTACTCTTAAAGTTTATTATGTGCATTGGTTGTTAACTTAAGCTGAAAACCAAAGAGCACATTATCTGCTTATATCAAAGTATCTAGAGGCACTATTCGTTGCACAAAACCTGCAATCTACTGTGGCCTAGAGAAGCCATCTTATAGGTTAATATTCCTCCAAGGAGTGGAGAAAAAATCCGCCTCATCAAAAGCAGAAAGAAAACTTGCAAGAAGGAGATTGGAAGATCTCAAAAATAGGTGCAAATCCAAATATTCTATTCTAACTATTGTAAAATTATTTACATTAGTTTCTTGCACCATTAGAAGGACAAGCTTGAGTGTCTTAAGGACACTCCAACAACCTGCAAGACTCATTACAAAGTGATCAAGAAAAGTAATACTATCTAAGCAAGGTAAAGGGGTAGAGTTCGAGAAAGTAAAGAGATTCATCAAAGAACTCACATTTCTCAAGAATCAAGGTGTATAAAGACACCATCTTCGGCCTTTCATCAAGAATTTACAACAACATACACCTACAATGTCAAAATCCAACATAAGGAGCTCATTATCCATGTAAGAGGGACAACATATCAAGGTCTACACTAAGTGCCTATCATCTATTGCATTCCAATGCAACACTAAGGACAACTCATTACAATAAAGAATAAATATTTAGCATAAACAAAAGGGCATATTACCAAGGTATATTATGGAAGAACTACCAACTATAAGAGCACCATATAGCCATCATCGAAGCACCATACAACCATAAAATTGGAGCTAAATTTTAGCAAGGAGAGAAGCATCATCAAACGTCCAAGAGAAGAATTGAAGAAAACATACAACGAAGCTATCATTGGTAAGAAACATATAAGAAGTAATATACATTGAGAAAGGTTGTTTCATGCAAACGAAGGGGCTGCCACTTGATAAATTTGGTAGAGTGCCCATATTATTCATAATGTCTACATAGAAATAAAATGTCCATTCTTGAGCATTAAAAAATCATTTGAAGAGTATCTACAAAATAAGGAGCATTGAAAGAATCTTGACAACATTATTCAAGCACATAAGCCACGAGGTGTCATCCCAAGAAGTATTAAATTTACACAAGCGTTACCCAAGAACATAAGCCACGTGGGTGTCATTTCAAAGGCATTGAATCTACTTAAGTGCCTAAACTTAGAGTCTCAGAGGAAGCGTATCCATAATTATTAGGAAGCATATCCATACGTAGTGAAAGAGGAGCGAACATCATTAAAGGTTTGAAGTCAAGGCTTCCAATAGGATCAAAGCAACATTAAAGACTCGTTGCCATTGTCATACGTTCACCATTGAAGGAGAGAAGCACATAGTAAAATAGCGCTCAACGCTCATTATTTAGGAGTTGGAGCATTATAAAGGTAAGTTTTTTACCTTAATTAAATTGCTTTCATTAAGGAGTTATAAGAAGTATAGTATAATATTGTTAACTCTTATATTATTTACTTTGGAAATAATAGCAAAATCAACCATACATTTGAAATCAAATTTAAATGAGACTTATATACTTAAATAGTTTAATATTTTCAATTAAGTATCGTAGGAGATATAAAGGGTTTCTACTTGGAAAGAAAATATCTCTTATTGCAAATATTATTATTTTCTAATATTCCAAATTAGGGAGTTATAAGGTATACTACATCAAAATAGTTTATTGGAATTTAGAAATATTAAACTATTGGATATTAAGGGCTATAAAAAGAATTTCATCATTTACTTAAAAGAGTTGGAATTATATACTTACACTTGTCTCATACTCATACTAAAGAGACAAAATAAATCCAATCATTGAGAACTTCAAATTAAGTGCATAATTCATTAGGAGAGATAAGGTGAAATAGAATTTGATTATTGTTATTTAGAAAACATTACAAAATCAACTCAAAAGGTGAATTATTACTTACTAAGAACTTTACTAAGCTTATAGCTTATTCTAATCATTAGGGAGATATAATGATCATCATGAAAACACATACATTATCCTTATAGAATCTCAACTACTTAAAGGTCCAAATTACTCCTTTTAGAAAAACAAAGTGAGGGCAATTTTAATAGTTGAGAAGATTTGGGAAATTATCAAAGGAATAACTACTAAACCTAATTTAGGTGATGTAGAGATTCAAAATTTTGAAGAAAGTGATGCAAAAGCATTAATGATAATAAATTTTGCCATCACAAATGAAATACAACCTTACATCAGTTCAGCAAGAACATCTATAGAAGCTTTGAAAACCCTAGAAAAATATTTGAAAGGAAAAACAAAGATACTATCCTAAATATTCAAACTCAATTACATTCCCTAAAAAAGAACAGTGGTGAAAGTGTAGAAATATTACTAAGGAAGGTAGCAGATATTAAAAGAAAATTATTAACCTTAGGAGAAAAGGTTAAAGATACATTTTTTGTTCAAGTAACCATGAGAGCTCTTCCAAACAACTACAAACATCTAGTTAAATCTTTACAAGTACTAAGTAAAGATATATCATTTTATGAGCTAGTTAACATTCTCCAAGAATATGAGGTGGAAAATATAGTGAAGGATGAAATGACTAACAATGCATTGGTTTCAAAAGAAAATCCACAAGAAAATGTTGCCTCATCCTCAAAAGGACGAAGACCATGGAATAAAAGATATTGTCATGTATGCAGGAGAAAAGGTCATAGCACTAATTATTGTAGGTTCAATCCTAAAAACCAAAATCAGGGAAATTAGACAAACTATAGAAGCCAACCAAACAAGGTATTCCAACAAAGGTAATATTAAGCTCAAAATAATCCTTGTTAACATTAGTTTTAATGACCATACAATTATCCTCAATTGGAATATCAAGGAGGAAATCAGAAGGGACACTTAGCTCAAAGGATTCAAGAAATTTAAGAACTAGAAGATCCTACAAATAATCATGAAGTTAAATCTCTCTCAACAAATATAGCTTTTTATGAAGACACTAACTACTTGCTTGAACATGACACAAACAACAGATAAGGAGAACTCAAACTCCAGTACCAAATAAAAGATCCATATTGAATACTAAAGTCTTCAATACCCAAATAATGTAATACATGTGGGTGTTAGAGTATATTACATCATTTGGATCATGTAAATGTACCACCTTTGGTACATAACTAGAGTAGGAGTTTACTTTAGAGTAAAGCTAGTTAGTTACTCCAAGTATTGTAATAAATACACAAGTGTCAATGTGCAAGTTGTAAATGTGCATGTAGTCCACAGGTACATTAGTCTTAGGTAGAGTAAGGGTCAAGGAATTTATCTTCCTATATAAAGGTCTCATAGTGAGTGTTTTCAGAGTAGTAGTAGATATAGAGAGTGTAGTAGTTAAGATATAGTGTGTGTGATATAGTTTAGTAGTATGGTACAATGTAGTCCTTTCATATCCTTTCATGGAGTGTTCATGTCCTCCATTATATAACATTGTACTATTTTTGTCACTCTCATTAATGGCATATTTTTTAGTTATTTGCAAATGTCCATCTCATTATTTTTCTACATATTATCGTGCCATTAGTTTATAATTATCTCAGATTAGTTATCTTACATCTTGTGGCTATACTACCTCCCATCAAAAGCTAACAATATTTTAAAGATTTGATTGATGCATTTTTTCCTATGCTTAAAGACAAAGCACTAGGTATTAATGGTGTGTTGGTTGAATTCTTTAAAGAGCTACGGGACTTTCTTAGGGTGGACTTTTATATAATATATAAAGAGAAAAATAAGAGGGATTTAATTGGAGGTAATCATTAATCAAGGATTAATTAAACTAATCCCTATAGGTTCCAATTTGGATAGAGTATCTAGGTTGATGCTTATAATGTTTCTCAATATTGCATATAAGATAACTACAAAGACTTTGACCAGACACATAAGTCATTTTCCCAACAATTACTTTGTCTCTAGCAAACCAAATTTTTAAGGGAAATATACATCCTAGAAAATTTTATATTAGTTTGGGAAGCCCTACAATAGGCTATTGAATTTTGATAAGATGACATTTTTGTTAAAGCTAGAGTTTGACACAACTTATAATAAGATTAATTATGAAGTTGGTTTTCCATATCATCCAAACCTTGTTGCATCCAAGCCAAGATTGATTGAGCATTCTAGTTAAAATGATTTCAAATTGAGATAGCATTGGGAGTCATATCTTAGATAAGCTCATAGCAACTCAAAACCTGAAGTGTTGTGTTTATAGCCTCCAAAACCACTTTTGTGATCTTGTATAACTTTGCTTCTTATCAAAGCACCTTTTTTGACAAAATATTCTTAAGTTATCTTAATACAAAGATCTACCTTTAAAAATATAATATAGTTTATGGTATGTTTACAACTATACAATATTTTGAGTGGGCCTAATGACAAAGACTTTTGACTTTAAACAAGAAATCTAAGAACAAATTTTAAAAGGGAATAGGATTATACATCATACTTACTGACTAAAGTTTGGTTGAACTAACTAACAAATAAGGAATGCTGCTAGTGGATTCTTTAACACTTTGTTACTTAAAAAGTAATTCAGAAATGGAGGAATGTTATCAGTTGAATCTTCAACACTGATTATGTTAGTTGAATCCAGGATGTATTTTTATATTTTTAATGTCTGCAATCTTCAACATTATTATTATAGTTGAATCCAGGATGTATTTTTATGTTGCAAGCTGAAGGCATTTATATTTAGTTTTAAGATCAGCAATCAAGTATCAAAGCAGAAGCAGATACTTGTGATATGCAAATTCCAGCTAAATCAAAGCGTGCAAGTTGCAAGGACAGAGAAGAGATGAGGAAGGTTTTACCTTTTTTCGGCTGGAAAAAGCCCTGACAGACTTCAACAGATGAATCTCTGGTAAACAACTATCTCCACCAAACTCCTCCTAGGAAGCATTCAACTACCTCAAATATAGAGAATCTCCAAACATTCAAACATTTTTTCTGATATTATTAATGCTTGATGTCAGGTTTCTCTGAAACAGCACGTGAAGTGTTCCTCACCTGTGACGCTACGAACACGGGAGAGGCCATTGGCGGATTATAAAGGTTCGAATCTTTTCGACATTTAACCGTGTTCTTCATCACCTTTATTTAAAAATTTAATGAACAGCGAGATGACATCACCTTAAATGTCAACACCCAACCTTTGGGATGTCCAGCCTGGTTATCTGCAAATCACATAACTCTTTTGATTGAGCCATAGGACGGTTTCTATAAATTATCTAAATTCAAAAAGTTTTATAATATTTAATTATATTGTTATATTTAATCTAAAATATAATCTATATCATTAATATAATTAACCAACTTAAAAAAATACCTTCCAGCTTGTTTTGAACATTGTCCTTTAATATTTGTTTCCGAACTTTGCAATCATAAAGATCGAGAGTTCGCTTCTACAGGTCACAAGGGCAATATTTCTTAACAAGTTGCTCACCTGCCGCCGAATAATGTAATAAGAGCTACTACTATTTAAAAAAAAAATGAGGCAGATATAGAATTTATAATAGACATTTTTTTTTGTCCTTGGACTTTTGTGAGGAATTTTCGTAGATTGTGAATCATTTAATTTATTCGAAAGTAGAGATATAATAGGGTATTTATGAGAGCAGACTTTCTCACTTTTATTTTTATAAATATTTTTTTTCTAAAATATTTGTAATATGTGTATTAGTTGATTTTTTTAAGTAAAGATGTGATAGGTTGTTTATGAAAGCAAACTCTTCCTTGATTTTGTTTTTCTTTTAATGTAAATTGTTTGTTTTTGAGGTTAAGAATAAACCAATAACATTTTGATATACAAATCAATAATAACATTATGATACTAAAGATTGGTGGAAGGATTCAACTAATCTAATAAAAGATTAGTGTTGTGAGGATAAAATTTTAGAATGTTCACATCCAAACCACTACAATATTTAATATGAAGGAAAAAATGCTAGTTTATACGATGCTAGCGCCATCATGAGTCTCTTATAGTTAAGTGCTCATCTTGATGAGATGATTAACATGCTTGTGGGATAAGATCCACATGCTTAGTCTCTTTTATTTTTTTCAATATTTTGTGGCTTGGTTACATCCAATGTTGTATTTTTATAATTTAGTTATGTCCAACTCATTTTGAACAACTCTATAGTGTTGGGTCATGCCAATTGTAATGTTAAAGAGTCACTTTAACTCGTTGTGTCCACAGTGTAGGATTGGGTATTTTGATTCTTCTCTTGTCTATATAGGATCTAAAGTTTTTTTATTCTATTCTTATTGAATGATAACAAGTATTATGTCCACATTTTTTTTGTTCTTGATGGATGTTTGTTTTCTTCATCTTTATAGTCAAAATTTATTAAAAGTAATATAAACATATTCAATTATAGAAGACTTGTGAACTCTACATAATATTCCTCAATTGTTCCTATTTACTTTGTTTACATCATATGAACCACATACGATGTGGAAGATCCTTTTTCAATTATTTGTAGGAATCATTCATTGAAATTAGGACACAAAAGAGGAGCCCCTAGTTGGAAAAAGTTCCATAACAACCATTTATGAGCATGGGTTCCCAACTTAGTAGGTGCTAATGAGATATGACCTTCTTTAGGAACATGGTGTAAACAATCAATGCTCTTTGTCTTATCCAACCACCCACGTGGATCCACACCATTAAAGGTGGGAATATAAATGTGTGGAATAGGAACATCATAAAGCTAATGAAGGAAATTAGAAGCATATCATATAAAGAAATCAAGATTAGAAGCAAAAATTGAGATGTAACCACCCATACCTAGAAGAGTATCTCTAAGCATATAAAGTTGAGTGACTTCCATATGAAACTGGAGGACTATGACTAGATGGTGACTATTGAAGAATGTTTGTGTCCCTTGCATTTGGTTCTTGATGAATTATTAGAGGTTACTACTCAATAACTTGTTGAGACCTATGGAAAAGGGGATGTATATTAGATGATATGTATAGGATGTTTTGGATGTTAGCTAAGAAATTCATAATGGAAGCAACCATCTTTTCTTAATTCTCAAGATAGATATAAAGACTAGGATTAATAGTATCAAGAATAGGATTACCAATTGGAGGGGTAATAGGAGTGGCATGGGGAGGGTTGTCAGGCGTTCGGATGAGGTGCAACCATGGCATTTAAGGAAGAAAGAAAATGTTGGTCAAAACTCTTAATATTTAGGAGAGGTTTGTGATGCTTTCCAGGATTTTTGGGTTGCTACTTCTTTTTCTCATACACACATTCTCTAATTGAACAATGCACTATAATTGATGACTGATTCACAACCAACTAGTAGGAGCAAGAAATTTATTTATACACTATGAGCAACTACAAAACCCAAAAACACTCCTTGAAATGTTATTGAAAATGTTGTGAGAAATACCCCTTACTTTGAACAACTTGAAGAGATAATCATAATGAGATAGGTCTCTTGCAAGGGTCCTAACACATTCACTTTCCATAAAAGTATTATTGGAAATACCCCTTGTTTGACTGGCTCACATAGGTGATCATAATGGGATAGATCTCTTGTAAGGGTTGAGTGACACTCAATACTCTTTTTTGAATTCATGAAAAATAAGTAAAAATGTTGAACTCACAATATTCTAGAAGATAAATTCATTGGAAGATGAGCCAAAAAATTTACAAAAAAATTACTAGGAAGTAGGAAGCAATACCATTTTGTAGAGATTGTAGAATGGATCACGCCCTTCTGATACAAATTTGTACCACCATAGGGAGCCAAGATTGATGTTATTATACAACTTGTAATGAAATAGCATCAAGATATACAATAGCAATGACAATCTAATAATGCATAGTAAACAATATCCAATGATAACAATGAATCAGATCTAGTTGCGAGAAAACCAAATATGCAATAAATAAATTCCATATTCAAATCAATATAAATATTCAACAATTGAGAGGGAAAATTATCATAGCCATTTGGAGAGGGTAAAGTCTCATATGTGCAATAGAGACAACTAAAATTCAATTATGAAAGATGATTTCAACTACCACAAAACTCTTCCTATTTATAGAATAAATCAACACTAACCCTACCCCTAATACTCAACTACGAACTATCTAAACCTAAAAATTGAGTTAATAAAAAAAATATAGGTGATATGGATATATTGGAGTTATTATACTTCTAATGAACCCTTGCATAGGGTTAAAAAATATTTGGTTATATTGATAGGCCATCAGAATTTGATCTAAGTCCCTCATTAGGTGCAAAGTTCAAACCCTCAAAGATCTAAGAATATTTTTATACCATTTTTTTTATCTTAATGTGTAGGAAACCTCAAAGATAACTCATATGCATCTTGAGGATATGGGTTATCACCAAGTTCAGGATAATTCTCAATACAAGGATTAAGAGGCCTCCTCCTATAATGATGTAATTATATCTAAGGATTTAAGGTATATGCAAATGAAATGGAAGGACATCCTCTTCTCTTCACAAAGATTCATAAAATCCAGAGCAAGGAAAAATGGGAATTGTGATGGTGAACATGAATTGATGGATAGTTTAGTGCAATTGATAGGAGAGGATACCCTTAGGGATAGATATTGTTATAAGTCCCCACCATAGAAAAGAATTAGATTGTTTTAAGGATTAATTTTTTTATGGCCCTATCCACTTATTCTACTTATAATTAGTAATATAGTTTTTAGTAATCTCTTCAATTTAAGGGGGCTTGCCTTGAGTGGTAGGAGGTATAGAGCAAAGAGCATCATCAATCGACATAGGCTTAATATATTTATTTTATAGGAAATTAGATGCTTAGGTTGGAGGTTAAATTTAGCTTATAAATAATATAGAAACCTATTTTATGCTTATATTCAAATAATTTGGAAGGGAGAAGGGATACTACCATATGCTTTCTACCTTAGATGAAATTTTTAATTTTGAATAATAGTGGTGACCTTAACAATAGAATTAATGGGATACCTTATCTATTCAAGGTCAAGTATTAGGCATCTGATTTATGTATGTCCCAAATTACTATGTTGAATTTTATGTGTCATGGGAATGGATAGGCAATAATTTACCTATAACTAAAGGCATCATTGATGGAGATTTTAACATGGTTGAGTCCTTAGTGGATAGAAGTTCAATGTCCTCTTCACCCTTATTGACTGATGAATTTTAACACTTTAGTGGATTGTAGAAATAAGTTTGAAATTTTTTATTTTCTTAAAGGTCTTTCTAAATAGGACAAATAATATTGGTATACCTATTTTAGTAAGAGGTTTGGTAGTGAAGCTAAGACGTACAAAATTAATAGGCTTTATTGTTTCAAGATTTTTAAAGTTAACTTTTCTATCTTGAGGGTAGAGTATTTTGTAATTATGGTTCTACATTGTTTAATCAATATTCTTATCTTTATAGAGTTTTCTATGGATCAAAATTATGAGAGGTTGGAGGATTTTCCTTAGAAGTTTTAACATTTCACTCTTAAATGATCCGACTTGTATTTTTGGTATAAAATTGGTTTTGATTGTTGAAGAAGAGCACTTTGGTATAGATGGGTGGATAGCCTAGAGGGAATGTCGTATTGATAGAGCTGTTTTATTTTTGAGATTTTATGTTATATGCATGGCCAAGGCTTACAAAATCCTCGTTAAATCCTCAAATTCCTCTTTAGTAGTGGCTAAACAGTCTTTGGTATGTAATTCATCTATAGTTATTTGGTAGAATCAGGTTGTAACAAAAATAATTTATTAAAGGTGAAGCAATACACGTTGGCAAGACCAAAGTTAGTGATAACTTTTCATGCTTTGATGCTTTCATTACTAGATTAGGGTACATTTATATAGCTTTCCATGCTCAATATAGCATATGTACTTTCAATATAAGGATACCAACTAACTTCAACTAACATGGATTTATGCACCTTGTGAATGGTAGTTACAACCACTTCTTATCCTCACATCATTAAACTATGATAGTAATAATTCCTAACATTCCCCCTTAATACATTATTTTTTAGACTTTCTTGGAAAGAAATTATTTGAAATGCTTAAATATTAATTCATGCCAATGATTTGATGATGATGTATGTATGTTGTTCCTATGTAGGACATAATTTGAGTTCTAGGTCTTGGTTCTAACTCTTGTTTTTGGCTCTGGTTCTTAGCTCTAGCTCTTGTTTCTTGGCTTTCGCTCTTGATTCTATTTATTAGCTCTAGCTTTGGATCTTGGCTCTTGCTCTAGCTATGAATTTGAATTTGGCTTTGAGATGTAGCTTTAGCTCTATATTTGGATTTTGATGATAAATAAAATATTTTTTTAGATAAGGGTGATGTTGAATTCTTTGTGTTTAGAGCATAGAGAATTCCCCCTTAATATATCATGATCCAAACATGGGTGGGATTACCTACAATAGTGGGAATGACCTCACAATGATATTTAATGAAAATGGCCTCACTAAACACTTAACTAAGGATTGGTATAAATTTTTCTATCCATGGTCCAAGGATTGAGATTCATATACACAATCATAGATAATCAGTCGAATTGATATTGATTGATATTTTGTCTTCTTGTGAATAGAGACAACTATTCACCTTAAGTGTAATATGAGCCTTCACTTGTTTTTATATTTTAATTATTGGCTTTCTTTACTTATTCAACCAAGAGTGTCCTTATGGTAACCTTCTCATCTTACCACATTGTATGGATAACTAGTTGTTACAACCACTATATGTAATAGAGTAGACACTACTTAGGAGTTTCAATCTATTGTCTCAACATCAAGCCTTTATTCTCATCTCCTTGCATATATTCAGTCACCTGGTGCTTACTGGATACAATATGCAAAAAAAAACTAAGTATCAAGTGTAGTTTTGAACATTGGGAAGAATTAGTATTTCCTCCCCTAAATGTGGATTCTACACTTGTAAGATATTAAGGAGTGTTGAGTACCACTAATCATGCAATCCTATTACATAATTGATTATTCATCATATCTAGTTTTAGTATGTATTGTGGTTATACTGATCATTCCCTTATGAATAGGGACCATGGCTATTCACAAATTTCTTGAATCAATTCAAGAAATATGTATCTCTTCTAGTTATTCATGGGAAGGATCTTCATCATTAAGTTTGCTTACATCTATTGTTGATAAACGGTTATGCAATTTGTCCTTCTTGTCATCAAGTGATCTATGGTATCTTAAACCACATACAATCTACATTAACACATTAGTAATCTCACCATGCAGATCAGTAATACCCTCATTATTTATTTTTCAAATTTAAAAAATATTTTATTAAAAGATTAATTAAAATTAAAATTATTATAGTAAACCTTTTATACATCATATTTATCAAAATTTATCGAGATTCTTTTGTGTGACCATGAGTATGAAATAAAATAATTAAAATATTTTTTTATCCATTTATATAAAGGTTTACGTGTAGTTCATATTCATATGATTGAATTCAAAGCTATATTAGAACCTAGATCCCTACAGGATAGTGTTGGAATTAAGATTTTAAAATTTGAGACTAATTAAAATTTAATTAGTAACTAAAATTCAATAAATAACTGTCCCATTTGCTAGGTAAGTTCAATCCAAATATCTTACTACTTCTCTCATGACGTATGCTATGCAATAAATAATATAATGACTATACATGTTATACTCATAATTCAAAATTAAATTAAATTATTATATTTTAAGGTTAAAATTTTGTTTGTTTATAATGGAAAATTTAAAATAAAAACATAATAAATGTTTATAAATTCTATAATTGTATTAAATTATAAATAAAATTTATTATATATATAACATTATTATTGTATTTATAACTAAGCATTTAAATAATGGAAAATGTTACTTAAAATAAAATAAATTCTTTAAAAGTATATATATATATATATATATATATATATATATATATATATATATATATATAAATAACAAAGGTCATTTCTTTTATAATTTAAAAACATTATTTTAAGATAAGCCTTTCATAATATGCTTGTTCACTCCATGGTATTGTGATAGAATTATTTTCTAGTATATATATTTTTAATAGGTTATTTTTTAATATATATATTAATTTCATAAAACCTTTAATTTTAGTAAGAATTTTATCTTATATTAAATGAAATATTGTAGTTCATCACTTTAAACAATTATAAATAGAAAAAGTTAGGAAATGTTTTTCCTAAAAAATGATTTATTTTGTATGAGTCATATCTTTGCATAGAGTTGTCCAACTTAAATGATTCTTGTGCCATTTTGTGCAAAATTTAAAGAGCTTAAAAATAAGTGGTCATACAACGAAATTCAAGCACTATTGAGGGAGATATGACCATGTGAATACAATCATATGAAATGTGGGTAATATTAGGGAATTTTTTTCCAAAAAATATCATATCTTTTAGAAACCATATATTTATGAAGGGTTGTCTAATTAAGATGATTCTTAGACCAATTTGTATAGAACTTGAAGAGCTAAAAAATGAGTGGTCATATGAAGGAATTTGAGCTATATTAAGTTAGATACAACCTTGTGAAGTCAACCATTCAAAACAAGGGTAGTGATGATTTTTCAAGTTGTGGGAAATAAAATTATAAATATCTATTAGCCAAGGTTCGAATGATGGAAAAAAACAATGAAGAGCTAGGGCATCAGTGATGTGGTACATTCTATCTAAGCATAGAAATTTCTAGCTAATTTTCATTTATATCTCCATTATCTAAGAAGTTCTACATGTATTGTACGTTTATTTTCAAATAATATAATATAATTGTTATATGATATATTGGTAAATTTTAGTAGATATTGAGTTATAGTTTCCTTTCCATGGACCAATTTATAGCTAAATATTTAAATTCACCTATAGTTATAGGGGTTAGGGAGGACCTCACAGAGCAATGATCCTCATTTCTCAAAGATAAGGTAATCACTAGTAAATTTAATGGGTCTTGGACAAAGGGATTTGACGCTAGGAAAATGGATTGATAGGAGATACAAGTCTCTAATAGTGAGTCTATCCTTTCTTCTCAAAGGTTTCTTCCTAGTCATTTTTTATTCTACATAGGAATGAGTAAAAGAGGTCTTCAATTACAAATGCTAGGAAACCAAATATGCAATAATTAGATTCCATATTACAAATCCTTAACCACTTACAGAGGGTGAAGTCTCATAGCTATTTGGACAAGGTAAAGTCTCATATGTACAACAAAGGTGACTAAAATTCAAATATGAAAGGTGATTCTAACTACCAAATAATTTTTCCTATTTATAGACTAAACCAACATTAAACCTAACCCTAATGCTCAAGGGTCAACTATCTAAACCTAAGACCCGAGTTAATAAAAATAAAGATAATTTACATAGCTATATTGGAATCATTACACTTCCAGTGAACCCTTACGTAGGGTAAACAAATATTTGATTATGTTGATAGACAATTTTTTTTTATCTAAGTACATGGTTAGGTGCAGAGTTCAAACCCTTAGAGATCTAAGGATATTTTTATACCACTATTTTTATCTGAGTATTGAGGAAATATTCAAATGATTTTATAGATACCTTGTAAAAACATAGCTTAGATGCCTCTTGAGGATATGCAGGATCACCCGGTTCAAAGCAATTATCAATATATGGATCAAGAATACCCCTCCTACAATGATGTAGTTATGTCTAGGGATTGGAGGGAGGTGCAAAGAAAAGGAAGGACACCCACTTTTTCACAAAGTTCCACAAAATCCAGAGCAAGGGAAAAGGGAAATTGTGATAGCGAACATGAATTAATAGACAATTTAGTGCAATTTATGGTGGAGGATAATCTTAGGAATAGGGATTGTTATAAGTCCTCAACATAGGAAAGAATGAGATTATTCTAAGAATTAATTTTTTTGGGTCCCCATCCATGTATTCTACTTCTAGCTAGTATTGAAGTTTTTAGCAATATCTTATATTTAAAGGGTCTTGCCTTGAATGATAGGAAGCATGGAACATAGAGTGTCATTAATCAATATAGGCTTGATATATTGATGATGTAGAAAATTAGATGCTGAAGTTGGAGGCTGAATTTAGCTTATAGACCATATGAAAATCTAGTTTTTCTTATATTCAAATCATTTGGAAGGGAAAGGGATACTACCATATGTTTTCTAGCTTAGATGAAATCTTTAATTTTTGAATAATAGTGGTGACCTTAACAGTAGAATTAATGGGCTACCTTCTCTATTAAAGGTCAATTATTAGGCATTTTATATGTGTAGGCCTGTTGTGGGAAAGGATTAGCAATAATTTACCCATGAATAAATGGATCATTAATGGAAATTTTGACATGGTTAAGTCCTCACTCGATAGAAGTTTACTGTCCTTTTCATACTTATTGACTGTGATGGACTTTAACACTTGGGTGGCTTGTAGAAATAATTTGATCATTTTTTATTTACTTAAAAGTCCTTATGAATAGGACAATCGATATTTATACCTAGTATAGTAAGAGGTTTGACAGTGAATCTAAGATGTCCAAAATTAATAGGTTTTATTGTTTCAATTTGTTTAAAGTTAGCTATCCTGTCTTGTGAGAAGAGTACAAGAAGAGTATTTTGTGATTGTAGTGCTACATTGTTTGATCAATTTCCCTATCTTTATAGAATTTTCTATGGATCAAATTTTTAAGAGGTTGGAAGACTTTCCTTATAAGTTTAATGTTTCACTCGTAAATGACTTGGCTTGTATTTCTGTTATAGCCTATGTTGTTGAAGAAGAAGCCTTTGGTATAGTTGGGTGGATAGATTGGTGGGAATGTCTTATTGATATGGTTGTTTATTTTTTGAGATATTATGTTAGATGCATGACCAAGTCTTGTAGAATCCTTGATAAAGCCTCAACTTCCTCTTTAGTAGTGTCTAAATAGGCTTTGACATGCAATACCTCTTCAGTTAATTTGTAGAATCAAGTTGTTGTAGCTAAAACTAATCTATTAAGGGTGAAACAAGACAAGATGGCATGGTGAAAGTTAAATCCTAAATTTATTGGATTAATCATAGAGGTTCAATTTTTGTTCAATTTTTTTAATAAAAAATATAGGAAGGAGTATATTTTAGAAACTAGAGTTAGAAACAATCTAGTAGTAGAAGAAGGGGTATTGCCAATGTTTTCTTATATTTTTAAAATCTATTTAAAAGGGATGCTTAAATGCTCAGTCTTTTTAGAGCAAAGCATTTTCCTTGATAGTCCATCATATTTTAAGGATTTGAGTAATGCATTGTTTGCCATGCTTAAAAACAAAGTGCTAAGTACTAATGGCATATTGGTTAAATTCTTTAAAGAGCTATAGGACTTTGTTAAGATGAACTTCTATGTGATATACAAGAGGAAAATACAAAGGATTTTTTTGGAGACATTCATTGATCAAGGATTTATTAAATTAATCCTTAAAGGTTTTGATTGGGATAAAGTATCTGGATTGATGCTTATAATACTTCTCAATGTTGCATATAAGATAAGTACAAAGGCTTTGGCCAGACACAAGTCCATTTACCCAACAATATTCCTCCTCGAGAAAATCAACTTTTTGAAAGGAAAACACATCCTAAAAACATCCAAGACAATTTTATCTTAGTTTAGGAAGCCTTACAATAGGCTATTAACTTTGGACAAGATGCCAATTTTTGTTAAGCTAAACTTTAACAAGGCTTATAATAAAATATTCTGGCCTTTCATCTTATTATGAAGTTGGTTTTCTATATCATCCAAACCTTATTACATTTACGCCAAGATTTACTGAACATTCTAGTTAAAACAATTCATATTTAAATAACAATAAAAGTTATCTCTCAAATAAACTCATAACAACTCATACCCTAAAATGTTGTGTATACTAGCCCCCAAACCACTTTTGTGACCTTGTATGACTTTGTTTCTTTTAAAAGCACCCTTTTTGAGAAAAGATCCATAGGTTATCTTAATAGAACGATCTACCTCTTAAATAAGATATAGTTCTGGTTGGTTACTGGTTACGACGACCCACTATTTTGAGTGAAGTTAATAGTAAAAACGGTTCAAAATCCAATTTTATGAGGAAATAAGGTTATTTATATAAATCTACGTCATCTCTTAAACGTTAAACTATTTACTTTTTAAAATGTTGCTAGTGGAATCTTCAACACTTTATTAGTAAAAAAGTAAATCAGAAATGGAGGAATGTTGCCAGTTGAATCTTCAACCCTTAATTAGTAAAAAAGTAAATCAGAAATGGAGGAATGTTGCCAGTTGAATCTTCATCACTATTTATGTTAGTGTTCCAGTCAAATTGGAACATTGCATGCTAAAGGTCTGTACTTTCAATGCTTTCAATGTCTGTACCGGCATTGCAAGCTGAAGGCATTTAAATTTAGTTTTAAAATCAGCAATAAGTATAAAAGCAGAAGCAGATACTTGTGATATGCAAATTCCAGCTAAACTAAAACGTGCAAGTTGCAAGAAGGGAGAAGAGATGAGGAAGGTTTTGCCTATTTTCGGCTGGAAAAAGCCCTCACAGAATTCCACAGATGAATTAAACAAATTGACAGGTTGATGACTTGTGTTGCTCTGTCCGCCAGAAGACAGCTTACAGAATACTATGAATCTCTGGTAAGCAAGTATCTCCACCAAACTCCTCCTACGAAGCATTCAGCTACCTCAAATATAGAGAATATTCAAACATCCAAACATTTTTTCTGATATTATTAATGCTTGAAGTCAAGTTTGTCTGAAACAGCACGGATGTCTTCCACGTTTTTTTTTTTTTGATATTATTAATGCTTGAAGTCAGGTTTGTCTGAAACAGCACGTGAAGTCTTGTTCGTTTTAATTAAATTTGATTTGGGCATCTTCCTTTACATGAGTTTTCTTTGACCGTCTGCTTGGTCTAAGCGACACAGCACTTCCCTCACCTGTGAGGCTACGAACACGGGAGCGACAAAGCACTTCCCTCACCTGTGAGTCTTTTCGACATTTAACCGTCTTCGTCACAACCTTTATTTAAATATGTCGAGATATTTAATGAACAGCGAGATGACATCACCTTAAATGTCAACACCCAACCTTTCAGCCATAGGTTCATATTAATGTGGCCAGCCTGGTTATCTACAAATCAGGGAGAGAAAGGCTTCAGTTGTTTAATTTAAATAGCTCTTTTCATTGTTGTTACGTTGGTTTTTTAAATTTAAATCATAGTTTTAGGTTATCCGGGATTTATTATACTTAAAATTATAACATTTTTAAATTTAAATTATAAATAGTTTTAGGTTATCAAAATTCAAATCATAATAAGAAAGGTTTCATTATACTTAAAAATATAACATTTAATTATACCATCGTTATATTTAACCTAAAATATAAAATATGGCATTTAATTATACTACCGTTATACTTAGCCTTACTAAAAAAAAAAACCTCTTTTTACATTTTTGGCTTGTTTTTAACATTATCATTTAAAAAACTCTTTTGATTGTTATGTAGACTATCCAAATTCAAATCATAAATAGCTCTTTTGATTGTTATGCAAGCTATCCAAATTCAAATCACTATAAAGAAAGTTCATTTATACCTAAAAAAAATATAACATCCAATTATACCACCTTATACTTAATTTAAAATACGGTATCCAATTACACACTTTGCATCCAATTATACTACTGTTATAATTAACCTAAAATATGGCTTGTTTTAAGCATTGTCATTTAATATTTGTTTGCGAACTTTGCAATCATCAAGATCGAGAGTTCGCTTCTACAGGTCACAAGGGCAATATATTTCGTAACGAGTTGCTCACCTGCCGCCGAATAATGGAATAAGAGCTACTACTATTTAACAAGAAATGAGGCAAATATATAGTTTAAACCTCCCTCAACTTGTAATTGTTTTTGGTCCTTTGACTTTTGTGGGGAATACTCGCAGATTATGAATCATTTAATTTATTTGAAAGTAAAAATATAATAGGGTATTTATGAGAGCAGACTTTCTTTGACTTTGGCTTTTATTCTTATTAATAATTTTTTGGTCTAAAATATTTGTAATATGTGAATTAGTTGATTATTTTATGCTAAAGATGTAATAGGTTGTTTAGGAAAGCAATCTCTTTTCTATTTTGTTTTTTTCTTTTTAAAATAAATTTTTAATGTAAATTATTTGTTTTTGAGGTTAAAGTACAAATCAATAATTTTATGATGTTGGAGATTGGTGGAAGGATTCAACTAGTTTAATAAAAAATTAGTATTGTGAGGGTAAAGTTTTAGAATGATCACATCCAAACACTACAATCTCTAGTATGAAGGAATAAATTGCTAGTCTATGGAATGATATTGCCATCATGAGTCTCTTACAATTAAGTGCTCATCTTGAAAACGTGGTTAACATGCTTGTGGGACAAGATCCACATGTTTAGTCTCTTTTATTTTTTACAATATTTTGTGGTTTGGCTACGTCTAATGTTGTATTCTTTCAATTTAGATATGTCTAATTCATTTTGAACAACTTCATAGTATTGGGTCATGCCCATTCTAATGTTAAGAGTTACTTTGACTCATTGTGTCCACAATGTAGGGCTAGGTATTTTTCTTCTTCTCTTGTCTATAAAGGGTCTAAAGATTTTTTGATTCTATTTTTATTGACTGATAACAAGTATTATGTCCACATTTTTTTGTTGTTGTTGATGGATGTTTGTTTTCATCATCTTTATAGTTAAATTTTATTAATAGTAATATAAACATATTCAATTATAGAAGACTTGTGAACTCTCCACAATACTCCTCAATTGTTTCTATTTGCTTTGTTTACATCATATTAACCACATACGATGTGGAAGATCCTTTGTCAAATATTTGAAGGAATTATTCTTTGAAATTATGCCATAAAAGAGGAGCCCCTGGTTGGAAAAAGTTCCATAACAACCATTGATGAGCATGGGTTCCCAACTTAGTAATTGCTAATGAGATATGACCTTCTTTAGGAACATGGTGCAAACAAATAATGCTCTTTGTCTTATCCAACCACCCATGTGGATCCATACCCTTAAAGGTGGGAATTAAAATGTGTGAAATATGAACATCATGAAGCTAGTGAAGGAAATTAGAAGAACCTCTTATAGAGGAATCAATATTAGAAGCAAATATTGAGATGTAACCACCCATACCTAGAAGAGTATCTCTAATCATTCAAAGCTAAGTGATTTCTATATGAAAATAGAGGACTATGACTAGATAGTGACTATTGAAGAATATTTGTGTCCCCTGTATTTGGTGCTTGATGAAATATTAGAGGCTATTACTCAACAATTTGTTGAGACCTATGGAAAAGTAGATGTATAGTAGATAATATTTGTAGGATGTTTTGGATGTTAGCTAAGGACTTTACAATGGAAGCAACCATATTTTCTTGATTCTCAAGATAGATATAAAGACTAGGATTAATAGTATTAGGAATAGGATTACCAATTGGAGGGGTAGTAGAAGTGGCATGGAGAGGGTTCTCAAGAAGAGGAGAGAAACGACAAGAGGTATTGGGAGGAGGTGAAACCATAGCATTTAAGGAAGAAAGAAGATGTTGGTAAAAATGTTTAATATATGTGATGCAAGAGCCTATATTCTGGAGGGCATAACTTTTGATCCGACCATTGGATCGACTTGAAATTTTACGGGGAGTTAGATAAAGAGGTGGACATGCCATGGGCTAGACTACTCTAGTTGTCTAGTTGTTTTTTAGGCTTTTTTCAAGTTCTAATTCCTTCATCTAGTGCCCCAAAAATGGGATTTAGTATTTTTTTGAAAATTTGGAAGAAAACATATCTGGAATAACTTCTTATTTAGGCATGGGTAGGTGTTGAGATTTTCTAGGAGGCTTAATATAGATGATACGAAGGTGTGTATCAATTTTGAGGGCTATCCGATTTTTTTGGGTGATTTAGGTTTTGGCACTAAAGACGAAATAGCCTAAGAAAATAAATAAGTAAATAAATAAATAATTTCTTATTTTTAGGGCTTAATATTTAGGGTTTTGTTTTTAGGGTTTCTTTTGGGATATATATTCCCTTGGTATCACATTGTAAAAGGGGTGAAATCCAAGAATGAGAAAGAAAGCATTTATCAGATTATTTCCATCTATTGTAACTTTTGTGTGATTGGGAATTTTGTCTTTTGCTTTGTTTCTTTTTGTCACAATATTATGTGATTGGAGGTTCTTGTTCTAACCTCTTGCAGCTGGATTTACACCATTTGGTATCAGAGCAAGTTGGATCTTGTTGGGGGAGAGAAGGTAATCTTGTCGATTACAATTATTCTGCTATTCTTATTTTTCTGTTTGGAATAACACAGATCAGATTAGCATGAGGAGAGGAAGAGGAGGTTATGCCCATCTCAATAGGAATATGCAGGAGCTGCAGGTACAAGTTACTCAGTTGACTGGAATGATGGCCCGTATGAGGGAAATATATCCCTCTAAATTTGCAGATCTGGATTCTGATAATGAGATTGTGGAAGGAGACAACAAGCCAGAGGTTCATGATGAGGAAGAACCAGAGAAGGAGCTAGAGGAGCATCAATTTGAGAATAGGCTAATTAGGGCCTTGGAAGGAAATAAATATGGGATCAAGATTGATGTCCCTGAGTATGTAGGAGGGTTGAAACCAGAGGAGTTGATAGACTGGTTGAATAGCATGGAGAAGTTCTTTGAGTGGAAAAGCCTTTCAGAGGAAAAGAAAGTGAAGCTTGCATGCACAAAGTTGAAAGGGCATGCATTGATTTGGTGGGATCATCTACAGAAGGAGAGGCAAAGAAAAGGAAAGGAAAATATTAGGGTCTGGTGTAAAATGGAAAAAAAAATTGAAGGAGAAATTCTTGCCCAAACATTATTTCGTAGACTTTAGAACCTCAGACAAAAGGATCAAAGCATCGAGGACTACACCAATGAATTCTACAAGTTATCAATTCGGGTGGGTCTTGAAGAGTCAGAAGAACAAAAGGCTGCAAGGTATGTGAATGGATTAAGCTATGCCATACAAGATGAATTAAGTATGCTTCGGACCCATAGTGTAGAGGATGCATATCAGTTAGCATTAAAAGTAGAAGAGAAACATAAGAGGAGTAATTTTAGAAAAGGAGTGAAGAAAGGACCATCATCACCTTCAGTCAGAGGGTATCCCTCAAAGGGAGAATATTCTAGTACAAAGAAACAAGAAGAGTCTGGGCAGAATCAAGTTAACCACCAGAGAGGTGGAGGATCTCAGAGAGGAAGAGGTTATGGTGGAGGATGAAATTGGGATGGCCCATGAAGACCATATACATGTTATAGATGCAGTGAGGAAGGGCACAGAGCTTATGAGTGTCCACACTATCCTGCACAAGAAAGAAGATAGGGAGAAGAAGCTAGAGTCAATCTAGTTGAGGTAGAAGAGCAAACTGAGATAGAAGTTGTTGCAGACATGGGAGAAAATCTCATGATAAGGAGGATGATGATCATACCAAGGAAGGAGAAGGTGGAAAATAATGATGGAGGTGACTCTTGGCTGCGTACGAATATCTTTTGAACTAGGTGCACATCTGGAGGAAAGGTATGTAAGATGATTATTGATAGTGGTAGTTGTGAAAATATGGTTTCAGATGAAATGGTCAAGAAACTTAACTTGAAGTGTGAGAAGAACCCGTATCCCTATCGCATATCATGGTTCAAAAAAGGGAACGAGGTAACTGTAGATAAGAGGTGTCTAGTTAAGTTTTCAATTGGGACTACCTACAAAGATGAAGTATGGTGTGATGTAATTCCAATGGATGCATGTCACTTGTTATTGGGGAGGCCTTGGCAATATGATAGGAAGGCGACCCATGATGGAGGTAGGAATACTTACACATTCTAGAAGGATGGAGTAAAAGTGGTCCTATTACCACATAAGGAAGAAGGGCAGAGCAAAAGCTTGTTAACGACTAAGGAATTTGTCATAGGGATGAAAGAAGTTGGGGTTTGTTACGTGTTGACAGCAAAGAAGGTGGATACTGAGGATGTTGCTATACCACCTATAGTAGCAAAGTTGTTGAAAGAGTATGCATATGTCATGCCAAAAGAGTTACCAGATGGATTACCCCCAAAAAGGGATATTCAACATCATATTGATCTAATTCCAGGATCAACTCTTCCAAATCAAGCAGCCTATAGGATGAGTCCCATGCAGACTGAGGAGTTGAACAAACAAGTGACAGAATTGATAAAGAAGGGAGTTGTTAGAGAAAGTATGAGTCCTTGTGCGACTCCTGCACTGTTGATGCCAAAGAAAGATAATACATGGCGGATGTGTGTGGATAGTAGGGCAATCAATAAAATTACAATCAAGTATCGATTCCCCATTCCAAGACTCGATGATATGATGGATGTGCTAGTCGGAGCATGATGCTTTAGCAAAATTGACCTACATAGTGGATACTATCAGATTCGAATATGGGAAGGAGATGAATGGAAGACTGCTTTCAAGACAAAATATGGGTTGTATGAATGGATGGTGATGTCGTTTGGGTTATCCAATGCACCCAATACGTTTATGAGGATGATGAATAGAGTATTGCAGGAATATATTGGTAAGTTTGTAGTTGTGTATTTTGATGACATTCTAATATTTAGTAGGAATGAAGAAGAACACTTGTTGCATTTGAAATTAGTGCTAGAGTTGTTAAGAAAAGAGAAGTTGTATGTCAATATGAAGAAGTGTAGCTTCCTTCAGAAGAGTCTAGTGTTCTTGGGATTTGTAATCTCGTAGGATGGAGTGAGGATGGACAAAGAGAAGGTGAAGGTAATTTTGGAATGGCCCATTCCAAGAAATGTGACAGAGGTGAGGAGTTTCCATGGCTTGGCAACTTTTTACAAGAAGTTCATTAGGAATTTTAGTAGCATTGTTGCACCTATAACAGAGTGTACGAAGGGAAGAGAATTTGTATGGACAAAGGCAACAACAGAGGGTTTTGAACTATTGAAGAAGAAGGTGACAGAAGCACCTATTTTGATATTGCCAAATTTTAGCAAGTTGTTTGAGGTTGATTGTGATGCCTCCCATGTGGGAATTGGAGCTGTATTGAGTCAAGAAGGGCGGCCTATAGCATTCTTTAGTGAGAAGTTGAATGAGGTAAGGAAGAAGTATTCTACTTATGATGTGGAATTCTATGCTATTGTGCAAGCATTGAGACACTGGAGGCATTATTTAGTGTCTAAAGAGTTTGTGTTATTTACTGATCATGAAGCATTGAGGTATGTAAATACCAAAAGAAATTAAATAATAGGTATGCAAAGTGGGTATCATTCTTGCAAGAGTATACATTTGTTTTGAAGCATAATTATGTTAGCAAAATCTCAAGTTGTTGATGCTTTGTGTAGAAGTTTTATGTTTATTAACTATTATGGAGCATGAAGTAGTCATATTTGAGGTAATTAAGAAAATGTATGAAAATGACCCAGATTTTGGTGATATTGTGAAGCAGTGTAAGAATCCAGTGTTGGGAGAAGTTGGTAGTGGTGTTTGTGATTATCTAATGCAAAATGGTTATTTTTTTAAAGGGAAGCAATTGTGCATTCCTATTGGTTCAATGAGGGAGAACATTATTAGAGAACTACACAACGGAGGTTTGGTTGGGCACTTTGGAGTGAGCAAGACGATTGCTCTTGTAGAGGAGAAGTATCATTGGCCGAAGGTAAAGAGGGATATAACCAAGTTTGTGTTAAGATGCAGAGTGTGCCAAATGGCTAAAGGCCATGCACAGAATACAGGACTTTATATGCCTTTGCCCATCCCTACAGGACCATGGATAGATTTGAGCATGGATTTTGTGTTGGGGTTGCCTAACACACAACGGAGTAAGGATTCAATTTTTGTTGTGGTAGATAGGTTTTCTAAGATGGCACATTTCATTGCTTGTCATAAAACCAATGATGCTACTAGGGTTGCAAATTTATTCTTTAGAGAAGTTGTTAGACTACATGGTGTCCCAAAAACAATCACCTCAGATCGGGATACAATGTTTCTAAGTCACTTTTGGAGGACTCTATGGGGGAATATGGGAACAAAGCTACAGTTCAATAGTGCATATCACCCCAGACTGATGGGCAAACAGAAGTAGTAAATCGTAGTTTGGGAAATCTTCTAAGGTGTATTATTGGAGAAAAACCAAAACAGTGGGACTTAGCCTTACCACAAGCTGAGTTTGCATATAATAGTTCAATCAACAGATCAATAGGAAAATCTCCTTTTTAGATTGTTTATGGTAAGAATCCCAATGGTGTGTTAGATCTGATTGATCTACCGATTCAGGGTAAAATCAGTGATGATGTAGAGGCATTTGCAGAGCACATACAAGAATTGCAGGAAGGTGTCAGAAAGAAGTTACAAGATAGTAATGAAAAGTATAAGGCAACAACAAATGCAAGTAGGAGAATGAAAGTCTTTAAGGTGGGAGACATGGTGATGGTTCACCTCAAGAAGGAGATATTTCCAAAGGGTACATATAACAAATTGAAGTATAAGAAGATTGGACCATGTAGAATTCTTAAGAAGATGAATGATAATGCCTATAAAGTGGAGTTGCCTGATGATTTTGATATTTCACCAGTTTTTAATGTTACATATTTGTATGAATTTCATGGGAATGAAGATGAAGTTGAAGAAGAAGAAGACATAAACTGGGAGCAACAAATACCTAAGAAGAAGAAAGAAAAAGTTATGCAAGTACTTGATAAGAAGACAATTAGTACCAGGCAGGGAAACTACAACAAATACTTGGTACAATGGGAAGGTTTACAACAGGAAGATAATACTTGGATTTCAGAGGGAGAACTAAAAAATATTGACAAAAAAGTTGCAGGAGTTTGATCAAAGGAACTCGTAGGAGCAGAGTTCTTTTCAACCAGAGGAGAATGATGCAAGAGCCTATATTATGGAGGGCATAACTTTTGATCCGACCGTTGGATCGGCTTGAAATTTTACGGGGAGTTAGATAAAGAGGTGGACATGCCATGGGCTAGACTACTCTAGTTGTCTAGTTGTTTTTTAGGCTTTTTCAAGTTCTAATTCCTTCATCTAGTGCCCCAAAAATGGGATTTAGTGTTTTTTTGAAAATTTGGAAGAAAACATATCTGGAATAACTTCTTATTTAGGCATGGGTAGGTGTTGAGATTTTCTAGGAGGCTTAATATAGATGATACGAAGGTGCGTATCAATTTTGAGGGCTATCCGAGTTTTTTTGGGTGATTTAGGTTTTGGCACTAAAGACGAAATAACCTAAGAAAAAATAATAAAAATAAATAAATAATTTCTTATTTTTAGGGCTTAATATTTAGGGTTTTGTTTTTAGGGTTTCTTTTGGGATATATATTCCCTTGGTATCGCATTGTAAAAGGGGTGAAATCCAGGAATGAGAAAGAAAGCATTTATCATATTATTTCCATCTATTGTAACTTTTGTGTGATTGGGAATTTTGTCTTTTGCTTTGTTTCTTTTTGTCACAATATTATGTGATTGGAGGTTCTTGTTCTAACCTCTTGCAGCTATATTTACACCATTCTGGGAGAGGCTTGTGATTCTTTCTAGGATTTTTGGGTTTCTACTTATTTTTTCTTATACACACATTCTCTAATTGATAAATGCACTATAATCGACCATTGATTCACAACCAACTAGTAGGAGAAAAAAAAATATACACTAAGGGCAACTACAAAACCCAAAAACAATCCTTGAAATATTATTGAAAAATGTTGTGAGAAATACCCCTTACTTTGAACAACCTGAAGAGATAATATAAGAGATAGGTCTCTTGCAAGGGTCTTAACACATTCACTTTCCATAAAAGTATTGTTGGAAATACCCCTTGTTTGATTGGCTCATAGAGATGATCATAATGGGATAGATCTCTTGTAAGGGTCCAGTGACACTCAATACTCTTTTTTTAGGTTCATGAAAAGAAAGTAACAATGCTGAACTCACAATATTATAGAAGATAAATTCATTGGAAGATGAGCCAAAATTTTTATAAAAAATTTACTAAGAATCATGAAGCAATATCAATTGGTAGAGATTCTAGAATGGATTGCGTCCTTTTGCTACAGATTTGTACCACCATAGAGAGCCAAGATTGATGTTATCATACCACTTGTAATGAAACAACATCACGAAATACAATGGCAATGACAATCTAATAATGCATAGTAAACAATATCCAGTGATAACAATGATTCAAATATAGTTTCCAGAAAACCAAATATGCAATATTTAAATTTCATATTAAAATCATTATAAACCTTTAACCATTGAGATAGGGAACATTATCATAGACATTTGGAGAGGGCAAAGTCTTATATGTGCAATAGAGACGACTAAAATGCAATTATGAAAGACGATTCCAACTACCACAAAAATATTCCTATTTATAGACTAAATCAACATTAAACCTACCCCTAATACACAAGGGCAGACTATCTAAAACTAAAACTTGAGTTAATAAAAAAAAATATTACTGACATGGCTATATTGGAGTCATTACACTTCTAGTGATCCTTGCATAGGGTTAACTAATATTTGGTTATATTGATAGACCAACAAAATTTGATCTAAGTCCCTCTTTAGGTGTAAAGTTCAAACCCTCAAAGATCTAAGGATATTTTTATACCATTGTTTTCATCTTAATGTGTAAGAAACATTCAAATGATTTTACAAATACATTATACAAATATAGCTCATATGCCTCTTGAGGATATGGGTTATCACCAAGTTCAAGATAATTCTCAATACAAGGCTCAAGAGGCCTCCTATTATAATGATGTAGTTATTTCTAGGGATTGGAGGTAGGTGCAAATGAAAAGGAAGGACACCCTCTTCTCCTCACAATGATCCATAAAATCTAGAGCAAGGAAAAAGAGGAATTGTGATGGTGAACATGAATTGATGGATATTTTAGTGCAATTTATAGGAGAGGATACCCTTAGGGATAGATATTGTTATATGTCCCCACCATAGAAAAGAATTGGATTGTTTTAAGGATTAATTTTTTTAGGGCCCTGTCTACTTATTCTACTTATAATTAGTAATAGATTTTTTAGTAATCTCTTCGATTTGATGGGGCTTGCCTTGAGTGATAGGAGGCATAGAGCAAAGTGTATCATCAATCGATATAGGCTTAACATATTGATGCTATAGGAAATTAGATGCTTAGGTTGGAGGCTAAATTTATCTTATAAATAATATGGAAACCTATTTTATGCTTAGATTCAAATCATTTCGAATGGAGAAAAAATACTACTGTATGTTTTCTACCTAAGATGAAATCCTTAATTTTGAATAATAGTGGTGACATTAAAAATAGAATTAATGGGATACCTTCTCTATTCAAGGTCAAGTATTAAGCATCTACTTTATGTATGTCCCAAATTACTATGTTGAATTTTATGTGTCATGGGAATGGATGGACAATAATTTACCTACAACTAAAGGCATCATTGATGAAGATTTTAACATGATCAAAGTCCCGAGTGAATAGAAGTTCAATGTCCTCTTCATCCATATTGATTGTGATGGATTTTAACACTTTAGTGGATTGTAGAAAAAAGTTGGAAATTTTTTATTTGCTTAAAGGTACTTCTAAAATAGAACAAATAATATTAATATACCTAGTATAGTAAGAGGTTTGGTAGTGAAGCTAAGACGTCCAAAATTAATAGGCTTTATTGTTTCAAGTTGTTTAAAGTTAACTATTCTATCTTGTGGTATAGTATTTTGTAATTATGGTTCTACATTTTTTAATAAATATTCTTATCTTTATAGAGTTTTCTATGGATCAAAATTATGAGAGGTTGGGGGATTTTCCTTAGAAGTTTTAACATTTCACTCTTAAAATATTCGACTTGTATTTCTGGTATAAAATTGGCTTGAGTTGTTGACTTAATCTGTCCCCCAGAAGACAACTTACAGAATACTATGAATCTCTGGTAAACAACTATCTTCACCAAACTCCTCCTAGGAAACATTTTTTCTGATATTACTAATGCTTGAAGTCAAGTTTGTCTGAAACTGCACGGGATGAAGTCAAGTTTGTCTGAAACTGCACGGGATGTCTTCCTCATTTTTTTTTTGATATTATTGATGCTTGAAGTCAGGTTTGTCTGAAACAACACGTGAAGTCTTCCTCGTTTTAATTAAATTCGATTTGGGCATCTACCTTTAGATGCGTTTTCTTTGACCCTCACGTGTGAAGCTACGAACACGGGAGAGGCCATTGGCGGATTATAAAGGTTCTAGTCTTTTGAACATTTAACCGTGTTCGTCACAACCTTTATTTAAATATGTAGAGATATTTAACGAACATTGAGATGACATCATCTTAAATGTCAACACCCAACCTTTCAGCCATAGGTTCATATTAATGTGGCCAGCCTGGTTATCTACAAAAGAAAGTCTTCCGTTGTTTAATTTAGATAGCTATTTTGATTGTTGTTAGTTTTTTTAAATTTAAATTATACATAGTTTTTTATTGTTATGCAGGCGATCTAAATTCAATTCATAATAAAGAAGGTTTTATTATACTTAAAAAAATATAACATTATCCGTTTATGTAGAGGAGTTGGAGAGCAAGTGGGTAGTTAAAACTCTCCAGTTATCGAGAGGCCCAGGTTCAAATCTCTCCCCTCACATGTTGCGGATATGTTGTATATAAAAGGTTCCTCGTCAAAATAAAAATAAAAATATAACATTTAATTATACCACCTTTATACTTAACCTAAAATATAAAATATGACATCCAAATTATACGACCCTTATACTTAGCCTTACTAAAAAATACATCTTTTTACATTTCTTGCTTGTTTTTAGCATTGTCATTTAAATAACTCTTTTGATTGTTATGTAGGCCATTCAAATTCAAATCACAAATAACTCTTTTGACAATGTTATACTTACTCTCCATCCCCCACCCTTACTCCCTACCCCCACCATCATTTGAGGGTGGTGAGGGTGCAGGTGGGGAGTAAGTACAACAAAATGAGGGTGGGGGTGAGGAGTAAGTACATCATTGTGCTGTACTTACTCCCCACCCCCACCCTCATTTGGTGGGAGTAAGTACAACATAATGTCGTACTTACTCCCTACCCCCACCATCATTTGAGGGTGGTGAGGGTGCACGTCGGGAGTAAGTACAACAAAATGAGGGTGGGGGTGAGGAGTAAGTACATCATTGTGCTGTACTTACTCCCCACCCCCACCCTCATTTGGTGAGATGTTGTACTTACTCCACACCCCCACCCTCACGTGGTGAGGGTGCGGGTGGGGAGTAAGTACAACAAAATGAGGGTGCGGGTGAGGAGTAAGTACATCATTGTGTTGTACTTACTCCCCACCCCCACCCAGGTGAGGGTGGGGGTGGGGAGTAAGTACAACAAAATGAGGGTGCGGGTGAGGAGTAAGTACATCATTGTGTTGTACTTACTCCCCACCCCCACCCTCATTTGGTGAGATGTTGTACTTACTCCACACCCCCACCCTCACCAAGGGTGGGGGTGTGGAGTAAGTACAACATCTCACCAAATGAGGGTGGGGGTGGGGAGTAAGTACAACACAATGATGTACTTACTCCCTACCCCTAGTATAGCACAATGATGTACTTACTCCCTACCCCTAGTACAACACAATGATGTACTTACTCCCCACCCCCACCATCATTTGAGGGTGGTGAGGGTTCTGGTGGGGAGTACATACAACAAAATGGGGGTGGGGGCAGAGAGTAAGTACATCATTATGCTGTACTTACTCCCCACCCCCACCCTTATTTTGCTGTACTTACTCCCCACCCGTACCCTCACCACCCTCAAATGATGGTGGGGGTAGGGAGTAAGTACAACATTGTGTTGTACTTACTCTGTACCCCCACCCTCATTTGGTGAGATGTTGTACTTAATCCAAACCCATCATTGTGTTGTACTTACTCCACACCCCCACCCTCATTTGGTGAGATGTTGTACTTACTCTACACCCCCACCCTCATTTGAGGGTGGTGAGGGTGGGGTTGGGGAGTAAGTACAACAAAATGGGGGTGGGGAGTAAGTACATCATTGTGCTGTACTTACTCCCCACCCCCACCCTCACCCTAAAATGAGGGTGGGGGTGGAGAATAAGTACAACATCTCATCAAATGAGGGTGGGAGTGGAGAATAAGTACAACATAATGTTGTACTTACTCCCTACCCCACCATCATTTGAGGGCAGGGGTGGTGAGTAAGTACAACACAAAATGAGGGTAGGGTGGGGAGTGTTGTACTTACTCCCCACCCTACCCTTATTTTGTGTTGTACTTACTCCCCACTTGCCACCCTCATTCTCATTTGATGAGATGTTGTACTTACTCCCTACCCCACCATCATTTGAGGGCGGGGCTGGGGGAGTAAGTACAACACAAAATGAGGGTAGGGTGGGGAGTAAGTACAACAAGGGTGGGGGTGGGGAATAAGTACAACATCTCATCAAATGAGGGTGGGGGTGGAGAATAAGTACAACATAATGTTGTACTTACTCCCTACCCCACCATCAATTAAGGACGGGGGTGGGGAGTAAGTACAACACAAAATGAGGGTAGGGTGGGGAGTAAGTACAACATTGTGTTGTACTTACTTTCCACCCTACCCTCATTTTGTGTTGTATTTACTCCCCACTAAGGGTGGGAGTGGGGAGTGAGGGTGGGGGGGGGGAGTGAGTACATCATTATGGGGGTGGGGAGTGAGGGTGGGGGTGCGAGTGAGTACAAAATTGTGTTGTACTTACTCTCTACCCCCACCCTACTATGAGGGTGGGGGTGGCGAGTAAGTACAACAAAATGAGGGTGGGGGTGAGGAGTAAGTACAACATTTGAGGGTGGGGGTGGGGAGTAAGTACAACATTTGAGGGTGGGGGTGGGGAGTAAGTACAACACAATGAGGGTGGGGGTGGGGAGTAAGTACAACACAATGAAGGTGGGGGTGGGGAGTAAGTACAACACAATTGTTGTACTTACTTCCCACCCCCACCCTCAATAAGTACAACACAATGAGGGTGGGGGTGGGGAGTAAGTACAACATAATGAGGGTGGGGTGAGGAGTAAGTACAACATAATGTTGTACTTACTCCCTAGCACCACCCTCATTATTTGAGGGTGGGGGTGGGAAGTAAGTACAACAATTATGTTGTACTTACTCCCCACCCCCACCCTCATACAACATAATGTTGTACTTACTCTGCACCCCCACTCTCAAATGAGGGTGGGAGTGGGGAGTAAGTATAGCATTGTGCACATCACAATGTTGTACTTACTCCACACTCCCACCCTCAAATGAGGGTAGGGGTGGGGAGTAATTACAACACAATTTTGTACTTACTGTCCACCCCCACCCCCACCCTGGGGGCAGGGAGTAAGTATAACATAATGTGGTACCTGTACTTACATAATGTTGTACTTACTCCCCACCCCCACCCTGATTCCACCCTCAAATGAGGGTGGGGGTTGGGAGTAAGTACAACATTATGTAAGTACAGGTACCACATTGTGTTGTACTTACACAATGTTGTACTTACTCCCCACCCTCACCCTCATTTGAGGGTGAGGGTGGGGTGGGAAATGAGGATGGGGGTGGGGAGTAAGTACAACATTGTGTGAAATGAGGGTGGGGGTGGGGAGTTGTATGAGGGTGGGGGGTGGGAAATGAGTACAACATTATGTGAAATGAGGGTGGGGGTGGGGAGTAAGTACAACATTGTGTAAGTTACACAATGTTGTACTTACTCCCCACCCCCACCCTCATTTCACACAATGTTGTACTCATTTTCCACCCCCACCTTCATTTCCCACCCCCACCCTCAAGTTACACAATGTTGTACTTACTCCCCACCCCCACCCTCATTTCACACAATGTTGTACTCATTTTCCACCCCCACCTTCATTTCCCACCCCCACCCTCAAATGAGGGTGAGGGTGAAATGAGGGTGGGGGGTGGAGAGTAAAGTACAACATTGTGTATCATTTGAGGGTGGGGGTGGGGAGTAAGTACAACATTGTGTAACTTACACAATGTTGTACTTACTCCCCACCCCCACCCTCAAATGATACACAATGTTGTACTTACTCTCCACCCCCACCCTCAAATGATGGTGAGGGTGAAATGAGGGTGGGGGTGAGGGTGGGGAGTAAGTACAACATTGTGTAACTTACACAATGTTGTACTTAATCTCCACCCCCACCCTCATTTCCCACCCCCACCCTCAAATTAGGGTGAGGGTGAGGGTGAAGGTGGGGGTGGGGAGTAAGTACAACATTGTGTAAGTACAACACAATGTGGCACTTGTACTTACATAATGTTGTACCTACTCCCCACCCCCACCCTCATTTGAGGGTGGAATTGAGGGTGGGGGTGGGGAGTAAGTACAACATTATGTGGGGGTGGGGAGTAAGTACAACATTGTGTAAGTACAGGTACCACATTATGTTATACTTACTCCCTGCCCCCAGGGTGGGGGTGGGGGTGGACAGTAAGTACAAAATTATGTTGTAATTACTCCCCACCCCTACCCTCATTTGAGGGTGGGAGTGTGGAGTAAGTACAAAATTGTGATGTGCACAATGCTATACTTACTCCCCACCCCCACCCTCATTTGAGAGAGGGGGTGCAGAGTAAGTACAAAATTATGTTGTATGAGGTTGGGTGTGGGGAGTAAGTACAACACAATGTTGTACTTACTCCCCACTCCCAACCCTTAAATAATGAAGGTGATGCTAGGGAGTAAGTACAACATTGTGTTGTACTTACTCCCCACCCCCACCCTCAAATATTATACTTACTCCCCACCCCCGGGGTAGAGAGTAAGTACAACACAATGTTGTACTCACTCCCCACCCCCACAATGATGTACTCACTCCCCATCTCCACCCTCACTCCCCACTCCCACCCCTAGTGGGGAGTAAGTACAACACAAAATGAGGGTAGGGTGGGGAGTAAGTACAACATAATGTTGTACTTACTCCCCACCCTACCCTCATTTTGTGTTGTACTTACTTCCCACCCCCACCCTCAAATGATGGTGATGTTGTACTTACTCCCCACTTTGTACCCTCATTTTGTGTTGTACTTGCTCCCCACCCCCGGTGGGGTGGGGAGTAAGTACAACATTGTGTTGTACTTACTCCCCACCCCCACCCTTAAATGATGGTGATGTTGTACTTACTCCCCACCCTACCCTCATTTTGTGTTGTACTTACTCCCCACCCCTGCCCTCAAATGATGGTGGGGTAGGGAGTAAGTACAACATTATGTTGTACTTATTCTCCACCCCCACCCTCATTTGATGAGATGTTGTACTTATTCCCCACCCCCACCCTCACCCATAATTTCCCACCCCCACCCTCAAATGAGAGTGAGGATGGGGGGTGGGGAGTAAGTACAACATTGTGTAAGTACAACACAATGTGGTACTGTACTTATACAATGTTGTACTTACTCTCCATCCCCACCCTCATTCCAAAATGAGGGTGGGGATGGGGAGTAAGTACAACATTGTATAAGTACAGGTACCACATTGTGTTGTACTTACACAATTTTGTACTTACTCCCCACCCCAGAATGAGGGTGGGGATGGGGAGTAAGTACAACATTGTATAAGTACAGGTACCACATTGTGTTGTACTTACACAATGTTGTACTTACTCCCCACCCCGAGGGTGGGGGGTGGGAAATGAGGGTAGGGGTGGGGAGTAAGTTCAACATTGTGTAAGTTACACAATGTTGAACTTACTCCCCACCCCTACCCTCATTTCCCACCCCCACCCTCACCCTCACCCTCACCCTCATTTGAGGGGTGGGGGTGGGAAATGAGGGTAGGGGTGGGGAGTAAGTACAACATTGTGTAACTTGAGGGTGGGGGTGGGAAATGAGGGTGGGGGTGGGGAGTAAGTACAACATTGTGTAACTTGAGGGTGGGGGTGGGAAATGAGGGTAGGGGTGGAGAGTAAGTACAACATTGTGTAACTCATTTGAGGGTGGGGGTGGAAAATGAGGGTAGGGGTGGGGAGTAAGTACAACATTGTGTAACTTGAGGTTGGGGGTGGGAAATGAGGGTAGGAGTGGGGAGCAAGTACAACATTGTGTAACTTACACAATGTTGTACTTGCTCCCCACCCCTACCCTCATTTCCCACCCCCAACCTCAAGTTACACAATGTTGTACTTACTCCCCACCCCCTACCCTCATTTTCCACCCCCACCCTCAAATGAGTTACACAATGTTGTACTTACTCTCCACCCCTACCCTCATTTCCCACCCCCACCCTCAAGTTACACAATGTTGTATTTACTCCCCACCCCCACCCTCATTTCCCACCCCATGTTGTACTTACTCCCCACCCCTACCCTCATTTCCCACCCCCACCCTAAAATGAGGGTGTGGGTGGGGGTGGGGAGTAAGTACAACATTGTGTAAGTATAGCACCACAATGTTGTACTTACTCCCCACACCCACCCTCATTTGAGGGTGGAATGATGAGGGTGGATGTGGAGAGTAGTACAACATTGTGTAAGTACAGGTACAATATTGTGTAAGTATAGGTACAACATTGTGTTGTACTTACACAATGTTGTACTTACTCCCCCACCCCCACCCTCATTTGAGGGTGGGGGTGGAAAATGATGGTGGGGGTGGAGAGCAAGTACATCATTGTGTTGTACTTAATATCCACCCCCACCTTCAAATGAAGGTGGGCATGGAAAGTAGGTACAACATTGTGCAAATGAGGGTGGGAGTGGGGAATAAGTACAACATTGTGTAAGTACAACACAATGTTGTACTTACTCCCCATCCGCACCCTCATTTGAGGGTGGGGGTGGGAAATGAGGGTGGGAGTGGAGAATAAGTACACCATTGTGTAAGTGCAACATAATGTTGTACTTACTCCCCACCCTCATTTAAAGGTGGGGGTGGAGAGTAAATATAGCATTATGTAAGTACAACATTGGGAAATGAGGGTGGGAGTGGAGAATAAGTACAACATTGTGTAAGTGCAACATAATGTTGTACTTACTCCCCACCCTCATTTAAAGGTGGAGGTGGGGAGTAAATATAGCATTATGTAAGTACAACATTGTGTTGTACTTACACAATGCTGTACTTACTCCCCATCCTCACCCTCAAAATTGAGGGTGGGGGTGGGGAGTAAGTATAACATTGTGTTCTACTTACACAATGTTGTACTTACTCCCCATCCCCACCCTCAAAATTAAGGGTGGGGTGGGAGTAAGTATAACGTTGTGTAAGTAGGGGTGGGGAGTAAGTATAACATTGTGTTCTACTTACACAATGCTGTACTTACTCCCCATCCCCACCCTCAAAATTAAGGGTGGGGTGGGAGTAAGTATAACATTGTGTTCTACTTACACAATGTTGTACTTACTCCCCATCCCCACCCTAAATTTTGAGGGTGGGGGGTGCGGAGTAAGTATAGCATTGTGTAAGTACAACACAATGTTGTACTTACTCCCCACCCCCACTCTCAATTTTTGAGGGTGGGGGTAGGGAGTAAGTACAACATTGTGTAAGTACAACACAATGTTATACTTACTCCCCACCCCCACCCTCAAAAATTGAGGGTGGGGATGGGGAGTAAGTACGACATTGTGTTGTACTTACACAATGTTGTACTTACCCCCACCCCCACCCTCATTGTGTTCTACTTACATAATGTTGTACTTACTCCCCATCCCCACCCTAAATTTTGAGGGTGGGGGTGGGGAGTAAGTACAGCATTGTGTTGTAGTACAACATTATGTAAGTACAACACAATGCTGTACTTACTCCCCACCCCCACCCTCAATTTTTGAGGGTGGGGGTGGGGAGTAAGTACAACATTGTGTTGTACTTACACAATGCTGTACTTACTCCCCATCCCCACCCTCAATTTTGGTGGGGAGTAAGTACAACATTGTGTAAGTACAACACAATGCTGTACTTACTCCCCACCCCCACAAATTGAGGGTGGGGGTGGGGAGTAAGTACAGCATTGTGTTGTACTTACACAATGTTGTACTTACTCCCCACCCGTGGGGGTGGGGAGTAAGTACAACATTGTGTAAGTACAACACAATCTTTGTACTTACTCCCCACCCCCACAAATTGAGGGTGGGGGTGGGGGAGTAAGTACAACATTATGTTGTACTTACACAATGTTGTACTTACTCCCCATTCCCACCCTTAAAATTGAGGGTGGGGGTGGGGAGTAAGTACAACATTGTGTAAGTACAACACAATCTTGTCTTGACTCCCCACCCCCACCCACAATTGAGGGTGGGGGTGGGGAGTAAGTACAACATTGTGTTGTACTTACACAATGTTGTACTTACTCCGAGGGTGGGGGTGGGGAGTAAGTACAGCATTGTGTTGTACTTACACAATGTTGTACTTACTCCCCACCCCCACCCACAATTTTAAGGGTGGGGATGGGGAGTAAGTACAACATTGTGTTGTACTTACATAATGTTGTACTTACTCCCCACCCCCACCCTCAATTTTAAGGGTGGGGAGTAAGTACAACATTGTGTTGTACTCCCACCCTCAAAATTGAGGGTGGGGGTGGGGAGTAAGTACAACACAATGTTGTACTTACTCCCCACCCCCACCCTCAATTTTGAGGGTGGGGAGTACAACACAATGTTGTACTTACTCCCCCACCCTAAAATTGAGGGTGGGGGTGGGGAGTAAGTACAACATTGTGTTGTACTTACTCCCCACCCCCACCCTCAACAACACAATGCTGTACTTACTCCCCATCCCCACCCTTAAAATTGAGGGTGGGGGTGGGGAGTAAGTACAACATTGTGTAAGTACAACACAATGTTGTACTTACTCCCCACCCCCACCCTCACCCTCACCCTCAATTTTAAGGGTGGGGATGGGGAGTAAGTACAACATTGTGTAAGTACAACACAATGTTGTACTTACTCCCCATCCCCACCCTTAAAATTGAGGGTGAGGGGTGAGGGGTGGGGGTGGGGAGTAAGTACAACATTGTGTTGTACTTACAATGTTGTACTTACTCCCCACCCCCACCCTCAAAATTGAGGGTGGGGATGGGGGAGTAAGTACAACATTGTGTAAGTACAACACAATGTTGTACTTACTCCCCATCCCCACCCTTAAAATTGAGGGTGGGGGGTGGGGGAGTAAGTACAACATTGTGTAAGTACAACACAATGTTGTACTTACTCCCCACCCCCACTCTCAAAATTGAGGGTGGGGGTGGGGAGTAAGTACAGCATTGTGTAAGTACAACATAATGATGTACTAACTCCCCACCCCCACCCTCAATTTTGAGGGTGGGGGTCGGGAGTAAGTACAACATTTTGTAAGCAACACAATGTTGTACTTACTCCCAACCCCCACCCTCAAAATTGAGGGGTGGGGGGTGGGGAGTTAGTACGACATTGTGTTGTACTTACACAATCTTTGTACTAACTCCCCACCCAATTGAGGGTGGGGGTGTGGAGTAAGTACAACATTGTGTAAGTACAACACAATGTTGTACTAACTCCCCACCCCCCACCCTCAATTTCGAGTGGGGGTGGGGAGTTAGTACAGCATTGTGTTGTACTTACACAATCTTTGTACTAACTCCCCACCCAATTGAGGGTGGGGGTGTGGAGTAAGTACAACATTGTGTAAGTACAACATAATGTTGTACTAACTCCCCACCCCCACCCTCAATTTTGAGGGAAATTGAGGGTGGGGGTGGGGAGTTAGTACAACATTGTGTTGTACTTACACAATCTCTGTACTAACTCCCCACCCAATTGAGGGTGGGGGTGTGGAGTAAGTACAACATTGTGTAAGTACAACACAATGTTGTACTAACTCCCCACCCCCACCCTCAATTTTGAGGGTGGGGGTCGGGAGTAAGTACAACATTTTGTAAGCAACACAATGTTGTACTTACTCCCCGAGTGGGGGTGGGGAGTTAGTACAACATTGTGTTGTACTTACACAATGCTGTACTTACTCCCCACCCCCACCCCCACCCTCAATTCCCTCAATTTTGAGGGTGGGGGTGGGGAGTAAGTACAACATTGTGTTGTATGGGGTGGGGAGTAAGTATAACATTGTGTTGTACTTACACAATGTTGTACTTACTCCCCACCCCCACCCTCAAAATTTTGAGGGTGGGGTTGGGGGTGGGGGTGGGGAGTAAGTACAGCATTGTGTAAGTACAACACAATGTTATACTTACTTTCCATTTTGAGGGTGGGGGTGGGGAGTAAGTATAACATTGTGTTGTACTTACATAATGCTGTACTTACTTTCGACCCCCACCCTCAAAATGGAGAGTAAGTATAACATTGTGTTGTACTTACAACATAATGCTGTACATGAGGGTGGGCGTGGGGAGTAAGTATAACATTGTGTTGTACTTACAACACAATGCTGTACATGGGGAGTAAGTACAACATTGTGTAAGTACAACACAATGTTGTACATACTCCCCACACCCACCCTCAATTTAGTAAGTACAATAGTGTGTTGTACTTCACCCCCACCCTCAATTTTGAGGGTGGGGGTGGGGAGTAAGTATAACATTGTGTTGTACTTACACAATGCTGTACTTACTCCCTACCCCCACCGTCAAAATTGAGGGTGGGGGTGGGGAGTAAGTATAACATTGTGTTGTACTTACAACATAATGCTGTACGTGAGGGTGTGGGTGGGGAGTAAGTATAACATTATGTTGTACTTACAACACAATGTTGTACGTGGAGAGTAAGTACAACATTGTGTAAGTACAACACAATGCTGTACATACTCCCCACCCCCACCCTCAATTTAGTAAGTACAACATTGTGTTGTACTTACAACACAATGTTGTACTTACTAAATTGAGGGTGAGGGTGGGGGTGGGGAGTATGTACAACACTGTGTTGTACTTACACATTGTACTTACACAATGTTGTACTTAATCCCCAACCCCACCCTTAAAATTGAGGGTAATTAGGGGTGGGGGTGGAGAGTAAGCACAACATTGTGTAAGTACAACACATTTTTGTACTTACTCCCCACCCCCACCCTCAAGGGTGGGGAGTAAGTACAACATTGAGTAAGTACAACACATTGTTGTACTTACTCCCCACCCCAACCCTCAATTTTGAGGGTGGTTGAGGGTGGGGGTGGGGAGTAAATACAACATTGTGTAAGTACAACACAATGATGTACTTACTCCCCACCCCCACCCTCAAAATTTGAGGGTGGGGGTGGGGAGTAAATACAACATTGTGTAAGTACAACACAATGATGTACTTACTCCCCACCCCCACCCTCAAATTTCACAATGATGTACTTACTCCCCACCCCCACCCTCAAAAATTTGAGGGTGGGGGTGGGGAGTAAGTACATCATTGTGTTGTACTTACACAATGTTGTATTTACTCCCCACCCCCACCCTCAAATTTTGAAGGTGGGAGTGGGGAGTAAGTACATCATTTTGTAAGTACTTTCACAATGCTATGCTTACTCCCCACCCCCACCCTCATTTGGCGGGGGTGGGGAGTAAGTACAACATTGTAAGTACATCATTATGTAAGTACTTTCATAATGTTGTGCTTACTCCCCACCCCCACCCTCATTTGGTGGGGGTGGGGAGTAAGTACAACATTGTAAGTACATCATTGTGTAAGTAATTTCACAATGCTATACTTACTCCCCACCCCCACCCTCATTTGCATAATGTTGTACTTACTCTCCATCGTCACCCTCATTTGAGGGTGGGGGTGGGGAGTAAGTACAAAATTGTGCATTGTGTAAGTACATCATAATGTTGTACTTAATCTCCATCCCCACCCTCAAATGTTGTACTATTTGAGTGTGGGGGTAGGGAGTAAGTACAACATTGTTTGGGGTGGGGAGTAAGTACAACATTGTGCATTGTGTAAGTACATCACAATGTTGTACTTAATCTCCACCCCCACCCTCAAATAGTAAGTACAACATAATGTTGTACTTACTCCCCACCCCCACCCTCAAATTTGAGGGTGGGGATGGGGAGTAAGTACAACATTGTGTTGTACTTACACAATGATGTACTTACTCCCCACCTCCACCACCCCCAATTTGAGGGTGGGGTTGGGGAGTAAGTACAACATTGTGTTGTACTTACACAATGATGTACTTACTCCCCACCCCCACCACCCCCATCCTCAAATAGTAAGTACAATATTGTGTAAGTACAACATAATGTTTTACTTACTCCACACCCCCACCCTCAAATAGTAAGTACAACATTGTGTAAGTACAACACAATGCTATACTTACTGCTGGGGGTGGGGATGGGGGTGGGGAGTAAGTACAACATTGTGTTGTACTTACTTCCCAGCCCCACCCTCCTCACTTGGGGGTGGGGATTAAGTACAACATTGTGTTGTACTTTCTCCCCACCTCCATACTTACTCCCCACCCCCACCCTAATGTTGTACTTACTCCCTACCCCCACCCTAATTTCCACCCTCAAAATGAGGGTGGGGGTGGCCAGTAAGTACATTATTGTGTTGTACTTACTCTCCATCCTCATTTGATTTGAGGGTGAGGGTGAGGGTGGGGAGTAAGTACAACATTATGCTATATTTACTCCCCACCCCCACCCTCCTCGGCCCTCATTGAGGGTGGGGTGGGGAGTAAGTACAACATTGTGTTGTACTTGAGGGTGGGGTGGGGAGTAAGTACAACATTGTGTTGTACTTACTCCCCACCCCCACCAATGTTGTACTTACTCCCCACCTCCACCCTCAATGAGGGTATAACATTATGCTATACTTACTCCCCACCCCCACCCACCCCCACCCTCATTTGATTTGAGGGTGGGGGTCGGTAGTAAGTACAACATTATGCTATACTTACTCCCCACCACCACCCTCCCCCACCCTCATTGAGGGTGGGGGTGGGGAGTAAGTACAACACAATGAGGGTGGGGTGGGGAGTAAGTACAACATTGTGTTGTACTTACTCCCCACCCTCATTGAGGGTGGGGGTGGGGAGTAAGTACAACACAATGTTGTACTTACTCCCCACCCCCACCCACAACACAATGTTGTACTTACTCCCCACCCCACCCTCAATGAGGGGTGGGGAGTAAGTACAACACAATGTTGTACTTACTCCCCACCCCACCCTCATTCCCTCATTGAGGGTGGGGAGTAAGTACAACACAATCCCTCATTGAGGGTGGGGGTGGGGAGTAAGTACAACATTGTGTTGTACTTACTCCCCACCTTCATTGATGGTGGGGTGGGGAGTAAGTACAACACACCCTCATTGAGGGTGGGGTGGGGAGTAAGTACAACACACCCTCATTGAGGGTGGGGTGGGGAGTAAGTACAACACACCCTCATTGAGGGTGGGGGTGGGGAGTAAGTACAACATTGTGTTGTACTTACTCCCCACCCTCATTGAGGGTGGGGTGGGGAGTAAGTACAACATTGTGGTGGGGAGTAAGTACAACATTTTGTTGTACTTACTCTCCACCCTCATTGAGGGTGGGGTGGGGAGTAAGTACAACATTGTGGTGGTGGGGAGTAAGTACAACATTATGGTGGGGAGTAAGTACAACATTGTGTTGTACTTACTCCCCCACCCTCATTGAGGGTGGGGAGTAAGAACAACACAATGTTGTACTTACTCTCCATCCTCATTTGATTTGAGGGTGGGGGTGGGGAGTAAGTATAACACAAACCCTCCCCTACTCTTATTTGAGGGTGGGGAATTGTGTTGTACTTACTCCCCACGCACATGCTGTACTTACTCCCCATATTTGAGGGTGGGGGTGGGGAGTAAGTACAACATTGGGGAGTAAGTATAGCACAAACCCTCCCCTACTCTCATTTGAGGGTGGGGAATTGTGTTGTACTTACTCCCCATGCACATGCTGTACTTACTCCTCATATTTGAGGGTGGGGGTGGGGGGTAAGTACAACATTGTGTTGTACTTACTCCCCATCCCCACCCATCCGCACCCTCATTTGAGGGTGGGGGAGGGTTTGTGCTGTACTTACTCCCCACCCCCATGCTATTCTTATTCCCCATATTTTAGGGTGGGGGTGGGTGGGGGGTGGGGAGTAACTACAACATTATGGGTGGGGGTAAGTACAACAATGTGTTGTACTTACCCCCCACCCATAATGTTGTAGTTACTCCCCACCCCCCACCCACCCCCACCCTAAAATATGGGGAGTAAGAATAGCATGGGGGTGGGGGAGTAAGTGCAGCACAAACCCTCCCCCACCCTCAAATGAGGGTGCGGATGGGTGGGGATGGGGGGTAAGTACAACAATGTTGTACTTACCCCCCATCCCCACCCATCCGCACCCTCATTTGAGGGTGGGGGAGGGTTTGTGCTGTACTTACTCCCCACCCCCATGCTATTCTTACTCCCCATATTTTAGGGTGGGGGTGGGTGGGGGTGGGGAGTAACTACAACATTATGGGTGGGGGGTAAGTACAACACAGGTAAGTACAACATTGTGTTGTACTTACCCCCACCCATAATGTTGTAGTTACTCCCCACCCCCCACCCACCCCCACCCTAAAATATGGGGAGTAAGAATAGCATGGGGGTGGGGAGTAAGTACAACACAAACCCTCCCCCACCCTCAAATGAGGGTGCGGATGGGTGGGGATGGGGGGTAAGTACAACAATGTTGTACTTACCCCCCATCCCCACCCATCTGCACCCTCATTTGAGGGTGGGGGGAGGGTTTGTGTTGTACTTACTCCCCACCCCCATGCTATTCTTACTCCCCATATTTTAGGGTGGGGGTGGGTGGGGGTGGGGAGTAACTACAACATTATGTTGTAGTTAATCCCCGTCCTCACCCACTCCCACCCTCAAATATGGGGAGTAAGTACAACATGGGGGTGGGGAGTAAGTACAGCACAATCCCCCACCCTCAAATGAGGGTGGGGGAGGGTTTGTGTTGTACTTACTCCCTACCCCCACCCTCAAATAAAATGAGGATGGGGAGTAAGTACAACATTGTGCTGTTCTTACTCCCCACCCGCATGCTGTACTTACTCGCCACCTCCACCCTCAAATTAAATGAGGGTGGGGAGTAAGTACAACATTGTGCTGTACTTACTCCCCACCCCCACCCTCACCCTCACCCTCACCCTCACCCTCAAATGAGGGTGGGGGTGGGGATTAAGGATAAGGAAAATTCCCTTATACTTGAAAAATATAACATTTAATTATACCACCATTACACTTAATCTAAAATATAAAATATGACATCCAATTATAGAACTGTTATACTTATCCTTACTAAAAAAAATACATCTTTTACATTTCTCATTTGTTTTTAGCATTGTCATTTAAATAACTCTTTTGATTGTTATATAGGCTATTCAAATTCAAATCACAAATAGCTCTTTTGATTTTTATGTAAGCTATCCAAATTCAAATCATAATATGGAAAATTCCATTATACCTGAAAAATATAACATCTAATTATATCACCGTTACACTTAAGCTAAAATATATTATACTAAACTTATACTTTACATCCAATTATACTACCGTTATACTTAACCTAAAATATGGCATCCAATGGCTTGTTTTAAGCATTGTCATTTAATATTTTTTTTAGAACTTTGCAATCATTAGGATCAAGAGTTCGCTTCTACAGGTCACAAAGTCAAAATTTTGTAACAAGTTGTTCACCTGCCATCGAATAATGTAATAAGAGGTACTATTTTTTTTTATTGAACATCGTTTACAAATATTAGTACTCTTTTCGAGAAAACACATGAGGAATCGACCTCACAACCACATGGATAATAATAATAGACAACAGCTATTACAGCAGAAGCAAATATATAGTTTATACTCCCTCAACTTGCCAACATGCAAACTTTGAGTGAATAGAAATTTTTTTTGGTCCTTGGACTTTTGTGGGGAATATTCACTTGAGGCAAATATATAGTTTATACTCCCTCAACTTGCCAACATACAAACTTTGAGTGAATAGAAATTTTTTTTTTGGTCCTTGGAATTTTGTGGGGAATATTCGCAGATTGTGAATCATTTAATTTTTTTGGTAGTAAAAATATAATAGGGTATTTATGAGAGCAAACTTTATTTTGACTTTGGCATTTATTCTTATAAATATTTTTTTGGTCTAAAATATTTGTAATATGTGAATTAGTTGATTATTTTATGCTAAAGATGTAATAGGTTGTTTATGAAAGCAAACTCTTTTTTGATTTTGTTTTTTTTTTCTCTAAATGAATTTTTAATGTAAATTATTTGTTTTTGAGTTTAAAGTACAAACCGATATCTCTATTATATTGGAGATTGGTGGAAGGATTCAACTAGTTTAATAAAATATTAGTATTGTGAGGGTAAAGTTTTAGAATGTTCACATACAAACACTACAATCTCTAGCATGAAGGAATAAATTGTTCGTCTATAAAATGCTATCACCATCATGAGTCTCTTACAAGTAAGTGCTCATCTTGAAAAGATGGTTAACTTGCTTGTGGGACAAGATTCACATGTTTAGTCTATTTTATTTTTTTGAATATTTTTTGGCTTGGCTACATCCAATGTTGTATTCTCTCAATTTAGTTATGTTCAACTCATTTTGAACAACTTCATAGTGTTGGGTCATGCCCATTGTAATTTTAATAGTTACTTTGAATCATTGTGTCCACAATGTAGGGTTAGGTATTTTGATTCTTCTCTTGTCTATATAGGATTTAAATTTTCCTTTATTCTATTCTTATTGACTGATAACAAGTATTATGTCCATTTTTTTTTGTTTTTGATGGATGTTTATTTTCTTCATCTTTATAGTCAAATTTTATTAATAGTAATATAAACATATTCAATTATAGAAGACTTGTGAACTCTGCACAATACTACTTAATTGTTCCTATTTGATTTTTTTACATCATATAAACCACATACATGATGAGGAAGATCCTTTTTCAAATATTTTAAGGAATCATTCTTTGAAATTAGGCCACAAAAGAGGAGCCTCTAGCTGGAAAAAGTTCCATAACAACCATTTATGAGCATGGGTTCTCAACTTAGTAGTTGCTAATGAGATATGACCTTTTTTAGTAACATGGTGTAAACAAATAATGTTATTTGTCTTATCCAACCACCCATGTGGATCCACACCCTTAAAGGTGGGAATGTAAATGTGTGGAATAGGAACATCATGAAGCTAGTGAAGGAAATTAGAAGCACCTCATATAGAGGAATCAAGATTAGAAGCAAATATTGATATGTAACCACCAATACCTAGAAGAGTATCTCTAATAATACAAAGCTAAGTGACTTCCATATGAAACTGGAGGACTATGACTAGATGATGACTATTGAAGAACGTTTGTGTCCCTTGTATTTGGTGCTTGATGAATTATTAAAGGCTATTAATCAGCAATTTTTTGAGACCTGTGGAAAAGGGAGTGTATAGTAGATGATATTTGTAGGATGTTTTGGATGTTATCTAAGGAATTCACAATGGAAGCAACCATGTTTTCTTAATTCTCAAGATAGATATAAAGACTAGGATTAATAGTATTAGAAATATTATTACCAATTGGAGGGGTAATAGGAGCAGCATGGAGAGGGTTCTCAGGAAGAGGAGATAAAGGACAAGAGGTTTTAGGAGGAGGTGCAACCATGGAATTTAAGGAAGAAATAAGATGTCGGTCAAAACTTTTAATATTTGGGAGAGGCTTGTAATGCTTGCCAAGATTTTTGGGTTGCTGCTTCTTTTTTCTTATACACACATTCTCTAATTGATAAATGCACTATAATAAAAAATTGATTCACAACCAACCAGTAGGAGAAAAACAAATATTTATACACTAAGGGCAACTACAAAACCCAAAAACACTCGAAATATTATTGAAAAATATTGTGAGAAACACCCCTTACTTTGAACAACTTGAAGAGATAATCTAAGAGATAGATGTCTTCCAAGGGTCATAACACATTCACTTTCCATAAAAGTATTGTTAGAAATACCCCTTGTTTTATTGGCTCACAAAGATTATCATAATGGGATAGATCTCTTGTAAGGGTCCAATGACACTCAATATTGTTTTTTTGGAGTAACAATGTTAAACTCATAATATTCTAGAATATAAATTCATTGGAAGATGAGCCAAAAATTTTACAAAAAAAGTAGTAGGAATAAGGAAGCAATACCATTTGGTAGAGATTATAGAATGGATCACACACTTCTGCTACAAATTTGCACCACCATATGGAGCCAAGATTGATGTTATCATACCACTTGTAACAACATCAAGAAATAAAATAGCAATGACAATCTAATAATGCATAATAAACAATATCCAATGATAAAAATGATTTAGATCTAGTTTACAGAAAACCAAATATGCAATACTTAAATTTCATATTCAAATAAATATAAATATTCAATATGCGACATATAATAGAATATGCATATGCACAAGGAAGAGGACATTTTTCACAGGACTGCCCAAACTGTCAAACTTTTTTTGGCTATATTTCTCTCATTCGAACTCGGATTGAGCTAAAAGTTTGAGGGTAGATACCTGAAAAACCCTTAAACACATACACTAATTTTTAGATCATGTGGAGCAACACATATCCTAGCATATCCCTATGTGTGAACGAGATATTTGGAAAGTGACTGTACGAGGGTTTCATCTAGGTTGATCAATAGTGGAGGTGATGGCGAGTGAGAGAGCAGATTCTGATGATCAAATGAATTTAGGGGAGTGAGGGAAAGGTAGGAATATGAATTCTAAAATCTCTATAGGTGGATATACTCAGAACTCATTAGATATAGGTGACGCATGTGATGGTGAGAAAGCAAGCCCCCATTTAGAACCATATGGAATGAGGTTTTTAGGGAATGTAGAACATATTTGGGGAAAAGATCCTTTGGAAAAATAGAGCAAGGCCCTCAAAGATATTGTTTTCCCTTGCTCATATTTTCTAAAAAATGAAAGGGCAGGATAAATATGTTTAAAAAAACAATATCAACACCTTCCCAACGGTGAAAATCTGGTTATCCCTGACGAGACCATGACTGAATATATTTTTCTTGAGTCCCACACTTTGGTTGGGAAATTTATTGGAGGTAGAACTGACATGGACTCCATACGGTGGTGGGAATTTTATAAGTGGAGAACCCTAGGTAACATGGAGCTGGTTGCCCTATCTTAGAGTTTTTTTTATTCATCTTAATAACTAGGATGATGTCTCCCAAATTATTATAGGAAAACCCTAGTTTTATGGTCGAAAGTATGTTTTTGCAAAAGTGGGGTGAAGTTTTCAACCTGAAAACTCAAAGTATTAACTACTCTCCTATATGGACTTATCTTCTAGATTTTCCTATCTAGTTCTAGCACAAAAATATCTTGCATGGCATTGCTAAATCCATTGGAGAATTAGTAGCTATTGATCTTGTCACTAAAGCTAGGACTTGCATGATTCATGCAAGAATATGTGTTAATACAAATTTGGATTCTCAACTACTAACCCATATTAACCTAGTCTATGAATCATATCATAGATGCCAAGTTATTGAATATGAAAATAAACTTGCTTTTTGTATTGAGTTCCAGAATCAAGGTCACCTCAAAGCTTAGTGTCCATCTCTCAAACCCTCTAAAGAAATGGCTAGCTCCAGGTCCCATGTTGGGCATCTAGGTGATAGGTTCCAAGGAAAGAAGAACCACACTGGGCCTTACCAAAAAAAGAATCTAAGTTCAGCTATGCTTAAAGGGAAGCATGTTATAGTTTCACATCTGGTGGACAACCAAGATAAGGTTAACTCTCCCTTTTCTTACCCTAAAAAATTGGTGTATTAGCTAAATTTTTTATTTCTGAGCCCTTTGATGAAACCCTAATGCACGAGTTTGTACCCCTTGGACCTGTCACTGCTGTCCAAGGGGAAAACCACTCTCTGTCCAGATCTGGACCTTCCCATATTCCTTCTAAACCTCTGCCTACCCTTGAAGGGCATATTGAAATTTGTAGTCCTACTCCTACCAATATTGAATTTGAAAGCTATAACCCTAACTTATCCAAACTTGAGTTCTTCTCTATTAACACCAGAAGTTACAAGAAAGCCTCTATGGATATCAATAATGAGAAAAAAATGGAAGACCTTCCATAAATTACCAAAAAAATAAAGAAACATATAACGAAATTTCCAATGGCATTCAAAAGACTCTTTTCCAGGACCTTTTCAGTCAGGAGATAGATGAATAAAAAATATCCAAACCTCCCTTACAATAATCAAAGGGAGGCAATTTTTTTTCCAAAATTTCTAAATGAGGATATTCTTATGGAATGTGAGAGGCCTCAATAGTTATGTCAAGCAAAGACTTGCATGCACTTTGAGGAAGGAATACAAGCCCACTATCATGATTATGCAAGAAACAAATATTGACAAAAAAAAATCCAAAAAAATGATAAATCTATTTGGAAGAATAGTGATTTCAATTTTAGCCCTGCTCAAGGGGATTAATTTGTCTATGGGATTATAGTAAAGTTGAAGGTAGAATAATATTTTCATTAGATAAAGTTTTGAACATTATTTTCCACTATAAAGACAACAATTATTCATGGGTTTCATCCAATGTTTACGTCCCCAACAATCCAACCAATAAAAATACCTTATGGGATACCTTGAGACACATGAGGGATGCTTTTAAAAATATTTCATGGATCCTTTCTAGATATTTTAACTTCCCCCTTTTCCCATCATATAAGAAAGATGGAAATATCACTCCATCCAGAAGTATTTAATATCTTCATAATTTTATAATTGATAGTGAATTAATGGACATACAAATTAAAGGAGCAAAATACACATGGAGCAACAGGAGAGTTGGGGATCAACATATCCAAGTTAAGTTTGACAATTTTTTTCTTTCTCAAGAGCATGGTTATGCATAAGTGCGAAATATCGCAAATTGGCTCTATTTAGGATTTTCAAGATTTTAAATTGGCTAATTTTGAATCCTTTCACTAGGGCCCATTCACCCGTAATTTACGGGATGGAATTTTTTTCGGGTTAAATTCGCTCGTTGTTGATAATCATGAACCTAATATTATTTTAATTTTCCAACCTCAAATTACAAATGATTTTTATATTCCTGCCCAATTTGCCTTCAAATTATACATCATTTTTTATTTCCCGCCCAAATCGCCTTCAAATTATAAGTGATTTTATATTTCCTGCCCAAATTGCCTCATATACTACCCGTATATATACTGTACTAGGTACCGATAAACATACATCGAAAATGCTATAACTCGAAAATAAATCTGAAACAATGAAAAACTTGAGATGTCGATCGGTATTCATCTCTCTTGCAGAGGTGTTAGTCGGTAGCAAAAGTGTCAATCGACATTAGCCTATCGATTGCAGGGATTGTCGATCGGTATTTGTCTATCAGTTGCAAAGATGTCGATCATCATTTGTTAGTCAGTTGTAGCATCGTGTCTATCAGAATTGTAAGAACCAATTAGCTTTATTGCAAGTGATAGATATTCTTGCATCTGGTTAGTATGCATGCAATTTTCATACCTACAACCAATCGGTATGTCTATAATAGATTGGTAATTCATATGTCTACAAACAATAAGCATGGCTGCAATTGATCAACATGTCTGCAACCAATCGACATGTCTACAATCGATCGATATGTCTACAACCGATCGAAATGTCTACAATTGATCAATAATTGGCATGTCTACAACCGATCAGCATGTCTGCAACCGATCGACATGTCTACAACCAATCAGTATACCTACAACTGATCAACATGTCTACAACCGATCAACATGGCTGCAACCGATCGATATGGCTTCAACCGATTAGTTTGTCTGCAATCGATCAACATGAATGCAACCAATCGATTTATCTACAACCAATCGGTATGTCTACAACCGGTTGATATGTCTACAACTGATCGACATATCTGCAACTGATCATCATCGCTATAGCCGATCATCATCACTACAACCAATTGGTATGTATGCAACTGATCGACAATTGGCATGTCTGGAGCTTGTCGATATGTCTACAATCGATCAACATATCTACAATCGATCTTTAGCGCTACAACCGATTGACATGTATGCAACCGATCTATATCTCTGCAATCGATCGTCATGTCTACAACCGATCGACATGCCTGCAACCGATTGAATTTTACGTCTTAGACCGATTGTCATAAATCATAAAGGCTAAAATCCTTTCTTGTTGGCCTAAATCCTTTAATTCTGTTGTATATTTTTAGAGTTTTTAAACCGATATTCAAGTCGCCAAACATAAAAAAATTTGCCACGGTTTGAAAAATTTTGGAGAAAAAAATTTGAAATTCACCATGGTTTGAAATTTTTTAGAGAAAAATAATTTCAATTCACCATGTATACTTCTACATATTTTGCTAGGATTCCAAGACAATTCACCTTCATTTTATAAATAGATTTTGGGGCTGACCCCTCATGCATAACTCTGCTCAAGAGGCTATTCATGTTATGGGTGATGCTAATCTCATTTGTCTCCCAAGAGTTGGCTCTAATAATTGTCCCCTTTTGTTTGAAGCTGACAAAGGCCCCAATTTCAAGATTCCTTTCATATTTGAAGCCATGTGGATGCAACACCCTGATATTCATAACCAAATCTCTAATTGGTGGTAGCTGGATTTTTATAGGTCTTTCATTACTCAAGTTTTCCACAAACTCAAGGTTGTCAAAGAAAACCTCAAAATATGGAATAGGGAAGTTTTCGACAATATTTTTTAAAGGAAAAAGTAGAGTATGAATAAACAAAAAAGTATTGAACAACAAATATAGAATGGCTAACTAAGTGATCAAATCAGATTTGAGGAGAAATATATTTTAGCAGAGTATCATAACATTTTGGGAAAAGAAGAGATGTTCTGGAGGCAGAAATCTAGATCCCTTTGGCTCAAGGAGGGTGATTCTAATACATTTTTTTTTCATGCTTCCACCCTCAAGCATAAATTTTCAAACAAACTCAGGGAATTGACCAGACAGGATGGCTCCATTACCAGGGATATTTTTGAAATTCGATATGAAGCCTCTTCATTTTTTGAAGATCTCTTGGGTACCCAGCCCCGAAATTTTGATCGAACCAAGAATCAGTTACTCAATCACAATCCTACCCTAGTCACTTTAGAAATGAATTCCTTGCTCATCAAGCCTCTTTCTTCAAATGAGATCAAGCAAGCTTTATTCACTATGCACCCTGATAAATCCCCTGGGCCTGATGGTTTATTCCCCCATTTTTTTCAAACCTTTTGAGAAATTATTAGGCAAGATGTGTACAAGGCAATCACTGAACTTCAACATGCAAAATCCATCCCTAGAGGTATTAATTCTACATTCATAGTTGTTATTTCTAAAGGGCTTATGTGCAAATCTATGGCAAATTTTAGACCCATAAGTTTGTGTAATGTGATTTATAAAATCTCAACCAAAGCTATGACATCCAGAATGAAAGAATTTCTTCTCCAAATCATAGATCCCTACTAAGGAAGTTCGGTAAAAGGAAGATCTATAACTGATGGTATCATAACTTTGCATGAAGTTATCCATTCTATATCTAGCAATAAAAAAACTGTCTCGATCCTTAAAATTGATATGAATAAAGCTTTTGATAGGGTCAATCAAGAGTTCCTACTTGTTGTCCTTCTCAATTTTGGTTTCCATAAAGAGGATTAAACTTATTCAAGGATGCATTTATAGCCTCTGGTTCTTAGTGTTAGTCAATGGGTCTACAATAGGTTACTTCCCAAGAAATAGAGGGCTTAGGTAGGGGGATCCCTTGTCACCTATTCTCTTCATTATTATTGTTGAATCCCTTGGAAGAGCTCTCAAAGCTACTTGCTCGGATGGCACGATCTTTGGTATTCAATATGCTTCCAACATGAAACCCTTTTCTCATCAATAGTTCTAGATGACACTATCTTAGACACCCATGCTTTATTTTGGGAAGCAAAGTAAATTAAAGGTATTTTAGATCTTTACGAAGAGGCTATAGGGCAAAAGATAAATTATACCAAGAGTAAATTTTTCTTTCTCAATACCCCCTATCTAGACAGGTCAAGATTACTCATATTATTTAGTGTGTCATATATGAGCTTCCCACTATCTATTTAGGGCTTCCCCTATTCACCAGTTATCCCAAAGAGTCTATGTGGAGCAATGTTATTGAAATAATCAATAAAAAATATTACAGGTTGGAAAGGGGCCCTCCTATCCCAAGCAGCCAAAGCCACTCTCACTATGACCTATCTTCAAATTATTCATATTTATTTTATGTAAGTCTTCAAAGCCTCAGATTCTGTCTATAACAAAATTGAATACATTCAGAAGACATTCCTTTGGATAGGTTTAGAGGATAAATTTTTTTTCATCTGGTCAACAGGAAAAAAGTGTGTTTACACAAAAGTCAAGGAGAGTTGGGTCTTAGAAGAATTAGTAATATGAACATGGCACTATTGGCCAAGTAGGATTTAAAGGTGTTTACCAATTGTAATCTTGAATGGGTTTCCATCATCAATAAAAAATGCACTCACATCTAGAATTTTATGGATGAAAATATTCCTAGAGTTGGGTCCACCTTCTAGAAATCAATCCTCTAGACTAGATCTCTTATTCAAAGGGGAACCAGATGACATATTGGAATAGGAAACAGGATGAATTTTTGGTCAGATATGTGGATCTCCAATCAAATGCTTAGTGAAAACAATAAAGTCTTACTGGTGTAGCTTTTGTTGGATACTCTCATAGGTAGAAAGGTGGCTGATTTCATAGACTCTTCAGTCCAACCCAAAATATGGAAATAGCTCTACATTGCAAATTTTGATGCCCAAATTTCAAATACTTTCACAGAATTATCAACATTGTTGAGGGCAACTGTAATTCTATCTGGTATATCTCATGATACCCCATTCTGGAAAGAAACTGACTTTGATCATTTTTCTATCAAATATGCTCATCTGTTGACTTTCACTCCCCAAAATTCTCTCATTATTTTCAATATGGTTTGGATTAAACACCTCATACCTAAATTTTCTATCTTTTCTTAGTTGGCCATCCAAAACAAGATCCTCACTACTGATAATCTCATGAAGAGAGGGATGGTTGTTTCTAATAAATGCCATATTTGCTTGGTGGCATGGGAATATGTCAACCATATATATATGGAATTTTATTTCTTCCACTCTACCATGGATCATATCATGTCATTATTTCACATATCCTAGGCCCAACCCATCTCCCTGGATCTTGTTTTCTCCTAGTGGCCCATGCCTTTCAAAAATTATTTGTGGAAATTTTATCTCCATCATCTCCTGAGGCAAATATGGCTTGAAAGAAATAATAGAATATTTTCAAACACCATCAGGGAATCTATCTCTGTTGCCAAAAAATCCATCACCTTTGCTATTAAAAATTCTAAGTTTTTCCCTTGCACCAAACCACCTGAGTCTGCCCTTGAGTCCACTCTTTTTAGTTCTCTTAGGATTCCCCATAGTCCCAGCTCTACTCATTCTAACACCTATCTCAAAATTGGTGCTCATTGGACTCCTCCTCCTATAGTATGGCTTAAAATTAACTATGATGGTGCTTCTAAAGGAAATCCAAGTGCAGTGGGTGTTGGAGGTCTAGTCAGGGATCACAATGGATGACTCATAGTGGCCTATGCTAAGTTTCTAGGCATCCAAACTAACCACTATGTTGAAGATCATGCATTGTGGAGAGCGCTAGAAGTTCTCAAATATTACACAAGAAATTTACAAATTGAAGGTGATTCCATGAATGTTACAAACTCTATCATCAATGATAGAATTCCTTCATGGAGCGTGTGCACTATTATTCAGGAAGCTAAGGTCTTGATGCATAATTTTTATAGTACTACAACCTGCCATGTGTATCGGGAAGCTAACAAGTTTGCTAATTTTCTCACCAATGTTGGGGTTAGTCACAGGAATCTATCCATCTGGCACCAAAATTTCCCTCAAAATGTTCTTAATGTTGTTGCTATTGACTTGGAAATGCACAACCGACCTTGAGAGGTATGCTCACCTCAAAAATTCTGATGATGAGAGTGATAGAAATACTTCTCCAGTGGGCATATTTAACTCGGTACACAACACCATCCTTAGTAGCATCATTTATGGTATGGATAGCATCAGTGCCTCCATAAAACTATTGGTCAAGAAACATGGCCAAAAGAGCTATGTAGCTGAGATATTGTCGATTATTAGAGTTGGGTTGTTTTGTCTTTCGAGCTTTGTTCCCCTGCATGGGAATTTTGGTATTAATATTTTGACATGTGTGTGGGAATTAGTTTGATTTTGCTTTATGTTCTCCTTAGCTCCTACGTCAGATCTCTATTTTGATCTTTGTTTTTTTGTTAAACAACCCCTGCATGGGTTTGTTTTCTATGGTCTGGTTCATGGAGTGGCTAGGGTGTAGACACCTTGTTTTGTGCTTCTCTATGTACTTTTCATCATATTATTATGTTTATGTTTTTTGGCACCAGTTAAAACCCATATAATATAATTTCTATGACCTACCAAAAAAAATATAAATCTTCAACCATTGAGAGGGAAAATTGTCATAGCCATTTGGAGAGAGTAAAGTCTCATATGTGCAATAGATACGACTAAAATTTAATTATGATATATGAATCCAAATACCACAAAAATATTCTTATTTATAGAATAAATCAACATTAACCCTACCCCTAATGCACAAGGGTAGACTATCTAAACCTAAAACTTAGGTTAATAAAAAATAGATTGCTGACATGGCTATATTGGAGTCATTACAATTCTAGTGAATCCTTGCATAGGGTTAAAAAATCTTTGGTTATAATGATAGGCCAATAAAATTTGATCTAAATCCTCATTAGGTGCAAAGTTTAAACCCTCAAAGATCTAAGGATATTTTTATACCATTTTTTTTATATTAATATATAGGAAACATTCAAATGATTCTACAAATAACTTGTACAAAGATAGCTCATATGCCTCTTGAGGATATGGGTTATCACCAAGTTTAAGATAATTATCAATATAAGGCTCAAGAGGTATCCTCCTATAATTATGTAGTTATATCTAGGGATTGAAGGTAGGTGCAAATGAAAATGAAGGACAAACTCTTCTCTACACAAAGATCCATAAAATCAAGAGCAAGGAAAAAGAGGAATTGTGATGGTGAACATGAATTGATAAATAGTTTAGTGCAATTGATAGGAGGATGATACCCTTAGGGATAGAGTTTTTTATAATTCCCCACCATAGGAAAGAATTGGATTGTTTTAAGGATTAATTTTTAAGGGCCCTATCCACTTATTCTACTTATAATTAGTAAAACAATTTTTAGTAATCTCTTCGATTTAAGGGGACTTGCCTTGAGTGATAGGAGGCATAGAGAAAAGAGAATCATCAATAGATATAGGCATAACATATTGATGCTATAGGAAATTAGATTATTAGGTTGGAGGCTAAATTTAGCTTATAAATAATATGGAAACCTATTTTATGCTTATATTCAAATCATTTGGAAGGGATAAGGGATACTATTGTATGTTTTCTATCTTAGATTAAATATTTAATTTTCAATAATAGTGGTGACCTTAACAATATAATTAATGGGATACCTTCTCTATTCAAGGTCAAGTATTAGGCATCTACTTTGTATATGTCCCAAATTACTATGTTGAATTTTATGTGTCATGGGAATGGATGGGAAATAATTTACTTATAACTAAAGGCATAATTGATGGAGATTTTAATATGGTAAAGTCCTTAGGGAATAGAAGTTCAATTTTATCTTCATCCTTATTGATTGTCATGGATTTTAACACTTCAGTGGATTTTAGAAATAAGTTGGGAATTTTTTATTTGCTTAAAGGTCCTAAATAGGATAACTAATATTGGTTTACCTAGTATAGTAAGAGGTTTGGTAGTGAAGCTAAGACATCCAAAATTAATAGGCTTTATTGTTTCAAGTTGTTTAAAGTTAACTATTATATCTTGGGTGTAGAGTATTTTGTAATTATGGTTCTACATTGTTTAATCAATATTCTTATATTTATAGAATTTTCTATAGATCAAAATTATGATAGGTTGGAGGATTTTTCTTAGAAGTTTTAACATTTCACTCTTAAATGATTTGACTTGTATTTTTGGTATAAAATTGTCTTGAGTTGTTGAATAAGAGCACTTTGGTATAGATGGGTGGATAGCCTAGAGGGGATGTCTTACTGATAGGGTTGTTTTTTGTTAGAGAAAACATTATTTGGTACATGTCAATGTACCACCATGGGTACATGTTTAGATTAGGAGTTAGTCTTAGATTAGGATTTAAGTATTTACTTTATGCAAAGGAATAAATGCACAAGTATGTGCAATGATGTAAATGTGCATATTGTCCACATGTACATGAGTGCTTTAGAATAGGAATAATAAGTGTCCTTGGTTAGGTGTGCATGTGCATAAGTGTCTATCATGAAGAATGCACATATGTCCTTAGGTTAGGAAAGTAAGAGTCACATACTAGAATATATTGGTGACTTAGCATTGTAATTTGTAATGAAGCATGCATTGTCCATAGCATGCACTAGTAGAGTAGTAGAGAGAGCTCCACATATTGTATCAAGTTTCAATTTTTACGAGCTTTCATTAATGGCTATTCCATGAGTTATTTCAAAATTTTCTCATGCTATTTACATGCTTATTAGTTAGCCATTATCATAGATATAACATTGCTTGCTTATTTCACTACTTGTGGTTACATTTCCTTCAAGTTTATAGCTTCAAAATATAACATTTTCTTTTTGAGATCTTATGTTAGATGCTTGACCAAGGCTTATAGAATCCTTGTTAAATCCTCAAATTCCTCTTTACTAGAGGCTAAATAGGCTTTGGCATGCAATCCATCTTTAGTTATTTGGCAAAATCAGGTTGTAACAAAAATAATTTATTAAGGGTAAAGCAATAAAATTTGGCAAGGCCAAAGTAAGTGATAAATTTTCATGCTTTGATGCTTTTATTACTTTATTGTGGTACAATTTTATAGTATTCGATGCTCAATATAGTATATACACTTTCAATGTAAGGATAATAACTAACTTCAACTAACATGGACTTATGCACCTTGTGAATGGCAGTTACAACCACTTCTTATCCTCACATTATTAAACTATGATAGTAATAATTCCTAACATTCCCCCATTATTACATGATTATTTAGACTTTCTTGGAAATAAAATATTTGAAATGTTTCAATATTAATACATGCCAATGGTTTGATGATAATGTATGTATGTTGTTCCTATGTCGGACATAATTTGAGTTCTGGCTCTTGGTTCTAACTCTTGGTTTTGGCTCTAGATCTTGGCTCTAGCTCTTGGTTCTTGGATTTGGCTCTTGAATCTATCTATTAGCTCTAGATTTGGCTCTTGGATTTGTATATTGGATCTTGCTCTAGTTATGAATTTGGATTTATCTTTGGGATATGGTTTTGGTTCTATCTTTAGCTTTTGATGAGAAGAAAATATTTTCTTAGATAAAGGTGATGTTGGATTCTCTATGTTTGGAGCATAAGGAAATTCCCCCCTTAATATATCATTATCAAAACATGGGTAGGATTACTACAATAGTGGGAATGGCCTCATGATACTCTTCAATGAAAATGACCTCAATAAACACTTAAATAAGGATAGATATAAATTTTTCTATCTATGGTCCAAGGATTGGAATTCATATAAACAATTGTAGATAATCAGTCGAATTGATCTTGACTGATATCTTGCCTTATTGTGAATGGAGACAACTATTCATCTTAAGTTTAATATGGACCTTCATTTTTTTTTTCATTTTTTAATTATTGAATTTATTTACTTCTTCAACCAAGAGTGTCATTATGGTAACCTTCTCATCCTACTATATTGTATGGATAACTAGTTACTACAATATCTAGATGTGATAGAGTAGACACTGCTTAGGAGTTTCATTATCGTCTCAACATCAAGTCTTTTATTCTCAAAAGAGAACTAATTATCAAGTGTAGTATTGAACATTAGGAAGAATTAATATTTCCTCCCCCTCAATGTGGACTCTACACTTGTAAGATATTAAAGAGTGTTGAGTACCACTGATCATGCACTCCTATTACATAACTGATTATTCATCATATATACATTCTCTATGTATTGTGGTTATACTAATAATTCCCTTATGAATAGGGACCATTGCTATTCATAAATTTCTTGAATCAATTCAAGAAATATGTATCTCTTCTAGTTATTCATGGGAAGGATCTTAATAATTAAGTTTTCTTACATCTATTGTTGATAACCCCTTTATGCAAATTTTCTTTCTTGTCATCAAGTGATCTATGGTATCTTGAACCACATACTATCTGCATCAATGCATTAGTATTCTCACCATGCAAATCCATTAGTAGTGCCCTCACAATAGTTGGTAATCTAGCAAGAGGAACTTTCATGCACTACTAGCCATATTAACCCTTCACAAACCTAGATAATTCTATGTCCACTAGATCGACCTCATAATTTTTTTTTCAACGAGTATATATAAGCATAGACTTGTAAGTTAATTTATACCTCAAATTGTGAGAAAATAGTCTCATCAGATAAAATTATAAGTAGAGGGAATATTCTTTAGAATATTTCAATTATTTAAAATATTATATGCTTCTTCTCCTTTTCACCTACAACAATAAATAAAATGAACAAAAAATTTATTGGTTCTAATTAGCTTTTCCAATATTAATGTGGGATTAAATAAAATACTTTAGCCAAAAGCGTTGATCCCAATTGCTTTAGGTGTCAACTATTTGATGGTTGAATTTCATCGATCAACAATCTTATGATTTTTTATTTTTATAAAACAAACATGCCTCATGAATCATGCCTTAGGGAATATAAATTTGGACTCTATATCGTGGTGGTTTGTATCCATGAGGATCTACCCGAGTCTACTTTACTACATGGATCAAGTGAAAATCATCAATGATGAGACCACTGTTTTTGTTGGAATAAGAGTTTCATTTGCCTAATAGCAAAGAGCCTTTATAAAAACTATTGATTATTAGAAAATGATGCTGCTATTATTTTCTACAAATGTGAATCTTGAGTTATGGAAATGTATTGGTAAAAAATTAATGCTTTCTACCCCAAATAATAATACCTCCAACACCTGAAAAAAATAAGTTAAGTTTGGATAATCAACCAACTAGGCAACTTAGAAAATAGCTCCTTTCTATTTCTTGAGCTTTAGCTGTGGTGAATTGTCAAAAAATATGGAGAGTTCATTCCTTCGTCAGTTATGGTCGAAGAGATGAAATAAAATACATAAAAAATGCTTTTTTTTCAAACTAGGTGATACTATTCTATTGTAGTTATGCTAACATGTCCTCTAGTCTATATCCACCCTTCTGATAATATTTTGTGGTTGAAAAAAAGAACTCAAGATTTATCAAATAGTTTTGTGATCAAATTGAATTTATTTTTTGGTCAAATTTGGTTCCTTTTGTAATGAATTTTCACTATATATAGAATATGGTGATGAGCGCCTACTCAAACCAGGGTTCTAAAAATGGGGCAAGTGCAACCAAAGTGTGAAACCAAAGCAACTAAGCCCCTGAAATTTTTTTGAATGAAATAACTCTATGAAAGTTTGGTAACTAAATCAAAAAAAGAAAAGGCAAGCAGGGAGATAGTGATGACTAGAGTTTTGTTAGCATACCAAATAATGCATTGTCTCTAAAGTTTTTGTCTCTAAGATTCTAAGTAAAGGTCATCGTATGCCAATTATATCTAGAAAAGAGATTGAAGAAGTGATAGTCCATGCACATGGAAAGTGGATAAGTGGGGCCCACATAATCAAATTTAATCTCAAGATTGATGGACTTTTGTCATAGTCAATTACTGTTATTGTAGGTTCCACCTAAGTCCTAATTTCCAAAGGAGAGAAGATGTATAAATGAAATGTTTGAAGGGATATACCTTGTCTGTAGAGCATTAATTGTAACAAGCCCCAAATTGACCTATCAAACTTGAATGCAACATGACTATTCAATCCCAAAAACAAGAAGGACATAGGACTGTCCCACTCATGGTAAGGTAGAGAGAATTTCAAATTTTAAATCTTGACCCAAGTTGTATAAATATTCAATTTTAAGCCTAATGTAAGGGGGAAGAAAAAAATTGTATTTTCGTGTCTACTATCGGACCTTGGGTATAATATTTTACTTACCTTCTTTTGTGTATTGATCTAGACTCAAGCCTTGAGTCCATTTGTGTACAAGCCTTCGATCCTCTTTATTTTTGGTATATGTATATGAATGCTTTAAAATATATATAAAATAGTTGTGACTACTTGCTTTCTACCTTGGTCTTTGTATGTATACAAATCTATATAAGAAGTTGTGACTAGTATTTGTCTTTGTATTTATATAGTTTTTAGAGATATGCCATTCTAAAATTGTATTCATTCTTTCTAGCATGGTTGATGCATGTGTTCATTCATCCTATCAGTACATAAAATATATTTGTGATTATTAGTGCATTACCACATATAGCTTAGGATTATTTTCCTTTATTTTACTTCTCTTTCATTTTTCCTTGAAAGACCCTGGTATCTTAGGAGTAGTTTAGAAATTTGAGTGTTAATATCACACCCAAAAAAAGAGTTAACCTTGTGAAATACCCTAAAGGTTGTCCTCTAAGTTCTAGTTCACACTTACAAGAATGTTAGAACTATGCACTCTACATGAGGTGTGAGCACCAGGCACATCTGATAGAAGCATCAGATGGCCATTGTTCTCTAAAAATTTAGACAACAATTTTTCATAACACACTGGGTGGGATAAATACCAATATTTTTCTTACTGATAAAATATATTTAGCCAAGATTTTGATGAAAATTTAATGCTTCTACTTGTTGAAGTTTTTTCAATATTCACCTGGTGAATCCACTATTTGAAGAACTCATCGAGTTGTGAATCCACTAGTTGAAGATGAACCCAATAATTTATGAGCTTAAAACCTATCATAAGGTCCAATACAAGAGTATATCCATAGTTGCTCCTACTAGCATTAAATCATGATCATAGAAGGAGATATTAATAGCAAAACATGATTGCACCATAGAACCTACATTAGAGAAGGTTACCAATTTGGAATGATAGAGGCCTATTATAGCCATTGGTCCTACTTGCTATGTGGTATGAGATTCTGAACTTCATATTAAAATCCATGCCATTATTCACTAGAGAATATGCAAAAACTCCAATAGAGCACCTCCAATATATGGTCAATCTATGTACACTATACAATCTTGGAGAACAAAACGTGGTGCTAAGGTTACTGACTACATATTTTAAGGGGAAGGTTCATGAGTGGTATGTCTCACATGCTCCATATTTTATCACTAATTGGGATTATCTTGCAAACCTTTTTGTAGATAGATTTGGAGATAAAGCGGATGGAATATCCCTCCTAGATTAGTCATTAACCATCAAAAGAGCTCCTATGGAAGTCATGGACTATTTTAATAACTAGTTCCACAAGACCTAGTAAAAAATCCCTAATGATATCAGACTACACCCAAGTATGACCTTAATTTATTATCTAAAATATTTTGATTTAGATATATGTATGATGGTAAAATATAGGGAAGGGAACACTTTTCTAGCAGTTTATGAGGTAGCCACTTAGGTTGAAAATAACCTAATCCAAATAGGAAGGCTAGATCCTATGCCCTCTATACCTTTATTTTTAAATATTCAATTGGCATACCATCCATAGCTTGTTGTGTAGCCTACCACTTTCTAATTACCTTCTACCATGAATACAATTCTAGTGTAGACATCCTCTCTACCTATGAATTTACCTTTTATTAATCCCCAATATTTAGAGATGGAGGAAATGAAGAACAAAATAATATCAATGTCTAATAAGCTTATAGCCCTTATATAACAACATAATATTTTGAGGTTCCATTACTAAAGCTACCCAAATATTCTTTTCCATTTGGGTAACCAAGGTTACTAACCTCTTACAAATGGCTATTAAAGGTATCCATCGTAACCCTTTTGGGAGTCTGATCAGCCTCAAGCCTTCGAGCAACAAATTTTACCCATACTAGTCCCTTTGCAATAGTCACATCTTAAATTGATCATGGATATCATGCCTACTTATAAAAATTATGTGGAGGACCCATTTGCTTAGCAATATTCTTATTTAGATTTCTATAATCATATTTATGACAACTCTTAATAGATTGCATATCCTAAAACTCATATCGTCTATCCTAAACCAACTACATAAACACTAGGGCATATCATCCAAAGCCCAACACCAGATGTTGCTTAAAGAACTAGTGCTAGAATGATGTAACAAATACTAGTAACATGGGATGAAGGTGAATTCTACACCATTTTTTATAGGACTAACACCCTAGTGGACATCAGATCATAGGTACAATATGGTGTTCTTAGTAAAATAAAAAAGAGAATTATGGAGGAGAAGCAATAATTAGATCAAGTGACTCCAAATGCAATACCAAAAACTAGTGACCAAAGAACCAGACCATCCTAGAAAGACAATCAAGCAGAGCAAAGAGGACTCAAACTAGAACTAGTCGAAGTATTAAATTTGGTAATTGAAAGATCGAGATCATAATATATGGCTAACAATACACCTAAAATCTATTCACTTGAATCATTTTATGTAGTGGAGCACCTAAATAATTCCATCATTCCTATATCCCTTTGGGATGTTCTTACTTTACTAGAGTAGATGAAGAAGCTAGAGAAATCCATAGGGAGGCAATAGATAGCAGGGAAGAAAAAGGCATAGACTATTCTATAAATATCTGGTATTAGTCTTATCAGAACAAAATACTTGATTTTTATTTGACACTTATATGTGGGGACAAACTGATCTACAAATACCTAGTGGATTCAATATTAAGCACTCCAATTATGCCTAGGTAGGTGGTTGACGCATTAGGATTAGTCTATCGATCAGTCAATCAAGGGGTCATGTAGCTTGACAACACTCTAATCCCAATATTTGGCCTTATAAGGGACCTATCACTCACACTCCATACCTATCCAAATGTGATTGTCACTAAGGATGTAGCAATCATTAAGTTTCCAACCTCTATTGTCATATACCTTTCCCGTGACTTCATAGCAAAAATTGGAGGATAACTATGGATTGGAAGCATATGATTTTAAGAACTTTCTATTGGACTAAGGAAAATATCCCCTCTCAACCACTTCATATTCACCATGTGGAGCATATACTGGTGATCAAGCCTGAAGTAGAGTAGAAATTTCCAATAGAAGAGAGCTAATTCAAAGTCTAAGCTACAAGTAGATGAAATTCATTCTAGTTCTAGATGACCGAATGGATGAATGAGATGCCAAGATATGGGATTTGGATCCATATTATACCCTAAATTCAATCGATATAGGTACATACCTAATCCAAAATGAAAAATATTTCCTTTCTAAGCTGACCAAATTTTTATAAGATCTAACCAAGAAGCTCTATTAATGAAATATTACAAGCACTAAGTCTAGGATTTACATGATATGTTTGAAGTAGTCAACCTATCTATGGTTTCCAAAAATCAAAATATGGATGTCAACTGCATGACATCATTAGAGCTTAATTTGACCTAGTAGAACACCTATTGGACAAATACCAATATGTCATAGTCATAATTAGGTTGGTCATCCTAGATAATGATACATATTGGTAGGTCTTCGAAAATGACAAACACATTTTTTGGTTTATCCAACAAGAAGTAAAATTCTATAAGAGTTAGCATCATAGACACAAGAAGCTTATGAGAACCAAATCATTCAACTAAAAGACAACAAAAACCCTAAAGTACTGGTCATGCTCGATTCCTTATTCAACCTTGATGACCAGTTCCAAGGAAAAATAGTCATTATGGTAGATGAATATGACTATAGAGAGATGGAGATTGCAACCAGACAAACCTTGTAAATTGGAAAAATGGCTACTTCAAAAGACAGTAAAATCTTAGTTGAATTTTTCCAAAAGTACATTTGAGTGATAGCATGGAGATACAATATGATAATGATATCATACAACACACAATAGAGTTATATCTAGATGCTAAGAATATAAGATAGAAATATAGGATGATTAGTCCAAATATTGAACCCCTAATAAGAAAATATCCGATTACACTTATAGAATAAAATATCATATACCTACTCAAGCATACCATCTAGGTATCAATTTTGGTACCAGTTAGAAATAAAAATGAGAAATCTAGTTATGTATAGATTTCAAGGATCTCAATTTATTATCATTAAGAGACCACTACCTACTCCCCTCCATGGATCAAATATTATAAACGATGACTAAATATAAGATATTTTATTTGTTGGATAGTTTCTTATGGTACAATTAGGTATGGTTCAAATATGGATATCAACACAAAACAATGTTCATAACCAACCAGAGCACTTTTGATTATCAGTGCATGCCTTTTGGTATATACAATATTGGATCAACATTACAAGGGCTATGCACATTGCTTTAAGAAATTTTCTTAACAAAATCATTCTAGTCTACTTGGATGACCTCATGGTATTTTAAAAACTAAAATAAGACCATTTGACACACTTAAAAAAAGTTCTTGAGTGATATCAAGAGTTTGGAGTGTGCCTAAACCCAAAAAGTGCATCTTTTGTGTATCATAAGGTGACCTACTAGGATACATTTTGTCCAAGGAAGGGTGGCTAAATACCTAGACTACGTTAAGGTCATTGTTAATTTGTCACTGCCATTAACATGAGAAGGCTCTTCAGTATTTCCTAGCTCAAATTAAATTTTATCTACCGGTTCATACTAGACTTTGCCACCATAGTCTAACCAATTACCCAAATGTTAAAGAAATGAAAATGATTTAAATGGACTAAGGAAGGCAAAGAGGCTTTCTAATAAATTAAATAAGTTGTGATGTAGGCATTGGTACTAGTCAACCTAGATTTTAGCAAGGACTTCATCCTTTATGTTTGTGGAGGTAAAATCAATATAACTACCATCCTTACTAAGAAGAAATATGAAAAGAATGAACCTATCATAAATTTATTTAGATAAACTCTACAAGGTTGTGACAAAAGATATAATTTTGTAGAAATACATGTATATGCTTTGATCTAGAGTTTAAAAAACTTCAAGCATTTAATTTCAAATAATAAAATTGATGCTAATGCCATTCGTTCAAGTATTAAATATTACGTTATGAATGGATAAATGAGTGAAAATATAGTTATATTGAGACCAAGATGTTGTGACCATAATAGAAGAAAAGGAGACCTACCTCTTCGCTAGTACTAGCGAAGATCGAGACTAGGTACGAGACCAGATTGATTACATACAACAAGGTTGGCACCCACTAAACCTAAAACAAACTCAAAGAAGACCATACAAGCTATAGAATATTCATTATACTCTCATTAAAGGAGTTTTATTCCAAAATAATATTTGACATTGTCCTCTTGAGATGTGTCAAAAATAGACAAATGGTCCCGTTGCTCCAAGAATCCCATTAGGGATTCTTCAATGGATATTATTTGGACAATACAACTATGATAAAAAATAGATAATATTGGTATAATATGTTTAAAGATTCACATTGATGGATAAGAGAATGTGAAAGATGTAAATTATTCACTGGGAGGAACTAAAGTGCACCTTTGTCCCTGAAGTCCATCATTGTCAATGAACCTTTCGTACAATGGGGGATTGACTTCATCAAAGAAATCAATCCACCCTTAACTAAAGGCTGCCAATGGATCTTGACAACCACATATTATTTCACAAGGTGGAAAAAGGTAATTCCACTAAAAGAGGCAACCAAAAAAGTTATCATAAATTTCTTGGAGAAAATTATCACCCAGTTTGGTGTACCCAACACCATAATCATAGATATTTTCTCAATGTATGTTGGTATTGAAGTAAGTCAATTTGCTCTCTAAAATGACATCTACATGAAATATTCTTCCAAAAAACATCCATAGGGTAATGGCCTAGCATAATCCTCAAATAAGAACATGCTCTACATATTGAAGAGGATCGACTTTGACAACCAAAGACAATGGCATTTGCACATTCTGTTGGTTATGGAGCCTGATTCTAATTTGGAGGTCCTATTTTAGCCGTTTTTGGATCCACTCTACGAAAGGATATGGGCGTTATGTATTTGTGTGTCAAATTGCATGTCAATCTCTGTTTTTTGTGAATTACTATTTGCAGAATTTTTTTGACAAAAAATAATTTTCCGAAAATAGTAATTACTAAAAACAGAAATTTTTTAATGAAAAAATAAATTTCCTAAAATAGTAATTACTAAAAATGATTTTTTTTTGACGATTTGTTTTCAAAGATAGTAATTACTAAAAATGAAAAATTTTCAGAGAAAAGATAATTTGTCGAAAATAGTGATTTTTTGTTTTTAATTTTGGGACCTTAATGATTTACTCTAAAATTACAACCCTCGTTTTATAAGTGGATGTTGTACGACATCGGATAAGTGAGAAGGAAGAGAGACTATAATTGTTAGATCGAAGAGGAAGTACAAAAAAATTATTTTAGGTTGTATCTCTTCAATATTTGCTGGACGAAATAATAAATCTTGGTTATTTTCTCCATGTCTCTGGTGTGTTTTATTTTTTGCATTAATAATTCTACATTTTTTTATTGCTCGTGATTTTATATTCCTAACAACTAGTATCAAAGCAAGGATGACTTGATAGGAAGGTTTCCTAATTCAAGTGGGAGCAATGGCAGAAGAAGGAAGGTTTAGGGATGAGAAGCTTAATGCCCAAAATTTCTAGCTCTAGAAGATGCAAATGATGGATTATCTATATCAAAAGGATCTTTACCTACCATTAAGTGAAAAAGTATAAAAGCCAATGAAGACATCAAATGAAGAATGGGAAGTTTTGGATAGAAAGGAACTAGGAACAATACGGTTGTGCTTGGCATCGTCGGTGGCCTTCAATATTTCAAAGAAAAAGACAACAAAGGATTTAATGAATGTGTTGGCCAAACTATATGAAAAATCCTTAGCTTAAAATAAGGTATTTCTTATGAAGCATTTATTTAATATGCAGATGTTAGAGGGTGGTTCCATTATTGATAATTTGAATGAGTTTAATACGGTTACAAATCAGTTAATCTCTGTAGGCATAAATTTTTATGATGAGGTTAGGGCTCTTTTGATCTTGTGCTCATTGCCAAAAAGCTAGAATGGCTTGGTCATGGCTATGAGTAATTTTGTCTTTGGTTCAAATAATTTAAAGTTTTATGATGTTATTGGTATTATCCTAAGTGAGGAAATGCAAAGGAAAAGCACAAGTGAGATATTAGGTAAAGCTTTGAGTGTGGAAAATAGGGGGAGATACAAAGAGAGAGAAAAGAACCCATGAAAATATGGAATATAAAATAAGAGAAGATCAAATCCAAAGGAAATTAGTTGGAATTATAGCCCTATGGGGAAAGGAAACCTAAAAATATATTTTTGGTCTCAAAAAAAAAATAGGAAGATGAAAAATAAGATAATCAGGAAGCAAACATTGCAGGTGATATATTGCAATATGCTTTCATCCTTTCACTAGATAATTTTAATGATTGTTAGGTGCTAGACTCAGGGGTTTCATATCATGCCACACCCCATAGGAAATATTTTCTATATTATGTTTAATATGCTTTTGGATAGGTTTATTTGGGGGATGATCGACCATGTAAAATCATTGAAAAGGGTAAGATACAAATAAAAATACTGAATGGAAACCAATGGTTACTAAAAGAGGTAAGGCATATTCTTGATTTAAAAAGGAATCTAATTTCCACAGGGCAGTTGGACAGTGAAGGATATACAATTACATTCTCAACAGATTCATGGAAGGTTGCTAAAGGATCACTAATATTAGCAAAAGGAAAGAAGTCATGTACGTTGTATGTATGTACTGGTAATACTGATATTTCTATTGATTTAGCTTCTACAGGAGTGGATCATAGGATTAGGTACATGAGTGAGAAGGGGATGCATATTCTCCACTCAAGGAAATTATTACCAAGATTGAAGCAAATTGATGTAGAATTTTTTGAGCACTATGTTTACAGTAAACAAAAAAGAGTCAGATTTCTCAGAGTTGTGAAGGAAAAAAAGAGTGAAAAGCTAGAGCTTGTGCATACAGATGTGTGAGGACCAACTCAGGTATCATATCTTTGTGGCTCTAATTATTATGTTACTTTTATTGATGATGCAACTAGAAAAACTTGGGTTTAGTGTATTTGAAAGAAATCAGATATCTTTGATACTTTTAAGAAATGAAAAAATTTGGTTGAGAATGAGATAGGAAATAAGTTGAAGTGTCTTAGATTAGATAATGGAGGTGAGTATTGTAGCAAGAAGTTTGACAACTACTATTCATACCATGGGATTCGTACAGTGAAGATATTTCTAGGAACACTACAAGAAAATGGTGTGTCAAAAAGGATGAATAGGATAATCATGGAACGTGTTAGGTGTATGAGATTACATGTGGGATTGCCCTTACAGTTTTGGATAGATGATATGGATATCGTTATTTATTTAATAAACAGAGGGCTTTCAATTTCACTGGATGGTGGTATTCTAGAATAGGCATGGACAGGTAAAACTATTATTTTTCATTTCTAAAGTCTTTCGATTATGAAGCTTTCATGCATATTGATAAAAAATAGAATAAAACTTGAGGTAAAATCAAAGAAGTGCACTTTCATTGGATATGGACTTAATAATTTTGGTTATCGCTTTTGGGATTAAGAAAATCACAAAATAATTAGGAATAGATATGTGATATTCAATGATAAGGTCATGTATAAGGATCAGTTGCAGGGAAAGAATCAAGAAAAAACAAACACATAATACATAGTGCTTGATGAAATTGAAACTCCAAAGGTGCTAGAAGAAGAAGAACAACAAACACCTCAAACTCCTAAAAATACTGTTAGAAGATCTACCAGGATAAGTAGACCCTTTGAATGTTACTCTCCATTATATTATGTACTATTATATGACTCTGGTGAACCATAAAAATATGAAGAAGTGATGCAAATAGAAACTAGGAAGAAGTGGGAGCAAGGCATGAAAGAGGAGATGGACTCCTTGGTACATAACTAGACTTGGAATTAGGTTCGGTTGCCTGTAGGAAAAAGAGCATTGTAGAATAAATGGGTTTACAGGGTGAAATAAAAATATAGAGTCAAAAAGAGGTATAAGGCTAGACTTGTTGTAAAAGGGTTTACACAAAATAAATGTATTGATCATGATGAATTTTTTTTGCATGTTGTTAAAATGACTTTAATAAGAACTGTTTTAAGTGTAGTTGCTATGGAGGATGTGCATCTTGAATAGTTAGATGCAAAAACAAATTTTATCCATGGGGATTTGGAGGAAGAGATTTATATACAACAACCACATGGGCATGAGGTCAAAGGGAAGGAGGAATTAGTGTGCAGGTTGGAAAAGAGCTTGTATTTCCTGAAGTAAGCTCCAAGGAAGTGGTGTATGATGTTATTAGTGTTATCCTAAGCAAGGAAATGTGAAGAAAAAATACAAGTAAGACATCAGGTAATGCTTTGAGTGTGGAAAACAGGAGGAGATAGATGGAGAAAGGAAAGAACCTAGGGAAACGTGAAAAATCAAAGGGCATATATAAATCCAAAGGAAACAAGTTGGAATGTTGGCACTATGGGAAGAAAGGACACATAAAAATAGATTGTTGGTCTCAGAAAGAAAAATAGGGAGAGGAAAAATAGGATAAACAAGAAGAAAACGTTGCAGGTGATATATTGCAAGATGTTTTAATCCTTTCACTAGATAATTTTAATTATTGTTGGGTACGATACTCAGGGACTTCATATCATGCCATAGCCCATAGGAAATATTTTCTAGATTATGTTCAATGTGATTTTGGACAAATTTATTTGGGGTATGATCAACCATGTAAAATCATTGGAAATGGTAAGATACAAATAAAATTATCGAATGGAAACCAATGGTTGCTAAAAGAGGTAATGCATAAACATGATTTGAGAAGGAATCTAATTTCCACAGGGTAGTTGGACAATGAAGGATGTAAAATTATATTCTTAGTAGATTCATGGAAGGTTGCTAAAGGATCATTGATATTAGCAAAATAAAATAAGTCAGGTATGTTATATGTATGTACTGGTAATATTGATCTTTCTATTACTTTAGCCTCTACAAGAGTGGATACAACATAGACTTGGGCACATGAGTGAGAAGGGGATGGAGATTCTCTATTCAAGGAAATTATTGCTAGAATTTTTGATATGGATTTTTTATGAGCATTGTGTTTATGGCAAATAGAAAAGAGTCATATTTCTTAGAGTTAGGACGGAAAAGAAGAGTGAAAAGTTAGAGCTTGTGTGTACAAATGTGTGGGGACTAACTTAGGTATCATATCTTAGTGTCTCTAATTATTATGTTACTTTTATTGATGATGCAACTAGAAAAACTTGGGTTTACTAAATTTGAAAGAAATAAGATGTCTTTAATACTTTTAAGAAATTGAAAGTTTTTTTTGAGAATGAGATAGGTTATAAGTTGAAGTATCTTAGATAAAATAATGGAGGTGAGTACTGTAGCAATGAGTTTGATAGTTACTATTCATACCATGGGATTCGTAGAGTGAAGAAAATTCCAATAACACCACAGGAAAATGGTGTGTCAAAAAGGATGAACTAACAATCATGGAACGTTCTAGGTGTATGGGATTACATGTAGGATTACCCTTATAGTTTTGTGTAGATGCTATTGATATTGCAATTTCTTTAATAAATAGAGGACCTTAAAGTTCACTAGATGGTGGTATTCTAGAAGAGGTATGGATAGGTAAAACTGTTAATTTTTCATTTCTAAAGACTTTTGGTTGTGAAGCTTTCATGCATATTGATAAAAAAATAGAATAAAACTTGAGGTAAAATCCAAGAAGTGCACTTTCATTGGATATGGAGTTAATGATTTTGGTTATCGCTTTTGGGATTATGTAAATCACTAAATCATTAGGAGTAGAGATGTGATATTCAATGAGAAGGTCATGTATAGGGATCAACAAAGAAAGAAACAGGAAAAAGTAAACACAAAATACACAATGCTTGATGAAATTAAAAATCCAAATTTGCTAGAAGAAGAACAACAACAAGTACCTCAAAAGTTTGAAAATGCTATTAGAATATCTACCAGGATAAGTAGACCCCCTAAACATTACTCTCCTTCATTATATTATGTACTTCTATCTGACTTCAGTGAACAAAAAACATATGAAGAAGCGATGCAGATAGAAACCAGGAAGAAGTGGGAGCAAGGCATGAAAGAGGAGATGGACTCCTTGGTACATAACTAAACTTGGGTTTTGGTTCAATTTCCTGTAGGAAAAAGAGCATTGTAAAATAAATGGTTTTACAGAGTGAAAGAAGAAGATGGAGGTGAAAAGAGGTATAAATCCAGACTTGTTGTAAAGGGGTTTGCAAAGAAGAAAGGTATTGATTATGATAAAAAAAATCACCTGTTGTTAAAATGACTTCAATAAGAACTATTTTAAGTCTAGTGGCTGTAGAGGATTTGCATATTGAACAATTAGATGTAAAAACAACTTTTCTCTATGGGCATTTGGAGGAAGAAATTTATATGCACTAGCCACAGGGTTATCAAAGGGAAGGAGGAATTAGTGTGCATGTTGAAAAAGATCTTGTATGGCCTGAAGAAAGCTCCAAGGCAGTGATATATAAAATTTGATAAGTTTATGTTAGAATAGGGGCATAGTAGATGTTATTATGACCATTGTGTTTATTTTAAGAGATTGGATAATGGTAATTATATTATTCTGTTATTGTATATATGGCATGCTTGTTGCAGGGCCTAACATGTAGGCTATAGATGTGCTCAAAAGAAAATTGATAGATTCATTTGCAATGAAGGATCTAGATGTTGCAAAGCAAATTATTGGTATGAGAATAACAAGAGATAGGAAATATTGTAAATTAACTTTGTCTCAAGGGGAGTAAATTGAGAAGGTGTTGGAGAGATTTTAGATGCAATATGCAAAACCTATTAGTACACCTTTGGCCAATCATTTCAAACTGACCAAAGAGATGTATCCTAAGACATAGGAGGAGATTGACTATATGTCCAAGGTTCCTTATTCATCAACAGTTAGAATTTTGATGTTTGTGACGATGTGAACAAGGCAAGATATTGCACATGCAGTGGGAGTTGTGAGCAGGTTTATTAACAATCGAGGAAAACAATATTGGGAGGTAGTGAAGTGGATTCTCAGGTATTTGAGAGAAACTGTCACTCAGGTATTATGCTTTGGAGGTTCTAACACTGTTTTATAGGGATATGTTGATTCAAACATGGTAGGTGATATAAACAATAAGAGGAGTACCACAGGGTATGTTTTTACTGTAGGTGGAATTGTAGTGAGTTGGATTTTAAATATACATAATATTGTTGCACTTTCAACAATGAAAGTAGAGTATGTTGTTGTTACAAAGGCTAGTAAGGATCTATGATTTGGTTACAAAGGTTTATAGAGGAGTTGGGAAAGAAGCAAGATAATAACATATTATATAGTCATAGTCAGAGTGCCATTCATATTGCATAGAATTTAGCCTTCCATTTTAGGACTAAACATATACAAACCAAGTACCATTTCATACACTCATTGTTGGAAGATGGACAGTTAAAACTAGAGAAGATACACACTAGCCAAAATCCTGCAGATATGTTCACAAAGGTAATTAACCAGGAAGAAACTAAGTTCTTGCTCAGTTTCAGTTGTTCTTCAAACATGATAGTAAAAGGTGAGAAAACTTCCAAGTCCAAAGTTGAAGCATAGTCTAGTAGGTGTAGTAGCGGTGGAGTTACTGTGATCAGTCTCCAAGTGGGAGATTGTTGGTTGTGGAGCCTGATTCTAATTTGGAGGCCCTGTTTTAGCCACGTTTGGATCCACTCTATGAAAGGATATGAGCATTATGTAGTTCTATGTAAATTTGCATGTCAATCCGAGTTTTTTGTGAATTACTATTTTCGGAATATTTTTGATGAAAAATAATTTTCCGAAATATTAATTACTAAAAACGGATTTTTTTTGATGAAAAAATAAAATGCCAAAAATAGTAATTACTAAAAATGAATTTTTTTTGACGAAAAATAATTTTTTGAAAATAGTAATTATTAAAAATGGCAAATTTTGACAAAAAAAGATAATTTTCCGAAAATCGTAATTTTTTTTTTTTATAATTTTGGGGTCTTAATGATTTGCTCTAAAATTGTAACCCTAATTTTATAAGAGGATGTTGTACGACATCAGATAAGTGAGAAGGAAGAGAGACTATAATTGTGAGATCAAAGAGAAAGTACATCAGATTTGTTGTAGGTTGTATCCCTTTGAGATTTGTTGGATGGAATAATAAATCCTGGTTATTTTTTTTGTGTATCTCTTATGTGCTTTATTTTTTGCATTAATAATTCTGCATTTTTTTATTGCTTGTCATTTTTTATTCCTAACACACTCAATGAACATTGCAGGTAGACCAAATAACACCAACGAAAGGTATTATATGCTCCTAATACTCCCTAGTTTATGGTCAGGAGGCCAGGCTTCCTATTTCCATAGAGATTTTTGCACTATGATTGATACATCAACTAGAGCTTCAAGAAAACAATGCTATGTCATTAATAATAGGAGAACTTTTGAATATTGAAGAGCAAAGGGAGACAACAAGAGAGAAATTATATAAAAATGAAACCATAAGGAGATGATTTGACTGGAAGGATACACCATAGGATTTATTAGTAGGTGAATTAGTTCTCAAATGAGATGAGGACCATGACAAATCGGGTTGGCATACCAAGTTTGAAGCTATATGGAGTGGGCTATATATCATCACTAGACTCAAAGTGGATAATGCAGTCAAGATTTCCATGCAAAATGAGAAACTACTCCCAATATTTGTCAATGGGATCTACTTGAAGAGGTACCCTTGATACTTAATTTAAAAAAAGAGAGTAAAGAGAGGAAATAATGAGCAAAATTATTATCTACATGAACCCTAATGCTAGAAATGGAGGACTTCATATGATAGGTTTTGTATGAGTTTTCCTCAAATGCATAAGCATCCATATCATGAAGCACAAAGCTACAAAAGGTGCGGTGATGCATGTAGGCAAGGAAAGTTTTAGATGAAGCCTAGCCTATGAAGTTATTTTCTATAACTATGAAGAAATAAGTCTTCGATGTCATATCTTACCTGGGTTTCTCTTGGTATGCAATAGCCCATTAAGGCATAAAAAAATGAGGTATAGAGCTATCATATAACAAGGGAAAACTTAAAAAGGCTCAACCAAACCAATTGATAGATTCTTGCTATACATGAAGGCCATTGTTAGAAAGAAAAGTTTAGTCCCAAATATCAAGCTTTAGTTGATATTTTCTTAACAAAACCAATATCCATTTTGCTCAAGCATTGCTAAAAAAGGTGTGGTACTATGGCTATCAAGAAAAGACTTAGCTAAAGTATGATTGGACCAAATTATTATTCCTTCCTTGGGATTAATATCTTTGGTCAAATTCTCTAAAAGAATAATTGAATGCTACACCCCATCACCTACATAATTATGTTTCACAACTCAACAGGTGGTGAGGTTGTGGTATACAATTATGAATCTTAGGGAGCCTAACCAAAAATATTGTGAATCCATCACCCTCATCTCTCATAAAGTCTTTCCTATTATACCATAAAAACAACAAAGTATCTAGGAGCTTCAAGGAGTAGGAAAACTTGATCTTGGTTATGAAACTTCTAAATCAAAGTTATATCTCTTATAGAAAGATCAAGGAGGCTCACCACATTGCAAGGGAACAATTATGAAACACTAATACAAAATTTATCAATAGCACATGTGAGGTGGAAGGCCAATGGGTAAAAAAATATCCCAATTCAAACAAAGTTCTTGATCAAATGTAGTTCCCATGCACTCCTAACAAAGAGAAATTAATTCAAATTCTCTATTGGCAAAAACCATGTGATAAATATGACCTTAGGAAACACAAATTTAAAGGGTATTTTTGGTATCTCATGGTGAGAATACACCATAATGGTGATCAAGATATTTTCTCTAAAATTGGATTACTAGAGAAAAAACTAATCAAGAAGTATGTTAGGATGCTCTGTTAGTCCGAGGATGAAAGAACTTGAAGAAATATTTTTGAATACTCTAGCCACATGGAAACCACCAACAAGATGCCCCAAGAAGGACACTTGGTTCCCTGCATGTCTAATAAGAAAAATTTTATGGGCAAGTTAATTACAAACCATCTGATCAAGACAGACTAGATTGGAAACTTTCCCCACATGGTAGTTTTATAATAAAGGTTGATCACATCTTGGTGATAAAATTCAAAATTATCCAATCACAAAATGAAGGCACATAGGCAAAGGTACTCTCAGGAACCTAGATAGTGACTATAATCACTCTAGCCAATCAAATTAAAGAAGAATTGCATGCATATAGACTGGTAATACCCAAAAAGGGGGATATTAAATGCTCATACATCTTTATGATACTTTCAATTACGCTACTAAAAACTAGTTTCATGAGATTCCTAAAGTGTTGAATGCCTCTAGTTGTATGAAGAGATATTTGTAGTGTAACCCCCAAGAAAGCAATTGTAGAGGCCAAAAGAAAGAATTCAGTTACCTAGACGATGCACTCCTAAACTAAGAAGAACACCCATGTCAAGCCCAAATGAGCTAAAATCTCATGACTGATAACTGATGTGACCAATAGAATAGCAAACTCTAATTTGTCTAGAAATACCAAAGTATTTATAGAAGCTACTTACTAGAGGACCATTGTCAAGAAACATGGGTATTTGGCCATATGAATATGGGTAAGCTACCTAGTGCATTACATGGTGCCCTAAGTACATAATATTTGTGAGCTAGTGGTGGCTTGTGCTACCCACTATGACTCTCAATACAAGGAAGTTAGGGATCATAGTAGCCATTTAAAAATTTTCATATTTTCCTAGGCCATGTAGGACATGCTAATAGTGTTGGAAGGAATTGAAATAAATCCAAGAGTAGCCAATGAATTTTACTCTCATCTTATAGACACCTTGAGAAGCTTAAATTTTGAGTTCTAAGATAACATAGCTATCATACAATAATTTCCCTTGAGCTTGTCAAATTTTAAGAATAATATCCACTATTTCCTAAGCATACCAACATTTATTTTTGTCATATATGATGACACACTCATATCTCAAGGGGAGATATATTTTCTACACATGTTAAGGTGCATACCCAATGATAGACTCCTACATTTTTATTTTAACAACTTTATCATGAAGTAAATCCATAGTGGGGTACACAATTTTGATAGAATTTCTACTTTTTGGTATTGTTATTTCTTGGTACACTTGGAATTGGCTTAGAAACCTAGGTTGTACAAGCATTTGGGGATGAAAACTAAGGATAAGTATGACAACAAGAAGCCTTCCCTTGAGTGGATTGGAGTCCATTATTGAATGTCCTCTTATTACACCTTTGTAGATGATTTCTTTATGATGAACTTAAGCGCCATCAAAGGAACAAAGCCTTAACACAATATAAAATATAGGATCAAATACCTACCTCACAAGTACCATGGATTCTAGCTCTTTCTTGATAGTGCTACCATTTTTACATGTATGGTTTCTCCAAACTAGTCTATATGCTATTGAAATATGTAGTCGTGAGGGTTATCTCTCTTAAAATGCTAAGGTAGTTAGACTTGATAGATGTTACCCTTGAGAATGGACATAAAAAATTAAGCTACTACAAGCTACTAGTACACTTATGAGAGGTGCCCTAGTTGAAGAGAAGAGTGATCCCCATCCTAGAGGAAAAACTAGAAGAATTAGGCCTATAAAAATTGGACTCTTGGCCTTATGACTTGGAGGAAAAATTCAAATATTATCTATCAAAGATATATAATTCCAAGAAGTTGTAGCACCAATCAAGGCCATGAATAGAGGCCTACTATATTTCCAAGGAAGGGGTCTTCCCATTAATATATAAAGTGAATGCCTATTTGCTAAATAGTACCAGGAATGCTATCTTATTTTCTATATAGCCACGGACATGGTGAACCCCAATAGTAAGATCACTACGAATACAAAGGATAGAATATTACAGTTGGACTAGAGTGAGAAAAATATCAATGACTAATGTATAGAGTGAGAAAAATATCTTTGATTAATGTATATTACACCAATAATTTTTTGATGCAAATATCAATGCATAGGAAAAATAATCATGATGAATATTTTAATAAATATTATGATGAAGTGCATGAATATGAGCTTGATAATGTATGGAAAAAATACTAGGAAATATCCTTAAGTGAAAAACCATACCATTTAGAGGGGGTCACCCAATATAATTTCTAAGTTTTCCTTGATATTACCAAATCCAAAGGAACCCCTTGCAGAATATCCTACCCCAAAACCCCTAGCTCCGACTACTCTTACCCAACATGCATCCTCATTAAAGAAGCAATCATAAAAGAAATTGAATAAGAGTAAAATATAAAAGAAAATTATAACTCATTTATGGACATTGAGGCACCCATAAAGTAGAAGAGAAGCAAATATTGGTCCAAGAATATACCACCACCACTTCTAGAGGGAGCTCTCAAAATTATTCCATTAGAACTAGAAGGGGCTCCCCCAAGAACTAAAGAAGTATCCTCTTTCATACCTTCCACTTCCATTATAGAAACTCTACTTTTGAGTACCCCTTCCTTAATTCCTCCCATCTCTATAGTACCAACCTCCCAATATTTTACCACCTTCAAATCCACTCAAGCAACAATAGTCTCCATCCCATCCTCCAACATTGAATCTATCTTTGTTACAAGCCAACTAGCCTCTCTACCCTTTATAACGTCCTTGCCTCTTCCTTTGAAGATATAGCTATCATTATTTAATGCTAAAGCCATCACATCTATTTTTGAACTACTACCATAATACTAGTAGGCCCAAACTCACACTCAGGAGCATGAGTAGTAAGGAGCAACCTAGTGGATAGGACAATCAACCACCACCTAGTTAAGAACCACCTACCTCTCTCAAAATGCTGCATTGGGCATGGCCCATTAATTTTTTACCATCTCCAAGGTAGCGGATGAGATCCTAATACAATATTATTAAGTATTTGCCATTGAGCTCATTTTCAAGGATTCTAGGCCGGTAGATAAGATTGAGTTTTTTTGTGTAAGCAAACAAACTAATAAGTCATGAATATGTGAATCAAGCATGAAATATAATAAGGAATAAGAAAGACTTGGAGAAGACTGGGAATGCACTCAAATCCTCCTAGGGTAAGAATAAAGAGGCCAAGGATAAAATAACCCATTTCATGACTCAATTGGAAGGGGCAAAGGTGACATTAGAGGAGTAAAATAAGGTGGTGTCAAAGCTAGAAATACACCAATCAAATGTTTAAAATTAGTTGAGCGATATGGGATGGAGTCATCTAGGTGATCAAAGGCCTATTTTTGGTACTTGATTATGTCTAGTCGATCATGATCTAGAACTTCAAGGTCAACAAGGGGCTTGATCATCTTGCAAGGACTATAGGCCAGTGGTTCTAAGAGGCACAATCATTTAAGGATTTCTTAGCTCAAACCAACCATAAGTAATGGGTGGTGGTAGTATTGGAGATAGATTATGACCAAGATAAAGACAAAGTCAAAAATTCTCCCACAAATTTGAAGAAGCCCAAAAGTTTCTATAGGTCTTGAAGAGTCACTATGACTATTTGACTTCCAGAATGTGAATTAAAGGGTTGTAACATAATTTTATCTCTTGTAAATATAGAATAGTGTAAAACAACTATAGAAGAATATGGAGCAATTATTATTACTATTTGTTTCACTTGTGCAGGTCATCGTGTGCTGATTCCAATGTTGAAAACGTGACCTCTCAGCATACTTTCCCTCGCAAAAATTCAAGGCAGCATTGGAAGGCTCTTTTTTTGGTTACAAAAGGTGATATTTCCAATGTTCCAGGTTGGCTTAAGGACCCTGTCAAAATCATCATCCATGTTAACAAGATACACTCATGACAGATGTCTAGTGTGTGTAATGATGTCAAGACCTATCGACACTTGAACATTTGACTAAAATATGTATAGAAAGCTCAGGACCACTTTGGGATGCCTGACCTTAAGTGCACTGTTTTCCTCTTGTGCCTCACGAGGCCATAATTTTCTTCGCATCTTGGTTATCGCCCCCCCTTGGTTAAGGTGCCTCTCCACATGTGGGAGCCTTTGCTATTCCACCTATTCCCCCTCCTCTGCATTCACCGTGCCCACTACCTTTTTATTCCTCACTTCATTAACCCCCACACTCTATTTCTCTTCCATTTTCTCTTTCACCCTTCGTCTTCACCATCGCCCTGTTTACCTTCGCTTTCCATATCCCGGTCGACCTGTCCCTATCCATTTTTTGTCATCACCCATTTCTCTGTCCCCACCATGTCAAGTGAATACATTGAACCTAATGCATATGAGTGTGACCAACGTGCCGACCCTATCCTTGAGGATAGGCATTTTTTTCCATTCCTCCACCTTTTCTCAGGTGATGATATTGAAATTACTATGGCGTTCCTCGAGACATGGGACAATGGCACTGTTACTATCAGGGGAAGGAATTTTATCATTGATGCCCACCTCCTTGGTGCTATCACTAGCCAGGCTGCTGAAGGGGGGTGATCCATTCACCACCATAAGCATAATTGGGAGGTGGAACTAGATCATTTCAAAGGAAATGACAAAAAAATCAAGAAGGTCAAGGGGTCTAGCCTCTTCAGAACTGACCTATCCAGTCCCTGGAATGTTTTCATGAAACCTATCATGCAATTCAGCTATGTTGATGACCCTGACAAACCTATGAAAACCTATCCTATGGCCTTCGTCAATCACTTCAGAGAAATTAACCCCTTAAGCATTCCCATTTTATTCCTCAATTCCATAAATCACTTCATATCTTCCTGCAAAGACAAGGTCAACCATGACCTCCCCCGACACCAAGGCATGTTCAAAGTTATATACACCTATATCCTTTCCAATAGCCCTAACTCCAACCCTGACCCAAGTAGCACTACCAATTTGACTCCCTCTGTAGAGCTTCTATCCAAAGCTGAAAAAAATAAAAAGGCCAATGAAGCCCTGTCCAAATTGAAGGCCAAGAAAACCATTTCCTTTGATACCAGTGACGAACCAATGAGGAAATTAGCTTGAATTCAGAACCTGACAGCCAAGTCCAAAGTGATTGAAATAAAATATGATAATGAGGAGAACAAGTGCCTGAAGGACTACATCATTTCCTCCACTATGACAATGATGAACTACATGATGAATTGCACTATGGACATTAGGGAGGGGCTACATAAGCTCTTCTACAACGAACAGATTAGTCAAGCAGACATGTCCACAGATGAGAAGGTGATGGCAACCATCAAGACCGAACCTAAGGAGGATGAACCAAAGCCCACCGAGGCTGAGGAGTACAATAAGGAGGAAGAATATATTGAGGGTGAGGATTGAATTCCTTGGCTCCACCCTGCTACTTTTTGGTCTTTTCTATTGTGTAAGCTTTTTGTGTGTTTATGTAATTTTCAGTCTACAATTTTTTTTCTATTATGTTTTGGACTTGTGGGATCCCATTTTTTTCTAAGGATTTGTCCTCTTTTCCTCTCTATTAAGGCTTTAGTTCCTTTGTGGCCGAGGTTGCATCCTCTTCAATGGCATTTTATGTTTTTTAGTCCTTTCTGGGTCTTTCAGCTTTGTCTCAAACTTGGATCTGTTTCTTTGCTACTTATGTAAAAGGTTCAGGGATCCTTAAAACCCTTTTTTTGCAATATAATACTTTTACATAGTAAAAAAAAAAAAAATATTGTAATACTTCTAAGTTTGTTTGAAATAAAAAATAACATTCTATTTCATTCATTTTATAAAATACATGTTTGTCGTACCTGATTTTTTGAAACCTGCAATCAACTTATAGAGCTTATAACTTTTGTTTTACAGCTCCATTTTGTGCATATCATACACCATTGTAAATTTTATTTTGTGCATATCATACACCATTGTAAATTTTAATTTGTGTAGAATCTACTCATAAAATTTCATAGAATTGTGAGCAGTTTTGGTCCTTCAAATTTTGACTATCCCGCTGCTACAATTTATGTTGCATTTTTTGTTGCACTTTTTTGCTTCTCGATTTTGGATCAAATACTTAATTTGGTATTAGATATTATATGGTTTTTGGATTTGAGTGAACTTGGCTTCATGGTTCTTGGATAATTTCATTAAAGTAAAACTTCATTTTTTGTTGCTTGAGTCTAATGGCCAACTTCAACAACTCATTACCCATTCCTAAATTTAATGGGTAATATTATGATTATTGGTGCATAAATATGAGTACATTATTAATTGGAAAATATATTTTTGAGGTAGTGGAGAGTGGTTATGATTAACCACCTGTTTGGAACATATTACAAGGGAATGATAGGACAGAAAAAAGGAAAACAAAGAAAATAAAATTATTATCCCTCTACCATATTAAATCTACTCTTGATAAGAGTTTATTTTTATGTATTGCTCCTATTATATCATACAAGGAGGATTGGAAGTCTCTTCAATAGGCTTACCAAGGAAGTGACCAAGTGAGAATGGTAAGGTGGTAGATCATGAAGAAAAAGTTTGATAATTTATAGATAAAAGAGGCTAAAAGTATAGGTGATTATTGTGTTAGAGTGAAGGATGTGGTGAAAAATATGGTCATACTTGGAGAGACCTTGAAAAGGAGGTAGTTGTGAAGAAGGTATTGAGATATCTTATCCTTAAATATAATCATGTTGCAATAATATTTGATGAGAGTAAAGATTTGTCTACACTTGAATTTGATTACCTAGTTGGTTCTCTTATGTCACATGAGAAAAGACCAAGAGAAACTAGTAAATAAAATGATGAGAATGCTTATAATTATAAATTATTATTTTTTAGAATAATAAATTTGGTCCAAGCACAAGTAAACAAGCATATGGAAGGGGAAGAAATTAGAATTACTCAAGAAGTGGAGGAAGAGGAAGATGAGTTGTTGTTGGAAGAGGACAAGGAAGAGTTGATAAAAAGAGAGTTGAATGCTAATATTATCATAGAATGGGATACATTTCATGACATTGGAGAGTGAAGACCCCAATGGATATAGAATATCTCACTATGTATGTGAGGATGACGTTGCACAAGGTAATTTATTTTTTACTAGTGACATAGCTGAAAAAAATAGTCAAGAAGTTTGGTATCTAGATTCTAGTTGTTCTAACAATATGATTGGAAAGAAAGAGTTATTTACTTATGTCAATAATAATTTCAATACCAAGATCATTCTTGGAAACAATAATGCTTTAGATTTGGTTGCAAAAGGCACCATGGAGGTTGGCACTAAATAAGGTACAAAGAAAATTTTGTTAGAGAATATTACATTATTTGGTACATGCCAATGTACCACCTTGGTACATCATTATAAATATTATATTAGGGTGTCCTAGATTAGTGAGTGAGTAAACATTTTTTGTAATGTAATAATATATAGGAAATGCACAAGTATCATGTAAATATGTGTGCAAGTGTTATGAGTGTAAATGTGCACATGTGTTCTTAGAATAGGAAAGTGAAGAGTTGTAAAGAAGAGTTAAGGTCAAGAGTGCAACATATGAGGAGTCACATACAATTATATATTTGTGATAAAGCATTGTAATATTCATCAAACATGCAAAGCTTTATGCTTGCATTAGTAGACCTTTATTCAATAGTATTTCCAATATTTTGTGTGCAATATTGTGAGCATTGTTATATGATTATTTTGTGAGTATTATCATTGTGATTTATTGTATTTGATTCATTATATTGCAACTTCATTATATTTTATCCTATGATATTTACATTAGTATTAAGGCTTCAAAAGCTAATAGTGGTATTAGAGCTGCAACAAAGTTGCTTGCACAGGATTTGAAAATTAATTTATATCCATTATGACAAAATTGATTAGAGTCTATCTACTTTAAAAGGAGTTAGATATAGACTCTATTTGTAAGTTGCACAAATAATAATATAGAATCATTCTACCAGGTTGAAGAATAACTAGTGAAGAATAGGATTCATATTTTGGAAAACCAACTTAGAAAGAAAGTTGGTCATTTAGGGAAATAACTAACCCTGTTATTGATTTGAAGATTTACAAAATTGAATATTGCAAAAAAAACTCAAGAGAAATTTGGTCATTCAGGAGAGATCCATCCTGATATTGTTAAAGATATTTCAAGGACGTAGAAAAATTCTTGGCAACTAGTTTCTATCAATAGAGTTGAAGAAGTTGGTACAATCAAGCTATCTTGTTTAGATTACCAGGTAAGTTTGTTGTCACCTTGAAAAAGAAGAAGATTCATGTTGCATCAATCTAATATATTACTATAGTGAAAATTTATATTCATAAGTGAGAAGCATCCTACAATAGATAGATAATACTTCCATAATTGAGTGCTAGAAGTCAAAAAGATTTCCTCAAGCAAGGATTGATTAAATTTGTAGACTAGTATAATTTTAGGTCTCAAAGATAGACCTTGATAAAAGTTGTAGGTCATTAAGATATTGACCTTGATAAGATATATTGAATTTACCTATTCCAAGAAACTATTCAAAATAGAAGGTGATATATAAGATTGATTCAAATCTTGAAGATAGACCTTGATATAGCTATTGAAAGAGACAAAGATAGGAGACTCAAGGAAATGGGGTCCTATAGAAGTTAAAGATAGGAGACCTAAGAAAAGAGGTCTCATAGAATATAGAGATATAAGAGACCTAAGAAAAAGAGGTCCCATAGAAGAAAGATATAGGAGACCCAAGAAAGGGATCCCATTGAATATTGAAGACATTAAATGAGACCCATTTGAAAGAGGTCCATTATAAGAGATACAATGGTCCTTAATAAGTGAAGATACCATTGATCTGTATTTACAGAGATATAAAGCAAGCAGAAGAGAAGATAACATACTATTGGTACAAGAATATTCGATCAAGATAAATCCTACAAGTAAATGATAGAGAAAGTGATAAATAGAGAACTAGACAGGACATCATTCAGGAGTAAGCAAGGCTGAGATTTAAAAGGAGTAATATTGGTTTTCAAAATTAAAAATCACAAGCTAGCATACTACTATAAGAAAGCCATGACTATAGTAAAGATAAATAAAGAAGAAAAAACAAGCATTAGTTAGGCATATTAATTCTCATAATTGAACTACGTATAGGGAAATAAATCAAAATATAAAAGAGCCATTAGTCAAAAATATTTGAGAACAAAAATATTGAAGGCTCTAGAGATAAGTGATAAGAAACTTGCATAGGAAGAAAGTTTAATTAGAGTTATTGTAAGTAATTTTTTTTGGAAAAGCAAAAGAACCATCTTTGTTCAAGCATGCATAAATCTATAGATAAATGTATTTAGTAAGTCATTGACATAAATACATGACCATTAGCATAAGGAAAGGAAGGTTGAAGCCTCAGAGTTAAAGATAAGAGCAATCGACTTTGATAAAATCCTCTAGAAAAGGAGTATACATAAAGATACAAGTGCAAGGACAATATATGATATAGAGATGCCATAAAATCTTACATCTATCATTGGAGAAGTGCTTGAGTAGGCAAATAAGTAATGCTCATTGTTATCTAAGAAGAAGGAAAGCAAGCTGGAAGACAAAAAATTAGACAATGATTTTAGATAACAAGTTGAAGTGTTTAAAACAAAAATATAAAAGGTAGAGAATGTTGCATATTAAATATGGTTAAGTGTATTTTAAATAATTTTATGTTATTAATGAATGCATCCATTTAAGAGGACAACAAAGTTCAAGGTTTATCTTGAAAATCATCCTAAACTAGTAAGTAGAAGCACCTGCACTTGCACCTGTGTCAAGAAGATAAGTAAAGCACATAAGCACCATATATAAGGACAAGCCAAGTGATTCCAAACCAAATAGAGAGAAGAAACCTAAACCTTCACCAAGACACAACAATAATTATATATTAAAAGGTCATTAGAGAAGTTAGTAGAGGAGAAATGTAACTTCATTCTCACCGAGTAAGTTTCACAACTTAGATTTGAGATTCAAACAAAAACCAAGAATTAAGGAGCTGAGAGTCAAGGAAGAGTAGAAAGCCAATCAAGAATTGAGAGCCAAAGCTACAATGATGTGACATAGGAACCAAAACTCTAGTGTGGAGCAAAGAGACTCAAGAGACATAAAAAATGAAATGACACAGAGGAGATAAATTCTAATACCAAGTAAAGGTTTGAATGTTAATCATAATGTGGAATAGATTGAAAAAATTTGAAACACCAAGGAAATAATGTCAAATGAATCAAAGGGAAAGGTAATCATTATAAGTAAGAACTTAAATTCCAAGCCAAGAGATGTGTCAAAGGTAGATCATATACTGAAGCCAAGTGAAATACCACAATCTAAGTAAAGGATTGAATATCAAGTGAAATACCAAGCATCAAGCAAAGAAGAGCAAGGGTTGAGGGCCAAATGAAGCCAAATGAAGCTAAGCATTCAAGTGACATATGAATATTCTAGAATATTGCATGTGATCCCAAGGCTAGGAGGATATGAAATGTCTTGTAAAATCAATAAGAAAGGCCAAGTGGATTAAAACCACCATGCAAATTGAGCATAAGTCAAAAGGTGAAATGTTAGAGCGTTAGAAATGACAATTAATTGAGTGCAATTATATGGAATGAAACATTATCCAATGTGCTTCAAAAATAAGCACTTGCATGCTAGACGCAAATAAAATTTTAAGGTAGGCATACAGTAAAACACCCAAGACCATCAAGACATCGTTAACAAAGAATCAATGGCAGAAAACAAACTTTGAAGTATATAAGCTCAAACACCAAGGAATTAGTAATGTAGTTAAACGCTACAAGCGAGCACCAAATCACCAAGGCATTTGAATGGTTGGAAAGAATAATTTATTCACAAAATAAAATTGCTATGTATAATAATGCATTATGTTAGAATACCATATTGAAACAAGGAAGGAAAAATGTTAAAGAGTGAAGCATTTATCTAGAAGATATCAAGTAGTGGTTCATGCAAATAAACCCACACATGTTCACTTGCTTAAGCATAAAGAAATACAGTGAATAACTAAGAGTCTTCTTACCAAGTCCAACACCATAATTGTCTTAAGAATCCATGCATAGGGAAGGTATATTATTAGGGTTAAATTAAAATTAGAATTTAATTTATCTAAGTTTAATATGAGTGATAAGGTTTATAGCATTGATTTTTTATTTTTATAAGGTTTATTAGGAGAGATAAGTGTGCTAATAGTATAGTTGAGTTTTTAATTATTTGTTAAGCTTTTGGAGTGATAAGTAGTGATAGGAAGTGTTAGTAATAAAGTTATTTGAAGTTTTTTATATTTGAAAGCTTTGTTATTTTATTTATTTTTTGAAATTTGAAGCTCATAGAATTTTTGCAAATTATTTAACTTTGGAGAGATAAGGAAGTATACAAATTTAGGAATGTTAAATTTGCATAATTATTATTTTCTAGTTTCTAATAAATTATGAAGGTATAAGGAATTCAAATTTAGTTTGAAAAATTTAGAAATTTAGAAATTATTATTCAAAACCTAGGGAATTACAAGGTAGTCTACATCAAAGAAAAAATGAATGAAATTGGTAAGAATAAATTTAATGAGGATAGTGAAGACATGTTGCGTGCACTTAGGTTTTAATCTCAAAACCTAATAAATGACTTTGATGGAAAGAACAAATATTTAATGATTTAAAAGAAAAAATGGCTTTGTTTCTCAAAGAGGAAAAATAAGAAAATTTCACAACTGCTATAAGCTACCTTCACAAAAAACTTTTCAGGGACATGGTGGGATTCTCAAAAGACCATTATACTTTTTTTAGAAGAGTGTTTAGTGATGTATATATCATTAATTAGTTTTGAAATTATTCAAAGGAAGATACAAGATGAGAAAAATGACACATATGTTAGTTTCAACGAGGAATCATTGAGATCAAAGCTATATTATTGTGATGATTTACAAATTGAATGTTTAGAAGGTATATAACAAATTAAGATGCAAAAAAAGAAAATAAAAAAGAGAAACCAAAGGAATCATAACAAGGATATCAAAAAATAGATGTTTTATAAAGCAATTGTGGACATTAATCTTAAAGAAGTAGATTGAAGATCACTCAAAGAATGAAGACCATGATTGAATACTAAAGTCTTTAATAACTAAATAATGCTATATAGGGGGGTGTTGGATATTATTACATTATTTGGTACATGCCAATGTACCACCTTGGTAAATAATTGTAAATATTATATTAAGGTTATGTCCTAGATTAGTGACTGAGTAAATATTTTATGTAATGTAATAATGTGCAGGAAATGCACGAGTGTCATGTAAATATGTGTGCAAGTGTTATGAGTATAAATGTGCATAAGTGTCTCATATGTAAGTGTGCACATGTGTCCTTAGAATAAGAAAGTGAAGAGTTGTAAAGAAAAGTTAAGGTTAAGAGTGTAACATATGAGGAGTCGCATACAATTATATATTTCTGACAAAGCATTGCAATATTCATTGAACATGAAAAGCTTTATGCTTGCATTAGTAGAAATTTATTCAACAATGTTTCCAGTATTTTATGTGAAATATTGTGAGCATTGTTATATGATTATTCTGTGAGTATTATCATTGTGATTTATTGTATTTAATTCATTATATTGTAAATTCATTATATTTTATACCGTGATTATTTTCCTATGATTTTACATTAGTATTAAGGTTTCAAAATCCAACAAATTCATGATATTTACTAGGCTCCTAATTTGAATAATAATTTATTAAGTGTTGGACAACTTGTATAAAAGAACTATAAAGTTGTGTTTGATAATAATGAATGTATCATTTATGATAAGAATAATAGGAATTGTGTGGTCACCAATGTTCCTATGTCAAAGAACCGAATGTTTCCTTTGAAGTTTGGAGGGAGTATGAACATGGCACACATGGAACTTGAAGATAAGAATTGGCTTTGGCATCTCAAATTTGGACACTTGAATTTTAGAAGTCTAGAATTTTTATCTTCACAAGACATGATAAATGGACTACCTAAGGTTGGAGAGCACAAGAGTGTGTGAAGCATGTGTGATTGGAAAGCACACAAGGAAGGAGTTTCCAAAAGAAAAAGTATGGAGGGCATCATACCCACTCCAAATTGTACATTCTGATATTTGTGGACCTATGCAAACACAAATATTGGGTAAGTCTTATTATTTTATCACATTCATTAATGATTTTTCAAGGAAGTGTTGGGTGTATTTTTTGAAACATAAGGACAAAGCTTTTGGCATGTTCAATAATTTCAAAGTATTGGTTGAGAATGAAAGTGGACATAAAATAAAGTGTTTTAGAACTGAATGTGTAGGAGAATATTTTTCAAATGAGTTCAATAATTTTTGTAAACAATATAGTATAAAGAGGAAGCTCACTACAACCTATACACCACAATAAAATAGGGTAGCTGAGAGAAAAAATAGAACCATTGTAGAAATTGCAAGAAGCATGTTAAAAATAAAAGGTTTGAGCAATCCTTATTGGTATTATGCAATTGATACAATAGTATACATTCTCAATAGATGCTCCACAAGATCACTACACAAGAAGACTCCACATGAAGCATGGTATGGCATAAAACCCACTATAAGTCATTTGAGAGTTTTTGGTTGTCTTGCATATGCACATGTGAATGATGAAGTGAGAAAGAAGTTGGACCCCAAGAGTGAGCCATGTATTTTTGTAGGATATTTTGAAATAAGAAAGGCATATAGACTGTATAATCTAAAAACTCACAAGTTTGTAGTCTTTAGAGATGTAATTTTTGATGAAGGGGAAGTGTATAGTTATAAAAAATTTACAAAACAAATATATGATGTTGAAGAACATAATATAGTTGGGGGACAAACTTCAAATGTTTCCTCTACTTCTCCAAGCCCACATAGCAGTCCATCAACAAGTTCAAAGTAGACTACACCAAGTTCAAGCACAAGCAACTCATTTACAAGTCCTACCAAAAATACAAATAAAGGAAAGAAAATAATCAAAGCACATCCAACGAGCCAAATGATGGACACAAAATTTTAAATGAGGTTAAAAAAAATCCAATTTCAAGAGTTGGACCAAGTTAATTCAAGATTGGAAAAGCTCAAAATGTATGGTGATGATGAAGAAGAACCAAAAGGTGATTTGGAGAATTATGCTCTATTTTTTGAAGCTAATTTGGAACCTTCATGTTATGAATATGCTTGTACTAATGATGTTTAGGTGTGACCAATGAAAGAAGAACTTTAGACCGTTGAAAAAAAGACACCTAGGAAGTTGTGGAATTTCTGAAGGACAAGAAGACTGTTGGATCCAAGCGGGTCTACAAAACAAGGTTTAATAGTGATGGAAGCATATAAACATACAAATAAAGGTTGGTTGAAAAAGGATTCACTCAAAAATATGGTGTGGATTGTGAAAAGATATTTGCCACTGTTGCAAGAAAAGAAACAATATGAATGATTATTTCATTGGCAACCCATAAACCATGGAAATTTTATCACATGGATGTGAAAAGTGCATTCTTGAATGATTATCTAGATGAGGAGGTTTATTTTCAACAACCTCAAGGATTTGAAGTGGAAGGAAAGGAAAACCATATTTACAAATTGAAGAAAGTAGTGTATGGACTAAATCTATAACCTAGAGCATGGTACTCAAGAATTGATGGGTACTTCCAAGATTGTGGTTTCAAGAAAAGCAAGAATGACCCCACACTCTATTTCAAGAATGAAGGTGATGATATTATTCTTGTGTACCTATATATTTCTGATTTGATCTATATGAGAAGTATTTTAAATATGATGAATGGTTTTAAGCATTTTATAATGAAGGAAATTGATATGAAAGATCTAAGATTGATGTAATACTTTCTTGGTATGGAATTACATCAAGGTGATGGAAAAATTTTCAGTTGTCAATATGCAAAAGATATGTTGAAGAAATATGGCATGAAAAATTTTAAACCAGTTTGGACACCTATGGCACATGGAGAAGTTTGTGTAGAGATTATGAGGAAGAGAGTTGATGAAATTTTGTTTAGAAGCATTGTTGGGAGCTTAATGTTCCTTACTACAACAATATCTGATATTGCATTTTTAGTTTCACTTGTATCAAAGTACATGAATGGACCTTCACAAAACCATGTGAGAGAAACCAAGATAATCTTGAGTATGTCAAAGGAAGCTTGAATTTTAGCATACATTATGATGCTAACAATAAAATGGAGCTTGTTGGATATAATGACTTAGATTGGGGAAGTTGCTTGGATGATAGAATATCAAATTTTGGAAATCATTTTTCACTTGGTTTTAGGAATGATAATATGGATCTCAAAGAAGAAAAGTATTGTTGCTTTATATTCTACAGAGGCAGAATATGTTGTAGCTATTGCAACAAGTACACAAGCAATTTGGTTGAGAAAGCTACTTGAAGAGTTTGGTGAAGTTCAAAACAATCCAATAATATTTTTTGTGAAAATACAAGTGCAATAAAGATTGCAAAAATTTACAGTCCATCATAGAAAAACTAAAAATATTGATTTAAAGATTCATTTCATAAGAGACATGGTGGAAAAAAGGTTGTAGATTTGAAATATTACAACACCAAACAACAACTTGCAGACCTGTTTACCAAAGGTGTTAACAACGAATAATTTTTAATAATGAGATACAAACTTGTATCGCCACTCAACATCAAGGGGAAGTATGTTGTAGATTGATTCTAACCAATAAAAACACAAAATAAAAATTTCTCCCATGAATTTGAAGAAGCCCAAAAGTTTCTATAGGCCTTGAAGAGTCATTATGACTGTTGGACTTCCAGAATGTGAAATGAAGGGTTGTAACATAATTTTCTCTCTTATAAATGTACAATAGTTAAAATATCTATATAATAATGTGGATAAAGTATTGTAATACTTCTAATTTTGTTTGAAATAAAAAATAACATTCTATTCCATTCATTTTTTCAAATACATTCTTGTTGTTCCTAATTTTTTGAAACCTACAGTCAACTTGCAGAGCTTATAAATTTTATTTTTATAGATTTGTTTTGTGAATGTCATACACCATTTTAAAGGTTATTTTATGTAGAATATATTAACAAAATTTCATTAAATTATGAGTAGTTTTGGTCCCTCAAATTTTGACTATCTCATTGTTGTAATTTCTATTACAAATTTTTACAACATTTTTTCTACGTTTTTTGCTGCACTTTTTTGCTCCTCGATTTTGGGTCAAATACTTTAAGTAGGAATCTTTAATTGGGATACAATAACCTGTAGGGTAACTAAGGTCCTAGTGATACAATAGGTTTTATAGCAATATGAATATGATATCAAATATCTAACGTAGAGAACAAGAGAATGGAGAGAACACATCTCCTCATTGACATCAATAGGTTTTACTTTCCTTTGGGCTCTTAATGACAATGCCCTCTTACAGTAAGAATTTTAGCAATAACTAGGGTACAATGTGAAAATAAAACTACCATGAGACTCTTTAATTAATGATAAAGTGGCCCTATCTATGAAAATCATAGTTGAGCTCAAAATAAGCATTTAGAAGGTCATAAGAAAATTCACCCTATTTGTTTTGGATGAACCTTGGGTGCTCAAAAATTATCACTTAGAACTTACCCAGGCAATATTTTCTTTAGAAAATGAGTGGGGGAAGTGATGGAGGCAATAAATAAGATTAATTTGTGACTCCAAACACAATAAATAAGACTACCATATTCCAGATCCTCTATCACTAGTAGCTTGGAGATCCCTTGTGAGTTGCCCTAACTATAGTGAATTTTCACTACCTATAAAATCTAGTGATTAGTGCCTACTAAAACTAGGATAATAAAATAGGGGCTAGTGTAAAAATAGTGTGAAATTAGAGCAACCGAGTCCCCGACTAATGTTTGATTGAAAGGTCTTTATAAAATTCTTGTAACCATACCAGTGGAACAAAATAGAAGCAAAGAGATAGTGACAATTGGAGTTCTATCAACATATCAAATACCACATCATCTCTAAATTTTTGATCTCTAGAATTATAATGGTTAGACTACACCAATTATATTTGATAGAGAACCTAAGGAAGTAATAGTCTATGAACATGACAAGTGGAGAAATGGGATCCACAAAATCAAAGTTAATCTCAAGATTAACGAAGGACTTTCACCACAAGCAATTGCTATTGTTGTATGTGCCACATTAATCATGGTTTCTAAAGGAGGGAAGATGCATAAATGCAACATTTGAAGGGAGCTACCATATCTATAGAGAATAATTGCAAAAATACCCTAGACCAGCTTTCAATCTACTAGACTTGAATACAACATGGATCATTGAGCCCAACAACTGGAAGGATGCAGGACTCTCCTACCTGTAGTAAGGCAAAGGGAATTTCAAAATTCAAATTTTGATGAAAGTTATATAAATATCTATTTTAAGCCTAATGTAAAGGGGAGAAAAGAATTGTATTTCCATGTCTACTATCTGACCTTGTATACAATCTTTTACTCACCTTATTTTATTTATTAATTTGGACTCAAACCTTGATTCAATTTATGTATAGGCCTTCAAACCTCTCTTTTTTTATACATGTATATGAATACTTTCAAATATATATAAAAGAATTATGACTACTTTCTTTCTATCCTGGTCTTTGTATGTATATTAATTTGTATAAGGAGTTGTGACTAGTATCTAACCTAGTCTTTACACAATTTTTATGAGTAGAGATATGCCTTTTTGAAATTTTGTTCCTTATTGTTGGCATGCTTTATGCATGTGTTAATTCATCCCATTAGTATGTATATGGTCTTTGTTATTATTGGTGCATCACCACCTATAGCTTAGGATTATTTTCCTTTATGTTCTTTCTCTTTCCTTTTTCCTTGAAAGAATACAATAGCTTAGGAGTAGTTTAGAAATTTGAGCATCAAGATCACACCTAAATAAGAGGTTGGCCTTGCAAAAAACCCTAGAGTTTGTCCTTTGAGTTCTATTTTATTCTCATAATACTCCTAGAACTATGCACTCTCTACAAGGTGAGAGTAGTGAGCACATTCAATACAAGAATTAGATGACCATTATGTTTTGAGTGTTAGACAATATCCTCTAAGATGGTTGATTGAGTGATGGCATGAAATAGTTTTTTAGAAATTATTAGATCGCGTTAAAATATTGATGAGTGTAAGCCATGAAATTTGTTGATACGTCATAGATGATGAGCTTGAGATGTTGTCTATGTAGTTCCTCAAATGTTGGGATGTCACTTAAGTGGGTGTTTGCCATTTATAATGTCTATAGACATTGTTGTAGGTTATCTTACTATAGAGGACTTGGCTTATGGTCACTATATGTTAGGAAAGTCTCGTGCTTTCTCCAAACAAAGTTTTGTTTGCTCAATTCTATAAGTTTACACAAATACTGATTTTTAGGTATCCTTTGTGTCTTGCAAGGAGTTGCTTTTGCAATCTCTAATTCAGTAATAAAGTTATTTTATAGCTACTCTATGTTATGGTACATAGGAATAGATATATGAGAATATGATATTATATCGTATAATGATTGGCATGGATACACATAAACCAAGGTTGATTATATTATAATGTAATGTTATATTATAATATTAAATTATATTAGTAGTTGGCTCCTTAAAGTAGAATTAAAATATGGGTATATGAAGAAGGTATGTTGTCATTATAGTCATCATGGAGATCAATCGTATGGATTATTACTTGTAATCATCTTTATCCATGGAGTGGTTTATGAGACTTTACCCTCTATAAGTGGCACTCTTAATATTGGGAGATCTTGTGGAGTTTTCCTTCCTTAAGGAGTATTATTGGTGCTGCCCTACCTTAAGGGTATTATCTATCTTTGTTTCGTTTTTGGATTATTATTTTGGATAATTATTTGTGGATGAATGATTTGATATTTCTACATATTGCTAAATGATTTATGAGAATAAAGTTTTATAACAATTTGGATCCAAGCAAGGAAATAATGGATCAAAAGGAAAGTTAGCTCTTTCTTCCACCTACTTTGAAACCATTGATAATTTTTCATCCTTTGATACTTTCATTATTGTATTGGGGCACATTTATATAAATTGCCTTGCTTAGTATAGTATAAGCACTTTCCATGTGAGGATAGCAACTAACTTCAACTAACATGGACTTATGCACCTTGTGAGTGGTAGTTACAACCACTTCTTAACCTCATGCCACTAAACTATGATAGTAATAACTCCCAATAGTTAGATCCTAAAATTCATTGGATTAATCATGGGGACAAGTGTTCTAAATTTTTTGTTCAAATTTTTTAATAAAAAATATAGGTTGGAATATATTTTAAAAATTAGAGATTAGTCAGACAAGTATATTTTAGAAATTAAAGATGAGTTAGACAGTCTAGTAGTAGAAGAAGGGTGTATTGTCAATGTTTTTTTATATTTTCAAAATATATTGAAAACTGATTCTAACCCAATAGACCAACCCTTATTGCAACTTGATGCTGACATTCCCGATAAAATATTTGAAGAGCAATGGATTTTTCTTGATTGTCCTCATATTTTAAATATTTCATTGATGCATTGTTTACCAAACTTAAAGACAAAGCACTAGGTATTAATAGCCTTTTGGTTGAATTATTTAAAGAGCTATGAGACTTTGTTAGGGTGAACTTTTATATGATATACAAAGAAACAAATGGAAGGATTTTTTCTCTAGGCATTCACTAGTCAAGGATTAATTAAACTAATCCCTAAAGGTTACAATTGGGATAAAGTATCTAGGTTGACACTTACAATGCTTCTCAATATTGCATATAAGATAACTACAAAGTCTTTGACCAAACAAATAAGTCCATTTGCCTAACAAATACTCTACCTCAAGAAAACCAACTTTTTAAGGGGAAGATACATTCTATAGACACTTTTATCTTAGTTTGGAAGCCCTACAATATGTTGTTGACTTTGGAAAAGATGTCATTTTTGTGAAGCTAAAGTTTGACTAGACTTATAATAAGATTAATTATGAAGTTGGTTTTCCATATAATCCAAACCTTGTTGCATCCAAGCCAAGATTAATTGAGTATCCTAGTAAAAAAAATTTCAAATTGAGGTAGTATTGGGATTCATCTCTCAGATAAGCTCATAGCAACTCATACCCTGAAGTGTTGTGTTTACTAGCCCCGAAACCACTTTTGTGATCTTGTATAACTTTGCTTCTTTTAAAAGCACCGTTTTGACAAAAGATTCCTAAGTCATCTTGAGTCATCTCTCAGATAAACTCATAGCAACTCATACATTGAAGTGTTGTGTTTACTAGCCCCCAAAACCGCTTTTGTGATCTTGTATAACTTTGCTTCTTTAAAAAGCACCTTTTTGACAAAAGATTCCTAAGTCATCTTAATACAAAAATCTACCTCTTAAATTAGATATAGCAAACCTCTTAAATTAGATATAGCAAATGACCTGGTTACACTGAGGGGTTTAATAGTAATAGTAATGATTTTGAACCCAAAATCATATTTGGTAACTGAAGTATGGTTGGATATATATAACTAAGATCTATCACTTTTCAATGTCAAATTACTTATTTTAGTTAAGGAATGTTGCTAGTGGAATCTTCAACACTTTATTAGTTAAAAAGTAAATCAGAAATGGAGTTATGTTGCCACTTGAATCTTCAACACTGATTATGTTAGTGTTCCTGTCAAGATTGGAACATCGCATGCTAAAGGTCATCCATGATGTATTTTTGTACTTATACCGGCATTGCAACCTAAAGGCATTTATATTTAGTTATAAAATCAGCAATCGAGTATAAAAGCAGAAGGAGATACTTGTGACATGCAAATTCCTGCTAAATTAAAACTTGCAAGGACGGCGAAGAGATGAGGAAGGTTTTGCCTGTTTTCGGCTGCAAGAAGCCCTCACAGACTTCCACAGATGAATTAAAAGAATAAAGAGGTTGGCGACTTGCGTTGCTCTGTCCCCCAGGAAGACAGCTTACAGAATAATATGAATCTCTTGTAAACTAGTATATCCACCGAACTCGTAGGAAGCATTCAAATACCTCAACTTCAAAAGCCTGTCTCAAATATAGAGAATCTCGAGTATCCCAACATCCAAACATTTTTTTTATATTATTAATGCTTAAAGTCCCGTTTGTCTGAAACGGCACGGATGTCATTCTCGTTTTGTTTGTCACCGATAAAAAAGAAGTCGATTTTCTTTAATTTAATTGTAGATTGTGGATCGTTTAATTTAGAAGTAATGCTATAATAGGGCTTCACGAGAGTACTTTGTTTTTAATTTTTATTAATGAATTTTTGGGTCCAAAATATTGTTAGTTTGTGAATTATTTGGAATTAAAGCAATAGGTCCTTTATGAGAGCAACCCTCTCTTTGACTTTGTTTTTTCTTTCACAGATGAACTTTTAATGTAAATTGTTTGTCTTGGAGAACATACATAACCAACAACATTGTAGTACGAGAGATTGTGGGAGGATTCAATTGTTTAAATAGAAGATTAGTGTTGTGAGGACAGAGTCTTTGAATGTTTGCATTTAAACCATTGTAATCTAGTTTATTGTTATTGTTACCATGATTTTTTATAGTTAATTGTTCATCTTGTTGAGATGATCAACATACAATGAGAGATTGTGGGAGGATTCAATTGTTTAAATAGAAGATTAGTGTTGTGAGGACAAAGTCTTTGAATGTTTGCATTTATATTTAATATGATAAAAAAAAGTTACTAGTTTATCGGATGTTATTGTTACCATGATTTTTTTATAGTTAATTGTTCATCTTGTTGAGATGATCAACATGTTTGTGGGACAAGATCCACATAATTTGTTTTTTTTTATGTTTTTGTTTTCTCAATATTATGTAGTTTGGCTACATCTAATGTTATGTTTTTTTAATTTGGTTATGTTCAGCTCATTTTGAACAACTTTATAGCGTTGGGTTATGTCCAAATGTTAGGTGTTATTATTATTATTTTTATTTGGTTAGTGTGAGAAACCCCTACGACCAACAAACAGGGTTGAGCAGGGTTGAGCAGGGTTGAGCAGTCTCCTTCCAACCATGACCCCTCGTAAAGCCGAGAGCTATACTTATTAATAGAGAATTTAACACAACCACCACACACCCAACCCCTCCGACACTCACCCATGCCATGTTTAAACCTTGGACCTTCGAATGTTAGGTGTTACTTTGACTCGTTGCATTCACAATAGGATTGAGTATTTTGATTATTCTCTTGCCTATATTGGGTCTTATGTCCTTTTGATTCCATTTTTATTGATTAATAGCAAGTATTTTATCCATTTTTTTTGTCATTGTTGTTGATGGATGTTTGTTTTCTTTATATTTACATTAAGATAAACAACTTCAATTATCTATCTATATATGTAAAATCTTCATATCAAATTTATTATTATATAAATATTAATATCAAAACTAACTATATGCCGACTATATTATATTTATTATTGTATAACCTTTAAATTTTTAAAACTAAAATCTTATACTTTATATCTTGAATATCAAAGTCTTCATGTTAGGATCATTGGAGTTTTACAAATATCGATACTAAAATCAAATAATAGATAATAAAATTAAAATGTCACATATTTATAATTGATTATTGTGCAAATATTAACAGTAAAAAAAAATGATATTATTAGAGTGGGAGCACAAGTCAAGAGTGAGTGTAGCAACCAGCGTGAGTGCGAGCCAATACGGGAGTGAGTGGAGCAACAAGTGCGGTAGAGAGTGCGAGCATGAGACAGGAGTGAGTGGAGCAACAAGTGTTGTAGAGAGTGTGAGCATGAGCCATGAGACAGGAGTGAGTGGAGCAACAAGTGTTGTAGAGAGTGTGAGCCGAGAGTGAGTGCAACTAAAACTACGTGTGAGTAAATGCAGCCACACGTGAGTGGGAGTGAATGCAACAGTGAGCGAGTGCAAGTTAGGAGTGACTATAATTGGAAGTAAGTGTAAGTACAACTAGAAGCGAGTGTGAGTGTAGAAATCCAAGAGAGTGCAAGTCGACAATGAATATGATCCAAGAGAGTGCAAGTCGACAACGAATATGATCCAAGAGGGAGTGTGAACCCAAATTTAGTCATGGAGAAAAGCAACAGGTTCGTCCAAAGTGCATCAATGCTTCAAACCCTTACCACGGGTGTGTGGAACATTGTTTCAAAAAAATTGTTAAAGTGAATGAATATCGAGAAAAAAAAAAGATAAGGGTAGTTGTGAGCCAGGAGGGAGTGCAAGCCAAGAGAGAGTGCGAAACCAAAGAGAGTGCAAGCTAGAAGCAAGTGTACACCAAAGGGAGTGCAAGTAAGAAGCAAGTATACGCTAAAGAGAGTGCAAGCGAGGAGCAAGTGCAAGCCAAGAGGGAGTAGAAACTAAGAGGGAGTGCAAGCCAAGATTCAGTCATGGCAAAAGAGTGGTAGGTTCATTCAGAGTGCATCAATGCTTCAAAATCTTACCACAAATGCATGAAATATTATTTCAAAAAAAATGTTGAAGCGAAGGAATGCCCAGAAAAAGAAGAGACATGAGCAATTGTGAGCCAAGATGAATTACAAGTTGGGAGCAAGTGTGAAGCAAGATAGTGTAAGCCAAGAGGGAGTGCGAGTTGAGGAGTATGAACCAAGAGGGAGTGTGAGTTGAGGAGTATGAACCAAGAGGGAGTGCAATCCAAGAGTGATCCCATTAGCTATTGTGGAAGGAAAGCCATGTTTGAAATCCCTAATGAGAATTCAAGATGCCCTAACTAGAAATCAGGATGCCCTAGTTGGAAGTATGGAGGCCCAAGTTGGAAATAAGTAGAAGAGTGAATACATGACAAGTTCGATCTAGGTAGTAGATTTTACACCCGAAGTAAATATCAAGGATGATATGATTGAACATTATATAATGGTTCTTAAAAGTAGAGGGTTAATATTTAAGTTCCATAGATCATAGCCAGGGTTTTTGGAGATTCAAAATTATATCAAGTGAAAGTGGGGTTTGAATTCAAATTATTCTATAACATTTTTTCCTAAATATTTTTCCTCATCATATTTTCCAATTCAAAAACTAGGGATAAAATAATGGTTGGTGGCCCATGGTTTAGGGGAAGAGATGCACTTTATTTGAGACCATGAAATATTTTTTTTTTTGTTGAGATAAAAACAATTAAGAAGCTTCGAGTATGAATTAGGCTTTTTGGACTTCCATATCAACTTATAAATAAGGATATTTTGAATAATATTGGAAATACCCTAGGGGAATTCATCAAGGAAGGACCAACTTCTAAGGAGTGAAAGCATACTATATATACTCAAATATGTGTTGCTATAGATATTTCAAAACCTTTGCCACAATCCATTAAGATTAAATTTGAATCAAGATAATGGGATCAACAAGTAGATTATGAAAATATTACATTTTGTTGCCATAATTGTTATGAGATTGAACACATAGCAAGAGTTTTCAAAGTGAAAACTATGAAGAAAGAGAAAAAATTCTACCCTTGAGATAAACTTCAAGATAAAGCAAGGAAATCATACAATATTAGAAGCTAGATCAGATGAAGGATATCCCACTCTAAAATAAGAGGCAAAGAAAACCTATCTACGATATCATTTGACAAGTTTAGAAGGAATTAAAGGTGCAAAAGAAAATGTGGTTATAAATCCTAAAAAAAAGACAAAAAAAGAGGTCAAATTTATTCCACGTAAATCATCTTTATTTTTCTAAAGTAGTATAAAAATTATCTTCAGATAATAAAAGTGAAAGTGGTGAAGATGTTATCCCTTGCACTTTAAGGTTTCAAGAGGTGAATAATAAAGAAATGAGGTTGGAATAAACCCATGACAATTTAGGGTTTTTAGTGCAAAATACAAAGCTAGCTGCTACAAAAGAACATCCTTACACTTTAGGGTTTGCAGGGCAACATAAAGAAACTTATGCTTTTGAGGTTATTCCTTGTACTTTAGAACCTTCAGAACAAGGCAAACCTAAAGATGATAAGTCTTACTATGAGTAGTGTGAGAATATTGAAGAGATTTATGAATATGAAAGTATTTTTGGGAATGAAAAAAAGAGAAAAAGAAACAAAAAGGGATATTGATATGGGAAAACATAAGCAAATATCACAAGTGTTAACAAGAAGTGGGGATAAATACAAAAAAAAAATAACAATGAAAATAATATCTTGGAATAATAGGAGAATGAATAAGAACCCTAAAAAAATATAGTAAGAAATTGTATGGTTATTATAGATAAGGTATTTTTAGATATAGAAGCTGGACAACAAATATTTTAGCCATTCATGGTGCTGAATTTCATCTTGACAAAATTTAAATTTTTGAAGGCATTTGATATAAAAGGAGTTTTGTGGAAACTTAGAAGTTTGAGGAAGATGAAGAATATCTTTGATAGAAGGGCAAATGAATAATATCTCTGATAGAAATATAAAGTTGGTTTTGCTTTAATTAACTTGTTAGAAATGTAATCATATCAATGTAATGTTTTGTTTTCATAATGGAAGTGGCACCTAATAGAAGCCGCACATAGCTTATTAAAAAAGAAAAGAAAAAAAGGTTAAATATTAAATTTTAAAATATTCTAATCTTTGAATTATGCATGGTAGACATAACTATATAATAGAACTTGTCATGATAAAGTTAGGGTGAGAGAAAGTAAATAATTTTATTATTATTTTGATGGGCATTATTGTAATAGTAAGGGACACAACATATAAAACATCTAATTAAATTCAAGAATGCAACCTTGTTGATCTCCTTCTCTCTTTCTTATTCTTGCAAGTACAACCAAATCTATCTACCATTGGTTTATTGCATTCCATATGAGGACTAGTTTCCAAGGAACTTAGTGTCCCCTACGTTGATTTTAGGTGTGTCTTTCCTTATTATAGCAGTGACATTGCAAGCAAGATAGAATAAGGGTGAGGTATTTATTATATTTATTAGTGGATGGTATGGTCCATGATGCCCCAAGTCATCATGTATTTTATTTACTATGTTAGTATTCACCCCTGCTTGTGTGCTTTATGGGTGATCATAGTGTAGTAGGTTCTAGATTATTATTCATTGATTTTTGGTTTAGATCAAGATAGATTCAACTTAATTATTATATGATTATTACATTGCTATTTTGGTTTAAGTATTTTGGGTATAATTTGTAGTAATTCATGTAATTGTATGAGGTATCTTCTTTTTTAGTATACATATTCCAATTCAAGGGAGACAAGAGATATTGCAGAAGCCATAAAATCTATCTCATGGTTATTAGACATAAGGATGGACTTGATCATGAATTTCTTAAAATTTGTAAATAATTTTTTAATTATATCTTATCATCCTTGGTTTGAAAAACTCTTATTGTTTGATTGATAATTAGCTAAGAGTTAGTAAATACTTTAAGGTTTCAAATCATTGAATCCCTAATAGATCTAAGTTAAATTATAAGGGACTCAAATTATATAATTTCACTATTTTAAGTGAAGATTACCTTGAAATACAAATTCATAGGCCATCCTTAAAGGATTATAAGGATAATCCCTGTCCCTGCACATTTTGAGCATCTTGAAATATTAAAATAAGAGAGAAAAAAAGACTATTTTTTAGTATCAAATTCGACACAAAGATATACTTATAATGGAACTCAATCCTCAAAGGTTGAGTGGAATTAAGAATCACATATACTAGCTAATAAACTATAACCTAAATTTTGAATGGATTTTGGCTTATAAATTCTATAGATCAATCTCACTAAGAATCAAAATCAACATAGGAGATCACCTTGATAAATAAGGTTTTAGGCATGATATATCATAAAATATCAACCCTCATGACGAAAAAGTTTTTGTATTTTAATATGTAATGTAAAAGCTTTTGTGAACACTATGAATAGGCATATCTTTACAAGGGTATAATGGATCTCATAGCTAACTAAGTTTCTAAAAATATAATAGCTATATTTATTCTTTTCTTGATCAGCATATTGGGCTAATAAATCACCCAAATCATGTTCAATAGTAGTTGTGTAGAGGAGTAAAGTTTTATTAGGATTAGAAGGGATAATTACATGAGTCAACTTTAAATACTTCTTGTTGTCATAAAAGTATTTTTGATGGTCTTCATCCCAAACAATTATAGCATACTTTATTAATAATTTGGTGAATGGATTACATTTATTAGTTATTTGGGGTATGCATGTTTTAATGGATTAGATCTTATATTAAAATATTCTAAGTTGAGTTAGGATATTAGGAGATGACATGCTAAACATGGTTTCTATTTTATTACAATCTACTTCTAAGTATCTTCTAGAAATAATAAAAACTAAGATATTATTAAAAATTAACTCCTAAAATACACTTGTGAGACTCCAAATTCACCTTGTAGATTCTCAATATCACAAAGATATACCTTAGGTTATAGGTATAGTCATCTCTTTTTATAGAGGAACTAATGAGATAACATAATTCTCCATAATGTCATGCATGATATAATTAAAGATGTAGGTCATGGCCTCCATTAGGTGGTGTAACACCACCCAAGAATCGAGATCTAGAAATGATCCTAGGAGTGTTGCAACTTGAGTGGGATACTAGCTTGTACCCCACTATTGTTTGCTATCTATGGTGAGGGATTCTAGGATTCACTAAGAGAGTTTTAGGATATCTCCAAATTCATAGATGAGAGAAAGGATTTTTATTTATTCTTTTACAAACAACCTAAATTTTAAGTCTAGCACTAAATGCAATTCTATTCTAAGGTTTCGATACAATATTTGTTTCAATAAAAATTGAATGCAGGGAATAATTTTACATAGAAAATAGTACAAGATATAACAACATAGATAAACATGCAACAACTTAGAGCTAAAGCAGTACAATTCACATATTTGGAAAGAAATAAATCCTAACTTTGAAAGAGATATATAATAGAAATTATAATGTAAAATTTCCTTGCTATTGCACAAAAGAAACAACTAAGATGAAAATTAACATTGAATGCTCTAATAAGACTTAATGCTAATTTTCTTTTCTTATGTAAGAAACTTCTAAACACAAAATAAGACCTTTCACTTATCAGAAATAGAAAGAAAAATTTATTTCTTACATAGAAATTGCACAAAAGAAATTAAACTAAGATGCAACTTAATATGGAATGCTTTAAACATATTTGATGCAATTTTTCTTTTCTCATGCAATAAACTTCTAAATAGAAAACAAATCCTTTCACTTCTCATAAACATAAAATATTGTTTTTCCTTATACAAAGATTGCACAAAAGGAAATAGATTAAGATGCAACTTAACACAAAATGCTTTAAATATATTTAATGCAGATTTTCTTTTCTTATACAAGAAACTTCTAAATAGAAAAAAAAATATTTCACTTCTTAAAAACATAAAATAAAATTTCTTTCTTACATAGAGATTGCATAAAACAGGAGAGAAACCCTAGTTTCTACAAAAAATTGTATCAAATAGAAAAAAGAAAAGAAAATGAGGGTTTCTAAGTTTAACTTGGGATGTTGAGGGAGGTTTCCTAAATATTTACCTATTTCTATGTTTCTAGCAAATCCACTGAATGAGCGCAAATCTGCATACGATGCTTCTACAACTCACTCCTAAAAACTTGTAAAAATTGCAAAATTATATAATAAAAAAATGATGATTTGCATTGGGGCCTATCTAGATCCATGAATAGACCTTAAATACTTGATGATAGGAAAAAGTACCAATGATACAACATAAGTATTAAAAACAATATTAATGAAGGAAAGAAACATAAAAATAAACTATACAAAAAGAGAGATATAGAGAAGAAACCCAGGGTCGTCCCCATCCTTTGTGTATATTAGATTTGATTAAAGCCAATTTGATGTTAAGTGCTTACAATAAAATATCTTAAAATAAAACAAGGAATGGCTAGGAGTCTATGCAAAGGGGCAAGTTTTTTCAATTTCTAAAGACGAGCTAGCTAGGATTTGAAAATTGTAATGAAAAAAACAAGGGTGAGATCTAATGGATTTTGGAAGAAACTAAATTTTGAAGAATAAAACTAGGGTTTGAGTGAGATAATATCCAAGGGGTATGATCTAAAAATTAGAAGGTAAGCAACTAGGTTTTGAATGGAGTAAAGGGCATGATCTAACGGCTAAGGGCACCTCAAGTAGATCTAGGAAGCAAAGGGAAAATTTAGAAGAAAAAGCAATGAAAAACAAGATATATTAAAATTTACCACAATAGGAGAACCTTTATCCAAAAAAATAAATCTTGCAAAGAATCCTCCAAAACCACAACATGCATAAGAAGACCTTCAGAAATTCACTTGAAAAGCATCCAAATCATTAAAATTCAATAGAGCATTCTTGAGCCTATATGGCTCTAATGGAGGAGACTTTATATAGGCCAATGGCAAGGTCAAATCAAGGTTAAGTTTTTAAAACTAGGGCTTAATTACGGTTTTGAGAAGGTTCTAAAAGTTAGGGTAAGGGAAGGGTGCAAAATTGGGTATCTATAATATTTAATCATGGTATTCTATATCATAGTTAAAATTTATAGCTAAACACAAATTACAATTTTAATCCAATAAAAAAAATTAATCTTTATTTATTATAATTATGCATGACATTATATATTTGATATACATTTTGAAGGGTAAAAATTTGGGTATCAATATTTGCCCTAGTTTGAGACATGTATTGTAAAATGTATGCATCAAAACACCCAAGGATACCTCAATTTTGGAAAGGGGTCCCTATTTTCTAAGGGTACACTGATGGCTTGACCAAGGACAAAAGTAAATAAAAGTGGGTGTTGGTATACCCCCTCGATATTTTGAGGGAAAAGAAGAGATTCGAGGAATTTCAAAAAAAGAAAAAATTAAAAAACAAGGCTCGGGATGGAGAAGCAGAGGCAAAATTCAGATTTCTCCAAGGTTTGAATTTTTCTTTTTATTGCTTTAGTGATAGATAGGTAATGCTCGGTGGACTTGCTATAATTGCATATGAGATTTTTCTTTTTTCTTTTCATCTTAAGCAATATACTTAAGAAATTGATAATGCATTGAAGTAAGAGCTTTCTTTTATTGTGCTTAAACTAGCAAAGATCTGAAGAAATTTTTAGAGGTGCTTGGATAATTTAATGTTGAATATTAAAAAAATTATGCTTGAAGGACTTAATCATTGCCTAAACCATTGAGGTCTAAAGGAATTTAGATAATATTATACATGCACATAAACTGATGAGGTTAAAAGGATTTATCAGTGCTTGAAGGACTTATGCAAATTTGAGAATATGTTTACCCAAAGGACTTAAGGCTAAAAATTAAAAATTTGTGCCTAGAGGACTTATGCAAATTTGAGAATTTGTTTTCCTAGAGGACTTAAAGTTGAAAATTAAATAGTGTGCTTAGAGGACTTATGCAAATTTAAAAACTTGTTTGCTCAGAGGGCTTTATGTTGAAAATAAAAAAATTATGCCTAGAGGACTTATGCAAATTTGAGAATCTATTTTCTTGAAGGAATTAATGCTAAAAATAAAAAATTGTTCCTAGAGGACTTATGCAAATTTATGGAAATTTTAATATCTAAAGTACGTATCACTATACCTTTGTATAGAAATTGGGGAAATTGTTTAGTTTATTATTGATACTTAGAAAAATAAAAAATTTGTACAAAGATGAGATATAATTGAGTTATCAACATATGCCCCACAATCATCACTTAGCCTAGGTGATAGAATGGATAGAAGGTGATTAGATATGATTAATATAAATTTAGTGCAATATTTGAATTTGCTTCCAAATGAAAAGATCATCATGTGAGGGGACTTAATAAAAATTTTCTACCTCAGACTCCTAGTATAAAATACAACTATTGTGATTCTAATCTAGGATCATCGCTGGTCATCACAATTTTTCCTTGACATGGGTAAGTAAGCAAGCAAATATGTATGTAGATCTAGAGGAGCATGCTAGATTATTCATCTAGTTCTTAGGTCTTATTTAGGATCATGGAAGCATTTCTACGGGTCTTGTTATTATTGCTAAATGCATTAGACAACCATGTATTTCATAAAACTAGACCAAAGAGACCTGCTAGCTCAGATATCAAATATGAATGTAATGCAAGTGGATGTGATATATCATCATATGTCTCTTAAATATGCAATATTGCACTATATAACATGCACATGAAAACAAGAAATATATGATATCACGAAGTCATGCAATAGGTAAGCATGAAAGTATTTACAAATGAAGACAATACTAGATATAACATTTCTTAGGATGAATTATGTTTATGGGCTCTTTAAGGTCTTGTCCATCAATATTGGTGAGTTGTTATGCCCCAAATGTTGTTATGATGAAAGGACCAAGCTAGTTAGGTTGAAATTTTACTTTTAAATATGATTTGGCATTTTTTTTTTTTTTCTTTTAGGACAAGGTAACCAATATCAAAATATTAGGAGCACACCTTTTTGCTATAGGCACACTTTAGTCATTCATGATAAACTAAAAAATTCCATAGGGCATGTATGCATCTCTTATTAAGCAACTCGAGCTAGCTAAGATGGTCATGATAGAATTCATCAATAATGATTGCATATTTCAACAAGATGTGTTTGAATGTTGGTGTGGTAGGCCCACAATCTAAGGCAAAGCAGAGATGCCAATATTTATTGGACTTACTAACAAGATTTTAAAGGATCTTGATTAGATTTTTATTGGATGCTTTGGCCTGACCATTACCCTAGGGATAGTATGGTGTTTACCACTTATGTTTAATATTATATTTTATGCATAATTAAACAATCTTATTATATTTAAAATGAGTTTCATTGTCTAAAATCAAAACAGAAGGGATCTCATTATGAGAAAATATTTGGTTGACAATAAAATTTAAAAATTTGCAAACCATTGCAAGAGGATAAATGCATGGCTTCTACCTACTTGGTGAAGTAATCTTTTGTATTCATGGTGAACTTATGACCATAAGAGGAGATAAGGTTGATCTTACCAATGATGTCCAAGCCCTAGGTGGAGAATGACCAAGGGGATACTATAGGCCAAATGTCTTGGGAAGGAGCATTAATTATATTATCATGCTTTTGGAACTTATTACACTTGCAAATATAATAACAAGTATTTTTCCATGGAGCACCAATTGTAGCCCATTTGGAGTAGCTTTTAGCCATGGAGTTACCATTGAAATTACCACCGTAGATATTGTCATGAACTTCCTAAATGACTTGTTGATATTTTGTAGAGTTAAGGCATATAAGGATAATTTCATTAGAGGAGTTTTTATAGAGAATGTAGTTGATGATTACATAACACCAAGCCTATTACCTAAGTTTTTTTTGTTTATTGCAATAGAATCTTATTACCTAAGGTTTTTTTGTTTATTGCAATAGAATATTGTTACCTAAGTTTTTTTTGTTTATTGCAATAGAAGCATTGATAAAAGCAAATATATCCTTATAACAAGGATCAAGAGGGATAATAGAGTCTATAGACAAGACTTCTAATGGTATTTGTCTAGATTTAAGAGCTGTAGGATTGTAGATCTGATGAATGATGATGGTTGGAAGTCATCATTTAGCTCAATAGGAATCAAGGAAGCAATTGCTACCACTGCATCAACATGGTGGTTATTGGATTTGGGAATAGATTCAATGGTCATATGTTCAAAGGTTGAGATAAATGTTTTTACAATGGATTAATAGGATTTTATTTTATCATTTTTGGTTTGATAAATATCATTAATCTAGTTAACAAGTTGGAAATATTTGAAAATATATAGGACTTTGATTTGGAGGGGTAGGGAAGCATGAAACCCTAAGATAAGAGCTTTGTACTTAGATGTGTTATTAGTAAAACTAAATTGTTAGCTTTTGAAGCTATAAACTTAAGATAAACAAACTTAAAGATATGAAATAAAGTAACAAACTATTGTATATGATAATGGTAATATTCTAAATATATAAAACACAAAAATAACTCTAATATCTACTCCTAAATATGGCATAACCAAAAGCTCACAAAAATGGTGTCATAGCTTTGAAAGTACCAAGTAATGTTATTACAATCATGTCACTTTACATATCCACATTACTATACATATATAATGTAATGTGACTCTTCATATGGAGCACTCTTGGCCTTCACTCTTCCAGACTCTTCAACTCCCTATTCTATGGAGTCATGTACACATGGACTAATGTGCACATTTATATTACTGAATATTATACACACTTGTACATTTATTACATTACATAAAGTAAATACCCAATCTAGGACATGTACCAAAATAATGTAATATACTCCAATACCCTCCATATTACATTATTTGGTTATTGAATACTTATCTTCAATATGGGTCTTCAATATTTTGCTGGAACTTGTGCTCTTCTTCATTGTCCTTGTTTGTATCTTGATCAAGCAAATGATTAATATTTTCATAAAATAAGACTAAAAGTGCCTTGGTTTCATGTTATTCTATAAAATAATACCAAAATTTACCATTTTTATTTCCTTATCTATACTATAGCCGAAGAGGATTGTACTATTACTAAAACTATGGCTGAGATGATCTATATTGATTTAGATATTGTCTTGGTTGAAACAACTTATTTGGTTGATTCATTTGGTTCCCTTGAAATTTATTCCTTGGATTGAATCTACAATAACTTGTACTATGACCTCTTCTCTTACAAATCTAACAATATCGATCATTCCATCTTGGTTTGTCTCTTGGGATAGAAGCAAAATTTTCTTTTTTATTTTCTTTTGATACTAATGCATTATTAGTCATTTCATCTCTAACTGAATTCACCACTTCATGTTCTTGTAATATATTAACCAATTCATAAAATGGTGTATCTTTACCCAAAATTTGTAAAGAGGTAACTAAGTACTTATAACTTTCAAGAAGTGCTCTCAAAACTACTTGAACCAGAAATTTGTCTTCTACTGTTTCACCTAAGGTTAATAAATTTCCCTTTATATTTACCACTTTCCTTAGAAACAACTTTATACTTTCTCCACTGTTAAATTTTAGAGAATGTAACTGAGTTTGAAGATTCAATATGGTAGCTTTGTTCTTTCCTTCAAATATTTTGGATAGAGTGTTCCATGCCTCTATGGATGTTCCTGTTGAACTAATATATGGCTGAATTTCATCTATAATTGCAAAAGTTATTATCATTAGAGATTTTGCTTCATCTTCTTCATATTTCTAAATTTCTCTTGCATCTTCAGTAGGTTTAGATTTTGCTCCTTTAACTATCTCCCAAACCTTTTCTACTATCAATATAGATCTTACTTTATTTTTCCATGATGCATAATTAGGACCTTTAAGTAATTGAGATTCTAAAAGAAAGAGCTTATGTGATGTCATGATTAACCTTTGTAGGTTTCTAAATTTCTTAATCCTATGTTGATGTCAAATACCTTATAACTTCAAACTTAAAAATTTAGAAAATATATTTGCAATTTTTATAAGTCTAAATTTGATGTAGAAACCCTTATTACTCCAATGCTATTTAATTGCAAATATCCCAAAATTATTTTGTAACTTCAAATAATTAGATTACAAAATCTTAGGATTACTCCCTTAATTCCTTTCAACCTAACTTTCAATCCTTAGTATAAATATTTAAATATCTTCAATTTAAATCTTATCTTTTCAAAGATAATTTCACTTCCAACCTTATAAAATATTATCACCCTTATTTCTCCTATCTTAGATGTATAAGCAACTTGAAATAGGATTGATTACCTTAAATTATTGAATGGTAGTTCTCTGGTCAATTGAGCTTGACCAATTAATATCTCCTCCACATACTCATGTTGATTGGCTCTTTTGATTGATGCCTTCTCCACGTATGTCTCTTGAATGGGTGCTCTTACACATTCACATTGATTGATGCATGTCTCCTACACATGTTTCCCAAGCAATGCCTTGATAATATTTCTCTAAAATATTTCTTTTGACTACCTTGGCTCCCAACATCTATATCACGGTATTGTGCTTCTATTTTATTGTTGCTACTAGCCTTGATTGTCAACTCTACTTCTCAAACTTCCCTTCAATACCACCAAGTGTTCTACCTTCCTCTCTCTGTCTAATAGTATTCTCTGCCAAGTTGTTTAACTCTTACTCTAAATTCCTACTTTATCTTCTCTGTCTTAATACGTTTCTCCTTCAAATTGGTGCTAGAATCAATGGGTGCTTCAACTTATGCATGCCATATGGCATTAAAACTCTTCCACTTCACTTAATCTGTTTGCCTTAGTCATTGACAAATTTCCTTTTCCTGGGCATGTCTACCTTGGCATTTCCTTTCCCTAGGCAAGTGATGATAATGAAATGAATGTTACTATAATGTTCCTTTGAACCTAGTGCTCATTCAACATTCTAAACTAACTTCTTCCATGTGTCTCTTACATGTAACAGTCTCACCAATGCTTGTAACTTGTTTATAACCCTACACTTTCTCTCTTCTATGTATCCTTTTGAATTATCATGCATAAGTTAACTTTGCACTTTGTATAATAAATTATTTATTCTCAAATACTTTTTAGGTGGTAGAATTGTAGAGTACTCTCCAAAAAATGATAGTGTGCATTTGTAGAATAATGGTATATTCTTCAACCAATGATGGTGCTCCAGAGTAGTGGTGCTTCTCTCTTCAATTAAATTCTTCAACCAACAGTGGTACTCGGTAGTGGTGCTTCTCTCTTCAAGAACCATTGTGGTGCTTCTATGAATGATGGTCACTCTTTCAATAGTGATGCTTCCCTATGTAGTGATGGCTCTCTTGGTATTTTTCCAACCTGAATACCTTGCTTTCCTTCAAATTATGCTTTCCAATTTGGATGCTTTTGTTCTCCTTCAAATTATAGCAATCTAGTGTCTTTAGACACTGCGAGATTCTACCTAGATCTCTTAACCCTTTGCTCAATTATTGCTTGTTTAAACTATTGCATTTGATTTCTTCCTTTTCACTTAATAACTCTGCATTTCTTACAAACTATAATATAGCATTCATAAACTATATTTTTCTCTTCTTATTTCTCCTTTTCTATTAGTTTAAACTCTTGCTACTTTATCCTTGTAGCTTTAAGATGTAAGCAACAATATCACTTTTGTTTAAAGAACTCCTTTAAGTTATTATTTTTAGATTCCAAATAATATAATGCAGATCACAAATAATAATATGGTGCTCTCAAATCCTTGATGTAAATCTTATTTCAATGTTTAGATAATAAAATTATATTGCACCAAATTTGCATACCTTTTTTATCTCTATTTTGCTAATTTTGTTGGTGATTTGATTCGTCCAACTTGCTATCTCAAATTTGTATATTTCATACCCTCTATTATCCTTCACTCTACTGCTCCAAATATTACCAAATTTGTAGCTTTAGTTGTTGCCCAATTTTCTCCAAGTTTGCTATCTAATAACTCTTCCAAATATGCTCTAGAGTTTTCCAAACTCACAACTCCTTATCTTCTTCTAATGATATCCACAAATCTGATTTTGTGGCTTCAAATATCCTTCAAATATGTTCTTCTAAATGTTGAAGTTAGAAGCTATTAATGCTACCTCAAAAGCAGTCCAAAACCTGCAATGAAAGTCTTTAGCATGCTACCTTCTATCACTATCAAAAACTTTAATCTCCTATTCACGTGTTAGAGTATATTACATCATTTGGGTCATGTAAATGTACCACCCTTGGTACATAACTAGAGTAGTAGATTACTTTAGGGGGTAGTTAGCTAGTTACTTCAAGTAATATAATAAATGCACAAGTGTCTATGTGCAAGGTGTCCCCTTGTACAACTAGGTAGAGTGTTGGCCAAGCAATCCATATTTCTATATAAAGGGCCTCATAGTGAGTGATTATATATCATTGTAGGTAGTAGTAGGTATACTGGGTAGATCACCATTATATGATTGGTGAGGGAGTACAATGTAGTTCTTTAGTCGGAGTGTTCATTTCCTCCATACTACATTGTATCATTTTTATCACTTTCCATTAATAGCATATTTTAACATCTTACATTTTTGCATATTTTGCATCCTATGATTGCATTCTCCCATAGCTCACATTATCAAAAGCTAACAGTGGTATCAGAGCCATGGTAGGTCGATAGGATTAGGGAGAGCCACAAGGGATCACTATTGCTATTATAAGCCTAAACTCTATTGCATATTTGCAAACCGGATCTACCATTGTGCACCGTTGCATGCAAATGCCATCACAAGAGAGATAGAGAGGAAAAGAAAATCTTAGTTCCAAAATTTTTGAGATTGCATTTGGCTAGAGTCTTTCCACAGAGTTATAGAAAACTCGTGAAGACTAGGACTCAGTATTCATTCCACTAGATTGACAAATCAACTAGTGAAGATTCATCATTGATAGATTTAGATTCATCATACTAATAGTTTGTTGTAGGAAAAATAAAACTAAGGGAAGCCCTATTGTAGACCTACACATTACATAATAAAAGGCCACAGAAGCCTTGATGCAGAAGAAAATACCATAGAAGCCTTGATCTAGAAGAAAATGCCACAGAAGCCTTGATCTAAAAGAAAATGCCATAGAAGCCTTGAACCTAAAGAAGACTCCAGAGAAGAGTCATTAAACCAGAAGAAGACTCCAGAGAAGAGTCCATGAGAGATAGGAGATTGGTGATCTCCTTTTCTGATAGAAGACTTCCTCTAGAAGAAGATGAAGAGACCCATCAAAGGTCTCATTGAAGAACTTCCATACTTAGAAGAGATAGAGAAGGACTATCAAAAGTCATATTCTAGAGATCCATGAAGAAGATCTCATTGCCAACACTTTCATAGTTGAAGGTTGAAGGAAAGGTCTCATCAAGAAGACCAGAGAAGCTACAAGACTAAAGACCTTGGAGAGGTCTCAAGGAGAAACAAGGAGAAGGCTTGGAGAGCCTCATTGCAGAAATTGGAGAAGCCATCAAAGAAGTTCCTAGGAGAACTCATTGGAGAAATTCACTACAAAATATAGTGAAAGAATTGGGACAATTATCACCATCTAACAACAAGCCCAAAGGAGAAATATTTGGTAAATAATTTGTCAAACTTTAGAGAGAAGATTCATGAAGACCTCAATATTTTTAGATTCTTGAGAAGAAATCCCTGTTTGAAGTTAGAACTCAGATAGAAGAAACCTACCAAATCCAAGAAGATTTGGAGATTGTCCTTCATAGCTAAGAAGGCACATTTTAGTGAATAGATTGACTGCTAAAGGGCAACAATCAAGATAGCATTACTAGCTACAAAAATTCAAAGTTCCAGGCCAGATCCTGAAGGAGAAGTTGAAATCATCTACTACAATTTTAGAGTAGCAGACTAGAAGCATTCACAACTATAAGAAACCACCATTCCAGACAAGAAATTTGGTGAATCAACTCATCAAGATATTCATCATCAAAGGTAAGCAACTTAGGTGCAAAAGGTTCATTACTTGAACACTTAATTCAGATTACTACTTAACTTCATTAAGCACCTTATTAGAATTTAGAAGTTGCAAAATAGAAGGTTGCATTTTAAGTCCTCAAAGAAAGTGTAGAAGATAGTTTCTATTAAGGTTCATTACCTGCACATTAATAGGAGTTAGATACATTCTTCCTATTATCTAATTATTGAGAAGAGGACTACATTAAGAAATTTGCAGTGATCATTAGTGCATTTGAAACTACTTTGAGAGCTTATTAATAGGAGCAATAAGGTGAGATTATTAAAGTGCATTAAGTTGGAAATATTATTGGTTCATTGCACTATACTAGTTGTTCATTAAACTAGTTACTCTCAAAGGGTTATTTTGTGTATTGATTGTTAAGATCAAAGGCACAAAAATCTGCAAATAATCAAAGTGTCTAAAGACACTATTTAGAACTCAATACCTACAAGATATTGTGGCCTATAGAAGCCACCAAGTAGATCGAAATTCCTCCAAGGAGTGGAGAAGAAGAAGGCAACCATTAAATCAATGATAGAAGCTACAAATCGAGACTTGGTGAGTCTCAGATTCGAGGTGCACTAAGAGTTCTTTACAGGTAAAATATTAGTGCAAAAATTACTCTTTCAAAAGTATACTATCTACATGATTATTATCTTGGATTCATTACCAAATTAACCAAGCAAAGGAGAGAGTTGTCTAGAAAATAAGACAATGTCAAATCAGCCCTTGCCTACAAGGATTGGTATAGAAAAGTCACCATCAAAACCAACAAGAGAAGCTTGCAAAAGAAGGTGCAAAAGCAAGGTATTCTATTATAAGCATATTTACATTATTTTACACCATAATATCCTATCCTACATAGCAAAAATGATAGAGTCTAAGTGTCATAAAGACACATCCTTCACAAGCAAGGATCATCTCATAAGCGGTCGTAGAGGAGCACTATCCAAGCAAGGTCAAAAGAGCCTTCAAGAAGCTCACATCACCCATGGTTTTGGACAGTCACAATGAGCAACCTGCAAGCATACATAGCATAGCACAAGGAAGGAGCTATCATCTACAAAGGCATAAAAATAATAGCTTGAAAGCAGGAGAAGATTAAAGCATAAGGATAAACAAAGGGAGCAATACCCAAGAGATAGATGTTCATCCAAAAGGAGCGCTCAAAGCCACCATTGGAGTGTCTCAAAACCTCCATCAAAGTGTTGCTCATCATCCTAGATGAAGCCACCATTGGAGTGCAATAGAACCTCCATCATAGCATTGCTCATCATCTTAGCTGGAGCCACCTATAGAGGAAATATGTTGGAAAGAAAGCATTGGTTGGCAAAAGAAGAGGTAAGAAATATACGTTGGAGAAGGTTCACATGCAAAAACCCTAAGCGCCACTTGGCATAATTCTTCTTGGTGCCCTCATATTTCTCAATGTACATTCAAAGAAGAATGTTTAAGAAAGGCATCTTCGGTTACAAACTGGGAGGTTACTTAAGCTTAGCCATCATTGGGAGGTTATGAATGCCCAACCATCATTGCATAGGAAAATGAGTGTTAAAAGAGCTCATATCTCAATGCTCACCTTTGGTGTAACTCCCAAGCACCACTTGTCATAAGGAGGAAGGCATATTCACTATTTAATAGCGCCTATTCTTGGAGAACGACAACAGATTTCAAGGCACACAGTCAAGTCTGTAAGGTGTGGAAGCACATTCATAGCAAGCATTGTGTAAGAGTGCATTCAAGACACGAAGATTCAACACCAGAATTAGACACCCAACAAGGTCAAAAGTCCACACAAGGAGGTGGAAGATTCAGATAAAGCATCCATTAATGAAGGAGCATTAAATGCTCAATGACATCAAGCAATAACAACATCCATTCAAGGAGCATTGGATAGCGAATACAACACTGCAAAAGGTACATTGAAGGAAGCCTATACTAAGGTATATCATGCACCAATAAGGTTATTTACTTGCTTTTATTAAAATCTAAAAGGAGCTATAAGGTGATTTTTATAAGGTTTACTATTGCATTGGATAATACAAATCAACCAAGCATTAGTAGATAATAAAGCAAGTTTATATTTCAGAAAATTAATTATTGAGGTGCATACACATAATATAATATTTGCAATAATCAAGTAGGATATATAAGGTTGTCAACCTTGATTAAATCATTATTAAATTGCAAATACCATTATTTTCTAATATTCCAAAAAGTAGGGAGATATAAGGCATACTACTTCAAACTATATACATATAATTGGAATTTAGAAAATTAATCTATTGGAAAGAGAAGCAAATCAATTGCCTACATATAGAGTTGGAATTAATTGGTAAAAATTGTCTCATACTCATTCTAAGGAGACAAAAAGAAATCCAACCATTAAAGCATACTTCATTGGGAAAGATAAGGTAAAATTAAAAGGTTGATTATTCTCAAAACATTACAAAATCAACTTAGAAGGTGAACTAAGCATATTCTAATTATTAGGGAGATATAAGGAATCCTACAAAACCTAAATCTCTATAAAGGTTTATCAAATTGGCTCACATATCTTAAACTAGGGAGTCATAAGGAAGACTACTACAAAGGTCCTAAAAATACTTCATATTACAATGGAAATAAGAGCATATTATCACCAAAGAATGCAAGAACAAAATACACATAATACATCATGTCTCAAACACAAAATCAGTTATAGCATAAACAAATATAAAAATTAGAAGAACATCTGGTATATTGAATCAGGTACCAGTCATCACATGATAGAAAATCTATAATGGTTTGAATATATTGAAGTTATTAATGGTTACAAATTAAGAATAACAAATAATAATACTTATCCTATCCATGGATATGGGTGTGTAACACCTAGCAAATAATTTTCATACTTTCTACTACAAAATGTGATGTATATTCCTGGATTAAAATTCAATCTCATTTTAGTAAGGAAGATAGTAGAAATCAATAGAATGGTTGATTTCAGATACATAAATGGAGTTAATACTTGTCTCATTATGAATCAATAAAATATAGAAGCCAGAGGATCTCTCCATGAAAATACATACACTCTAGACACTATTGAGAACTCACACGACATTGTTGTATTTCAAAATAATACTAATACATTTCTTGAGGAACATATTGCAGAAATTTAAGAACCCAATTATCATAAAAGTAGGCATAAAAATAGAAAATTCAAAACTAAAAAGATGAGAGGACCACAACAATATGCTCTACTCAACCATCTACAATCTAAAAAAATAAATAAAACGAGATGAAGATACTCATTAAGATTTAGAAAAAGGAAATTAGATAGAAGAGAATGATGTCCTTGATCAAGCCAAAGACTATTCAAGAGAAGAAGATCTTTATTGAAGACTAAAGTCTTCAATACCCAAATAATGTAATGCATGGGGTGTTAGAGTATATTATATCATTTGGTTCATGTAAATGTACCACCCTTGGTACATAACTAGAGTAGTAGATTACTTTAGGGGGTAGTTAGCTAGTTACTTCAAGTAATATAATAAATACACAAGTGTCTATGTGCAAGTTGTAAATGTGCAAGGTGTCACATTGTACATCTAGGTAGATTGTTGACCAAGAAACCCATTTTTCTATATAAAGGGCCTCATAGTGAGTGATTATATATATCCCTGTAGGTAGTAGTAGGTGTCCTGGGTAGATCACCATATAGATTGGTGAGGGAGTATAATGTAATTCTTTAGCATCAATTCTATATTATTTATTTCCTCCATACTACATTGTATCATTTTTATCACTTTCCATTAATAGCATATTTTAGCATCTTACATTTTTGCATATTTTACATCTTGTGATTGCATTCTCCCATAGCTCACATTATCAAAAGCTAACATCACAGACACTCCAAAAATATTCCCAAATCTTCTCCAAATCACAGCTCTAGGATTCTTTCAATATGCTCTCATGCAACCCTTCAATATCTACTTGAAAATTGCAATATTCTCCTATCAAATCAGCCTTCAAAACTCTATGGCTATCCTTAGATTTCCAAAATCTTGGGCTCTTCAAACTTATCTTCTATTTCAATCTCCTGGTTGAATTATGACTTCAAAATTGATCTCCTATGCTATCTACTTTCTCAATAATATAAATGTCTTAAGATTTTCAAATCCCTTCTCCAAGATTTGGCAAAATTCTTGCCAAACACTTATTCCTTTTGGGCTTATTGTTTGATGATGATAATTGTCCCAAAAACCTATTTATTAGAAAATTATCCTTACTTCTAATCTCTTGTCACAAACCTTCTCCAAATATCCTTCATTGGATACTTATTCAACTCTGTAAAGTTACTCCTCCTTATAATCTCCTACTCCTGTTGGCAATTTTGGGTACTTTGGGTACATTGCCTTTGCTCAAGTGTATAAGTTGTCATTGATGTCAAAAGGCATTTTTGTGTTGATATCAAAAAGAGTGTGATGTCAAAAATATCTTGAGAAGCTTCATAATGTTAAAGGGTTTTTATTAAAAACCATGGTGACAAGGTTAAAGGTTTTTCTTAAAACCATTTGGACTCATTAAGGGTTTTTATTAAAACCAAGCTTAACTTAATGCAAAGGTTTTTACTTCTTGAAAAACCTTGAAGGTCCATGTTTATTATTAATAATTAAATTAACTCAAACCTTTGACAAAGGTCTAAGTTTAATTTATTATTAATAAAATAATAATAATTATTATTTTAATTATTATTAAAGGGTCTTTTAACCCTTAAGCGACGCAGATAAAGTTTTCCTTCGTCGACGTGTTGCCATCGTTGGAGGAGCGCCGACGTCAAACAGTTAAGGAGAAATGGCTATATAAGTGGGGATGATTTTCTAAAGTTATGGTACCTCCGATTAATGAAAATTCGTAGCTCTGCGACCTTCGAGAAAGCGTTGTATTTCATTGAGAGTTGATTATCCATATTGAGTTGCCCAAGTAATTTCTTGCATTTTTCAGTTTGCGCTTTGACATCCGATAGATTGCACTTCACCTACAATTGTTGGGACTGCACTCGAATTACGTTTTCAGTTTGCACTTTGACATCCGACAGATTGCACTTCACCTACGATTGTTGGATTTACACTCGAATTGTGTTTTCTGTTTGCACTATGTGGATGATTATTTCTGTTGCCCAGTAAGTTACGTTTTGGACAGCGCTCACCAGTTTGCATGTGGCTTGAGGAAGACATTTACGTTTTCCAGATTCTTGGCATCAAATAAAGATAAAATATAGGGCAACACTGTATTTCTTCATTGGGCACTTGTGGCCCAACGACGGTGGCGTTTAAGCGAAGGCGCTAGCTAGGCAGAGGTGCCGAGTTCGATTCTCTTCGTGGGTAATTTTCTTTTGGTCGCGGTGTGCAAAGGATAGTGGCTGTGAAAGCGCTGGAGGTATAAGGTTAAGTTATCATATTTGCTTTGACATTGTTTTATTGATGCTTAATGTTTATGTGGAGTAATAAGGTGTAAAGAGGTTTTACTTTGTATGTATATTATACTTCTGTTGGTTTTTATTAAGTTGGAGAAATAAGGTGTTAATTTGGATCTTTATTATTGTATATTGTTGTATAGTTGCTAACTCTAATTGGTGGCAAATTGAGAGTTAGTGTTGTGACAGATTTTGAGTTCTCCTTCTTCATCAAAGTAAAGGTATGGGCAACTTCTTCCATGTATATTGTTGATTGGTGTATGTTTTCTGAAATAAAGTTGGAGTGAAAAGGTATTCTACTAGGTATCCTTTGGCTAGGTGTAAATCCTATTTTCTGGTTTGTTGAAGACTACTTATGCATTGTTATCCTTAAGGAGAGTTTTTGGTGAATGCATAATTTTTGGTTTGAGATAGTGGAAGCTTTGTGCACTAGGGTTGATATTTGTGAGTCTTGCTACTTGCATTGAGATGGTGAAACCCTTAGTTGGCTGTTTTGATATTAATGGTTGAGTTGCTTCCATAGAGGTTGTTTTGATCAAGTTAGTGCTTTACTTGATACATGATTTGGGCTTACTCCATTGAGTTGATTTGAGCAAGTTATTTCTTTGCATTTGGTGATATTGTGTTGGTGGCTGTTTTGTTCAAATATCCTTGGAGGGAAAAGGATTTCTACTTGTTTCCTTTTCTTGTGATGATTGGTTGAATGCTTCAAGGTTGATGTTGAGTTGAATGGTGTTGGTTGACTAAACCTTGTTTGATGAGCATTGTTGTTGAAACCCTAATTGTTGGTGAAAAGAACATGAGTATCATTGTTATATGAGATATTGCATGGTTGGCAATTGTTGGGTTGTGTTTCATGTTCTTGAGAAAAGCATACTACATCTATCTTATTCTTTTGAGATTTGAGATTGAGTTGAGATTGATATTGGGAGTTAAGTATAGAACATATTGAGTCTCTAACAATTCTCTTTATGTTTCTATGAGATTTGAGATTGAGATTGGGAGTTAAGTATAGAACATATTGAGTCTCTAACAATTCTCTTTATGCTTCTATGAGGTTGATGAATCACATTGGGTCTCTAACAATTCTCTTTGTGGGTTCATGCTAAGCAAGTTTTTCTTGGTGAGCTTGCTGAGGTTTTGGATAGGTTCCGTTTCGGTGGGGACTTGTGAGCAAGTTTTAGGACAGGTTTCGGTGGGGACTTGTGAGCAGTTTTGGATAGGTTTCGGTGGGGACTTGTGAGCAGATTTGGACAAGTCCTAGCAGAGGACTTGTGAGCTGAGTTTTGAGAGTTCTATCAGAGAACTTGAGGACAGAGGTGCATTGGTTCTATGAGAAGAACCTGAGGATAGATTTGGCAAGTCTTTGAGAAGGCTTGTGTGTAGAGGATTGATTTGTTCAAGAGTTGGACAGATCTGACAGACAGAGGAAGACTTGTACTAGACCGACTAATTGTGTTTGGTACAGGTTGCTAAGCTGTTGTGGACGTGATCATAGAAGGTAGAGGTCTCTTAGGCTAAGCATTGAGGACAGGAGGTCTTCGATGGAAAGGAGTTCCATGTTCTGGCAAGAGGTAGAGGCAGTTGATCTTCTGAGGGATCATTTCCAGAGCAGAGGGGAAGGTATCTCCTTTGAGCAGAGGCTCATAAATTTAGATAGAGGGGAAGGTATCTCCTTTGAGCAGAGGCTCATAAATTCAGATTGGGGGAAGGTATCTCCTTTGGGCCGAGGCTCATAAACATTGTAATTGGGAAGGTTTCCCAAAGAACTTTGAGATAACTTTTAGAGAAAAGTTTTGTGGACGTAGCCCGAGCATTCGGGTGAACCACGTTAAAATTGGTGTCACTTTGTGGATGATATTGTGCATTGTTTTGATATTGCTTTGGGTATATTGCTTTATTATTTTGAAGTATAAAGGAAAAAGTAAAAAGAGGTCTTATACTGTTCACCCCCCCTCTCAGTATAAGCTTGTGTTCTTCAATTGGTATCAGAGCGGGTGCCTTCAAAAAGTTTAACAGCTTGAAGGAAAAGCTAGTAAAGAACACAATGGATCATTCAAGTGGCAATGCAACACCTATTCTTGATGGGTCAGATTTTGGTCTTTGGAGTGCAAGGATGAAGGTTCATCTAATGGCACTTGGGAATGAGGTTTGGGAAGTGATTGAAGATGAGTACACTATTCCTGAACATGGTCCTATTTCTAAAGAAGAAAGGCTCCTACATCACAACAATTCAAAAGCAATGAATGCAATCCTGAAAGGCTTACAGAAAGTAGATCTCACCAAAGTGATTCACTGCAAGACAGACTAGTGAAATGTGGAATCAGTTGAAGGTGGTTCATACAGGTGATACAAATGTCTGAAAGGCCAAGTTGAGACACTTCAAAGGTATGTTTGAACAACTCAAAATGAATGATGATGAAAATATTAGTGACTACATGCTTCGTATGGATGAGGTTGTTAACTCCATGAAAGACTTAGGTCTTGAGCTTGCTGAAAATGATGTTTGTGATAAGATTTTAAGATCTCTTCCTAATAGATTTAGTGAAAATATTTCTGCTATTGAGGAAGCTAAAGATTTGGATAAGTTGAAAAAGGATGAGCTCCATAGTATACTTGCAGCATTTGAGTTGAGAACTCAAGTGAAGGTTGATGTCAAGAAAGAAGCAGCTTTCAAGGCTACCAAGGAATCCAAGGGTAAACAACTTCAAGATAGTGATGAGTCTTCTAGTGATGAAGAGGCATATTACAGCAAGAAAGGCAAGTTCTCTAGAAAGCACAAAAGTATGAAAAATATAAGATGTTTCAATTGTGGAAAGTTTGGTCATTATGCTACTAACTGTACTATTCCCAAGAATGAAAGTGATGAAGATAAACAGGATTCTATGAGCAAGGATTCTGAAAAGCACAAGCATCACAGGAAAAACAAAGATGAGCACAACAATCAAGGAAAGAGGTATTCTCACAAGCACAAGAAGAGTTTCTACCTAGACAAAGCAAGTAAGTGTTCTAGTAGTGATAGTGAAAGTTCTTCAAGTGATAATGAAAATGAGATGTTGTTCATATCAGAAAAAGAGGAAGAACCGAAACATAGATTCATTATCATGAAATGTCTTAGATGTGGAAATTTTGGTCACCTTGAGGATGATTGCACAAATAATGATTTGGTTTCTAGTATGTATGAGGATGCTTCAGAAAACTATAAGGAAGATGCATGTATGGTTTTTGAAAAGGGTAGCACCTCTAGTGATAAGAAATCTGAAAAAGGCTTTGATGATTCAAAAAGCAAACATATAGAGGAAGGTGAAGTAGATCTTAAAGGTGAACTTATTAGTGCTCTTAGTGCTTTGAAAAAGGAAAGAAAGAAGAATGCTAGACTCAAGGATAAGTTAGATGAATGTTGTATGGAGAGAGATGATCTTATAGAAAGTCTTGACTTCTCTATAGCTAAGACACAAGAACTCAAGGATGAGTTAGAGTCTAAGGTTCTTGAGTATAGTGAGTTAGAACAGAAAATGGCTTCTTTGAAAGAGGAAACTAAAGAGTACAAGGATAAGCTTCACAGGTTTCAAGATAGCTCCAAAAAGGTTAAGTCACTCATCAAAGGTCAAAGAAAGACAACGAGATAAAACAGGCCTTGGTTTTGTTAAGTCTCACAAGGAACAAGTTGGAGAGTCTAGTAAGAGACTCCAAAAGGAAGAGAGTTCTGATGAGGAAGGTATTTCAGATCATGAGTCCTTGAATGATAGATGCACAGAAACAGAAAATAGGAATTCAGAAAGAGGAGAAGAAGTTTACGGGACCTAGGAGGTCAAATAAAGGAAAATTTCAAGGCAGATGTTTTGCGTGTCACAAGTTTGGTCACATGGCTTCACATTGCATGGCTCAAGTGAAGAAGGTAAATGACAGTTTCAGAAGTGCTAGTTACTTTCAAGGGTATTGCTACTCTTGTCAACAATTTGGGCACAAGGCAGTTTATTGCAAGGCAAATAACAGGAACAGGTTTGGTCAGAACAGGTTTGGTCAGAACAGGTTTAGTCAGAATAGGTGGATTCAAAGAATAGGTATGCCTAAAAGAAATAACATTGTTACTTGTTATAAGTGCAACAATGAAGGTCACACAACTAGACAGTGTAGAGCTGAACTTCCAAGGTACAAGAATAGGAAAAGTGGTATGAACAGGTCCAAGGATCAAGGCATGGATAAGAACAGGGATGAGAACAAGAACAAGAACAGTGACAAGAACAAGAATATGGACAAAGAGTTCAAGAGAAGGCCCGACAAGGAAGTTATAGACGCTGATGATGATCAGTGCCTAATGGGAGTTTTACTCCCACCCCAGAATTAATCACCTCATCGGGAGGTGGGGGAGGGACTAAGCTAAGAGGCTCATTCTTAGTCCCGAGCCCCAAAGGTGACCCTTTGCCATTGATGACAAAGGGGGAGAGATATGAGTAAGGGGGAGAGCTTCAAAGTGAAGAGGAAAGCTTCAAGTCGGGGGGAGCAAAACTTCAAAGGAAGATTCTCGGTTGTGGGCACAGTTGGTCGGTTGTTAGCACAGTTGGTTTCAGTTTTGGCTCTTGAGAAGTGTTTTTAGTAAAGGTTTGCCATCAATGACAAAGGGGGAGATTGTTGGCAATTTTGGGTACTTTGGGTACATTGCCTTTGCTCAAGTGTATAAGTTGTCATTGATGTCAAAAGGCATTTTTGTGTTGATATCAAAAAGAGTGTGATGTCAAAAATATCTTGAGAAGCTTCATAATGTTAAAGGGTTTTTATTAAAAACCATGGTGACAAGGTTAAAGGTTTTTCTTAAAACCATTTGGACTCATTAAGGGTTTTTATTAAAACCAAGCTTAACTTAATGCAAAGGTTTTTACTTCTTGAAAAACCTTGAAGGTCCATGTTTATTATTAATAATTAAATTAACTCAAACCTTTGACAAAGGTCTAAGTTTAATTTATTATTAATAAAATAATAATAATTATTATTTTAATTATTATTAAAGGGTCTTTTAACCCTTAAGCGACGTAGATAAAGTTTTCCTTCGCCGACGTGTTGCCATCGTTGGAGGAGCGCCGACGTCAAACAGTTAAGGAGAAATGGCTATATAAGTGGGGATGATTTTCTAAAGTTATGGTACCTCCGATTGAATGAAAATTCGTAGCTCTGTGACCTTCGAGAAAGCGTTGTATTTCATTGAGAGTTGATTATCCATATTGAGTTGCCCAAGTAATTTCTTGCATTTTTTAGTTTGCGCTTTGACATCCGACAGATTGCGCTTCACCTACAATTGTTGGGACTGCACTCGAATTACATTTTCAGTTTGCACTTTGACATCCGAAGATTGCACTTCACCTACGATTGTTGGATTTACACTCGAATTGTGTTTTCTGTTTGCACTGTGTGGATGATTATTTTTGTTGCCCAGTAAGTTACGTTTTGGACAGCGCTCACCAGTTTGCATGTGGCTTGAGGAAGACATTTACGTTTTCCAGATTCTTGGCGTCAAATAAAGATAAAATATAGGGCAACATTGTATTTCTTCATTGGGCACTTGTGGCCCAACGGCGGTGGCGTTTAAGCGAAGGCGCTAGCTAGGCAGAGGTGCCGAGTTCGATTCTCTTCGTGGGTAATTTTCTTTTGGTCACGGTGTGCAAAGGATAGTGGTTGTGAAAGCGTTGGAGGTATAAGGTTAAGTTATCATATTTGCTTTGACATTGTTTTATTGATGCTTAATGTTTATGTGGAGTAATAAGGTGTAAAGAGGTTTTACTTTGTATGTATATTATACTTCTGGTGGTTTTTATTAAGTTGGAGAAATAAGGTGTTAATTTGGATCTTTATTATTGTATATTGTTGTATAGTTGCTAACTCTAATTGGTGGCAAATTGAGAGTTAGTGTTGTGACAGATTTTGAGTTCTCCTTCTTCATCAAAGTAAAGGTATGGGCAACTTCTTCCATGTATATTGTTGATTGGTGTATGTTTTCTGAAATAAAGTTGGAGTGAAAAGGTATTCTACTAGGTATCCTTTGGCTAGGTGTAAATCCTATTTTCTGGTTTGTTGAAGACTACTTATGCATTGTTATCCTTAAGGAGAGTTTTTGGTGAATGCATAATTTTTGGTTTGAGATAGTGGAAGCTTTGTGCACTAGGGTTGATATTTGTGAGTCTTGCTACTTGCATTGAGATGGTGAAACCCTTAGTTGGCTGTTTTGATATTAATGGTTGAGTTGCTTCCATAGAGGTTGTTTTGATCAAGTTAGTGCTTTACTTGATACATGATTTGGGCTTACTCCATTGAGTTGATTTGAGCAAGTTATTTCTTTGCATTTGGTGATATTGTGTTGGTGGCTATTTTGTTCAAATATCCTTGGAGGGAAAAGGATTTCTACTTGTTTCCTTTTCTTGTGATGATTGGTTGAATGCTTCAAGGTTGATGTTGAGTTGAATGGTGTTGGTTGACTAAACCTTGTTTGATGAGCATTGTTGTTGAAACCCTAATTGTTGGTGAAAAGAACATGAGTATCATTGTTATATGAGATATTGCATGGTTGGCAATTGTTGGGTTGTGTTTCATGTTCTTGAGAAAAGCATACTACATCTATCTTATTCTTTTGAGATTTGAGATTGAGTTGAGATTGATATTGGGAGTTAAGTATAGAACATATTGAGTCTCTAACAATTCTCTTTATGTTTCTATGAGATTTGAGATTGAGATTGGGAGTTAAGTATAGAACATATTGAGTCTCTAACAATTCTCTTTATGCTTCTATGAGGTTGATGAATCACATTGGGTCTCTAACAATTCTCTTTGTGGGTTCATGCTAAGCAAGTTTTTCTTGGTGAGCTTGCTGAGGTTTTGGACAGGTTCCGGTGGGGACTTGTGAGCAGGTTTGAAGGGGGGGGGGGTTTTGGAGGGTGGGGACTTGTGAGCGGTTTTGGACAGGTTCCGATGGGGACTTGTGAGCAGATTTGGACAGGTCCTAGTAGAGGACTTGTGAGCTGAGTTTTGAGAGTTCTATCAGAGAACTTGAGGACAGAGGTGCATTGGTTCTATGAGAAGAACCTGAGGACAGATTTGGCAAGTCTTTGAGAAGGCTTGTGTGCAGAGGATTGATTTGTTCAAGAGTTGGACAGATCTGACAGACAGAGGAAGACTTGTACTAGACCGACTGACTGTGTTTGGTATAGGTTGCTAAGCTGCTGTGGACGTGATCATAGAAGGCAGAGGTCTCTTAGGCTAAGCATTGAGGACAGGAGGTCTTCGGTGGAAAGGAGTTCCACGTGCTGGCAAGAGGTAGAGGCAATTGATCTTCTGAGGGATCATTTCCAGAGCAGAGGGGAAGGTATCTCCTTTGAGCAGAGGCTCATAAATTTAGATAGAGGGGAAGGTATCTCCTTTGAGAAGAGGCTCATAAATTCAGATTGGGGGAAGGTATCTCCTTTGGGCCGAGGCTCATAAACATTGTAATTGGGAAGGTTTCCCAAAGAACTTTGAGATAACTTTTAGAGAAAAGTTTTGTGGACGTAGCCCAAGCATTCTGGGTGAACCACGTTAAAATTGGTGTCACTTTGTGGATGATATTGTGAATTGTTTTGATATTGCTTTGGGTATATTGCTTTACTATTTTGAAGTATAAAGGAAAAAGTAAAAAGAGGTCTTATACTGTTCACCCCTCCTCTCAGTATAAGCTTGTGTTCTTCAACTCCTAGCTTTCTTCAACAATACCTTCAATGGCCTCTTTTCCAGTTTTGTAGAGTCTTTATCTAGCATTCTTCCTCTTCTCCAAATTATTTTGAGATAACTTATCCTGGGTCTTCAAATTATGAAACTCTTCAACTATTTTTTTGCAACTCTTCAACTTCTCTTCTCAAAGCTTCAATGGGACCTATTCCTGGTCTCCTCAATCTCCCAACTATGGGAATACTATAATGAGATCTCTTTGCTAGATCTTCAAAGATGATTACTCTCAATATTCTGAATATTTGAAGTCTTCTTCTACTCTTCAATTCTACAATAGGACCTATTCTTAGGTCTTATCTATCTCCAATATCCAATTTATAATAAGAACCTGTTGGAAGTTAAAAGGGTAAAAAAGTAAAAAAATTGTTTTACCACTGTAAGATTTGGACCTTACCATTTCACCTCCTTGGACAACAACTGAGTTAGCAGGATTGGACGACATGGACGACAAGGAATTTTACTCCTAATATCATTTTTCCTTTCCTCTCTATTTTTCTTCTTCCCTATTCTTTCTCCTAAGATTTCTAGGTTCTAGTTAATAATCTTTGTATTTAAGCATTGTAATATTTCAAACTTTAAGTTAATGCAATATCTGGTTAATAATATTTATGCTTCTAATTTTCTAAGTGCTCCTAATTTCCTAAGTGCTATATCTGGTATCATATCAGAGGCTATACAGGTGAAGCACGAATCTCGAGGAGAGCGATAGGTGAGGCACAAATCTTGAGGAGGTCAAGGAGGCCCACTAGAGTGAGCTCATAGGTGAGGCATGGATCTCAAGGAGGTTGAGAGGTCCTACAACACATGAATCGAGGTGAGGTCGAGAGGGCTCATAGCACACAAATAAAGGTGAGATCGAAAGAGGTCTATAGAGAGCACACGAATCGAGGAGCTAACCAGAGATGGACATGTGACAAGCATACAACAAGGTAGACACATGGTGAGCAGATAGCAAGGTGAATAAATGGGCAACTGGCAACATGGTGCGAGGTGATTGGCTTGACTAGAAGGAAAAATGGCGATCACTAATTTCCCGAAGGCAATCAAGAAGCTTAGTGCTTCTCTGTGCTAATAGGGCACAATATTCCCTCCGCATAGCAGATGTGGGATAAACATTATAATTTTTAAAAAGAATTATCATGTAGCTACAATGGGATAAAGGAGGAAATCCTCCCTCGCCTCCTCGTCGGGCCACGCAGCTCGACTAGCTCGAGGAGCCAGCATTAAGCCGCTCACCCCCAGGAGGTCGCAAGTTCGAAACTTGACGGCTATGAAAGTTGCAATTTTTTTTTGTATGGTATATGCCTTGAATGTCTTGAAATAATAGTGTATTTTGCCTAGGTTTCATCGATGGTGGAAGCCGAGTTGGCAAGGAAACTCTACTTGAAATAAAGGAGTCGCAGGTTCAACTCCTGCGGAGTTAGAAATTTCTTTTTTAAAAGGTTTTTTCTTTTTCTTAAAAGTTTATTATTTTATATATTAAAAAAAATAACTTTATATTATATTTAATAAAATTAAACAATAATTATTTTTTAAAATTTTATTTTATAAAGGTTTGAGGTGTAGACCAATTGGTTCATCCAAAACCCATAAGGGGGGTGGATGCCCAAGGTTCAAATCTCGAGCCTTGTTGGACTGAACGCTTGTCCATTTCCTGGTGCTTTCAGCGGCGTAAAAGGTTTAAAATGATTATGGCATGGTGGTTATAGGGGTGGACTGCACGAAGATCTGTGCGGTGGCTTCTAGGGCAGATAGCACAGAATACTCTGGCAACCATAAAAGTTGGAAAACCTGCCCGGATTCATGGCGACTACCGATTCCACCATGTAAATTCAAAAAAAAAATATATATATTTTATAAAGCAATTATATTTCTTTTATTAAATACAAATATGGATATTTTTTTTATATAATAAAATAGGAGAAAAAGAGCATTGCCTAAGAGGTAATTTATGTAAGAGGAATCAAAGGTGGAAAATTGTGACAAAGCCTAAGAGGCTTAGTATTTTTCCTTGTAAGAGAGACAAAAGATCAAACTAAAATTTGTAAAGAGACATTGATGATAAGACCAAGTGGTTGTTATCATGCCTTATGTGCACTTTTGGTAAGAGAAAACGCTGAAATTTTTGATGAAAAAGTGAGAGCTTATGGGCTACATACTGTATTTAGTCAGTTGCAAAATGTAGTAATTGCACACCAGAGGCATCCAGACTCAGGGTACGAGGCAAACTCTGAAGATAACTCCTTTGGGAGTCAATTTGAGTAATCTGAATCCATAGAAGCTGCACCACAAGAATCATAATATTCTCACTATAGTAATTCAGTGGAAATTATAGAACCATCATCACCTGAGATAATATTAATCAGTGATGATGAAGAACAAGTAGCAAACAATTTCATGAATCAAGAAGTTGTGTCACCAAAATAAGAGGAACAAGCAATCAATGAAAGAGTGAATCAAGTCAAATTTGACTTAAATTTGTAATCTCTTATTTCTTCTTCTTTCTTCCTTTTTCTTTATTTGAAAAAAGTAGAGTGCTTTATTGTAACCAAGAAATAAAAGAGTGTTTTAGTAACTATAGCCTCACATAACAATCTACCAATTCCATAGTTCAACGGGTATGATTACGAGTATTTGTCTATCAAAATGAAGACCGTACTCATAGGAAAAGGTTTGTGAGATATAATAGAAAAGGGTTTCACATAACCCACATATTGGGCTACATTGAGTGCCACAGATAAGAAAACAAAGAAAGAAGCACAAAAGAGCAACTCTTTTGCTCTTTATCATCTCCAAGAAGTATTGGAGAAAAGTATATTCCGTAGAATAGTCACTTGTATAACTGCATAAGATGCATGGAAAGCTTTGAAAAAGGGATCCCAAGGAAGTGATCAAGTGAAGCAAGTGAGGCTTCAAACACTAAAACAAGATTTTGAAAATCTCAAAATGAAATAAGATGAAAAGTAGGTGGTTATTGTGTCAAAGTGAAAGCAATTGTTGATAAAATGGTTACAATTGGCAAGGAAATCAAGCCTAAGAAAATTGTAACAAAAGTGTTGTAAACACTTCCACAAATATGGAATCACATTGCCATAATCATAGAAGAGTCAAAAAATATTTCCACTTTAACATTCGATGCATTAATCGGATCGTTAAATAAAGAGATATTATAGGAATATCCTTCAACCAGCTATGGAGGCGATGATAAAGCCTTCACATCCAATGAAAATACTGGAAGAGGACATGGAAGAGGTCAAGGTACAGTCCATTGAAGAGGAAGAGGCAGAGGCAACTCCAATAGAGGAGGCAATCAGAACAGAGGTGGAAACTAAAATAGAGGAGGAAATCCAGGATGAAGTGGAAATCAAGGGTGAGGAAGTGACAAGTCCAAATAGCTTGTTTTAATTGTGGCAAGCCAGACCACTTTGCTCACAACTGTTGGTCAAAATATTCTCAAGGTATCAACAATCAATATGGAAATTATGGAGAAGAAGATGATACCTCTAATATTTTTCTATAATATGGACAATTAGAATAGAATACAAATGACAGATGGATTCTGGATACTAGTTGTTCAAACCATATGATTGGTAAAGAAAATCTATTTGCTACTCTAGATTCCACTTATAAATCCCACATCAAGTTAGGGTATGATAAAGCTTTGTAAGTCGAAGGCATTGGAACCATGGAAGTTCCAATGAAAGAAGGACTAAAGAAAGTGAATGACATCTACTACACTCCAAATATCCAACACAATCTACTAAGCATTGGGCAAATAATGGAGAATAATTACAAACTTGTTTTTGATGAAGGAAAATGTCTCATTCTTGATAAAAACAATTGTAATCGTGTCATCACATAGGTCCCAATGACCAAGAATCGATTATTCCCTCTTAAATTTTGCAAGCTAGGGGGAGTTCAACTTGTAAATGTAGCTATAGCAAATCCAAGTGTGCTTTTGCACTTGCGATATGGTCACCTTAATTCCTCTAGCTTGAAATTATTAACTTCTCAAGCTATGGTGATAGGACTTCCCAAAATCAACGAATAAAAGGAGGTCTGTGAAGGATGTGCTTTGGAAAAGCACTCAAGGTCAAATTTTCCAAAAGGACAAGCATGGAGAGCCAACTATCCACTTCAATTAGTGCATTCAAACATCTGTGGTCCAATGCAGACAAAGAGTATCGAAAACAATTCCTATTTTCTCACTTTCATAGATGATTTCTCTAGAATGTGCTGGATTTATTTTCTAAAACATAAAGATGAAGCTTTTGATTGCTTCATAGATTTCAGAAGCAATGTAGACAAACAAAGTGAGTATTTTGTAAAATGTCTTAGAACAGATTGAGGAGGTGAGTACTCCTCAAAAGAATTCTTAAAATATTGTAAAGCAAGTGGGATCAAAAGGCAATTCACTACTGCATATACCCCACAATAGAATGGTGTGGCTGAGATAAATAACCACACCATAGTTGAGATGGCAAGAACAATGCTTCAGACTAAGCATCTAACTAATATGTACTAGGATGATGTTGTAAGAACCAGTGTATACATTCTAAATAGAAGTCCAACTTCTAGTTTAGATGGCATCACTCCTTATGAGGGGTGGTACGAAAAGAAATCCAATGTAAAGCACTTCAAAGTTTTTGGTTCTTTAGCATACACAAACATTCCTGATGAGAAGAGGAAGAAGCTTGATCCCAAAATTCAAGCTTGTATATTTGTGGGGTATTGTGAGTCTACCAAAGCATATAGACTCTACAATCCCAAGACTCATAAAATTGTACTTTCCGGGGATGTAATTTTTGATGAAGGGGGAGAATGGGGTCATCAAAGAATTTTTTTTAATGATGAGTCCCAAGATGTAAGTTCTTCACAGGTACAGTAGGTATAGCAGGTGTCTCCCAAGAAAAGCAAAGGCACACCAACCCCTCCAAGCCCAAGCAAAAGTACTACATCAAGTACTTAAACCACCACTCCAAGTCCTTCTCCATAGAGATCAATAAGTTCTTCATCGATGGACATTGAATCTCCATCAAGAGGAAAAAGAACATTACAACATCATCCATATTTTCAAATGTTGGATCAAAATTACTAGAAAAGATACACTAGAAGCCAAGCTAGTGAATGAATTCAGTTTTACATAAACTTAAAAATCTGCATATGTATGGGGATGATGACTCCCAAGATCCTAAAGGGGATGTAGTTAATTAAGCTTTATTAACTAGTGCACAACTAGAACCATATAGCTATGAGAAGGTTGGTACTCAAAATGTATGGCAAGAAGCCATGAAAGATGAAATAACCTCTATAGAAAATAATGATACTTGGAAGCTTGTAAAGCTTCCAAAAGGAAAAAAATGTGTTGGATGTAAATGGGTCTACAAGACCAAATACAATGTTTATGGAAGCATTGAAAGGCACAAGGTGAGATTAGTACCAAAAGGTTTTACTCAAAAATTTGGCATTGACTATGAGGAAACATTCGATCTTGTTACACGACAAGAGATAATCAGATCAGTTCTTTTCTTAGCTGCCCATAAAGGATGGAACATTCAACACATGGATGTGAAAAGTGCTTTTCTGATCAGATATTTTACTGAGGAGGTTTATGTTAAATAACCTCAAGGCTTTCAAGAACAAGGAAAGGAGAACCTTGTTTATAAATTGAAAAAGACACTTTATGGCCTCAAGCAAGCACCAAGAGCTTGGTACTCATGCATTGATGGCTATTTCAATGAGTATGGATTCACTAGAAGCAAAAGTGAACCAAATTTGTACTACCTAAAGCATGGAGTAGACATTCTCATAGTTTTTTTGTATGTGGATGATCTAATATTTATGGATAGTAACACTAAAATGAATATGGAGTTCAAAAACTCCATGATGAAGCAGTTTGATATGAAAGATTTTGGTTTAATGTGATACTTCCTAGGCATGGAAGTGCATAAATCAAATAGGGGGATCTTCATATGTCGACACAAGTATGCTCGAGACATGATCAATAAATTTTTCGTGGAGCAATGCAAATCAGTTGCAACTCCAACTGGACACGGGATCCAATTGAGCAAGGATGACGGAGCACCAAAGGTTGACATGACCACTTACAAAAGCATGGTTGGGAGTCTAATGTTTCTCACCAACACAAGGCCTGATATTCAATATGTTGTTTCTCTAGTTTCAAGGTTTATGGCAAGTCCATCTGAGCTGCATCTACAAGCAACTAAAAGAATCTTAAGATATTTAAAGGGTACATTGGATTTTGGAATCCATTACCACAAATGTAATTCTGTTAAATTAGTTGGCTTCAGTGACAGTGATTGGGGCAGCAATATAGATGATAGGAAATCTACATTAGGGAACTATTTTAGTCTAGGGTCAGGACTAATCACATGGAGTTCCAAGAAGCAGACTATTGTAGCATTGTCATCTACTGAGGCTCAGTATATAGCCATAACACATGCTAATACTCAAGCCCTATGGTTAAGAAAAATCCTTGAAGAAATTAGAGAAAGTCAAAGTGGTCCTAATTGACTGTATTGTGATAACATAAGTGCCATTCAATTGGCATACAATCCAATCCACCATAGCAGATCAAAGCATTTTGATATGAAGTATCACTTCATGTGAGACATGGTGGAGAAGCAAATAGTTGAGCTTAAATATTGTAGCACTTTGGATAACATTGCAGATATCTTCACCAAAGGCATGGTTAAAGCTCAATATATAAAGCTGAGAGACTGTATAGTCAGTCCTCTCAACTTTAAGGGGGAGAATATTGGAAGTTAAAAGGGTAAAAAAGTAAATTTTTTGTTTTACCACTGTAAGCTTTAGACCTTACCCTTTTACCTCCTTGGACGGCAACTGAGTCAGCAGGATTGGACGGCAAGAAGTTTCACTCCTAATATCATTTTTCCTTTCCTCCCTATTTTTATTTTTCCCTATTCTTTCTCCTAAGCTTTCTAGGTTCTGGTTAATAATATTTGTATTTAAGCATTGTAATCTTTCAAACTTTAAGTTAATGCAATATCTGGTTAATAATATTTATGCTCCTAATTTCCTAAGTGCTCCTAATTTCTTTAGTGCTATAGAACATTCTACATAGGTCTCTTTAGTCTCCAATCTATAGTCTTCTTTCTGAAAGCTTTTATCTCCAATATTCTATCTTCCAAAACTAGAAGTTCTTTAATCTAACCTCTTTCAGGTCTCAACTTCTCCAATCAATAGTCTTCTAATTATAATATTCTATGGTAAATTACTTCTCGAGTCTCCTCAATATTCAATCTCCAATGGGGTATTTGCCTTAGGCTTCCTCACTCTTCAATCTCTATATTTTTGCAACAAAGAATTAATCCCTGCACAAGGAAAGCACATAGACCTTTAGGTAACAAAGGTAAAATTCTTCTCTATCTATTGTAGGAAGCTTCTCAACTTTTGGGAGTTAATTTTTTGCAATCAAAAACTTAGATAGTAGTACCAAACATATTATAATTTCTATAATTCTAAAATAAATAAACTTCACTAGTTATCCTCAAAACTAGTGGAACAAATTTTGTGTTGAGTCCTAGTCTTCACAATCCTATGAAAAGACTCTAGCCAGTATGCAATTTGTAGTCACCTTCAATCTACCAAATTTCTCCAATAGGACCTCCTTGGGTCTCTTAATATCCTTCATCTTCATAATATCAAGGTCTGAATTCAAGACCCTAAAATCTCCTTCTATTCCAAATTTGTTCTTGGAATAAAAATTCTCCAATCTTGTCTAGTTTCACCTTCTAGAGATAATATCCTTACCTTCACTGGTTTCTCCTTCGTAGCTTGAAAATCTATGCAAGTCCAATCCTTGTAATACTCTCCTTATCTCTTATCAAAATCCCTTGTGGCTTTGATACCACTGTTAGCTTTTGAAGCTATAAACTTAAGATAAACAAACTTAAAGATATCAAATAAAGTAATAAACTATTGTATATGATAATGGCAATATTATGAATATATAAAACACATAAATAAATCTAATATCTACTCATAAATATGGCATAACCAAAATATCATTAAAATGGTGTTATAACTCTGAAAGTATCAAGTAATGCAATTACAATTAGGTCACTTTACATCTCCACATTACTATGCATATATAATGTAATGTGAATTTTCATATGGCGCACTATTGGCCTTCACTCTTCTAGACTCTTCAACTCTGTATTCTATCGATTGATGTACACATGGACTAATGTGCACATTTATATTATTGAATATTATGTATACTTGTGTATTTATTACATTACATAAAGTAAATACCTAATCTAAGACATATGCCAAATAATGTAATATACTCCAACATAAACTAGATCTTAAAGGAAATAGATGAATTTTTATTAAGGGGAGATTAAGACAATTCCTACCCTTGCACCTTTGACACAATGAGCAATATCAAAGAAAAGGGACTAAGAACTAGGTTGTTTTACTTCCACTGTATAGATAGTTTCAAGGAAGAAAACTTCCACTAGATGCTAGGATTTAAGGGGAGAATTAGCTAGAAATTCAGCTATAACATGTCCATTCATGGACTTTTGATAGAAAAATTCAATATTGAATTTGTTAAAGGCCATAATCCACTTAGCAATACAACCTGATAGATAAGTTTTTAACATTAAGTATTTGAGAGAATCAACTCGGGCTATGACAAAGGTGTTGAGTGGTATTTTCACCCAATTGTGAAAGTACACCCTCTCTTAGGATTTGGGGTCCCAAATCCCCTCTTGCAAAGAAGTTAAACAAAAAACTTCTCCAAGGTCTCCGCTATGTTAGCATTTGCATATGTGTATTAGTAATCTCAAATAAAGATATTCAATTTAAATGCTTGGAACACCTTAGTGATTGCAAGTAACTGTAAACAAGGGGCAATGTTGGTTTATTTTACCATGAAACTTTAGTGATTTTTCATTGAACCAAAATAAAGCAAATGTGAGTTGGCCCTCATATGACCTTCAATGTGATGCTCAAATTACCCCTTTCGTAAAATTAGAATTTTTATGAAGAGAGGGCAATTTTAGGCTCCAAAAATGAAAATTTGTGAAATGCCATAAAACATAACTCCTTCGATGAAATTGGAATTTTCATGAAGGGAATGTCATCATAGGCTCATGAGTGCAAAAAAGAACTAAAAAAAAAAAAATTTGACCTTAAAATGGAAATTTTCTATTTTCGGATTTTTTAAAATCTTTAATAAAACAACTTCGGTGAATTTTTAAAAATACTAAACAACTCCGAAAATGAAATTTCAAAGTGCGTATTGGAAGTCTGAAGTATAACCTACGCAATGGTGAAATTCTTTTTGGATTTTGACATTTTTTAAATGTTTATTTTAATGCCTGAAAATTAAAATAAATAAAATTTTTGGAAAAATAAAATGCAGAAAAATGAAAATAAAATGCATAAAATGAAATACAAGATACATTCAGTTTGATGCTATTCTATTTCGACAAAACCGAAGATGTGAGGTTTTCATGCATGCAACCTAACCTATTGGACTTGCAAAACAAGCACAATCCGGATAAGCTAAGTGTTGGCTCCTAGGGTTTTAAATGAGGTTTTCAGATTTAAACATTCACATGAAGCAACCAAGAAAATTGCATAAACTCCATTTACAAGCCTAAAATCTGAAAAGGGGAAAAGATAAACATTTAATCTTGCATGCAGAAAATGACTCCTCCTTTCTTGTCCATAAGATGCAACTTTCTAAAATTTTTTGTATTAAAAATTCATCATTTTACAATAACAGAAATTTCTGGTTTTCCCATACCAGTCCATGGAAGAAAAATAGCCCAAACAGGTCCAGAATGGCCCTCTTGCCTTCAAACCTACAACTCTGCTTGCAGTAGTTTCCAACCCCTCAAAACATCCTTGCCTGGCGTATTTAAAACTTTCAGGAAGCTTTTCGTTTCATTTTCCAATGGCTGTTCGTTTCACCTTCCCTTATGCATGCATGTGTTTTGGTTTCCAAAAAAACTTTTCGTTTCTATTTTGTGGCCCTTCATTTCATTCCCATGGTTTGGATTTCTTCACTTTTCGTTTGACTTCAAAAAAACGTTTTCGCTTCTTTCCATGTGTAACGACCATCTTAAATTATTTCAAATCATTAAAGATTCCTTATGTAACGTTTTGTCTTATTCATTGGATTTTGTCCTTATGGGTCCACGTCATTATGCAGTCTTCAGTTTCACTATCCTGGTGTTCATCACTAATATCAGACGCACTGTCCCTTTTTAGTCATGAAAATGCAACATGTCGTGATATCGTGACACTTTTGTTTCTCTGCTTGCCTACCCCTTTTGAGTCGTGAGAATGCAACATGTCGCGATATCGCGACACTCTTGTTTCTCTACCTGCCTGCCCTTTTTTGAGTCGTGAAAATGTAATATGTTGCAATATCGTGAACCTTTTGTTTCTCTTCCTGCCTGCCCCTTTTGAGTCGTGAAAATGCAACATGTCGCAATATCGCGACACTTTTGTTTCTCTGCCTCCTTGCCCTTTTTGAGTCGCAAAAATGCAACATGTCGTGATATCGTGACACTTTTGTTTCTCTGCCTGCCTACCCTTTTTGAGTCGTAAAAATGCAACATGTCACGATATCATGACACTTTTCCCTTCTTTGCTTTGGACTATGAAAAATGCAACATGTCGCGATATCGCGACACTTTTTCTTTCTTGTTCTTTTGGCCATGAAAATGCAACATGTCACGATATCAAGACACTTTTTTCTCCTTTTGGCCGCGAAAATGCAACATGTCGCGATATCGCGAAACTTTTTTCTCTTTTGGTCGCAACAATGCAACATGTCACGATATCACAACACTTTTTCTCTTTTGGCTGCGACAATGCAACATGTCACGATATCGTGACACTTTTTCCCTTTTGGCCACAACAATGCAACATGTCGTAATATCGTGACACTTTTTCCATTTTGGCCGCAACAATGCAACATGTCGTGATATCATGACACTTTTTCCTTTTTTGCCGCGATAATGCAACATGCCACGATATCACGACACTTCTTCCCTTTTGGCCGCGACAATGCAACATGCTGCGATATCGTGACACTTTTTCCCTTTTGTCCGTGACAATGCAACATGCCACGATATCGCCACACTTTTTCCCTTTTGGTCGCGACAATGCAACATGCCACGATATCGCCACACTTTTTCCCTTTTGGCTGCGACAATGCAACATGTCACGATATCACGACACTTTTTCCCTTTTGGCCACAATAGTGCAACATGTCGCGATATTGCGACACTTTTTCTCTTTTGGCCGTGACAATGCAACATGTCGCGATATCGCGACACTTTTTCCTCCTTGCGGTGTTTTGCTTTTTATTTGATCTTTAGCATATGGGCCACTTCGGTCTTCTTGGAAAACATGCAAAAAGGTGGGTCCCCAATTTTGGGGTGCATTGTGGAGCAGCCACAACAAATGGCGACTCTGCTGGGAAATGCTCCTGAGCGTTTCGATGAGAACTCAACTTGAACACCTTCAACACAAGCATAAAAAAATATCCCAAGAATGAAACTAGACAAGAAATACATGAAGCATTAGAATTATTAAGCATCAGCTCGGTGTGTGCAATGTGCTTCATTCCCTATCGTTTGAAACTCGTTCAACTTTCCATTGTCGTTTTCACTTATGGTTTGTGCGTATGAGAAATTATGGATGATTCCTATAGGATTTAATGTATGGTGAAGCTACTAGAGATATAACAAGCTTTGGAAAGGCTCAAACTTTCTAGTACCATGAACAAAAATATTAAAACTGTCAAATCCTCTTAGGACCAAATATGAGTATACTGAATTAATTTACTAGATCCCAAAGTTGGTTGTGTCACTACCATTTTGAACCCATGTGTAAGTGTAAGTGAAATCAGAGCTTTGGGGAATAGGATTCCCAACCTAAGCAAGATGGGAATTTAACCCTATCCTTACTACTCTGATCTGGAGTTCATTACCTCATCTTGAACAAAATGATTTAACCTGTTATGGATGAAACTGTCAGGCTAGCCTATCTGTTTGAGCAGTTAGTGGTCTTGCTTTTAGACAAGACATGTTGCCATGCATGAGCATACTCCACTGCCAGTCAGACGTCTATAGCCCCGGTGGAGATCAACCCCATAATCCAGGATTTGACTTTACTTTTAATTTCTTGAACCTTGGGGATGACTACCCATCCTTGCAAGGGACATGTAGTATTATCCTTCCAATCCAATATCAATGATGCAATAAAAGTAGAATGAAAAATATTTGCTTTGGAACTTCAAATTCTTGAGAAGGAAAAATAGAAGCTTTGGGTAATCGAATTCTCAACCTAAGCGAGATGATAATTAGACCCTATCCTTACTACTCCATGAAGGTCAAATCAGAGCTTTGGGGAATCGGATTCTCAACCTAAGCGAGATGATAATTAGACCCTATCCTTACTACTATGATTTTAGACTTTAAGCACTATGGGAGTGGTAAAAACCACTATTTTAAGGATTATGTTGCATGATAGGACAGACACAAAATACTCCTTTCGCCTCACCTTTTCTTCCAAGTATGGTTTTGACCATTTTACTCAAGATTATCTTTAATATGTGTAGAATGTGCTTGGTTCAAGATAGTTCGGGCATCATTTCCCAACCTTAGGATCCTTTTAATATATGTTATGTAATAACCATAAGAGGATTCGACACCTTTTCAATGATTGTATTTGAAATGTAGATGCAACTGAGATGACATGTATATGCAATGTCGAATGTAACATGAGATATGGATGAATGCATTGCTCTTTTTGAAATGCGGATGGAGTATACCACCTACTTTACCATAATGTGTAAAACTGACAACTTCATGCATCACAAGTTCCAAACGATAAACTTTAATGTGTTTGTGATACTCGTGGAGCTTTTTGCAATACAATTCCGATGTTTCATATTCTCTTAGTCTTAGTCAACATTCATAAGGACATAAGTTGACATAAGGACATAAGTTGGAGCTTTTTTTTTTTTTTTTTGAAACAAACCAAAAGTGTCCAAAGGACCAACACACAAAACTTAAAACCAAACCAAAAATACAATCCCAAAAAAGAAACTTGAAAACACAAACCAAAACCAAAAACCAAAGACTATATACAAATGTACAATATGGTACAAGACGATGCATAGTTTGAACTGTCACTTCCCTGGATCCCAAACATGATTTGAGTTCTTTAAAAGACATATGACGTGATACGCATACCAAGTTTGGAAGGAATCAAACAAGAACAAGACTAGACCAAACAATGCAACCAACTTCAACTTTCCCCTCTCACCCCACCAATTAGATTTAGTTCCATTAGTATTCTCATAGGTGAGATTCAAATTACCAAATTGATTAGACAATGGTTGATTTTCAATTCTTTCTTGTCTATTATTTAAGGTGCAAATTTCATAATTCCATTCATGATTTAGAAGTAGGCTTTCTTTATTCAAAATGAAATTTTGTAAGCAATAGCCTATTTCTAAAAATTTCAAAGGTAATTCATTTTCCATGTTCTTAGGCCAATTAAAATTGTGCAACAATTTACAAGCCTCTAGGATATTTACTAAATTGGGATCATTAGGAGCTTTTATCCTAGGTTCAAGAATTAATTGTTGATGAATTTGATTTAGCAATTTAAATGCATCAAGCTCCTTTTCATTCATTAAAGTAATGTTATCAAAGGTGTGGTTAGAAATTAATACTTGTTCTTCATTCACCTTCGATGGCATTTCATCATAAATATCATTTGAATTATACAAATATTCACCTAAATCTTAGATTTTTGGACACAAAGGTTTAGATTTTACCTTTTTCACATTTTCATTTACCAAAACTTGGTGAGGATTTGCAATTCCCTCTTTTACCTCATGGTCTTCATATTCTTCATTGATTACTTGTTCATCAAACATACCAAAATTGGCACCCAATTGAAAACATGCCCATCCTTTTCAACCCTCAAATATTCTTGGTCAAAGTGTATGTTAAGTAACTCATCTTCATGATCAATCACTTGCGTTGCTTCTAATAGATCAACCACTTTGTCATTTAATTCCAATTCTTCTTCTCCTTCCTTAGATGGTCCAGTTATTTCCAAAAGTGGGTTATGTCTTGAATTCAAATTGGTAAAGATATCATAATCCAAATTTGTAACCCATGATTCAATTTTATCACAATTTGGAAGGTGTGGATCCTCTTGGTCATCACTTTCGAGAACATCATCCAAAGTGTCTTTCGATAACAAGTGGTGAAATTTGATTATATCTTCAACTTCATTTGTTGATTTTCTTTCAAATTCATTTTTAGCCACTTGTGATGGCTTAGGAGATTCTATAATGGGATCGATTTTTGAATTTCATGTCATATAGTTGCTCCAATACTTTGCAAGTACGTCTGACCAAATAATATCCACATAAGTTCATTCATCCAAATCCTCCTTTTTGGGTAATGATTCTAGATATTTCTTTTCCAAAACAAGATGGTGATCATTTGATTCCAACTTCTTGTTACCCATCCATAGAATTTCTTCCCCAAAAACTTCATGCTCTTCAAGACTTTTCGAATAGGTATTTACTTCAACATGAGTCACCTCAAAATCTCTTGTATCGCTTGAAGAAGCATAACATGAAACATCATTAAGATCGACATTATGAATTTTCTTCCTAGGATGATTTGGATGCATACATTGACGTGCTCGTTTTTGTGGTGGAACATGCCTACATACCTTCTTAACCACTTTCTTTTACTCTTTTACTTTCGATGCGATCTCTTTGGGTTGAGTGGTAGAAGTAGTAGGATTAGTTGGATTGATACCCATGGACAAAGCTTGAACATTTGTTGCAATGGTTCCATGGGTGACCACATGATTCTCTAATTGAGGCATAGTTGGATGGATGGAAGTACTTGTATAAGCACATGTGGGAGAATAAGTTGGTATGGTAGGATAAAGTTGATTGTAGGGAAAAACATTTGATATCAAATTTTGTTGTGCCCACGCTTGATTTACCATCGAGGTTTGATTGCAAGCCCCTAGTTGTCCTACCATAGTTGATTGCTCTATTCCATAACCTTGTGGCCTCAATTTTTGATCTACAATCATAGCTTCTGTGTAGGCCGATGCAAGATCAGTAACCAAGGGATTCATCCTAACAAATATGGCACACCATGGATCCAATGCTCTAAAGTATATTTGAAGAGCACCTCTTTCCTCAATAGTATAGGGAAAAATTAATCTCCCATAAAGCTTTCGAAACCTCATTTTGAAACTTCTCACTGGCTCATTAGGTTCTCTTTTGCAAGAAGTAAATTGTTGATATATCATGAGAGGATCAATGAGCAACCTAAATTGATTGATAAAACCATCTTTCAATTGAGTCCAAGATGTAATAGAACCAGTGGGTAAATTGATGTACCAATCATATGCCACCTCATATAGGGTTCCAGGAAACATTCTACATGCCACATCCTCATGTTTGACATTCCATCTAACTAGGATATCCACATAGGCTTGAATATGTTCCTCGACTAATGTTGGACCATTGTGTTTAAATTTGGGCAAATGTTTTTCTACGTTCTTGGGTAAATCATGAGAATCCCCACTAATGTTCAAAGGATTAACATGTATCCCATACCACGTTCCTGCAGTTGTAGCCATTAATGAAACTCAAAGAATAATTTCAAAACCAATTTGTTAGTCATGAATAAAAGAATAAACCAAGACAAAGCAATATTCTAAAAATGTAAATTAGTTTCTGATTCACCAGATCGCATATGCGCAAGTGAAGAGCATACTCCTAGTGTTGTAGGCTTTCTGATTCACAAGATCACATTACACGCAAATGAAGAGCATAATACCGACAACAAATACATTTTAAAATAATTCCTTACAAATAAGCATGAAATGACTAGCAAATATCAAACATGTAACGTATGAATAATCATGTTAGCATCAACCAAGAGATGTATCCATTAAAATCAAATGAAAGTAATTGCATGGAGACAACCTCGTTAGTCAAGACCAAAATTTTTCAAAATCAAATCAAAACACATTATTCCTGTATGAACAATCAAAAGTGTTAGAACAATGCATAGCAATTCATGTCCTCCTTTTAACACTACAAGGTTGTATTGTTAAAAGAGGGCTAAAGACAATAATCAATAGGGCATGAAATATTCAAAATTTAAATCCCTATAGCATTTAAATCACACTGAAATAAACCAACTCAAGCCCTCCTTCTAGCGCCAAAATGTTGAGTGGTATTTTCACCCAATTGTGAAAGTACACTCTCTCTTAGGATCTGGGGTCCCAATTCCCTCTTGCAAAGAAGTTAAACAAACAAATTCTCCAAGGTCTCCGCTATGTTAGCATTTGCATATGTGTATTAGTAATCTCAAATAAAGATATTCAATTTAAATGCTTGGAACACCTTAGTGATTGCAAGTAACTGTAAACAAGGGGCAATGTTGGTTTATTTTACCATGAAACTTTAGTGATTGTTCATTTAACCAAAATAAAGCAAATGTGAGTTGGCCTTCATATGACCTTCAATGTGATGCTCAAATTAACCCTTTCGTAAAATCAGAATTTTTATGAAGAGAGGGCAATTTTAGGCTCCAAAAATGGAAATTTGTGAAATGCCATAAAACATAACTCCTTCGATGAAATTGGAATTTTCATGAAGGGAATGTCATCATAGGCTCATGAGTGCAAAACAAAACTAAAAAAAAAAAAATGAAATTTGACCTTAAAATGGAAATTTTCTATTTTCGGATTTTTTTAAATCTGTAATAAAACAGCAACTTCGGTGAATTTTCAAAAATATTAAACAACTCCGAAAATGAAATTTCAAAGTGCATATTGGAAGTCTGAAGTATAACCTACGTAATGGTGAAATTATTTTTGGATTTTGAAATTTTTTTAAATGTTTATTTTAATGCCTGAAAATTAAAATAAATTAAAATTTCTAGAAAAATAAAATGCAAAAAAATGAAAATGAAATACAAGATACATTTAGTTTGATGCTATCCTATTTCGACAAAACTGAATATGTGAGGTTTTCATGCATGCAACCTAACCTATTGGAATTGCAAAACAAGCACAATCCGGATAAGCTAAGTGTTGGCTCCTAGGGTTTTAAATGAGGTTTTCAGATTTAAACATTCGCATGAAGCAACCAAGAAACTTGCATAAAATCCATTTACAAGCCTAAAATATGAAAAGGGGAAAAGATAAACATTTAATCTTGCATGCATAAAATGACTCCTCCTTTCTTGTCCATAAGATGCAACTTTATGAAATTTTCTGTATTAAAAATTTGTCATTTTACAATAACATAAATTTTTGGTTTTCCCAAACTAGTCCATGGAAGAAAAACAGCCCAAACAGGTCCAAAATGGCCCTCTTGCCTTCAAACCTGCAACTCTGCTTGCAGCAGTTTCCAACCCCTCAAAACATCCTTGCCTGGCGTATTTAAAACTTTCAGGAAGCTTTTCGTTTCATTTTCCAATGGATGTTTGTTTCACCTTCCCTTGTGCATGCATGTGTTTTGGTTTCCAAAAAAAACTTTTTGTTTCTATTTTGTGGCCCTTCGTTTCATTTCCATGGTTTGGTTTTCTTCACTTTTCGTTTGATTTCAAAAAAACATTTCTGCTTCCTTCCATGTGTAACGACCATCTTAAATGATTTCAAATCATTAAAGATTCCTTATGTAACGTTTTGTCTTATTCATTGGATTTTGTCCTTATAGGTCCATGTCATTATGCAGTCTTCAGTTTCACTATCCTGGTGTTCATCACTAATATCAGACGCACTGTCCCTTTTTAGTCACGAAAATGCAACATGTCATGATATCGCAACACTTTTGTTTCTCTACCGGCCTACCCCTTTTGAGTCGCGAGAATGCAACATGTCGTGATATCATGAAACTTTTGTTTCTCTGCCTGCCTGCCCTTTTTGAGTCACGAAAATGCAACATATCGCGATATCGCGACACTTTTGTTTCTCTTCCTACCTGCCCCTTTTGAGTCGCGAAAATGCAACATGTCGCGATATCGCGACATGTTGGTTTCTCTGCCTGCCTGCCCTTTTGAGTCACGAAAATGCAACATGTCGTGATATCACGAAACTTTTGTTTCTCTGCTTGCCTGCCATTTTTGAGTCGTGAAAATGCAACATGTCGTGATATCGCAACACTTTTTATTTGCTTTGGACTGCAAAAATGCAACATGTCGCGATATCGTGACACTTTTTCTCTTTTGGCCGCGAAAATGCAACATGTCGCGACATCGTGACACTTTTTCTCTTTTGGCCGCAACAATGCAACATGTCGCGACATCGCAACACTTTTTCCCTTTTGGCCGCGACAATGCAACATGTCGCGATATCGCAACACTTTTTCCCTTTTGGCCGCGACAATGCAACATGTCGCAATATCATGACACTTTTTCCCTTTTGGCTGCGATAATGCAACATTTCGCGATATCGCGACACTTTTTCCCTTTTGGCCATGACAATGCAACATGTCATGATATCACGACACTTTTTCCCTTTTGGTCGCGACAATGCAACATGTCATGATATCGCGACACTTTTTCCCTTTTGGCTGTGACAATGCAACATGTCACGATATCGTGACATTTTTTCCCTTTTGGCCACGATAATGCAACATGTCGCAATATCGTGACACTTTTTCCCTTTTGGCCGCGACAATGCAACATGTTGCGATATCACGACACTTTTTCCTCCTTGAGGTGTTTTAATTTTTCTTTGATCTTTAGCATATGAGCCACTTCGGTCTTCTTGGAAAACATGCAAAAATATGGGTCCCCAATTTTGGGGTGCGTTGTGGAGCAGCCACAACAAATGGTGACTCTGCTAGGAAATGCTCCTGAGCATTTCGGTGAGAACTCAACCTGAACACCTTCAAAACTCAAACACAAGTGTCAACAAATATCCCAAGAATGAAACTAGACGAGAAATACATGAAGCATTAGAATTATTAAGCATCAGCTCGGTGTGTGCAATGTGCTTCATTCCCTATCGTTTGAAACTCGTTCAACTTTCCATTGTCATTTTCACTTATGGTTCATGCGTATGAGAAGTTATGGATGATTCTTGTAGGATTTAACGTATGGTGAAGATGCTAGAGATATAACAAGCTTTGCAAAGGCTCAAAATTTCTAGTACCATGAAAAAACATATTAAAATTGTCAAATCCTCTTAGGACCAAATATGAGTATACTGAATTAATTTACTAGATCCTAAAGTTGGTTATGTGTCACTACCATTTTGAACCCATGTGCAAGTGTAAGTGAAATCAAGGCTTTGGGGAATAGGATTCCCAACCTAAGTGAGATGGGAATTTAACCCTATCCTTACTACTCCGATCTGGAGTTCATTACCTCAACTTAAACAAAATAATTTAACATATTATGGATGAAACTGTTAGGCTAGCCTATCTGTTTGAGCAGTCAGTGGTCTTGCTTTTAGACAAGACATGTTGCCATGCATGAGCATACTCCACTACCAATCAGGTGTCTATAGCCCCGATGGAGATCAACCCCATAATCCAGGATTTGACTTTACTTTTGATTTCTTGAACCTTGGGGATGACTACCCATCCTTGCAAGGGACATGTAGTACGATTTTTCCAATCCAATATCAATGATGCAATAAAAGTAGAATAAAAAATATTTGCTTTGGAACTTCAAGTTCTTGAGTGGGCAAAATGGAAGCTTTGGGGAATCGAATTCTCAACCTAAGCGAGATGATAATTAGACCCTATCCTGTGTACGAGCTCTCTCCTTTGTAATGTAACAATCCTTTAGTAACACTCTAATAACTTCTTGGTCACCTTGTAATGCATGAACACTTATGTGAGCACTTGTAACTACTTTGAGATTTTTCTTGGACGTTAAGAAATGCAATGGTGCCTTGAATTTATGGCAAGTGGCTTCAACCTTTCTACATGGATTTATTTCACTGTAATGCTTCCAAGGAGAGTATAACTCATTTTTTGTATGCTTCTTTGCTTTCTACGTTTCTTGGAGTGCAAGAAACCTCTTCTCTTGTTGGTCGATCATTGAGGTAATTTTGGAGCTTTAAATGGTGTTGTAAGTGATTCTTTTGATTAACATTCTTCACCAAGCTAGAAACCTCTGAATATATCACATGTTCTCCTCATTTCTTTTTCCCTTCAACGTGCTCATTTTACGCTATTTGTCCACATTGATTGGGGTAGAATATGCCACATTTTTTCTTGTAAAAGAGAGCTCCATTTCTATCTATGTAAATATAGGTTGATGATCGACTGATATGTGCATTACTTGTTGTAGGTTCATCCATCCAAGATGTGAAGTGTGAGCCCCTTCAAATAGCTCTGTGTACCGTGGATGATGAGTGCTTGATGTTCGACCTTTCTTGCTTAACGTTTGACCTTTCTTGGCTGGATTTCCCTGTAGTTTTTTGAGCCTTTAGTGGCACATTCAATATTCACTTTTCCTATGAACAATGTAGTGCAATACCTTATAATATTCTATGATAATAATATGTTCTTATTGCATCATTTTTGCACTTCTTCTTACAGGTCTTGTAGTCTGATTTTGTAGCAGGTTTTGAATGCACAAATGAGGGTTTTGAGGACATCCCTTTGGATAGACTCCTTGCCCTCTTTGCTTGGATATTTAATGATAGATCCAATATTTACAAATGATATAGATAGAATATTTTTTGTGCTGCACTTAACCTTGTAGTGCTTTGGATTTGAGACTCACCAAGTCTCAATATTTGAAGCTTCATTTGGTTAGTTTTTATTCACTTGCACTAACCAATTTTGGTGGCTTATATTGGCCACTATGAGTTGCAGATTTTTGTGCACTAATAGTGTCTTTATACACTTTAAAAAAAACATTGTTCCCTTCTCACAAACACAACAATAATACTTTTGAGAGAAATATAACAATGCAAATGAATCTAATAATATTTTAATTTAATGCACTAAAAATTTCACCTTATCACTCCAATCAACTCTAAAAAATAATGCACTTAATCAATTTACTACAACTATTCAAGAATTATTTTTCAATTCTCTTATAAGCAAGGTAGTAGGAGCTAGTCTTATTTTGCTTTCCAAAGTAGATGATAGGTAGTTGATAGATAGTTTGAAATTATGAAATCTAATAAACTCCTAAAGTGTAAATAGACCTTAAAGAAACCTTTATCTTTTTGCAATTTTGAAGACTGTAATTAAATTCTCTTTACTGTAACTTTAATCTAAATTAAGGTACTTAAACAAATCTGATAAGTAATCCACTTTAATTAATCTACTTGCACCAATATTTTCTTACCTTTTTCTTAAAGACCTTTTTTCTGCTTTCGTACAGGATGTAGATGTTGGTGTATAAGATCACCAAATTTCTACCTTGAGTAAGATGTTGCAGCTCTTTGTAGGCTACCTTGAACAACTTCATCTTCACCAAAATATGGTCTCGAACTCTCTTTCATGAGCCTAGGATTTTGGTGGCTTGTTCTCCTCTTGTAGTCTCCTTAATTTGGTATATATTTAAAGAGATATTTGTTTCTAGTGGTGCTTTTTTGTTGTGAGAGGTAATCTCAAAATCTCTTGGATTTGGTAGGCTTCTTCTATATAAATATTCCTTCAAAATTCTTGTTGAATTTTAACTTCAAACAAGATCTTCATCTCAATATTATTAATGTCTTGAGGTCTTCTAATATTTGGTACTCCTTGCCAAATTTTTCTTCTTGGGCTTGTTGTCGAATGGTGATAATTATCCCAAATCTTTCACTATTTTCAATAGTGAATTTCTCCAATGAGTTCTCCTTGGAAATTCTTTGATGATATCTTCAGTAAGGCTCTCCAAGACTTTTATTGGATTCTCATATAGACCTCTCCAAGGCCTTTGATCTTACAACTAATTTTGGTCTTCCTTGACCTTATCTTCAACCTTCTGCTTCTTGAAGTTTTGGTGGTGATATATTCTCTTGGATATCTAATTTTGTTGCTTCTGGATTCGTGTAGAACTCTTCTACTCCTTCTTATTCCAAGTCTAGAAGTTCTTCAATGATATCTTCTCCTAATATCTTTTTCTTTAGGTGCTGAATTGATTCTAAAGAAGATACTTTTCCTATCATTTTTGTAGGAAGCTTTCCCAACTCAATGAATCTCCTTGTTCATGCAACAAAGTATTAGTACTAAAATCTACTTCTGAATTATATAATATCTTCTAGATTCTTCTTCAGTATAAAGGCTTCTATGGATTTTTTTAGTATCAAGGATTTTGTGGCTTTTTCTTTTGGATCAAGGCTTCTATGGCCTTTTCTTCTTGATCAAGGCTTCTATGGCCTTTTTTGATTAAGGCTAATATGGCATTTTTTATTGTAAAGTTTCCAAACTAGAAATAGAAATCTCCTATCTCCCAACTTCACTATAATTCTTCTCCAGAAGTCACTTCTATAATATTATTCTCTTGCAACAACTAATATTTGCACTATGAACTCACTATGAACTTCGGTATAAAAAGTTGAAATATCCTAGATTTCTATTGTAGGAGGTTTCCCAATCATTTGAGAATTAATTCCCTACAATAAAAATAAACTTTAGGTAAATTTCTCTAGATCTATTAGATGAGCTTCACTAGTTGATTCATCAAACTAGTGGATCAATTTTGAGTCCTAGTCTTCACGAGTTTTCCCTTGTAACTCTGTGGAAAGACTCTAGGCATATGCAATCTCAGTATTTCAGAAACTAGAATTTATTTAAGTCCTTACTTGTGGGTATCCCTCATTCTACCACCTAGACTCTTCTATAAATTTTTGATAGTGACTAGTACAATGGTGCGTCAAGTTAACAAAAACTTAGGGTCAATGATAATGATGATTTTCCTATTGATCTACTATAGCTCTGATACCACTGTTAGCTTTTTATATAGTAAGTAATGAGAGATAGCAATCACAAGATGTAGAAAAAATATGACATAAAATAAATCTACAAGATGACTAAAAATATACTATAAATAGAAATGATGGAAATGTATACAAAGTAGCTATGGAGGAAATGAACACTCCATGAATAAATTTATTGCTCAATAATTATCTTTGAGCATATCATACTCCATCACATTATATCACACCATACTGTTCTACACAACTTCAATTGCTTTATAATGCTCTATGTCTATGGCCCTTTATATAGGAAAATAGGTTCCTTGGCCAACACTCTACCTAGATGTGCAAGGGATAACTTACACATATACAACTTGCATATTGACACTTTAGCATTTACTACATTGCATGAAGTAACTAGATAACTTCCTCCTAAAGTAATCCAATGTCCTAAGTATGTACGAATAAAGGTACACTTACATGATTCAAATAATGTGATATAATCTATTTCTAACAAATCCTAGGTTTTTGGGATGAAAAGTTGCCCCAAAGTCTACCTGGACTAAATATATGCTCTATAACTTACCAAGCATGGATTTTGTAATAGATAATAAGTGGATGCAGAATGCCTAAAGAGCAAAAGTAGAGCTTTTGTTGAAATTTATTCCTTAGATCAAATGAGGCACAAATTGGCACAAGAGGGTTTAAAACCCCAAAATAAAGACTAAAATGTGACAAAAATACAAAATGAAGAAAGTAAATGGACAAATGAATGCAAAGGAATAACCTGGTGATCTCGTGGAAGAAGCAACAGTAAATATGGAAGACCTCTCCTTCCTTAAGAAGATAAGTTATCATCAAGGATTTATCCACTTGTAAATCATAGGAACACACTAATAGTGGAACACAAAATCACCAAGAGCACTAGAAGATTGCACAAGATTTCTAGCTAGACCACTTAAGATTCGGATAATTGAGAGCAAATGGGATGGAAAATAGATCTAATACTTCTATTTATAGAGGTTTTGGAGGGCTAAAAGATAGGAAAATGAAAGTTAACCTTGATTAAGATGACGCCCCAAAAGGGTCATCTTAAAATTTAGTTTTTTTCCAAAAAAAACCCTAAATTTTTTTAATCTGTGCTTCATAATTTATCGAGAACGAATTTAATCAAGTTTAAGATAATTAAGGTAAAACACAAGGAAAAGGGGCCAAAATTTCTCCTAGCAAGTTTGAGATCCTCCCAAAGGAACCTAAGAAAAAATGACTCATTTGGGTGGGTCAATTTTTTGTGTCTACATTTTATCCCTTCTTTGATGTATTTATGGCCTAATAAATGTGTCAAAGAAATATGTAGACACCTATGGACAAAAAAGAAAATAAACACAAGGAAAAAGGGGTGGTTAGTTTAGAAGAAAGGGGTGGTGCAAAAATGGTGTCATTTAGGACACTTTAGATATTTTGCATGAAAATCGAGGTATTAGGGTTATTAATGCCTCTTAGGCCATGGTACCCCCTCGAGTTTTGGAAGGAATGTAAAATTCCTAAGGAAAATATAAATGGTAGACTCAAAATAAAGGAGAGCAAAAAAACAACAAAAAAATGCACAAAATAGAGACAAAGAGGAGAGAGAAAAGGGAAAAGGAATAAAAAGAAAAAGGTATGAAAAACCCTAATTCATTTTTACCATGCAAGAAGGCAAAAGAGAGCTCTAGAGAAAATGAGAGAATGACACTTCCCACACATCAAGCAATTATTGTAAGGGGTGAGGTTGACATAGCAGCAAATAAAACATAGGTAAGAGCCAAAATCCCAAATAGCATTTAGATTTTAGTTATATTTTTAGCATTTTTTATTATTTTTTTATGTTTTTGAGCAAAAGTCACCGTACAAACCCAAACATGTATTCAGTGGTCACTTGTATATCTGATTGGCCCTGGTGGTGACTGAACATATGCCCCATGTTGTACATGACATGGATTCACAAATATATTCCTAGAGGATACAACGTGCATATTCAAATAATAAAAGAGAAAATATAAAAGAAAATAAGAGAATAAAATATTAGGCGTTCTTAGTGTAGAATTTTTTATTAGCATGCTTATGTTGGTGTTTTATGATTATGTGATGAAATTAAAAAAAATTCTCTTTTTGTTCATATTTTAATTGTATAATGATGTCCTTGAGAGTAGGGAATGGTGGAAAAGTACCCTCAAGGAGGTATTATAAGAGCTCATGCCTGTAGAGAGACACACAATGGGGATAGTGGGACTTTTTTACTTGGTAGAAATGTCTCAGGTGGAGGCTGATAGAACATTATTGACAATGCTAATAAAGTGGTGGTACCTAAAATTATCCACATTCTAGTTATCAACAAGAGATAACTATCACACTGGAGGATATGTGGTGTATCTTGAGGATCCCTATCATGGGGAGAATATTTTACAAGACATAGGTGCCACAGGTGGTAATGAAGAGATTGATGGGTGACTAGTCACATGAGATCTAAAAGAGCAAATTCCGCAATGACATGCCATGACAACATGGGATTGGAGTAGTGATGTGGAGTAGTGGTAGGATTTCTAGTGTGCTATATGATTTGACAACATCTAACATGGGTGTTGGTGGAAGTAGTGATAGAGATGTGAGACTAGCAGGTTTTGGTTTGCATGGGGGTCATATGTGCTAGCCCATTTGTACAAAATATTGTACAATGTCATGTAAAAATGGAATACAAGATTGGTATGCATGATGTTACTCCATATGTGGTTTTAGGAGCACATAGCCATTAGGAGTCTAGATGCACTACCAAGGCCACTACACAACCAAGAGTAGCCAATAGGATATAGGTGGTCCTAAAACCTTGAGCGTAAACAAAAGGTCATACACATGTATTTTTCCACTGGGGAAAAGGGTCATATATGATCTATAGGACCATAAAATAATATGATGGACATGGTGTCTACACCCTAGGTGGGATGAGGATGAGAAGGATCTAGCTCAAGTTAGGAGGGTCCAATAGATCACCATAGATAAGGGCAACCTGGAGCTCTATTATCTCGATCGATTACACTAATAGTTCAATATTCTCCAAGAGATACCATACCTGGGGGATCACTAGTATAGGAGGGTAAAACAAGATCCATCAGGAGTTAGAAGGGACCCTAACATGGCTAGGTTCATGGAGGAGGACTTGGAATATCCCCTCTATGTTGATCTTGGAGTGGATAATGTTGGGGTAGCCCTCGGATATAGGATATGGTATAGGGGTATTATACCCCCAATGATCTTTCCACTGATACCAGTGTAGAGATGCTAAGTTATGGATTGATGAGTGCAGATGGTACTATAAGAGGCTAACTAACATACAACAGAGTGATGCGAGCATATACCACATCATCCTAGGTAGGAAAGGGTATAGGCCAGCGTAGATGTGGTTATAACCACACGGACCATCATCATTATCTTTGGATAAAAGGTAGGTAGGATAGTCAAAGGTATTCCCACATCAATACAAGTGGGACTACAGGTTAGAGAGATCCAATGAGAATGGTGGAGGAATGGCTATATAGGGCAGCCACCATGTAGGGAGAGATAGACACTACCCATGCACAATTGGGCTAGGTCATAATAGAGTGGGATATAATGAGGGACAAGGAAAACCACCTCAAAGGGGATATGGGCTAGCTAGAGGAGGAGCGTTACTGGGCCTGGTCTGATGGGATGGTTATTGTGATGAGTGAGGGGATATACCTACTATAAGAGGAGTTGTAAATGGTAGAGGAGACACAATATATAGTGGTATAGAGGGAAACCTTCTACTAGGCTCTATACTTCCAAGAAATGTCAATGGATTAGAGGGTGCTTCTACCAACCTCCTCTCTTTAGTCATAGAGTTGATTGTGGTCTTGATCACAGGTATCTATGTGATCTATGAACATGACCTTACTAGTACCATCACTATTAGGCCAAGTGGAGGAGGTAGGCTCATAGAGCAAGGGTAGGAATCGAGGTGACATGCCAATTTTGGATTGTAGCATGCATCCCTAGAGAGGGTCGAGTGGGCTAGGCTTAGACTGTGGTGCATCAATATAGTTGACATGTATTCCTCACTATTAACTAATATCATGCTACAATTTTTATTATGTATGCTATGGGTGAAAGTGTGTGTGAATTAAGTTAATTTTTTTTTAAGTAATTTATTATGTGTGGTAGTGACAAACATAATGAATGTAACTAAATGAATGAATGATATGAATCTAATGAATGCAAAAATGTATATACAAAACTAAATAAAATGCAACATGAAATGGATAGATGGATGGATAGAAAGAAGAAAATGAGGAAATAAGAAGTAAAATAAATGACAATTAAGAAGAGACAAAAATAAATCTCCAAAAGGCTAAGCAAAAGAACATAAAAAGGAGTAGAACCTTGCAAGGATGTATGCTTGAAAATGACCAATATGGAGGCTACACCTCATGTGTAGCCATGAAGATATCCTATAAAGGATTTTATACCTACAAAAAATATGAACAAGTGTGGAGTGATTATCCACTAGGGGTGTAGTGCTCACTAAGATAACCAGAGAGAAAGAGATATACCCACTAGGATGTATGATCACAAATGGTCAAATGGAGGCTGCCCCTAACTCGTGACCATGAAGCTATCCTATATGGGGTGTACTATGTGTGAATGATGTACCAAATAAAGTACTACCCAATAAGGGTGCGGTGTGTGCAAGAAGGTGTATTGATGAAGGTAATGGAGTAGAACAAAAGGTAATATGTATATCCATATTGAAGTGTCAATGGTTAAAAGGTGCGTGTAATATGGTCAGTGGTTGTATGAAAACCATGAGTGACATTCACGTGGTATCTACCCTATCCTACGAGGACTGTTTAACAATCAAAGATCAAGAAGGAAGAAGTGTGAAAGCAATAATGAGCAGATACAAGAAAAATGTATATCCTTATATTGATGAAATGAAGGGAAACATGTGAAGGACAAGGATATACAAATGAGGAACTATATCCCTTGACTTGGAGAGATATAAGCAATAAAAATTTCATGATAAATTAATATAATAGAAGAAGAAAGAAGAGAAGATGGTATAGGCAAATGTAGTGATGAAAATGTATGGAAACGGGCCCTAGATTAGGAATTCACTAGGCATTAGAGTCCTAGTATGAGTACAATGCATGTGAGATATGGTCTAACTAGGTGTCATCACTTGCTATGGTTACAAAATCCCCAATAATCTATATATGATCAAGCAATGATGCAAGTATGAACAAACAATAATGCAAGTGGAACAAAATGTTAGGAAAAGTCTATAAAAAATGACAAGCAGTCATGCAATATGAATCAAGCAACCAGATGTAGCATGTGAAATAACTATATAAAAATGCAAATTCATGCATGGTATTTTGTTTTTATTATTTATTTTAATATATATTAGTGCCTTAAGTTCTTAAAGTCTATACAAATTTTAATTGTGTCACCTATATTGACAAACAAGATGGTAGTGCAAGGAACTAATCCATCAAATAAAGGGCTACTATGGAGGGTACCTTCATGATTAGCATCATAAAGAGGATCATCCACAACATATTATCCAAGAGTTTTTACTTGAAAGTCATTGTGAACTTTGATTTTACCATAATTTTTGATGAAAGGGGAAGAGATTCCAAATTTTATGAGGTCTCTATGAGATAGAGGAATAGGACGACCATAAGAATTAGTATAAATAACACTCACAATACAAGGGATAGACCTATCAAAAGAGGAGCTACTCTAGAGGATGTTTATATGAATAATATCACAAGGGGTATCCCCTTTAGTATACTTCTTTGGGTCCGCACTTAGCTCAAGACACACCAAAGTTACCATGTTGTAAAAAACATATCTGTGGGATAAGGGGGACCCTCATCCTCATCACTCCACTCTAAGCCTTGATGATTTAAATGTTTGACATAAGTAACAAAATGATCATAATTGTTAAAGGGTGAAGGTTGGTTTTTATTAGGGATGTAGCCAATGCCACATCTCCCTGACCAAACATCAACTTCCAAAGGCTCTTCAATACGCTATGTTATGGCTCCAAACCTCTATCTATATATCTCATACTAGATAGGATCTATTTAGGGAGTGGGTAATCATTGGATAAATACAAATGGTAAAAATAATATTCTACAAGAAAGGGGTTGCTACCATAGATATTTTCTTCGAGGGAGACTCCTAAAAAGATAAAGGTACACATGCCAATGTGCATGACTTCACCCCTATTATAGGGTAAATTCATAGTCCTTGGTGAAGGTGGTAGCTTGGCAAAATTTAAAAGAAGTTTTGAAAGAAAATGATTAACTTGATTCCATAATGAGACATTGATGAGTGGTTCCTCACTCACCTTTATATTTTCAAGTTGCTTAGTTATGTGAGATGAGGAAATTGATGGAAATATATTGAGATCATATTGAGCTTGCTCAACCATTGAAAAATATTAGAATGGATGAGGGTCACCTAGAATAGTGACAAGTTGATTCTTGGATTCAAATTTTAGATATTGATGAAAAGTGAAAGGGATAATCCTCATTGCAAGAATCCAAGGGCATCCAAGAAGAATATTGAAATATGTAGGACAAGACACCACATAGAACAAGGTATCTATGATATTGGGTCCAACCCTAAGGGGAGGGATATAATGTCATAGGTCTCTTGGGAATCATTGTTGAAAGATTTGATTATGATATCAAATTGAGTTAAATATTCCTCTTTTAGTACAATTTTTTGGAAAATTTGATAAGTGTATAAATTGAGGGAAGACCCATTATCAATCAAAATTTACTTGATAAACGTTTTTCCAATAAATTTAGTGATGTAGAGGGAAGAATCCCCTCGTATTTCTAAGGAAGGAACATAGTCATCCAAAAATGTGATATGGTGTATCCCAAAATATCTTACAACATCAACTATGACACTGGGGAAAAGTCTTGAGGAACAAATTATTGTATTAGAAGCTTCAACAAGGCTTCCCTATGAATAGAAGAAGTTTGTAAAAGTTCTAAGAGGGATATTTTAGCTGGGGTACTAGATAACTACTATTTAATTCCAAAGGAGACTTTAGATTGTGGTTTCAAAACTAAATGTAAGGTTTCTAACCATGTGCTCCTTCTTTGGATATTCTTCAAAACTAAGGTGGGTTTTGAAGGTTGGTTGGATGAAGAACTCGTCTCCTACTAAGAATTTTGAGTTGGTTGAACTTGAGCCTGTTACCTTGTAGTTATTTCTATCATACCAACCATATTATCATATGGAGGTGTAACATTACGATATAATATTTGATTAGCTGCTTGTTGATCTTGCTTAGGTAGGGGGTCTTGGAATATCCCCATGTCTTGATTAGTTGTGGGCACTTGTTGAGCAAGAGGTTGATGGTTTTTTGGAGGATTGGGTAGAGAAACTTATATAAAAAGACATACTTCATCAATTAGGTCTTGAACCACATGTTTCAGCCTCTTACATGAGTTTGTCATGTGCCCCTCCACTCTATGATAGTCATAATATTGACCAGGCTTATACTAATCAATCGTGATATCAAGTTGCCTTGTGGGAGGTAACTCAATCATATTAGCTTCCAAAAGTTGTTGTAGGACCACATTTATAGGTATGTTGAGTCTAGTAAAGCACCATATTTTTTAGGGTTTTAACAACATTGTTAATGGGTCTACTATCCATTACCCCATTATCAACTTTATGATTATTCTTATATTATGCTTCCATAGTCCTATATTCCTTTATCTTAAGTCGACCTCTTTGGATAAGATCTTGCTCTACCATTATTTATAGATCTATTGCTTGATCAAAATATGTGATAGTTGGTGTTTCCAATTCATAAGATAATTGCTCTTGTAAATTACCAATAAATATCTCAAGCATGTCTCAAGGATGTTAGGTATATCTCAAGCATCTAACTAGACTCCTCCAACATGATGGAAATTTAAAAAATATTTCATATTTTCCTTGTTTTTAACATATAAACATCTTGCATAGTCACATGTTTTTCAACATAGGCCCTAAACTATTGAACAAACATTCTAGCTATCTCTTTAAAATTTATCAAAGAATGATTAGGCAATTGATAATACCACTCTAATGCCATACCATCAAGGCTTTTAGGGAACATATTTAGTAACAAAATGTCATCACATATGATATCATAACACTAAACATTATTAAATTCTCAATTGGGTATTTTGTTCCCTTATAGATAGAAAAAATAGCATTGGAAAATGCTTAGGGTAGGACCTAGAGACAACAACCAGGCCCATGATTTGATTGCAAATTTCTCTATAGTTTTAGGTGAGACTAAGAGGTTTTATCATGTCCATTATTGAAACCAACTATTTCACCACATTTATTAAAATTTGCATTTTAGTGTTGTTTTTGTGCAATGTCCTTAGGTTCCCTAGGGGAGGGGTATAGGTAGGTTGTTGAAATGGAACTTGGTTAATGTTGGAGGTATTAAAACCTGTTATTATATATATTGTGATATGTGCTATCCTACTATGAGGATAATTGACATTTGGTAGAATAGAAGCATGAATGTTGAGATGAGCATAATGAGGAGGAAATTGAACATAATCTTGAGTGGACTACTAGTTGGAGGAACTTGCAAAATTATTTCAATATTGGTGGTCATAGTAGTAACACATGCTATTTTATGAGAAGGATTAACATGATGTGAAGATTCAAACAAGGAGTTGTTATGAATATTTCTAGGAGAGATGGTAGGAGGAGGAGACATCCCACCTATTTTAAGTTGGGCTTCCTCTGTCATAGCCTTAACCAAAGCCTCCTTGTGGAGTTTCATAAAACCCCATAGATGATCAAATGATGTAAAAGTGAAGCCACCATTAGGTCCCTCATGGGGATCATAATTAGTATCAGTTTCCACATGTTATTGCTCTTCTACATCAAGGTTATGATTATCCCTATCAATCTGATCATATTCTTAAGGAATCTGATCAGATTGTAGGTGCCTTCATTGACTCCTAAGGAATAGATCCATTAGGATAAATGAAATATATAGGAGAAAACTAAGGAAAGAAACAAGAATATTCTTAAGATCTTTTTAAAATGTTTTCTATTCTAAACAAATAAAATTAGTTATTTTTTTAAATTTTAAAGAGAAAATACAAAGGAAGAGGCTTCCTATATTGGCCACTAAGATGTGTTTTCATGTTGGGTTCACCAAATATATAAAGGGAGAAAACTACCCTACTGCATACAATTCTCGATTGGATACAGTAGGGGTTGAGGTGACTGCAGGGGTGTGTTATAACTTTACATTTAGTGACACAAAAAAATGGTTCACTAGGAACATTTTTAGGACTCACTCAATGTCTAGGGTGGAAATATTTAATGTGTGATTTAACCAAATACATATGTTTGGCCTTTTTAAACTAAACTATGAAAATTAAAGAAAAATTCTAAGCACACAAGATGCCAGAAGACAATGACTAACCCCAATATGATTTTTTGATTCAATGATATCTATCCCTAGGTTGCAAGAAATGAAATCATATTCTTTGAGCAAGGGACCAAGGGAATGCACAAATAAGACTAAACCCTAGATGCAAAACTATATGCTTTTTTTCTTTTTAATACCTAGAAATAAATCAATTTTTATTTTTATTTTTTATTTATAACCTAGTTTTTTAACAAAAATAACAAAGAAACAAAATACACAACCTAATAGCTTTACTTAGGGTACTTATCTAATCTAGTGTTTGATCCAAGATTTATATTGCATCAAAAATATCTTGTAGCTTCACATCTATAAAACAACTTCACAAAGACTAGAAAATATGGTCAACGTTTGGGGGCCCGCTTAGGTTACTGTAAGACTGAGCTTGGAGGTATAACATTCAAGCCCCCTAGGTCCTTTTAGTTGATCGTTCATAATGAAAATGAGCTTTGACCTTTGGAACAAACACAATGAAATATGATAGCATGAAATAGTAAATGAAATGCAAACATAATGAACACAATGAAATGAACAAGAATGCAACTTTGAAACCTAGGGTTTAGGAATAAATGATTGTCCCCAAGCTAATGTGATATAAAATGCAAGTAAAATAAAATTACGAAAATATGATCAAAATATAGATAAATATGAAATAGTTCATAATAGACATACACATCAAAACCCTAGGGTTTTGGGATGAATAGTCATCCCAAAGTCTACTTGGATTGAATCCATACCCTGTAACTTACCAAGCATGGATTTGATAACAAAGAGGAAGTGGACGTAGAACACCTGATAAGCAAAAGTAGAGAATTCAGCAAATCCATGCCCTATGGAAAATGAGGCGTAGATTCACACAAGAGGCTTTAAAATCCCAAAATAGAGATTAAAATGTGATAAAAACATAGAAAGAAGAAAGTAAATGGAAAAATGAATGCAAAGGAATAACCTAGTGATCTCGTGGAAGAAGAAAGAGCAAAGGTGGAAGACCTCTCCTCGCTCAAGAATACAATTTATCATAAAGGCTTTATCCACTTGCAAATCATAGGAACACACCAACAACAAAACACAAAAGCACCAAGAGCACCAGAAGGTTGCACAAGATTGCTAGCTAGATCACTTAAGAATTATTCGAACAACTAAGAGTAAGTAGGAGGAAAAAGGGGGTCCAATCCCTTTATTTATAGAGGGTTTGGAGGGCTAAAATATGGGAAAATAAATTTTAACCTTGATTAAGTTGATGACCCAAAAGGGTCATCTTAAAATTTAGGTTTTTCCAAAAAAACCTTAAATTTGTCGAATATGTGCCCTGTAATTTATTAGGTATGGATTTGGTCAAGGTTAAAAAAATCAAGGTACAACATAAGTAAAAGGGCCCAAACTTGGTCCTAACAAGTTTGAGAGCCTCCCAAAGGAAACTAAGGAAAATTAACTCATTTGGGTGGGTCAATTTTCCATGTCAACACTAAGAAACTATGGTTTGAATGGACAAAAGGGTAAGATCTGATGGCTAAGGTCACCTCTAGCAGATCTAGGATTCAAAGGGAAAATCAAAGTAAAAAGCTGAAAGAACAATATAAAAACAAGAAATATTAAAAGTTACCATAGTAGATGTTTTTTCGTTCACAAAAAAACATCTTGCAAATAATCCTCCAAAACCATAGGATGCACATGAGGGCCTTCAAAATTCACTTGAAAAGCATAAAAATAATTAAAAATCATTAGAGCAATCCTGAACCTATTTTCCTCCAAGGGAGGACTTTATATAGGCCAATGGTAAGGTCAAATCAAGATTAATATTTGAATGTATGGTTTAATTAGGATTTTAGGAAGGTTCTAGAAGTTAGGGTAAGGAAAATTGGGTATTTATAACATTTAATCATGGTATTCTATATCATAGTTAAAATTTGTAGGAAATCCCAATATTACAAGTTTAACCCAATAAAATAAATTAATATTTATTTATTATATTTGTGCATAACATTAAATATTTGATATAAATTTTGAAGGGTGCAAAATTGGGTATCTATAGGTGGATATTGCATTCTTGACCCTAAAGGGTATTACCTGATAGTAGAAGGTTCCCAAAGAAGTGGTGAAATGGGTCTTGTATTGATATTCTAGATATATCTTGATTTGATTATATATATAAAAGCCACCCATCAAAAACAACATATACACCTAGTAGTAAAATTGAAAATCATGTTAATGCTATAGAGGAAAAATCATATTTAGGATAAGCTTTGTTAATATCTAACAAATTGGTATATATTTTTATGTTTCCAATTCCATTTCCACTAGTACCACCTTGGAGATCCAATCAAAATAGTTGATGGTCTTATAGAACTAACATAAAAAATATTTTGAATATTTTCTTTCACTAGAAGTATGAATTTAGGATAAACCTTGTAGAACTTTTGTTTCATAAAATTGGCTTCAGGTTTGACTAATTAGTTATAGACATCTAGAGATGTATCCAACTTAATCATGCCAACATATGACCAACCAAATACATCCTTGTGTTTTATTAACATCTTTGTGTATTCTTATTACTCGACAATGGTTAGGACTTTATATAATTTAAGATTTTTAGGCTCTTTTGTTATCCCTACATTGATATCAATAGTATATTCTATTAGAATATGTTATTAGTTTTCTAAGGTGAGGTTTATAAAATATCTAGGATTATTAAATTACCACTATAAGATCTAGGATTTGAGTATCTAGATTTGATTCTTAATAAAAGGCTATATTGGCTATTTGAGAAAGGACCCCTTAAAATAAATTTTATTACTATCAATATAATCAATATGTACTTGTGATATAGGAGACATTAAAATGATGATAGCATCTTCTAAATCACAAGTTGAATTGTCTTCCATAAGCTTGAGATAAATAAGGGTTAAGTAATTCACACCATGATGATAGTTTACACATCTAAAGACAATATGGTTAGGACTAAAGATTTTTTTGTTACTCTAGTCGAAACTACTCAAGGATATTTTATTTATATGGGGATCTTGTCACTATGGTCTAATGGAATAGGATCAATATATTCATTATCATTATCAAATAATACTAAATCAGGGAGGGGTTTATCTTTGCTACGGTTAAATCCTAATTCAAAACAACTAAAACAAGATTTTGCCTCAAGGAATTCCCTTTTACCTTGAAAAATATGACTAAGTCACTTTCAATGATAGCCTATACTAGCCAAAATCTAGGTATAGAATAGGCATTGAACTAGGGTTATGCGTAAGGGGTTCACCCCAAAATGTATTTATAAAAATGGGGTAAATCAATTTTGAAATCTAGATGAATAATATCCAAACTCATGTAGAAGACATGGTGACTTGTTTTTTCACAAAAAATATAAGAATGTGGTGAATTTATAATAATAATTGGACTAATGACTAACAACTAGTAAGCAACATAGTATAATGGATGGAAATATCGAGGTCACTTTCCTGGGACATGGTAATAGAAATCCTCCTTCCCTGTGATTCAAACTAAGGTCATGGAGATGAAACAACAATAACATACCGTTGGAGTTTTCGTGTAAAGACACCAACAACAAATTTACGGGAAAACAAATAAAAACAAAAATATATATTTTTAAATACAATTTCAAAAAGATAGCCTAGTGTTTAATAATAATATTTTATATATTTACTTGCATGAATTGATTTAGAAATTCATTTTCTAGGTAAATCATCATAAATCATCCAAAGTATGCATTAATATAACTTATGGAGCAACAATAGAATTTTATAATAATTAATAATAAAAATATTTTAGATGTGCTTTACACTCAAATTCATCCATGTAATGTATATCAAGTAATCTGTGTGTAGGTTTCTTGATACACATTGTTGTGGCTTTTGGATTTCAGTATCAAAATACTAAATTTTGCTAAAAGAAGTTTTTTATTTAGATTATTCCTAGTAATTGAGATCCAAATTGAAAATACAACTATTGATATTATCATAGATTATTAAGCAATTTCCTTTCATTGAAGTATTAATAATAGGTTTTCAAATATATTTGCATTTATAATTGTTCAATCAACTTTTTGTCAAGCAAAGCAACATTATTTTTCAATGATTTTAAACAGGTTTTTATAAGGGGTCCTGGTCCCCTCATACTAAGTGGGGTTTGAACCTTGTGCCTCTCAAAGAGAAGCCAAAGCCCTTATCACTATATTCAATCAAAAAATGAATTTATATTTTTATTTAGATTATTTCCAAGTAATTGAGATCCAAATTGAAAATACAACTATTGATATTATGATAGATTATTAAGCGAATGCTTTTCATTAACATTAATAATAGGGTTTTTGAATATATTTACATTTATAATTGTTCAATCAATTTAATGTCAAGCAAAGCAATATTATTTATATTCAATCAAAAAATAATTTCACTTTCATTTTTATTTAGATTATTTCCTAGTAATTGAGATCCATATTGAAAATACAACTATTGATATTATCATAGATTACACATTAATTAGGGTTTTCAAATACATTTGTATTTTTAACTCTTCAATCAATTTAATGTCAAGCAAAGCAATATTATTTATATTCAATCAAAAAATAATTTATATTTTATTATTCATTGCAAAATGATTCCAATTATTTTTCCTTTCTTTGGGAAAGGAAAGAAAAGCATTCAAAATCCAATGATTTCTTAATACTGTAACATAATATACACTCCATAAAATTCTTCTTGAGAGTCATTTTTAAACTATTTTTCTTCTTATCCTTTTAGCTTATCCGTGCATATGAACAACCTTCATATTTGGTTGATTAAAAGAACTATTAAATTTAATGTGTCGTAATTAGTTGATTAAATAAACTATTATATTTAAGGTGTCATGTGCTTGGGAGAATAAGATGCATGGAGAGTAGAGGAGATCAACTTAATAAAAAGACAAGCAGATTAGAATTAACATGTATTTAGTGTGACCACGAGGGAACCATTACATAACATATCCGCAACATGTGAGGCGAGAGATTTGAACCTGGGCCTCTCAGCAACTAGAGAGGTTTAACTACCCACTTGCACTCCAACTCCTCTACATGGGCGGATGAATCTCTATCATTAATTGAGAGTCTAATAACATTACCATTTTTTTTTCAATCAAATAAAAATGGAAGTGGAATTATTGTGAACAAATACATTAGACCTCTTGAATCCAAATGACTATTCATAATACCTATTGACTATCTCTTAAATGTCTTCTTTGTAATGTGTAAAACTATCCTCCCAATTTCTCTCTATTTTTTATATTTTTTTATAGAAGTAGAAGGTACATTTCCATATTACACTTCAATTTTATCTAGGATTATACTATATCAAATTTTAGGTACAATTTTCCTTTGTAAACGTTTTACGCATATAATACCTATAATTAAACTTTTGGGAAGATGGCCTCAAGAAATTTTATGTTTGTCATGATTAAGAGTTTTTAGAAACTATTACTTGACCTATTTTACTTCATCATATGCATTTTTAGATTATTCAAGTTAGGATTGGGTTGTTATTTATACATGCAATATGCATAAAACATATGTTTTATCAAGAAATAGTCAACAAGTGATTGTTGATGAAAGGTGATAACCTTATAATTTTTTTAAATTATTTTAAACTAAATTTCTAATTTATGCTAAACACTAAAAATGGGGTAACAAAACCATCTATTTTATATACATAAAATTGGTAAATATGATATATTGATGATACAATATAGAAATATTTTTTTGTACATATTCATAGGTCTAGTTGAGTAGTACTATCAAGATCAAACTAGCAATTATTGCTTTATCTAGTTAAATATTCTTCCTGTTTCGTTTTTTTAATATTCACATACAATTGTTTTCATCAATAGTCAAACTCCTATTAAAATAGAAAACCTAGAAGAACATGATTTTAGATGTTGAAAAAGCAAAATCAATAGTCACTTATCTATAGAACAAAATAAAAAATTTGTAATGTCATTATTTTTTTTATGAAACTTCCTTATTTCTAAGTTGATAAGCAAGTTCAAAAAGATAGTCTCTATCTCTAGGGAAAAAAATCATTTTCTTGGACTTAAACATAATGCATATTTACCCCTAAACTAAGGGCCACCATCCATTATTTTATCCTTGATTTCCAAACTAGAGAAGATTACGAGGAAAAATCCTTTTGGAAGAAAAGGATGAAGTACAAAAAAAAAAGAAAAGGGCATTAAGTAATTTGAATTCAATCCACAATTCCACTTGATCCAATTTTAAATCTCCCAAAAACCTAACTAATATCCATGGAACTTATATATTAATCCTCTACTTTTAAGAACCATTATATCATATTTGATCATCTCATCCTTGATAATAATTTCTATTGTAATATTTGCTTCCCTAGATAGGGTTTGCCATAGATTTATTCTTCCTTTTATCATTGACTAGGGTATTTTTACTTCAATAAGTACTTTAAAAAATTAACTTTCCTACCTTGTTACCTAGATTTTTTTCATATGAATCCTTTAGTTCTTTAGTTTCTCGTAATATATTGATTAAGAAGAAATGGTGCTCTCTCCTTTCTTGCACTTTGCTTCTTTCTCACACTTATTTACTGCTCTCACACACAATTTCTACTTCCTAAAACAAGAAAAATGTAACACTCTGTCATAGCTCGCACTGCTCTCACTCACAATGCCCACTTCCTAAAACATTAAAAATGTAACACTCTTTCCTATCTCGCACTAGATAAATTTAATTAACATTAAAATTGTGTACATTTAGTTTGAAGTTTGAAAGTAATTATGTAGGTCACATTTAAGAGGAAAACTTGTATAAACAATATCTTTCCATATTTAAATTGTAAGTATTGCTTATACACATTTTTTCCTATTATTTCATTAAATTTTATGAGAAGAGTTTATTTATTAACAGTCAAATCTAGATGTTGTTTCTTTAGTATTTGATCATAAAAATATACTTTCTCTAATTTTAAATTTTAATGGGTATTTTATAGTAAACTCATAAAATAACCTATCCAAGTTATTCTCTTTAAAGTGAAAGAGTTGTTTTGTCTAGTACAAAGTATTGCTAGAATATTATTTCTTTCACTAACTCAAATTGATATAAAAATATTTGGTAATCACATACTCAAAGACCTTTTAAGCTATAACAACACACATTTAAAATTTTACATATAAAACTTCACAAATTTATGCAATTGATATAATCCCATTGTTCTTTGAATTTTATATATAATTTTTTATCATTATTTAAATAACATGCACTTATTATTATTTTTTGGTAAAATTAAGGGAAGAGGGTTTTGAAAGGGCCCCAAAACCTTTTACAACCGAAAGAAGACAAAAAATCAAAACAGTGCACTTCAACACTTAAACAAAAGAGTACAGAAACTATACTACAACACTAACCAAAACAAAACAGTAACTACATAAACCGACACCACAAAACACAGGATCCAAAGGGCCAGGAGATCCAAAAAAACCTGTGAGAGAGCTGAGGTAGTTCTACAACACAACATCTAACTATGATATAATCCCATCGAACATTTGAGTCGCATCCCAACGGTCCCTAGAAGATAACCACTTCCCAAGGTAGGCAGATGAACCAAGGTAGAAACATATTATTTATTCTCGCTCCCTATTTTAGAAATAATTCCCGATCCTCATTTTTGAAATAATTCTCGCTTCTCATATTTGAAATAATTCTCGCTCTTTTTTGTGAAATTAATTGGGTATTTAAAATACCTTCATTAATGACCTTGATTAATGAATTAAATGGGGTATTTAAAAATACCTTCATTAATGACCATTGATTAATAAATTGATTGGGTATTTAAAAATACCTTCATAAATGAATAAACTTGGTATTTAAAATACCGTTCCCATCCAAGAATACAAGTAAAAAAAAGACAAGCCACATAACTGGTAAACAGATATAGTTGTCCCACATCTTTAAAAACTGCACCAAATATTCTAACCAAGTGAACTACCACCACTCGAGACCAATTAACCAACATCAAAATGAACACAATTGATGAGGTCCTATGGAAAGTCCCCTTGCCATACCCTATATCCATGAAGATTCACTCCAATATTCGCCATCACATCAGCAACAACATTTCCCTCCCTGAGCATGTGATAAATTTGAACATCTTCCAACTCTCGATACAACTTTACTCCATCAATTAGATTGGCGACCTTCCAACTAACATGTCACGCTCCAATAAGCATATTAATAATGTTGCGGGAATCGCCCTCAATAACAACTTTCTTAAAATTGAATTCGTTAAGCAAGGCAATCCCGAGGTAAGCTGCCCTCACCTCCGCCACATGTGAAGAATTCACACCCAAAGAATCAACATACGCCAGCAAAATATTTCCATAATGGTTGCAGATAATGCCACCCGAGCCTGCATTCCCTGTTCTTCCCTTTGCTGCCCCATAAAAATTTAATTTCACCCACCCGATAGGGGGGGCACACCATTTAATAGAATTTCTTATGTTAGGTGTCGGTGGTGGTCGATCTGTATTTCCAAAGCCCAAAAATTGTTCCAACCTAATTTCACACTGCTTCGATGCCTTCGACAAGTCCATAGACACCGTGGCGCTTTCCACATTCTCCACCGTTTTACCAATAATATGATTACTCAATAATATTGTAGCCACTGTCTTCTCCATAAATATATTTGCATTTCTTGCTTTCCAAACTTCCCACATTGCATGGGGGAGCAAGAACAACCAAAAATACCTGAGGTGAGGGGAATGAAAGGGTGGAGACCACTGAAGGATACAATCATAAACTATTTCTAGGAAGACCCACTCCACACCCAAATGTCTGAGAATAGAAAGAATTATCTCCTTAAAAATACAACAATTGAGCAACAAATGAGAGGTCAAATCCCAATAAGATTCACAAATATAACACTGATTGATCATATGCCAATCCCTTTTGAGATAATTCTCTATAGTTAAAATTTGGTTTTGAGAAGCCAACCAAAAAAATATATTTAACCTAGGGGAAAGATGCTTAAGCGAGAGCAACTTGAATGGGAAATGTGACCCCTCCTCCATATTTAAGAAATTATAGGCCGATTTGACCATATATATTCCTAAAATCTCCAACCGCCAGATCAATCGGTCTTCAACATTTGCTTGGTGAATAATGCAAAGATGTAATTCCTCCCTAAGGCTCTCCTAAACCTGTATATCACCGTCATCCCTTACACAAAATAGCACCATAGCTCAAGAAATTATATCCCTTCTGTCTTCAAGGAAATCAACCACATATATCAAACCTATTTCTCTTGAATTAGCAGCCAATCCCTAAAATCGTACTTCTTCTACCAACGAATGATCTCGAAGCCAAGCATCTTCATAGAAGAGGGCCTTCCTACCGTTCTCGATTATCCACCTGCACTACTTTTTAAGCAGATCCCTAGTCTTAACCAGACTATTCCAAAAAGTCAAACCAACTGAGAGTAAATATTTAGAAAGAAAGGAGCAAATATGTACTTGGATTTTAATATGGATCCCCACAATTTATAGGAGTCAGATGCCAACTTCCACCCAATTTTGGCAATCAAAGCTTTATTCATTCTAATTGCACTTTTTAAGTTCAACCCTCCATTGGATTTCTTTCTAAAAACTGCCTCCCAAGAAACAAGATGTAATCTTCCTTTCAAATCCAGTCCTGCCCATAAGAAAGCTTTACAGACACTATCAATGTTTTATGCTATTTTAAGAGGCACATGAAACATTGATATAAAGTAAATAGGGATGCTCCATAAAGTACTCTGCACCAAAACCACTTTACTTGCTTAGCTCAACAACACTCCTTTCCACGCAGTAAGTTTTTGTTGAATTCTCTCAACCAATGAAGACCATAACTTATATTTTACTCTCCCCACAAACAAAGGTAAAGCAAGATATGAATAAGGGAAAGAAGTTGTGGAATAGTTCAAAACTTTCGTAATCTCTCTCTGGACTACAGTGGGAGTATTAATAAAAACAACCCACTCTTGGCAAGACTTATTTGCTGACCAGCTACCCTTTCATAACAGACAAGAATAGCTTTAACTTCCTTCGCTGCCTCCACCACAGCTACATAGAAAACAAGAGTGTCATCCGTGAACTGTTGATGCAATATAGGGTTTCATGTTGTCGCAGGCCTCAATCCTAAAAAAATTTGGTGTCTGATAAATGCTCTACCCAAAGCCTCCATAAAAATAATGAACAGAAATGAAGACAATGGGTCCCCCTGTCTCAACCCCCGATAAGAACAAAAAAATCCTATCGGAGACCCATTGATGAGCACCAAAAACAAAGATGTTGAAAAATAAACCTGAATTAGAATAACCCATTCATCACAAAACTTGAACTTTCTCAACACCTTGATTAAAAATGGCTAAGCAACCCGATCGTACGCTTTGTTAATGTCCAAATTTAGTAAAAAACTAGATCTCCTACTTTTATACACCGAATGCAGCAGCTTGTGAATAACAATAGCACCATCCAAAATTTGCCTACCCAGAACAAAGGCACTCTAGGCTTCATCAATAATTTTTGGGAGAGTAAGCTTAGTCTATTGGCAATAGTTTTTGAATGAATCTTGTACATTGTATTGCAGAGACTTATCGGTCTGTAATCCCCAAAGTTAGTAGAAGTATCTTTATTGAGAATGAGGTCAAGGAATTTCACATTCACCAGCTTTGTGATACACTTACTCCTCTAGATTTCTCTCATGGCTTCACAAACATCCCCACCACAGATGTGCCAAAATTTTTAAAAAAATATCAAAGGGAAGCCATCAGGACCTGGTGCCTTAAGAGAGCCCATCCCCTTTACTACATCCAAAATCTCCTCATCCAAGAATGGGGTCAAGATCCACCTATTCCACTCCTTGGATACCAACCCCGAGATTACATCCAACAATGCCTCCTTAGTGGGTAAGTCATGATCAGGCTCTGAACACAACAAATTACTAAAGAAATCAACTGCCTCCTCCCTTACATCACAACTGCTTGAATTTTTACTTCCATCACCTCTGACTATCTTCATGATACTATTTCGACCTCTCCTCCTTAGAGTAGAGGTATGGAAAAAGCAGGAATTACGATCCCCTTCCTTGAGCCACAACTTCCTAGACTTATGTTTTCAAAATAGCTCCTATTGAGCCTGTTTGTTATGAAATTCTACCAACGCACAATGTTCCTCTCTCAAAAAAATATCAGAACAATCCCCGATATCCATAGTAGCCTCCAATTGACCAATAAAGTCTTTCAATCTCTCCTTCTCTCTAAAAATATTCCCAAATGTGGACTTGTTCCAAAGTTTGAGATAGCCCCTAATCCTCCTTAATTTATTAGTTAATTTTAATAGACTATGCCCCTTGATATCCTCCTACCACCATTCCAACAATCGAGCTTCAAAATTAGGGTGGGAACACCACATGGCTTCAAACCTAAAGGGACGAGGAAAGAATGGCAGATTATCAGGGATGTCCAACCAGATAGGGTTATGATCTGAGCCAATCCTAGGAAGAGCCGACAAAGAAGCATCCCCAAATAGATTCCACCCATGAGAAGAGACGAGGATCCTGTCTAGAGGACTTAAAATCAAGCTATAACCTACACACTTGTTACACCAAGTATACCTAGCTCCCTTGAGGTCCAAATCACGAAGCTCAACATCAAAAACAAAATCAACAAAGTCCTAAAGACTTCTGTCATCCATCGGATTACCTCTTTTTTTCTTCAAGGGATACAAGGGGGAATTAAAATCACCCATTACCATCCAATCCTCATGCAAAAAGTTTTTATCCATCTCCAATAGTAGCGTCCAAAATTTTCTCCTATATAGATACGCATTCGGGGCATAAATGTTAGACAACACCCACCTCCTATTAGTTAATTTACACCAGAATAAAATATTTATGACTCTACTTGATGCAAAAATAACATGGCCATCCAATCTAGAAATATTCCAAAAAAACATGAGACCCCTAGAATAGCCCATTTATTCACTTGCCATAAATCTAGAACCTATCCATACAACATTGTTAACATCTTGCCATGAAGAGGCTTCCAAATTCGATTCCTAAATACAAAGGATATCCAAAGAATTATCCTTTCAAAAATATGCAAGCATCCTATTCTTAGAGGAGTTATTAAGTCCTCTAACATTCCAATAAAAAATGTTCATTGGAATTAAAATGATAATTTTTTACCCACCTCCTCCCCTTGGGGATGCCAACAAATAACTCTCCTTCATGATTTTCTTGTCAGATTTTTTGCTAAGAAAAAGTAATGTTTCCCCATTGCTGGTCCCCAAAACTTCCAATGACCTATTTCTTCCAACCTTACCCAAAGGACAACCAATATTTCTTACCACCTCGAGATCCATCTTCCTGTGTTGGCTTCTAGTCTTGGGTCTGAGAAACCCTCCCTCCATTTCCACACTTGGAGATACCGGACTATGAATCTCACATGGGCCAGAAACCCTAGTTTTATACAAGGGGGATTTAAGGCCAACCTCTCTACATGAGGTAATATTCACCTCCACCTCAACACCTTCACTAATATGCCCTTCCTCAAGATATTCAAAGGAATTCGATAATGGCAACTCAACCGCAAAGCTGGAAGGATCAAAACGAGGGGCATCTCCTCCAATAACAGGGGCTGAAATCGGGGAGGATCTCTTACCTGCACTTGGCACCTTCTTACCTAAGATAGGATATTTTAGCATCGGCTGCTCAGAGCACACTATATTCTTCTATTTGCTATTCCTCGTCTGCCACATCCCTCTATTCTCAAAGCACTCATCAATATTTTAATTTAGAACAACTTTTGTTTTTTTCAATGCATTGACTCTTAGAGAAAACAAATATAAACCTCTTATTTATTTCTATAATCCATAATCACCCTTTATTTTCCCAACCTCCTTTTCTTATTCTCATGCATGTAACAGACAACATTGTTGTCATTCACTTGAAATACCACCCATATTTTAATAGAACTAAAATAAATTATCTATATTCACTAAGATAATTATAGAAGTTGAATCTTGTTGTAAGGCTCTAGAAATGTTTGAACAAAATTAACATTAGACTCTAATCATCCTAATGTATATATTTTAAAATAAATCTCTTACTGCAACTAATGGTAATTAAGTCCTACATAGATAGAACATATTAAAACTAAAATTAAGTACTATATTTGCCAAAGTTTATGTAAGCTTTCATCAAGATATTAACTCTTAAAGTCATTATTGAGGCTATACTGCAATTTTCAAAAATCTAGTAGTACTTTCTACATAATTTTATGTCATTCAACAAAGTTCATACATACCTAAAGACTCTTGAACTCTTGGTATCCCCAACATACTACAACTACAATGGTATCCCCAACATACCACAACTACAATGGTACATCAAGAATATGATAGCTCATGCTTTTCACCTCTATGTTAGTATCATTAGATATGTGAGCAACACACCATTCAAATTACATAAAACTCTAAATTTTCGGTTGATATGCACATGTATGAGGCTTGCACACTCTAAAAATGACATGTCAACTTCAAGTTTTATGTTCTTGGCTACATCATGTGAAAATGATGTTGATTAATAGTTTTTGTTTTTTGTTTTTCTAATATATTATTTAAAAATAAAAAATCCCAAGTAATTGGTAATTTTGATCCACTGTTCCCTATTGGATTTAGTACCTTGGATTTTAATGAACACCATTACAATATAAAGATATGACAACATAGCAATCCATGACATGCAAGATAGTTTAGACTAACCAGTTATTGATGTGAACAACAACAATCTTAGATGCAACTCATTGTAGACACCAAATCCAAATAAAAATGAAGTAAAACATGTTAAAAATATCGTTTTAAAATATTGTCAAGCATCTAGAAGCAATCAACTCAATTGGTTGTCCCTGCTACAATACATTTACCTTTTTATTCTTCTATGCATGGCATGTGCATTATATAACCTAATCAAGTTTTCCAAGCATCTAGAAGCAATTAACTCAATTAATTGTCCCTGCGACAAGGCTTTTGCCTTTTTATTCTTCTATGTATAGCATGTGCATTAATTACCTAATATTAGTTTGGAAGATTTCTCAATTTGGATACAATGTTGTCTGTATCCCTTAAAAAAAATAATCAAGTACCAAGCATAATTTACAATCCAACTCAAGATTAGTCAACCTCATAATTAAATGCAAATGCAAGAGGTTGATTTCCAACTCTACAATCATATATAGAACATGAAATGTTAAATACAAACACAAATCTCTAAAAATATTACAAGCAATGCATAGAAAATAGTTCTACTCTTTGCTCCAATCCATAGAGAACATGGAGAGTGATGCATATTTTTCCTATTATTTGTGTTTAATAAACAATTTTTCAATTTAAAGTGTCAGCATGTGTGTGTCGGTTGCAACCAATAAAAAAATGTGTCTATCAATTGCATTTTTGATTAACAATCAAAATTATTAATGGCAAGTACACTTTGCATTATCAATTTAGAATCATTTACGAGAAAAGTTAAGAATCATATGGTAAAGAAGAAAAGAGACACAACTTCGTTAATATTTATTATTTTTATAATGATTGACTTTCCCTTATACCCAAAAATTATTATTACTTCTAAAACAAAAAAAAGAAGTGCACGGAAAGGAAAGAAGTTAGCTTGTGCACAACCAAATCATTTTAAATAGGAAACTGAAACTTAAATTTTTAAGTTCTTTGATGATATGCATTTTCACATTGTGACTACATGGCATTAATGTGTACTATAGTTTACATAGGCTAAAAATATTTAAATTTATGTCATTAGTACAAAGGCATCCCATGAGGTTCTATGTGTTGTACATTTCTTTCCGCATTTGAATTTTCTAGCTTTGCTTTGAAAATCTAGACTATCTTTTAGAAAACAAAATAATAAAAAGTACATCAACTTGTGTCTTTCAACCTTATGATGAGGATTTGGCTTTTTTTAGTAATAGAACAAAGTGAAGAATAAAATGATTCATGTACAACTAGAAGCATACTTGTAAAATTGATAGGAACCTTCAAAAATCACCATTAAATATTATCGTGATGCTTTTGTAGCCTCAATAGGATTACTTGTTGTCATTTGATCAACAACATGGATAATATTTTACAACTCTTCTCATATTGTGTTATATACCATCCTTTGCAAATTTACATGATATTACATTTTAAATGTTGATGATATAATATCAATGCTAGGGGAGGGGAACAACACATCAGTTAATAAGTGATAACATAATCAACAAGAATAGATAAACAAAGATAATATTCCCTACTATCCATGTATCTTATTATCTCATGCACATGACACCTTAAATATAATAGTCCTTTTAAAGTTGTTCATATGCAGGGATAAGCTAAAAGGATAAGGAGAAACTCCTAAATAGATAAAAGGTAGATGATAATTTTCTTTCTTTCAAAATATCTAACTCCTATTAAATGTGCAAATATATCCTCAAATAAATTCCCCTTTTTGTACTTTTTTCAAGACTATAATATGGGTTCTTCTTGCAAATTTTAATCCTAATATGGTGTTTAATATAATTTTATAATGCACCCTATTTTCTTACCTTTAATTGCTTATTAAATAGATGCAGATATTGGTGTTTGATTATCCAGGTTGCTACCTTGTATTGGATAAATTCATAGCTTCTTGACTATCCCAAACAACTTCTTGCTTCACAAAAATGTGGTTTTGAACTTTCTATATTGAGCCTAGGGTTTTGTGGACTAATCCTTCCAGTGATCTTCTATTTTCTACTATAAATTTAGAGAGCTCTTTACTCTAAACTTTGTCTTATTGCTATGAGACGTGATATCCAAATATCTTAGATTTGGTAGGCTTATTCTGTCTGAATCCTCCAATATTCTTGTTGAATTTTATCTTCAAATAGGATCTTATTCTTCTCAAGATTTTGAATGTCTTGAGGTCTTCAATGGATTCTTCTTCTAGGATTTGACACTCCTTTCCAAATTATTCTTCTCTTGGGCTTATTGTTAGATGGCAATAATTGACCCAAGTCCTTCACTATTAGGAGCTTTCTCCTTGGTAGTGGATTTATCCAATGAGTTATCCTAGGAACTATTTTGATGATGCTTCCATGAACTCTGCAACAAGGCTCTCCAATCCTTATTCTTTTTTCTGCTTGAGACCTCTCCAAGATCTACTATATTGCAACTTCTCTGGTCTTCCAACTGAGATATTTTATTCAACCTTATGCTTCTATAAGTATTGGTGATGATATCTTCTTCTAGGATCTCTAAAATTTGATACTTCTCTGATTAGGAATAGGGCTATGTTAGTCCCTTTCTATCTCTTCCAATATTGGAAGTTTTTCCAATGAGATATACTTTTGATGTCTTTAGCTTCTTTCGAAATAAGTCTGTAATAAGTAAAGGATATCACAAATCTCCTATTTCATGGACTCTTCTCTGGACTCTTATTGAATTCTTCTTCTAAATCAGGAATTCTTATTCTAAATCAGGAACTCTTCTCTAAATTCCTCTCTAGGAACTCTTCTTTGGAGTATTTCTTCTAAATTAGGAATTATTTTTATGAATTAGAAATTGTTCTTTGAAGTCTTCTTTTATAATTAAGGCTTCTACAACCTTTTCTAATTCTACACTCTATAGGTATTGATATTGAATGGAGATCACCAATCTCCTATCTCCTTCTTAAATCAACTTCTGGAGTATATTCTTCCTTGAGTCTACTATAAGGCTACTATGGTATTTTCTTCACTTCTACAATCTGAAGGATTTGCAACTCTTGTAATGAGACCCATTTTTTTCAAGGTCTTTAAAATATTCATTCTTCTCCTTGTTGCTACAAGATTTGGAATGATTCTAAGAAGATATTCTTACTAGCTCTCTTTTAGGAAGCTTCCCAATATTTTTTCTAAATCTCCTTTTATTGTAACAAGTTGTTAGAAATTCGCATGGAAGAATTTATAATTCTAAAGCAAGGCTTCTATGGACTTTCTCTAGATCAAGGCTTCTATGGCATTTCTTATGGATCAAGGCTTCTATGGTATTTTTTTTGCAATGTGATTTTTTTTCAATTTAGCAATGGAGATCTCCAATCTCCAAACTTCACCAAGACTCTACTCTTAGAGTCTCTTCCACAATGTCTATTTTCCTACAATAAATAACTTTAGATAATGGTTAGCATGAAAATATCTAGATCCCTTGAGATCAGTAAACTTCACTAGTTTATCCATAAAACTAGTGGAATTAAATGCTAAGTCCTAGTCTTCACGAGTTTTCCTACAACTCTATGGAAAGACTAGACAAATGTAATCTCAGAATTTTTGTAACTGAGATTTATTTTAGTCCTCACTTGTGACTCTCCCTATTCCTATCTTGATTCACCATGGATCTAATACCACTATTAGCTTTTGAGGATATATGTAATGGGAGAGATCTAACACAAGTCCTAATAATATGTAGAAAATATGAAAAATATTAATTATGTAGTATGACTAAAATATACTATAAATAGAAATAATGAAAATACAGTGTAGTATGAATATAATGGTAACTCCATCAATACAAGCTAAAGAGCTACATTCTATACAGAAGTTCTACTACTATTTACTACTCTCTATTACAATGCACTTGATATGTGATATGTCTCTATGATACCCTTTATATAGGAAGATAGATTCCTTGGTCAACACTCTACCTAGCTATACAAGGGGACACCTTGCACATTACAACTTGCACATTGCCACTTGTGCATTTATTACATTGCTTGAAGTAACTAGCTAACTTTACCCTAAAGTAATCTCCTACTCTAACTATGTACCAAATGTGGTATATTTACATGACCCAAATGATGTAATATACTCTAACTCTAACAAATTATAGTGACCTTATTTGTCAGATTTTTATCATAACATTTAGCTCTTCCAGATTTGTTGATTCTTTTGAATTTGGAGTGGACAAGGCTAGTACAAGACTTGCCAGAATAATATACTAGGGATATGATTTGGGTGTAGGTAAAGTGGTGAGTGATGGGGTTAATAGCCAAAAGTAAAGGTTGTTGGATAATTTAATAGATCTTTGATAGATATGGCATTATGAATTTGGGAGGAAGATTACCAACTAAGATGAGTGTATTTTTAGCTGAAACAACCACTTGAAATAATTGAGTAAATATCATCTCATTGGACTACTAGATCTAAAGATCTAAGTTTAGAGTAAAAGCATGAAGGTAGTAGATGTAGGCTTGGACATGTGATGACCTTATATCCTAAGGAACTCTTCTCCAAGTTTTACTAAACTAGATGTTGAAATCTATGATATTATTCCAAGGATACTTTTGAATGAAGGTAAAATAGGTGAAGTAAATAAAACGATCCCCTAGGTCATTGAATTCTAAGGCAAAGGTCTTAGCAAGCTTGACCCAAGCACTATTACTTCCTTATAATGAATGATACTAAGCCAAGACCTTACCTCTAAAAGATAAGGCTGGTAATATTACCATTATATCATCATGGAAAATATTATAAATATTAGCTAAAACAACTATATCTTACCAATGTTCATAGGCCATATTTTCACTACCATCATAGGAGGGCAATTTGTTTTATTTAGACTAAATAATTGTTGGAAATTTTGGGTACTTTGGGTACACTGCTTTTGCTCAAGTGTATAAGTTGTCATTGATGTCAAGAAGCTCTTGAAGGAATTTGATTTGATGTAAAATAATTTATTTTGATGAAGGTTACAGCATGACAGTTTCAAAGGTCTTTTGCAAAAGTGTCACAATTTTGTGACAGGTTCGAGAGAAAGAGCTCGCAGAGAAAAAGTGTCGCGATATCGTGACATGTTGGGTTTTCGCGACCCGAAGAAAAGAAAAGCGCTAAGGAGAAAAAGTGTCATGATATCGCGACATGTCGGGTTTTTGTGACCCGAAGAAAAGAAAAGCACTAAGGAGAAAAAGTGTCACGATATCGTGACATGATGGGTTTTCGTGACCCGAAGAACAGAAAGGAGCTAAGGAGGAAAAGTGTCGCGATATCGCGACATGTCGCATTTTCGTGACTTAAGCAGGAGAGAGAAAGCAAGTTAGAAAAGTGTCACGATATCATGACATGCAGTTTTGCGACTCAAAGAAGAGAGAGAAAGTAAAGTGAGAATTGTCACGATTTTGTGACATGCAACAAAGGAAGAGTTTGAAATGAGAACTGTCACAATTTGGCGACGGGTTGCAAAGAAAGCATACGAAAGCTGGAAGCATCACGATTTTGCGACAGGTTGAAGAGAAAGCGTACGGATGCAAAAAGGTGTCACAATTTTGTGACAGGAAAAAAAGAAAGCAGACAAAAGTAGAAGTGTTGCGATTTCACGACAAAAACTGAAAGCAGGTCTTCTATAAGTGAAGTGTCACGATTTCATGACAAAAGCAGAAAGGAGGTCGACGAAGGGAGAAGTGTCGTGATATCGCGACAAAAGCAAAGTTGATGCTGACAAAGACAAAAGTGTCACGATATCATGACAAGAGCTTAGTTGAAGTCGACAAAGGCTGAAGTGTCGTGATATCGTGACAAAAGCCAAAAGAAAGTGTACGGTTGCAAAGGTGTCACGATATCGCGACATGTTGTGTTTTCGTGGCAACAGTAACAAAAGAAGCTGTAGAGGCAAATGGTGAAGCCGACGAAGACCGATGACAATCGACGATAATGAGGGTTTACAGTCGATGATAATTAGGGTTTATAGCCGACTAAGAAGAGGGTTTTCATCATGAAAATTCTTGTATAAAAGGAGGGTTGTTTGGAGAATTAATGGATCGATTCGTGCAAGTATCGAAGTGTGTGATATGTGGTCGTAAGAGTGTATATAGTGTAGAAGCAGTGATATGATGGTGATTTGCGACATTCATAGATAGAGCACAGAGTGAGAAGTTCGATCGTCGAGAGCAGAGTGCGAAATTCGATCAAAGTGTGCAGAGGATTGATTTGTTCAAGTGTTGGACAGATCTGACAGACAAAGGAAGACTTGCACCAGACCAACTAACTATGTTTGGTATAGGTTGCTAAGCTACTATGGACGTGATCATAGAAGGTAGAGGTCTCTTATGCTAAGCATTGAAGACAAGAGGTCTTCGGTGGAAAGGAGTTCCACGTGCTGGAAAGAGGTAGAGGCGATTGATCTTCTGAGGGATCATTTCTAGAGCAGAGGGGAAGGTATCTCCTTTGAGCAGAAGCTCATAAATTCTGAGTGAGGGAAGGTATCTCCTTTGGGCCGAGGCTCATAAACATTGTAATTGGGAAGGTTTCCCAAAGAAATTTGAGATAACTTTTAGAGAAAAGTTTTTGTGTATATAGAGTTTTAGAGAAATGGGTCTTCAATGTGTGATGCTTTTTGTCTTGATTAATGTTGTGTTGATGCCACTGCTATCTAAAGTTAAAATTATTAATTGGTTAAGTCTTATACTGTTCACCCCCCCCTCTCAGTATAAGTCCATGTTCTTCAATTGGTATCAGAGCGGGTCTCTCCAGAAAGAGCCTAATAGCTTGGAGAAGGATCTATCAGAGGAACATACAGATTCAAAAAGAGATGAAGAGGTTGAGTTTGATCTCAAAGGTGAATTCTTCTTGGCTTTAAGAAAGCTTGAGAAATTCAGGGAAGAGAATTCTGTTCTCAAGCATCAATGTCAGGAAGAAGAGATAGCAAGAGATGAATTGTCTCAAAGTGTTATAGAATTCAAAATTCTAGCTGAATAAGGGAAGAAGGTTGAACAAGTTCTGACAGAAGCTCTAAAAGGAAAGGAAGCTGATTGCGAGAAACTAGAAGAAGAGGTTATGTCTCTTAGAATGAAGTTGGAACAGTTGGCTCTCAGATAGAATACTCCGTGTGAAAAGCAAAAGAAGGATGGTATCACCATTCATGAAACAGGGTCTTCGAGCAAGAACAATCTTCATCCTAAAGAGCGGTGGATTCCAGTTGGTCACAAGAAGAACAATCATCCAAGGCATCAAAACAGGTTACATAATATTGTCCATGGCTATTGTTTTTATTGCAAGAAATTTGGTCACAAAGCTATGCATTGCAATGAGTCTTTGAATAGCCATAGTAAGGAAAATGTTAACTCTTTTGCACCTCTTATGAATAAAAATATCATGTGTTACAAGTGCAAGAATTTTGGGCATATAGCAAGGATGTGTAGTTTGGATAGATCTAGCCTTGAGTTCACTAAAAAGAGAAATGAGATCAAATCTAAGTCAATGATAGTTCAAACTGCTTTTCATGCTCAAGACAAAGTAGAAAAATGGTATCTTGATAGTGGTTGTTCAAAACATATGACTGGTGAAAAGGAAAAGTTTTTGGTCTTAAAAAAAAAAACATAGGAACAGTCAGTTTTGGAGATAATAGGTCAGCTAAAATCTGTGGTAAAGGGACTCTTAGTTTGGATGGGAAATCCAAAACAGAAAATGTGCTTTATGTAGAAGGACTAAGACACAATCTTCTAAGTGTGATTCAACTTTGTGATCAAGGGCACATAGTATCTTTCTTTTCAGATAGATGTGAGATAAGTAAAGAAAAAAATGGAAAACTCATTGCTAGTGCTACAAGGACTCCAAACAATCTTTACATGCTAAGTGAGATAAAAAAGGAAAAGTGTTTTTTAACTCAAGAAGATGAGATTTGGTTATGGCATAAAATATTGGGGCATTTGAGCTTTGACAATCTTGTCAATATTAGTAACAAGGAAGCAATTAGAGAATTGCCCAAAATAAAAAGGCCCCATAACATCATTTGCGGTCCTTGTCAACATGGAAAACATACCAAAACCAATTTCAAATAAAAAGGGTATACTTCTTCAAAACCATTGGATCTTATTCATACTGATTTATGTGGCCCTACCAGAACTCAGAGCATTCATGGAGAAAGCTACTTCATGTTGTTTATATATGATTATTCTAGAATGACTTGGGTTACTTTTCTCAAAGAAAAATCTGAAGCTTTTGAAAAATTTAAAGCTTTCAAAGAAATGATTGAAAATGATACTGACAAGAGAATCAAATGCTTAAGATCAGATAGAGGAGGAGAGTTCACTTCAAATGAATTTGTGGAATACTGTGAGCAACAAGGAATCAAAAGAGAATATTCAGCAACAAGAACTCCTCAACAAAATGGAGTAGTCGAAAGGAAAAATAGAACTATTGAAAATATGGCTAGAGCTATGTTAAATGAGTCAAAACTTTTAGATGGCTTTTGGAAAGAGGCAGTCAGTATAGTAGTATACATTATCACCAGGGCCCAACTTAGAGTCAATCATCATAAAACTCCTTATGAGTTGTGGAAAGGAAGACCAGCTATAGTAAAATACTTCAAAGTGTTTGGGAGTAAGTGCTTCATCAGAAGGGAAGATCAAAATTTGGGTAAGTTTGATCCTAGGTGTGATGAGGGAATATTTCTTGGATATTCTAGCAGAAGCAAGGCCTATAGATGCTTCAAAAAAAGAACTCATATAGTTGTAGAGAGCATAAATGTAACAGTTGATGAAAAGACAGGGATAAGAGAACCAGTCCAGGAACTCAGTGACGAAATTTGTCAAGAAGAATTCAGAGAGGTTTCAGATGAAGAAGAGGAAAGACAACAACTGCTTCCCAAAACTCCTTCACGATATGTTTAGAAACATCATCCCAAAGATTTGATCATTGGTGATCCAAATAGCAGGCAAACAAGAAGAAGAGTCATTCCTTCACATGATTCTACAAATGTTTCATTATTATCTCAGATTGAGCCAAAATATTTCAGTGAAGCATGTGCAGATAAGTTTTGGGTAAAAGTAATGGATGAAGAGCTAAATAAAATAGAGAAAAGTGAAACTTGGGAATTGGTTCCAAGACCTAAGGACAAGAATGTCATTGGCACAAAATGGATATTCAAAAATAAACTCAATGAGGATGGAAAGATTGTCAGAAACAAAGCTAGGTTAGTCTGCAAAGGTTATGCTCAAGTAGAAGGTGTTGATTTCAAAGAGATGTTTGCTCCTATTGCTCGTCTTGAAGCTATCAGAATTTTCTTGGCCCTTTCAAGCTTCAAATCATTCAAGGTATATCAAATGGATGTAAAGTTAGCTTTTCTAAATGGGGTGTTGGACGAAGAAGTCTACATAGAACATCTAGAAGGAGTGTCTCTCTCAGAACAGTCAGACTATGTGTGTAAACTAAAAAATGCCTTGTATGGGTTAAAACAAGCACCTAGGGCTTGGTACTCAAGACTTGACAGGTATCTTCATGAGCAAGGCTTCAGGAAAGGTGTGGCAGATAGCAACTTGTATATTAAGAATGAAGGTGATGATATGTTGATTGTGGTTGTCTATGTTGATGATATTATTTTTTGGGTAAATAATACTCAGATGTGCAAAGATTTTGCTAACACCATGCAGAAGGAATTTGAGATGTCTATGATTGGAGAGCTGTCATTTTTTTTAGGTCTTCAAATTTCTCAATAAAAATATGGTATATTTCTCTCTCAAGGAAATTATATCAAAGAAATGTTGAAGAAATTTTGGGATGATGGATAGCAAACCAGTGTGTACTCCAATGATTACAGGGTGCAAGATGAGTATAGATGATGAATCTCCAGCAGCAGATCAGAGGTTGTACAGATCAATGATTGGCAGTTTATTATATGTTACAACTACCAGACTAGATATCATGTAGGTAGTTGGGTTAGTAGCAAGATTTCAGGCAGCTCCTAAATATTCTCATGTTATAGCAGTTAAGAGGATATTCAGATATATGAAGGGCACTATGGACTTTGGGCTTTGGTATCCCAAAGGTGATGATTTCACTCTTATAGCTTATACAGATGCAGATTGGACAGACAATATTAATGATAGGAAAAGCACTAGTGGTGGAGCATTCTTTCTGGGAAAGAGTTTGGTTTCTTGGCTAAGTAAGAAACAACCTTCAGTTTCCTTATCTACAACAGAGGCTGAATACATAGCAGCAGTGGCTGGGTGTACACAAGTTTTATGGATGAAAACCACCTTGGAGGATTTCAAAGTCAAGCATGAACAATCCATCTCCATATTTTGTGATAATACAAGTGCCATAAGTATTTCCAAAAATCCGGTAATGCAATCAATGACAAAGCATATTTCCATCAAGTATCACTTTCTAAGGGAGAAAGTGCAAGACAAGCAAGTCAAGGTAGAGTATGTGTCTACTAAAGAACAGATTGCAGATATCTTCACCAAACCTCTTCCAAGAGATATCTTTGAGTATCTAAGGGAGAAATTGGGAGTTGTACTCCCACCCCAAAATTAATCACCTCATCATGAGGTGGGGGAGGGACTAAGCTAAGAGGCTCCTTCTTAGTCCCAAGCCCCAAAGGTGGCCCTTTGCCATTGATGACAAATGGGGAGAGATATGAGTAATGGGGAGAGCTTCAAGTGAAGAGGAGAGCTTCAAGTCAGGGGGAGCAAAACTTCAAAGGATGTTGGTCAGTTGTTAGCATAGTTGGTTTCAGTTTTGGCTCATGAAAAGTGTTCTCAGTAAAGGTTTGCCATCAATGACAAAGGAGGAGATTGTTGGAAATTTTGGGTACTTTGGATACACTACTTTTGCTCAAGTGTATAAGTTGTCATTGATGTCAAGAAGCTCTTGAAGGAATTTGATTTGATGTAAAATAATTTATTTTGATGAAGGTTATGGCATGATAGTTTCAAAGGTCTTTTGCAAAAGTGTCATGATTTCACGACAGGTTCGAGAGAAAGAGCTTACAGAGAAAAAGTGTCGTGATATCGTGACATGTCAGGTTTTTGTGACCCAAATAAAAGAAAAGCGCTAAGGAGAAAAAGTGTCACAATATCGCGACATGTCGGGTTTTTGCGACCCGAAGAAAAGAAAAACGCTAAGGAGAAAAAGTGTCACGATATCGTGACATGTCGGGTTTTCGTGACCCGAAGAAAAGAAAAACACTAAGGAGAAAAAGTGTCGTGATATCGCAACATGTCGAGTTTTCGCAACTTAAGAAGGAGAGAGAAAGCAAGTGAGAAAAGTGTCACGATATCGCGACATGTCGCAGTTTCGTGACTCAAAGAAGAGAGAAAGTAAAGTGAGAATTGTCACAATTTCGTGACATGCAGCAAAGCAAGAGTTTGAAATGAGAATTGTCACGATTTCGCAACGAGTTGCAAAGAAAGCATATGAAATCTGGAAGCATTGCGATTTCGTGACAGGTTGAAGAGAAAGCATATGGATGCAAAAAAGTGTCACAATTTCATGACAGGCAAAAAAGAAAGTAGACGAAAGCAGAAGTGTCACGATTTCGCGACAAAAACTGAAAGCAGGTCTTCTATAAGTGAAGTGTCACGATTTCATGACAAAAGTAGAAAGGAGGTCGACGAAGGGAGAAGTGTCGTGATATCGTGACAAAATAAAATTTGATGCTAACAAAGACAAAAGTGTCGTGATATCGCAACAAGAGCTTAGTTGAAGTCGACAAAGGCTAAAGTGTCACGATATTGCGACAAAAGCCAAAAGAAAGTGTACGGTTGCAAAGGTGTCGCGATATCGCGACATGTTGTGTTTTCATTGCAATAGTAACAAAAGAAGCTACAGAGGCAGATGGTGAAGCCGATGAAGATCGATGATAGCCGATGATAATGAGGGTTTATACGACGATAATTAGGGTTTATAGCCGACTAAGAAGGGGGTTTTCATCATGAAAATTCTTGTATAAAAGGAGGGCTATTTGGAGAATTAATGTATCGATCCGTGTGAGTATCGAAGTGTGTGATATGTGGCCATAAGAGCGTAGATATCATAGAATTGGCGAGATGATGGCGAGTTGTGACATTCGCAGATAGAGCGCAGAGTGAGAAGTTCGATCGTCAAGAGCAGAGTGCGAAATTCGATCGAAGTGTGCAGAGGATTGATTTGTTCAAGTGTTGGACAGATCTAATAGGTAGAGGAAGACTTGCACCAGATCGACTGACTGTGTTTGGTACAGGTTGTTGAGTTTCTGTGGACGTGATCATAGAAGGCAGAGGTCTCTTATGCTAAGCATTGAATACAAGAGGTCTTTGATGGAAAGGAGTTCCACGTGCTGGCAAGAGGTAGAGGCGGTTGATCTTCTGAGGGATCATTTCTAGAGCATAGGGGAAGGTATCTCCTTTGAGCAGAAGCTCATAAATTCTGAGTGGGGGAAGGTATATCCTTTGGGCCAAGGCTCATAAACATTGTAATTGGGAAGGTTTCCCAAAGAACTTTGAGATAACTTTTAGAGAAAAGTTTTTGTGGATATAGAGTTTTAGAGAAATGGGTCTTCAATGTGTGATGCTTTCTGTCTTGATTAATGTTGTGTTGATGCCACTGCTATCTAAAGTTAAAATTATTAATTGATTAAGTCTTATACTGTTCACCCCCCCTCTCAGTATAAGTCCATGTTCTTCAATAATAACTTGAAGATTTGAAATATTAAGGGGTTTGGTAATATTCCATCCAAGTATATGCTTCCAATAATAGTTCTATGTGGGGATGTAGCAAGTGATTGTGGAGATATGGTCTATAAAGGAGTGGGGATTAGGGAAAAAAAAATCACAAACAAGGAAAAGTGACTTACATTTCCTATATGTTTGAATAATTGATAGTTAAAAAAACTACATTGGTTATTTCAATTTCTTAGCTTTTGATCTGGTGATCATGCAATTTTGGAGCTACATTATTCTAGTAGATTTTCCAATATCAAGTTATTTTAATTGTGGATTTTACAATTGAATGCATTTTATCCTCTTTGTGAGACCAAGATATTAATCAATATCTTGATCATGAAAAATATAGACATGTTAAATGTTATTATGAACACGATGGCTATGAATTCTAATCAGGTAATCATTATGCTTTCGTCTCATCAATGATTCTTTATGGGATAAACTAGAATGATTTAGTCCTATGGGGCTTTCCAAAACTCTTTATCCTTTGATCCACCTAGGTATGAAATGTGCATCCTAGATCAAATTCAATATTGAATGACCCATAAATACTTCTAGATCAACTTCCAGAGAAGGCCAAATCCTTGAAAATTATAAAGAGAAAAGGGATGAGAGAGAAGGATTAGAGGTATTGATTTGAGTGCATCTAGAACTAAAATAATAGAATAATTTTTAGTTTTATGAGCATGGAATACTCAATACAATCAAAACCTAACAAACTATACAATTGAAGCTATGAAGAAACTAGCATAAGCACATATACTACAACAATCCCATGTACTCTAATCAAACGAAGACAGATAGTTTTAAGCCTAACATAATTTAATTAAACTTCAACTATGAATTGAAATAATCTAAACAACTTAAAATCTAATAAAATTTCCTCTAATAAAAGCATATCCATATCTGCTAAAATAATTACAACATTCAACACTTCAAGTGCTTTGATAAAAATAAGCCAAATAACTTTAATCCTGATGGAATTTACTTCAACTCCAAATTTAAATAAGCCAAATAACATAAGGCTTGATAAATTACCACAACATGAATAGAAATTCTAAATGTGTAAAATGACACAAGAGATTTCAATTCTTCATATTGTAATTAGGGTAAGTCAAACAATTTTGTATTACAATCGAGCAACTTAGAACATACAACATATGATAGGTAAACACTGAAATATATGAAACTTACAAATGATACACATCACTCCTTTTGTAATTTTTTCTAGGTAAAATTAAATTTTACTACTATATATAATCATTGGCCAGAACTGATCAGTCACAATTTTGGGTTGAGTTGTCACCACTCAGCCTCTTCATCTTGCTTTGCACATCACCTATTAGATGATTATGATCACATGATAATACCTTATGCTTAGCTGAAGTGGTTGTCACATTCTATATTTGACTCATGTTATGTGGTCCAACCACTTATGACTAGGGTTACCAAGTGTAACCATGTTGAGCTCTTCTAGTCCAAAGTGTTGTTACATTTTTTATTGATTACCTTTTTGGACCCCATTATATGTTTGTTGTGGTGTACCAAATATTTAGAACACCCATGCTGATGTCAACAATAAATATTTTTTGGCACACTTCTTTACGTTTTCTTGTTTTTTAGACTCATAAAGGCAAAAGGGTATTGATTGCTTTCCGTATTTTTTATTTATATTTTTTAAGAACATTTTTTTCTAAATCTAAGTTGATGTCAATGCTAGGAGGATCTAGCTTGCAATTTTTTGGTGCTCTTAGCCTTATATGTTTTTTACCATATGAGCTCCTCACTTTATTAGAGATTTTCAAGTGCTTGCTTACGTCAACATATAGAAAGTTTTGACTTACTTTCTAGTCTAACTACAAGCTTTTGAATTAAAATATAAAGTCCACCTTGAAGCATATTGAGTTTGGAATTGCTCGCTTCATCCCTTGAAACAATATGCTTGATCAAATTATATATTTGGGTAAGTCATTCAATATTGAATGCTTACTCTTCTCTTGTTATGATGAATGACCTTTTCTACTAATATACTCTTTGCTTACTATTTGATACTTTTGAATTTTACATGAATGGAGTGATCTTATATGACCTAGCAATATTAAAAAAGATTGTTGACCTCTTGCATTGTACCCATTTTTTTCTTCATCCATTATTCTTTGGATTTTCTTAGTTAGCATATTACTGGTACCATTCTATAATAGCACTAGGGTATATGTTATGTTGTAATCCCAATTTACAAAAGAGTATGGCTAAATCTACAAACCCACCTCACTGATTGAGGGGTGTACCAATAACTAATGATTGGATTCAAACCTTGCCAATGGCAGAACCCTTTTAGTCATCAGTAGAAAATATCTAGGGTCCCTATATATGGTGAGGTTTTACTTAGCTACCACTAGAAAGGATTAAATGTATATCATTATCCTTCCATTTTGATGTATCAACATAACCTCATGGCATAAGGAGTCTAAAATTTACTAGTAGCTTTCTATAAAAACCTTCCCTTGTCAAAATTTATGGCATTTTAACAACATCAACTACTTTATATATTGATAGAGCTTTAGGCCCTCTCATCTTGTTCAGATTTAGAAAAAAAAATTATCTTGAAATTCCCCTTCAAGGTAGACTTTCCTAGTGTAGTGAAATTTCATAACATTAGTATTCTAGGAGTTCCATTCAAAATTTTAGAAATGATAGGAAATCATTTGTGGAGATTTGGAAAATGAATTTTTCAACCAAGATTTTATGATGTTGGTGGAACATAATTTGGATATGATTCTTTGATGGGGATACCACTTAGGATCCATGATATAGAAATGATATTTTATTTTATTTTATTTTATTATGTATAAGTGATAGGTCTATCCAATATCTATTTGTGATGTTGAAAGAATATTATTTTCCCTAGACCTAAAAGATTGAAGTAATTCTCTAAGAGAGGGAATCTGATTCTGAGACTCATCTTCTCCCATTATAAATATAACCATTGTGGATGTTGGTACAAATAAAGTTGATATGGTATGATTGAGTATTTACGTGATGGTATTCATTGATTCATGATAAGTTTCCAAATACCATCATGGTTTTAAGGAAATTGGATAGAAATTGTCAAGGTGGGGATTGGAATTTCAACAAGAGATACCATATCCTATTTAGTTTTAAGCATAATTAGACTTTATATCTAATACATTTATATTTCATCCCTTTATGTTAAGGAATAAAAATATAGAATCAAATAATTTTAAGTTTTTCCTTTCTTGTATCAATCTAGACTAGATGATAATGGGCTATCAAGATCCTCATTTTATTTAGAAGTAAAATTATTATAACCAATTAGGTAAGGATTTTTCAATTCTTCTTAAAATTAAAGTAGAATGGTGAAGCTCATAGGATACAATATTTATAGTGTGCCTCTTTTCAACCACATTTATCAAGGCCTAAATGGGATTATCAAAGGATTTGAGACAAGGCTTGGGTAATCTAATTTAATATTCTTTTAGAATTTTGCTTTTTATAAAGGAAAGTGTGATAAAAAAAATAGAAGTAGAAAAATAATTATAACACCAACCTTATCATTTCAAATACCTATATACCTCAAGTATTTTTATATACCAAGTTTATTGATATACCAAAATATCTCTACACACCAAAACCTTTTTATATATCTATAAAGACATGGAAGAGAAATTGTACATGAGTATAAAAATGAGTACATGGAAGAAAAGTTATACATGAGACAAGAGTGAATATAGGGAAGTGGGATGGTATGTAGAAGAGCTTCATATAATTCTAAGATATAGGTATTATAGTATGATCACTCCTCACTTCACAAGGTGTTTTATGGGAAATATATCATAACCAATAATGACAAACTCATCAAATAGAATAATATAGATAGAATATGGAAAAATAATTTTTATTTAATTAAACCTCTATACAATTTAGTTTTTAGAATTAAAAACTATAATTAACACATACAAATTAGTGGACCTATGTAGTGTTCACATCAAATACATCAAAATATATAATTCCAAAAACAACTATGGGATGGACAAATGCTACTTCTAGGTGCAAGAAATCATACCTCAACAACAAGGTTAAATATAGGGCTAGACATTTAATATAAAGAGGTAGGTTTCTAGCTTACACTTAAGTTACATATATGATAAGTCCCTTTTTAGATTTTAATCTAAGAAAAGAAACATAAATATGAAAACTAATGATAATTGTCGTAAGTAAAATATAAGAAGTTAATAACTTAAAAGTAAATGGGGAAATAAGTTATTTTCTCTCTTTTCTTTTCTTTTTTAAATCAAATGAGTTAAGAAGATAAGATTGAATATTTTTCTAGCTCAAATTCAATAAACAAGAAATTGTAGTATTTTAATTTTCATTTTCTTCCTAAATTCATAAAATTAAATAGAAAGAGAGTTTAACCTATATGATATCTTGATCCCTCGAAGTACAACTTAACATAAAATATCTTGTAATAAAACTTATGATCAAATATTTCTAATTTAAAACTCTAACAAAAATAGAGTGACACTGTATCTCTAATAGAAGTGCACTTGCGTAATTAACGTGAAGATAAAAGTTAACAATATTATCTAAGGAGTTAGTGAAGATGATAAGTATCATAAAATTGAAACAAAAGCCTATGCTAAGATGATATTAATAGTCCAAATAAATAGACATAGACATAATACTTAACATATATTAAAAACGTATTTATGATTTTCATGTAGTTTATGTTGAAATATGTAGTAGTTAAGCTTCACTTGAGGCCATGACCAATTTTAATCTTCATATACTCCTTTTGGGCCTTTGTACATCTTGCATCAGTTAATATATTGTTATATTTTATTATTTAACATAAAGGTTGGTTCTTTAACCTTGATCCAAAGGTATCTTATAATTGTGTATAAATACCTCATCATACCAACCATTTTGTTGTTGGTTGGAGTGTATTCTATTTTTCTTTAGTGAGATAAATTGGTGTCCATAGGCACTATATTGTCCTAACTAGAATCTAAACACTTAATAAACTTAAAGAAAAGTGAGAAATAATCTATTTTCTCTTCTTTTTTTCATATTATTGTTGGCCATTTTATATTCATTGGGGATTTTTTTCAAGACTTTGGGTTCATTTTTTGAATGTAGTGGCAGTATAATATTTGCACCTTTTTTGTGATGTTTTAAATAATTGTACATTTATGGTGCATGTTCCAAAGGTTTCTTTCTAAATTCTCTCTAAAAAGGATTAATTGAAAAATATCTAAACAAAAATGATGAAGACAAGTCATGAAAAAGAACTTGGTTAAATCACCATATTTTTATGTTCGCCCTTCCTGAGGGGCGAATGAGAACTTGGTTAAATCACCATATTTTTATGTTCACCTTTCCTAAGGGGCGAATGTCCCATTCGCCCTTGAAAGGGGTGAACATGTTTAGAAGTTTACAAATGTAGAAGCACTAGAGTACAAGGTCACGTTCACCCTTACATTGGGGTGAACGCATCGTTCACCCTTCTTAGGGGCGAATGAGTTTTGATGACAGTTGGATGGCACGTGCGCTCGAACCATATTACGTTCACCTAGGTTGAGGGGTGAACATCCTGTTTGCCATTCCCATGGGTGAACCAACACCTTGGTGCATTGGGATCATGTTTGCCCTTCCTGAGGGGTAAACTTCCCATTCACCCTTTTTTAAGGGTGAATGTACTTCCACTATGTCGTGCGCACGCATTTCAAGTTCAATGGGGCAAAACAGATGTTGAGGCAAAAGTGAGTATGGGCGAATGGAAATTTAGTCAAAGATGCTAATTTTATGCATTTAATTAAGGACACCCTCAGTAACTCTATTTTGTGGATCACAAAGAGGAAGGTGAAGAGAAATGAGTTTTCATGATTTTTGATGTACTAAAGGCACTCAAAATAATTTAATATCTTTTTTGCAATCTGCGCACCCTCGCCCGAATTTTAGATTTTTAAGAAATTTTCTTCTTAGGGGGATGAATTTTCAAAGAATTCGAGGAGGATTTTGCTAGTTTTGTCTTTGATCTCGGGACATTTTATTCTCCTGCATATTTAATGAAAGAGGTGAAAACCTCTATAAATACTAGACAAATTTCTATTGTAAAGGGGGGTTAGACATTCTATGAGAGATTTCTCTAAGCTCTCTACATTAATACAAGGCATCAGATTTTTGAATTTGCAAGTGATCTTGTGTATGGTTACTTTCTATGTAGTTTGCTTCTATTTTTATTTTCTCATCTTGTTTGTTGTTCCGTTTAAATTCTATCATTGGATTTAAAATTGCTAATAAGAAGATGAATGTTGAAATGCCATTTTGATAGTTGCTATGATCAGATCATGAGCTTGTTCTATTCTATTTCTTTTTACAAATGCTACTTTGTGCTTGGGTTTTTTCCTACTAGTTAGTCTAACACCAGCCCTGTACTTTGGCATGTGGCCATTATTCCCATTAATTTCTACATTTTTCCAATTTCTTTCCTACATCCTTAGTATTTTACCAGTGTAGGATTTATTTCGGGAACCAAACCTCTCTGGGGATTGGCACGAAGTACATCTCTTTCCTTTGGAATTTCAATTTTGGCCATAATTAGGGTGCATAAACACAGTGTTTAGTAATTAGGCAGATATTTGACCAACAATTTTTGGCACACCCGGTGGGACTGTAAGGTTTCACTTCTAGCAATGTAAGGATTTATGTTCACCTTCCTAATGATATTAGAACATATGGTGACTCATATTCTATCCAAAAATCTATAGGTGTGAGGACGACAAAAGCTCTCTCTCATGAATACAAGATCGAAAGCCAAGAATCCTGATAATAAAATTGAGTTTTATGAACTTGATATCCAAAGTTTAGGAGATCATCCTCAAATATCCACTTTTTGACGAATGTATTCACTCCCTCATATCTCATCCATACCATCTATTTCATCTTCTCAATTAGCTGGTATGTTTTTTGCTCCCGTAATTCTAGTGAGTATTGCTACCAATTTTCCTCAGCTTTCGCCTAGTACAACCACTAGTGCTCCATAACCTACTCACCCATATTACCATTAAAATGGCCCAAAATCCCCCACCACACAAATAATAGCTCCCAAGGTATTTTCCCACATGGAAAAACTCTGGAGCCTTGAATTTGCAAGCACAAAACCCAGTACCTCAAGTTGCTCTAAAGGCTTTGCCAACCTATGATGGTATTGGGAAAACTACATATGAGCATATCCAAGATGTGGCCTCTCTTGTGACTATCCATGATATAACTGATGAATATGTAATGATAAAACTTCTAGTTTTTTCATTAAGTGGAAAGTTACTATATTGGTATCGATCATTGCAGCCTGGTACTATTACTTCATAGGATCAATTGGCAGAATTGTTGATTAAAAATTTCCATGAGCAAGTTGATCCGTATTATTTGTTGCATCAGTTCACCAAAATTCAAATACATCCACAAGAAGAGCTTGTAGATTTTAATATCCAATTTGCACGAAGCTGGCAGAGGGTTCTAGATGGTTTGCTACCGACACTCAAGCAAGCAACATTTTATTATCTTCGGGCGCTCAGTACTGATATTGGTATGGTGGTGTGCCAAGCCAATGTGACCACTTTTCCAGATTTGTACACACAAGCTCAATAGACCGAATTTGACCTAATTGCAATAGGTAGACTTCCTCCAAAGGTAACAATGTCTATTCTCCCTAATCTCCCGTAATATATTTACTCTAATGCATTATCATAGCCTATGTTGTCCATTTATCCAGTATCTTCATGGAATTCTGGCCCCCTGCAAGTAGTCCTTATCCCTATATCATAGTAATTTTCTATGAGTTTTCCATGACTTTTGGCTACATCAGTACCTCCACAACTTTCATCTATTTCTTTTCCAACATTTCCAGCACCTCCAACACCTTTACCATTACTCATGCCACAAGTGCCTTTTCCATTGCTAGCACCAATCCCATCGCCTAATTCGTATCCCCTCATTGCTTTGTTACAAGAAGTGAAATCCAATAATGCAACTTTGAGGACGATATCTAATGAACTTATAACAGTGAGGAAAAAACAAGCTGAAGTTGAGTTCTGATAAAGAATATTTTAGACTCCAATCACCCGAGACCAAGCATCTACTAGCAGGGGACCTGAGAAAAATATCATGGTGCAAGTAAATGATGAAGTTAATATGTCTGAAAGAGCATATTAGTGTTCCACATGCAATGATCCTCACAGTGAAGATACATGTATGGTTCATTTGAACTACGTTCGGACATTGGCAAAAAGTTCCTCGGGTGGGAAAGTTAATATGATTCGAGAAGTGGAGCATAATTTTATGATGTCATCCTTGGAGCAAGTGTCAGTCCTCACTAGGTCTAGGAAGAAGCCAGTGATTGTTAATCCCGTGGAATTGCAACCTTTGAAAGTGCATGCAAAACCAAAAGTATAGGAAGAAAAGCGGTTATCTTCGTTGAAGACTCCTGATACTAGAACTAAGGGACCTAATGCTATTAATGCAAAAGAGTTATTTCCTAGGCAAGCTCAAGATAAAGCGCAAGCTAATCCCTCATGTTCACAACCTATGGTGACCGCTCTAGTTTTTGGTGAAACAAAAGAGCAAGCTAAGGAGAGACTCAAGTATCCTTCGTTAACTAAAAGGCAAAGAGTAGAAGCTACCAAAAAGTATCGAGATAAGTATGAGCAGCCCTTGGAGCAAAAGGACTCGACTGCTTATAGCTACAGTATTGTAGAAGAAATGAAGAAAATTTCATCAAGGATTAGCTTATATGATGCATTGCAGTTACATGGATAGATTGATTTGTTACAAGAATACTTGAAGACTACTAAGGACCAAAAGAAATATTGTTCGTAGACAGTGTTGGCCCAAGCGCTCCCCACTTTTGTGATAGGAAAAAATAGGCCTCCCCCATTTTATTTATCCTTGAGAATGGAAGGATGGATCGTGCATAATTGCATGATTGACTCCAGTGCTGCTACTACTGTCATGCCAAAGGCAGTATGTGAAGTAATGGGATGGAGTATACAAGGAGTAGTCCAGGAGTTTTGCAGTTGGATGGAACTCTAGTCAAAATTTTTGGGGTAATCAAGAATATTTTGATTATGCTCCATAGTATGCCACAAATTACTGTCATCCAGGAGGTGGTGGTTGTTTATTTGGAGCCCTATTTTACCGTGTGTCTTTCGAGGGATTTCACAGCCAAGCTTGGAGGTTATATTTCCTTAGACTACTCGCATTTGGAGATACCATTAAAGGAAATACGAATTCTCATTCATAATGAAAAGCCTTCACCTTTTCATATTGAAAATATAGAGGAGTCAGAACAAGCTCTAGGAACAGTAAGCATGATGACCGAGAAATTAGAGGAAGTTGATCTAGTTGAAGAAGCACTTGGTGAGATTCGTTTGGAGGAAGAGTTTCATTTGAAGGATTTCAATGCTATTATTGGGATAGATATTGGTTGTTATTCAATCTATAAGATAGATCAGTCCAAAAAAAGGTCCTTGAGTCTCCAAAACCTATTTCACACCAGCTATGGAAGTTGTTCTTCGATGGTGCTCGATGTAAGAATGGTGCAGGAGCAAGCGTTGTATTGATTTATCCTAAAGGAATACAAAAAACTTACTCCTACAGATTGACTTGGAGCTGCACAAATAACGTAGCTGAATACGAAGCCCTATGCCTTGGCTTGAAGAAAGTGGAGAAGTTGAAATTGAAAAATTATAGATTTTTGGTGACTCTGAGATTATTTTCAATAAAGTTACAAATAGATGTGTGAGCAAGCAACATTATATGAAGGCTTACCGCAATAGAGTATGGGATCTGTTAGAAGCATTTAGAGCTTTGAATATTTAGGCGATTCTTCTGGAGCAAAATAGACATGCTAATATCTTAGCTTCCCTTGGCACTAATTTTCCCCCTGTTGAGCAAGTAGTTCGGAAGCCAAAGATAATGAGAGTAATTTATAGGCCTTCTGTTCCAGATAAGAATCTCTATTGGCAAGTGTTTGACAATGATGAGCAAATAGTGAATTTTCTACTCAAAGAAGCTATTAATGCTGATGATAAAGTCCTTGTGGAGGAAGAAAATGAAGCAGTGATTTAGTTGAGAAATAATCATATTCCTAGGGGATTGATTTCATTAGAGATCTTGTTTGACCAGAATGATAGGGCTGATAAGCATAGGATTAAGTTTGATGCCAAGGAATATAGATAATTACCGTTGGAACCAAGAAAGGTCATTAATATTGGGATTGATTGCAAAGCAGATGAGATTGAAGGCATTAGAAATGTGCTAGGAATATCTAGACATTGTAGCATGGAGTTATCAGGACCTAAAAGGATATGATAAGAATGTGATTCAACACACAATTGAGTTATAATAAGGGGTTAAGCCATTTCAACAGAAACAACATCTTGTCAATCCTAATATTGAGATCCTCATGAAGGCATAATTATTGAAGATGCTTGAGGTGAAGATCATTTATCCTATTAAGCATTCTACTTGGGTAGCGAACCTAATTTCTATAAGGAAGAAGAAAAAATACATACGACTATGTGTTGAATTTAAAAATTTAAAGCAGGCATCACTCAAATACCATTATCCTTTGCCTCAAATAGACCAGATTATTCATGTTGTGGATGACGCCCAGAGATTCTTGTTGCTAGACAGCTTCTCTGGGTACAATCAAATTTGGGTAATAGATGAGAATAAATATAAGATGGTTTTTATCACTAAGTGGGGTACATTCGCTTACCAGTGGATGCCTTTTGGGATTTCGAATGCTGGTGCTACCTTTCAGAGAGCCATGGACGTCGTATTTGGTGAGTAGGTTATTATTGGCCTACGCTATTTGCTAATTCACACAAGATAAGCCAGTAATGCAACAGTTGTCAAAGATATGTGGGTCGAATCAAAAAAGGAGCATTATTGCTACATCCAATTCAGGTGGAAGCACCCTTTCAAAAATGGGGTCTTGATTTTATCTGGGTTATTGACCCATAGTACTATGCAGAGCACAAGTATATCTTAATGACAACAGACTACTTCACTAGGTGGATGGAAGCCATACCCACTAAGAAGGCTGGTCAGGCGATGGTGATCTCTTTTCTGGAGAGCCTTATCACTCATTTTGGTATTCCAAATTATTTGGTAATTGATAATGGTACTCCCTTCATTGGAGACAAAATTATAGAGTTCGCTAGTAGATATGGTATTTTATTGAAGACATATTCCAATTACTACCTACAGGGGAATGGATTGGTTGAGTCTACTAACAAAAATTTTCTACGAATTCTAAAAAGGATGATGGGTGATAACAAAAGGGGTTGAAATTTGTTATTGAAACAAGCACTTTGGGCCAACCACATTTCAGTTAATAAGTCTATAAAGACCTCTACATATGCTTTGGTTTATGGAAAATAAGTTTTCCTCCCTACCCATATTGAACTACTAGTGCTCCAAAATTTGCAAATGTTCTGAGATGAAGATGAAGAATATGATCCTATGGAAGTAAGGTTGGCACAATTGTTGCAAATACAGGAAGAAATGGAGCATGCGTACCTAGATTTTGCCAAACATTTTGTATAAATGAAGAAATGTTTTAAGAATAAGATAAGTGATTGAAGTTTTTAGGTGGGTGAACTAGTGCTAAAATGGAATGAGAAAAAATCTAAGCGTGGAAAGCACCATAAGTTCGATGCCATATGGGAAGGAACTTTTCGGGTCTCTACAATAAAATTTTCCAATACTTATCACATATGTGACATGGACGGTTATGAACTCCCCATTCTAGAGAGCGGCCTTCATTTGAAGGCCGCTCTTTGGAAAATTTTAAAGTGCTAAAGGTTACACTTTGTACATATGTAAATATTCTCTTGTCTCTGATAATTTTTGTATATAAGGAGATATATATAGACAGTAAAATATATAAAAAAAAAGAGGCGAAGGTTTTCACCCCAAGAATGATTTAAATTTATTCGTTCGCTAGAAAAGTAAGTCTGAATTAATTGAACTTCGTGTTTGATATTTCAATCGAGCGAATGGGACGTTCACCCAGGTTAAGGGGCAAACATATTTTTATGATGCCACCAAGAGAAGAAGAGAAAAGAAAAGGAAAAAAAAAGGGGAAAAAGGAAAAAACTTGGTGCTTTTTAAGGAACAAAAAGCAGGTTCAAAGTTTTTGAAGGAAGATCTAATTTTAGAAAAATCATGCTCATGAAAGCTTTAAGACACAATCACCTACATGAAAAGGCAAAAAAATTTCGTGCATATTTCAAAATCGCTAAGGAATAGCTGAGCGCCCAAGCATTTTTTTTGCCAAGTAAGGAAAAAACAGTTTCGGGGCACGTTGTGAATTAAATATGCCTTTGGGTTACGTGTTAGTAATCGAAAGTGGGAAGCGTTGAAATTTAATCATAATTTTAGAATGTGGGAAGTGCCCAAGTTTAACTTTTTGAGGAGATTGCAAGCATTAATGATTGGTAGGCGAACAACTAGGGTAGTTTTCCTAGCAAGTTTCGAACGTCAGGGCACACTCTTTTAGGTATGATTGCGCAACATAGAAGCACGAGTCTCTAGGAGAATCTGATAGCAAATCAAAGGGAAGGATTTTTGTGCCTTGGAAACAATGTATGAGTGTTTTTTTTAGGATTATTCCTCTCTGAAGACGCACCTACATTTAATTTCAAATCACTGAAGTAGCTGACAACACTCCTATAAAATTTATGAGGTAAAAGGACCAATCCTATTTTTATTTTAAGAGAAGAGAAAAAAAAAACTTTGCATGTTTTGTTGTGTTTTGCGTTTCCAGTACAAAAGAATTTTGCAGAAGAATTTTTAGAGGTTTGAAAGCAGAAATTTGCAGAGTCACTCAACTCTTTTTTAGATAGGATGGGCAGACATAGTATAGAGCCAAGTGATGCATAGGAGGTTCCAGAGGCAAATTCGGATAAGAAGCGAGAAAGAATTTCTAGGGCTAAGAAGGCCCGAAAGAATGACTATGTTGACCTGGACCCCTATGAAGATAAAATGTAAAAAAATGGGGATTGTTAGATTACACACAAGGGGGTCGATCGGTTGAGGCAAGAAGTTGAGACTGTGGTGAGCTAGGGTGTTTCATATAACATTTGGCTCATCATGCCCCATAATTCATAGCTTTCATGGTACCCATGTTCACCTGTGCACTCATACCCTAAAATGGTATAACTAATTGTGCAATTTTATGATCCTTTTACCAAAGCTGTTTGAAATGCCAGAAGGAAATTCTATTTACAATTACACCAGATGAGGTCTGAGAGGATTTTGCATGTGGATTGAAGGCCCCAAGTTATGCAGTGAATAAGAAAGTTCATATAGATGAGTAGAAAGACAGGTATGTTTCCACAGTTACTATGAGATAATTTATGGAGACACAGCTCATCAAGGAGCCACAGATGGGCCAGCTACCAAATTTGCCTTAATCACTTTTAGAATTTAATAGCCAATATATTTATTCTATGCTTTCCTGGATTGTTGGGTTTCCATCAGATGAGATAGTGCATAAATGGTAGACGTCTATAGCTCAATGCATTTGCAAGGTAGAATTTTATTCTCCTGCTACTATGAGACAGGGTGGAAATCCAATTTATTTTGATTGGGCTGAGTTTATTTATCGAAGGCTTAATTTGCAGTTGCAGAAGTTGCAGGAAGGAAAGACTAAGTCATTTCGGCACACTTTTCTACTGGTTTGGTTCTTTTTCTTTCATATGTAGCATCATTTATCTTTTATTGCAGTAACACAGTCGGGCGAAAAGGATGAGCCTTTACCTATTTACAAGTGGACTCAAGTGTTTATGAAACGAGAGTTTGTATATAAATTTAATAGCTAGTTTTTGGAGCTTACGATTGAACTACTGTGTGGAAACTATGATAGGGTAGCGTGCAATTTGAGAGATGTCATTTTTTCAGAAGATAGGGATGATACCTTTTTTCTCACTCAAGGCATGGTGGTTCAAATTTTTGGGTACACAAGTAAACCATTTTTGTTGCCTTATTTTGCTACTACGCACGTTTTTGCAATGGAAGTTGTGTGTCAGGTAGATTATGTCAACAATATATATGGCTCCGGGTGAGGGAAGAAGACAACCTATACTATACTTTTTAAGTTTGGTAGTATTGAAGTGAATCATGTTGGGAAAAATAACCTTTTTACGATGGCGCTTTAGGACTTGGTATTAATTAAATTACCATAGTGATGGCGTTATGATATTATTGGTAAATTTTTGGAAATTATCAAGGCAAAGACCATTCATATCTGCCCATGCCTAGATATTAAGAAGCAACATAACAATTTTTATGGGCCAGACATGAAATGGCACATAGAGAAAATGTCCTCCCTTCCTCCATGGCATGATTATTATGATCAGGAAGCGGAGTATAATCCTGAAAAGAATAAAACCCATATTCCTCCTCCTGGTCTATTTGACATTGTTAAAGAAGCTAACCCAACATGGAGTGAGGATAAAATCATGAACTAGTGGGTGATGCACATTCATCGAAGGAAGCAACATTCTGCTTATGGGTTGAAGCTTGATACTTAGTTTTCCAAATCTTATGATAAATTTGTGGAACGTTGCTTTCACTACCATTCTACCACAAAGCTTTCAATAGTCTGAAAGTGGCAAAATCAAACCTGAGTAGGAGGACCCAATGGTTGAAGATGAGACCAAAGAAGAGGATGAAGAGGAAGAGTAGTATGTTTTCTGAAGACGATATCAATGTGTGAATCGCCCTCAGGAGGAAGCCCTCACACCTAAGCAGCAGAAACAACCAATGGTGCCCCCATTTCCAAAAGTAGCCAAATGACCTCGAACCAGTGCAGCCCTTACGGTTACCGTTACAACACCCATGTCTTCAGGTGCTGCAATTTCTACCATGCTGAGATCTACAACCACTTTTGTATCGATGGCGAATCCTTCACCCAATAACGAGATCCCCACTTCATTCGCACAAATATTTCCAATGGCTCAGTAAGAGCAGGAGTAGCTTTCTGAGGATTCACATGTTGAAATTTTGGATGAGGAAGTAGCTCTTGATGTTGGAGAGCTAGAAGGAAAACGATAAGAGGATTTGGTTTCACAATCTCCTCCATCAACTGAACAAATGGCACTTGTGCCCCAAGGTACGTTATCTCTTCCTTCTTATTTCTCCCTTAGGAAGCACGTAGTGGTTTCTTCTTTTGTCCCATACATTACATTTTGTACTTTCCACCCTCTATTTATCCATCCTTTGGTATTTCATATATTTTACTTTTTATGGTATCCTCTTCCACTTTTACTCCTTTCACTTTCGAAATCACTGATGCTCCTTTTATTCCCACTCCTTTGTCCTTCATTTATTTTAGTTTATATGCATCTAGGTCAAATCTCTTTTCACGTCCCCTTCCTTTAGTTTTCACTTCTTCTACCATCATCATTGTTAGTACGCAAGCTTCGCCTAGGATTAGCGTAATTGTAGCTACACTTGTGTCTACCTCTTCATCCATTCTTTCTCTGTCTTCTAATATTCCCACATCCATTTATCCCCCTCTACCCATGTATTCCGTGTCCTTTGGGCCTAGCATTTTAGAATTTTTTGTCCCCTTTACACCATTTTTGGAGATGCATACTATTCCAAATGTGCAGGTAGCCCAAAAGCAGTTGGATGTTTAAAAACTAAATCGAGCACATCTGAGTTCTTCTCAATGGTTTAAAAGTATGTGGTGCAAAGAAGATTCCACACCATCATGGCCAATAAATAAGGTGGATTTTGATTCAATTGCCAAGGAAGCTCATGTTACAACATTCACTCCGTTGGTCCAAAAACCCCAAAGCGAATTGCAGCCTGAAGATTATGTTTTTGAGACTATAAGTGAATATCTGACGTGGATTAATCCCATTGAGAAAATGGGTAATATGCAAGTGGATATGAGCTCATTGTATCTACACGGAGAGCACTATAAGGAAAAATATTTTGAGATGCAAGATAAAGTGCTCGATCTTGAGAACGCCTTGGCTAAAAGTAGGGTGACAGAAGAGAGAACAACCACAAAAAATGAATACCTACACAATCAAGTGAATGTACACTTGAAATAGCATGATACCACTCGAATTAAAATGCATAATCTTTAGCAACAGGTAGAATATATCAAGAAGAAACTTGAAGAGAAAGCCACACCTGTTGTAGGATTTTCACATGATAGCATTAAAGACGCTCGCCTTCGCTCCATTAAAAATTCTATAAAGTTGGTTGCGCACACTATTAATGTACTGAAGTACTTATGGGAAGTGTAGATAAAGATCTATCTTGGGAAACAAATAATTGATTCTATGGAAGAACTGCTTTTGCCCTATATGGAGACGGTTGTAAAGATACAAGATTTGTTGAATACTACTTTGCATATTCACCCTCTCAGCGAGATGGATTACGCTTGGTCCCGAGCACGGATAACATTGCGAAGCTATTTTTAGTGTATGGACCTAGTAAGGGAAGGCTGGGATATTCTCAATACAATTGAGCATGAGCATACCATTTCCATGTCTCATTTTGAGACTATCCGATTGGGTTTTACCACCTTCGTAGATGAGTGGGGTGAGTCTCTTCTAATGGAACAATTGTAGGAACTTTGGTGCATGTTCCTTGAAGATACTAGAGAAATCGATGCCTTAGAAGAATCCCTTGCTAAAGCACATGTATTTCCCTTAATGGAGAAGTATACACACTTGGATTTGTCCCTTTATGAATTGGCTCAACGTTCAAAGCACCTCAATTTGCTAGATGTGCATAATCTTCGCTTCGTCTATGATTCCCTCAACGTTCATTGCTTATTTAGAATTGATGCTTGGCGTGACATTTTTTGCACTTATGATATTCTTTTAGAAACCATCATGGAGAAAGAAGAGCAAGCGGTGGCAGATCATGTGGCAGTGGTGAAAGCAATAGAGGAGTTTGAGTGTGTTGAAGTACTTGGCATTACAACTGAGGTAGAACATCAAGAACGTGCAGAGAAAGTAGCATAGAAAAATGTATCTACAATAAAGAAAATAGATTTGGCTAAATCAGTTGCATCAACTTCAAAAAATGACTTTGCACCCAATGGATAAAGGCCTGGGATCGCTTGCATTCATATGAGCTGAATACCCTATGAGTCACCAAGAAATGTTGGCCATTTTGTATTCATTGGGGATTTTGTTCAAGACTTTGGGTTCATTTTTTGAATGTAGTGGCAATATAATATTTACACCTTTTTTTGTGATGTTTTAAATAATTGTACATTTCTGGTGCATGTTCCAAATGTTTCTTTTGAAATTGTCTGTGAAAAGGATTAATTAAAAAATATCTAAACAAAAATGATGAAGACAAGTCATGAAAAATAACTTGGTTAAATCACCATATTTTTATGTTCGCCCTTCCTAAGGGGTGAAGGTCCCATTCACCCTTGAAATGGGTGAACATGTTTAGAAGTTTACAAAGGTAGAAGCACTAGAGCACAAGGTTGTGTTTGCCCTTACATTGAGGCAAACACGTCATTCACCCTTCTTAGGGGTGAATGCATTTTGATGACAGTTGGATTGCACGCGCGCTCGAACCATATTATGTTCACCCAAGTTGAGGGGCGAACATCTCGTTCGCCCTTCCCATGGGTGAACCAACACCTTGACACATTGGGATCGTGTTTGCCCTTATTTAGGGTTGAATGTTCCATTCACCCTTTTTAAAGGTGAATGAACTTCCACTATGTCGTGCACATGCCTTTCAAGTTGCAATGGGGCAAAATTGATGTTTAGGTGAAAGTGAGTATGGGCAAATGGAAATTTTGTCAAAGATGCTAATTTTATGCATTTAATTAAGAATGCCCTCAGTAACTCTATTTTGTGGATCACGAAGAGGAAGGTGAAGAGAAACGAGTTTTAAGGATTTCCTATGTACTAAAGACACTCAAAATAATTTAACATCTTTTTTGCAATCTGCGCACCCTTGCCCAAATTTTAGATTTTAAGGAACTTGTCTTCTCAGGGGGATGGATTTTCAAAGAATTCAAGGAGGATTTTCCTAGTTTTGTCTTTGATCTCGAGACATTTTATTCTCCTGCGTATTTAATGAAAGAGGCGAAAACCTCTATAAATACTAGATAAATTTCTATTTTAAAAGGGGGTTAGACTTTTTTTGAGAGATTTCTCTAAGCTCTCTTTATTAATACAAGGCATCAAATTTCTGAATATGCAAGTGATCTTGTGTATGGTTACTTTCTGTGTAGTTTGCTTCTATTTTCATTTGCTCATCTTGTTTGTTGTTCCATTTAAATTATGTCATTGGATTTAAAATTGCCAATAAGAATATGAATGCTAAAGTGCCATTTTGATAGTTGCTATGATCATATCATTAGCTTGTTATGTTCTATTTCTTTTTACAAATGCTACTTTGTGCTTGGGTTTTTTCTTGGTAGTTAGTCTAACACCAACCCTGTACTTTGGCCTATGGCAATTGTTCCCATTTCTTTATGCATTTTTCCTACATCCTTAGTCTTTTACCAGTGTAGGATTTAGTTCAAAAACCAGCTCTCTTTGGAGATTGGCATGGAGGACATCTCTTTCCTTCGACCTTTCAATGTTGGTCGTATCTAGGGCGCATAAATGCAGTGTTTAGTAATTAGGCAGATATTTGACCAACAATTATAAAATTAATTAAGAAGATAAGATTGAATAATTTTCTAACTCAAATGCAATAAAAAAATAAATTGTATCCTTTTACTTTTTATTTCATTTCTAAATTCATGATATTAAATAGCAATAAAGTGTAACCTATATGATATCTTGATCCCTTGAAGTACAAATTAACTTAAAATGTAGAAATAAAAATATTACTCTACCTTGGATTCTTGTAATACAACTTATGATCAAATTTTCTCCTTTAAAATTCTAAAAAAAATAAGATGGCCCTCTAATTCTAATAAAAGTATCAAAGTCAATAATATTATTTAAGGAGCCAATGCACATTATAAATATCACAAACTAAAATCAAAGTCCTATGCTAAGATGATATTAGTATTCCAAATGAGTAGATATAGACATAATACTTAACATAGATCAAAAACATATTTATGATTTCTTTGTAGTCATTGTTGAAATATATGGTAGTTAAGCTTCACTTGAGGCCATGACCAACTTTGTGTTTTATTATTTGTATATTTCTTTTGGACCCTTGTACATATTGTATAGGAAAATATTTTATTATTTATCCATTTTGTTATTGTTTGGAGTGTCTTCTATTTTTATTTAGTGAGATAATTTGGTGTCCATAGGCACCATATTCACATGGAAAAGGATGTGGTATGGGATTAGAACATAACAAGGTCATTCAATGATAAACCCTTTGATGAAACATTATTAGCTATCTAGGATAGAATAAATATGAAGGGTAGCAAGAGGGCTAGAGTGACAAGTGAATCCCTAGAAATTCCTTTGAGTCCACCTCCTACCTCCATACCTAAGATCATAATATTTGTAGTGCCAATTACATTGACCCTCATAAGCATTATAATTTATGAGACAATGAGGGAGAGGTTGTAAAATAGAAATATGACCCTCATGGTTCCATGTTTGACAAGTTTGTGATAGTAAAACAACAATAATAATAAACACCCAAGCGTGAGGAGAGGAAATAACCTAAGGAATAACTCCTGAGCTGGAAACGACTAAAAGTATGAACACCATCCCCTTCACCATCACTTGCCTTCCTCTTTCTACTGCTTTTATTTCTTTTCTACTTTTACTTTTTGTATTCCGACTTATTTCTCTTCCCCTACTCCTTCAATTGAATTTTCCTCACCATCCACTAGTGTGGTAATTGGTTCTCTTGGAGGAATATTTATTCCTAATACAATCCTCATTTATTACACAACATCAATCACCTCATTCCATTCATCTACCATCTGAGTCAGCACTATTGGTATTTGATGTTAAGAAAACAAAAAAGGATATGAATTTTGTCCTTCCATATCCTACCTTCATTCATTTTGGAAAACTTAAATTGGATGTATTGATTTATATTTTAAAATTTTATTGAAAAGAGAAGAATTTATAGAAACATTATGAGAGTTATTAAAAATATTGTTATTATAGATTTCTTAATGTTGGTTGATACAAGTTTTAGTTCATGTTTATATTTTTTCTATTGTTGTTGTAAAACAAGGGAATGCATTTTTGTTTGTTGCTACTGTAAAACAAGGGACATAAATTTTTTATTATTGCTAGGGAACTCCATTTTTTTCTAAAAGGGGTGTCCTCTCAAATTCTTCATTTGGTATCAGAGCAACATGTTGATCAAAATTTGCATTGAAAGAAGTATTGTTGTAGATATTTATTACAATTGATCATGGCTAACCCTAATTCTATTTTAATTCTAAAATTCAATAGGTAAATTTATGATTACTAGAATATAAAAATGAGAAGTTTGTTGATAGTGAAGTGCTTATGAAAAATAGTTAAATCTAGTTATGTTTTGTGCCAAATAATGATAGGAAGGATATGAAAGAAGCCAAGAAGAATAACTCACTAGATTTGTACCATATCTAATTTTCTTTAGATAAGAGAGTATTCCTTAGAATAATAGGTGCAAAGTCATCAAGAGATGCTTGCAAGGCTCTATAGTAGGCTTACCAAGGAAGTAACCAAGTTAAAATTGTGAAATTGTAAATGCTAAAAAAGAATTTGAAAATATAAAAATATAGAAAACAAAAGGAGTAAGTGATTATTATGTTAGAGTGAAATATGTGTTAAATAAAATTGCCATACTTGGTGTGCTAAAAGATAATTTTAAAATCTAAAAATATAGAAAAAAAAATGAGTAAGTGATTATTATGTTAGAGTGAAATGTTTTTATAACACTAACACCAAGGGGGAATCATATAGAAAATATATTTGAACAAAGAAAAAATTTGCTACATTTGAATTTTACCATTTGGTTGGGTCTCTTATGTCTCATGAGGATAGACTAAGAGATACATTTGGAGAGAGTGAAGAGAAATAATTTACATCAAAGTTGAGAATTACCAAAGTGAATATGGAAATACTAGTAATCAAGTTCATTAGCAAAGGCCAATGAAGAGGCCAAAATTATAATTTTCCAAGAGGAGGAGGTAGAAGAGGAGGTTCAACTACAAGATGCAAAGGTAAATTTGATAAAATAAATGTTCAATGTTATCATTTTAAGAGGTGTGATAATTTTGAGAAATAATATATAATTAAAGATAACAATGAAGGTATAAGATCCAATTATGCTAATGATAATGAATATGCTCCACCAAGCCACTTACTTTGATCATTTGATAAAGCTAAAAATAGTCCTTAAGAAGCCTAGTAATTAGATTATGGCTTCTCCAACCATATGTTTGATAATAATAACTTGTTCTCTACAATGGATGAAAACTTTAAGACCAAGATTAAGTGTGGTGACAATAAATTCTTGAATTTTTTTGCAAAAGGAGTAGTTTAGGTTAGCACAAGAGAACATAACGAATAAAATAATGATATCTATTACAATCCAAATTTAAAATATAATTTATTGAGAGTTGAACTACTCTATCAGAAGAATTATTGGGTTGTGTTTAATAATACATAATGCATTATTTATGATAGAAATTAGGGTAATAGAATTTTTACAAATTTCTTAATGTCAAAGAATATGATATTCTTGTTGAAGTTTGGAGACAATAGTAGTAGCATTGCAAATGTAGTATTTGAAGACAAGAGCTAGTTGTGGCATGTAGGAAAGGCCAATTAAGAGACACTTGAATTTACAAACCCTGAAGTTATAATCATCACAAGAATTAGTTTATAATTTTCCAAATATTGATAAAGGAAAACATGTAAGAGAGAAGTTTTTGAAAGGTAGAATATGGAGGGCTCATTATCCACTTTATCTTATTTATTTCGATATGTGCGATCTGATGCAAACAAAGATCTTGGGTAAATCATCATATTTCATCACTTCAATAAATGATTTCTTAAGGAAATATAGGGTTTATGTTTTAAATTTAAAGATGAAGCACTTGATGCATTTAAGATGTTTAAATCCCTCATTAAAAATGAGACTGGATGTAGAAGTAAAATATTTAAGGACTAGTAATGGAGGAGAATTTTACTCAAATAAATTTATGAGTTATTGTGATAATTTTGGCATTAAATGAAACTTACTACAACTTATAAATCTTAACAAAGCAGGATAGTGAAAATGAATAATCACACCATTGTTTAAATGAAAAGGAGCATGTTATAAATGAAGGGATTATGCAATGCTTTATGGGATGAAGTGGTTGCTATAGTAGTGCATATTCTCAATCTAAGACTTGTGCATTTAAGAAGATGACTCCATACAAATCATGGTATAATAAAAATCAATATCAATAATTTCAAAGATTTTGGTTTTTTAGGTTATGTACATAATGCTAATTAATATAGAAATAAATTAGATGCAAAGAGTGAGGTATGCAAATTTTTTTATTCTAGTGAAGAAAGAAAATTCTATAAAATTTACAATCCTATCACTAACAAAGTTGTATTAAGAGATGTAATTTTTGATGAAGGACGAGGTTTTTATAGTTCAAAAAAATTATTAATGAAGGTATAAATAAAAATCAGCCTACTTGTGAGTCAATTCCTCATGCAAATTATCCAATCAGCCCTCCATCAAGTTCTACAAGTAAAAATGATAAGAGGATTCTTACATCTCATCCTCCAAGACAAATGTTGGAATTTTTTTGAAAGAAGACTTAAAATAAGCCAATCATGAAGCCTCAAGATTACAAAGGCTACAAAATTATGGTGATGATGAAGAAAAACCAAAATGTGAGGTGGTAAACTATGCATTTTTATCATAAGCTAATTTTGAACCATAATATTTTGATGATGTTTGTACTAATGATGTTTGGGTACAAGTAATGGAATACAAAATTAATTCAATCCAAAAAAATGACACTTGGGAGTTTTTATAAATTCTAAATGATAAGAAATGTATCAATACTAAATGAATCTATAAGACTAAGTACAATAGTGAGGGTAGTATTGAAAGACATAAGACAAGGCTATTCACAAAATGTTATACTCAAAGATATGACATGGATTATAAAGAGATATTTTTAGTGGTGGTAATATAATAAACCATTAGAATGGTGATTTCATTGGCATCCCAAAGGATATGGAGCATACATCATTTGGATGTGAAGAGTACCTTCTTAAATGGATACATATGGGAGGAAATTTAAGTACTATAAACATAAAGATTTGAAGTCAAAGGTAAATAAGACCATTTCTACAAGTTAAATAAGGCCTTGTATGACCTCAAGCAAGCTTAAAGGGTATGGTATACCCAAATTTATGGCTATTTTTAGAAAATATGTTTCATGAAAGTAAGATGAATCCATTCTATGCTATGAAAATTAAGGTAATTATATTATTTTTTGTTTATAATTTGATGATTTGATATACATGGGTAGTCTTCCTAAGATGAAAGATGAGTTTAAGAGTGGTATTATAAAATAATTTAAGATAAAGAACTTGGGTATGATGTAATATTTGATAGGAATGGAAGTACATCAATGTAAAAATTAGTTTTTTGTTTTTCAAGTCAAGTATGCCAAGGATATATTAAAAACATTTAGTCTAGAAGTACGTAAACCACTCCTAACTCCAATTGCTTATGGATTAGTTTTATGCAAATAATATGGATTTGATAAAGTGATCATGATAGCCTATAGAAGTATAGTTGTAACCTTTATGTTTTGTATTCATACTAGACTATATATTGCATATTCCATGCCCCTTATTTCTAGGTATATGAGTGAGCCATTAGAGATACATTTGAAGGTGGGAAAGAGGAATTTAAGGTATGTGAATGGTGAAATTTATTTTGGCATACATTATCATGCATTTAACAAGATGGAGTTGGATAGTTATAGTGATGTTGATTGGGGTGTTAGTTTGGATGATTGGAATTCAACATATAGTAATTATTTCACACTTGGTTTGGGGCTAATCACTTGGATTTTGAATAAGAAATGGTTGGTTGCACTCTCTTCTATAGGAGTAGAATATATTACTATAACTTCAACTAGTAGAAAAGCATTATGGATCAAGAAAGTTTTAGAAGAAATTGAAGATAAGTAATGCCAACCAATAATAATCTTTTATGATAATATGAGCACCATCAAATTGGAAAATAATCTAGTTCATCATAATAAATCTAAGAATTTTGACTTGAAGTACCACTTCATTAGAGACATGTTTTAGAAGAAAAAAATCAAATTGAGGTATGTGAATACTCGTGAACAAGAAGCTAATATTTTTACTAAAGAAGTAGTATTTTTTTGTTCTTGAAGCTTAGGGACAATATTGTTTAGTCACTCAGTATCAAGGGGGAGAATATTGGTATTTGATGCTGATTTATCTAGCTACTAGAAAGATAAAAAATAAGAAGAGGAAAACAAAAAAAACATAAAAAAATTAATAGGTTGTTGAAGAAGGGACATGCCTTTTAGTCTTCCATATCCTAACTTCATTCACATTTTTTGAAAAAAATAGATTGGATGTACTGTTGTATTTTTTTAATTTTATTGGAAAGAAAAGTATTTATAGAAGTGTTATGATAGATATTATAAAAAATATTGCTTTCATGGATGTTTTAATGTTGGTTGTTGCTAGTTTTAGTTAGTATTCATTTTTTATATTGTTGTTATAAATAAAGGGACTATATTTTTTGTTGTTGCTATTATAAAATAGGAGACTACATTTTTTTTGCTAACTAGGGTGTTCTTTCAAGTTCTTCAACCACTTCACAACCCTTAGTTTCTTACACCATGAGACCATCTCATTCATAGTTAGTCTCCACACTAGCTGAAACACTAGCTTAGCTAGAAATTGAAAATTTTACCTTTACATAATTGTTCACACCCATATCCAGAAAATTCACTCCTCTTACCATATTATTCCATATTACAAGATAGAAAATTCTTGTTGTATACCAATGACATCACTCATGCCAATTTTTTTGAGTAAGCCTATTAGAGCAAATCTAGAAACCAACACAATTTAGGACCTCACTAGGCCTTTATTTGGATCATTACTAGTACGCATAAGGAAGTAGATATCCAAAAGATATTCAAATCTCTCCAACATGAGGAGAGAAAAATTAGAAAGAAATACAAACAATTAAATGATAAAAAATCTCATGTTGTAGTCATATTGTAGTTTCAATTAACATCTACAAGTAGATCCTTAGTATAAAATTAGTCCAAAAACACACTTCCAAATCCACCACATCACCTATTGAATTCATTGGTAGACTATTAAATTTGGATCTGAGCATAACAAACCCATGCCAAATTTCTAATATTGCAAATTAGCTTTCAAATTGCACCACAATGCAATTTGGATGACTGACAGTGGAGATTGATGCACTAAAGAGAAAAAACATAGAAATTGAGGTAATATTAACAAAATAAAAGCTAAAAATAATGATTACAATAGAAATTGAGGGTCTAAAAAAAAGTGTTATAGGAAAATATCAACTCTATAAATAGGTTGAGAACCTTAAGTCCTAGATTATTGAGTTTGAAAAGAAGAAAAAACGGCTAGAAGATCTCTTACAACAACTTGTATGAGGAATGACTAGTTGAAGAAACATGTTGAATAGGAGAAATCCAAGCTAGAGGACCAAGTAAAGTAGTTATAGGAAGACCAAAAATGAAGATATTAAAAAAAATTCTAAGCTTTAAGAAGAAATAACCAAATTTAAAGGAGTAATTAAATACCAAGGGAAATATTTTGAGATTAAGAGAGTGAAGTCCTTTTAGGATATCAACATAGCTAAATTGAAAAATTCAATGAGGTACTTTTAGTTTGTATCCAATGTCAAGAACAACCTCAACCATATTTTTAGGATCATCAAGAAAGCTAAACAATAATTTATTGGAAAGGAAATGTACTAAGAGGTATTTATACTATTGACTATAATGACATAATCTCAAGCCTAATAGTCAAGGATAGATAAAATGAACCTAGTTGAAAAATTGAAAAGTTTCCCTAATACCTTGAGATATCTCAAGATATGGAAGAATTTAGTGGCCTCTCTAGAATACCCATTATGAGAAATGAAAAAATAAATATAAGGTCTATTCACTACTAGATTTCATTATATATTTGATCTCCAAAAGAAAATCCTCGATGCTAACATTATTGGTTTGATGATCAAAGAGAAGAAGGCCAAATATGGAGTTGAAGTTATAATAAAGTAAGTCAAATGACTAGAAATTCTACTTGTCAAGCTACAATTCATGGTGAGAAAATAGTATGGGTTGTGAGAAAACTAGTATAAGTACTTAATAAGAGATTGAAAATATCTCATGAGTATCCAATTTCTAGGAAATAAGAAATGGCACATGTTTTTGTGGATACTACCATAGAAATAAGATAATAAGTGTAGTGATATTTCACTACATCAATCAAATCCCATCAAAAATAATAATTTTGAGTGAGATTGCCACTTAAAACTAATTTTGAAACAAGATGAGAGGAATCAAAGCCCTTTTATTCTATCAAGTAGTTTGTGCTAGGGAGATAGTAGATATGCTAAAAAATCAAGGTCTCTACCATAAGCTCAAAGTAAATCTTAAGCTCACCATCCATGTGGCCACACCAAGAAAACAATCCACAAGAATGATGGCTCATAGCTTTTTGTAATGGCAACCAATCCAGACCTTGCCATTTCTAGAAGTACCAAATCCTTTTCAATAATATCTAAAATAAATCTACTTTTGGTAGGATTTCATTCAATACAATATATGCAAAAGGATGGATTTGCATATGAGACAAACTTCCACATCTAGTTGAACTTACAGTGACTATCCAACTAGTTGCTTGTAGGACAACACTAGGAGAGGACATAGATGTAGAAAATAAAGTGACTACAAAGGAAGAAGAACCAAATGCATCTGGTTATAAGAAAATCTTATATTTCTTAGCAAACTATAGAAATAGAAACAACTTGGGAACTTCATTTTGTGGAACCTCCATATATTATCTAATCTTGTTGGTCCATATGAAGGTTACTTTCCCCTATAAATTATTGGTAAGAAAAAAAAAGGGGGTAAATTGATTGAGATATAGATGAAGGAACAATGTAGATATAATTTCAGAGTCAAGATGTCCAGTAATCATGAAGAACCTAAGGGAAGCTCTCCAAACTCATCAATATTTCAAATTCTCTATTCTAGAAGACTAAGTAAGCAATTATAGGCTTAAAATTATTAAGGTTTGCCTACACTTTTAGTTCAAAATATTCTATCTAGACTTGCTTGGCACTAGACATGAAAAGGAGGTAAGCCAAAAATTTTAAGTGATGATGTCAACAAACCACCTCAAAAGTTTTGGCCTAGTGCAAATCCTGTAAAGTGAAGAGTTTCATTTTGAAAAAAGGCAGACTATAACACTACAAGTTATGATATCATCCTAGCCTTTAAATTTTTTTGACATAATGTAAGGACTACGAAATAATACAAGGACCTCCCAAAGTACATGTTGAAGTAAACAACACCTCATATAGGAGTTGCTCAACAAAAAATGTGATTTTAGCACTCAAAATGTCTAGCACACTTACAATAAATAAGGAAAGATAGTCTGGAAGGCAAAAAAGATAACAATATCATCCTCGATTGGAAGATCTCAACATGAAATGCACATAACACCCTAAAAAAGAGTAGTTAGGACATGTGGTAGTTGTGAGAGCCAAAAAGTGATAATCACTTAACTTGAGCATTATTGAATATCATACAATTATAACCACTCAAGACCAAACACAAGATGTGCTCAAGATGTTGGATTGTGCCAACTCATCCTAAAGATCATGCTCGATCAATTTTAGCTCATAATTGTGCAAAGTAGTTAGTTTTATTTTAGATGGTTAAAATTTGTAAATAGGGAAATGCATGTCCTTGTAAAGGCTCATATATTTTAGTGTTTGTCTATCATAGGTTGTATGTTTATGCTATTCTAATGCAATAATGATGTATTTGATTTACTTCAATAAAATTATAAAAAATTATCATTTTTGTAATAATATAAAGTTTCAATATATTTTTATTCGTTAATCAAAGTCTTTTTGTTAGTTTGAAGCTATTTTGTATACTTTAGTAATTGAGATATTATTTTTTAGGATTGAAATTGTTTGGGTTTTTTATATTGGAGTGCTTAGAATGTTGAATGTTATAATACTTGTGCTTATTATATTTTATTTATATATTTTATTTAATAGTCTATTATCTTTGCTTGTACTGGGTAGCCAATGCTCATTCAACTAAAAGCAATGTTGTTAGCTTAGATTTGACCATATTTAATCCCATATCTAACCCTATTCCCTATTTATTTTCTTTTTCTTACACACAGTAGGATATAGAAAAGTAGCTATCCTTCTTCAAATATTGATTCAAAAGTATTTTAAGACATCCAATATTAACCTCAATCCAAGGTACATATTTTATACCTTGGTATATCAAGTCATAAAAGACTTTTGATATGTATGGTGGGATCAAACCAATCTATCTTACCCCACAAAGGAACATTGGTGGGATAGAGCAAAATAATTACCTAATTAAAAGTCAAAGATTCAAGGTTACTAAAGCCATCATGTACATAAGATTTTTTGTATGCCCACATTTTGGGCAATCAATATTACAATGAATATCTTGGTCTTATTAGTGGATAAGCATTCAATTCACCTAGTGAATCCATACCTGAAGAGCCCAAGAGTTTTGGAAACTCCATTAGAATACAAAGATCCATAATCTTATGATCATGAGATTGAAAGACAAGAAGCTAAAAGAACCCTTTTGGTTTGTTGAGCTATTAGCCTTCAAAAAATCTAGGATAGTGTTGTCATTTCTACAACATGATGTACACTTAGCTTTCCAGTAATTTCTACTCCTCAGAAACTCTATTCTCATATTTTGAATGCATTTTTCTCTTTCTTGAGTTTTGCTATCAAAATTCCTTTCTACAACACCTGAAGCAATGTGTAGTTTTTTCTGTCTACTAACCATGTAGGAAAATCATCCAAGTTCCCTGATGCAATTTTACCTCAAGAATCAAGGAAAAGCGTAGCACCCAAATTTAGTGTGATAAAATGACCAAGTTCACAAAGGTATGACACATCATTCTAAGTGCGATGGACTCAGGTGCACCATTCTAAGTGCGTAAAGGTATGGCACTTCATTGCAAGTATGTTGGACTCAGGTGAACCATTCTAAGTGTGTAAAGGTATGGTGCATCATTGCAAGTGCGTTGGACTCTAGCACACCGTTATAAGTGTGTAGGACTATGGCACACCATTATAAGTGCATAAGAATCTAGTGCATCATTACAAGTGCATTGGACTCTAGCACATCATTCTAAGTGTGTAGGAATCTGGCATAGCATTCCAAGTGTGCAAGATTGTGGTGCATCATTGTAAGTATGTAAGACTCTGGTGTAACATTGCAAGTGCACCAGACTCATGCACATCATTACAAGTGCATAATACTGAGGCTCACCATGCCAAGTGCGCAGTACTGGTTGAATTTTCAAATGTTGCATGCTTTCGAAGACCCCATTATTATGTTCCTTTTTTGTTGCATTAGGCAGCTATGCAATGGGTAGTTGCGCTTCACTTCCAAACTTGTTAACTCTGGCACTGGTCTTTCTCAGCTATGCTCCACATCAGCAAAGTTAAGGTGCATCCTTATCCATCTAAGCGCAACCATTTTGAGAAGGTTCCAAATTGGACCTTTTGGGATTTCAATTTTATCTTCCACATAAGTGGTCCTTGCGAGTGAGGAGGTGATGCCAAGAAGCCAAGCCTGTCAGGGCATTGAAGGATATCAACTACATTTTCAAGGATTCATCAATCTCGACCATTCCCAATAACTATTTCATGACTATACTCTCTTGTAGCTCTTATCTTGGCTACCACCGCCATATTTTGTAGGTGTGCATTTAATATTTCAAGTAGTAGAATTTGCTATATAAGCCTGCTCTTTTATTTTAAAATGATGGATGTTTGCTAGAAGCTTGATGTAACCCAAATTTTTCTATCAATATAGCTGATGTCTGGCTCTAACTGTAGACTTATATTTTATGTGTATGTCTTATATTTCTTATCTTCTATTAATTTCTCTACTTTGTTTGTAAGCTTGAATTCTAATATCTGGATTTAGCTTCTGATAACATGTAAACCTCTGGAGTAGTCCTGGAAATTATGCATGTTAGATGTTCAGTTTTAATTTTTGTTAGTTGTCTATATTTGAGGGCTATTTGGTTCAATTTGTGTTGGTCAAAATGACAACACCCAAGAAAATAAAAGTACTCTCCTCAAATTTTTCTATGGAAGAGGAGTCGCGATATCGTGATATTTTTCTCGACCAGGACCCAACAAGGAAGAAGAGTCATGATAGCGCAACATTTTTCCTGGATAGGACCAAACAAGGAATAAGAGTTGCAATAGCATGATATTTTAGAGAGCCAACAACTAGGAAAGAAGAAGAGTCATGATAGCACGACATTTTGGAGAGCTAACGACCAACAAAGAAGAAGAGTCATGATAGCGTGACATTTTGGAGAGCAAAAAGCCAGAAAAGAATAAGAGTCACAATAACACAAAATTTTGGAGAGCCAACAGCCAGAAAAAAAGAAGATTCATGATAGCGCAATAGTTTGGAGAGCTAGAATCCAGCAAAGAAGAAGAGTTGTGATGGTGCAACATTTTAGAGAGCCAGACGTAAGCCAAGGAGAAAAGTCATGATAGCATGATATTTTGAAGAACAAGCAAACCATGATCTCTAAAATGAAGTGGAGAAGATATCTGTAACAAGAATATCATAACCTTTTTTGGTTAATAAACATCGTGGCTAAAATAATATCTCTATAACAAGAAATATCTTGATATTTAACCACTCCTTTGCTAGAATAAGCCTGCGGGCAGTCTATTGTAAAAACTTTCAGTTTTATGTTATGTAAAACTCTATATATAGGATGAGCGACCTAATTTCATTGTTGGCTCTTAAGTGTTTACAAGGCTATGTATTCAAACTTTTGAAATATTAAAAGAGATCATTTGCATTGGTTTTGAGCTCATTCGGTCTGCAAGTATGTATGTGATTATCTATTGCTAAGTTTAAATCTATGTTGAATGTATCATACATTAATTATTAAGATAAATTTTTGTATTACATGTTATATTAGATCTGTAATTTACTTCATGGATAAACTGCTTAGAATTTAAATATACGCTGAACGATCTTAGCTTCTATGTGTTGAGTCTTATTATGCTTTTCTATAAAAGGTTGAATTAGCACTATGTTGTTACTTAATTGTACCATATTATTCTCATGGCATTGGCTATATTTCCCTCTCTTTAAGCATTCATTTTTCTCTCCTCTTTTCCTACAAAAGTAAGGATCCAGTCTTCTCTGGAGACTGAACTAGGCAAACCTAGTTTAAGCCTAGTCGTTCAATGATAACGAAGTCTTGGATGTAAATTATAACCTAAGGCAGATTTCATTCCAATAGTTTTTGGCACACCTGGTGGGACTCAAACCCACAATCTCTTGATTAGAATTTAGATGCAAGAATGGAGTGGGAGCAAGCATTGTCCTAATCGCTCCAACTGGTGAAGAGAAAGTCTTCTCTTACAGATTAACCTGGAGTTGCACCAATAATGTAGCAGAATATGAGGCACTCTGTTTAGGTCTAAAAAAGGTGAAAAAAATGGGTATTAAACAATTGCAAATTTTTGGCGATTCTGAGCTAATAGTAAATCAAGTGACAAAGAAATGTGTAAGAAAACAACATTATCTTAAGGCTTACAGGAATAAAGTCTGGGACTTGCTAGAATATTTTGAATCCTTGAACATGAAAGCAATCCCCAGAGAGAAAAATATGCATGCAGATTTGTTGGCTTCAGTAGGAGCAAACTTCTGTCCTATAAGCAACGTTATTCAGAAATAAAAAATAGTTAGATTGATATAAAAGTCTTCTGTACCTTATAGAGATACCTTCTGGCAGGTTTTTGAGAATGATCAGCATATAGTGGACTTCCTAGTTCATGAGATGAATTGTTCCAATGATAGAGTAAATGAAGACGAAGAAGAGGCAAATGTCATCCAGTTGAAAAATAATCACATCCCTAAGGGTTTGGTCACACTTGAGTCTCTATTTGATAACAATGATAGGTCAACAGGTCATAAGATGAAAGTAGACAAACACAGATATAAGGAAGCTAAAATGGGACCTGATAAAGCCATAAAAGTAGGGGTAAAAACTACAGACAAAGAACTGGATGAAATCAGAGAATTGTGTAAGGAATTTCCAGACACAATTGCTTGGACCTATGGTGATCTAAGGGTGTACTCAAAAGAAACAATCCAACATACAATCGAGCTTCAAGAAGGCGCTAAACCTTTCTGCCAAAAGCCATGACTAGTAAATCCAAAAATAGAGGCGTTGATGAAACAAGAGTTGTTGAAACTACTAGAGGCTAAGATTGTATACCCAATCAAACACTCTACATGGGTCGCTAATTTGGTACCAGTAAGAAAGAAGAATGGAGATATTCGACTATGTGTTGACTTTCACAATCTGAACAAAGCTTCACTCAAGGATCATTACCCTCTCCCACAAATCGATCAGATCTTGCACACAGTGGCCAGAGCTAAAAGGTTTTCTCTGTTAGATGGTTTCTTCGGGTATAATCAGGTATGGGTCAAAGATGAAGACCAATTTAAAACAACGTTCACAACCAAATGGGGAACATTTGCTTACCAAAGGATGCCCTTCGGGTTATCAAACGCTGGGGCGACTTTTCAAAGAGCTATGGACGTGGCCTTTGGAGAACTTGTGAACAAGATAATAGTGATATACCTGGATGATATGACTATTTTCTCTCATAGGAAAGAAGATCATATAACTCACCTTAGGAGAGTACTGGAAAAATACCGAGAGTTTGGGATATCCATAAACCCCAAAAAGTCTATTTTTATCGTAGAGGAGGGAATTCTACTTGGCCATGTAGTTTCAAAAATGGGTCTAGCCATAGACCCCAATAGAGTGAAAGCCTTGTTGGAACTTCCCCTCCCCTTAAACAAAAAGGGCTTGCAGTCATTTTTTGGTCAAATCAATTTTGTACGCAAATTCATAGCAGATTTCATGCAAATTGTTAAACCTATGACTGAATTGTTGAAAAAGGATGCCATTTTTAAATGGACTGATGCAAGAAAAGAAGCTTTTCAATAGATCAAGGAGAAAATAGCTCAAGCTCCTATCTTGGTAAATCCAAACTACTCCAAGGATTTTATCTTGTATGCCATAGGTGAACAGGGAAGCTATGCCGCAGTACTCACTCAGAAAGGAGCTGACAATGAAGAAAGGCCTATCGCTTTTCTAAGTCAAAATATGCAAGAACATGAGGAAAAGTATAATTTCATTGAAAAATAGATTTATGCTATCATGAAGTCCCTAAAAAAGTTTAGACACTTCTTATCACAGAGCAAAATCATAGTTTATACAATTCACCCTGATGTACGAAGCTTCATCACGCAGGGAGAGCTCGGTGATACAAGAGCCGACTGGGTAACTAAAATACAAGAATATGACATAGAAATACACCCAGCCAAACTAGTTAGAGGCAGAGCATTGTGCCAGGAACTTGCAAAACAAGCATCAATGGACTATGTAGCTTGCCAGGCCCAAGAGTCAATACCAGAGGAAGATCAATCTTCAGAACAACTTGATTGGGCGGATGAATTAATCAGGTATTTTTAGAATGGAATATGTCCGGCCAACTTGAATGCTTCCCAGAGAAGAAGATACAAGATTCAAGCTCTGAAGTACACTTTATTACCTGAAGGGTTATATAGGAAAAACTTGGATGGAGTATTGCTTCGATGTGTGTCAGAAGAACAGAAGCAAAAAATTTTAAAAGAATTTCATGGAGGTCTATCAGGAGGACATTACTCCGGGAGGACTACCACACTAAAAATCATCAGGACTGGGTGCTACTGGCCAATGATTTTTGTAGATGCTTTCAAAATCACAAGAAACTATGAAGAATGTCAGAGATATACAGGAAGGAACAGAAATGCGCCATTACCTCTAAAAAACATTCAGGTTGAAGAACCCTTCCAGCAATGGGGCTTGGATTTCATAGGCATCATAGAGCCAAATTCATCGATAGGTCATAAATACATTCTCACAACTACTGATTATTTCACGAAATGGTCTGAAGCAATACCCACGAAAAGAAATGACCAAGAAGTGGTAATCGAATTTGTGGAAAGTCTGATTACAAGGTTTGGCATCCCAGATGCCCTGGTCATAGATAATGGCTCTCACTTTATAGGAGCCAAGATGGTTGACTTCACCAAAAAATATGGGATATACCTGAAGACGTCGTCAAACTATTATCCTCAGGGTAACGGACTAGCTGAATCCACAAATAAGAATCTACTCAGGATTTTGAAAAGAACACTCAAAGATAATAAAAGGAGTTGGCATACCTTGATAAATCAGGCACTTTGGGCTGATAGGATCATGATAAAAAAATCTATCAACACATCCCCTTATTCTCTGGTCTATGGAAAAGAGGTTGTACTCCCAATACACATAGAAATACCAGCCCTAAAATTGTTAGATCTAGCAGGTACAGAGGAAGCGAAACCAATGGAAAATAGGCTGATCCAACTTCTACAGTTGGAAGAATAGAAAGAACAAGCCTATGATCACTATCAAAAACATGCAGTTGCAACAAAGGGATGGTTTGACAAGAAAATGACTCTAAGAAACTTCAAAGTAGGAGATCTGGTCCTGAAATGGAATGAAAAGAGGTCAAAACCAAGAAATCATGACAAGTTTGATACATTCTGGGATGGCCCTTTCAAAATTATTGAAGAAAAATAACACAATTCCTTCCAGCTCAAAGAAGAACAGGGTCAAATCTTACCCATTCCCATTAATGGCTTTCACCTAAAGCTATATTACAAGTAACAGGCTCTTACCTATCCTTGTATATATTTTGTTTTCTATGTATGTAAATGACCTTGTAAATATGTTACTTTTTGTAAGTTTCTCCATTTTGTTTGTCATGATGGTGCAACTTTTGGGCACAAGAGTGCCTCTCCAAGGCAAATTGTCATGATGGCGTGACTTTTGGGCACAAGAGTGCCTCTCCAAGGCAAATTATCATGATGGCATGACTTTTGGGCACAAGAGTGCCTCTCCAAGGCAAATTGTCGTGATTTCATGACTTTTGGGTATTAGAGTTGCATATGTTCTAAAAATTCATAATGCCACGTCAGACCTGACATCTTGGGTGGCAGAACGCCACGTCAGGCCTAACATTTTGTATAGTTATGTGCCACGTCGGAATAGTCAAAAGTTGATGATAAAAGCAGGTGTCTCGAGAACATAAAAAGTTCCACTCTTAAAATGAAATCATACTTGTAGATTGTATCTGAAGATGATGTCGCCTTATTGGCCCAAGTACCATGGCAATAGCTTTTCATTGGCCAAAATCATTAATGGCAACTCGAGGTAGTTGGTATCCTTAAAATCTGGCACACTAACCGAAGCTCCCACCAACGTTTGAAATCCACATTGAGATGCATACTACCAATAGCAATTACTCCACGTCACCTGGGAATTTTAATTGCGTATATTTCGGCATGAGCATACACAGTGTGTTATATTGAGCAACTTTTCACCTTCTCTCCTCTTTTCATCTTCTGTTTCCTGCTACTTGTTTTCTGAAAACCTCCCAGAGAGTTCTGCAATTTTTAGGCAGCATCCCCACAACAGTATCACGATGGCCACCTCCATAGCTTCAGGCTCTACATCTGCACCTTCTAAGAAGAAGAGGAGTTCGAGTGTCAAAGTAAGCAGCTTCGTAGATCCTGATGCCCACATTACAGACACGAAGCTGACATGGAGGAGTCCAGGACAAATTCACAAGGACATAGCGGCCAGACTAGCAGTAGATGCTTCTCCTTCAAACCCGAGTAACTTCCCATATTACTCTATGCTCTACTGGTATGTATGCCCCTAGGTCCACCCCTGTCCAGAGTTAATTAGAGCAATGGCAAAGTTGTACGATGCAAAAAGTAGGAGTGTAAGAAATTATGAAGGAGAAACATTGTTTACAATTGATCCCGACATAGTTAGAGTGGTTTTTTCCCTGGGATATAAGCCCCCAGTCCTACCCATCTTGTTTGATCTAGCTAACTCCATGAAGTTTTATCTGAACACCCCAAACATTAGGGCTTTCCTTCAGTAGAATCTTGAAAATGAGCTCCCCAAAGGTTCCTTTCCCCAATCTCCCATCCCTTTGTCCAGGTTCAAAAACAAACAAATATTCTCCATGCTGGCCATGATAGCAGGGTTAGAGGATGATTCTCAAGTTCATGGGTGGCAAGTTGCAGTGGCGCAGTGTATTTCAATCTATAAGTTTTATGATAAAATGCACATGGATCCAAACAAAGTCCCTCTTTTCTTCGACTGGCCATCCTACTTAGCTCAGTAGCTACATTTGGGACTATCAAAATTACATACAGAAGCCCCAGATACTTTTAGGTATTCCTCTTATTTGGTTTGGCTTTTCTTCTTCTTTCAATCAAAAAATTTGAAGTCGATACCTATAACTCAAAAGGATGTGCGAGGAGAGAATTTGTGTGTATGTGAATGGACTCCGCTCCTCTCGAGCGAGAGTTCGTACTATCAATTCAACAGGGATTTCCTAGGCCCTGCTCTGCAGATTGTGCTAGGGCACACGACAAGGATTCCTAAAGTAGTGGAGGAAACTCTGAGGTGTCCTCACATGTAGAAGAAGGTGACTGGTTCACCTTGACCCAAGGGGTAATCATAAGGCTCTATGGCTTCACTGAGAAGCCTTTCCTGTTGCCTTACTACGTCACCAAATGACTCTTCACCTTGGAGTACGTAAGGCAACAGGAATTTATAAATTACACATTTGGGACTGGCACTCAGAAGACTCACACTTGCCTCATGCCTTTCCAATTTGAAGGGGTGACCATTTCAAATAAGGATGTGTAGGGAGACGACTAGGATGAAGCCAAAATTATGGCTTGGTGGTAGATGCAGTGCCATAATAATACCTTCACAAGGTATGGGATCAAAATAGATATGAGGTTCTGTACCAAGTATGATGAGCACCATAAAAATTGGTCTGCTACTCTGTTTGATGAAATCCCACTCGAAATAGGTGGCATTCCCCCAAAAGAAAATGCAGGGTGTATCTTCCACGTTCGGGATCAGACATAGAGTCTAAAGAGGTTGCTCCACTCGAATGTAAGAAACCAACATTGGAGCTAAAGAAAAGAAAAGCGAAATGAGGAAAGGAGGAAAGCCAAAAGAAGAGAAAGATACAGAAATCCTCTTCTAAAAAATCCGGGGAAGAAGAGGATCGAGAAAAAGCGGAAGATAAAGACCAAACAGGGGAAAACTCAGAAAGCATATCTGAACAGGTGCAGGAAGAACAAATTGCTCAAGAAGCACAGGAAGAAGGACATATTGCTCAAGAAACATGAGAGGAAGAACAGGTGGTTGAAGAAGCACCGAAGGAAGAGCAAGTGGCTAAAAAAATAGAGGAGCCTCCCCAAAGAGAGCCTCCAAGTCAGGAGCAGACCCCACCACTGGTACCTGATGATGCAGATATTTCATGTTTGAAACACCTAGCGGAAGTTTATTCAGATGAATCACAAGAAACTGAAGGCTCCAATTCACAAAAGGAGCAGGGAAAATCTCCAATTAACCTTGATACTCCCTCCTCTTCCCCTCATCCCCATACAGTTTCTCCCTCCCGATCAAGAGATAAAGAGGTTTCAAGACCATCATCACCCCATAATTCCCCATAGGTTTCTCCTCATCGCACCCCAACCGGTTCTCCCTCTCAATAGGTAAGCCTGGAATCCTCCCTACCACACACTCCTTTTCCCCTTTCCACCAGTCTATTGAGCCTTCAGTCCCTACAAAGCACCTCCTCTACCAGTAAATATACTATCACCAAAATTCAAAAAATGAAGAAAGCCACGATAAATGTCGTAACGTGGCTAAAATATTGAAGTTCTCCAAGTGCTACTGATATGGCCCGAGTGCGATAAGGGACAGTATTGGACCCAATCAGCATGTAGAGGTCTACCATGAAGATGACTCCTTTGGTACAGAAGCCAGAGAAACAAATGACTCTGGATGATTATCAAACTAAAATAATTACAGAGGATATGACCCAGCTGCCAATGGAGGATGAGTGGAACAAGGCCCAGGCTAGCATGGGAATGATTTATCTGAATGCAGAGCATTACAAGTAAAAATTCCTCATGGTAGAATAGGCCAAAAAATGGTCAGAGGAGGCCTTCAATAACAAAAAATCACTGAGAAGGCCCTCAAGAACGATGCCAAGAAATGGGAGCAGAAGTTCAATGAGGTCGCTCCTTTCCAAGAAAAGGTAGCTAAGGCAGAGGAACAAGTACAAGCGCTGCTGCAACAAATAGAAGACCTGAATCAGTAGTTATTGGCAACTTCAGAGAAGACTCAGGGCTTCTCCAAAGAAAATTTGGCGATAGTTAGAAAGCTAGTCCTCAAAGTTAGACCTACTCTGGCCTACCTCTCCAAGGTAAATAATATGCTAAGTCGGGTGGAAAAAGAATTAGAAGCTTCAATCAAGCTCCTGATGCCAAGAGTATCTACGGCTAATAAAATCTAGGTCCTGGAAAATAGTACACAAGCAATAGCTGGCTACAGAGCCCAAGATGAAAATTGGTCTCAAGCTAAATCAGTCACCAAGAACTTTTTCAAGAGGTATAAATTGGTGACAGTAGCTGTGAGGATAATGCAAGAGTTGAAGGTAGAGGTAAAGTCAATTTCAAAGCATGTTAGTATGGCCGAGGACTGTGGTATGCCTAGCTTTTGGGATTCTCATTCCAATCTCAGAATAGAAGATCAGGTAAAAGATAATTGGCTGAATTTCTATGATGATACATCAAAAATTAATAGCTGGGAAGAGTCGATGAATGAAGATCACATTTTTGGCATGGCTCAAAATATCACTCAAATGAATTCCAGTCTGAATGAGCTGTACCTAAAGTCAAAAAATCTATCTTATGATAAGGTAGAAGAACTAGAGTACTTATATGCTACTTTCAAAGAAAAGGTGGATACTGATGAAGAGACCTAGAAAAAGGCCTGTGCCGCATATAATGAGGTCATTCAGTCTAGGGAAAAGCAGGCTAAGAAAGTCACAGCAAGCAATACGACATCTTCAGGGCAAGGAGAAACAAAAAATTTTGAGGAAGAGCCCCTAGAGGAATAATCACTCCCAAGCTTGAATTTTATTTTTTGTTTGCACTTGGTATCATTCCCTTTATTTCCCCTCATTTTCTTTTATATTTTTTTAATTCTCTTTTTTTGACTTCATTGCCCAATGGATAAAGGCTCTAAGTTCTAACATTCAGTTAACAGAATTACCCTAGGAGGTGCCAAGAATGTTGGTCAAAATGACAACACCCAGGGAAATAAAGGTACTCTCCTCAAATTTTTCTAAGGAAGAGGAGTCGCGATAGCACGACATTTTGCGAGAGCCAAGCAAGGAAGAAGAGTCATGATAGCATGACATTTTTAGAGCCAGGACCAAGCAAAGAAGAAGAGTCATGATAGCGCGACATTTTGGAGAGCCAACAACCAACAAAGAAGAAGAGTCATGATAGCATGACATTTTGGAGAGCCAACAACCAACAAAGAAGAAGAGTCATGATAGCGTGACATTTTGGAGAGCCAACAACCAAAAAAGAAGAAGAGTCATGATAGCACGACATTTTGGAGAGCCAACAACCAGCAAAGAAGAAGAGTCATGATAGCGCGACATTTTGGAGAGCCAATAGCCAAAAAAGAAGAAGAGTCACGATGGCACGACATTTTGGAGAGCCAGGCGCGAGCCAAGGAGAAAAGTCATGATAGCATGACATTTTGAAGAACAAGCAAACCATGATCTCTAAAAGGAAGTGGAGAAGATCTCTGTAACAAGAATATCATAACCTTTTTTGGTTAAGAGACGTCGTGGCTAAAATAATATCTCTGTAACAAGAAAGATCTTGATCTTTAACCACTCCTTTGCTAGAATAAGCCTACGGGCAGTCTGTTGTAACAACTTTCAGTTTTTTGTTATGTAAAACTCTATATATAGGATGAGCGACCTAATTTCAAGGTCGGCTCTTAGGTGTTTACAAGGCTATGTATTCAGACTTCTGAAATATTAATAGAGATCATTCACCCTGGTTCTGAGCTCATTTGGTGTGCAAGTATGTATGTGATTGTCTATTGCTAAGTTTAAATCTATGTTGAATGTATCATACATTAATTCTTAAGCTGAATTTTTGTATTAAATGTTCTATTAGATCTGCAATTTACTTCACGGATAAACTACTTAGAAGTTAAATATACGCTGAACGATCTTAGCTTCTATGTGTTGGGTCTTATTATGCTTTTTTGCAAAAGGTTGAATTAGCACTATGTTGTTGCTTAATCTGTACCATATTATTCTCATGGCATTGGCTATATTTCCCTCTCTTTAAGCATTCCTTTCTCTCTCCCCTTTTCCTATAAAAGCAAGGAACCAACCTTCTCTGGAGACTGAACCAGGCAAACCTAGTTTAAGCCTGGTCGTTCAATGTTGATGAAGTCTTGGATGCAAATTATAACCTAAGGCAGATTTCGTTCCAACAGGTTTGCAATAGATTTTTCATGCTATTAGTACATCACCCCTATTCTATCTGACCTGTGGCCATATTTCCTATCCCTTTCAGTCATTTCCCATTCCTTTCCAGTTCTTTAATCTCAAAAACCCTAGTTAGGAAAAAAAGGGAACCAACCCATATCTGGATATTGACATGGGAGGCATTCCTTCCTCTCGATATTTCAATATTGATTGGGTCTAAGGTGTATTAATAACCAAACCCTTACCTAAGGTAGATCTCCGGCCAATAGTTTTTGACACGCCTAGTGGGACCTAACATTCCATTGCAAAATAAATATTAAGATGTTGATGTTCATATTATTGCTGACTCATATGAACTCAGATACCTCTGAACCTTGCAGACTAGGTTAAAATATCACACCTTTATGTGAACAAGGTGGAAGATTAGAAATATAGAAGAAGTCAAATTCCTCAAGTTTGACATTGACATTCTAGTAGAGCACCCCGAAGTGGTCAGGTCAAATATCCTGTTGGATGGGACTTCTTTGCAGGAAATTATTGTTTCTACACTAACTCCAAAGCCCAACAACAAAACAACTAGATTACCCTAGTTCCACTAAATTCTCCATATCATTAGAATACTCAAGCTCCACCTAACATTAATTTAGGTGCTCCAAGTGTTCCCATTGTTTTGACCCAGCCATTGTAGCCACCGCTCCAAGAAAATTCACCACCCCAGATGGTGTAGCTGACTCTGCCTAGGCTATTCCCTATCTAGAATCACACCAAACCTCTAGCACTACAGGCTCAACACATCGTACCACACGTAGCCTTGAAAGCTTTACCTACTTACAAAAACACAAGAAATATGGTGCATGAGCACGTTCAATACATCACAGGACTGGAAACCATTCACCAAATCATCGAAGAAGACATTATTGTGAAGTTTCTAGTACTTTCACTTAGAGTTAAGCTACTCTACTGGTACCGATCGCTTCCAACTGGTACCATAACTTCCTGGGATCACTTGGTAGGGAAACTCATAAGGGGATTCAATGAACAAGCCTACCCCTTCTCTTTGTTGCACTAGTTTACCTATATCTAGAGGCACCCTCAAGAGGAGATAGTTGACTTCAATGTGAGATTTGCCCAAATCTAGCAAAGGGTCACCGATGGTCTTCGATCAACAACTGAGCAAGCAACGTTCTATTACCTTAGAGCGTTCCACTCTAATATTAGTATGAATATCCAGCATGCTAATGTTAACACATTTTTGGAATTGTACCAACAAGCATAGAAGGTGGAAGATGACCTGGTAGCTTTCAAGAAGTTACCTCTAAAAGTGATACATCGATTTACCTAGATTTTTTGCAAAACATGTATCCAAGTGCATCCCCTTCATTTGCACCTTAGATGTATCCTAATCAACTGTGGGCTCCTAACCCACAAAATTATGTGGTCCCTACTCCTTAATTTTAGGTACTCACTCCTCAATATCCAAACTCCGTAGTTCCAAAGATTTCATATCCCCCTCAGTATCTAGTATTGCCTGCTCCATTAGCACCATTACCATTACCCATGCCTACATCTATGACATATCTAAAAGTAGATTAGGCCAAGGAGTTGTGGGATGTGTATAGATTCATGAAAACTATGGTGAACGATATGGATATCATGAAGCAAAGCCAGTTCAGGGATCAAAACTATTCGCCAAGGAGGTTTCCACCCCCGATCACAAGGAAGAAAGCTACTTCTATCAGAAGACATCAAGACAAAAAATTCATGATGCTAGTGTGCGATGAAGCTATTTTATCCAGTAGGGCCTACTGGTGCTCCACCTGTAATGACCTGCATGGTGAGGAAACTTGCATGGTTCATCTAAACTATATGCAGACACTTGCATATGATACAACTGGCATACAGGTAAATATGATAAGGGAAGCTATTCATAATTGCATGATTCCCCCTATCGAGCAGGTCTCCATTATGATATGAAAAGGTAAGAAGGCAATTGAGGTCGATCTGATTCATATGGAACCACTCAATGTGCCTGTTGATCCTAAGCTACCAAGTGAGAAGGCAACCATCCCACTAGGAAGAGAACCAACACAGATATCAAAAATTGTGGATAATGCCCAATTAAGAGACTATCTTCCCCTGAGGGTAAGTGTGAGGACCCCTCAGATGCAAGCTTCGACCTCTCAGCCCCTAGTGGAAGCAAGGTATTAGGAGAGGGAAAAGTTATGGTACCCCTAAATTACCAAGAATCATAGAGTGGAAGTAATGCAACATAAAACTTCTAAAGAGGGAGGTCAGTCTAGTGTTGGAGTATACAATGTCATCGAAGAGGGAAGACTCCAGATAAGGTAAGCCTCTTTGACACACTCTAATTGACTGGTCAAGTTGACCTACTTTAGGAATCCCTCAAGTCTATCAAGGGCAAGGGGAGACCAACTCAGACCATACTAACACAGTCGCTAACCACCTCTTCTATGGGAAAGAATAGACCATCACCATTTTATATATCCCTTAAGATGGAAGGATGGGTCATGCATAATTGCATGGTCAATTTTGGCACTTCCACCACTGTAATTCCCAAATATGTATGCAAATTAATGGGCATGGAGTACACCAAGAGAAGTCCTAGAGTGCTTCATATGGACAAGACTCCGATCAGGATAGTGGTGGTCATCAAGGACATCCTGATCATGTTGCACAAGATGTTGCAGATCATAGTAATCCAAGAATTTATGGTAGTTGACTTGGAGCCCTATTTCAACATTTGCTTGTCAAGGGAATTCACTGCCAATATTGGAGGCTATTTGTATCTCTATTATTCGCATCTAGAGGTCCCCTTCAAGAGGAAGAGTGTCAAGATTTTTAATGAGAATCCCTCCACATTTCTCATTGAAAAAATATAAGATGTAAAGAAACCCATGGACTCAGTCAACATAATTGACGGAGTAGAAGAAGTGGAAGAGAAAGTGGAGCTGATGGAGGAAGCTCTTGATGAGCTGCACATAGAGGATGAGTTCTCCATGTGTGATTTCAATGCTATGATAGAATTGGATATCAGGTGTTACTCGATTACCAAGCCTAAAAATGCTAAAGTGTCGAGTGACACTAACCCTATGGACAACCAATTATGGAAGTTTTTTTTTTTTACAGTGCTCGATGCAAAAATGGTGCTAGATCTGGGGTTGTACCCATATATTTCTATAGAAATCAAAAGACATAGTCATACAGGCTCACTTGGAGCTATACTAATAATACTGCTGAGTATGAAGCCTTGTGTTTAGGGTTACGAAAGGTAGAAAAATTAGGAATAAAATAGTTATAAATACTCGGGGACTTCGAATTGATCTGTAACCAAGTAAAAAATAAATGTGTTGTCAAACAATACTATCGTAAGGCATATCGTAATAAGGTATGGGATCTTCTTGAGTCCTACTCGGCTATTAATATTAAATTTATTTTGCAAGAGTGGAGTAAACATGTTGATTTTTTTACATCCATCAGAGAAATATGCTCCCCAACTAATAATCTGATGCAAAGACTAAAAATAGTAAGGGTTATCTACAGGCCCTCGATACCAGATAAGAGTATTCACTGATAGGTCTTTGACAATGATGAGCAGATCATAATTTTTTTGATTGATGAAGATAGAAGCATCAAAGATAGAGCTGTCAATTATGAATAATATGAGGGACTAATCTAACTGAAGAATAACCACTTCCCCAAGGGTTTTATCACCCTTGAAAGTCTATTTAACCAAGATAACAAATCTCTTCCCCATAAAATCAAAGTGGATGCGAGGGAGTACCAAGAGCTAGATATAAAGTCCAAGAAAATGATCAATATGGGGATTGATTCCATGCCACAATAAATTGAACAGATCAGGACCCTCTATAGAGAATATTCAAACATCATCACCTGGAGCTACTGTGACTTGAAGGGGTACAACAATGACATCTTCCAACATACAATTGAGCTCCAAGAGGGAATTAAGCCTATCCAATAGAAGCAAAGTCCTATGAATCCAAATATTGAAATACTGATGAAGATCAAGCTTTTAAAAATATTGGAAGCAAAGATAATCTACCCCATAAATTATTCATCTTTGGTAGCGAACCTAGAATCGATTTAGAAAATGAATAGAGATATTCACCTCTATGTGGACTTCCAAAATTTTAATCAGGTGTCCCTAAAAGATCACTACCCATTACCCCAAATTGATTAGATTCTGCACATAGTGGCAGACACCCAGAGGTTTTTCCCTTCTAGATGGTTTCTTAGGGTATAACCAAATTTGGGTTAAATATGAGGACCAATATAAGACTGCTTTCACCACCAAGTGGGGCACCTTCACGTATCAATGCATACTGTTTGACCTCTTCAATGTCGGAGCAACCTTCTAGATAAAAATGGACTTAGCCCTTGGTGTGTCTCTCAACCGTGTCATTGTAATATATCTATATGACATGACTATTTTATCCCATAGGAGGGAGGAGCATGCTTATGATAGGTTTTTGAGAAGTATCAAGAGTTTGAAATATCAATAAACCTAAAAAAATCAAATTTCATGGTTAAGGAGGGAAAAATCCTAGGGCACCTCATATTAGATAAGGGTTTTGATATTAATCCCACTAGGGCCAAAACCCTGCTTAGGCTACCTCTCCTAGAAAACAAGAAGGGCCTCCAATCCTTCTTTGGGTAGATAAATTTTGTCAAGAAGTTTATTTCTGACTTCGCCCAGGTAGTGAAGCCAATGACTAAGCTCCTAAGAAAATATGTGGAGTTCCTATGGATAGAAGAGAGAAGGTAGGCATTTAAGGATATCAAACATAGGATCGCCCAAGCTCCTATCCTGGTAAACCCTGATTATTCTAAAGACTTCAATCTATATGCGATCGGGGATCTAGAAAGCTATGTGTCTGTACTAACTCAAAAAAATGAAGACAAGTATGAACGACCCATAGCCTTCCTCAGTCAAGTCATCCTATCGCATGAAGAAAAACACAATTTTATTGAGAGTCAAGTGCATGCAGTAATGAGGGCACTGAAGAATTTTGATAATTTTATCTCGCAAAGCAAGACGATAGTGTACGTAGTACATCCAGATGTCCAAAACTTCATTAGTCAGGGTGAGCTTGGTAACAAAAGGGTAGGTTGGATCACCAAGATCCAAGAATTTGATTTAGAGGTCTAGCCAATTAAGTTGGTCTGTGGTTAGGCTCTATACCTGGAGCTTGCCAAGAGTGTTGTAGTTGAGGTAACAACCTACTAGTGGGAGAATTCGCTACCACAGAGTAATCTGGTGAATCATTTACCAAATAATAGAGATTAGACTAAAGACTTTGTGGAGTACTTCAATACTCAACAATGCCCTATCGGCCTCAACGCATCCCAAGGAGGCATTTCAAGCTTTAGGTCTGTAGATACGTGTTGCTACCCGAGGGGTTGTTTCATCAAAATATTGATGGTGTTCTCCTAAGATGTGTCAGGGGGATAGCAAAATAGAAAATCCTAGATGAGTTCCATTCTGTAATTTTCAGGGACCATCTTTCTAGAAGGCCAATGGCTTTAAAAATAATAAGGGTGGGCTATTATTGGCCCACCATTTTTGCTGATGTCTTTAGTGTGAGCCAAAAGTGCGATAAGTGTCAAAGATATGTTAGTTGCATCAAGAATGCTTCTCTACCTCTGCACCCGATTCAGGTTAAGGCTCCATTTCAGCAATGGAGTTTGGACTTCATCAGAATAATTGAGACTAATTCTTCCATAGGGCACAAGTATATTTTTACGGCTATGAACTATTTCACCCGAAGGATAGAGGTAGTACCCACCAAATAGGCTAATTAGGATGTCATCATCATTTTTCTAGAAGGGCTAATAACCCATTTCAGAATACCGGATGCCATAGTGATGGATAATGGTTCCCATTTCATTGGGGCCAAGATGTGTTCATTCACTAGTAAGTATGGTATTTACCTGAAAACTTTGTCAAACTATTAACCTTAGGGAAATGGTTTGGTAGAGTCTACTAATAAAAACTTGCTCTGGATCATGAAAAGGATGGTGGAAGACAACAAGTAGACCTGGAATCTGCTTCTATATTTTGCATTATGGGTGGACCGAATTTCCATCAAGAAATAAATTAAGACGTCCCAATATTCCCTAGTATATGGGAAGGAAGCAGTACTTCCAGTGCATATTTAGTTGTTGGCACTGTAGTCTCTCTGGTCATTGTATGGTGAAGATGAAGGGTTTGACCCTGTTAGCATCAAGATTGCCCAACTATTGTAGTTGGAAGAAGAAAGAGAGCAAGCCTATGAGGCTTTCATGAAGCATGTTGTTACCAAAAAAATTGGTTTTGCAAGAAGACCTCTAATCGCACTTTCCAGGTTTGAGACTTGGTACTTAAATGGAATGAGAATAAGTCCAAGCCTAGATACCACAACAAATTTGATGCATTCTGGGAGGGCCCATTTCAGGTTTCTCAAGTTCATCCTATAAAATATTTCACATTGCAAGAGCTGAATGGGTTTACTTTTCCCTTGTCAGTTAATGGCATTTACCTGAAGGTGTACTACCACTGAGAGGTAGTACAACAGTTAAATATATAGTTATATATATTTCTATTTTTTTCTTATGCTTTTTAGTTTGCTTTTTAGAGTATTTCTTCACCTTATCCCATGCTAGAAATAGCGAAGTATTTAGGTCAAAATTCTAGTTGGCAGGAAGATGCCAAGAAATGCAGTTCTTTCATTTTCCTCTATTGAGTTGTGTACAAAAAACTAGTAGCAATTTCAGGTGTCTCTATATTTTCGATCGGAGATAGTTTTGCGAGTAGCATAGCACCTCACTATCCAAGAGAAAGGAGCTCAACTCTCTTGCAAGGGTAAGAGTGCACTCCAATAATTCTAAGCAACTATAGGGTGAAGCACGACAATGATGAATGCACTACCTTTGCACCCAGTCAAAGCACACTAAAATTGTGCACCATGCCTTTGCATCCCTTTTTAGGATCATAACATGTATTGATTAGTCAAGAGCAATACCGTGTGCAAGTTGAAAAGCACTTAAGTATAATATAAGTTCTTGTTCTCCAAGCACATCGTACCCTACATTACGACTTGCAATTATGATACTATTTCATAAGCCACAAAGGTTCCATGCTCCAAATAAATTACGTAAGGCTAAGGTGCAGCTAGCAAGTGCACCTCGCACTTTGATTATTCAGATTTAGCACTTTACTCAAGGCTAGAAAAGGTTGGCACATGGTTTGAAGTGCGCCCAAGGCTGATGCATGGTTCCAAGTGCACCCAAGGTTGGCACATGGTCTTAAGTGGGCCCAAGACCGGTGCATGATTCCAATTGCACCCAAGGTTGGTGCATGGTCTCAAGTGCACCCAAAGTTGGCGTATGGTCTCAAGTGCACCCAATTTTGGCACATGGTGTAAGTGTTCCAAGGGCTTGTGCACATTCCTCGATGTGCCAAAGTGTTGTGCACCTCTCATAACTACCCACACTTTGTGCATAGTTTCAAGTGCACCAAGATGTTGCACACATTATTCGATGCACCGAAGTATTGCATATGGTTCAAGTGCATCAGGATGTTGCACACGGTATCTGATTCATAAGATAAGGAAAGTGTATCCCAAGGAAGTCGTTGCACTCTTGTTTGTAGGCATAACCCAATTTTTAGATTTCTATGCGCAAGGCACTTTTCTCTAAATACCTTCGATGCATTGTCCAAGGCAGGACATACTAGGAAATAAATGCAATGGGTGCGATGTGTCACATTCTATAAGAAATATTGCATCCCACTTTGTTAGTTAGAATTGGGATGCACACCCCACCATCGTTTGCTACACAAAATATCTTCCACAGTGCCCCAAAATTGCTTCAGGACTTTACTCTGCTCAAGTGACATAAATGTAGGTGGGTGTATACCAGAGCTATAAGAAGATGCAATGCACACTAGATATACCTAGTAAAAACCTTAAGCTATTGCGCCATCCACTATTGTTGAATTTTAGAGAATGATTATTATGGGTAAGAGTGAAGAGCATCAATGGAGTGTTGTGTTGTTCTGATGCAAAAAAATATTTCTCAGATGCAATCTGGATGAAATGTGCTTAGGCATTGTCATTCCCATCGTGCTTGGATGATTTACCATTGGATATGGGCAATAAAGGAGATCCCAAGCAAAAAAAGGAGAAGGTCTCACAATCTATGAAGGATGAGCCCAAGCAAACAAAAGAAAAAAAGGAAAAGCCCTTGCCACCTTTGGCTAAAGATAAAATGAGTAAAATTCGGGGCTATATCCTCACTAGGACCAGTATAGAGAAGTTGCAATGAGATATTGATCAAATGATAACTAAGGTGTCTAAAGTGAGTAATCAGGTAGTTGCCTACCACTCTCTCCTATACTGGTAAATGTGCATTCCTATTCACCCTTGCTCGGAGTTGGTCTATGCAATTGCCTAGTTTTATGACCCTCAGACTAGGTCAATAAAATATGAAGAGGGAAAAAGGTTGTTCTGCATATTTACTGATAAAATCCATATAGCCTTCACCTACGGGAGGGAATATTCTGGTCAAGTCATTGTTAGGATAATTAATAGCAAGGACCAGGGTGAAAGGTACACCAACACGATACCAATGAGGTGATTCATGGAGGCCCATTTCACAGAGATGGTTGTACTTGAGACCTTGCTACAACTTCCCATGCCTTTGAGGAGATTCAAAAATGCCAATCTCTTTTCGATGCTGGCATGGATTACTGGTCTTACCTATAATGCCCAAGTAAAGACTTGGCAAGTGACCATTGCTAAGTGCATATCCCATAGAGAATTCTATGCACCTGATACTCCATCCCATAGGATAAAGCCCATATGTAGCACCCTAAAATTGGCACAGTAAAACCTTGGCAAATAATTACAATTACTTTAGTAAATATTCAAATTCAAAATTTCAACCCCAAAACTGCTCCTAAACCGCCTACTGCCTATTTCCTCATTTTTTGCACCATTTTTAGAGTTTGTTTTGTCTATTTGATGATATCGTCTCTGATAAGACGATATCGCCTCAGATCAAATGATTTCGTCTAGAGCAGAATGTCTAGACGATCTCATCCCAAACTGATTTGTGCATAGTTGGACTCTATTCCAACGACGTCTCTAATTCGAGCAGAAGTGTGTCTGCACCATTAGGGACCTCCCCTGTTGGAGATCTACCAAATTGGGATGATCTCCAACCTCCCAACCTCTCTCCTAAGCCTATTTAATCCTAGGCCCTCCCCTTAGCATTCCCCTGGCTGAATTTTCCTATAACATGAGTTTTACATGCATTAGGATATCCTAAATCATCATTTGCTTTCGTATCTGTCCAAGTTTATTTGTAGGAACCTTAGTGTTTTTCAGCCAGAGCAATCTCAGTTCGTCGTGGACGATCCTGTTCAATTCGAGACGATTTAGCACCAATTCGAGACGATTTCGATTGCAGTCTGCATTGGGGGCAATCAATGCCCAGAGTTTGCCTTTCTTCATTCTTTTCTGCTGCATTATTCTGTATCTAGTTAATCTTATCTTTATTCTTTATTATTCTGCATCTTGGAGTTCACCCATGTAGCTTTAATGCATAATAAAAGCATAAATTGTAATTAAATCATTATAATGAATTCGTGTTTTTGCTTATTATCATCATTTTAATATTATTATTGTCATTCTATATCATCGCCCTCTATTTTCATAGTTGCATTCTCTTTATTTTGCATCTGTTTCTCTGTTTGCAAGTCTCTGACGAATTCGTCAGATCTCAGATGATCTTGTCAGATCGAAGACGATTTTGTCAAATCAGAGGCGATCCTGATTGCTTCAAAAATTAGAACCTCCATCAAAAATTTGGATTAGGTATGGCTCTTTAATCTAGCTTTTTCTCTCTATTTTCTGTTCAAATCTGTTCTCTATATTCATTTAGTCTGCATTCTCATAATAGAGCAATTTATATTCATTTGGCCAAACCTAGGACTTGAATGTTTAAAGCTAAAACTGAACACGTCAAACACATTCCCAACCTAGGCGTGGAAACTACCACTAAACATTTCCTGGTGAACCCCACCATCCGTCGAAAAATCACCATAATACCCCTCCCCCAAGAGGCGGGACCTTCAAAGGGCCTCTCAGTCCGAGGTACCGCACCATCCTTTTCCCATCCTCCTTCCGGGCACGGATCCTATAGCTTGAAGGTAAGGATGCGAAAAAATTGGAGCAATACATTTTGGTGAACCCGGCGTGAAACTAAAACCTTTTGAAAACCAAAACAAAACAAAAATATAGATGCATTTAAAATCATTAACTACTAAGTTGCATATCATGTTTAGATGGTAGCTCCTAAGAAAATATTAGTAGTTACTATAAATTTTGAAAACCAATTGGCTACCATAGAAGTTAATTATGTGCTTAGTGTGCCTGAAATAGATAGAAACCAACTTTTGTGGAAAGAACTTGATAAGAGACTAGGTATCATTTCATCTAGGTCAATAGAACTTAAACAAATCAAGAAGCTTGTCCTAGATAGAATCCTGGATCCTCATCAACTCATTTTTTATCATGAACTTCAGAGAGCCTGCCATAGGTGGTTAGCTTATAGGAGAGCTCTTGTGTCTTCAGAATTGTTCACCTTCGAGGAATACCTCGAGAACACAACCACCATACACCAATTCCTAGGTCACGTAGAAGACCAAGAGGTCATTCTTACGGATAGGGAAAGGTGGAGGAGAGTTCCTCAAGCTGTGTTATATCGAGAGTATTGCCATGAGATTTACTTCTATCAACAAGAATCTAAGACAGATAATATCACTATAGCACTCTTCATTAAATTCTTGAAAGAAAATTTTCAATTTGAAGAAGAACACTCATGACTTCTAAAGAACTCGAGCTCGTTAATGATATTTATAAATTGTTTATAGAAAACTAGATCATTGCTTTCAGTATTATTATTTCTTGCATTTATTGTGTTGTTTGTTATCTTTATAATATTGTTATCAAAACCAAAAACATAAGAAAAACCAAAAACATTTTATTTTAAATTTTATAGTAGGTATATAATTAATATATACCTCTTAAGCTTGTTGCATATATATATATATATATATATATATATATATATATATATATATATATATAAGTATATATATATTTTCTGAAATCTAAGTTAAGCACAATGCCTAAACTTAGGAATGGTAAACAAACTGAAGAAGAAGAAGAAGATTGGTTAGGAGACAAAACTAGAAACCCAAATGCCCTTCCTGAGGATCCAATCCTGGAAGGAGAAACTCTAGACCAGCCAGAAGATGACCTGGTTGAAGACAATGAACAACAAGAAAATCTTAAAGAGGAAGGATCCTCATCCCCTAGAATAACTCTAGACAGAACTATTGCTTTTGATAACTTAGATCATTTCTAGAAAATTTTCAATAATAACATTGGTGATCTTAATATGGCAGTTCGTATTGATAAAGGACAAATTAGTGACACTCAAGAAGCCATGGAAGATATGTTTAATATACACACTAATCCCTTATCCTTTGTTGATCAAGAAAGTGATAAGGCTAGACCATCCAATAGAGACATGGTCACTATGATTCAAAACATGCAAAAAAATAGGTTACCCAACCTCTTAAGGAACCTGTTATTGAGCCTAAAATCATTCCCACACAAAAGAGACCTTCATTCACTGCTTTATTTTGCCAAACTATTGAGCAATATGCTTCAAATCGACAAAAATCCAAAACTAAGAAAAAACACCAATTTTCAACAATTTGGGATACAACCTAATACAACTTCAAAACTTCTTCATAACACCCTTCCTACCAACAATTTACACAATAGCAATATAGCATCTAATATTCATGTCCCTCCATCATATGCTCACAAATCCCATATTAATGTCCTACCGAACCAATATGGTGGGCAAACCAGTAATTTGGAAGCCATGGTGAAGCAGTTAGCTTCCTGCATGGACCAGATAGATCCCTAATGTCCCTCGTACAATTATCGAGAGATGTGTAGTCAACCCTTGGATCCCATAGTTGTAGCAAAACCATACCCTAAACACTTTCCCATGCCCGTCCTGCCTATATATAAAGGAACTGAAGATCCCATAGAGCATCTTCACATGTTTAGGATAGCATGTCATGATATATCACATGATGACTTGTTATTATTGAAAATATTCTCAAAAATTTTAGGTGGAATGGCATTAGAGTGGTACTAACAATTGCCCACTCATTCTTTGAGGAACTTTGAAGAAACAACTGAATCTTTTGTGCATCAATTTAGTGCTTATATCGAAAGGTATGTCACCATTAAATATTTATACAACTTAAAACAAGACAAGGATGAAAGTTTTGCTGATTTCCTAGCTAGATGGAGGCAGTTGACAGGAAAACTGCACTTTGTGCTACCTTATAGGGAAATGTTGGATATTTTTATCAATAATTTACAAGAACAAATATCCTATGAGTTATCAACTGCTACCTTGGCCACCTTCGACCAAGCTATAGACTTAGCTCAAAGAGTGGAAGATGCTCTCATTATGAGAGGTCAGCTTAGGAGGAAATATGATGAGAAAACATCCAAAATCATTATAAAAATAAACAAGTTGTAGGTGATGGAGTCACTGACAGCAGAAATGTTGTTAATATCAATACAACGAAGACAACAGAAAAATTTATATTGAAACCTCCTGATAAACCTCCTCGAGAATTTACTAAACTTAATCAACCATTATCAACTATTCTACCCCAATTACTCGAAAGAGGTTTGATTCAATTACCATCTATCTAGGAACCTGATCCAACTATACCCAGATACAGAGCCGATTTACATTGTGATTTCCACAAAGGACCTGGACACTCTACAAACTCTTGTAAAATATTAAAAAATAAAATACAAGACTTGATTGATAATAATGAAATGGAGGTGCAAGCCTTCCAACCTAAACAAAATGCTTCTAATAATGCTCAAAATAACATTCCCCAAAATCAGAATCAAAATGCTAATCAATCGTTGGATATATTTCAACATCCTTTACCAAAACATGGTAAAGAAGTGGCCAATCAAATTGAACATCATAATGTTCCTCCTCCTACCCGATATGTAGGGACCATTAGTGGACATTTACTTAATCATGATTTACAAAATTTTGACACAACTTTATCCATGGTCACAACCAGGCCCCTACATAATATTCAAACTCCAGATCCTAGTGATATAGAATCAGATACTAAAAGTAAAATAGACATCACCTCAAATCAATCGAATAGTTCTGAAAACGAATCAGATCCTATTCAACCTATCATAGATGCTATGATTCCAGAAGAAACATTTCCTAGAAGAGTTACTCCTCGGCCCTCTTCTAATCAGTTCCTTCCTAATGAACAAGCCATAAATGCTCAACCAAGACTAGTTCAACGTCTTCAATATCACATTGTAGGTACCATCGGAGTCGTTACCAGACAACAGGCTCAAAACTCTCAATAGGATCAAACTCAGAATGATGGAGCAACTCCATGCATTTTGAAAAATCCCAATAAAGGAAATCATATGTCTAATGTTCAACCAAAACCTCCTTACAATATTAATGAACAATTATCCAATACTACAGCCAGAATTTCTCTTTTAGATTTGTTAAGATCTTCTCCCACCCATAGGGATGAGTTAATGCTTACACTAAGCCAAATGATGGTACCTAAAAATATTCAACTTGAAGCCATGTCCAATACTATCATCACTCGAGAAGTCGATTGTATTGATTTCCGAGATAAAGACATCCTGCAACATAGCTTACATAAGGATAACCCCTTATATATTACTGCCCTAATTGGAGATGTAGTTGTTAAACGAGTCTTAATTGATAATGGTTGATCTTTAAACATATGCACTTTTGACTTCTACCAAATATTTGGCTTTAGAAGTGATGAAATGAATAAAACTGACATGATTATCAAAGCTTTAAATGACGAAACACAAGAAACATGTGGAGTCATTACTATACCCTTGCAAGTTGGTCCTAGAACCCTAGATACAACCATGTTTATTGTACATTGCCCAGAATTGTACAATATACTTTTGGGTCGCCCTTGGATCAACGCGATGCGGGCTGTCCCATCAACCTTACATCAGTGTGTTAAATTCGAATTTAAAAATCAGTTGGTTACTATCCATGGTGATCCTAGACCCTTTGATATGTGTGCTTTGGCAGAACATGTTGGAGTGTAATTTTGCCCCGCTCTATCATCCACACATCCTAATTATTATTTTTCATCTAAACGTGTGAAACACACACACATAACATCATCTACCCCATCAACTACACCTATACATTTAACTCAACCATCTTCTAACCAAACCACACTAGAACCTCAAAAAGATCTTAGATCTACAACCAATCCTTCATGTTCCATCCCTATAATTTCAAAACCTATAGACCCATTTATTAACACCTCCAAATCATCTACATCTATCATACCATCCACATCTAAAGATATAGGGAATGATCCTTCTACCTCTTGTGCTCTTTCTGATGAACTCTTACTTGATTTATCTAAAGTATTAATATCAGAAAAAACAAATGCTTTTATGCAAGATTCCATTCTTTTAAATAATTTTCCACCTTATCCTCATAATTTGGGCCTCCCACAACCTATGGGAAGTACTTACCAAGTTGGGAGTTGTGCTTTTATTTATAAAGGATATGACTGGGGAAGAATACCCAGAAACATCAAAACGCATTGTGATGGATATGCTCGATGCTATTTTGTTAATGAATATATTAAAGCTAAACCCATAATTCTTAAAATGGGATATGAAGGGAAAGGCTTGGGACCTTTCCAAAATGGTGTGAAAGAACCTATTGAGGTAGAACCATGGCCCGCCCGATGTGGTGTGGGCCTATTTCCTAATAAGGGTCAACCCTTCCCTTTTGAAGAAGATGATCAACTCATATGTTACCAAGATTATATAGATAAACAAGATTCTTTGTGTCCAAAGAATAATCCCTTTACCTGCAATATGCTATCCATAGCTTACCCTGAAATGATTGCCAAATCCAACGATGAGTTAGAAGGAGACATTTTCCATGATGTCTCCGTTGAAGAGATGTTACACAATGGTTTTTATTTTGATGGTTCTATACCTACTATAGCCCAACTTGAGGCCATGACTCCTCAAGATGAATTATCCAAGTTAACCTTAAAATAATTACAATAATTGGGCGTTTCACCTGCCCCACCTAATTTTGAAAGATATCTACACATGGAAGTAGAAAATGTCATTAAAATTAACATTGGAACTAAGGATAATCCTCACATAATCAATATTGGATCAGAATTAAGTCAAGAAAAACAAGAGCAATACATTGCATTTCTTAAAGAGTATGAAGATGTATTCATTTAGACATATGAAGATATGCCAGGTCTAGACCCTTTTGTAGTAATGCATCATCTAGTAGTCCATCTGGATGCTAAACCTGTTAAACAGAAACTTAGAAAAATGCATCCCAAAGTGGCCTTGCTAGTCAAAGGGGAGTTAGAAAAACTCCTGAATGTTGTTTTTATACAAGCTATTGATTATAATGAATGGATCTCAAATGTAGTTCCAGTCACCAAGAAAGAAGCTACCAAAGTTAGGGTTTGCACAAACTTTAGAGATATTAACATTGCATGCCCTAAATATGATTTTCCTCTTCCCAACATGGATCAAATCATTGACTTTACTGCCGAAAGTGGAATGATGTCCCTAATGGATGGCTTTTTTGGCTATAATCAGATCAGGATAGTTCCTGAAGATCAGGCTAAAACAACCTTTATTACCCCTTGGGGTACCTTTTGTTGGAAAGTGATGCCATTTGGTTTAAAGAATGCAGGTGCAACATATCAACGAGCCATGACTTATATCTCTCATGATATGATGCATGATATCCTACATGATTATGTAGATGATATTATAGCTCACTCTAATAATGAAGATGATCATTTAGATGATTTGAGAAAAGTTTTTAATTGGTTAAGAGAATATCTTATTCGATTAAATCGAACAAAATGCATATTCGGAGTTAATTTCAGTAAACTATTAGGGGTTTTAGTTTCTTTACATGGTATCGAAATTGAATCTCTCAAGATTGCAGCTATCACTGATATGCCCGTACCTACCAATATATCTGAGTTACGAAGTTTATAAGGTAAGCTTCAAGCCATCCGTCGCTTCATCGATAAGCTGGCAGATAAAACCGGTCCCTTTCTTAAACTTCTTAAGAAGGATGTCCCTTTTAATTTGGACGACAAATGTAAAGAAGATTTTGAACTTCTCAAACAATACCTCCTTAACCCACTAGTGCTTTCTCTGCATAGACCTGATCGCCCATTTCTCCTGTATATTTCAGCTTTAGATTTTTCTTTAGGAGCTATGTTAGCTTAGCTTGATGATGAGAAGAAAGAATGTGCTAATTATTATATTAGTCAAACCCTCATCAGTTATGAAAACCGCTACACCGCATTAGAAAAACTATGTCTAGCAGTCGTGTTTGCTATGTAGAAATTACACCATTATATGCTTAGTCAAAAAACCTATGTCATTGCTAAATATGATCCCTTGAGGTATCTCATGAGTTGACCTTATTTATCGGGTCGTACAGCCAAGTGGGTTCTTGCTCTAAGTGAGTTTGACCTCATGTTCATAGGACAGAAGTTTGTTAAGGGTCAAATCATAGCAGATCAATTAGTTGTTGCACCCTTAGAGTCTACCCATCCCCTCATCATTGAGTTTCCTAATGAATGCCTTCAATTAGAGGCAGACCATGTTGAACAATGGTCCTTATACTTTTATGGAGCCCGATGCATGAGTGGGGCTGGTGCGGGTATTATTTTAATATCTTTGCAAAAACATCTTATTCCTCTGTCCTTAAAATTAACATTTTCTTGCACCAATAATACTACTGAATATGATGCTCTAATCCTTGGATTACGAGTTGCCTTGGCGCTAAAAATTAAACATATGCTAGTTTTTGGTGATTCCCAACTTGTCATAAACCAAATTAATGAAGTTTATCAGACCATAGATGATAAATTGTGCCCATATAAAGCATATGTTTTACAATTAATATCTCTATTTGATCAAATTACCTTAGAAGCTATTCTGCGAACTAGCAACCATGCAGCTGATGCTATGGCCGCAACTACATATCTTTTGCCCTTGGAGTTAGATGACAAATATGCCACCATCATTATTCGTCGACTCCAAGATCCCACTTCAAATAAGTCATGCTTAGAACCTTTGGATGTGTTTCTAATCAACGAAACTACTCCTGAACCTTGGTATACAGATATATATGATTTTCTTCAAAATGGGACTTTCCCTGCTAGTTCTAATAGAAACCAGCGTTGGTTATTACGTAGACGAGCAAGTCAATCTGTAATAATTGGAAATACTTTATATAGGAGATATTTTGAAGGTATCCTATTGAGATGTTTGAATCTAGAAGAATCCAAATCAGCTTTGAGTGAATCCCACGATGGATCTTGTGGAGGACACTTTAGTGGTAGTGTCATTGCTAAAAAGCTCCTTAGGATAGGCTAATTTTGGCCTACCATGGAGAAGGATGCACATGATTATGTGCACCATTGCTACAAGTGCCAGAAACATGCTGACCTTGTCCATGCGCCTGCACAAGAACTACAGGCTATTTCATCTCCTTGGCCCTTTTCAAAATGGGGCTTAGACATTATTGGCAAAATTAATCCTGTGTCATCTGATAGACACAAATTCATCATAACCGCCACTGAGTATTTCATGAAGTGGGTTGAAGCTATGCCATTAGCTTCCTGCACTGGAACACAAGTCTCTAAATTTATTTTTAATCAAATCATTTGTAGGTTCGAAATCCCTGCAAATCTCATCTCAGACAATGGAACTTGTTTCAAAAACAAAGATGTTAAGAAATTATGCCAAAAATATAAGATTCAACATCACTGGTCCACTCCCTATTATCCTCAAGGTAATGGCCAAGCCGAAGCATCTAACAAAACCTTAATTAAAATCCTTAAAATATTGGTCAATAAATCTGGCCGTGACTGGCATATTCAATTATATCCAACTTTGTGGGCCTATCGAACTAGTGTTCGAACCCCCACTAGAACTTCACCTTTTGTCTTGGTTTATGGTGCTGAAGCCGTTTTTCCCTTTGAATTAGAAGTTCCTTCTTTGGCTCTACTACTTCAAGATACCGAAGTAGGAGATGAATATCGAGTTGGCAGACTCAGTCAGCTGGAACTCTTAGATGAAAAGTGCATCAATGCTTTGGAGCATCTTCGTGCCTACCAAAACAAGTTTAAAAGATCATATGCTAAGAAAGTTCATCATCGATCCTTTGAGATCGACGACCTTGTTTTAAAAGAAAATAAAAAAAATACTAATGCAACTAAATACCTTAAAGGTAAATTTGAGCCCAACTGGCTTGGACCATACATTATCACTGCTAAATTTGAATCGGGAGAATTAGCTACCTTAGATGGTAAATATTTAAAAGAACCTATGAATATTATGCATCTTAAGCGATATTACGCATAAAATTTGGTCATTTCATCATTTGTACATATTTTGCATGTTGTCTTATTTTAAAAATATATCAAACTGTTTACACAAAAACAAAAACAAACAAAAATAATAAAAATAAAAACAACAATATTATTGACTCTTTCGAAACCAACAAAATAAAGAGAGAAAGAGAGAGTCAAAATTATCAAACTCCTCAAAAATATTTGTTGTATATATTTCTTCTTACAAGTGTTGTAGTTATATTTTCAAATTATTTTGGATAAATTAGCATTTATTTGGAATCCCTCACATTTCACAAACACAAAAAATAAATATCTTGCTTTTATCTGGTATGATTACTAATCTCTCTTATATCGAAGTCCACAAAATTCAATTAAATAAAGTTTGAGCACAGAGAATTGATCTTGTTATTTACTTAAACCAAGCATATCCTTTCACAATAAAATGATTATATTTGTAATTTCCATGCTATGCTACATAGTAGAAGTGGTTTCTTGAGCAAAAAGTTTCCCCTGCTATCCTATCATGCACATGGTCTAGAATATTTGAGAATTGGCAAAAGGACAAGCTCACCCCTACCCGGAATAAAAATCCCTTGCTCTACAGCTAATCCGAGCAAGTATCCCTAGCATAGAAAGAAAAGCAAATTTCAAGAAAAAGAGAAAAATAAAAATGTTATTTTGTATCATTACAACATTATTTCAGCATTATCTCAAATATCAAAGAAAAAATACAAAAAAGAAAGCAAAAACAAAAGCAATAAAATCCCTTTCCCTACCCATTGAAAAGAAAAGAAGGGTTGATGAGCTTGAATCCCTGGAATTCTCAATTATTCGAAAACTGTGAGGTAAGCCCCATAACAGGTGGTTTGTGCCCAACCTGCTTGGCCTTGGGTAACTCCTAGTGTGGTGCTATGTCTATCACATTAGCGACCTTCTTTTGTACAGACCTATGTCTACTTATGGATTAGCTAGCTATTTATAATCTGACTTACATAGTAGTCTGGTATGGTTATATGCATCTAAATCATGGTTAACGAACACTTATTTGGATCATTAAAATCACTTGTATCAAATTATCTTGCTCAAAACTGGTAAATGAACAAAGCATTTGCACACACATTTGTATTTGAGAGATTTTGTGTATCATTATGATAAATCAAGATTGGAAATGAACTCACATATGCACATGGGATTCCTTATAAATCTAACTTTTGTCTTTAATATACTTTGAAATATTTTTGCAAATTGTCAAGAATAATTTCATCTTCTTATTTACGAACAGTTGTTTAGTATAAAGACAACTACATGCATTATCAAAAATCAAAATTTCTTCCAAAACATGCAATAAAATCACATCATATATATATTATCGACTTTCACGGCGATGGTATAGTTCCAGAACTTAAATTGGAGTTTTTATGCCTAGTGCAAGTCCTCATCTTTATATTTTTTGTTTATTTCAACAATTAAAAGTCAATCATGCAATAAAACTATTATATCAACTTTTTTCTTGGATTTTCGCGATGATGGTATAATTCTATACCTAAATATTCTATGCCTAGTGCAAACCATTGTATTAATTTTATTCCCCATTTATTTAAATTCATAAAAACATATGACTTAAATCATTATGTTACACAATTATGCTTCCAAAAGAACAAACATTATCACTATTTCATGTCATTATGTCAATATGCAAATTTGCAATGATGGTATAATTCCTAGGGAATTATTCAAACATTTTATCACACTTAGGAATTTATGCCTAGCAAAAATCATTTTCTAAAAATATTTCATGCATAATATTTTCATGGAAATCTGAAAACAAATCACCATCATCATCATCATTTGCATCATCACACCAAAGTCTTAAGACAGTCTCTTAAGCACTCTTTTACTTTTAACAATATTTCTATACTAGGATTAGCTTGACGACCGAGTGAGCGGTGACTCCATGAAATGGTCTATAATAGCGACAATGTCCTTTGAAATTATTGTTAGAAGTCATTTTATTTTTTATCAAAATCATCACATCACAAACAACCAATTTGTTACATCAGATTCTTTCATTTAAATTTTAAAGCATCCATTAAAAAACATAATATTTCCAAATGACATAATTACATGAATCATCAAATCAATCACACCAAAATATTAAAGCATCATACAAACACATAAGACAAGTCATATGATCAAAAATATCTCATCTATATATATATCAAATATATGTACATCATATCAAAACTAGATTGGTATGCCACAATCTACATCTTGGCATACTCAATCCTCTCAATAATATATACAATATTTGTGCAGTGTAGTGGCCTCGCCTCAAGAACCCCTCGAGCTCATAGCGTCATCTCCTCCCCCACCCTGAGGTGGAGGAGGTGGCCCCATCACAGTCCATGTCATGCCATGAGTCCTAGATGCCGATCGTGATGATGTCCTAGATGCCCCCATCACGACAGGCTCTACAATATGAGCTAGTAATGGCACCCTCTGCTTTGCTAGCATTGCCTGGTAATATAGAGCCTAATAAAAGGTAATCTGGGTAGTAGCGCATGCTAAATCCCGAGTGCTCGCTCCTCTGCCATGAGATCTAAGTCATGTAGCCTCATCCTGCAATGTCTGCACCTGAGCCCGCATGTGAGCAACCTCAGATTGAAGAGTCACTATCTCGCTGCTCTCCCTAGTGTCAACACCCTTGCCCTTATCGGGTGATGGTGGCCTCTCTCTCTGTGGAGAAGGGGGTCTCTCCTCCTTCCTCTCCCGCTACCGTGACCTCTGCTGAGCCTGTGGCCTCCTCTACTCTCTCCTACCATGACTCTGTGCCGCCTCAATGGTCACCTGGCACTGCCTCACCATCTGATGCACAACTGCATGAATCAGAACCAGAGCCCTTGTCATCCGAGGAGGGCAGATGCCTGTGTACCAGGCATCATAGCCGTCGGCTACCCCTGCATCATCCCCATCCACTGGCTAAATGGGGGCATCATTTTTGTCTTGAATCCAAAAGCACTACATATCTGGAGCCTTGCTAACTGTAGTGTTATCCCAGATGGTCTAGGAAAACTCATAGTCTCTGAGAGACGGGATCCCCTGTTGTAGACCGAACTGCCTCAAAACTCGGTCATAGCGGTGGAGCTCCACCTCTTCCCTCTCCATCCTTAGCCAGTAGGTTTGCCTAACACGAGCTAGCTCCTGTTCATCCTCAGCCCACCCTGGATGATCTCTCTAAGGCCTCCAGGTGATCTAGTCGGAGACAAGGTCATCAAGTAGTCTTTAGGACATTGGCAGATCTATCCGTCGCTGTGACCCTCTCAGGAGCCACTATTAGAAAACTTGGGGCCTCTCCCCATCAATCCCTATTAGTGGGAGCCCTATCGGCCTTCACACTGCGATGTGCTTCTAGCACCAAACCTGCAGTAGAGATGTCATAACCAAACATCGGTCGCCCTTGTATACGACCCCATGTAGGATCCTATACAATCGGCATAGAACAAAGCTCCCCTAAGCAAACCTGTATTCATGGTCTCTCATGTTGTAGGCCACATCTGTTATTAGCCATGGTACTCTGCATCCACTCTGATGGCATAGCAGCAGACCACCTACCACCCTAGCCAAAACCTATGTCAGTCTAGATGCCCTAGGCATTTGGCATAGTGACTCGATGTTCACTCCGCCCTTCTACAAGGCGAAGCTCGGATCTTCGCACAGTCGCATCATCACATGGCCCTGATTGGCCACAGGAGTGATCAGTTGTCCTTGTATGGGGATCCTCAAAATCCTCCATACATCCTCCAATGTGGGAGTCATCTCCCTTGTCGGTAACCAGAAACAAGAAGAACCCGGATACCACCTCTCTGCTAGGGCTGTCAATAGCCCCATGTCTATAGAAACCTGTGGCATATCTGCCACATGTTGCAAGCCGATTTGAGCCAGCTGATCTCGCTCTGCCTGAGATAGAGTGGCCAAGTCATCCCTCAACCCACCGTATTTTCATTCTCTGCTCTTTAGTAATCCTCTCTGCAACATAAACAAAATCAATAATAAAAATCATTAATAAATCATTAATTAAAAATGAAAGTCAAAATAAGTTCAATTTCATAAATGATGATATCGTCCACTATTGGACGATATCATCCAAAATTTGAGCAAATTCATCTTTGATTTCGCATGAGGGGATCGTCCCTTATTAGACGAAATCGTCCCCCTATCGCCGATTTTGCCCTTAGACGAAATCAGCGATATCGAGACGATTTTCGCTAAATCGAGACAATTTCATCTCGATGATGTCGACGGCCCAAAAATGGCCACGATGCTCAAGAATCATTTCAAATTAATCTAAAAAGCATAGAATTCAAATTTAAAGCATTCTAAACTCAGTTTAGATTCTTACCCGTAGCCCACGCCGGACCTCTGTCGATCTGTGCACTGTCTCGACCATCTTGTCTCTAGAGCTCTAGAAACTAGAAATGAAAATGAACAGTAACAATGAATTAGGGTTTTTTTCTATTTTTCTTAATTTTATTCAAAAACACTTAAAAACATTTTAAAATTTTGCTTTTCCATGTTTTTACCTCAAACGTTCGATTTGGGTAAAAAAATGGAGGGGGCACCATAGTAAGTTGTTGTACGATTCGACCTAGAATCATCGCCTAAAAATGGGAATAAATTTTTGCTTTCTCGTAGATCAATAAGAACTCATATTTAACACATTTTCCTCAAAAAATTTGCTAAAGAGGGGGAAAAATGTAGCACCCTAAAATTGGCGCAATAAAACCTTAGCAAATAATTACAATTACTTTAGTAAATATTCAAATTCAAAATTTCAACCCCAAAACCGCTCCTAAACTGCCTGCTACCTGTTTCCTTATTTTTCGTGCAATTTTTAGAGTTTGTTTTGTCCGTTTGACGATATCGTCTCCGATAAGACAATATCGCCTTAGATCGGATGATTTCGTCTAGAGCAGAACGTCCAGATGATCTCGTCCCAAATTAATTTGTGCATAGTTGGAATCTATTCCAACGGCGTCTCTAATCTAGGCAGAAGCGTGTCTACGCCGTTAGGGACCTCCCCCGTTGGATATCTCCCAAATTGGGATGATATCCAACCTCCCAACCTCTCTCCTAAGCCTATTTAATCCTAGGCCCTCCCCTTAGCATCCCCCTGGCTGAATTTTCTTGTAACATGAGTTTTACATGCATTAGGATATCCTAAATCATCATTTGCTTTCGTATCTGTCCAAGTTTATTTGTAGGAACCTTAGTGTTTTTTAGCAGAAGCAAGCTCAGTTCGTCGTGGAAAATCCTGTTCAATTCGAGATGATTTAGCACCAATTCGAGACGATTTCGATTGTAGTCTGCATTGGGGGCAATCAGTGCCCAGAGTTTGCCTTTCTTCATTCTTTTCTACTGTATTATTCTATATCTAGTTAATCTTATCTTTATTCTTTATTATTTTGCATCTTGGAGTTCACCCATGTAGCTTTAATGCATAATAAAAGCATAAATTGTCATTAAATCATTATAATGAATTCATGTTTTTGCTTATTATCATCATTTTAATATTATTATTATCATTCTATATCATTGCCTTCTATTGTCATAGTTGCATTCTCTGTATTTTGCATCTGTTTCTCTATTTGCAGGTCTTTGATGAATTCATCTGACGAATTCGTCAGATCTCAAACGATCTTGTTAGATCAAAGACGATTCTGTCAAATCAGAGGCGATCCTAACTGCTTCAAAAATTGGAACCTCCATTAGACATCTGGATCAGGTATGGCTCTTTAATCTAGCTTTTTCTCTTTGTTTTCTATTCAAATATGTTCTCTGTATTCATTTAGTCTGCATTCTCATAATAGAGAAATTTAGATTCATTTGGCCAAACCTAGGACTTGAATGTTTAAAGCTAAAATTGAACACGTCAAACACATTCCCAACCTAGGTGTGGAAAATGCCACTAAACGTTTCCTAGTGAACCCCACCATCCGTCGAAAAATCACCATAATACCCCTCCCCCGAGAGGCGGGACCTTCAAAGGGCATCTCAGTCCAAGGTACCGCGCCATCCTTTTTCCATCGTCCTTCCGGGTATGGATCCTATAGCCTGAAGGTAAGGATGCAAAAAATTTGGAGCGATACACCATATTTTTTGACTGGGTAGATTGGGTGTCATGACAACTACACCTCTAGCTATGCGGGATGCAAGGCAAAAATATGGCGTTCTAAAGCTGCTCATTCCTAGTGTGGTATTTCTTCTACCACCTACATTCACACCACCATTTTGCCTTTTTTTCCAAGATTTGCATGGACGAGAAGGGCAAGGTACTCCTTGTGTACCAGTGGACTTTGAGCCTATCAAGATGTGAGTTTTAGTATAATTTTAACCGAGTCTTAATGGGTCCGGTGCTAGAGATCATTTATGGCGTCTGTGAGTAGGTGCCAAGACCTATGAGAGAATATGTGATACATAAACATCTTGGTAATGTTTTTCAACTAACACAAGGACTAGTGGTATGGATATTTATGTTTTCTAGCAAACCTTGCCTATTGCCTTAATACACAATCGAGTACCTATTTGCCCTCAAATTTACCTTCCAATGTGACTTTGTAGATGATATGTATGGCAAGGGATGGAAAATGTAGCATACCTTCCCATGGCCTATCAAGCTCGACCCCATCAAGGTGATAAAAAATAATATGAACACCCATTTAGAAGTTACTCTATATGAATTTGGTCTTATTGACTTGCCCTAGTGATATAAATATGACCCAGATAACATATTTAGGGATAAAATCTCAAGGAAAAAATTCCACCACTATCCTTTCTCAGACATCGAGAAGTAGCGTAATAACCCTTTCGGGCTGGATCTTGAATGGCACATAGAAAGGATGGTCTCTTTCCCTCTATGGCATGAATTCTACATCATGGAGACCGATTACAATTCTAATCTGTATCCAAAGCAGAACCCTAATGATCGAGTGTTATAGATAATAAAAAATAAAGTACCAGACTAGTCAGAGGAAAATATTGAGAACTGGTGGATCATGAGGGTCCACCATAAAAAAGGAGCATCTAACCCAACACTATAGATAGATTAGAGATTCTACGAGCTATTTGATAAATACTTTGACTCCTACTAGCCCGTATTCTTTGACAACATTGTGCCTTGAAGTACAAAGAGTCCTAGTAGGGTTGAGGATGCATCTATAGTACCAGAGAAACATGCTAGTCAGGTACCACCTATCAAGGGCAAGGGTAAGCAACCCTTCCTAGAAGAAGAGGTTACTCCATATAAAAGGAGTACTCGCTGAACCTGCACCCCAGAATGCCACGAAGAGACCTCGTACCATAAAAATCAAGATCCCTAGTGTAGTTCCTCTGGTATCATCAATAGCCATAGAAGGGAGCACTTAAGAAGCTTTCATTCTAGCACAGTAGGCCTAGCAGGTGTAACTTGAAGTCCCATACATCAATCTGTAGGATGAGGTATCAGACAGAGAAAAAGAAGCTAGCTCGATAACACAACAGTTCACCACATCGGATCTGAAGATGTTCGAGCTCATAGGTACATCTTCCATTCCTCTCTTTTTCTCATCCACCCCTTTAGAAACCCCATTGTTTGGCACTAAAACCCTAATGTCTACCCACATACCTTTTGGTTCCCTTGCTAAAGTCATTTCGAACCCACTATTTTAGGTGCATTTTCATCCTTCCCTACCCATAGTTTCCCAATCATTTAAAAAAATTTGCAACTGTCTCCAATGCCTTCACCTTCCTGGTGACTTTCGTTCCTACTCTTCAGTGTTAGATATTTTTAGTTGTAACATTTGTGGCCACAGTGAGTCTTGGTCAAACCTCGTCTGTTCATGCTTTCTCAGTTATCTCAGTAGTATCCTACATACAACCCCCTCCCGTTGAACCTAGCATTCTGGTCATATCTATGCAAACCCCAATGTCCCCCATGGTCAATGCATTCATCACTCCAACTATTCCATACACACCTATAAAATCAAGCCCTCAGTGGACACTATTCCCCTTTACCCTATTCTTTGGAGTTAAAGAACCTACAGAGCTAGATTTTTGTGAAGAAGATCCAATGGCAAAAAGAATTCACAAGGCACAACATAATTCCTTTACCTAGCTAAAAGGCCAAAAAAGAAAGAGCATGAAAGCACTAGCTCAACCAAAGAAAAGGGTAGTATTCTATCCTCAAAATATGTAGCTCCATATAATGGAGAAGGCACCCAAGGTTCAAAATCCATTATAAGAGATGACGCTAGTAAATTATTCCTATCGTCAAATGGTAGAAGATCTGAATACTGTCGACCTCGTGAAGAAATTTGGGAATATTCATGTTGAGATGACATCCCTCTACCTCCAGGTGGAGCATTTTAAGAATCGTTTCTATGATGTTGAGGCCAAAAATATGTAGTTTGAAAAAACCTTGGCACTCATGAGGGGGCATCTCGAAGATGAGCTGTCCAAAGTGAAGTAGTTGCAGTAGTGAGTGATCGATCTAAAGCAAGAGTTGGAGGACACAAATAAATATTTCCAAGAGATTCTCAAGGTTCAATAAGAGGTGAAATGCCAGCTGCAATTTTTGTACACTCAAATCCAAGAGCTGTAGGCTAAATTGTCAAAACAACTAGAGCCCACAAAGGTCCTATCCAAAGACCGTGTCAATGAGGTGCATAATTATTTCATGTCCAAGTTCAAAAATAGAATGCACTGGGTAGCTGTAGTATTGGTGCTCATTTGGAAAGCCAAGAAGTTACTCTCCCATGATGCTTCCATCATAGAAGATGTCGAGGCGAATATTGACCAATGGCTGGAACTAGCCATGAAGGTGCAAACCCTGGATAGATCGGGCATTCGGGTTGCCTCGATGTCTAACCTGGCTCGGTCATGGGCATATGTAGAAATAATGCTTAGATATTTCTTTAAGAAGGCCAAGGTGGCCCTAAAGGCCTGAGATCTCATGCACATGTTTGAAAAAGAGAGAAATATTGTCATAATGTACTTTGAGACTCTGGTGTAGATTGGTTTTCTAGGCTTCACCGATGAGGAGGATCGTCTCCTGAAAGAAGAAGAAATGTAATCAGTGTGGAAATCCTTCAAAAATGATACTTTAGAAATTGAAATTTGGGAGGATCCCATTACTAAACTTCAAGTGATGCAATATACAACCAGATTCGTACTGATGGAATCCTATCTTGTGGACCTCAACAAGAGATTTAATTTTTCTAAAGTTTGCCATCTCGAAAGGTTTAGGTACCTAGTTTGAGAACTCCACAAGCGTGATGCCATGCACAAGGAAAACTAGGTCTTGGTCCAAGCGACCTATGACCATATTCCAGAATGAGATTGCACCACCTAAGTCTCCTTAGTAGCAGGAATAGATCCAAGCGCAAGGGGAAACTGAGGTGCAAGAAGAATTGGCATAGGGAGAAATTCATGCAGAGGAGGAGGTCCTCACTCAACAAGAATACCAATGCAAAAACCTTGAGCCCCAATAATATGTAGGCCAAGATCGTCGAGATGAGGAATATGAGTGCCAATATGAAGTTCCAGGGTACAATGAAGAGCATCACAGTGACCATCGAGGAGAAAAATAGGGGATAGGAGGAGAAGAATCGAGAGAAGAGTCTGCTGCTACTAGTGAGCATTTAGAAAGTGAGGGTGACAATGAATCTAAGCCCAATAGATAAGGCCTGGAAATTTGACATTGAGGTGAGCTCAATTTTCTCGCAAGCCACCAGAGATGTCTTTGCAACATGATGTACATTTAACTTTCCAGTAATTTTTGCTCCTAAAAAACTCTATTCTCATATTTCGAATGCATTTTTATCTGTCTTGAGTTTTTCTATCAAATCCCTTTCTACAACACCTGAAGTAGAGTGCAATTTTTTTCTATCTACTGACCGTGCAGGAAAATTGTGTAACTCCCTTGATGTAATTTTATCTCAATAATCAAGGAAGAGTGAACCACCCAACTTCAATGTGAGAAAATGACCAAGAGCACAAAGGTACGGCGCATCATTCTAAGTGCACTAGACTCAGGTGCACCATTCTAAGTGCGTAAAGGTATGACACATCATTGCAAGTGCACTAGACTCAGGTGCACCATTCTAAGTGCATAAAGGTATGGTGCATCATTGTAAGTGCGCTGGACTCTGGTGGACCATTCTAAGTGTGTAGGACTATGGCACACCATTCTATGTGCGTAGAACTCTAGCACATCATTGAAAGTGTGCTAGACTCTGGCGCACCATTCTATGTGCATAGGACTCTGGCATGGCATTCCAAGTGCATAGGACTCTAGTGCATCATTGCAAGTGTGCAAGACTCTGGTGTATCATTGCAAGTGCGTTGGACTCTAGTGCATCATTGCAAGTGTGCAAGACTCTGGTGTATCATTGCAAGTGCGTTGGACTCAGGTGCATCATTCCAAGTGTGCAATACTGAGGCGCACCATGCCAAGTGTGCAGTACCAGTTGAATTTTTAAACTTTACATGCTTCCTGAGGACCCATTATTATGCTCATTTTTTGCACTAGGTAGTTGCACAATGGGTAGCTATGCTTCACTTTCAGACCTGTTAAATCTGGTGTTGGTATTTCTCAATTGTGCTCCACATTAGCGAAGTTAAGGTGCATCCTTATCTGTCCAAGCATAGCCATTCTAAGAAACTTCCAAACTGTACATTCCAATATTTCAAGTTTATATTCCATAGAAGCAGTCCTCACGAGTAAGGAGGCAGCACCAGTAAGCCAAGCCCGTCAGGGCATTGAAGGAGCTCAAATGTATTTTCAAGGAGTCATCAGTCCTGACCATGCCCAATAACTATTTCATGACTGTAATATCTTGTAACTCTTATATTGGCTACCATCTCCATGTTTTGTAGGTGTGCATTTAATGTTCAAGTAGCAAAATTTGCTATATATGACTACATTTTTATTGTAAAATGATGGATGTTTTCTAGAATCTTGATGTAACCCAAATTTGGATATCAATACAACTGATGTCTGGATCTAACTATAGACTTCTATTTTATGTGTATGTATTTTATTTCTTATCTTCTATTAAGTTATCTTCTTTATCTGTAGGCTTGAATTCTAATATCTGGATTTAGCTTCTGATTAAACATGAACCTCTAGAGTAACCCTAGATATTATGCATGTTAGATGTTTAGTTTTAATTTTTATTAGTTGTCTATATTTGAGGGCTATTTGGTTTGGTTTGTAGTAGAGTTATCATGTTGTTAGTCCATCACCCCTATTCTATCTGGCCTGTGGCCATATTTCCCATCTCTTTCAGTCATTTCCCATTCCTTTCTAGTTCTTTAATATCAAAATCCCCAGTTAGAACAAGGGAACCAAACCATCTATGGAGATTGGCACAGGAGGCATTAATAACCAAACCATAACCTAAGGTAGATCTATGGCCAATATATAGGAAAATCACTTTCAAGTATTTGGAATTTGTATGCCCAAATACCAACTCTTTTACAGGCCATATACCTAAAACCACCTACTAGTTCCTTTCCTAGAACCATGTTTATATGAATATACCCTGGTTGGAAGAGTGTTAGATCCCTCAATATCCCAAATATACATGATATTCCAAAATCTACATTAAAATACGTACCCTTCGATTATGGTAATGAGAAAATAGTATATGAACACTACCAAGATATAGATGCCCTAGCCACCTTTCATAATATCATCCATAAATATGCAATGGGGAGGCTATTAGCTTGATATTTTAGAGGAAATATATTAGCATGGAACCACTCTTTAGAAGAAGGTAACATCAATACATGGAATGATTTGGCTAAGCCTTTTATCATGAAATTCAATGATCTAGGGGATTCCTTTTCACTATTGATGTAGTTTACTTTCATACAAAGGCACCCTTAAGATAACATCATGGATTTCAATATTAAGTTCAACCATACTTGGAGGAGAATCCCCTAGGAAGTGAGACCTTCTCAATATCAAGCCAATATCTATTACCTCCAATATTATCTAGATAAAAGCCTATAGATCCAATAGTTAAATAAGATAAGATTTTCTTAAATATATCAAGTTGTTGTTGTAGTAAGGATTGCTCTCATCTTAGTTAAAAATATCCCTCCAAATATTGTGATGCCATACTTTTCAAATATTCCTTACCAAATTCAACAAACCCTACTTTGGTATCTTTAGTTCCTATGGTACCTACTCCACCTGCACCTAAACCATAGTCTCAACCTACAATCCCAATTATCACAATATCATCTCTAATTTCTTTGGAATGAAAAGAATCAATAGAGATGTAGGAGCTAAAGGTAGTAATCAGGAACCTAACAAACAAGATCACTATGATGGAACAACAAGATAAATAAAGAAAATTTGATGTATACAAAAAAAAAAAGATACCCTTGCATCTCAAGGGATCAAGCGGCTTCAATGAGCAATGCTACTAGAAAGAAAAATGTTGTGGTAAAAAAAAAGGAGGAAAAATATACAACCTAGGAGGGTTATTGGTGCCTAGCTTGTGATGATCCCCATAATGCTAAAACCTATATAATCTATTGACAACAATGCTATCTAGTTGTAGCTTATAAAGTCAAAAGAGATTCAAAAAGTTTGGTTGGCATTCTAATGGATCCATATAAAAATATTTTTTCCAAAGAACTTGCAAGATCCCAAACATGTCATATGTTGACTAGATGTGGAAAGATACCTCTCTTGGTATATGCCTAGAAAGTTGATAGTCTAAAGATGATAACTATGTTGCATAAGAAAAAAACCCAAGGAAAAATGTAAACTAAAACCAATGATAGGAGTAGCTAAAGCTGATTAGAAATATACCAAATAATAAGACCTGAGGAAGCTATATTTTCCTTCAGTTATAAGGAAACAAAGACAAGAAGCAATATAGAAATTTTAGAAGAGGTTTGAAGAGCCAATATAGAAGGAAGAAAATTTGTCAAAGGCCACTAGGTATGGCATCATAGAATAACTAAATAAGACTCCCTCAAGATATAGCATGTATGATGCTTTGCTAGTTCCTAGATAAATTAATTTGTTCAAGGTATATTTAAAAAGTATAATTTCAAGTGGACCTAGCTATCCAAAGTTGAATTTGGTTGAAGATCAAAAAATTCCTAGGATAGGTAGAAATTGAAAAGTGTCATTAATGATCTCACCTTAATTAATTTGTCAAATCCAAGGTGGCGTCCTAAGTCTATATGCGATAGATATTGTTGGAATTACGACTTAGGAATCAAGGCACTATGCTATCTAATAAAAATAGGGAATCACAATGTCTTTGGAAAAACTACACTAAAAAACAATTTTGCATCAAGTAAAGATAACTAATTTACAAAAATTAAACATGCTAAAATTAAATATACTAAACTACATTGCTAGAATTGAAATTATAGAAAATAAAGTACTAAAATTGAAATAATAGAATGTAAAATGCTAGAAAATAAAGCTACTAAATTGAAAGATACTAAAATAAAATTCAAACCAAGAAAATAAAAATGTAATGCTGAAGTTGAAATGCTATGATAGAAATGAAAAATAAATGAACTAATTAATACTGGCTAGCTATGACAACAATACAACACATACATGCTAAAATAGAGGAAAATGGAACATTTAGTACTACTAAAATTAATTACAAAAAATAGTGAGAAAACCTTAAATTACAAAAAAAAATTCTTCCACCATCCTTGAGAGTGGGCCCTTGCTCTAAGGTCCAATAGAAGGTGTACATTTAGAAGGTCCTAAGCTAACTCACAAGGTCAAAAAGTCATGCAAGAAACTAAAAATGACTAAGTCTAAAATTATTGCACTTTATTGATTGTTTCAACTTGTACAATAGTTGTCTAATTTGTCTATTTTTATTTTCCTACTAAATTTTTAAAGGGGGTTAGACAAGGAGTATTTATAATTAAATCCTCAACTTGTCTGCCTAAAAATGGGGTCAAAAATTAGAAACAATCTACTATCTCATTAATTACAATATTTTGTAGTCAAAACTTGTCTTGTCTAGAATTAGAACTGGATAGATTCCTTTATCTTTGTGCCTCCAATTTCTATGGACCATCTTAGAATAGTCTTGAGGAAATTTTGTGCCAAATATTAACCTATCAACTTGCCTTTTCCTCCTTGAAATAAGTCAACAAACAATTCTAGTTTTACTCTAGGAAAACCTCAAATGCTCCAAAACATACAACTAACTATTCAATCCATGCAAATTATTTGGTTCTTGATTTATTGGCTGATTTTAGTGCATGGATATGCTTCTCCCTATCCCTTATGTCTTAAAAATGCTCCATAACCTTTGGTTTGGAGTGCTACACCTATAATTTATTAGACTACAAGTTACTGCCTAGATGTTTCAAAGTAGAACCTACAAGTTCTGTTACAACAGGCCTACAATTTCTAAAATTTGTGCAGATTGCACAGTTGGACTTCAAATCACCTTGAAAGCACATTTTGAGGGTGGAAAACACTTTCAAAAACATGTCAAGTTAGATTTTCAAAGTTATAACTTAAAACTTCCATCCATGATGCCTTTTATACCACTTTATTGGATGCCTAATTAACATTGAAATTATGCAAAATTACCACATAAATGCAAAAATATTATCCTAACAGTAGAATATTATTTCCTACAATTTTACCATATTAACATCAACATTAACATAAATAACAATCAAAATACTTGGCATTAAACTATAGTATTTAGACAAAATGGGTAGTTTTATGTGACATATCATTGAAATAATGAGATATTTTGTTGTCTCATCATTCCCCTCTACTTATCCTGATGCATGCCCTTGTGCATTTTGGTGGGTCACAACAACATTTAGGTCCAACTCTTTGTTCTAATTACCCCAAAATTAATGACCTAGTGAGTGATAATCCTTGTTCCTTCTAATTTCTTCTAACCAGGTCTGAAACTATTGTTCTAGTTGTAGACCAGTGTCAAAGTAGTAAGGGACTAGCATAAGTATGGTGGGTGGCTAAAAGTGAAGGCCTATCCACTCATATTTTATTACCAATATTACTTCCACCAGTGTTACTACCCTCCTACGAGACCACATCAAATTAGTTGGTGATATAGGATCCCTTTTTCTCAATGAAATAGATAATTCATCCCATTTGTGCTTGCATGCCAACCTTGCATTATCAATATTTACCAATAAAAAATCTAAAAATCAACTATACTTTCTATGATATTTTCAAGATAGGTTTTTTTTATGTTTATATTTTCCATAAAATAAAAGTTGTGACTAATTAATGCTTTTGAATTAGGTTGGTAATGCCTAAGAAAAAGTCCAAGCCCTATTTATGTTGCTTTATATTGTCATAATTATTGGTGCCATAATATCTAATTGTTTAGAGCAGATTTGAAAGCTTTGAGTTGAACATTTCTAGTATAGATATGTGGCAAGAACAAAACATCCTCATCCAACACAAACTTGTGCAAATAAAATTCACATAACAAATTTCTTTACTCTTTTGGACTTTTATTCATGCTAGAGTGAGGTGGAGTTGTCTCTTGTTCACTAATTTTCTAGAACTAATTAGCGATTTTAAGCAAAAAATTTGTTACTTCCTCACTAGGGATAGGTTCAGGGGTACACTTCCTTTTTCTCCTATTCTATCCTTCAATTCATACAATTCTTATAGAATTTGATAGATATACCTATATTTTTCTTTGATTTTCTCTTTTACTACCTCTAACCACTTTTGTTGTGTTTTTATAATAACCCTGGAAACTTTCACATGGTCCTCAGGTTCTATTTTTGCATCATTTTCTTCAAATAGGGCATCTAATTTTGAAGAGTATGTAGGCATGGTCATATTAGGTGGAGAATATGCCTATGCTTGATCCCCTGTTTATATAAGAATTTTAGAATCCTGCTCATCCTCATCATCTACAAGGATCAATTTCCTCTTTCTTTATTTTTGGGGCTTAGGAGGTGTTGATTGTTTATCCTAAGAAACTACATTCTACTTTTATCTTAGACTTCTCTTGAGAGGATGTGGTTTTGATGAATTTTGTTACTCCTACTACTCTTCTTCCTATTCAGTAAAGATAGATTCAACTAACTTGACTGTCTATTCAATTGATATTGTCTATCTCCTAGGAAATTTTATCTCCTTTTTGTAAACATGTTTGACCTAGAGTTGCATCAATTTTCCTTTTAGTGGTAGACCTAGTTCTACCTATTTGAATTGGCTACTATGGTTGATATTCTACCTATACGGAAGAAGAATCTTCTTGAGAAAATTCTTTCTCTATGGAAGATAGTTCTTCTTGAGTAGAGCATTCCTCTATTGTATCTGACACAGAGGGTTTCTGTTGGATAGAGATATCTACCTAAGTAGACACCTCTATATCCCTAGCCCTAATAATAACTCTTCTAATCCTTTTCTATTTTGTAGGGTCTATTTCAAGTTTTCTTTTTCTACTCCCCTATGGTCTTGTTCTAGTAGGTGCAATTCTGCTAGTTGAGGATGGTTCTCTTATAATTTTTGGTTGGTCATTTTTGGGTTTAGGGGTTGCCCTATTCCTAGATTTCCTAACAGGGGTCTCTATTGCACTTCTATATCCTTCTCCCATATCCTTCTAAGCACTCTTAGAGGTAGAGTGTTCTATCCATGGCTCAAAGAATCTTTTAAACAATTGAGGGTTTCCTCTAAAATGATGTTTACATAATAATTTTATTAGGCCATGATGCCTGATAGATCCTTGTCCCTCCTAAAATTATTTGGCCATATCATGTAGAGCATGGTGTAGGTATAAAGGTAGATTTATCCTAAGCTTAAGTTTATTGACACCATGTCTCAGGTGGGTTAGTAATTTAATATGGTGTGCCTTGATAACACAGCAAATTGACCTTCATAGGTAGCAAACTCATATAGGTAGTAACCTCATCCCATGGCTCTTTCAAACTTGTTCTTTTGACACCTTTACAGATATGGTTGCTAACATGCATTTGAGGTTCTGGGTCCCCATCTTCCTTGAATGTATTTACTAACTCTGGAAAGTTACCTTAAATGCTTTTACTAATTCAATTCCTTCACAAGGAAGTTTATAAATCTCACTAAGAATCATAGGGGTTACCTCAATTCACATGCCATTAATGGTTGCTCTATTATTTTAGAGAGTGCAGACAAACTCCTTTGCTAGTCCATTCTAATGCCCATTGAACATTTATAGAAATGACATCCACCCTACTTGCTAAAAAATATTGATGACTTTCAGGTGATGTTATAGCTCATCAATGTTATTTGGTTTGGCCTTTCATTTTTGTCCACCCATTTTGATTCGTTGCATACTTTTGGTTTTAGGTTCAGCTTTGTAATATTTACACTCTATTTTTCATTTTCTACAAATTTATTTTGTACTCCTATTTCTCTCTCTATGAATTTTGGCTACAGAGTAAGGGTTCTAGTTTGCACATTTGGTGATTACAAGGTGATCATTATGCCATAATACCCGAGCAATACCATATGCTCTAGAAGATGAAAAAATTTTACTTGAAAATGCTCATGTAAATTTTGCATACTTCCCATGCACAGACTGGGATATGTGGTATATGGTGAATCAACAATGATATAATTTAAACCAGACAAAGATAATAGTGGTAATTGGAAACCATGATGATAAAATCCCACGTACTTAACTGAATAATGATTTATCACACATTTATATATGGACGATCAATTTTCCAATCAATAGTCAAGATCTTTTCAATTCGTCATTTATTTCTTAGAAAGTGCATCACTGTCATTCACTTTTCTTGTTGTCACATTTGCATTAAAAATATGCAGTCACATGTTTTCAAGGGGTGCTATCTTGGTGTAAATTTTGATGACACTTTATTTGAATAACACATTTTGGATCATAATGTCGTGATAGGGCTTGGATTTTTGCTACCTTGCACAACATTGGGCATCCAATTTTTTAGGTCTTGGAATTTTGTGCATGTGAATAATTTTTTCAAAAATTATCCTTGCACACATGAAAATTAACTGAACCTATTTTCATGTCTGTCATGCTAGAGCACCTATAGAAAATGTTCTCTCCATTTTCAAATCTTTTAGAGATGAATCTCTTATAACCAAAGGTATGCCAAAGTATCTTTTAGGGGTACTTAGTAAGGTATTTAATTTTTCTAATTTTACACATAGATATGCCAAGCATCTAATCATTATTTATGCAATGTTAAAGCTAATTAATAGTAAAATTAAAGAAATACATACCTTATTATTTTGGAGGAATTTCATGCATCCTTTAGATCACTTTTGATTGCATAGGATTTTTGAAATATAAAAAATACATGGATGTAGTAATTAGACTTTCTACAATACTAAAAATCTTCAAGGAAAACAAGCCAAAAACCAATTTTCATGTAAGCCTTAATTCAATGGCACCTCAAGGAGGTTTTCACCATTGAATTATTCATTTTTTTTATCAGAAGAGGCCACCATTTTTGGTTTTCAACCTTCTTTCATCTTGATTGCATCCATAAAATATTTTCACAATCAATATTTTTTTAATTCAAATATGTGATCATTCAAAATCTGTGTCAGAAGAGGAAGCCTCTTCTATCAAATGTAAGTCAGACTATGAAAAATGTTGAGCAAATTCCACCTTGGTCAATGGCTTATGGTACAATCATAAATGATGTCCATTGACCACCAATTTCCTCCTTGAATCATCAATAAGAGAAAGTCAAACAACTCCATTCTCAAACACTTCTTCAATTTGATATGGACCTAGCCATTGAGTTTGTAGCTTTCCAAGAAAATCAACATAGCGAGAATCAAACAATAATGTCCAATCTCCTAGTTCATACTTGCTACTCTTAATGTGACTATCATGCCACATATTTCATTATTGTTGGATGATATTTGTTTGGTGAAGTGCCTCCAACCAAAGTTCATCCAATGCATTCAATTGCAAAATTCTCTCTAGTTGTACCTACGACAACTCAATGCCAACTTCCAAAGATGTACGAAGTGTTAGTAATTCAAATTCAATTGGAAAAAGAGGTTTCTTACCATAGACCAACTCATAAGGTGTAAATCCTATGGTGGATTTCCATGTAGTGTTATATGCCCAAACAACCTCTAGTAACCTATTCATCCAATATTTCCTATGAGAAGCCACTATTTTTGTTAGAATATTTTCTAGTTCTCTATTTGTGACTTCTACTTGACCATTTTCTTGAGGGTGATAGGGTGATGAATTCTTATGTTTAATTTCATACATTTCAATAAATGCTTCTATAACCTTAGATGCAAATTGGGGTCCATGATCTATAACAATAGATCATGGAGCACCAAATATTTGAAAATTTTGGTTATATAGGAAATCAGCTACCTTCTCTTCTCAAGCATGTTTAAAAGCATGTACTTTGGCCCACTTGGTTACATAATCAATGCACACAAGAATGTGTTGCTTTCCTTGAGAAGGTGGGTCAATGGGTCCAATAAAATCTAACCCCCATCTCTCAAATGGTTCTAAAACCACTTGAGGTTGTAGAGGTATTTCATTTGTTGCAGTTGGTTTACCCATTCATTGACATGAATCACAATGTTGTACATACTTCTTTACATCCCTATGAAGTGATGGCCAATAATAACCTATTCCCAAAATTTTTCTAATGGTGCATTTTACTGAATAGTGTCCTCCTGTTGGTTCATCATGACATGCATGAAGAATGTCATACACCTCATCTTGTCGAATACATCGACATAAAATATAATTAGGTCCACATTTGAATAGTAGACCATTGATCCACTTGAATGATGAACTTTGTTTCACTAATCATCATTTTTCTCTCGAAGTGAAATGAGAGGGAACTTTTCCTATTGCTAGATAGTTGGCAATATCAGAAAACCATGGTGATTGTACTGAAATTGCAAATAACCTTTCATCAGGAAAAGAGTCCTCTACTAGTTCATCCTCACCTATGATGTTTAGTCTTGATAAGAAATCAACTACTACATTAGCTTTGCCTAGTTTGTCTACTATAGTGATGTCAAATTCTTGTAATAGTAGAAACCATCATATTATTCATCCACTAACCAATGGTTTATTCATGAGGTATTTAATTGCAGTATGATCAATATGAACAAATACTTGATATCCAATAATGTAGTGATAAAATTTATTAATGGCATATACTACTGCTAAGAATTATTTTTTAGTAGTAGTATAATTATTTTTAGCTCCTATCAAGTTTTTACTAATGTAGTAGATGGCATAATGTTCTCCATTTTCTACTTGGCCTAAATTTACTCCGATTGTAGTGTTAGATGCATCAGTTTGAATGTGAAATGGAAGTTTCCAATCTAGACCTCGTAACATAGGTGGAGTAGTCAATTTTTATTTTAAAGTGTCAAATACAATTTGACACTTTTCTATCCAATTGAATTCAAAATATTTAGTCAACAAAGTAAACATGGGGCTTGCAATTGTACTAAAGTTCTTAATGAAATGATGATAGAAACCAATATGACCCAAGAAACTCCTAACATCTATTTGAGTTTGGGGTGCAAGAAAGTTTTTGATAATCTCTATCTTCTTAGGATCTACTTGTATTCCTCTAGATGAGATATGATGTCCAAGAACAATGCCTTCATCCATCATCATAAAATATTTTTTAGGGTTTAGGGATAGATTGTAAGTTTCACAACATGTTAAAACTTTGTCAATATTTTCTAGGGTTTCATCAAAAGTTTTACCACATACTGTGAAATCATCCATGTAGATTTCAACACAATCATTGGTCAAGTCAGAGAAAATAGCAAGGACAACTCATTGGAAAGTTGTTGGGGCATTGCAAAGTCCAAAAGGTAAAACTCTATAAGCAAAAGTTCCCCATGGGTAAGTGAAAGTTGTTTTCTCCTGATCTTTAGGTGCTACCTAAATCTGGTTATATCCACTAAATCCCTTCAAGAAAACAAAAATACTTCTTCCTAGTGAGTGTATCTAACACTTGATCTATGAATGGCAATGGAAAATAGTCTTTATGTGTAGCTTTGTTTAGTTCTCGATAATCAACACACACTCACATTTTTTCATTTTTCTTTGGAATGATAACCAATGGAGAAACCCATCGACTATCAAAAATAGTATTATAGCAATTTCTCAATTTCATCTTTAATGATATCATGTAAAGCAGGATTCAATCTTCTTTGTGGTTGTCTTACAAGTTTAACATCCTCTGTATAAATATGATGAGTACATATATCTAGATGAATTCCTATCATATCCTTATATTCCCATGCAAAAGCATTGGGATGTTGGCTCAATACATTAAACAATTTTGCTTCTTGGTCATTTGTCAACCAACTATTGATATTCAAAAAATATTTGGTTGTATTTCAATTTGCTTTGTACCAAGTTGTATGGAATTGATTCCTTCAAAATTGCTTATCAATGAATTGAGTGGACAATGATGTGGCAAAAGAGAATGGAAAATTTGAGTATCTTTATCAAAAGCAATTCCTGATGGGATTAAATTTGATATAGGGTAATGAAAAGATGAGAGAAGATGATGATGCCATCCATGTGGTAAATTAAAGGAATTATCTTGTATTGAAATGGATGGTAAATATTTAGGTTCTTATTCTTCATCATTCCATAGTAATCGATTAATAGTAACTAGTTCATCTTCAAGTCCTAAATCATACAAATTATTGATCAGAACAGTCTCTTCTTCAAAAATAACCCTTTCAGATGGATCCAACTCTTCTACATGATCCTTTACAACTATGGTGGCTAAAGTTGAAATGTTCTCTTCATTTTTCTCATCTGATTCAGGAAACCATAAGTTACCAAAAAAATTGATTGAAGGTTTTGTAGGAGGATATAGAGAGATTTTCTTTGAGTCAATTCCATTAGAAATGGTCATATCTCTTGATCTACAATCAATGAAAGTAGTTGTCATAGCAAGCCAAGGCCTTCCTAGAATTATTGGGTAACCATTCATAGTATTTCAAGGTTGTAATACCAAAAAGTTGACTAGATATTCCCATGATGAAACCATCATAGGAATATTTTCTATGATTCCTTCTAGTTTAGAAACTAACCTATCAACCATTTCTAATATTGTAGACGTAGGATTTAGGTTATTTAGTTGTAACTTTTGCATTGTATCCTTCATCATAACATTAATAGCTACCCCTAGGTCAATCAAAACATTAGATATCTGCATTGATCCTATGGTTACTATGACTACTAGACTTCCTAGATCACCATACTTAGATGGGATAAGTTTTCTTACAAGTAGGTCTACTAATTTTCCATCCACTTGTATGGTTTTAGAAAATATTTTCTTCTTTCTTCCTTGTTTCTTAATACACAATTCCTGAACAGTCTTATTAATCATTGGTACATCTTTAATAGCTTGTAGCAAAGGAATCATAATATTTAAACATTTTAATTCCTTTACCAAATCTGATTCTAAAGATGTTGTTTCTGATATTTTGAATCATTCAAGATATGGTACTTTTTTTGATGAAGAAGGTAAATGATCTTGAGGAAGGTTTTCTTTTTCTTTCCCTTTTTCAAGATCTCATTGTTGGGATTTTAATGTAGATGGGTCCTCTTGTTTATTCTCATTAACTCTCATTTCTACAATAATAGGTGGAGTGGGTTCAAGAAGTGTTTTTTCTAACTGCAATTGAATGTTATCATAGTCAATGATATTTATCATGGTTGTATCTTCTGATTCAACCATGTAGACAAGGGCTGCCTATCTAATATTATTAGGATTGGCCATAGGTTGAGCTAGAAGTGGAGGTTGTTTTACTTGTTATTGTTGTTGTTGTCTTCCCTTAGGGTAATTTTGAGTAGGACCAAGCAATAGATTTTGTGGTTGGTTTTGATACCTATATTGCCCTTGATATGGTTGATGTTGTTGTACCCATTGTTGTCCTTGCATCTGTGGGTGCATCCATGGTGGATTTTGTTGATTCTATTGTTGATTCATCCATCTAGGTTGAGACCATTCTTGAGATGATGCCCAAAATGGTTAACTCTAAGGTTGTTGAGGTGGACCTGAATTAGTCCATGACATAGACCAAGGATTATTTCTTCAATTTATGGGAAATCAAGGAGCATTTTGATATGGGTATTGAGGGAAATTACCCCCTTGTCTTTGTCCTACAAAGTTGAGTTCTTCCATAGGTTGAGATTATTTCTCCAAGATACTTTTAAGTCCTAGTAACAAATGACATTGGTCTGTAGGGTGTCCTTTTTCACAAATGCTACATATAGCAGATATGAAAGTCTTGTTCAAAGGACATTCATGAAGAGCATGCTTATTTCTACATCTTGGACAATAGATAGCTAAAGGTTTAGTAGATTTGGTCTTTGTATTCAATTCACCTAATGTCATGTTAAGATGCACTAGAATATTAGTTTTAAGGTTGGCAAACTCTTCCATTAATTCTTTCAAGTCATTTCCATTGTTACCAATTTTTCATCTTCTATGTCTTGTACAAGAATAATTCTTATAGAGTTCCATGATTTCTTCAAGTTCAAGTGTACTTACATCTCCTTTTCCCATAAGATCCAATACTTCTCTTGATTCATCTTGTAATCCTCTCAAGAATATGGTTTTGCTAAGTTCTGGTTCTACACCTCCACATCTCTTATGAACAAAGGAAAATCTATCTAGGTAGTCTTCCAAAGTTTCATCTTCCTCTTGTTTTATCCTAAATAATTCATCCTTTTAATTCTTTACTCGATAATATTCTTGGTATTTCTCCAAAAATACTCTTTCCATTTCATCCTAGGTTTGGATTGAATCAGGTGCTAAACTCATGAACCATCATAGGGCAGAGTCTTTTAACATGGAAGGAAATAATTTGAGTTTTTTATTATCATTCATATAGTCATAAGTTTGGCAAACAACCTTAAACTCAAATAGAAATTGATTAGGATCCTCAGATGTAACTCCCCTAAAATTTGGTAATACAGATGGTGAAATGGTTTTCATAGGAGAGTTTTGAGTAGGATTTAATCGAATAGGATATTGGAAAGTTTTGGTAGGGGTGTTGGTGTCACCTGGATTAAGAACATGACTACCCCTATCTAGATTTCCTTGTAAATATACCATTATATGTTCCCAACACCAAGTATAAATCCTTTTGAATTGGTCTGATCGTATAGATTTATTAAGGGTAGGTGGTGATGAACTAACAATTTGTTCTTCTTGCAATTCTCTCTCAAGGGATTCTACACTTCCTGAAGATGATTGTGAGTCTAATTCAACATTTTCAAGAATCTCAAATTCAAGTAATTCAAGTATAGGTTCAACCCCTTGTCATGGATATCATCTTCCTATGGCTGGTGGGAAGTTTGATCTAATAAATCTACCTCTTTTATATCTTAACCTATTCATACATCCTATTAAAATAAAAACTCCTATTCTAGTGTCCTAATGTCTGAGATGCAATCCCAAGCAATGCAACTATTTTCATGCAAAGTTGTTTTTGTGTTTTTTTTTGTTTTAGTTTTTGTTTTACAACTTTACAAGACAATAATTGAATGACTTATTTGTTCTCTAACAACGCCAATTTGTTCCTTGAAAATGATGCCAAAAATGTATGAGTGTCATTAATGCTCTCACTTTAATTAATTTATCAAATCTAGGGCAGCATCCTAAGGCTATATGTGATAGAGATCATTGGAATTATGGCTTAGGAATCAGGGCACTAGGCTACCTAATAAAAATAGAGAATCACAATGTCTTTGCAAAAACTACACTAAATAGCACATTTTGCATCAAGAAAAGCTAACTAATTTGTAGAAATTGAACATGCTAAAAATGAAAGATACTAAACTACATTGCTAGAATTGAAATTGTAGAAAACAAAGTACTAAAATTGAAATGATAGAATGTAAAATGCTAGAAAATAAAGCTACTAAATTAAAATATACTAAAATAGAATTCAAAGCAAGAAAATATAAATGCAATGCTAAAACTAAAATGCTATGATAAAAATGAAAAATACAAGAACTAATTAAGACCAGCTAGCTATGACAACAATAGAATACACACATGCTAAAAATAGAAAAAAGGGAAAATAGAGCATTTAATACTACTAAAATTAACTACAAAAAACAGTGAGAAAACCTTAAATTACAGCAAAAATTCCTTCCACCAACCTTGAGAGTGGGCCCTTGCTCTAAGGTCCAGAATAAGGTGTACATTTAGAAGATCCTAAGCTAACTCATGAGGTCAAAAAGTCATGCAAGAAATTGAAAATGACTAAGTCTAAAATTATTGCACTTTATTGACTGTTTCAACTTGTACAATATTTATTTTCTAATTCATCTATTTCTATTTTTCTACTAAATTTTCAAAGGGAGTTAGAAAAAGAGTATTTATAATCAAATCCTCAACTTGTCTACCTACAAATGGGGGTAAAAATAGGAAACAATTCGTTGTCCCATTAATTACAACATTTTGCAATCAACACTTGACTTACCTAAAATTAGGATAAAAAGTTGGACTAGATAAATTCCCTTATCTTTGCACCTCCAATTGTTATGGAACATCTTAGAATAGTCTTGAGGAAGATTCATGCCAAATCTCAACCTACCAGCTTGCCTTTTCCTCCTTGAAATCGATCAACAACCAATTTTATTTTTACTGCAAGAAAACCTATAGTGCTCTGAAACATATGACTAACTATTCAATCCATGCAAATTCTCTAGTTCTTGATTGATTGGCTGATTTTTGGTGCATGGATATGCTTCTCCCTATCCCTTATGCATTGAAAATGCTCTTTGACCCTTGGTTTGGAGTGCTACACCTATCATTTAGGAGACTGCAGCTTGCTGCTTGGATGTTTCAAAGCAGAACCTATAGGTTATGTTATAACAAGCCTTGTAGTTTCTAAAATTTGTGTAGATTGCACAGTTGGACTCCAAATCACCTTAAGAGCACAATTTGAGGGTGAGAAACACTTTCAAAAACATGGCAAGTTAGATTTCCAAATCTATAACTAAGACTTCCATCCATGATGCCTTTTTATTACACTTTATTTGATGCTTAATTAACACTAAAATTATGCAAAATTACCATAGAAATGTAGAAAAACTTATCCTAATAGCATAATATTATTTCTTACAATTTTACCATATTAACATCAACATTAACATGAATAACAATCAAAATACTTTGGAGGTTGTTGTTGGCTCGACTTTCATGCACACCCTATGGAGAGTAAACTGAAAACACAAGTAACATTTAATGGGAATAAATTCCCTCTCACTTTAGGATCTTGTTGGATATCCAAGGTGTGAGTTACAGAGTTGGGTTGAATGCTATCACTCTTTTCCACTTCTGGAATAGTTTCAAGTGGACTACCTATGTACCTGCAAGGGGGTTCAACTTCCATCTATTGATTTTTTGGTTTATCAATCAAATTTATATTTTGTTTGATCTAGCTCTTCAGATTTTAGTAGATTAAATGAATAAATAATTTTAAAGAAAATAAAAATGAGAACCTTTCAGAAATAAAATAGAGAGAGCAAGGTAGGGTAGGAAAGAGAGGATGAAATACTACAATTTTAATTGTTAATCATTCTTTTAATTAAAACATGTTGCTGTGTTCACTAACTGGGACAAATAGAATAACAAATTATCCAACTTTCTAAGATTAACTTGTTATCTAGCAAAGGGCAAAATAGGGGAATAGAACAGAGTAACTTATTTAAATCATAATTTTCCCTAAAATTAACAGGATGAATCTATAGATAGCCAATGCTCATGCACACAGACCAGAACTATCAAATTTAGATCTTCAAACTAGGTGATTTAAATAATTCTTAAGATAGCTTAACACTTCTAAAATTTTAGACTTGCTAGGATGATTTTACCGGTAGCATAGCACACACAACAAAACTAGAGCTAGTAGGAAAAGAAATTAATTTTAGAAATATTAAACTGCAATTTAGCTCTCAAATAACACCAACAACATACTAAAATCAATTGAATTCACAACAATTACAACTACAGATATTTCAATGAAAACAAGAATAAGGAAATGAGCACCGTTCAAGCTCCAAGAGTAGATTAGGCACCTAGCCATACCACTTCAGAGTAACAACACCACAACAAATCCTATGTCGAGAACAAAGGCTTTTCCAAAAAATATTTCAGAAAAAGTACTTCTATTATAAATTCTTGCATCATGAGTTTACATTCAATGGGAGTATTTATAGACTCAAGAGATGCCTTGGTATTTTTAGAAAATATCTTCTCCCAAGAACTTAAACTAATATAAAAATCCCACCGTTGGGGCCTTACATAATAAAACATATTTTAATAGAGTTCAAGCCAACTCCAACCACCTCGAAAATCTGCCTAAAAATCTTACCATAAATGGTGGAGGTACAATCTGATCTTATTTTCACCAAATGGAGACTACATACAGATGTTTTCAATTTCTAGCCAATTGCAAGTGTATTTCATTAAATGGGCACTCCCTCGACCATGCCTGATAAAGTCTTTGTTTATGGCGGGCCTTGGAGAATCTGGGTGGATCATCAATTTTATGCATCTTCTATCTCTACACAACCACCTTTGCTTGATTCATGGTGAAAATCCAAGCCCACCATTACTTCCATCATTAAATGCGTTCACTAAAAAATTCCTACAAAAATTAAAAAGAGCAAATGTTAGAACATTAGGTTTAAAATTAAATTAAATTAATTTAATTTTTTCTAAGGTTCGAACTTTAATTCTTTAGGTTTAAATTTTTAATTATTTTTCAAAGTTTGCCACAAAATACCTTTTAGGGCTGAGATTTTAATTAATTTTCTTAATATTATTTTAATCCCCAAGGTTTGACATTGGCTATCATTTATTTTTCTATCTCCCTAGGGATGTCGTAAAATCATGACATTTTTAATTATCTTTGCCTTCCTTCCATGAGAATGTTAGGATATCGCGATATTTTCAATTATCTCCCCTTCAACACTTTGGCCTTTTTTTACACTTTGAAAATTTTCTATCTCCCTGGGAATGTCGCGAAATCATGACATTTTAATTATCTCTCACTCTTTTCCTGAGAATGTCATAATCTCACATTTTTAATTATCTTCTTCCCAATAATTCAAATCTACATTTTTAATTTTCTTCTTTTTCCAAATTCATTCCTAAAATTTCTCTTTTCCACTTCTTTTTCTTCCAACACTTAGGACTTTTTTCAATTTATCGACACTTTGTAAAATTTCTAAAAAAATCAAACATGGATTCCAATGACCCCGCACTTTGCATTTTGGCACTTTAAAGGTTTGTGAAGGATCCTCCATTCTCAAAAATGATTTTCAGATACTGGAAAATGAATTTTAATTGCCCGGAAGTTGCCAGTTTCACGTGGTGTGAAATTTAGGGTAAAAATTGAAAGTGCTCAGAATTGAACAAAACTTTTTAAGCATCCAAATGAGCCAAATGGGTATCTGAATATGTAGAAAAATCTTGAAAATTCACTTTGGATCAGAAGATATCACATTAATAAGTTCACTGGCTGGAAATAGAAACTGCTATTTCTGGAAGGTGAATCACGCTTGAAACCCTAAAAATTTGGTACCATTGGAAAGGTGAGCTCGAGATATTTCACCCAGAATTTAAATCACCTCAAAATGGATTCTTGTGGCAGAAGATATAGCATTTCCAAGATTGAAGTAAACATTAGGGTAAAATGAAAAATTTCAAAGAACCTTAGAAGTTAATTTTAATACCTCAAACCTTAGGAAAACTATTGAAAATCAAAATTTTTGAAACACTTAACCAGAAATAATACCATTGAAGCATAAATGTTCAGAAGAAATTAATTCAAATCAATGCGCTAGGCAAGCATTTTTGACACCTTGATGCAGGCAAAATTTAAAGACTTGATGCAAACAAAACTTGGATTAAAAAAAATGAAAACTTCAAGAGGGTCCCCTTGGAAATAAAAATTAATCATTTTCAAAGGCTCAAACAATTTTATTTTCAGTAGGGGTGTGTTGCTTCTCAACAAATGGCGACGTCTATGGGGAAATAGTAGCACTATTTAGAACCCAGAACTCTAGTTTTAAAACAATTTAAACCATGTATCCTACCTTGCCGTAAATATTTTCAAAATATTTTAATTATTATCTACCAGTCCATTGAAATTTCCTAAGGACATACTAGGTTGAATCACTCAAGGAAAACTCTGGTGTGTGGTTGCAGTGCATAAATTCTTCCTCTTAAGATGACCATGGCTTAGAACTCCTACTTAGGATTAACCAGACTATTTGGGCTGCACAAGTTTATTTGAGTAGAGCTCTATTGCTAGTTTAGCCTTTTATAGCCCCGATAGAGTTACTCTTAACTTTATTTTTAAGACCTTGGTTCACAGCCATGGAGCATCTATAGCTCTGGTGAACATGTCTAAGATTTCTCTTTCAAGAATCTCGGCTATCTCCCTTTTATTATGGAACTCTTTTTTTTTGGAACTCTCTTTTCTCCTCTTTTTTTTTTTATAAAGACTAGATAGCCGAGAAGCCTTACTGAAGGTTCGAAAGTTGCATTTGCCTTGATATTTCATTCACCAAATAGTCGATCAACTAACCATTTCAGTTTTTAGACACCAATAGCCTCTTAAGAGTTATTAAAATGATCTTTGTGAATCAGAGTTCTCCTCTCATGACCAACTTTTCTTGGATCCCCTAGGAGTTCTCCAGCTAAACAACATAACAATTCTTTTATGATTAAAATAATTACGATAGGCAAGGTACAAAATTTAAACTATCTCTCTACTATCAATTCAGATAGCAAACATTACCACTCTCTCCCTACTTAGAACATCCCTTTATCAAATCACCCTTCTTTGATTCATGAAACCGAGAGAAAGACCCAAAAGAAGAAAGAAAAGGAAAACAAAGAAAACTAGGAGAAACTAACTTAAAGCTAAAAAAACAAACTAAAAAAAAGCACAAACACTTTTTTTAATATATACATATGTACAAAGGTTCCTTCAATTACTCAAATGATGTAGCAGATGGAATAGCCGAGAAGTAATGCTTCAGATATTGACCATTGATAGGCAAGTTCAGAAAATTACCTTCCAGGTCTTGTAGATGAAATGCATTATTACCCAAAATTTTTACAATTTGGTATGGCCCTATCCACAGAGGTTGTAGCTTAGTGTGCTTACCTTTCTTCTCATGGGATTTGTCCCACAGGAGCACCAGGTCTACAAGTCTGAAGGCTTTTACTTTTGCTCTTTTGTCAAACCAATGCTTGACTATCTCTTGATGTCGACTAAAATGCTCCAAAGCCTGAAGTCATTCATCCTGTAAATTAATTAAGTCCAGCACACGAGCTTCTGCATCTGCATGATCATTAAAATAATCCAAGGTAAACTGGTATGTGGGCAATTTTAAAGAAATAGGAACTATAGGTTGAGTACCATACAATAAAGTAAATGGTGAAGTTTTAAGAGCTTCTTTGTGTCTTATCCTATCAGCCCAAAGTGCATACTTTAGTAATGTATGCCATTATCTGGGTTTATCTACAATAGACTTCTTAATGGTATTTATCAAATTCTTATTCGTGGACTCAACTAGTCCATTTCCTTGGGGATAATAGTTAGATAAAAATTTTATGACTATCCCTTTCTGGTATGCCCACTCTACGAATTCCAATGATTGAAAGGCTGGCCCATTATCACAAACCAAATTCAAAGGAACCCCAAACCTGGTTATGATATTTGACTCCAAAAACTCAATCACTTCATGGGTTGTACTTCTCATTGTGGTTATTGCTTCAACCCATATCGTACAGTAATCAGTGGTAGTTAATACATACTTGTGCCCTACTGATGAATTTGGGTTCATCACTCCTACAAAATCAAGTCCCCACTGCATGAAAGGTTTATCTATTATAATAGGTTGCAATGGTAGAGCTCATTTAGTCTCCTTGGCTACAAAGATCTGACATTGGTGACAAGCTCTCACATGCAGATGTGCATCTTTAAACAATGTAGGCTAGTAGTAGCCTGCTCTCAATATTATGTGTAGTAGCTGAACCTGAAGGGTGTCCTACCCCTAAATTTTCATGAAAATTGAACATCACTTCATCCACCTCATCTTGAGAAATGCATCTTAAAAATACACCAGCATAATTCTCCCTATACAGTTTACCCCCTTTGAGTAGAAAATGAGTAGATTTCAACTTCAGTGCTCTTCTTTGAGTTTTATTCAGGTGAGGTGGGCAATTCTCGAGTTTCAGCAAATGGATAATATCCCCATACCAATCATCCAATATGGAGTCCAGTTGGTTAATTTCTTCCTTTGTAGGTATTTCAGTGATATGTTGGGATAGACCAAGGCCTCTGATTAATTTAGTAGGTCAAATTTCTAAGTCAAATTCCTACAATTTTGTGGCCCAATTGCCCCTTAGTTCACCCAATTCATTTTGAATTAACAAATATTTAACAATTGGATCAGGGACTATGGCATGGACTTTGCTCCTCAGAATGTAATGCCTGAACTATTTAACTACTTTCACTAAGGCATAGGCTTGCTTATCCAAATGAGAGTATTTCAACTCAGCACCCTTTAGATTGGTACTTTTGAAGGCAATGGGGTGCTCCCTTGTTTCTCTCCATTGAGTTAAAACTGTAGCAAGTGTATGTTCAGAAGCAAAAGAGTACAGGTAAAAATCTGCACTAAAATATGGACTTACCAGAACTGGGGCTTGTTGGATAGCAGATTTAATCTCTTGAAATGCCACCTTGGCTTCTATTGACCAAACAATCTGAGTAGTCTCCTTTAACATATCATTGAGTGGTTTGACTATTTCAGCAAAGCCAAAAATAAACTTCCTAACAAAGTTAATCTTCCCAAAAAATGATTTTAACTCTTTCTTAGAGTTGGGAAAGGGTATCTTTGATATGGCCTCGGCTCTCTCAGGGTCCATAGAAATACCATATTTGGTGATTAAGTGGCCAAGGAGTTTTCCTTCAGTTACACCAAAGACACATTTCTTTGGATTCAAAGAAATGCCAAATTCTCTACATTTGTCAAAAATAGACTCCAAGTGTTTGACATGATCAAATCAAGATTTGGAAAAGACTGTCAAGTCATCCATGTATACCATAATACACTTGCCCATGAGACCTTTGAAGGCATGATCCATTGCACATTGGAAGGTGGCTCCAACATTTATCAATCCGAATGACATTCTCTTGTAGGTGAAGGTGCCCCATTTGGTTGTGAAGGCAGTCTTCATTCGGTCTTCTCTTTCCACCAATATCTAGTTGTACCTAGAAAATCCATCCAAGAAGGACATCATCTCTAAACCATTCACAATCTGTAGTACATCATCCATGGAAGGCAAAGGATAATTATCCTTTTTAGAAGCCTTATTCAGGTTCCTAAAATCTATGCACAGGTGGATTTCCCCATTCTTCTTTCTAATCGGCACTAAATTAGCTACCTAGGTAGAATGCCTAATAGGAAAAATAATGGTAACACTCAACAATTTTTCTACCTCTTTCAGAATGAGAGGTTCCAACAAGGCGTTAACATGCCTCTATTTCTATCGGAAGGGTTTACAGAACTCTTTTAGGGGTATAGTATGCGTGTACACTTTCGGATAAAAAATATTCAGGTCTTTATAAGACCAGGCCATAACATCCTTGGACCTATGCAACAACTCTGTGAGATCTCTTTTAATTACAGGGTCACAGGTTTTAGCCAATTGAATGTGCTTGGGATCCCCTTCAATTCCTACATTCAGTTTTTCAGTCTCATTCCCTATCATGCCAACAAAATTCTTAGAATTTTCTCTTTGTTTAATTCGATCATGGTCAAATAGCCTTTCAAGTTCTACCATTCCCCTGGGAATCCTATTATTTTTTAGCCTCATTATTCCCTCTTCATTATCAAAATTTTCAAGCATAGTATCCCTTTGACCATCATCAATTATGGTTTTTTCAAATGCATTTGTATTCTGTAAGAAATTTATAATTTGATGGTCATCAAAAAATACTTGAAATGTATCTACATTATCCGAAATAGAAGGGCAAGGAATTAATTCCACTAAAAAATTTTCCCATTTAAATTCCTCCAAGGGCTTTAGATTGGTAGTTGATGAAGCCAAAACATCTGTAGGTGAATTTTCTTCCCTGGGAATATGCATCAGATTGAAAGCATTAAAATCCTCCATGAGATCCCAAGCTCGATGTTTGTATCTTTTTAGATAAGAAGCCTTGCACTGAAACTTACCTTTAACCTGATTGGCTACCAACTTAGAGTCTATAAAAACTTGGATATTCTTCACATTTTTATCTAAAGCAAATTTCAACCCTAGTATTAGTGCCTCATACTCAGTCAAATTATTGGTACAGGGAAACTACAAGTGGTAAGACATAAAATATGTCTGATTGTGAGGCCCTTTGAGAATAGCCCTCATACCAGAGCCTTGCTTGGATTTAGCTCCATCAACATGAAGTGTCCAAACATCATCATCATGATCAGTCAGAGCCTTAACTGGTTTCACTTTTTATGTAGTTGTTAGATTATAAACCCCCACATCTATATCAGTAAAATTAACAGTCTCATTCTTGACATTGTATTCAGTTATCATGAGCTTATATCGAGGCTCCCTATCAATTCTTAACTGATTTGCTACACCTTTCCAGGGTAACCACATGTGTGAAAAATCTATGGCCAAATACCCATTCAAATATTTTGACCAATCTCTACTTAGAAGCATTCCATATCCCATAGGAATATCTACCACCTGAATATCAATTTTATGTTGTGCTCTCAGCTCAGATGCTAATTGGATGTGTATACCTTGAAGTTCACCTATTACCTTGACCTCAGTTTTATCCAACTGAATGACTCTTCTCTCAGACTTCATAGGAGTTAATCCCAATTGTTGGAAAATGGCTAGAGGTATGACATTGGCTGAAGCATCAGAGTCCACTAGATAGTTATGTAAGTTTTTTCCAAATATATGGACTATCAATAGGAAAGGTGGAACTTCAGTATTTTCCTTGTAGATGGCCACATTGGCATTTGCCATTTTCTTTCCCTTTTTTGGAGGTTTGGCGGAGGGCTCAAAGTAAGTTTTAATCAAATTATCTCTTTGTTCAGTGATCTGAGCTAGCTCATGAAGGGTAATGTTGGCTTTAATTTTCTTCATGTCCTCCACTATATTATACCCTCTATTGAGTGGAGCAGCAAATCCATCCTACACTTTTGGATCTCCCCCCTTGGGTGGAGGTGGATTATTATTTGGAGAAGGATCAGGAGGAATACTGTGAGAGTTGTTGGGAGGTGTAGATGTAGTGTTGGGCTCTAGATTTCTATTCTTGAGATTGTAATTATCTCTTCTATACTATTGAAAAGCCTGCACTTCATCCATAGGCACTTCTGCAATATTTTTGGACTCATCCAGGAAAGTGAATGAATCCAACACCATAGTTGTACTATGTTTGGATGAACTAGCACCATCAACATTTTTTTGATTTTTAGGAAAACTGAATTCACCAGATAAAGCTTCAAAAGCATTGCAAAATTCTAGGTAATCTAGTTCCCCATGTTGAGATGTTCCATGAATCCTACACCAATTAGGTAAATCCAAGTCACAAATGTTCACTTCAAGCCCCTTTCCTTTGTTATAATCCTTATTAGGTTCATACAGAGGTCTGGAAAATATGTTTTATTGGTAAGGAAACTTGTTTGAATTTTCTCCCGTAGACACTTACCTCTTGAAACTCAAGAAGTCATTTGCCAATTTTTGGACTATCTTTGTAACTTCCTCAACCGCAGTTTTATCTGATTCTTTCTCCACAGTCTGCACATGCCCAGTGTGTGGCAAAGTCAATGAAATTTTTGTAGGTGGAGCTTGACATGTTGGCAACAACATCTGATGCGGAATGGGATTCAACATCGGTGTATTTTGTGTAACAAAGGGTATCAAAGGACTATTCACAGGCTGAGGTCCCAACTACCTTTCAAGAGTCAGAGCTTCCTTATAAGCCTCTATCAAGTTTGTGATATTGGTGTCTCTTTTCAAGAAAATAGAGGTTACTAGATCCAAAGCATTCTTATAAATTTCTAGGGCTAAATCTGCACTTGGGATGTAATGACCTGTCATCCTACCATAAGCCTTCTGGAATCTCACATTGAAAGACCTGATAGTTTCACTAGATTCTCTTCTAATGCTGGAAAACTGCTGATATAGGATGCTGGGATCAATCACTTGACCAAATTGGGACACAAAAACCTTTTCCAAATCATCCCAACTGGTGATTGAGTCATTTGTAAGATTTAAGAACCAGTCATATGCTCCTTCTTGGAGAGTGAATAAGAATAATCTGTAGGCCACATCTTCATGTTACACATTTAATAATTTTAAAGCATTTTTAAATGCCACCAAGTGCTCTTCCATTGTCCTGATTCCATCATGTCTATAGGTGGGAAGATACTTCTCAAGGTTTCTTGGTAAATCATGGGCTGCACCAAGGATATTCAAAGTAGTGGAACCCAACCAGTTGGCCATGACTATTTGATTAATGGTAGGATTCTGAGTCACAGTTGGAGGGAGCACTAACGGAGACAAAACTATGCTGGACAAAGATCTGGCCTTCCTGAGATTACTTCTCCTTGGGGTTTCCAACTCAGACACAAGGAGCTCTCCAACTCTTGGGTGGGACCTAGTTACTCTGAAGGAAGAATCCAACCTAACTGATTATCTTAAAAAAATACCAAATGCAAGTTCAGGCCCTCCTTCTAGCACCAATTTTATGTTGGCTCGACTTTCATGCACACCCTATGTAGAGAGTAAACTAAAAACACAAGTAACATTTAATGGGAATAAATTCCCTCTCACTTTAGGATCTTGTTGGATATCCAAGGTGTGAGTTACAGAGTCAGGTTGAATGCTCTCACTCTTTTCCACTTCTAGAATAGTTTCAAGTGGACTGCCTATGTACCTACAAGGGGGTTCAACTTCCATCTATTGTTTTTTGGTTTATCAATCAGATTTATATTTTATTTGATCTAGCTCTTCATATTTTAGTAGATTAAATGAATAAATAATTTTAAAGAAAATAAAAATGAGAACCTTTTAGAAATAAAATAGAGAGAGTAAGGTAGGGCAGGAAAGAGAGGATGAAATATTATAATTTTAATTGTTAATCATTCTTTTAATTAAAACATGTTGTTGTGTTCACTAACTAGGACAAATAGAATAACAAATTATCCAACTTTCTAAGATTAACTTGTTATCTAGAAAAGGGCAAAACAGGGGAATAGAACAGAGTAACTTATTTAAATCATAATTTTCCCTAAAATTAATAGGATGAATCTACAGATAGCCAACGCTCATGCACACAAACAAGAACTATCAAATTTAGATCTTCAAACTAAGTGATTTAAATAATTCTTAAGATAGCTTAACACTTCTAAAATTTCAGACTTGCTAGGATGATTTTACCGATAGCATAGCACACAAACAAAACTAGAGCTAATAGGAAAATAAATTAATTTTAGAAATATTAAACTGCAATTTAGCTCTCAAACAACACCAACAACATACTAAAATCAATTGAATTCACAACAATTACAACTGCAAATATTTCAATGAAAACAAGAATAAGGAAATGAGCATCATTCAAGCTCCAGAAGTAGATTAAGCACCTGGCCACGCCACTTTAGAGTAACAACACCACAACAAATCCTATGTCGAGAACAGAGGCTTTTCCAAAAAAAGATTTCAGAAAAATAACTTCTATTATAAATTCTTGCATCCTGAGTTTACATTCAATGGGAGTATTTATAGACTCAGGAGATGCCCTTGATCTTTTTAGAAAATATCTTCTCCTAGGAACTTAAACTAATATAAAAATCCCACCATCGAGGCCTTACATAATAAAACATATTTTAATAGAGTTCAAGCCAACTCCAACCACCCCGAAAATCTACCTAAAAATCTTGCCATAAATGGTGGAGGCACAATCTGATCTTCTTTTTACCAAATGGAGACTACATACAGATGTTTTCAATTTCCAGCCAATTGCAAGCATATTTCATTAAATGGGCACTCCCTCGGCCATGCCTGATAAAGTCTTTGTTTGCGATGGGCCTTGGAGAATCTGGGTGGATCATCAATTTTATGCATCTTCTATCTTTGCACAACCACCTTTGCTTGGTTCATGGTGAAATTCCAAGCCCACCATTACTTCCATCATTGAATGCGTTCACCAACAAATTCCTGCAAAAATTCAAAAAGGGCAAATGTTAGAACATTAGGTTTAAAATCAAATTAAATTAATTTAATTTTTTCTAAGGTTTAAAATTTTAATTATTTTTCAAAGTTTCCAGTAAAATACCTTTTAGGGCTGAGATTTTAATTGATTTTCTTAATATTATTTTAATTTGTGAGGGTTTGACATTGGCTACCATCAAAATTTCTATCTCCCTGGGGATGTTGCAAAATCCCAATATTTTAATTATCTTGTCTTCCTTCCATGAGGATGTCCTGATATCATGACATTTTTAATTATCTCCCCTTCAAAACTTTGGCATTTTTTCAATTCATCGAGCACTTTGAAAATTTTCTATCTCCCTTGGAATATCACACAATATTTTTACTTACTCTCACTCTTTTCCTCAGATGTCATGAAATTGTGACATTTTTAATTATCTTCATGCCCAACCATAGGATGTCGCAAAATTGTGAACATTTTTTAATTTTCTCTTATTTCTTCGGTGAGAATGTCGCAATATTGCGACATATTTAGTTATCTCCCTTTCAACACTTTGATTATCTCTTCCAACACTTTGGCCTTTTTTCAATTTGTCGGGCACTTTGTAAAATTTCTAAAAAAATCAAACATGGATTCCAATGACCCCGCACTTTGCATTTTGGCACTTTAAAGGTTTGTGAAGGATCCTCCATTCTCGAAAATTATTTTCAGATACTGGAAAATGAATTTTAATTGCCCGAAAGTTGCCAGTTTCACATGGTGTGAAATTTAGGGCAAAAATTAAAAGTGCTCAGAATTGAACGAAACTTTTCAAATATCTAAATGAGCCAAATGGGTATCCGAATATATAGAAAAATATTGAAAATTCACTTCGGATAAGAAGATATCGCATTAATAAGTTACTTGATAGAAATAGAAATGACTATTTCTAGAAGGTGAATCACGCCTGAAACCTTAAAAATTTGGTACCATTGGAAAGGTGAGCTCGAGATATTTCACCCAAAATTTAAATCACTCAAAAAAGATTTTTGCGGTAGAAGATATAGCATTTCCAAGATTGAAGTAAACATTAGGGCAAAATGAAAAATTTCAAAGAACCTTAGAAATTAAATTTAATACCTCAAACCTTAGGAAACTATTGAAAATCAAAATTTTTGAAACACTTAACCAGAAATAATACCATTGAAGCATAAATGTTCAGAAGAAATTAATTAAAAACAATGCGCTAGGCAAGCACTTTGACACCTTGATGCAGATAAAATTTAAAGACTTGATGCAAACAAAACTTGGATTAAAAAAAATGAAAACTTCAAGAGGGTCCCCTTGGAAATAAAAATTAATCATTTTCACAAGCTCAAACAATTTTATTTTCAGTAGGGGTGTGTTGCTTCTCAACAATTGTCTCCTTGCTTTAGTTGTTCCTTGTTTGTCTCCAGGGGATAGTCTCTTTTATTGTGATCTTATTGTAAAATGTTTGGGGATCATTCCAAAGCCCTTTCTTTCAACCAATCGAAAATATATATATCACAATACTTGGCATTAAACTAGTATTTAGAAAAAATGGGTAATTTTATGTGACATCATTGAAATAATGAGACATTTTATTGCCTCATAAAAAATAGGCCTTCTAATCACATAGAAAGGTTAATGGACAAAAAAACCAATCTAGTTGAGGATGCCTTGGAATGTCTTAAAAGGTTTATTGAAGAGTTGAAAATGGAAGATGAATTTTCTTTAATATATTTTAATGAAATAATTGACATCAAATTGGGAAATTATTGCATATCAGAGTTTGACAACCATAAGCTTCTATATGTCAAAAATAAGAACCTCTAAAGAACGAAAATGTGGAAGCTATATTTTAAAGGAGAAAGATATAAAATGAATTAGATCCAAAATACTATTGGAGGTTGTAATGAAATTGCAGACAAGGGATTCTAGAGGAATATTGTGCCCTCATTCTAGAGTTTTTGTGCAGTATTTGGCCTTAGATATTGCCACGTCTTTTTCTTCCATCTCCTCGGGTGGTGGCTCTACCCTTTACCTCATGGCGGCTACTCACTCGGCAAGCTCAGTTGATCCTACCGCTATTGGAGCTCAATCTAAAAATGTACCAAGAGGTAATGTTGCTCTTATTCAAGTTGTTATCCCTACTCATGAATTTCAATCTTCTTGTCAATGGTTTGAATGTCATCACTTGGTGGGGTATTTTTTAGGTAGAATCCCCAATGATACTTTGCTTCGTACCTGGGTCAACCAAGTTTGGGGTCCTTATGGTGTCAAGGTTTCGAATGTTCAGAATCTTACCAAAGGATATTTTTTGTTTCACTTTGATGACCTTGTGCATGCACAAAAGATGTTGGGTAAAGGAAATTGGATGATTAGGAATTCCTTGCTTATTTTGCAACCCTATACACGGGATTTCACTATTGCTAAGGTCTCTTCCCTGGAGGTTCCTATCTAGGTCAAGTTCCATGGTCTTTCCATTCCCTTTTGGATTTTTTTAGATAAATTGGTTGCTCCCTTGGGAAAGTTTATCTATTTTTAGCCTCCTCGTTTCTTCTCATCCCGACCCACTAGGAGGGTATGCATCAATATTGACCTTTCCAAGAATTTACCTGAGGAAATTGAGATTAATGTTGGAGATTATACCCACAGAAAAAGGGTGGCCTATATTAATCTCTCGAATACTTGCTTTCATTGTCAGTCAACTACCCATAAGATAAAAAATTGCACACTTATGGCAGGTAAATTCTAGCAAAACCCTTCTCCAGCTCCTAATAATTCTTCTATTCAGGCACCTGGTGCCTTAGCATATAGTCCTTAGACAGCTAGGGTTATTTAGGATCAAGAGGAATGGCAGGTGGTTAATCAACGAAATCGCTCCTAGAGTGCATTAAAATCTCAAGCTCTTGAGAGTGCTTCACAGCCCCTTTTGTCACACTCTGCCCTGGTTGTCACACCACCATATTCTATGCCTCAGGATGTTTCTATTCGAAAAGCTCCTATTGCTCCTCCATAAGTACAATCCATTTGGTTTCCTTCAAATTTTTCTCAAGTTATGATGGCTATGCCAAGTTCTAATACCTCTCTAGAGGAATATGTCAGATATGCCTTCCAAAAACTTTCATCAAAAGGTTAGTCTGGTTATAAAGTTCATCATTCCTATAGCCCTGCAAGAAATAATTTGCATTATGATAAGCGTCACCAAATGGAGGAGGCTTCTCATGTTTACCAGGATGGTCAGGATAAATATGATTCTAACTCCTTCGAATCTCCTTTTTAGCTAGGAGCCTCTGAGGATGTTTCGGAACTTTCACATACTAACAGGTCTTAATGATTTTCTTCTCATGGAATGTAAGAGGACCGACGGATCCAGTTCGTAAATATATGATCCATAGTGAGATGAATTTTGTCACTCATAAGTTTAGCAATATTGATGTGATGTGTTTACAAGAAGTGAAAGTTTCTAATTTTAATGCACAGTGTATCTCGTAATTTTTGTGGTCTTGTGGTGTTTTCCATGTAATGAATCATTCAAGTGGGACAGGTGGAGCTGTCACTTTTATTTACCCAAAGCAACACTCGAATATTGTGACGTGGGGAGTGGATCCATCCAATAAAGTAGTCTGAACTTTGTTGGAATTACATGGTAAATCATTTGGAGTTATTAATGTTTATGCTTTGAATAATGCTCGAGAAAGGTGTGCCTTGTGGCAGTGGTTGGCTTTGTCTCTACCTCTTGCCACATGGGTGATGTGTGGGGATTTTAATATGGTGGAAAAGCCTTCTGATAAAGTTAGTTTATATCCTAACTTCTGGTGTGCTGGGGAATGGGAAACTTTTTATTTTATGAAAAATAAGTTGTCTTAGTGATGCTAATATCTATTTTTCTCCTGCTAACTTTTCTTAAGCTCAATGGTTTACATGGTCAAATTTTCAAGAATGAAAACCTAGGGTGTTAAAACACCTTGATCGATCCATGATCTCTTCTAGTGAGACTTTTAAAATTGCTAGGGTTTCACCTTCTCAACCTCCTATTTTGGTTATCCCGAGTACTATTTTGTCTGATCATGCTCCTATTATTTTTTTTGTGGAAGTCATTCTTCATCAGCCTTGACAATTTTAGACCCTGTTTTATCTTAATGTTTCCTTCCTTCATCACCCGGCTATGAAGGCTCATATTTGTAGAATTTAGAATTTACTTCCGAGACCCTCTGGTGACTTTGGTTGGGTTTCTTGGTGGAATGCTGCTATTTTTAGAACCACCTCTTTGCTTCGCACTTTAGGAGTGGAAGTAGCCAAGAGGAGGAAGAAAGCTAATTTGGTTTTGAAGTCGAAATTAGTAAAAGTTTTTGTGCAGCTTGGGGCTAATTCTTTTTGTTCTGATCTTCAATATTTCATGGTTGCCCTTCGACATGAGCTTAAAATTTTTGATATGTATGAAGCCAAAGGAGCACAATTAAGGGCTAGGATGCATTTGTTAAATGTGGGTGACAAAGTCCCTAAAGAAATTTTCAAGCGACTTTGCCCACCTGCTCATACTACCCAATTCACTGCTCTGCAAGTTGATGGTCAAAGGTTCACATCTCTTGATGATATTTATGGAGCTTTTGTTAATAATTATCAAATATTGTTTGCTTCTTAGGGCCTTACCCATGATAGAGTGCAAGCTCTAGAATCATGTTGTCAAGTCATACCTACTAAGCTTAGTCAAAATCAGCGATATTTTTGTGATGTACCTTTAACCCTGGAGGATCTCAAACAGGCTCTGTCTCAGATGGCAAATGACAAAGCACCTAGATTAGATGGTTTCCCTTGTGAATTTTATAAATAATGTTGGGACTTGGTGGGTTATGATTTGTTGCAAGTGTATAAAGAGGCTATGCTTACTGGATCATTGGGGAATCTCATCAACAAAGGTAATGTTAAGTTCATTCCAAAATGGGGGATCCTGAACTTATTTCTAATTAGCAGACAATCACCTTGCTTAATCTTAGTTATAATATAATTGCCAAGGATTTAGCTCTTAAACTCAAACCTATTCTTCCTAAGATAATCAGGCCTGAGCAGACTAATTTTGTTCAGAACAGATATATTTTGGATAATGTTATTGATGTTTGGGAAGGGATGGAATGGGTTAGATCCTTTGGTTAGGATGTTATTTTGATTAAAATTTATTTTGAGAAGTCTTATGATATAATAGAATGGTTCTTTATTACTTCTATGTTAAAGGCTTTGGGGTTTGGCCCTTATTTTATCAAGACTGTACTTATGTTATTCAAATATGCCTCTGCTGTGTTAACTCTAAACAAGAGACAATCTCAGAATATTCAATTAGCTTGTTCTATTAGACAAGGTTGTCCATTAGTGCCTTCTTTGTTTATTATTGCTATTGAGGCCTTTGGTTATCTTCTATGTCATAGATATGCTCAATGATTGATCAAGGGAATTTATATCCCTTCCTCCCCCAAGCAGTTGATTAATGGTTATTTTGCAGATGATTATTTCTTGACTATTGTAGAAGATGAGATCTCTGTTACTCATGCTTTAGATTATCTTCATACATTCTGCTTAGCTTCTGGTTCTAATACTCAATGGATAAAAAATTCTTGCTATAGACAGTTTGGAAAAGATATGCCTACCTAGTTAGCTGATAAGCCTTGGAAGTGGATTCAACCAGGGGAAACCTTTAAATTTTTGGGTATTCCTTTTACTTTTTTGGGTTCTCCTACCCGTTTGTGGGATTATGTTGTTCAAAAGGTTGAGAAGAAGCTTCTGTACTAGTGTACCAAAAAATTATCCTTAGCTAGAAAGTTTTAGATTTGTTCCAAGGTATTGGCCTCTACTCATGTGTATTACTCTTCTTGTTGGGTCCCTTCCAAGACTTGTTATGCCAAATTGGAGAAGTTGCTTCGATATTTTCTATGGTCCAATGTTGTTGGTAAGAAGGGATTTCATAGGGTGGTTTGGGATATTTGTTGTCTTCCTAAAAAAATTGGAGGAATGGGATTGTTTGACTGTCAATGACAAGGATTTTACCTCTGTGCTAAATGTATTGTGAGAGCTTTATAGGGGGAGGAAGCCTGGAAAATTTTAATTCATCACTGCCTCTCCATGGGGCTTCCTTTTGGTAAGAAGGTATGGAAAGGGCTTGATTTGCAAACCATTCTTACAGCTCCTATTCCAATAAAGATTTATGGGTCCTTTGTTATGCAAAGCATTTGGAAGGCCTGGGAGGCCATTAAACCTTGGATTTCTTGGAAATGTGACAAGGGAAGCTAGGGGATTCAATACCTTTTCTTAATGTTTGGTGGTCTTCGGACATCACTTTGTAGGGGACTCCCCTTGCTCAAGTCCAGTGGATACATGCTCATAAATTTTATAAACGAGGTATTTCTCGGTTATCTAATTTCATGGATTTTCATTCAAGGTCTTGGATACCTTGGGAATTTTTTAGAATTTTTTTTGGTTTATATTCTGCTGATAAGACTACTTATGAGGTTGTTATTGATTCCACTTCATTATCTATTTGGGATAAAGTTTTTTGATATTATCAGAAACCTTGGTGGACTTATTGGTCTTGGCCCAAAGATGTTTCTCTCACCAAGTATAAACCTCATTTGGGATACTCTTGGATTTCCCCTATTGTGCCTATGACTGAGAAGCTTAATTCTAGGTGAGATGTAGTATCTCTTCAGTCCAAATGGAGTCTCAGATTTACTACACTCAGGGAAAAGTATCTTGAACCTAAGCAAGCCTTTTTTGCTTGGATTTTATTGTTTCAAGGGCTTCCTATTGGTCAATGTCTTAGATATTTGGGTGTGAATGATATTTCATATAGATATTATGGAGTAGAGGAGGATGTGCATCGTCTTTTTTGACCTTGTGTGAGAGCTCAAGAGGCTTGGCAGTGGATTTTCTCTTTTTTCATACCATATATGATAGGTCCATGTTCTTGGGTGAATATTTTGTTAGGGGATCCACTTGAGTTTTATAAGAATCTTGTTCCTGTGTGGCATATATTTAAAGTGGGGATTCTTTTTCATTTGTGGAAAACTCACAAAAAAGTGATTTTTAGCCAGCAAGAGCCTTCTACTTTTTCTCTTGCTGATAAGTATAAGGTTTTCTATGATTGTTGGCTACAGATTTCAGTGCAAGAAGAAAAAATGAATATAGAGCTTCATCACTTATGAGACCTTATTGATCATTGGGTAATGCTCCTTGCGTAGTTAATCCTGTTCCTCAAGCCCCTACACAACAATGATGCATAGTCTATTAGTTGTTTTTAAATGCAATTCTTTGTTTGGTTTTCTTGTGATCTTCTGTAAGTTATTTTGGTAGCTATGCTAGCTGTTTAGCACACAATTAGTGTATTGGTTGTGTGCTTGAGGTGTGCTAATTCCACCCACTCTTTTTTTGTATGATTAAGCCATTTTAATATAATGTTTTTTTCATCCAAAAATACTATTGAAATCAACTTCTGAGAAGATCAAGAAGTTCTCATATAGGCTAATTGTAACAACCCTGATTCTACCAACCCAAAAAAATTGAAGAGCACTTACAAACACAAGCTCTCAAGGGAGACACCCTTATTATAGCATTCAAGGCTTCACCACATTTGAGTTTCCAAGTCACTGTAGATGATACTCAATGAAAAATAGAGGCCAACTCCCATAACTTTTGAGGCTCACCTTACTAAAACTACATGTTTAGAAGGATGCCATTAGTGATTCCCTGACATTTCCTATACCATTCTTAGTATAATACCATGTGACCACGATGAAGGTACCCTTCAAGGCCAATAATAGTTAAAGAGGGATGCCAATTCCCTAACCTAACTATAGCCCCTCCTAGAAAAGTTATTTGATGTAGAGCCTTGGTGCTTAGTTAACACATCTCTACAGGCTAACTAAGGTTATTGCCAATTTAAAAACAAATAACATAATCTCCTAATCCTATGTGATCAAGGAGTCACCATTGTTGTCTTGTGAATAGGTTTTCCCACACACTTGATCCTAATCGATCAAGGTGCGACTACTCACAAGTGCCTTGGCCATTGTATATGCACAACTCCTTCTAGGGTCATGAGATCATAACTATTACATTCATACAACTCCTCTAGGATTCTTGTACACATGTCTATTACAATCACACAACTCCTTCTAGGTTTATATTTTGTAGTTTACAAGAGGAAAATATACCCACCCCAAGGATAGATAACAACATAATCAAACCATAAAGCTAAACCAAAGCATCAAGCATAAAAGCACATTACATTATTCATATCAAATAAAAAGTATAAAATCATTTATCTTAACCATAAATCACACTAAGCACTTATCAAAACATGGATCATAAAATCTTTCCTTCAATATTTATGCTTTAGCAAGATAACCCATATCTCCAACCTAATAATATGTTTCAAATAGTCAAAGAAACACATTAAAAACCATCTCTAGATATTACTTAGAACTTTAGTTCCAAGTTAACATAAACATCATACTTAAAGCTACACCATTCAACAGATATTAAGGTATCTCTTCCTTGCATAAATAAGCATCATAAACTATCTTTGGAAATAAGAGTCAAGATTACAATTATTTCAAGCAATACAAGTCTTTACTTTGTTACAATAGTATCATTTTGAAGAACTATGATCATATTCAAATATCTTCTACCAACTAAGTCTACAAGCTTATTTGATGAAAAAACAACCCACCATATATGAATTGTACTTAGGGATCAGAATAACTCTTCATGCAATGCAAATTAAATCATGTCATTTTCTACTATGCAACCAACCATGCATATAATATAAACAAGATACAAGAAGATAATATTTCTTATTTTTATAATGATCCCTTAACCCACAAAAGTCTCTGGAACCATTATAATAATTTCACTTTTCGCACCAACATAAAACATTCAATATCAATACAATATAATCCCATACTTCTCTTTATAATGACCCCTTAATCTACATAGATCTAAGGAATAATAGTTTCTATTTAAAAACCAATATGCATTAATCCAATGATTTCTTAACTATCACAAGTAGTTTCTCTTTCAAAACCATTAGCATTAATCCATTGATTCCTTAACTATCACAAGTCTAAAGAATCAAATAGTAGTTTCTCTTTCAAAACTAAATCAATACAAGAGAATACAATACTTCTCTTTATAATGATTCCCTAACTCACAAGAGTCTTGAAAATCATTATATTAGTTTCTCTTTCAAAACCATCAAACAATAATCCATTGATTCAAAACAATACAAGAGAATCCCATATTTCTCTATATAAATATTCTCTAACTCACAAGAGTCTCAAAAATAATTAAATTAGTTTCTCTTTCAAAACCATCAAACAATAATACATTGATTCCTTATCCACAAAGATCATTATAATAGTTTCTCTTTCAAAATCACAATCAAACATTTCAAAACAATACAAGAGAATGTTAGAGTTACTAGGCTACAGTAACTATAATTATTACCACATTTGGTAATTTTTAAATAAAGTCCTAGGTAGATTCTATTTACCACATGGTATATTTAGATTATTACTATTACTTTTACTTTTTACCTCAAAGATATTCATTGTTTGGAATATCTTGTGGTAACTAGGTAACTAGGTGATAGTAGTCAAGTTGACTACGTTAACTATCCTACGTAGGTGGTTAGTAAGTTAGGCACTTATTTCTCAAGCGTGTTTGTTAGCATTAATTTAGGATATTATTTCATAGAATATCCTAAGACTATTCATAGCATACAATTGTATTATTTAAACCCTATGCAATATGAATCCTAAGCTAATACCTATGGTTTCTTACATTGGTATTAGAACGACGACCTACCTAGGCACTCAAAAAACTCGGTATCACAACTGGACAAGGTGAGTAGCGAATCATTCCAGCTGGATCATAGGGGCCAAAATCTTGAGACTCGGGACCCCCATAATTTTCAAGGCACCATCATGGAGTTCTTTGGTGGGCATACAAATTGAGGTTGTTGCAACATTTTTATTTATCGTGATTCTTCCATGGAATTTATTTGTGCTCTCCTATGGCTTAATTTTCCCATAGACCCATATATCTAACAATAATTATCATATCTATCAAGCCTGATAGGCCACATGGGTAGGCAACCGGCCAACAGTTTTACTGCAGGCGACAACCCACTGAATCGGCGATCGGATTAGCTCCGATGACCAACCCATTTTTTGGAGGCACGCGGTCCACCTCAGGTGGCCCCCCCTTGATTGGATGACACAGGAGGTAGGTAATTCAGGAGCGCCCACTTGTGGACCACGATCTGTTGATGACCATATATCTGACTACTTCCATCAATCCAGAAACAGTAAACACATGACTTGAGGTAAACATTTTTATTTTTTTTATATTTCTTAATTATTTTTTTAGTATTTTTGTTAATAATTTAATATTTTTTTTATTTAAAATCATTTTTTTAATATTAAGATGATTTTTAATCAAAACTATTTTATTATTGATTAATTTATGCTAAACTTAATTAAATTTATGCAATAAAATTGAAAATTGAAGACCCATTTTTTTTGCAAATTCAAACAAAAGAGTGATTTCATTTTTCTCCAAAGGGGGATGTAAGACAAATAAGAGCACTAGTTCATTTGAAAAATTAGGGAGCCCTAAAATCTTCTCAAAACCTTGTTAATTTTACAAAATCATACGGGGAAAAAATCAAGAAAATTTATTCTTTCTTACAAAATTGTAACACAAGGAGACACCAAAATTTGCAAAATTCAAAGTCAAAATTTGTGCATTTGTTTTCTGCGAGGGATATAACACAAGAAATTACACATTTTATTTTTTACAAAAATCGCTGAGCCACCATGAGCAGGCTCGCAGTAAGAAGAGATTGAAGACCTTGGGTCCACCAAAACCAAGTCGTGTGTTGAATGGTTTTGGAGTGCCTTTCAAAATCTTGTCATGTGTTGATTTGGCTTGAAAGGAGTGCTACCTTATTAAATTTACAGAGCACAAGGGAGACAAGAAATTGTAATTTATGTTTGTAAATTTGTAATACAAAGAGAGGGAGAACTTGAAAATCAAACTTCTTTTTGCAAAATCAAAAGGAAAATCGTGTATTTTGTTTTCTCATAACTTGGGCTATAACACAAAATATTGCACATGTATATTTTTGCAAATTGGAGAAGAATCTCATCACATTGAAGATCTAAAATTTATTCACAACCTTGTTTATTTTGCAAATAAGAGGGGGTACAAACCAAGATTTGGATTCTTCTTTTGTAAAATTGTAACACGAAGGGAAATTGTGAAAATCAAACGGTTAAAGCATTGAAACTTGTTTATTTTGCAACACAAAAAATAAAGGCAATTGTTTTTGCCACATTCTTTGCAAAATTATAAGACAAGAGGGGAAATTGAATATCAATTTTTTTGCACAACATAAATCAAAATTTTATTGCAAAAATTTTTGTAATAAGGTGCATTTTTTATAGCATTCAACACCTTTTGTTAAATTGTCATTGTTAAATTAGGTGCATTTTTTGGTTGCATCCGACACCTAAGTGGTAAAAATTTGTGGGCACTCTTTGATTTATTATTGCATTTAATTTCTTGTTTTCTACAATTATAATTCATCAAAATCAAGAGCACTCAAAACCCCAAATTTTAAACCCACTTGTGTAATTTATTACACAGGTAAAGCCAATTTTTTGATAATTCACTCCATAAAAACCCAAATTCACTCTTCTTGTTTGGCTTAAACTCAAAATAATCATCCTTTTTAAAAAGGGTTTTTAGGCAAGTGCCATTAAATATCTTTTTGAGTGAATTCTATTTCAATACTCTTTTAGGATATATAAACATAAAGAATTTTTTTTTGTGAAATAAAAGGAACCTTCAAAGTAGCAATTGTTTGCAATAAGGGGGGATACTTCCTTTCTTCCTTCAAAACATATTTTGACAAAAGGAAGATAAAACTTGTAAATGCAATTAGAAAAGTAGAAGTCATCAAAATTATACCTTTTCTTTTAGGAGGGGATTCTTTGGTGAAATTTTTTGATAAATTTCCTAGGAGGCAAAGTTATGTACAAAGATCTTTTGCACTCAAGGGGAAGACTTCAAAAATTACCTAAGGGAAACAAATTTGTAAACCTAGGTAGCACCATTATAAACCTCTTTTTAGGCTTCATAAATAGCAAATTATTTTGTTTGAAGTACTTGCAATAAAGGGGGTATTGTACCTCTTTTGAGGGGTATGCATAGTGATGAATATTCACAAATTGGGCGAATATTAGGATTTTCAAAATTGTAAATTGGCGAATATGAGGACCCTCGACATTGGCCCATTCGCCTAAAATTTTTAGGACCAATTTTTTCTTAGGGTCAATTCACCACAATATATATCAAAACATAGGTATATGTGTACTCGTTGGAAAGCTCTTTTCAATCCTAATCTAATGGTGGTGTTTTTATGAAGTTACAAGATGATTTAATAAGTAAAAAGTGGCCCCAAATGTGATCTTACATTTTAGGGCTTTAAATACCCCAGATTTTGGTATGAAGATGCTCGATTTGATTTGCTTAGGATTCTCCTTGATTCACCTTGATTTTTATTAGGATTCACCATTTTTTTACAAGTACATTTTGAGTCCAAACCCTTATGCATAACCCTACCTCTTTTTAGGCTTCATAAATAGCAAACTCTTTTTTTTTGAAGTACTTGTAATAAAGGGGGGAATTTTTTGGTGAAATTTTTGAAATTTGCCTAGGAGGAAATCTTTGTAAAAGCCTTAAAAAGCTTCATAAGCTTCATAAGTTGCATATAATATTTTTCTAAAAAGGAAGAAAGACTTATAAGGGTGTATTTTCGACAGTGATCGACACCTTAGTTAAACTTACAAAATTTCATCAAAACAATATTTTGCTAAAAAGGGAGGATGAATTATAAGGGTGCACTTTCGGTAGCAACTGACACCTTAGTCAAACTTCTTGCAAAAGGTCCATTGCAACATATTTTGCAAAAAGAGGGAAACTTATAAGGTTGCATTTTCAGCAATGACCGACACCTTAGCTACCTTATCAAAACTTTTACAAAATTATATTGTAAATAGAATGAATTTCGTATGTAGGGATCTACTCTAGTACACCTAGCGGTAGTAATGGATGGTTACCCATACAATATAATAGGATGACAAGATTACAATAAGGACATTCATTGTTGTTAAAGCAAAATGAGGGATGACCTACTTTTTCTTAAGTACTTTGGAAGTACTTATTTTTGCTTAGACCCAAAGGTGATAGACCTAAAGGTATCTACCTAAGAAAGAGTAGATAGAGCCACGATCTAGAGCAACTCAACCAAGATTAAAGAAGTGTTGTTTGGCATCTATAATAAATGTAAATCCTATGGTAGACCGAGTGGCAAATCTAGTGACATATCGAGTGGTAGCTTCACAGGCAGATCTAGAGATAGTCCTAGAGGTATTCATATAGAGGTACACTTAGAGCTATGAGCCAGAGCTCTGTAGGTTCCACTATATGTGAAAAATACCTATGATATAGGTTCCACCATTAAGTGGAAAAGACCTAGATTGGGTTCCATTATTTGGCAAAAAATATCTAGAGTCAGTAGACCAACATATTTCATTTTCTATCCATCACTATATTGGGGTAGTTGTATACATTACCCAAATAATGCAATAAGAGGGTATGGTAGAGTTACTATGCTACAGTAACTATAATTATTACATCATTTGGTAATTTGTAATAAATTCATATGTAGATTCTATTTACCGCATGGTAGATATAGATTATTACTATTACTTTTATTTTTTACCTTGAAGATATTCACTATTTGGAATATCTTGTGGTAACTAGGTAACTAGGTGATAGTAGTCAAGTTGACTACGTTAACTATCCTACCTAGGTGGTTAGTAGGTTAGGTGCTTATTTCTCAAGCACGTTTGTTCGTGTTAATTTAGGATATTATTTCAAAGAATATCCTAAGGCTATTCATAGCCTATAATTGTATTATTTAAACCCTATGCAATATCAGTTCTAATATAATGCCTATGGTTTCTTACAGAGAATTCCATACTTCTCTTTATAATGATTCCCTAACTCACAAGAGTCGAAATTTATTACATTAGCTTCTAGCTTACAACATGCTTTAACTTTAACTTTCTATACAACTAGAGAAAGGATTAATCAATCTTATTATAACATAAAGCTTTCTTTAACTTTAACTTTCCTTACCCCAACCAAGAAATATTAAAGTGTTTAATCTAATGTAAAGCTTTATTTAACTTTAAATTTTTTTACCACAACTAAGAAATATTAAAGCACTTAATCTAACATAAAAATTTCTTTAACTTTAACTTTCTTTACCACAACTAAGAAAGGTTAAAGCACTTAATCTAACATAAAGCTTTCTTTACCACAACTAAGAAAGGTTATTACACTTAATTTAATCAAGGGTACTTTATTAACACAAAAATAATCAAAGAACTTAATAAGGTTAGCTATAATCCAACGTACTTTAATAAAACAACATTAATCAAATTATTTTATAAAAAAAAGGTGCTCAATAAAACACCAAAAAAATAAAGCAATCAAAAATATAGTCCAAGCGCTAGACTAAACCATATAAATAAAAGTGATTTAATTAAAATAACATTAGAGCCCTTCATAAAATGAAGATACAATGACCTAGATTATACATTAAATAATCCAATCACTAAACAACATTTAAAACCAAAACATAAACAAATAAAAAGACAAAGAGCTCGATTATACTTCATATAATCCAAGCAAAAAATATGTCACTCTAATGAATGCAATAGGTTACAATGGAATAGGAATACACCACTTCTTAGGAGCACTTACAAGAATTATAGCTACAGGCATGAAGGCACAACACTCTAAGCATTCTACCTGATGTGGCCCCAAAAGAATGATGATAGATAAAAAAAAACCATGCAAGAAGAGCAAATAAATCAACATCAGGCTAGAGCACATGAAATAACTTAGGAAATAATGATACCCCTAATTATGGATAGCTAGAAAAGCCATAGAGACTTTGATAGTGTTCTAGGACTTCTCATGGTGCACGCCACCCTAGGGAAACAACACAATACAAAGTGCAAGCACTATGATATTAGGGCTAATTATGAGTACACAATGAACAAAAAGGTGTAGGCTCACTATTGAAAACTTACTCCATAACAATCCAAAACAATAGGAAAGGTTGACGTCCAAAGATAAAAGCCCCATAACGCAGTCTAAGACCGCTCAATATTTGTTCAACCAAAGAGCCCATCCAAAGATAAAATAGAAAACAAAGAGAACATACACATGTAAAAGGAAACAATATCAAAAACATCCAAAAGCAAATTGCAAAAGTCAATAGAAGAAAAACCTGAATTTCAACCCTTTCTACATCCCCATCAGACATCACTACTTGAAATAAATCTTTCTTTCATACCTCCATTCCCCTATTTCTTCCTCCAAAATCCATCCCTTAAACCTTTTCTCCGCTTCCCCTTAAAACCACCAAAGGTAATTCCAAAGGAGACCATCATCTTCAAAACACCCAAGAAGGCATTACAAGGCCTTCACCACATCACCATAAATATGTTGACCATTATGGCCATAAATGGGAAATTTAAATTGATTACCCAAAGATCACATCCAAACATAAATGAAAGAACCCTAAAGATTATTAATTCTTTTTTTCACTTTCAAAATTTAACATTAGTTTTCAAGTAATAATATCATAAAATAATTATTACTTCACTATTCTAATGTAATAAAGCCAAAATTTTTAATTAGAAGTAATAATATCATAAACTAATTAATACTTAACAAATCCATTCAAGGCAAGACAAAAGCAACCAAGGAATAAATTAAAAAATGTTTCACACCATTTTTTTATCCTAAAGTAGGTGGCTCTTTTAAGATAGTCCTAGACTATCACCAACCTATTAAGGAGACTCATTGCTCAAGAAACTTCCCAACCCAATGGTATGAACATAGATTAATTAGAAAACAAACAATGCATCTACATGAAATGTTATTTATCAATGTTATCCTCAGCTATCGATGAAAAATTCATCATTAGTATTTCTCTATATATCTCTCTTTATGAGTGGTTCACCCCTAATATCCCACAAACAGAGCGCATGGTCTTGCATCCACCAATACATTAGCAATACCATATTCCAAAATAAAAGAATAAAATCATCTTATAAAAATATATCTTAATATGAATTTATGCCATAATATAAACACAACAATTCATAGCTTACTATCCAAAATTATATTTTCCAAGGAGGGGTGTTACATACTTCCCCCCTTAGGCTAAACATGGCCCTCCTATGTTTCCTGCAAGTGAGAAAATAACTGTTAATTCAAATAAAACTGGAAATCATTATCATTTACTATCAACACATTTCTTAGAATAATAATCCCAGTAGATATTACATAGCTCTAAGGTCTATTTCCTTAACACCTTGTAATGGAACTCCAATTTTTTAACTAGTCTCACCTCAATGGCAAAGGAAATCTACCCTCTACAAAATAGAAATATTCCATACATGACTAGGATTAGCGGTATAATTCCTAACTAGATATATGTGAAAAGCATCATGGATATTTAATAGGTTGGGTGACCAGGAGAGCCTATAGGCTATTAGACCAATCTTATAAGAGCTCAACATAGAAAGAATCCAACTTTGTTGACTTTATGGTACTTCTTCATGGTTATTACCTTTAAGAAGACTCTATCTCCTACCGAGAATTCTCTTGGTAATATTTTCAAATCATCACAACTTTTCTAATGAATGACCACTTCCTTGAGCCTAAGCCTGATCACTCCAAGCTTCTCCTCCATATCTTGGATAATATCCAACCTGATCATCACTCATTCCTATGGATTGTCTCACAATAGAAGTGTCCTACATATTTTACCATACGAATCTTTAAATGGAGCCATTACCAATGATGCATGGTATCAAATTTTTTCATGTAAATTCCATGAGATGCATGAAGTCTTCTCAATTGACTCCTAATCCATGCAATACATGCCAAACATATCTTCCAAAACCTGGTTTACCTTCTCAGTTTGACCATCTATTTTAGGATAATATGTAGAACTAAAATTTAACTTAGTACCTCCTACACATTGTTGAGCCTGTCGATATCCATATATAAATCTAGTCCCTATTTGATATGTTTACCTTAGGTAACTCATGTACTCCAAATATTATCTTAACAACTTATTTTACACCACCAGTGCATCCTCCTTGATGTTCCCTAGTATAAAGTGTGCAACAAAGATCAATTTGTCCACCATTACCAATATCACATAATGCTAGAATTTAGAATTAGATAAACCCATATATTTATACATAGATATTATTTGCATATGTACATCATGTGGGGGTATTTTCCTTATTCAGTGATAATGTTTTCCTTCACTTTCTGATGCTCTAAACATCTTGCAATAGAATTAGTGATATCTTGCTTCATTACATCCCAATAAAAAGTCTTTTTCACATTTTATCTCATTTTTTGCCCTCTCGAATGAGAAAAATAAGGATATTCATGCATCTCTTGCATAATTAGTCTCCTTAGATCACCATTTTTGGGTATAGCTACCCTATATTTAAGGCATAAAAGTCTATATTTTATGTTTAAATCCTTATTTTCCTAAGGATTTCCCTTGGTTTTATCCCCATTTTATATGCAATATGGATCTTGTAGTTACATTTCCTTGACTCTATTCATCCAATATATAGGGTTTTGAGTCAATTCCACTATGTTCCTTCCCCATTTACAACCTTATTCTCATTCCATTTGATATATTTAATAACAAAGTCATATTTTGCTAAGAATTATCCCCATTATCTTTTTCTTGCATGTAACATAGGTTGGGTAGAGATATACTTCAAAATTTGATGGTCTGTCATTAGCTCAAAGTTTTACCCAACAAGTGATGTCTCAAGCCTCCTTAAGAATGTATACTATGGCCAAAAATGGATCAAGGAGATCATCTATCCTTAGTAAAGAGTACTTAATTTTAATGGTTACCTTATCATAAATTTAAAATATAATCTCAATAAAACATCCTTTATTTTTCACAAATAATACTAGAGCACCTCAAAGTGACACTTCAAGTTAAATCAGCCCCTTTACTATCAAGACTTATAGTTGCACCTTCTGATATTATGAATTTACTAGGGTTAACCTATAAGGTGTCCTTGAAAAGGGGTTTAGCTATTGGCATTAACTAATTAATGAAGAAGTATTTTTTATATGGTTTTCATTATATCACATTATTGCTCCATCTACTATTGAATCAACTTAACTATACAAGAAAGGTTCTCTATCCTCTCACTGGAACCTACTTATTCCTTTGGTTTTTATTGAAGTCTGTTGTCCTCCAAAATTCCTACTGGGGTTCATTATTCTCCTAGTTTATTTTGAAAACATACTACATTTTCCCTCTTAAGTAGTTGACCCCATTTTCTTGGAAGATTCTTCTTCCAACCAAGCCCTATCTTCCATCCACAAAAGGAGGTGGGTAAGTCACAATTTCTCCAAAGTTGTACTTACAATATGTTAGTTCCTCCTCCCATGAACTAACTTAGATGATTATCACATTTTTTATAAGGTCATGGTCATACTTGTTTGGCCACAATATACCATATCTAAGAAGACCATCATAATGATTATGGTTATACTTGTTTTCTTGTATGGTGTCATATTTGATAAGAACATTATCACTCATTGAATAATGATCATGTCCATGCTTACCTCTTTGTAAGGTGTCATCCACTTTGATAAGAACATTATCACTCATTTTATAATGATAATGGCCATGCTTTCCTCTTTGAAAGGTGCCATTTGCTCTGATAAGAAATTATCACTTATTTGATAATGATCATACCCACCCTTACCTCTTCACAAGGTGTCAATCACTTATTTTGATTGCACAAGAGTTTAATTAGATTACAATTTTTAGGGTAAATGAATAAATAGTTTTTGGGTAAAGGAAAGGCCTTAGCAAGTCACACTGAGGATGAGGAACCTGACCTATCTATCATGGTTCTCAAATATTTTGTGCTAAATACCTCGGCTAACATAATTCAATAGATGCATGAGCTTAAGGAGACACTCACCAAGGTGTTCTACAATGAGGGCTTCCAGAGTAAGAAGTTGGTTGTGTCCGTACAGGATTAAAATGATGATGAGGATGACAAAGTTGAGGACCTTGATGAAGAGCAGGAGGAGGAGACCTAGTTCCTCCATGGTGGGCCCCTGTACAAAATATTTTTTATATTTATCAGTGTAATATGGTCAATTTTTTAGATAAATGTTGGTATTTTAACTATACAGAGGATGTTTTCCTTTTTGTAATTATTGTCTGTTGTAGATTGTGTGGTCTGCCAAGGAAGTGTCCTTGGAGTATTTCGCATCTGAGATATTTGAAGTCAGCTCTGTGGCTCTCTCTTTTGTATGGGGAAGTGGGCAAATTTACTTTAATTCTTGGGTTGGCTTGCCTAGGGTCTAGAAAAGGCTAGCAATAGTAGAGGACATGTCATCCTTAGTAAGTCAAGGATTTGTACTACCAGCATAAGGCTTTATTTTATAAAAGGTTTTAGGTTAACCTGTAAAACCTGATATTAAATGAAAATCTTCTTAATTACCAAAAAAAAGATTATAGTTTTTTCCAAAATTGCATTTCTAACTTTAGTTATTTGTATTATTCTCATGCACTAAATTCATTATCACCCTCTTGATAGTAGTCATAGCTACCATTGTATACCTATAATTTGTTATTTATAATAGGGTATTTATCACTCAATTGATAACAATCAGGGTTGCACTTGCCTTCATGCAAGGTTTCTTACCCAAAGTAGCACATAAAGTGAAGGATTACTCTAAGAACACTTATTATAAGCCTTAAACCCTACGACCCAGAGCTCTGATACCAACTATAAAAACCCCAATTCTACCAAAACTTTTTTTGAAGAGCACTTACAAACATAGGCTCTTAAGGGAGACCCTTACAATAATTATTTCAGCATTCAAAGCTTCACCACATTTGAGTTTCCAAGTCACTATAGATGACACCTAATAGAAAATAGATCTCAAATATTGTAATTTTTAGGGTTCACCTTACTAAACCTACATGTTTATAAGGATTCCATAAGTAATTCCCCCACATTTCCTATATAGGACTAGGTGACCATGATGTAGGGATTACCCTTTATATCCAATAACACTTAAAGGGGGATGTCAATTCCCTAACCTGACTATAGCCTCTCCAAGACAAGTTATTCGGTGTAGAGCATTGGTGATTGGTTACCACACCTCTACAGGCTAGCTAAGTTTATTACCACTTTGACAACAACTAACATGATATCCTAATCCTATGTGATCAAGGAGTCAACACTGTTGTCTTGTGAATACATTTTTCCACACACTTGATCCTACCCAACCAAGGTGTGACTACTCACAAGTACCTTGGATATTGTATACACACAAATCCTTCTAGGGTCATGAGATCCTAGCTATTACATTCATACAAATCCTTCTAGGATTCTTGGCTACCTAGCTATTGCATTCACACAACTCCTTCCAAGTTTGGATTTTGTGGTTTACAAGAGGAAAATCTACCCACTCCAATGATTGATAACAACATAATAAAATAATAAAGCTAAACCAAAGCATTAAGCATAAAAGCACATTGCATTATTAATCTCAAATTAAAATCATAAAAATAATTCCTCTTAACCATAAACCACACTAATCTCTTATAAAAACATGGATCACAAAAGTTTTCCTACAATAATTATACCTTAACAAGATAACTCATATCTCAAACCTAAGCACATATTTCAAATAGTTAAAAAAACACATTAACAACCATCTCCAAATATTACTCGTAACTTTAGTTCCAAGTTAACATAAACATCATACTTAAAGCTACACCATTAAACAAGATTAAAGTATCTCTTCATTGCATAAATAAGCATCATAAACTATCTTTAGAAACAAGAGATAAGATTACAAATCTTTCAAGCAATACAAGCCTTTACTTAGTTACAACAATATCATTTTGAAGAACTATGTTCATCTTCCAATATCTTCTACCAACTAAGTCTACAAGCTTATTTGATGGAAAAACCACCCACCATATATGAAGTTTACTTAGGGATCATAAAAACTCTTCAAGTAATGCAACTTAAATCATGCCATGTTCTACTATGCAAACAACCATACACATAATTTAAACAAGTTATAAAAAGAAAATTCTTCTTCTTTTTATAATGATCTATTATAAAAAGTCGTAGGAACAATTATAATAATTTTACTTTTCACGTCAAAAACAAACATTCAATATCAATACAAGAGAATCCAATACTTCTCTTTATAATGATCCCTTAATATACATAGATCTAAGAAATAATAGTTTCTATTCAAAACCAATATGCATTAATCCAATGATTTCTTAACTATCACAAGTAGTTTCTCTTTCAAAACCAAAAGCATTAATCCATTGATTCCTTAACTATCATGAGTTTCAAGAATCAAATAATAGTTTCTCTTTCAAAACTAAATCAATACAAGAGAAACCCATACTTCTATTTATAATAATTCCCCAACTCACAAGAGTCTTGAAAATCATTATATTAGTTTCTCTTTCAAAATCATCAAACAATAATCCATTGATTCTTTATCCACAAATATCATTATAATAGTTTATCCTTCAAAACCTTAAACATTTCAAAATAGTACATGAGAATCCTATAATTCAATTTATAGTCATTCCCTAACTCACAAAAATCTCAAAAATCATTACATTAGTTTCTCTTTCAAAACCATCAAATAATAATCCATTGATTCTTTATCCACAAAGATCGTTATAATAGTTTCTCTTTCATAACTACAATCAAATTTTTTAAAATAATACAATAGAATCCGATACTTTTATTTATAATGATTTCCTTACTCACAAGAGTCTCAAAAATAATTACATTAGTTTCTATTTCAAAACCATCAAACAATAATCCACTGATTTTTTATCCACAAAGATCATTGTAATAGTTTCACTTTCAAAATCACAATCAAATATTTCAAAAAAATACAAGAGAATCCCATACTTCTCTTTATAATGATTCCCTAGCTCACAAGAGTCTCGAAAATCATTACATTAGCTTCTAGCATACAACATGCTTTAAATTTAACTTTATATATAACAACTAGAGAAAGGCTTAAATGATCTTATTCTAAAATAAAGCTTTCTTTAACTTTAACTTTACTTATCCCAACAAATAATTATTAAAGTGTTTAATCTAACATAAATATTTCTTTAACTTTAACTTTGTTTACCATAGCTAAGAAATATTAAAGCACTTAATCTAACATAAAGCTTTCTTTAACTTTAACTTTCTTTACCACAACTAAGAAAGGTTAAAGCACTTAATCTAACATAAAGCTTTCTTTAACTTTAACTTTATTTACCACAACTAAGAAAGGTTAAAGCACTTAATTTAATCAAGGGTAATTTATTAACACAACAATAATCAAAGTAATTAATAAGGTTAGCTATAATCCAAGGTACTTTAATAAAACAACATTAATCAAAGTACTTTATGAAAAAGGTGCTCGATAAAACACCAAAAAAATTAAACAACCAAACATATAATTTGAGCGTTGGACTAAACCATATAAATCAAAGTGATTTAATTAAGTTAAAAATAAAGCCCTTCATAAAATATAGAGATAATGTACTAGACTATACATCAAATAATCTAGACACTAAACAACATATAAAACAAACACTTAAAATAAAACATCATACCAACCAACACTTAAACAAACAAAAAATACAAAGGTCTCAATTATACTTCATATAATCTAAGCAAAAATAAAGGTCAATCCAATGAATGCAATAGTTTATAATGAAAGAGGAACACACAACTTCTTATGAGCACTTACAATAACTCTAGCTACATGCACAAAGGCACAATGCTCTAAGTATTCTACACTTTATATGACCCCCAAAAAATGATGATAGATAAAAAGAACCATGCAAGAAGATAAAAGCAACCATTAATAGGCTAGAGCACACAAAAAATATCAAGAAATAATGATACCTATCATGACAGATAGCTAGCAAAACAATAGAGACTTAAACAATGGTCTAGGTCTTCCTCATGGTGCACACCATCCTTCTATATGTCAAAAATAAGCTTCTATATGTCAAAAATAAGAACCTCTAAAGAACGAAAATGTGGAAGCTATATTTTAAAGGAGAAAGATATAAAATGAATTAGATCCAAAATACTATTGGAGGTTGTAATGAAATTGCAGACAAGGGATTCTAGAGGAATATTGTGCCCTCCTTCTAGAGTTTTTGTGCAGGATTTGGCCTTAGATACTGCCACGTCTTTTTCTTCCACCGCCTCGGGCGGTGGCTCTACCCTTTACCTCATGGCGGCTGCTCACTCGGCAAGCTCGCTTGATCCTACCGCTATTGGAGCTCAATCTAAAAATGTACCAAGAGGTAATGTTGCTCTTATTCAAGTTGTTATCCCTACTCATGAATTTCAATCTTCTTGTCAATGGTTTGAATGTCATCACTTGGTGGGGTATTTTTTAGGTAGAATCCCCAATGATACTTTGCTTCGTACCTGGGTCAACCAAGTTTGGGGTCCTTATGGTGTCAAGGTTTCGAATGTTCAGAATCTTACCAAAGGATATTTTTTGTTTCACTTTGATGACCTTGTGCATGCACAAAAGATGTTGGGTAAAGGAAATTGGATGATTAGGAATTCCTTGCTTATTTTGCAACCCTATACACGGGATTTCACTATTGCTAAGGTCTCTTCCCTGGAGGTTCCTATCTAGGTCAAGTTCCATGGTCTTTCCATTCCCTTTTGGATTTTTTTAGATAAATTGGTTGCTCCCTTGGGAAAGTTTATCTATTTTTAGCCTCCTCGTTTCTTCTCATCCCGACCCACTAGGAGGGTATGCATCAATATTGACCTTTCCAAGAATTTACCTGAGGAAATTGAGATTAATGTTGGAGATTATACCCACAGAAAAAGGGTGGCCTATATTAATCTCTCGAATACTTGCTTTCATTGTCAGTCAACTACCCATAAGATAAAAAATTGCACACTTATGGCAGGTAAATTCTAGCAAAACCCTTCTCCAGCTCCTAATAATTCTTCTATTCAGGCACCTGGTGCCTTAGCATATAGTCCTTAGACAGCTAGGGTTATTTAGGATCAAGAGGAATGGCAGGTGGTTAATCAACGAAATCGCTCCTAGAGTGCATTAAAATCTCAAGCTCTTGAGAGTGCTTCACAGCCCCTTTTGTCACACTCTGCCCTGGTTGTCACACCACCATATTCTGTGCCTCAGGATGTTTCTATTCGACAAGCTCCTATTGCTCCTCCATAAGTACAATCCATTTGGTTTCCTTCAAATTTTTCTCAAGTTATGATGGCTATGCCAAGTTCTAATACCTCTCTAGAGGAATATGTCAGATATGCCTTCCAAAAACTTTCATCAAAAGGTTAGTCTGGTTATAAAGTTCATCATTCCTATAGCCCTGCAAGAAATAATTTGCATTATGATAAGCGTCACCAAATGGAGGAGGCTTCTCATGTTTACCAGGATGGTCAGGATAAATATGATTCTAACTCCTTCGAATCTCCTTTTTAGCTAGGAGCCTCTGAGGATGTTTCGGAACTTTCACATACTAACAGGTCTTAATGATTTTCTTCTCATGGAATGTAATAGGACTGACGGATCCAATTCGTAAATATATGATCCATAGTGAGATGAATTTTGTCACTCATAAGTTTGGTAATATTGATGTGATGTGTTTACAAGAAGTGAAAGTTTCTAATTTTAATCTGCAGTGTATCTGTAATTTTTGTGGTCTTGTGGTGTTTTCCATGTAATGAATCATTCAAGTGGGACAGGTGGAGCTGTCACTTTTATTTACCCAAAGCAACACTCGAATATTGTGACGTGGGGAGTGGATCCATCCAATAAAGTAGTCTGAACTTTGTTGGAATTACATGGTAAATCATTTGGAGTTATTAATGTTTATGCTTTGAATAATTCTCTAGAAAGGTGTGCCTTGTGGCGGTGGTTGGCTTTGTCTCTACCTCTTGCCACATGGGTGATGTGTGGGGATTTTAATATGGTGGAAAAGCCTTCGATAAAGTTAGTTTATATCCTAACTTCTGGTGTGCTGGGGAATGGGAAACTTTTTATTTTATGAAAAATAAGTTGTCTTAGTGATGCTAATATCTATTTTTCTCCTGCTAACTTTTCTTAAGCTCAATGGTTTACATGGTCAAATTTTCAAGAATGAAAACCTAGGGTGTTAAAACACCTTGATCGATCCATGATCTCTTCTAGTGAGACTTTTAAAATTGCTAGGGTTTCACCTTCTCAACCTCCTATTTTGGTTATCCCAGGTACTATTTTGTCTGATCATGCTCCTATTATTTTTTCTGTGGAAGACATTCTTCATCAGCCTTGACAATTTTAGACCCTGTTTTATCTTAATGTTTCCTTCCTTCATCACCCAACTATGAAGGCTCATATTTGTAGAATTTAGAATTTGCTTTCGAGACCCTCTGGTGACTTTGGTTGGGTTTCTTGGTGGAATGCTGCTATTTTTAGAACCACCTCTTTGCTTCGCACTCTAGGAGTGGAAGTAGCCAAGAGGAGGAAGAAAGCTAATTTGGTTTTGAAGTCGAAATTAGTAAAAGTTTTTGTGCAGCTTGAGGCTAATTCTTTTTGTTCTGATCTTCAATATTTCATGGTTGCCCTTCGACATGAGCTTAAAATTTTTGATATGTATGAAGCCAAAGGAGCACAATTAAGGGCTAGGATGCATTTGTTAAATGTGGGTGACAAAGTCCCTAAAGAAATTTTCAAGCGACTTTGCCCACCTGCTCATACTACCCAATTCACTGCTCTGCAAGTTGATGGTCAAAGGTTCACATCTCTTGATGATATTTATGGAGCTTTTGTTAATAATTATCAAATATTGTTTGCTTCTTAGGGCCTTACCCATGATAGAGTGCAAGCTCTAGAATCATGTTGTCAAGTCATACCTACTAAGCTTAGTCAAAATCAGCGATATTTTTGTGATGTACCTTTAACCCTGGAGGATCTCAAACAGGCTCTGTCTCAGATGGCAAATGACAAAGCACCTAGATTAGATGGTTTCCCTTGTGAATTTTATAAATAATGTTGGGACTTGGTCGGTTATGATTTGTTGCAAGTGTATAAAGAGGCTATGCTTACTGGATCATTGGGGAATCTCATCAACAAAGGTAATGTTAAGTTCATTCCAAAATGGGGGATCCTGAACTTATTTCTAATTAGCAGACAATCACCTTGCTTAATCTTAGTTATAATATAATTGCCAAGGATTTAGCTCTTAAACTCAAACCTATTCTTCCTAAGATAATCAGGCCTGAGCAGACTAATTTTGTTCAGAACAGATATATTTTGGATAATGTTATTGATGTTTGGGAAGGGATGGAATGGGTTAGATCCTTTGGTTAGGATGTTATTTTGATTAAAATTTATTTTGAGAAGTCTTATGATATAATAGAATGGTTCTTTATTACTTCTATGTTAAAGGCTTTGGGGTTTGGCCCTTATTTTATCAAGACTGTACTTATGTTATTCAAATATGCCTCTGCTGTGTTAACTCTAAACAAGAGACAATCTCGAGAATATTCAATTAGCTTGTTCTATCAGACAAGGTTGTCCATTGGTGCCTTCTTTGTTTATTATTGCTATTGAGGCCTTTGGTTATCTTCTATGTCATAGATATGCTCAATGATTGATCAAGGGAATTTATATCCCTTCCTCCCCCAAGCAGTTGATTAATGGTTATTTTGCAGATGATTATTTCTTGACTATTGTAGAAGATGAGATCTCTGTTACTCATGCTTTAGATTATCTTCATACATTCTGCTTAGCTTCTGGTTCTAATACTCAATGGATAAAAAATTCTTGCTATAGACAGTTTGGAAAAGATATGCCTACCTAGTTAGCTGATAAGCCTTGGAAGTGGATTCAACCAGGGGAAACCTTTAAATTTTTGGGTATTCCTTTTACTTTTTTGGGTTCTCCTACCCGTTTGTGGGATTATGTTGTTCAAAAGGTTGAGAAGAAGCTTCGTACTAGTGTACCAAAAAATTATCCTTAGCTAGAAAGTTTTAGATTTGTTCCAAGGTATTGGCCTCTACTCATGTGTATTACTCTTCTTGTTGGGTCCCTTCCAAGACTTGTTATGCCAAATTGGAGAAGTTGCTTCGATATTTTCTATGGTCCAATGTTGTTGGTAAGAAGGGATTTCATAGGGTGGTTTGGGATATTTGTTGTCTTCCTAAAAAAATTGGAGGAATGGGATTGTTTGACTGTCAATGACAAGGATTTTACCTCTGTGCTAAATGTATTGTGAGAGCTTTATAGGGGGAGGAAGCCTGGAAAATTTTAATTCATCATTGCCTCTCCATGGGGCTTCCTTTTGGTAAGAAGGTATGGAAAGGGCTTGATTTGCAAACCATTCTTACGACTCCTATTCCAATAAAGATTTATGGGTCCTTTGTTATGCAAAGCATTTGGAAGGCCTGGGAGGCCATTAAACCTTGGATTTCTTGGAAATGTGACAAGGGAAGCTAGGGGATTCAATACCTTTTCTTAATGTTTGGTGGTCTTCGGACATCACTTTGTAGGGGACTCCCCTTGCTCAAGTCCAGTGGATACATGCTCATAAATTTTATAAACGAGGTATTTCTCGGTTATCTAATTTCATGGATTTTCATTCAAGGTCTTGGATACCTTGGGAATTTTTTAGAATTTTTTTTGGTTTATATTCTGCTGATAAGACTACTTATGAGGTTGTTATTGATTCCACTTCATTATCTATTTGGGATAAAGTTTTTTGATATTATCAGAAACCTTGGTGGACTTATTGGTCTTGGCCCAAAGATGTTTCTCTCACCAAGTATAAACCTCATTTGGGATACTCTTGGATTTCCCCTATTGTGCCTATGACTGAGAAGCTTAATTCTAGGTGAGATGTAGTATCTCTTCAGTCCAAATGGAGTCTCAGATTTACTACACTCAGGGAAAAGTATCTTGAACCTAAGCAAGCCTTTTTTGCTTGGATTTTATTGTTTCAAGGGCTTCCTATTGGTCAATGTCTTAGATATTTGGGTGTGAATGATATTTCATATAGATATTATGGAGTAGAGGAGGATGTGCATCGTCTTTTTTGACCTTGTGTGAGAGCTCAAGAGGCTTGGCAGTGGATTTTCTCTTTTTTCATACCATATATGATAGGTCCATGTTCTTGGGTGAATATTTTGTTAGGGGATCCACTTGAGTTTTATAAGAATCTTGTTCCTGTGTGGCATATATTTAGAGTGGGGATTCTTTTTCATTTGTGGAAAACTCACAACAAAGTGATTTTTAGCCAGCAAGAGCCTTCTACTTTTTCTCTTGCTGATAAGTATCAGGTTTTCTATGATTGTTGGCTACAGATTTCAGTGCAAGAAGAAAAAATGAATATAGAGCTTCATCACTTATGAGACCTTATTGATCATTGGGTAATGCTCCTTGCGTAGTTAATCCTGTTCCTCAAGCCCCTACACAAAAATGATGCATAGTCTATTAGTTGTTTTTAAATGCAATTCTTTGTTTGGTTTTCTTGTGATCTTCTGTAAGTTATTTTGGTAGCTATGCTAGCTGTTTAGCACACAATTAGTGTATTGGTTGTGTGCTTGAGGTGTGCTAATTCCACCCACTCTTTTTTTGTATGATTAAGCCATTTTAATATAATGTTTTTTTCATCCAAAAATACTATTGAAATCAACTTCTGAGAAGATCAAGAAGTTCTCATATAGGCTAATTGTAACAACCCTGATTCTACCAACCCAAAAAAATTGAAGAGCACTTACAAACACAAGCTCTCAAGGGAGACACCCTTATTATAGCATTCAAGGCTTCACCACATTTGAGTTTCCAAGTCACTGTAGATGATACTCAATGAAAAATAGAGGCCAACTCCCATAACTTTTGAGGCTCACCTTACTAAAACTACATGTTTAGAAGGATGCCATTAGTGATTCCCTGACATTTCCTATACCATTCTTAGTATAATACCATGTGACCACGATGAAGGTACCCTTCAAGGCCAATAATAGTTAAAGAGGGATGCCAATTCCCTAACCTAACTATAGCCCCTCCTAGAAAAGTTATTTGATGTAGAGCCTTGGTGCTTAGTTAACACATCTCTACAGGCTAACTAAGGTTATTGCCAATTTAAAAACAAATAACATAATCTCCTAATCCTATGTGATCAAGGAGTCACCATTGTTGTCTTGTGAATAGGTTTTCCCACACACTTGATCCTAATCGATCAAGGTGCGACTACTCACAAGTGCCTTGGCCATTGTATATGCACAAATCCTTCTAGGGTCATGAGATCATAACTATTACATTCATACAACTCCTCTAGGATTCTTGTACACATGTCTATTACAATCACACAACTCCTTCTAGGTTTATATTTTGTAGTTTACAAGAGGAAAATATACCCACCCCAAGGATAGATAACAACATAATCAAACCATAAAGCTAAACCAAAGCATCAAGCATAAAAGCACATTACATTATTCATATCAAATAAAAAGTATAAAATCATTTATCTTAACCATAAATCACACTAAGCACTTATCAAAACATGGATCATAAAATCTTTCCTTCAATATTTATGCTTTAGCAAGATAACCCATATCTCCAACCTAATAATATGTTTCAAATAGTCAAAGAAACACATTAAAAACCATCTCTAGATATTACTTAGAACTTTAGTTCCAAGTTAACATAAACATCATACTTAAAGCTACACCATTCAACAGATATTAAGGTATCTCTTCCTTGCATAAATAAGCATCATAAACTATCTTTGGAAATAAGAGTCAAGATTACAATTATTTCAAGCAATACAAGTCTTTACTTTGTTACAATAGTATCATTTTGAAGAACTATGATCATATTCAAATATCTTCTACCAACTAAGTCTACAAGCTTATTTGATGAAAAAACAACCCACCATATATGAATTGTACTTAGGGATCAGAATAACTCTTCATGCAATGCAAATTAAATCATGTCATTTTCTACTATGCAACCAACCATGCATATAATATAAACAAGATACAAGAAGATAATATTTCTTATTTTTATAATGATCCCTTAACCCACAAAAGTCTCTGGAACCATTATAATAATTTCACTTTTCGCACCAACATAAAACATTCAATATCAATACAATATAATCCCATACTTCTCTTTATAATGACCCCTTAATCTACATAGATCTAAGGAATAATAGTTTCTATTTAAAAACCAATATGCATTAATCCAATGATTTCTTAACTATCACAAGTAGTTTCTCTTTCAAAACCATTAGCATTAATCCATTGATTCCTTAACTATCACAAGTCTAAAGAATCAAATAGTAGTTTCTCTTTCAAAACTAAATCAATACAAGAGAATACAATACTTCTCTTTATAATGATTCCCTAACTCACAAGAGTCTTGAAAATCATTATATTAGTTTCTCTTTCAAAACCATCAAACAATAATCCATTGATTCAAAACAATACAAGAGAATCCCATATTTCTCTATATAAATATTCTCTAACTCACAAGAGTCTCAAAAATAATTAAATTAGTTTCTCTTTCAAAACCATCAAACAATAATACATTGATTCCTTATCCACAAAGATCATTATAATAGTTTCTCTTTCAAAATCACAATCAAACATTTCAAAACAATACAAGAGAATGTTAGAGTTACTATGCTACAGTAACTATAATTATTACCTCATTTGGTAATTTTTAATAAAGTCCTAGGTAGATTCTATTTACCACATGGTATATTTAGATTATTACTATTACTTTTACTTTTTACCTCAAAGATATTCATTGTTTGGAATATCTTGTGGTAACTAGGTAACTAGGTGATAGTAGTCAAGTTGACTACGTTAACTATCCTACGTAGGTGGTTAGTAAGTTAGGCACTTATTTCTCAAGCGTGTTTGTTAGCATTAATTTAGGATATTATTTCATAGAATATCCTAAGACTATTCATAGCATACAATTGTATTATTTAAACCCTATGCAATATGAATCCTAAGCTAATACCTATGGTTTCTTACATTGGTATTAGAACGACGACCTACCTAGGCACTCAAAAAACTCGGTATCACAACTGGACAAGGTGAGTAGCGAATCATTCCAGCTGGATCATAGGGGCCAAAATCTTGAGACTCGGGACCCCCATAATTTTCAAGGCACCATCATGGAGTTCTTTGGTGGGCATACAAATTGAGGTTGTTGCAACATTTTTATTTATCGTGATTCTTCCATGGAATTTATTTGTGCTCTCCTATGGCTTAATTTTCCCATAGACCCATATATCTAACAATAATTATCATATCTATCAAGCCTGATAGGCCACATGGGTAGGCAACCGGCCAACAGTTTTACTGCAGGCGACAACCCACTGAATCGGCGATCGGATTAGCTCCGATGACCAACCCATTTTTTGGAGGCACGCGGTCCACCTCAGGTGGCCCCCCCTTGATTGGATGACACAGGAGGTAGGTAATTCAGGAGCGCCCACTTGTGGACCACGATCTGTTGATGACCATATATCTGACTACTTCCATCAATCCAGAAACAGTAAACACATGACTTGAGGTAAACATTTTTATTTTTTTTATATTTCTTAATTATTTTTTTAGTATTTTTGTTAATAATTTAATATTTTTTTTATTTAAAATCATTTTTTTAATATTAAGATGATTTTTAATCAAAACTATTTTATTATTGATTAATTTATGCTAAACTTAATTAAATTTATGCAATAAAATTGAAAATTGAAGACCCATTTTTTTTGCAAATTCAAACAAAAGAGTGATTTCATTTTTCTCCAAAGGGGGATGTAAGACAAATAAGAGCACTAGTTCATTTGAAAAATTAGGGAGCCCTAAAATCTTCTCAAAACCTTGTTAATTTTACAAAATCATACGGGGACAAAATCAAGAAAATTTATTCTTTCTTACAAAATTGTAACACAAGGAGACACCAAAATTTGCAAAATTCAAAGTCAAAATTTGTGCATTTGTTTTCTGCGAGGGATATAACACAAGAAATTACACATTTTATTTTTTACAAAAATCGCTGAGCCACCATGAGCAGGCTCGCAGTAAGAAGAGATTGAAGACCTTGGGTCCACCAAAACCAAGTCGTGTGTTGAATGGTTTTGGAGTGCCTTTCAAAATCTTGTCATGTGTTGATTTGGCTTGAAAGGAGTGCTACCTTATTAAATTTACAGAGCACAAGGGAGACAAGAAATTGTAATTTATGTTTGTAAATTTGTAATACAAAGAGAGGGAGAACTTGAAAATCAAACTTCTTTTTGCAAAATCAAAAGGAAAATCGTGTATTTTGTTTTCTCATAACTTGGGCTATAACACAAAATATTGCACATGTATATTTTTGCAAATTGGAGAAGAATCTCATCACATTGAAGATCTAAAATTTATTCACAACCTTGTTTATTTTGCAAATAAGAGGGGGTACAAACCAAGATTTGGATTCTTCTTTTGTAAAATTGTAACACGAAGGGAAATTGTGAAAATCAAACGGTTAAAGCATTGAAACTTGTTTATTTTGCAACACAAAAAATAAAGGCAATTGTTTTTGCCACATTCTTTGCAAAATTATAAGACAAGAGGGGAAATTGAATATCAATTTTTTTGCACAACATAAATCAAAATTTTATTGCAAAAATTTTTGTAATAAGGTGCATTTTTTATAGCATTCAACACCTTTTGTTAAATTGTCATTGTTAAATTAGGTGCATTTTTTGGTTGCATCCGACACCTAAGTGGTAAAAATTTGTGGGCACTCTTTGATTTATTATTGCATTTAATTTCTTGTTTTCTACAATTATAATTCATCAAAATCAAGAGCACTCAAAACCCCAAATTTTAAACCCACTTGTGTAATTTATTACACAGGTAAAGCCAATTTTTTGATAATTCACTCCATAAAAACCCAAATTCACTCTTCTTGTTTGGCTTAAACTCAAAATAATCATCCTTTTTAAAAAGGGTTTTTAGGCAAGTGCCATTAAATATCTTTTTGAGTGAATTCTATTTCAATACTCTTTTAGGATATATAAACATAAAGAATTTTTTTTTGTGAAATAAAAGGAACCTTCAAAGTAGCAATTGTTTGCAATAAGGGGGGATACTTCCTTTCTTCCTTCAAAACATATTTTGACAAAAGGAAGATAAAACTTGTAAATGCAATTAGAAAAGTAGAAGTCATCAAAATTATACCTTTTCTTTTAGGAGGGGATTCTTTGGTGAAATTTTTTGATAAATTTCCTAGGAGGCAAAGTTATGTACAAAGATCTTTTGCACTCAAGGGGAAGACTTCAAAAATTACCTAAGGGAAACAAATTTGTAAACCTAGGTAGCACCATTATAAACCTCTTTTTAGGCTTCATAAATAGCAAATTATTTTGTTTGAAGTACTTGCAATAAAGGGGGTATTGTACCTCTTTTGAGGGGTATGCATAGTGATGAATATTCACAAATTGGGCGAATATTAGGATTTTCAAAATTGTAAATTGGCGAATATGAGGACCCTCGACATTGGCCCATTCGCCTAAAATTTTTAGGACCAATTTTTTCTTAGGGTCAATTCACCACAATATATATCAAAACATAGGTATATGTGTACTCGTTGGAAAGCTCTTTTCAATCCTAATCTAATGGTGGTGTTTTTATGAAGTTACAAGATGATTTAATAAGTAAAAAGTGGCCCCAAATGTGATCTTACATTTTAGGGCTTTAAATACCCCAGATTTTGGTATGAAGATGCTCGATTTGATTTGCTTAGGATTCTCCTTGATTCACCTTGATTTTTATTAGGATTCACCATTTTTTTACAAGTACATTTTGAGTCCAAACCCTTATGCATAACCCTACCTCTTTTTAGGCTTCATAAATAGCAAACTCTTTTTTTTTGAAGTACTTGTAATAAAGGGGGGAATTTTTTGGTGAAATTTTTGAAATTTGCCTAGGAGGAAATCTTTGTAAAAGCCTTAAAAAGCTTCATAAGCTTCATAAGTTGCATATAATATTTTTCTAAAAAGGAAGAAAGACTTATAAGGGTGTATTTTCGACAGTGATCGACACCTTAGTTAAACTTACAAAATTTCATCAAAACAATATTTTGCTAAAAAGGGAGGATGAATTATAAGGGTGCACTTTCGGTAGAGATCGACACCTTAGTCAAACTTCTTGCAAAAGTTCCATTACAACATATTTTGCAAAAAGAGGGAAACTTATAAGGGTGCATTTTCAGCAATGACCGACACCTTAGCTACCTTATCAAAACTTTTACAAAATTATATTGTAAATAGAATGAATTTCGTATGTAGGGATCTACTCTAGTACACCTAGCGGTAGTAATGGATGGTTACCCATACAATATAATAGGATGACAAGATTACAATAAGGACATTCATTGTTGTTAAAGCAAAATGAGGGATGACCTACTTTTTCTTAAGTACTTTGGAAGTACTTATTTTTGCTTAGACCCAAAGGTGATAGACCTAAAGGTATCTACCTAAGAAAGAGTAGATAGAGCCACGATCTAGAGCAACTCAACCAAGATTAAAGAAGTGTTGTTTGGCATCTATAATAAATGTAAATCCTATGGTAGACCGAGTGGCAAATCTAGTGACATATCGAGTGGTAGCTTCACAGGCAGATCTAGAGATAGTCCTAGAGGTATTCATATAGAGGTACACTTAGAGCTATGAGCCAGAGCTCTGTAGGTTCCACTATATGTGAAAAATACCTATGATATAGGTTCCACCATTAAGTGGAAAAGACCTAGATTGGGTTCCATTATTTGGCAAAAAATATCTAGAGTCAGTAGACCAACATATTTCATTTTCTATCCATCACTATATTGGGGTAGTTGTATACATTACCCAAATAATGCAATAAGAGGGTATGGTAGAGTTACTATGCTACAGTAACTATAATTATTACATCATTTGGTAATTTGTAATAAATTCATATGTAGATTCTATTTACCGCATGGTAGATATAGATTATTACTATTACTTTTATTTTTTACCTTGAAGATATTCACTATTTGGAATATCTTGTGGTAACTAGGTAACTAGGTGATAGTAGTCAAGTTGACTACGTTAACTATCCTACCTAGGTGGTTAGTAGGTTAGGTGCTTATTTCTCAAGCACGTTTGTTCGTGTTAATTTAGGATATTATTTCAAAGAATATCCTAAGGCTATTCATAGCCTATAATTGTATTATTTAAACCCTATGCAATATCAGTTCTAATATAATGCCTATGGTTTCTTACAGAGAATTCCATACTTCTCTTTATAATGATTCCCTAACTCACAAGAGTCGAAATTTATTACATTAGCTTCTAGCTTACAACATGCTTTAACTTTAACTTTCTATACAACTAGAGAAAGGATTAATCAATCTTATTATAACATAAAGCTTTCTTTAACTTTAACTTTCCTTACCCCAACCAAGAAATATTAAAGTGTTTAATCTAATGTAAAGCTTTATTTAACTTTAAATTTTTTTACCACAACTAAGAAATATTAAAGCACTTAATCTAACATAAAAATTTCTTTAACTTTAACTTTCTTTACCACAACTAAGAAAGGTTAAAGCACTTAATCTAACATAAAGCTTTCTTTACCACAACTAAGAAAGGTTATTACACTTAATTTAATCAAGGGTACTTTATTAACACAAAAATAATCAAAGAACTTAATAAGGTTAGCTATAATCCAACGTACTTTAATAAAACAACATTAATCAAATTATTTTATAAAAAAAAGGTGCTCAATAAAACACCAAAAAAATAAAGCAATCAAAAATATAGTCCAAGCGCTAGACTAAACCATATAAATAAAAGTGATTTAATTAAAATAACATTAGAGCCCTTCATAAAATGAAGATACAATGACCTAGATTATACATTAAATAATCCAATCACTAAACAACATTTAAAACCAAAACATAAACAAATAAAAAGACAAAGAGCTCGATTATACTTCATATAATCCAAGCAAAAAATATGTCACTCTAATGAATGCAATAGGTTACAATGGAATAGGAATACACCACTTCTTAGGAGCACTTACAAGAATTATAGCTACAGGCATGAAGGCACAACACTCTAAGCATTCTACCTGATGTGGCCCCAAAAGAATGATGATAGATAAAAAAAAACCATGCAAGAAGAGCAAATAAATCAACATCAGGCTAGAGCACATGAAATAACTTAGGAAATAATGATACCCCTAATTATGGATAGCTAGAAAAGCCATAGAGACTTTGATAGTGTTCTAGGACTTCTCATGGTGCACGCCACCCTAGGGAAACAACACAATACAAAGTGCAAGCACTATGATATTAGGGCTAATTATGAGTACACAATGAACAAAAAGGTGTAGGCTCACTATTGAAAACTTACTCCATAACAATCCAAAACAATAGGAAAGGTTGACGTCCAAAGATAAAAGCCCCATAACGCAGTCTAAGACCGCTCAATATTTGTTCAACCAAAGAGCCCATCCAAAGATAAAATAGAAAACAAAGAGAACATACACATGTAAAAGGAAACAATATCAAAAACATCCAAAAGCAAATTGCAAAAGTCAATAGAAGAAAAACCTGAATTTCAACCCTTTCTACATCCCCATCAGACATCACTACTTGAAATAAATCTTTCTTTCATACCTCCATTCCCCTATTTCTTCCTCCAAAATCCATCCCTTAAACCTTTTCTCCGCTTCCCCTTAAAACCACCAAAGGTAATTCCAAAGGAGACCATCATCTTCAAAACACCCAAGAAGGCATTACAAGGCCTTCACCACATCACCATAAATATGTTGACCATTATGGCCATAAATGGGAAATTTAAATTGATTACCCAAAGATCACATCCAAACATAAATGAAAGAACCCTAAAGATTATTAATTCTTTTTTTCACTTTCAAAATTTAACATTAGTTTTCAAGTAATAATATCATAAAATAATTATTACTTCACTATTCTAATGTAATAAAGCCAAAATTTTTAATTAGAAGTAATAATATCATAAACTAATTAATACTTAACAAATCCATTCAAGGCAAGACAAAAGCAACCAAGGAATAAATTAAAAAATGTTTCACACCATTTTTTTATCCTAAAGTAGGTGGCTCTTTTAAGATAGTCCTAGACTATCACCAACCTATTAAGGAGACTCATTGCTCAAGAAACTTCCCAACCCAATGGTATGAACATAGATTAATTAGAAAACAAACAATGCATCTACATGAAATGTTATTTATCAATGTTATCCTCAGCTATCGATGAAAAATTCATCATTAGTATTTCTCTATATATCTCTCTTTATGAGTGGTTCACCCCTAATATCCCACAAACAGAGCGCATGGTCTTGCATCCACCAATACATTAGCAATACCATATTCCAAAATAAAAGAATAAAATCATCTTATAAAAATATATCTTAATATGAATTTATGCCATAATATAAACACAACAATTCATAGCTTACTATCCAAAATTATATTTTCCAAGGAGGGGTGTTACATACTTCCCCCCTTAGGCTAAACATGGCCCTCCTATGTTTCCTGCAAGTGAGAAAATAACTGTTAATTCAAATAAAACTGGAAATCATTATCATTTACTATCAACACATTTCTTAGAATAATAATCCCAGTAGATATTACATAGCTCTAAGGTCTATTTCCTTAACACCTTGTAATGGAACTCCAATTTTTTAACTAGTCTCACCTCAATGGCAAAGGAAATCTACCCTCTACAAAATAGAAATATTCCATACATGACTAGGATTAGCGGTATAATTCCTAACTAGATATATGTGAAAAGCATCATGGATATTTAATAGGTTGGGTGACCAGGAGAGCCTATAGGCTATTAGACCAATCTTATAAGAGCTCAACATAGAAAGAATCCAACTTTGTTGACTTTATGGTACTTCTTCATGGTTATTACCTTTAAGAAGACTCTATCTCCTACCGAGAATTCTCTTGGTAATATTTTCAAATCATCACAACTTTTCTAATGAATGACCACTTCCTTGAGCCTAAGCCTGATCACTCCAAGCTTCTCCTCCATATCTTGGATAATATCCAACCTGATCATCACTCATTCCTATGGATTGTCTCACAATAGAAGTGTCCTACATATTTTACCATACGAATCTTTAAATGGAGCCATTACCAATGATGCATGGTATCAAATTTTTTCATGTAAATTCCATGAGATGCATGAAGTCTTCTCAATTGACTCCTAATCCATGCAATACATGCCAAACATATCTTCCAAAACCTGGTTTACCTTCTCAGTTTGACCATCTATTTTAGGATAATATGTAGAACTAAAATTTAACTTAGTACCTCCTACACATTGTTGAGCCTGTCGATATCCATATATAAATCTAGTCCCTATTTGATATGTTTACCTTAGGTAACTCATGTACTCCAAATATTATCTTAACAACTTATTTTACACCACCAGTGCATCCTCCTTGATGTTCCCTAGTATAAAGTGTGCAACAAAGATCAATTTGTCCACCATTACCAATATCACATAATGCTAGAATTTAGAATTAGATAAACCCATATATTTATACATAGATATTATTTGCATATGTACATCATGTGGGGGTATTTTCCTTATTCAGTGATAATGTTTTCCTTCACTTTCTGATGCTCTAAACATCTTGCAATAGAATTAGTGATATCTTGCTTCATTACATCCCAATAAAAAGTCTTTTTCACATTTTATCTCATTTTTTGCCCTCTCGAATGAGAAAAATAAGGATATTCATGCATCTCTTGCATAATTAGTCTCCTTAGATCACCATTTTTGGGTATAGCTACCCTATATTTAAGGCATAAAAGTCTATATTTTATGTTTAAATCCTTATTTTCCTAAGGATTTCCCTTGGTTTTATCCCCATTTTATATGCAATATGGATCTTGTAGTTACATTTCCTTGACTCTATTCATCCAATATATAGGGTTTTGAGTCAATTCCACTATGTTCCTTCCCCATTTACAACCTTATTCTCATTCCATTTGATATATTTAATAACAAAGTCATATTTTGCTAAGAATTATCCCCATTATCTTTTTCTTGCATGTAACATAGGTTGGGTAGAGATATACTTCAAAATTTGATGGTCTGTCATTAGCTCAAAGTTTTACCCAACAAGTGATGTCTCAAGCCTCCTTAAGAATGTATACTATGGCCAAAAATGGATCAAGGAGATCATCTATCCTTAGTAAAGAGTACTTAATTTTAATGGTTACCTTATCATAAATTTAAAATATAATCTCAATAAAACATCCTTTATTTTTCACAAATAATACTAGAGCACCTCAAAGTGACACTTCAAGTTAAATCAGCCCCTTTACTATCAAGACTTATAGTTGCACCTTCTGATATTATGAATTTACTAGGGTTAACCTATAAGGTGTCCTTGAAAAGGGGTTTAGCTATTGGCATTAACTAATTAATGAAGAAGTATTTTTTATATGGTTTTCATTATATCACATTATTGCTCCATCTACTATTGAATCAACTTAACTATACAAGAAAGGTTCTCTATCCTCTCACTGGAACCTACTTATTCCTTTGGTTTTTATTGAAGTCTGTTGTCCTCCAAAATTCCTACTGGGGTTCATTATTCTCCTAGTTTATTTTGAAAACATACTACATTTTCCCTCTTAAGTAGTTGACCCCATTTTCTTGGAAGATTCTTCTTCCAACCAAGCCCTATCTTCCATCCACAAAAGGAGGTGGGTAAGTCACAATTTCTCCAAAGTTGTACTTACAATATGTTAGTTCCTCCTCCCATGAACTAACTTAGATGATTATCACATTTTTTATAAGGTCATGGTCATACTTGTTTGGCCACAATATACCATATCTAAGAAGACCATCATAATGATTATGGTTATACTTGTTTTCTTGTATGGTGCCATATTTGATAAGAACATTATCACTCATTGAATAATGATCATGTCCATGCTTACCTCTTTGTAAGGTGTCATCCACTTTGATAAGAACATTATCACTCATTTTATAATGATAATGGCCATGCTTTCCTCTTTGAAAGGTGCCATTTGCTCTGATAAGAAATTATCACTTATTTGATAATGATCATACCCACCCTTACCTCTTCACAAGGTGTCAATCACTTATTTTGATTGCACAAGAGTTTAATTAGATTACAATTTTTAGGGTAAATGAATAAATAGTTTTTGGGTAAAGGAAAGGCCTTAGCAAGTCACACTGAGGATGAGGAACCTGACCTATCTATCATGGTTCTCAAATATTTTGTGCTAAATACCTCGGCTAACATAATTCAATAGATGCATGAGCTTAAGGAGACACTCACCAAGGTGTTCTACAATGAGGGCTTCCAGAGTAAGAAGTTGGTTGTGTCCGTACAGGATTAAAATGATGATGAGGATGACAAAGTTGAGGACCTTGATGAAGAGCAGGAGGAGGAGACCTAGTTCCTCCATGGTGGGCCCCTGTACAAAATATTTTTTATATTTATCAGTGTAATATGGTCAATTTTTTAGATAAATGTTGGTATTTTAACTATACAGAGGATGTTTTCCTTTTTGTAATTATTGTCTGTTGTAGATTGTGTGGTCTGCCAAGGAAGTGTCCTTGGAGTATTTCGCATCTGAGATATTTGAAGTCAGCTCTGTGGCTCTCTCTTTTGTATGGGGAAGTGGGCAAATTTACTTTAATTCTTGGGTTGGCTTGCCTAGGGTCTAGAAAAGGCTAGCAATAGTAGAGGACATGTCATCCTTAGTAAGTCAAGGATTTGTACTACCAGCATAAGGCTTTATTTTATAAAAGGTTTTAGGTTAACCTGTAAAACCTGATATTAAATGAAAATCTTCTTAATTACCAAAAAAAAGATTATAGTTTTTTCCAAAATTGCATTTCTAACTTTAGTTATTTGTATTATTCTCATGCACTAAATTCATTATCACCCTCTTGATAGTAGTCATAGCTACCATTGTATACCTATAATTTGTTATTTATAATAGGGTATTTATCACTCAATTGATAACAATCAGGGTTGCACTTGCCTTCATGCAAGGTTTCTTACCCAAAGTAGCACATAAAGTGAAGGATTACTCTAAGAACACTTATTATAAGCCTTAAACCCTACGACCCAGAGCTCTGATACCAACTATAAAAACCCCAATTCTACCAAAACTTTTTTTGAAGAGCACTTACAAACATAGGCTCTTAAGGGAGACCCTTACAATAATTATTTCAGCATTCAAAGCTTCACCACATTTGAGTTTCCAAGTCACTATAGATGACACCTAATAGAAAATAGATCTCAAATATTGTAATTTTTAGGGTTCACCTTACTAAACCTACATGTTTATAAGGATTCCATAAGTAATTCCCCCACATTTCCTATATAGGACTAGGTGACCATGATGTAGGGATTACCCTTTATATCCAATAACACTTAAAGGGGGATGTCAATTCCCTAACCTGACTATAGCCTCTCCAAGACAAGTTATTCGGTGTAGAGCATTGGTGATTGGTTACCACACCTCTACAGGCTAGCTAAGTTTATTACCACTTTGACAACAACTAACATGATATCCTAATCCTATGTGATCAAGGAGTCAACACTGTTGTCTTGTGAATACATTTTTCCACACACTTGATCCTACCCAACCAAGGTGTGACTACTCACAAGTACCTTGGATATTGTATACACACAAATCCTTCTAGGGTCATGAGATCCTAGCTATTACATTCATACAAATCCTTCTAGGATTCTTGGCTACCTAGCTATTGCATTCACACAACTCCTTCCAAGTTTGGATTTTGTGGTTTACAAGAGGAAAATCTACCCACTCCAAGGATTGATAACAACATAATAAAATAATAAAGCTAAACCAAAGCATTAAGCATAAAAGCACATTGCATTATTAATCTCAAATTAAAATCATAAAAATAATTCCTCTTAACCATAAACCACACTAATCTCTTATAAAAACATGGATCACAAAAGTTTTCCTACAATAATTATACCTTAACAAGATAACTCATATCTCAAACCTAAGCACATATTTCAAATAGTTAAAAAAACACATTAACAACCATCTCCAAATATTACTCGTAACTTTAGTTCCAAGTTAACATAAACATCATACTTAAAGCTACACCATTAAACAAGATTAAAGTATCTCTTCATTGCATAAATAAGCATCATAAACTATCTTTAGAAACAAGAGATAAGATTACAAATCTTTCAAGCAATACAAGCCTTTACTTAGTTACAACAATATCATTTTGAAGAACTATGTTCATCTTCCAATATCTTCTACCAACTAAGTCTACAAGCTTATTTGATGGAAAAACCACCCACCATATATGAAGTTTACTTAGGGATCATAAAAACTCTTCAAGTAATGCAACTTAAATCATGCCATGTTCTACTATGCAAACAACCATACACATAATTTAAACAAGTTATAAAAAGAAAATTCTTCTTCTTTTTATAATGATCTATTATAAAAAGTCGTAGGAACAATTATAATAATTTTACTTTTCACGTCAAAAACAAACATTCAATATCAATACAAGAGAATCCAATACTTCTCTTTATAATGATCCCTTAATATACATAGATCTAAGAAATAATAGTTTCTATTCAAAACCAATATGCATTAATCCAATGATTTCTTAACTATCACAAGTAGTTTCTCTTTCAAAACCAAAAGCATTAATCCATTGATTCCTTAACTATCATGAGTTTCAAGAATCAAATAATAGTTTCTCTTTCAAAACTAAATCAATACAAGAGAAACCCATACTTCTATTTATAATAATTCCCCAACTCACAAGAGTCTTGAAAATCATTATATTAGTTTCTCTTTCAAAATCATCAAACAATAATCCATTGATTCTTTATCCACAAATATCATTATAATAGTTTATCCTTCAAAACCTTAAACATTTCAAAATAGTACATGAGAATCCTATAATTCAATTTATAGTCATTCCCTAACTCACAAAAATCTCAAAAATCATTACATTAGTTTCTCTTTCAAAACCATCAAATAATAATCCATTGATTCTTTATCCACAAAGATCGTTATAATAGTTTCTCTTTCATAACTACAATCAAATTTTTTAAAATAATACAATAGAATCCGATACTTTTATTTATAATGATTTCCTTACTCACAAGAGTCTCAAAAATAATTACATTAGTTTCTATTTCAAAACCATCAAACAATAATCCACTGATTTTTTATCCACAAAGATCATTGTAATAGTTTCACTTTCAAAATCACAATCAAATATTTCAAAAAAATACAAGAGAATCCCATACTTCTCTTTATAATGATTCCCTAGCTCACAAGAGTCTCGAAAATCATTACATTAGCTTCTAGCATACAACATGCTTTAAATTTAACTTTATATATAACAACTAGAGAAAGGCTTAAATGATCTTATTCTAAAATAAAGCTTTCTTTAACTTTAACTTTACTTATCCCAACAAATAATTATTAAAGTGTTTAATCTAACATAAATATTTCTTTAACTTTAACTTTGTTTACCATAGCTAAGAAATATTAAAGCACTTAATCTAACATAAAGCTTTCTTTAACTTTAACTTTCTTTACCACAACTAAGAAAGGTTAAAGCACTTAATCTAACATAAAGCTTTCTTTAACTTTAACTTTATTTACCACAACTAAGAAAGGTTAAAGCACTTAATTTAATCAAGGGTAATTTATTAACACAACAATAATCAAAGTAATTAATAAGGTTAGCTATAATCCAAGGTACTTTAATAAAACAACATTAATCAAAGTACTTTATGAAAAAGGTGCTCGATAAAACACCAAAAAAATTAAACAACCAAACATATAATTTGAGCGTTGGACTAAACCATATAAATCAAAGTGATTTAATTAAGTTAAAAATAAAGCCCTTCATAAAATATAGAGATAATGTACTAGACTATACATCAAATAATCTAGACACTAAACAACATATAAAACAAACACTTAAAATAAAACATCATACCAACCAACACTTAAACAAACAAAAAATACAAAGGTCTCAATTATACTTCATATAATCTAAGCAAAAATAAAGGTCAATCCAATGAATGCAATAGTTTATAATGAAAGAGGAACACACAACTTCTTATGAGCACTTACAATAACTCTAGCTACATGCACAAAGGCACAATGCTCTAAGTATTCTACACTTTATATGACCCCAAAAAAATGATGATAGATAAAAAGAACCATGCAAGAAGATAAAAGCAACCATTAATAGGCTAGAGCACACAAAAAATATCAAGAAATAATGATACCTATCATGACAGATAGCTAGCAAAACAATAGAGACTTAAACAATGGTCTAGGTCTTCCTCATGGTGCACACCATCCTAGGAAAACAACACAACATAGAGCCCAAGCACTACGATCTTAAGGCTAACTATGATTACATGATGTACAACAAGGCATAGGCTCACTATTGAAACCTTACTCCATAACAATCCAGAATGACAAGGAATGTTGATATCTAGAGGTAAAACACCACAGTGCAGTCCGAGATTGCTCAAGATTGGTTTGGATACAAAGCATCCAAAGATCAGATAGAAAATAAAGAGAACATATGCATGTAAAAGAAAACAATATGAATGACTTCTAAAATCATATTGCAATAGTCAATAGACAAAAAACCTAAACTGTAGCCCTACCTACGTCCTCATCGGATATCACTACTTGAAATAATGCTTCCTTCCATACCTCCATTTGTCTATTGCTTCCTCCAAAATCCATCTCTTAAACCTTTGCTCTGCTTCCCATTAAAGCCATCAAAGTGAGTGCCAAAGGAGACCACCATATTTGAAATACCCAAGAAGATGTTACAAGGCTTTTGCCACCTCACCATAAAGGTGTCAACCAGTATGGCGATAAATAGGAAATTATAATCGATTACCCAAAGATCACATTCAATGTTAGGTACCCAAGCTGGGTACTTAATATTTAATAATTTAATATTGTATCGTATAATGGTATGAGACATAAATTAATTATTGAGTAAGAAAGGCCACATATCAAATTAAAGAAGGTATGTCATAGGATCATATATGTAACCATTGGATAATATTGTCATATGTAACCACAAGGAATCTTGACATATTATTATACACTTTGTAACTCATGGAAAGGGAACCACCACATGGGTGATTTTGTAACTCATGGAAGGTGAACCATCACACTCTTGTATAAAGAGATATGTACCCCTATTGTAATTGGACCTATGATGTCTTCTTGGAGAAGTCTTGGCTTGTGAAGCTAGAGATCTTGTGGAGTGGCTTCCTTCCCAAAGGAGCATTGTACGGTGTTGCCCTACCTCAAGGGTATAATCAATCTCTATTTTATTGTGAGTAATTTATTTATGTTTGCATGTTAAATATTTTAATATATTTGTGAGTCATTTATGGTATTTAGAAGAAAGGTTCATAATATTTGGTATCAGAGCAACAATTTGGGCAAAGTGGGTTTGTTTTTGCAGAGCTAGGGTATGTTTTTCAAAAAAATATCACATTTTGTGGAGGTCATATTTTTATTTCAACAATCATTTTCAAAAGATGTTTGTACCCTTGTCTAGATATTTTTGAGTACTACAAAAACAATTTCTCATTTGTTAAATTATGATCAGTATTGAAAAATTTATGGTTGTTTGAAGTTGGGTTATTTGTGTTGTTTTTTGGCCACGTGATTTTTTTCAAAATAAACAAAATTTGTATTAGATATTTTAGCAGTCATTTTTAGAATATTTTTGCACTAACATGTAGATTATTTTGAGTACTATAAAAATAACTGCTCAGTTATGAAATTTTGATACATATTAAAAGTGTTATAGCCACTTGAATTTGGGTTTTTGAGGATGTTTTTGGGCTACACATTGTTTTCAAAACAAAAAAGGTTTTATTAAAATTTTTATTAATCATTTTCAGAATATGTTTACACCATAATGTATATTATTTTGAGTACTATAAAAATGAGTGCTCACTTGTGAATTTTTGATACATATTGAGAGAGTTACAATTGTTTGACGTTGAGTTGTTGATGTTATTATTTGGCTGCACGATTTTTTCAAAATGAAAAACAATTATATTAAAAGGATTATTAATTATTTATTCCAATTTCAAAATATAACATTAGTTTTCAAGTAATATTATCACAAAATAATTATTACTTAACTATTCTAACGTAGTAAAGCAAACATTTTTAATTAGAAGTAATAATGTCATAAACTAATTAATACTTCACAAATCCATTCAAGGCAAGGCAAAAGTAACCAGGGATTAAATTCAAATATGTTTCACACCATTATTTTATCCTAAATTAGGTGGCTCTTTTAAGATAGTCCTAGACTATCACTAGCCTATTAATGAGGCTCATTGCTCAAGCAACTTCCTGGCACAATGGTATGATCATATATTAATTAGCAAAAAAACAATGCATCTCTATGAAAGGGTATTTATCCATGTTATCCCAAGCTACCAATGAACAAGTCATCATCATTATTTTACTAAATATATCTCTTTGTGAGTGGTTCACCCCTAAGGTCCCACCAAAGAGAGCACCTGGTCCTGCATCCATCAATATGTCAATAATACCATATTGCAAGCTAAAAGAATAAAAACATCTTATCAAAAGACATCATAATATGCAACTATGCCATAATATAAACACATTAACTCATATATTATTATCCAAAATGAGATTTTCCAATGAGGTGTGTTAAATACTTCTCTCCCTTGGGCTAAAAATAGTCCTATGTGTTTCTTGTAAGTGAGGAAACAAGTATTAATTCAAATAAAACTAGAAATTGTTTCCCTTTATCTTCAACACATTTCTTCTAAGATTAGTCCCACTGGACCTTACATAGCTCTAGGGTTTAATTCCTTAACACCTTTGGAATAGAATAAATTCTTCTATAGGGAATAAATTCATCCTCACTAAAATATACTACTTTACAAGGTTATCATAAGCAATGCTACAAAGAAAACATATTGAAATTCATGGAAAAACTAATTACTAGATTTGGAATTTAAAAAATGATTGTAATAGATAATCGACCTACATTCTTGGGTCCTAAGGTCCTAGATTTTACCTCCAAATATAGATTCTACTTAATAGCATCATCTAATTATTTTCCACAAGAAAATAGTTTATTTGAGTCAACAAACAAATATTTGCTATAAATTATCAAAAGGATTCTTAGGGAAAACCAAATAAATTAGCACCAGATGCTGGATAAATGATTCTAGAAAAATTAGATTAAATTGAAGGGACCTATGAAAAAATCTTCATATTATTTGGTTTATGGTAAAAAATCTATATTTTTTATACATTTAGAGCTCCCTACAATGAAGTTCCTAAGCACATGCATTTTCTTGGATATTGATCACATGGAAGTAAGAATGGACAAATTATTATTGTTAGAACGAAGGGAAAACACATATAACTTCTAGCAATATCAGGATGTAGTCAAATAATGGTTTGAAAATAAGGCCTCTCCCTAAGATTTTAGAATTGGACATTTAGTTTTGAAATTGGATGAAGAAAGAGCTAAACATGGGAAGCATAAACAAATTGACTTGATCTACTCCAACCCATATAAAAGTAATGGAGTTCAAGAGTTCAACTCTTTTGATTGACTATAGTTTAAGGTTAGACATTATCAATCTAGATGAATAGGTAACATTTGAAGCAAATAGCAGGAGAAACTCTGAAAGCCTTGTGACATATAATAATAATAATAATAATAATAAACCCTCCTCCTAACATGTTTATCTAATTTTTGCAAGTAAACAATGACCCAAAGTTAAAGCAAAGGGATAATATTTATGGCATGTTACAAGGATGATTCACACTTCATCATGAAATTTACACAAACCAAGTGTATCCAAAAGCCAACAATACAACTAAAAGAGTAGCTCACTTGGGATTATCACTAGCTAACCAAGAACCTTTTGATGGATGAAAGGATAAGTTGTTGTAGTAAAGCATCAAATAAAATTATGAATGATGGAATATTTCCTACTTAGGTACATTAAATATGTATTTGTAAATCACCTTGCTAGAAGAAAGAAGATGATTGGCAGAGTGAAGTAAATTCGATGAATTCCCAAGTAGAATACACCTATAAAAGGAGTTTTTTCCTTTCAAGTATTTTACAAGTCCCCAAGAAAAGCTACCATCTAATATTAATATTCTTATACTCTACCATATATATCCCACACCCAATGGATAAGGCCTTAAGTTTTGGGTTCCTTGTCTCTTGCAACCAGAAACCCCCTATGAGTCACCAAATTGTAGTGAGATTCACTACACTAGGAAAATCCTATTAGAAAAATGAAATTTAAGCAAGATTACCATTCAAAGTTGATTTTGAAGCAAGATGAGAGGATCCAAATCCTAGTTGATCTATCAAGTAGCTCTGTAGGTTTGACACTAAAGATGTTAACAAAGAAAGGCTTATGTCATAAGCTGAAGGAAAATCTTGATCTTCCCATGTCAAGAGGCCATGCAAACCAAACAGATGAGAAGAGTAACAAATTATAGCCTTTTTAGTGGTAGCTAAGCCAGACCTCACCATTGGTAATATTCTTAGAGACTCTTTTAGTGGAAGCTAAAAGGGCTCCACTTTTATCTAGATTTTTTCCAATATAATGGTTGTATAGGATAAATCTATAGACTAGACCAACTTACACATATAGTTAGGATTTAAATGACTATATATCTAGTTGCTTGTAGGATGGCACCAAAAAAGGACCTAGAGGGAGAAACCCAAGTGGCCATAGAGGAAGAAGAAGAACCTAAAGGAATCTAGATGAAGGATTAGAAAGAAAATTTATATTTCTTAGTAAACTATAGAAACATAAGCAACTTGGGAACTTCAAGTTGTGGAACCTTTGCTGATTATATCATCTTACTAGTCCATATGAAGGTTACTTTTCCCTGTAAATTCTTGGCAAGAAAGAAAAAATGGAGAAATTTGGTTGAGTTGGACAAAAGGAACAACGTAGATGTACTCACAAAGTCAATATGTTTGGGAATACTAGAGTACTAGAGGGAAGATCTTTGGACTTGTCATCCCCTTAAATTATCTATTCTAGAATCCTAAAAAAGTAATTATGGGCTTAAAAATTTATTAAGGTTTATTGAATCTTTTAGACCATAATATTTTGTCTATACTAGCTTGGTGCTAGATATACAAAGGAGGTAAGCTAGAAATTTTGAGTAATGACATCAATAAAGCAACTCAAAACTTTTGGCCCAATGCAAAGCCTGTAAAACATAGAGTTTTTATTTTAGAAGAAGGTAGACCAAAAATGTTCAAGTGATGATCTCATCCCATCCTCAAAAACTTTCTATCTTAATGCAAGGAATATAAAAAATATAAGGGCCTCCTAGAGTACAAGTTGAAGTAAAGAACACCATTAATGAGAGCCTCTAAAAAAAGGTGATGTCAACACTGAAAATGTCAAGTGTGCTTACAATAAAGCAAGAAAGGTTGTCTGAAAGGTAACAAAGGTAGAAAAAACATTCTAATTTAGAATACCTTGGTATGAAAGGCAACCAACACCCCAAAATAAGTATTTAAGACACACGGTAGTTATCAAAGATAAAAAGTGTTAGCCACTCCACCTAAGCATTATTGAAGATCCTATAATAATAACCACTCAAGGCCTAACATAGGACATTTTTGAATATGCTAAGTGGTGTTAGCTCATCCTAAAATCATACGTGGTCAATTTTAGATCATGATTGTACATAGTAGCTAGTTTCATCTTAGCTAGACAAAAGCTACAACTAGGGAAATGATTGTCACTATAAAGGATAAAATATATTAGTGTTTACCTATCATAGGTTTTATGTATATGCTATTCTAATGCAATCAAGAACTAATTGACTTACCTCAATCAAAGCATAAATAATTATTAATTTTTGTAATAATACATAGTTTTGATATTTTTGTTTATGCTTTAATTCAAGTCTTTATGTTAGCTTCGATGTTGTTTGGTATACTTAACTAAGGTGTCATATGTTAGGCTTAAAACTATTTGGATTTATTTTATTGAAGTGCTTGGAATGTTGAATGATGTAATACTTATGCTTACTATATTTTATTTATAGGTTTGATTGAATAGTCTATTATTATTTGATTGTATTGGGCAGTCAATGCTTATTCATCTAAAATAAATGTTGTTAGTTAACTTTCAACCACATTTACTCTCATCTATAACCCTTATCTTTCTCAACCCTATTTCCTATTTCATTATTTTTTCTTACAAATATTAGGATCTATAAAAATAATCAACCTTATTTGGAGGTTGATTCCAAATCAAATATGAGTCATAATATTGACCTTAGTCTAAGGCATATTTCATATACTTGGGTAGGTCAAAACATCAAGATTTTTGGCATGCTCAATGGGATGAAACCAATATGGATTACCCCACAAAGAAACACTAGTAAGATAGAGAACAACAATTTCCTAATTACAAGTTAGAGATTCCAGGTTATTAAAGCCACTATGTACATAAGGTATACCTACATTTTTGGATGATCCAAATTATGGTGAAGATATTACTCTAATTAGTAGATAAGCAATCTATTCACCTAGTGACTTCATACCTAAATAACCCAAGAGTTTTGACAACTCCATTAGAAGGCATAGATCCATAATATTATAATCATAAGATTAAAAGCCAAGAAGCTAAAAGAACCCTTACAATCTATTGAGCTATTAGCCTTTAAAAATATAAGAAAGGTAAATCACTTTCACCTATTTAGACTTCATCTATCCAAAACCCAACTCCTCTGTAGGCCATATCTCTAGAACCACCTACTAGAACCCCACCTAGAACCATGGATGAATAAATATACATTGGTTAGAGCTGTGTTAGAGCCCTTAATATCCGAAAGCCACATGATATTCCACAATTTGCATTAAAATATTTACTCTTTTATGATGGAAACAAGAAAATGACCTATGAACATTGATACTATATAGCCACCCTAGTCACTATTCATAATATCATCCATGAAAATATAATGGTGAAACTATTATATTTATCTTTGAAAGGGAAGGTACTAACATGGTACTTATTTATAGAAGAAGGTAACATCAACACATGGGTTGAGTTGGATAAGCCTTTTATACTAGAATTAAATGATATAGGGGATTTCTTTTCAATATTGATGCAATTTAATTCCATACATAGGCACCCTCAATAGAACATCATGTAGATGCTTTGTTGATTTCCAAGTTAAGAGAAAGAAGACTCCCTCATGAGCCACCATGTATGATGCTTTGTTGGTTCTAAAAAAAATATTGATTTATTCAAGATAATTCTAACAAGCACAATCCCAAGTGGAATTGGCTACATGAAATTGAATCTAGCTCAAGTTCAAAAAATTATTGGGATGGGAATAAATATTCCTCTTAATCACAAAGAAAGGTTAAAGGACAAAAACATCAATTTGGTTGAGGACAACCTAGAATGTCTTGAAAATATGATTGAAGAGATGCAAATGGAAGATGAGTTTTCTTTAAGATATTTTAATGCAATAAACAAAATTGGATTGGAAAAATATTGCATATCGGATTTATACAACCACAAGCTTTTAGATATCACAAATATAAATATCCAAATAACATAAATGTGGAAGCTATATTTTGATGGAAAATTATATAAAAATAAATTTGGAGCTAAAATAGTCCTAAAATATATTTTTTAAGGGATCAAGAAGTTAAAATATAATCTAACCTAGAGTTTTTTAAATAATTTTGTTGAATATGAAGCATTATGGCAAAGCTTACTAAAATATAAAATATGGGTATAAAAAATATCTTAATCTATGGTGACTCAGAGCTAGTGGTAATCCAAATTATTTAGAAATATAGTATCGAGCATCACTATCTTATATAAAACCAAAATAGAGTCTAGGACTTGCTTGAAATATTTTATATCATCAATATAAAAGCCATCCCCAAAAGCAAAAATGCACTGCAAATATACTAGCTTCATAGGAAGTAGATTTTGGCCCTAATTTTGGAGATTGGAAAGCATCAAAATAAGTGAAACTAGTTTTCTGGCTATTAGTGTTGGAAAAGGATAACTTTTGGGAAGTATTTTATGATGATGAGTAGATAGTGAATTTTTTAATGCAAGAATATATATATATTTATATATATATATATATGATTCAAAAATGGAAAATATTATTGACAAAGAGGATATTATATAGCTAAAAAATATACTTTAGAGAGCCTCTTTTATAACAATGATCAGATGAAAAACCAAAGGATGGGAATAGATAAAAAGGAATTCAAGTCCAAATGGAGATAAAAAAAGTGATCAAATTTAAAACAAGATGCACTCTCAAGTAAAAAATATGACCTCATTCCACTTTACAAAGAATTTAAAGGTGTAATAGTTTATATATATTGTAATATCAAAGTATATAACAAGTAAGTCATCCAACATACTATTGAGTTGCTTCTAAATGTCAATCCTTTCCAACAAAAAAATATATTTATTAATACTAAGATTTAATACCTAATGAAGTAGGAACTATTGAAGCTTCTAAATGCAAAGATTATATATCCAATCAAGCATTCTACATGGGTGGATAATCAAGTTCTAGTCCAAAAAAACTAGTGAAATCAAGTTGTGCATTGACTTTTGGAACTTAAATAAAGCCATTAAAATATCACTATCCTTTGCCAAAAGTAGATAAAATAATGAAGACAATTGCTAGAGTTGAAATATTTTTCCTATTGGATGAATATTTTGACTTCAATAAGATTTGGGCAAAGTATGAAGACAAGTATAAAACAATATTTACCACAAAATGGGGAACGTTTTCTTATTGAAAAATATTATTTGATTTGTCTAATGTTGGGGCTAACTTCTAGACAGCTATGGATCTAACTTTTGGAGAACTAGTAAATAAGATAATTCTCATCTACATAGATGATATGACAATGTTCTCTCATGATAAGATTTAGCATCTAGATTATCTAAGGTTGGTTGTTGAAAAATACTAGGAGTTTGGAGTTTCTTTGAACCGCAAGAAATCAACATCTATAGTCCATGAGGGAAGATTGTTGGGACATGCCATCTCAAAGCAAGGATTTTCCATTGATCCATCTCAAGTAAAGGAAATTTTATCACTTTCTTTGCCCTTGAAAAAGAAGCATTTGCAATATTTCTTTAGATAGATCAATTTTTTTGGAAGTTCATCTCAAAACTTGTTCAAATTATTAATCCCATTACTATACTTCTGAATAAGGATATGCCTTTCATTTAGACATGAGAAATTAAAGAAATTTTAAAAAATATTAAACAAGCAATAACTAAATCTCCAATTTTGGCAAATCCAAACTATGAGATGGACTTCATTTTGTACGTATATGGTGTAGAAGAAAGCATAGTTGCAGTGCTAAAATAGAAGAAAGAAGTGTTAGAAATAGATTATATTCCATAATTTGGGTCATGTGAAAGTATCTTCCAAGGTACATACTTAGGAAATTAGATTACTTTACGGGGAAGTTATCTAGTTACTTCATGCAATGTAATAAATGCACAAGTATCAATGTAAAAGTTGTAAATGTGCAAAGTGTCCCTTGTACAACTAGATAGAGTTTTGGACAAGTAACCTATTTTTACTATATAAGGAAGGCCTCATTTTTAGATAGATATATAGCTAGATATAGAGAGAGCCTAAGACATAGTAGCTTAGAGCATCTTTGCATGTAGTACAGTTCTGTGTGGATCACCATCTAGTGGTGATGGGTGCAATGTAGTCTAGTAGCTTTATTAATGGAGTTTCCACTTCCTCTATAACTAAATTGTATTCATTTATATAATTTTATTTGTTGCATGTCTCAGTCATATAGCAAATTTACTTTATTTCATATTATTCTACATCTTGTGATTGTTATATCTCTTTGCATATTATATCAAAAGCTAACAGTGGTATCAGAGCTACGATAGATCTAGTCCATGTAGGTCTTTAGGAAAACCATCATCATTACTAAGATTGAGTTTTTTGTCAACCTGACGCACCATTGGATCAGTCATTGTCAAAATATCTCAAAAGAATCTAGGTGATAGAATTAGGGAGAGTCACAAGTGAGGACTGAAAGAAATATCAATTCCAAAAAATACTGAGATTGCAATTTGACTACAGTATTTCCATAGAGTTATAGGAAAAACTTGTGAAGACCAAGAATCATAATTCAATACACTAGATTGATAGATCATCTAGTGAATATCTAGGATATCTAGAACTTGCTAACTACTACCCAAAGTTTTAATTCTCAGAGGATTGTTACTCCTCCTACAACAAAAATTTAGGATACTCCAACTTCATTGCCCGGAGATCGATGTGTCCTCATAGTGTAGAGATTAGTTCCTTGTGTAAGAGAAGAACACTGTAAAAAAATACTTCTGGAGAAGAGGTGTACTAAAGTTAGGAGACTAAAGATATTCATTGCTAGATTAAATAACTTCATAGTTGAATAACATGTCATATGATCCTTGATACAAAAACTCCATAGTAGCCTTGAAAAACAGGCCATAGAATCCTTGATACAAAAGGCTATAATAGCCTTGAATAAAATTCCATAGAATCCTTGAAGTAGAAGCCACATAAGTCTTAATATTGAAAAGGCCATAGAAGCCTTGATACTAAAAAGGCTATAGAAGCCTTCATACTAAAATAGGCCACAAAAGCCTTGATACTGAAATAAAGGCCACAGAAGCCTTGAAAAGGGCACAAAAGCCTTGATATTAAAATTGTCCATAGAAGCCTTAATCCTAAAGAAGAATTCAAAATAAATATCTAATTCATAAACATATTAAGATTTTAATATTAATATTTTTTTGCAGGAAAAGAAGATTCAATGAGTTGCGAAACTTCCTACAAGAAAGTTAGGAAGAGTATCTTCTTTAGAATCAATTTAGCACCTAAAGTAAAAGAGATCATAATAATATCTCATTGAAGGACTTCTAGATATCAAAGAAGAAGAAGAAGGACTATGAGAGTCATGCTCAAATATAGAAGTAATAAAATCAAATATCTAGGAGTATATCACACCACCAACACTTCTAGGAGTAGAAGGTTGAAGAGATCTCAAGGGAAGACTAGTAGATGCTACAAGATGAAAGACCTTGGGAAGGTCTCATAGAGCATCCAAAAAAGGCTAGGAAAGCCTTAATCAAGAAATCATCAAAGGAGAACTCACTAGAACAATCCACTACCAAGGACAAGCTCATGATAGTGAAGGACTTGGGATAATTATTGTCATCTGATAACAAGCCCAAGAGAAGGAGAATTTGGCAAGGAGTACCAAATTTGAGAAGAAGAATTTGGCAAGGAGTTCCAAATTTTAGAAGAAGAATCCAATGAAATACCTCAACACATTCAAAATCTTGAGAAGAAGATCCTTCTTGAAGTCAAAATTCGACAAGAAGACTTGAAGATATAAGAAGCTCATAAAATATAGGAGATTTGAATATTACCTCTCATAGTAAGAAGTCACCACTTCAAAGATAGAGACTTATCCAAATCTATAGTATAAGGAGGAGACCACAAGAGGATAACAAGCCACCAAATATTAGGCTCATGAAATAAATTTTGAGATCATCATTTGGTGAAGGAGTTGTTCAATATAGTATAAAAAAAGCTACAAGATCCTAATCGAAGTAGCAACTTGGTGATCTTAGACACCAAGATCCACATCCTCTATAGAAATGATAAAAGGAGCTACAAATATTTTTAAAAAAGGTATGCAAATATTGGTGCTAACTAATTCATTAATGAAACTACTCATCAAAAGTAGATTACAGTCTTCAAAAGTGCATAAAGGATATTTTTTTAAGGTTCATTTGCACATTAATTAGGAAGTTATTAGATTTCATAATTATATCTATCAACTACCTATCATATACTTTGGAAAAATAAAAGAAGACTAAGCCCTATAATATTAGTTATAGTGAATTTGCATAATAACTCTTGAAGATTCATTTCAGATTATTCTTGATTAGTTGTAGTAAATTAATTAAGTGCATCATGTTGAGAGTTTATTGGAGTGATAAGGTAAAAAATTTAGTGCATTAAAAATAAATTCTATTAGATATATTTTCACTATTATACTACTCTCAAAAGAAATTAGTTTTGTGTTTTTGAAGGGCACAAAATCTGATTTTCATCAAGTGTCTAAAGACACCATTTAAGCACAAAAATCTGCAACTTGTAGTGGCCAAAAGAAGCCACCCAGAAAGGTTAGAATCCTCCAAAAATTGGATAAGAAAAAAACTAACCAAATATAGAAATAGAAGCTTCAAATATTGAGACTTGGTGAGTCTCAAATCCAAAGCATTGCAAGATTGGATGCAAGAAAAAAAAGTGCAGAAAATTGTGTAAATTAAAGAGATTCTATCTACTATTATCTAATCTTGGATTTGGTATCAAAGTATCCAAGAAAAAATGGGGAGGTGTCTACTCATAAAATACAACCTCAAAACCCTTGTATTGCAGGAGAAAAATCTGCCATAAAACCAGAATTTCAGATCTGAAATAAGAGTGCAAACTAAGGTGCATCAAAAGAGGTTTATGTACAATTTATGGTACATTTTATTGCACTACTCTAATATGGTTTTTACATATCAATAATATATTTGAATGTACCCCAAAAAGGCACAATAAATATAGAGAAAATCATCCAAGAAAGGCCGAACGTCAACACTCTTCTTCCCAATCAAAAGGAGCCACTCAAAGGGCTCATGTTGGACGGACGAACCTATAAAAACAAATCCCACAAGAGGCTATCATCAAGATACACTTACATAGATAATAATAGTGCACATATACCAATGGATAGCATCCACATCTATCAATGTGGGACGGACAACATCTACACTACAAAGAGAAGGCATCTACTTCTACCAACATGAAATGGAAAACATAACAAGTGACTATATACACTACAAATAAGTATAGGAATTAGAATTCTGGAGGCATAGAAGATAAAGAGCAAAGGATCTAAATTCAAAGTATTAAACTTGGTAAATATCATCCATAAAAGGAAGCACCAGAATCACTATTCAAGCTCCATAGCGCCTCATCAATCCACTTGCAAAAGATAAATTTGGTTGTTGCTCAAGAAATGTATCAAAGCAAACGAATGGTATACAAAAGGACTTAAGGAGTTATAATTATCTCCTTGGAAAGTATTACAGGGAAGGACTTCATGTAGAGAGCTTGAATTCCACTTGGCATCAATCTTCTAAGGCGTATACATTACAAGGGTTTCATACCTTAATGCTCATCAACCTCATGCATACATTATAGATGTGGTGACACTTGTCATCCTCCAAAAGCCCCACATAAGTGTACATATGTTATAGAGTGACCAAAAAACATTGAAAAATAAAGTGATACGTTAATAAAAGGAGAAGGAGCGCTCATATGTAATGGGTGTGACACGTGTCACAAAGCTCAAGATTATTCCTCCATAAAATGCACTCAAAGTCCAAAGTTCACAACATAGAAAAATATAGTCAAAGCCAATAAAGCACGTCATGGAAGGAAGGAAGAAATAGCATTAAAGGCTCTTGGTATTGAAGGTCAAACCTTCCTATTTCTATAGTATCTACATTACAACATTGAATATGACCATCTCCATTGATTTCAATGCCCAAGGGAAATTTAATACTACTATTATATCCAGTCGAAGGAAGCATCGTATAGTGAGGATATTAGTATAAAAAAAGGTAAGGTTTAAATTCCACTTTATTATTGCTTTCAATTTTGAAGATATAAGGGTTACAAGGTAAGGATGAAATTTAAAAATTTGAAAGCAAAAGCTATAAGGGATAACTTACCAAATTAAAATAATATTTGCAACTCAACTGAGGAGAAATAAATAATTCTACTTGGATTAAATTCTTTAATATTTTGCAAATATTATTAAGTTTATAATTTTCCAAATTTGGGAGTGATAAGGGTTACACCATCAAACTAGGTATTTGAAAATTAGAAATTTAAACCTAAGGGTTATAAAAAGAGGTTATTAAATATTTTTTGTTAAGGTTGGAAATTTATGATTTTCTTGTCTCAAAATTTCCAAAAAGGGACAAAAGGAATCCAAAATTAAAACCTCTTAAAAATTTGGAAAATTTCTTAGTTCAATTAGGAGAAATAAGGTGTTAGAAAATTTGATTTTTGATATTTAAAAAATTGTACAAAATTAACCATAAATTGAACTGTATTTTACAAAAGCACTATATCATACTCCAAAATCATTAGGGAGTCATAATGGATTCTACAAAACTTGATCAAAGGTTGTCAATTTGGGAAGATATAAGTTGTCTTCAAAACCTAATATTAGGAGTTCATACTCTCATTACTAGGGAGACATAAGGAAGCCTACAAATCTAAAATATTAATAAAGGTTTCATAAAATCAAGCTTATATACTTCAATTAGGGTTCACATATCCTAATATAGGGAGCTATAAGAAAGACTACAATTCTATCTCATTTATTCAAATTCAACCTCTTCAAATGGGTAAAGGAATGTTATACAATGGATATAAAACTTGCTCCAATTGGAACCAAATCATAAAACATGAACACATGTGGTATATTGACTCAGGAGACAATCATCATATGACAAGAAATATACAATGGTTTGATTGTATTAAATTTTCTAAAGGTTACAGACTAAGAATTGCAGACAACCAGACTTATCCTATACATGGATATGGATGTGTAACTCCAAGCAAATCATTTCCAAATATTCTACTACAAAAAGTATTGTATGTTCCTGGATTAACATTCAATCTCATTTCAATAAGCAAGCTAGTAGAAAAAAACTATATGATTAACTTTGGATATATATATGGGATAAATACATGTCTCATTATGAATCAAGATGGAATAAAAGAAATAGGTTCAATCCATGAAAATACATACATCCTAGACTCAATGGAAATATCACAAGATATTATGATGTTTCAAAATGATACTAACATATTTACAGAGGAATGGGTTGAAGAAAATGAAGAACCAGTACACAAAAAAGACAAGCTCAAAAATGATCAAAAATAAAAATATGAGAGGAAAATTACACCATGCCCTACTCATTCATCATAAATAAGAACCGAATGACTACACTTGTAAAGAGAACTATAAAGGTAGTTGGATAGAAAATAAGGAATATTAATATGAATAATCCAAAGATTATTTTATGAAAGAAGAATATTTAGATTAAGCTACAACTTGCTTTGCATCATATGAAGACACAAATTACTTGTTGAACCTAAATACAAAGAATGTATAGGAAGAGTACAAAGCTCATGGAGGAGATGAAGATCCATATTGAAGACTAAAAGTCTTCAATACCTAAATAATGTAATACAAGGGGTGTTAGATATAGATTATATTCCATAATTTGGATCATTTAAATGTATCTTCCATGGTCCATACTTAGGATATTAGATTACTTTAGGAGAAAGTTATCTAGTTACTTTATGCAATGTAATAAATGCACAAGTGTCAATGTGCAAGTTGTAAATGTGAAAGGTGTCCCTTGTACAACTAAATTGAGTGTTGGCCAAGTAACCTATTTTACCTATATAAGGAAGGCCTCATTGTTTATATAGATATATAACTAGAGATAGAGAGAGTCAGGGACATAGTAGCTTAGAGCATCTTCGTAGGTAGTACAATTCTATGTGGATCACCATATAGTGGTTATGGGTGCAATGTAGTCTGGTAGATTTATTAATAGAGTGTTCAGTTCCTCCATAGCTATATTGTATTCATTTATATCATTTCTATTTATTACATGTCTCAGTCTTCTAGCAGATTTAATTTCTTTCATATTAGTCTGCATCTCGTGATTGTTATCTCCATTTGCATATTATATCAAAATCTAACCAGAATATTAAGAAGGGCATACAATATATTTCATCATTCGTACACTACAATACTATAAAGAGTGGTATAAATTCATCGAGAACCAAGTATTTTATCTTATGAAGTCCCTTAAGAAACTAAGGCATTATATATCATATGATAAAACCATTATTTATGTTGTACATTTAAACATCTAGAACTTTGTTTTGCAAGAAGAGTCATATCATAAGAGACAAGGCTAGATTACTAAAATCTAGGAATATGCTCTAGAGATATAATAAAATAAGCTCATGGGATTTATTTGAGCATCTAGCTAAATTGATCAGAACATTATAGAATATGTTTATAGAAGATTCCCCTAAAATGAAACTAGAATAGGCCTGAAGTATGCAAAATTATTGGGTATCAAACTTGATTAAATATTTTTGGATAGGTATATGCTTCAAAATCCTCTATCCCTCATAAAAAATAAAATATAGACTTCAATATTTAAGTTGCATTATGGTTGAAAATGCCTATATTGAAATAACTTTGATGGAGTTCTTTGATGCATCCATTAAAAATAAGATAAAAGAGTATTAGATGTTTTTCACTCAAGATTTTCTAGAGGACATTATTCTAGCTAAATAATAATAGAAAAAACCTTGAGGATTAGATATTACTATCCAAACTTTTTTAAGGATGATTTCAAAGTGGTAAAATCGTATGAAATGTGTCAAAGATTTATAGGAAGAAGGAATGTCACACTCCCTCTCTAGTAAATAATGATAGGCGATCCTTTTTGGTAGTGGAGGTTTGATTTTATTGGGGTCATCAATCCAAATTCTTCTACATGGTATAAATTCATCCTCATTGTAAAAAACTACTTTACAAGGTGGTTAGAAGCAATAGCTACAAAGAAAGTAAACCAAGAAGAAGTGAAATTAATGGAGAAACTAACAACTAGATTTGGGGTTCCAAAAATGATAGTAAAAAATAAAGGGCTTGTATTCTTGGGTTCTAAGGTCTTCGATTTTATCTCCAAATATGGCATTTACTTAAAATAATTATCTAATTATTATTCACTAGGCAATTATTTAGTTGAACAAAAATTTGTTGCATATTATTAAAATGATTTGTAGGGAAAACCCAAGAATTTGGTACCATATGCTGGATAAAGTGATTTGGGTATATTATATTACATTTAAGGGATATTTCAAAACATATTCATATTCTCTAGTTTATCATAAAATAACTATATTGTCATTACATTTAGAGCTCCTTCTAATAAAGTTCTAAGCACATGTGATTTCATGAATGTTCAACACATGTAAGCAAGAATGGTCAATTTGTTATTCTTAGAAGAACAAAGGTAAGGCATATAAAAACTTCTGGAAACATTAGGATGTATTCAAATGATGGTTTGAAAATAAGACCTCTCCCCAATACTTTAAATTGGATATTTAGTGTTGAAATGGGATGAATAAAGAGCCAAATTTAGTAAGTATAAAAATTTGGATTCACTTTAGTCTAGCCCATATCAAACACTAGATTTTGGGAAGTCAAAATTTTTGAGTTGACTATAGTTGAAGGCTAGACATCACCAATACTAATGAATGAGCAATATTTGAAGCACATAGCATGAGAAAATGTGACAAGCCTTATGGTGTGTATATATAAATAATAATAATGAACGTTTTCCTTTTGACATATTTATCTAAATTTTTATAGGTAAATAATGATCTAAAGTTGTAGAAGAGGGAGAAGATCGATGACATGTTAGAAGTATGAATCACACCTTATCATGGCATGTGCACAAATCAAGTGTATCCAAAATCTAATAGTGTAGCTAAAATAGTAGCTCACTTTGGACTATCACCAGCTAATAAGGAACTGTTTTATGACTAAAAAAACAAGCCACCATAATTAAGCATGATATGAAACCATGACTAATGATATTTTTGTTGCTTAGGATTACAAAAGTTATCTTTCTAAATCACCTTATCATAATAGAAACTGATAAGAAGATGATTCATAGAGTGAAGTAAATTTGATAGTCCCCTAAGTAGGAGATGTCGATAAAAGGATATTTTCCCTTTCAAGTATTTTATGAGTCCTTAATAAAAGCTTCTATCCAATTGAAATATCCTTCTTCTATTCCATATATACCTTAAACCCAATAGATAAGGCCTTTATAGCTAGGTTCCTTGTCTCTTGCAAGCAAAATCCCCTTGTACGTCACCAAACTATAGTTAGATTTCACTATACTAGGCAAATACCATTGAAAATAACAATTTTGAGTGAGATTACCACTTAGAGTTAATTTTAAAGCAATATGAGAGGATTTGTATTCCTATCAATCTATTAAGTAGTTGGTGTAGGGAAGAAGCTAGAGATGCTGACAAAGGAATGCCTCCATTGTAAGATCCAAGTAAATATTAAGCTCCCCATGCCATGAGGCCATGCAAACTATATAGACTGGAAGAGTAATGGTTCATAGTACTTCTAGAAAAATATGATAAATCTTGTCATTGGTATGATTCTCAAATCCTTTACAATGGAAGCTAAAAGAGCTCTAATTTTTCTATGATTTCATCCAATATAGTAGTTACAAAAGTATGGATCTATAGACCAAACTATATTCCACATAGTTGGGGTTCCAATGACTATCCAACTAGTTGGTTATAGGACAACATTGGTAAAGGACCCAAAAGGAAATAACCAAACAACCATAGGGAAACAAGAAATTGAAGGATCCAGTTGAAGGATTAGTAATAAGAGTTAATATTTATTATACTAGGAGTTAATATTTCGTAGAAAATTGAAAAACTAGAAGCAAATTGTGAACTTTAAGTTATGGAACCTTCACATATTATCTAAGCTTGATGGCCCATATGAAGGATACTCTCCCTTGTAAATTCTTGGTAACAAATAAAAAATAGGTAAATTGGTTGAGATCCAAATGAAAGGAACAACATAGATGTACTTGTAGAGTCAATATGATTGTTAATATTGGAGCACCAAAGGGAAGCTCTTTGAAATCATCATCCTAACAAATTCTCTATTCTAGAAGCCTAAGCAAGAAATTCTAGGCTTAAAATTATTAAGATTTGAATACTCTTTCAAACTAATTTTTTTTGTCTTGACTAGCTTAGTGTCAAACATGAAAAGAAGGCAAGCAAAAAATTTTAAGCAATGACATCAACAAAGAACCTCAAACATTTTGGACTAGTGCAAATTCTATAAAGCAGTGTGTTTTCATTCAAGAAGAAGGAAGACCAGAAATTTTCAAGTAATGAAATCATCCCAGGCATCAAAAACATCTAGCTCAATGCAAGGACTACAAAAGAATACAAGAAACTCTCATAGCATAATTTGAAGTAAACAACACCCTTGATGGGATCCTCTCAATAAAAAAGGGGATATCATAACTAAAAATATCTAGCATGCTTACAATAAAGTAAGAAATATAATTTGGAAGGAAACAAAGGAACCGATAGCATCCTAAATTAGCAGACTTCAACATGAAAGACACCCGACACCCCAAAAAAGAGTAGTTGAGACATGTGGAAGTTGTTAGAGTTGAAAATTGATAGCCACTCCACCTAAGAATTATTGAAGATACTATAATCATAACCACTCAAGGTTTGATATAGGACATGTTGAATATATTGAGTGGTCACATCTCATCCTAAATATCATGCCAACATAATTTTAGCTAGGCAAAAGCTATAAGTAGGGGAATGCCCCTCATTCTAAAGGGTTAAATATTTTAGTGTTTGCCTATCATAGGATATATGTTTAAGCTATTCTAATGCAATAAATATTTTTTGGACTTGATTCAATTAAATTATGAAGAATTATTAATTTTTATAATAATATATAGTTTCAAATTTTTTATTTATGCCTAAATTCAAGTCTTTTTATTAGATTTGAAGTTGTTTGGTATACTTCAATAATTGAGGTGTTATTTGTTAGCCTTGAAATTATTTGGATTTCTTTTATTGGAGTGACCAAAATGTTGAATATTATAATTCTAGTGCTTGCTTTATTTTCTTCATAGCTTTGATTGAATAGTCTATTAGGCTTTGCTTGTATTGGGTATCCAATGGTAATTCAATTGAAAGTAATGTTGTTATTGGGCTCTAGTTGCATTTAATCCTATATCTAATCATTCTCTTTCTCAACCCTATTCCCAATTTCATTTTTTATTGCATACAGTAAGATCGATAAAAGAAACCGATCTTCTATAGAGGTTGATTAAGAAGCAATTCTAATTCATCCAATATTGATCTCTATCTACGGAACATGTTCTATATCTAGGTGTTTTAATCCATCAAGTTGTTTGGAATTCTCAATGGGACAAAACCAATATATATTACCCCATAAAGAAACATTGATGGGACAAAACACAACAATCTCCAAATTAAAATTTAGAGAATCAAAGGTTACTAAATCCACCATGTGCACCAAAGTTTTGGCTTACCCACATTTTTGGATAATCAAGATTATAATGAAGATCTTGGTATCATTAGAAGATAAATAGTCTATTTACCTGGTGACTCCATATGTGAAGAACCAAAGAGTTTTGGAAACTATGGTAGAAGGCATAGATCTAGAATCATATGATCACGAGATAAAAATACAAGAAGCTAAAAGAACCCCTGCATTTTATTGAGCTATCATCCTTCAAAACATCTAATAAAGGTAAATCACTTTCATCTATATGGACTCCATCTATCTAAATATCAAATCCTCTATGGCCCATATCTCTAGAAATACCTACTCGATACCCACCTAGAACCATGGTCGAAAGAATAAACCCTAGTTGGAATAGTGTCAAAGCACTTCATCTTCTAAATTTGCATGATATTCCACAAGCTGAATTAAAACCCATACCCTTATATGATGGTAGCAATAAAATGGCCTATGAAAACTACCAAGATATATCCATTCTTTTTTTTTTGGTTACATAGGTGAATTTGTTACAACCATGATTTTTAGTAACTTCCAGTGTAGGGTTCAAACCATTAATGACTGCTTCCAACAAACCCACTGTCTCATTAACATTAACCTGGCGTGAGATGGGTACCGTTGGTCACTCGAGGTTTGTACCATCACTGTCGATCTGGCGCATCACTAAGAGGAGTCGGATCAGACTACAGCCTTTGCCTTGCCAAGCTGGGTACGCCCACAGGTTTTGAACCTAGGTCTCCTCTGAGATATATCCATCCTAGCTACCATTCATAATATCATCCATGAAGATGTTATAGTGATGCTATTAGAATTATCTATTAGAAGTAAGGTAGTGGCATGGTACCTTTCTTTAGAACAAGGTGGCATCAATACATGGGATTATTTGGATAATATATTTATCCTAGAATTCAATGATGTAGGGGATTTATTTTCACTCTTTATGTAGTTTACTTCAATTAGATGTACCCTCAAGAGAACATCAATGATATTAATATTTGGTTCAACAAGACTTGGAGGATAATCCCTTAGGAGGTGATACCTTCTCAAGCTCAAGCCTACATATATTACCTCTAGGATTTTTTTTTTTTGGTAAGTAAGAGAATATTATAATTAACACCGGGTTTTAACTGGTTGACCCAAAACCATTTTACAAAATAGGGTCCACTAACCAACTGGACAAAGGCCAAGCCCTAAAAGTTTAAACTGACAACAAAAAGGGCCAAGACCTATTCTTCCAACAGAATACAACCAAACTAAACTATGTAAGCCTAATAATATGGCCATCAGAAAAGAAAGACGCAAAATATAACTAACAAAGACAAAAACTAATCATGCAAGCACCATGTAGAGTAGCTTGTGCCCATATAAAAATAATAGAATATGGTAAAAAAAACATCCCATAGAATGGATAGCCAAGAGGCCAAGCAGTCTTCCTTGTAGTCCTCATCTAACTTCTTATCATCCTCCTTGCCATCAATTTTAGATTTTGCCTTCGACTCCTTGTGCCCCTAGAACTGCTGGCTATAAAACAAAAGATTTAGAGAATCACACGAATCAACAGCTGCACTGATGAGTCCAGACAAACTCTTCAACTTGTTGATACTGTTGGAAGCTGATGAAATTGTCATCTTCTCCAAGACTATTATGGTGGGGTCTGGTACCTCATTGTCAGGGATCTCCAACACTTTGTTATTTCTTGCTAGGGCCTTTTTGCGACATCGAATCCAAACACACCTTGGGAAATACTTGAGGCCAAAGCGGATGTTTCCCATGCATGAATTTGTAGATAAAAAACCTATATCAGTGCCCCACCAGCTGCAAAAAATGCTAGTCACATGAACAAAAAAAACAAATATGACAAAAGCCATTAGACGGTTCAAAAAAATATTTTTAAAAATGCCCCCATTTTCTGTCATTGATCCACTTTGAGCCTTCCAATCTGAAATTTTTCATTATCTATCACCATTGAGACTGCATGAGGAATATTTTTAGTCCACGTGATCAAATTTGCTGCTAGAATGCCTTAATTTGCCAACCTATCAGCTGCCATGTTTTCTTCCCAAAAGGTATGCAAAATTATGGCCTCAGGTCGATCATGAATTAGAGCCCTTGCTTCGTGGATGTAGTCATCAAATCTCCAAGGAGCTCTCTTAGTGTTCTTTAGAAGATTTATAATAATAAGAGAATCACCTTCCACCAACAGTTTCCCTGGATAATTCTCTGCCACCTTGAGGCTCCTCCAAACCGCCCTCGCTTTAGCCACATTGTTAGTTTGAGCTCCAAGATGTTTAGCAAAAGCTACAAGCACCTCACCCTTGTGGTATCTAAGTAAGCCACCAGCCCCAACTTCACCTGGGTTGCCCCTAGATGCCCCATCAAAATTTAACTTAATCCACCCTAAGGGGGGTGGGGTCCATGTGATCATGGTTCTAGGATAGACTTGAGGATGATTGAGGCCATCAGTGAGAGGTAAGTTTAATGACTGGCCTAATGAAGCTTCAAAAGGATTTGGAGGTCTAGATGCTGCAGGCACTAAACAAGCATTCTCATTAGCATATACTAAAATTTTTGATAGGACAGAGGATGACTGAGAAACCTTATCCAAGAAGGCCCGACGATTCCTTTCCAACCATATATGCCACAAGTAGTGATGAAGGCAGATCTTCCACATATACCTAAGACGCCTATTCAAAAAGGGAGAAGGCCACTAGAAAAATAAGTCAAAAATGGACTGAGGATGGACCCAATAAATATGAAACACTTGTAACAGACCTAACAATATTGAGGCAGAAAAATTACAATACAAAAACAAATGATCAATAGACTCCCACTCAGACATACAAAGATAACACCTATTAACAACAATAACACCTCTTTTTATTAAGTTATCCATGGTGAGGATATTATTTTGGATGGCCATCCATGCAAAAAACCCAATCTTCGGAACAATGCTTTTGGGCCAAACTTCCAAGTGAGGGAAAGTAGGTTCATCATTATCAATAAGCATCAGATAAGCAGTCTTGACAAAAAATTCCCCATTGTCTGAAGCTTCCCAGATAAGCTGGTCCTCAAGAATGCCAGAAGGGAGTAAAGACTGTCTTAATTCATTCTCCAGTATTATTGATGCCCCTGGTAGATCATTGTTCATTATTGGCTTCCAAACCCTTCTATTGTTTGACAAAGTAATAAAATCTGCAACTTTGGTACCAAAAATTTTAATTGTCCAAGCTCTAAGGGTTGAAAGGATGGGGTCTGCAGAGAGGGGATAGTCCTTTAACCATTTGTGGTCCCAGAAATAAATGTTTCTTCCATTTCCCAGTTTCCAACGTAGACCTTTGCTTAGCAAGTTTTTAGTTTGAAGGATTGATTTCCAAAAAATTGATCCCCTGGGAGGAAAGGAATAACTTAAGAATTCAGTTTCTTGCAAATACTTTCTTCTGATTATAGTAATCCATTTTGCATTTGAATTTGTCAGAAGACGCCATGCTTGTTTGGCCAGGAGGGCCATGTTTAAATGTTGTATTCTCCTTAGCCCAATACCTCCAAAATCCCTTGGTTTGCAAACCCTATCCCAAGACACCAAGTGAAAGGGTTGCTTAGATTCAGAACCAGTCCATAGGAACCTCTTCTGGATCTGTTCAATTTTAGTGTAGACACTTGTAGGAGCTTTAAAAACAGAGAGAAAGTAGACAGGGATGCTTTGAATGGAAAACCTGGTGAGAACTGCCTTGCCAGCTTGAGATAACAAATTCCCTTTCCATCTAGCCAGCTTCCTCTGAATTATTTCAATTACATTAGTCCACATGGAATCAGTAGCTCTGCCTATAAATAAATGAAGGCCTAAGTATGTGGATGGAAGAGTAGACACTGAGCATCCAAGAATCCTAGCAATCTTAATCTGCCTCTGAATGGGAGTGTTAAAGAAATAAATTTTACTCTTTGAAAAATTTACCTTTTGCCCCGTTGCATCCTCATATAGCTCTAGGATATGTTTTATGACCTTAGCCTCAAAAACTGATGCAAGAGTTAACAACAAAGTATCATCCACAAACTGTTCATGTGTAACTGCCTGTGTTTGTGATGATGTTTTAATTCTTGATATAAGACCAATATTACAGGCAACTTTGATTGTCCTCCCAAGGGCTTCAGCCACAATGATAAACAACATGGGAGAGATAGGGTCACCTTGCATTAGGCCCATTTTACTTTGAAAGTATCCAACAGGAGCACCATTAACAAGGATTGAAAACCAAGGTTTCATAAAACATCCTTCCAAAATCTTGATCCATTCATGATGAAAACCAAATTTTTGAAGAATGGCAGACACAAAACTCCAGTTTATGCGGTCATAATCCTTGTTCATATCCAGCTTGAGAGCAAAAGCAGGTTTTTTAGTCTAGACTACCGAATGGAGGGCTTCATGAACTGTTATGACACCATCAAGGATGGACCTTCCAAGGACTGAACTGCCTTGACAAACATCAATAAACATAGGAAGGATCTTCCTCATTCTATTTGCAATCGCCTTGGTCAAAATTTTATAAAAAACATTAAAAATGCTAATAGGTCTAAAATCCATCATAGATCTAGGAGTAGGAATCTTTGGGATTAAAGCAATAAAAGTGGAGTTAAAACTTCTCGGAATATGCTTTGTGGACTGAAATTCCTTGATAGTAGCACATACATCAAAACCTACAATATCCCAAAAATCTTGAAAAAAACGAGGTGAAAACCCGTCTGGACTTGGAGCTTTATCAGGGTTCATTGAGAAGAGGGCCTCTTTGATTTCTTCATCCGTGAAAGGCTTAATTAACTCCCCATTCAAGTCATCAAAAATTAAATGAGGAATATGGTAAAGCATTGATTACGAAGCTAAGGCAAAACTGAAATGTTCTTCTCCTAAAAGATTCTGAAAATAGGAAACTGCTTCATTTCTGATCTCATTAGGACTAGAAAGGGATGATCCATCATCTCTAACAAGTTCTTTAATTCTATTGTGGCTTCTGTTCCTTAAGGTAGATGCATGAAAAAATATTGTGTTGGCATCACCTTCTTGTGTTGGCATTACCTCTAGGATTTTGATCTAGATATAATTTTATATATCTAGTAGTCAAATGATATGAGATTCCCTTAAATATTTCAATTTTTTGTTGCAATAGAGAATGTTTCAATCTCAATGAGGAAGGTCCCTTAAAAGGTTGTGATGCCATAATTTCTAGATATTCATCACAAAATTTAGAAAGCCCTACTTCTGGCATATTTAATTCCTACACTACCTACTTCACTTGCATCTAAGGCATATCCTCAACCCTCAATATTGACTATCACAATGTCATACCTACCTTATCTAGAATAAAAATAATCAACATAGATTCTTGAGTGAAATGCAACAATTAGGAACTAACAAACAAGAACACTATGATGAAATGAGAAAATTCTAAAAGACGATTTGATGTATGCCATAAAAGAAGATACCCCTACATGAAAATGGACCAAGTGGATTCAACTAGTAATGTTGTAAAAAAACATAATATTGGGGTCAAAAACCAAGAGGGAGAAACATCTATAGTCCAGGAGAAATATTGACTCCTAGCTTGTAAAGATACCCACAATGTTGATACTTGTATAGTCTATCAACATCTATGTCATCTAGTTGAAACTTATAATGTCAAAAGGGAGTCAAAATGGTTGGTAGACATTCTAATGGATTCAAATTAGAACCTTTTATATGAAGAACCTATAAGCTTTAAAATGTAGCATATGTTGCTAGATATGGAAAGAGACCTTGCTTGGTTTATCCCTAGAAAGTTGATAATCTGAAGGCTACAACTCAGTTGCATAAGAAAAATCCCAAGGAGCAACCTAAAGAGAAACCAAGGCCAAAAGTACCTAAAATTAATTAGGAAGAGACTAGAGAATAATACCTTAGGGAGTTGTATTTTCCTTCAACTACAAGGAAATCAAGACAAGAAGCTATGTAGCAATTTCAAAAGAGGTTTGAGGAGCTGGTTTGAAGGGAAGAAAAGCTACCAAAGGCCATTAGATATAGAATCATAGAAGAACTAAAGAAGACTCCATTAAGATCCAACATGTATGATACTTTCTTGATTCCTTGATAGATTGATTTGTTCGAGGTAACTCTAAAAAGCACATTCCAAAGTGGACATGGCTGCCCAAAATTGAATTTGGCTCAAAATCAACAAACTCGTGGTATGGATAGATATAGGCCTCCTAATTATATAGAAATATTAAAGGATAAAATTTATAATCTAGTTGAGGATGACCTATAATGTATTAAAAAGTTGATTGAAGAGCTACAAGTGGAAGATAATTTTTTTAAAGATATTTTAATGTAATAATCAACATTGAATTGGGAAATTATTGCATATCATAGTCATATAAACAGAAGATTTTGAATTTCACTAATCAAAATATTTGAACAAAAAAATGTGGAAGTTATATTTGATGGAAAAATGCATATAAATGGAACTGAATCCATAATAGTCCTAAAATCTACTTTTGAAGGGATCAAGAAGTTCTCATATGGGATAACATGGAGCTATTCAAATAATTCTACTAAATATGAAGTATTATGTCTAGGATTTCTAAAAAGAAAAAATATGGGTGTAAAGGATATCTTGATCTATGGCGACTCAAATTTTTTGGTGAACCAAGTTACTAAGAAATGCAGCATCAAGCATCACTATCTCATATCTTACTGGAATAGAGTCTAAGACTTTCTTTAAAGCTTTGATGTCATTGATATTAAATACATCCCCAGAAGCAAATATGTGCTCGCATATATACTAGCTTCATTGGGAGAAAACTTTAGCCTTATTTTTAGAGATTGGAAAGCATCAAAAGAAGTCAAGCTATATTTTTGGCCACCAATATTTAACAAGGATAAATTTTTGTAAGTATTTAACAATAATGAGCAGATAGTGAATTTTTTAACACAAGAAGATATATGAAAATGATTTAGAATAAATGGAAAACATTGTTGACAAAGAGGATATATTATAGCTAAATAATAATTATATCCCTAAGAGTTTTATTACTTTAGAGATACTCTTTGGTAACAATGATTGAATGACAAATGAAAGGATGAAAATAGATGAGAAGGAATATAGAAAAGTTCAAATGGATCCTAGAAAAGTGATCAAAGTTAGAACAAGCTAACACTCATAAGAAAATAGAAGACCTCATTACACTTTGAAAATAATTTGGAGATGTAATATTTTGGATCTATGATGATATCAAATGATATGACAAGAAGGTCTTACAACATACCATTGAGTTACTTCCAGATGTTAAGCCTTTCTAGCAAAAAAAAAGACTAGTTAACCCTAAGATTGAATCCTTGATGAAGTAAGAACTATTAAAGCTCCTAAATTCAAATATTATATATCAAATCAAGTATTCTATATGGGTGGCTAATCTAGTTCTAGTCTAAAAAAAAGGTGAAATCTAGATGTTCATTGAATTTTAGAACTTAAATGAAGCTTCACTACATGATAACTATCCTCTACCACAAATAGATGAAATTTTGTAGATGGTGGTCAAAGTTGAAATATTATCCCTATTAGATGGATTTTTTTGGCTTCAATCAAATATAGGTAATGGATGAAGATCAATATAAAACAATAGTTACCACAAAATGAGGAACATTTCCTTATAAAAAAATATCATTCGATTTGTCCAATGCTAAGGCTAACTTCCAAAGAGATATGGACCTTGATTTTTGAGAATTGGTAAACAAGATAATTTTTATCTACCTAGATGATACATAAGTGTTATGTCATGAAAAGAATCAACATCTATATCATCTAAGGTTTGTCTTTGAAAAATGCTATGAGTTCAGAGTTTCTCTGAACCCCAAGAAATCCATATTTGTAGTCCATGAGGAAATATTGTTGGGATATATCATATCAAATAAAATATTGTACATTGATATAGATCAAGTAAAGGAAATTTACCACTTTCTCTACCCATGAATAAGAAGGCATTGTAATATTTCTTTGGGTGGATCAACCTTTTTTGAAATTTTATTTCAAACTTCACTGAGATTGTTGAGCCCATGACTATACTATTAAATAAGAAGATGATTTTTATTTGGACAAAATAAAGGAAAAAAGATTTTTAAAATAATAAATAAGTGATAGCTACAACTCTAATTTTGGTAGATCTACACTATGAGAAGGATTTCATCCTATATGTGTATGGTTTAGAAGAAAGTATAGTTGAGGTGCTAGCATAGAAGAAATAATATCATGAAGAGTGTCCAATAGCTTTCATCAATAAAACACTACAAGACTATCAAGAATAGTATAACTTCATTGAGAAACAAGTATTTGCTCTTATGAAATCCCTTAAAGAAATTAGGGCATTATATATCATAGATAAAAACCATTTTTTATGTTGTACATAAAAACATCCATAACTTTATTTTGTGAGGGGAGTTAGGTGACAAGAGAGTAGGCTAGATTTCTAAAATATAGGAATATGATTTGGAGATAAAACCAACTGAGATTATTCAAGGAAATGATTTATGTGAGCAAGTAGCTAATTCAACTAAAATGATAATAAAGTCTATTTTTTGAAGATTCCCTTGAACCAAAATCAGAAGAGGTTCTATATGGACAAAATATTTGGGTATTAGACTTGATTAAATATTTTTGAATAAGCAAATTTCCAAAAAGCCTCAATTCATCATAAAAAAAAGAGATATAGGCTTAAAGAGTTAAATTATATTATGATTGATAAATTACTATATCAAAAGGATTTTAATGGAGTTCTTCTTCAATGCACCCATATGAAAGAAGCTAAAAGAGTATTATATGAGTTTCACTCATGATTTTCTAGAGGATATTATTATGGCTAGACAAAAACATCAATAATATTGAGGGTTAAATATTATTGGCCAATCATTTTTAGGATGCTTTCAAAGTGGAAAAAGTCTATGAAACGTACCAAAGGTTTGTAGGAAGAATGAATGCCACACTCCCTCTCTAGTCAATAATTATTAATATACCTTTTTGGCAATGTAGGATTGATTTTATTGGGGTTATAAAACCAAATTATTCTATAGGGCTTAAATTCATCCTCATTGCTATAGACTACTTTACAATTTGGTTAGCAACAATGGCTACAAATAAAAAAACCCAAGAAGAAGTGAAATTCATTGAAAACTAATTACTAGATTTGGGATTCTAGAAACAATTGTAATAGATAATGAGTTTGCATTATTGGGTGCTAAGGTCCTAGATTTTGACTCCAAATGTGACATCTAATTAAAATAATCATCCAATTATCATCTACAAGGCAATGGTTTAGTTGATTCAACAAACAAAAATTTGCTATAAATTATAAAAAATTTACACAAATTAGATTAATTAAAGGGAGCTTTGAAAAATATCTCCATATTCTCTAGTTTATAGTAAAATATATCCCTATAATGAAGTTCCTAGGCACATGTGATTTCATAGATTTTTAGCCCATGGAAGCAAGAATGACCAAATTGCTATTCATACAAGAACAAAGGGAACAGGTATATAATAGATTTTGATAATATCAGGATGATGGTTTGACAAGAAGACCTCCCTACAAGACTTTAGAATTGGAGATTTAGTATTGAGATGGGATGAATAAAGAGCCAATGTTGGGAAGCATAAAAAAATTGTTTCACTCTAGTGTGGCCCATATCAAATCACTAGAATTCAGGAATTCAACACTTTTGATTTGACTATAGCTGAAGGTCAAATTTTACCAATCCTAGAATGGAAAATATTTAAAGCACATAATAGGAGAAAGTGTGACAAGCCTTGTAACACACACACACACACACACACACACACATAGAGAGAGAGAGAGAGAGAGAGAGAGAGAGAGAGAGAGAGAGAGAGAGAGAAATGATAATAATAAATAAATAATAAACTCTCTTCTGACATGTTTATCTAAGTTCTATAGGTAATCAACGATCTAGAGTTACAAGAAGGGTATAATATTGATGTCACATTAGAAGGATGATTCAAACCTCATCATGACATTTGCACAAATCAAGTGTGTCCAAAAGCTAACAATGTAGATGAAAGAGTAGTTGACTCACGATTATCACTAGCTAACCAAGAACCATTCAAAGGATGAAAAGATAAGCTACCATAATTAAGCATTAAGATGAGTCCATTAATAATTACATATTTGCTACTCAATCGCATAGAAGATATATTTCTAAATCACGTTGCTAGAAGAGAAATTGATAAGAAGTTGATTGGAAAAGTGAAGCTCTCTATAATCATCATACTTTTAAATTATCTATTCCAAAAGCCTAAGAAAGAGAATCTCATCTTGAAATCATTAAGGTTTATCTAAATTTTTGGAATGAAAGCTTTTTTCCATACTGGCTTGGTGTTGGACATGCAAATAAGGTAAACCAAAATTTTTGAATGATGATGTCAACAAAGTGCCTCAAATGTTTTGGCCTAGTGCAAAGCCTATAAAATGAAAATTTTTTATTCTAGAAGGTGGATTGGAACTTTTCAAGTGATGACATTATCCCAGCCTTTAAATTTTTTTGACCCAATGCAAGGACTACAAAAGAATGCAAGGGCCTCCCAAAGCAAGTTGAAGTAAACAACATCCCAAACGTGAGCCTCTTAACAAAAATGGTGATGTCAACACTCAACATATATAATACGCTTACAATAAATAAAGAAAGAAAGTCAAGAATGAAAAAAAGAAAACAATAGCATTCTATATCATAAGACCTTAGCATGAAAGACACCTGACACCCACAAAAAGAGAAATTAGGACACGTGGATGTAGTCAGGATCAAAAAGCGATAACCACTTGACCTAAGCATTATTAAGGGTCGTACACTCATAATAAATTAAGGCTTAACATAGGATGTGATGAAGATATTGAGAGGTTCTAATTCATCCTAAATATTGTGCCTAATAAATTTTAGCTCATGATTGTATGTAGTAGTTAGTTTCATTTTCGCTAAGTGAAAGATATAAATAGGAAAATATCCCTCATTGTAAAGGGTTGTATGTTTCAGTATTTGGGTGTCATAGGCTATATGTTTATGCTATTCTAAAGTAATCAAGACTTGTTTGACTTAACTCAATTAAAGTATGATTTTTTTTTAAATTTTGTAATTATATACAATTTCAACATTTTTGTTTATGCTTTAATTGATGTCATTCTATTAGGTTTGAAGTTTTTTTGTATACTTCAGTAACTAAGGTGTTGTCTTTTAGGCTTGAAAATACTTGAATTTTGTTATTGGAGTGCTTGGAATGTTGAATTTTGTAATACTTGTGCTTACGATATTTTCTTCATAGCTTTGATTAAATAGTACTTTAAGCTTTGCTTGTACTACATAGCTAATGCTCATTTAACTAAAAGAAATGTTGTTAGTTGAGCTCTGACCACATTTACTATAATTTCAAACCCTTCTCTTTCTCAACCGTATTCCCTATTTTCTTCTTTTTTCTTGCACACAATAAAATCTAGAAAAATAACAAGCCTTTTCTAAATGTTAATTTAGAAGCAATTCTATGTCATCCAATCTTGGCCTCAATCTACGATGCATATTCTATACCTAGGTGGATTGATCCATTAAGAAGCACCAACATTTTTTTATATACTAAGTTATAATTTTGAATACCCCATGAGATTTAGTATCTCATTTCAACCAATATTGGCACCCCATGAAGTCACCAAAACTATAGTAACAAGTTACTACCTTCAAAATTTTACCATTTTGGAAGGATACAAAATAGTTTGAATTTATCAATTAAAACATTATAAAATCCATAAAATTTTGATAAGTGAAGGTTGGAATGATTTTCTCAAGGATACATTTGCTAGCAAGAAGTATTAATTGATTTGTAGGAGCAAAGTGCTAGCAAAAACAAGCAAAGTGGTAGCATATTGGACCAATTAACTTGCCTTCTAGAGTGAATCCCCCATGGATAGGTAGAGGGATAAAAAGAGGAGTAAATCCTTAGGAAGATAGTTGAAAAGTGCTATTTTGACATGAAGTGTCACTCTAACTCATTTTATAACACTTTAAATCATTTTAGGGGTATAATTAAAAGTATGTAACATTTGGAGATGCATTAGTTTGTTAGATATGCCCCAAAATATTTACTTTTACTAGGATTAATAAGTTTAAAACATATATAGCTTAGGGTTAAAATTTTTCTATAAATAATATTTATGGGCTTCACTATAAACATATTTTGGCCTTAAGGAATTCAAAGCTACACTTTGTAAAGCCCACAATATGTTCCTGTATTTATGATATTGTCTAGATATTGATTTATTTTGCTTTCCATTAATGGCATTGGCCTCCTATGTTGCATAATATGTGGTGATTGTGACACATCACTTTAAACCATTGTGTCATTCCTATTACACTTTAAAAAAATATGAATGGGAATGCATTAATGTTATTTTAACCTTTCATGTATTTATTGATCACACACTCTCCTTGCTATGGTTTTAGTCCTATTTAATTTGAATCCCTTGAACCTTAAACTTTATAATTTAATTTCATGCATTTTAACTTCTACATTTTAGTTTCTCATAATTTATTCCATGCAATTAAATCACATTAGTTTATAATTTAGCAAGGAAAATAGGGGCATGGCTTAAATATAGAGGTTGGAAGAGGCATATCCCTTCCATCCAACTTTATTGAAACTAGAATTAAAGGCACATAATAATTCAAAAAATTCCCCAATTCAACAGTTATGATTTTAGCATCTTTGTGAAAATTATTAAATTTTTCATACATTTAATTTCAAGTAGAAAGGGGCCCTTTATATAAGGAGTGGAAATATTGCTATTTGGAATTCAAGGATTTATAAGGACTAAACCATAAAATTCAAAGCCCAACCATTTCAATATTTCACCATGTTATACATCTTGATCATAGCACAATTTTGTCAAGTTTGTACCTATTTGAAGTACATGAAAATGTGAAATACATCGATACAAGTAAATTGAACAAGAAAATTATTTTCTATTTAAAAAAAATCACTTAAGCTATTGACATTTATAAACAAAGATATAAAAAATCAAACATTTTGTTTATAGTTTAAGCAATATGCCATAAAATTAAAATCAAAGAGGAAAAAATTCTACTCCTTCTTTATTGTGCATATGATGGATATTTGAAACTATATGGATTTAAAATGTAAAATATTTGTACCTCTTTGACACATCATATAATAGAAGCATGAGCATACTTGAAAGTGTTTAGGATTCTTTTTAATACACATTACTCATATGTTGATGTTTAATTTTATTTTATATTTATAGATGCTAGAATTTTGAGGAAGTAAGACCTATTTGTTTTGGGTATGAATAGAGTTCTCTTTCATTCATTACATAAGAAATATTTCCTTTATAAATATACATTTCATAAGAAATTTCATTCAAAATAAATCCCTACTTTCTATGTCCACATGTTAAATAAGTTCTTAGAAATATATTTTAAGTTGTTATAAGTAGGAATTTAAAAATTTCCAATGAAGAAAAATATAATAGAATTCATGTCAATTTTTTGAAGCATATAGCATTTGACAGGGACTAATTTGAATTTATATGTAATCAAGAAGACTATGATCTAGAAGAGCAAAAAAACATAGTACTTGCAAAACTCGATATCTATATTTTAAGCCTTTATCCACTATTTAGAAGAGGTTTAAGTAAAGCCATTCTAATGACACATACAATTCTTCTAGATGAATAATTAGGAAGGAATAGGGAAAATGCTAATTGAAAATATATCAATGTAAATACTTACATATATGACATTGAAGATAACAATTATCTATTACAACATTTTATGGTCAAAATTAGATTTGTTATAAAATGTGCACAATGTCCAACCTGATATCATTACAATGTGATTCATAATTATGTGAGCACCCTTAATTTATAATGTTATTCTATGTTGTCCTATGTGGCTTTTAGAATTTGACAAGAAAAAAATTACAAAACAAATTGTACTTACTTGATTATAATTTTTTTAAAGAATGTTTTGTTAAGCTTACTTGTATTGTGTTGATGTATTATAAATGCAATAATAATTATAATTAAAACTAAAATAAAATAAAATGAAAACGATCATATCCTCCACATACTTATTTTCTATCTATATTATTATCCTCTACAAGTAAACACCTTTCAAATTTTTAAATTATTAATAGTAGTTATAAAAATAGAAAGTAAATTAATATGATCAAGAAAAATGAGCGTTTTCCAAATTTTTATTATTAAAATTATCTATAAATATTTGAATTCCATCCTCTTTATAATAATATATGGGGATATGCAAAAGTATACCCTTCTTCATATCAAAATAGTTGTCATTTTTGCTCTCTAAAAAATGAAAAGATGTACAAGAAAGGAAGGCCTCTCCTTGCACATTGTAAAATACAAAGATATGGAGAATGAGAGGCCTCTCCTTTCACACATTATAAAATAAAGAGGAAATGGGAGAAGGGGGAGGGTTCCCCTTATTTATTTAATATAATTTGTCCTTGTAAATAATACCTATTTTTATCCTATTATTACAAATACAATAAATAATAAAGTACAAAGTTGGATCATAAAATATTAGGAATATAATCATGTAGTATAATGAAATAATGTAAATAATACTTTAGTATTAAAATTTAATAAATTTTTATAAGATTCATTTCCATATGCTCCTTAACGTTGTATTATGCAAGTAGAAGATATGAATATTACAAATAATCCAACTTACCAAGTAAAATATTCAAAGCCATTTTTTTAAGAATCAAAGTATAGTTTTTACACATATCTTGAGAAGGAATAGACTAAAATTTGTCTAAATTTAATAAAATAACCACTCAATACAATATGATCCGTTTTCATCATTGATTTTGTCTCATGACCAAAATATTCTATCTATTTCTCCATTATTTTTACACTATAATCTCTTTCCATGTATTTGATTTTATAATATTTACAATATAAAAATATAATATTATTATAATATACATATTAATCCCATTATATTTCATCATATTTAATCCTAATGTATTTTAAAAACAATTGAAATATACATCGAAACAAATATTAGACCATGGTTTATGTAACCTGCCTTACTCCTTAATAGTTGAATTCCTAAATGAAATCCCCTAAACTATTAATGATATTTTAAAAAATCTCTTTATTTATTAGTTGATATGATCATCCAAAAATACTAATCCATATGAGAAGTCTTTTAAGAGCTTTTATATCCACAAAACAAATCCAACTCTATAGGATTTAATTCAAGCTAGATCTCCCTCTAAATATTGGACTGCTAACCCATTATTTTTCTATGATTTAGAAATTAGAGAATATGATGAGAACAAAAACCCTTTCTAATGAGAAGCCATTGAAATAATTGCATAGTAACACAATGGTTTTAAGGACCATTATATCATGCTTGATCATCTCATCCTTGGTAATCACTTTTGGTGTATGATATGGTACATTATAGATACAATAGACACCAAATCCTAGCCATTCATTATCCACTCATCATCATCAAATCACAACCATTCATCATTAGTTATATATATATATATATATATATATATATTTTGGTAAGTAAGAGAATATTATAATTAACACCGGGTTTTAACTTGTTGACCCAAAACCATTTTACAAAATAGGGTCCACTGACCAATTGGACAAAGGCCAAGCCCTAAAAGTTTAAAATGACAACAAAAGGGCCAAGACCTACTCTTCCAACAGAATACAACCAAAATAAACTATGGAAGCCTAATATTATGGCCATCAGAAAAGAAAGACGCAAAATAGAACTAACAAAGACAAAAACTAATCATGCAAGCACCATGCGGAGTAGCTTGTGCCCATATAAAAATAATAGAATATAGTCAAAAAAACATCCCATAGAATGGACAGCCAAGAGGCCAAGCAGTCTTCCTTGTAGTCCTCATCTAACTTCTTATCATCCTCCTTGCCATCATCTTTAGATTTTGCCTTCGACTCCTTGTGCCCCTGGAACTGCTGGCTATAAAACAAAATATTTAGAGAATCACACAAATCAACAGTTGCACTGATGAGGCCAGACAGACTCTTAAACTGGTTGATACTGTTGGAGGCTGATGAAATTTTCATCTTCTCCAAGACTATTATGGTGGGGTCTGGTACCTCATTGTCAGGGATCTCCAACACTTTGTTATTTCTTGCTAGGGCCTTTTTGTGACATCGAATCCAAACACACTTTGGGAAATACTTGAGGCCAAAGCGGATGTTTCCCATGCATGAATTTGTAGATAAAAAACCTATATCAGTGCCCCACCAATTGCAAAAAACACTAGTCACATGAACAAAAAAAAAACAAATATGACAGAAGCCATTATAAGGTTCAAAAAAAATATTTTTAAAAATGCCCCCATTTTCTGTCATTGATCCACTTTGAGCCTTCCAATCTAAAATTTTTCATTATCTATCACCATTGAGACTACATGAGGAATATTTTCAGTCCATGTGATCAAATTTGCTGCTACAATGCCTTCATTTTCCAGCCTATCAGCTGCCATGTTTGCTTCCCGGAAGGTATGCAAAATTATGGCCTCAGGTCGATCATGAATTAGAGCCCTTGCTTCGTGGATGTAGTCATAAAATCTCCAAGGAGCTCTCTTAGTGTTCTTTAGAAGATTTATAATAATAAGAGAATCACCTTCCACCAACAGTTTCCATGGATAATTCTCTGCCACCTTGAGGCTTCTCCAAATTGCCCTCGCTTCAGCCACATTGTTAGTTTGAGCTCCAAGATGTTCAGCAAAAGCTACAAGCACCTCACCCTTGTGGTATCTAAGTAAGCCACTAGCCCCAGCTTCACCTGGGTTGCCCCTAGATGCCCCATCAAAATTTAACTTAATCCACCCTAAGGGGGGTGGGGTCCATGTGATCATGGTTCTAGGACAAACTTGAGGATGATTGAGGCCATCAATGAGAGGTAAGTTTAATGACTGGCCTAATGAAGCTTCAAAAGGATTTGGAGGTCTAGATGCTGCAGGCACTAAACAAGCATTCTCATTAGCATATACTAAAATTTTTGACAAGACGAGAGGATGACTGAGAAACCTTATCCAAGAAGTCCCGACGATTCCTTTCCAACCATATCTGCCACAAGTAGTTATGAAGGCAGATCTTCCACATATACCTAAGACGCCTATTCAAAAATGGAGAAGGCCATTGGAAAAATAAGTCAAAAATGGACTGAGGATGGACCCAATAAATATGAAACACTTGTAACAGACCTAACAAGATTGAGACAGAAAAATTACAATACAGAAACAAATGATCAATAGACTCCCACTCAGACATACAAAGATAACACCTATTAACAACAATCACACCTCTTTTTATTAAGTTATCCATGGTGAGGATATTATTTTGGATGGCCACCATGCAAAAAACCCAACCTTCGAAACAATGCTTTTGGGCCAAACTTCCAAGTGAGGGAAAGTAGGTTCATCATTATCAATAAGCATCAGATAAGCAGTCTTGACAGAAAATTCCCCATTGTCTGAAGCTTCCTAGATAAGCTGGTCCTCAAGAATGCCAGAAGGGAGTAAAGACTGTCTTAATTCGTTCTCCAGTATTATTGATGCCCCTAGTAGATCATTGTTCATTATTGGCTTCCAAACCCTTCTATTGTTTGACAAAGTAATAAAATCTGCAACTTTGGTACCAAAAACTGCAATTGTCCAAGCTCTAAGGGTTGAAAGGATGGGGTCTGCAGAGAGGGGATAGTCCTTTAACCATTTGTGGTCCCAGAAATCAATGTTTCTTCCATTTCCTAGTTTCCAACATAGCCCTTTGCTTAGCAAGTTTTTAGTTTGAAGTATATATATATATATATATATATATATATATATATATATATTATATAATTATATTTATATATGAATAAATCTGGGCCATTCATCAAAAATCCATCTTAGTGCACCATGTGGTAATCCTTGCCACTCATTAATCACAATCTATGTCACTTATCAAGTTGCAATCTCAACCACTCATCATGTTTTAATCTTGGTCACTCGTTGTCATCGTCAAAACCCTAACATGAATGAAGGTAATCATAAAATGTTATTCACTTTTCATGAATAAGGGTCAAAATATTTTGAGATCATAAACATTGGCAAAGAAAGATCATACACATTTGCACGACAATTTTGAACTTACCCTAGTCACAGTCCTCAGGAATTTTTAGGCATCTACGCAATATCATTTTGATCCCTCAAAAGCATAGATCATCATCAGGTATTGACAAGGTAATTGCTTATTTTTTATTTATGTTTATTGTATTTTATTTCATATTTCACAAATATGTCACCTAGAGTTTGTAGATTTACATTTCATATTGACAAGGGCCTCACAAAGTGAAGGTCCTGCATGTGCTACTTATATATTTTATGGTTTTCTTGTGTATAGGTACAAATACCAATTTATTTGATAGTTGTTGTAGCTAGAGTGGCCTTGTAGAGGATACACAACCCCACTCAACCTCTTGTTTGTAGTAGAGAAGATCGAAGGACACCAAAGTTTTTTGGATATAATCAAGACAGTTCCCCCTTTGATCTATTTGTAATGTAATATGAGCATATATTTTTGTAACCCCTAATTAAACAAAGACCAAGGGTTTATTAAAATTCAATACAAGTCATTATGTTTCATTGTGTATTGCTAGTTTCATTAGTTTATTGTTTTTCATTGTTTACAAAATGGTGATCCTGGTGGGACCCCCAAAAGGTTCTGTAGTTTGATTTGCTTTTTTATATTCCAATTCACTGATCTACATTTTTTATTTGTTGTAGGTTTTCAGATCTTTATCACACAAAAGTCGTAGATTCAAACTTAGATTTTCTAAAGACTATAGGGTTTAGTTTATACTTGCATAGACGCTAGATTGCATTTGAGGGTCAAATTAGATGCTCGATCACATCCAAAGAGTTAGAGGAAGAGAGTGAAAGGCTTCCAGGTAAGCCATTTTCAAAACTTTCCCCCATTTTTGCTTTTTTTTTTTTTAATGAAAAATAATAAAATAAATATCTTAGACATTTTGTAGGATTTCACTTCCATTTTGTAAATTTTTTTTAGGGTTATACTTACATTTGGTAATCATCTTAGGCTTTTATTTGCATTTTGTAAAATCTTAGAGTTTTACTTACATTTTATAAGAATTTTAACATTTTTACTTGTATTTTGTAAAATCTTAGAGTTTTACTTACATTTTATAAGAATTTTAACATTTTTACTTGTATTTTGTAAAATCTTAGAGTTTTACTTACATTCTGTAAGTATTTTAGGATTTTTCTTTCATTTTGTAAAATATTAGGATTTTACTTGCATTTTGTAGGCACCTTAGGGTTTTGCAAAATAATAATTGCATTTTAGGACAATACATTATTGGTTTAAATTTTATAAAATCATATTAATGCATTTAGAAAATAAATTTGCACTTTAAAATACATTTTAGATTGCATTAATTCATATTAATTGCATTCAGTAATAAATTTGAATAAAAAAATTGAATTTAGGTTATAAAAAATTAGGGTTTTACTTACATTTTATAAGCATCTTAGAATTTTATTTGCATTCTGTAAAATCTTAGAGTTTTACTTACATTTTGTAAGCATTTTAGGATTTTACTTGCATTCTGTAAAATCTTAGGGTTTTACTTGCATTCTATAGGCACCTTAGGGTTTTGCAAAATAATAGTTGCATTTTAGGACATTACTTTATCGGTTTAAATTTCATAAAATCATATTAACTATATTTAGAAAATAAATCTGCACTTTAAAATACATTTTAGATTGCATTAAGTCATATTAATTGCATTCAATACTAAATCTACATAAAAAAATAACAACAGTTGCATTTATAAAAACACATCTACATTAAAAAAAACTCACAACAATTGCATTTAGAAAATCACAACATCTACATTTAAATATATATATATATATATAGATCACAATAGTTGCATTTAGAAAATCATAACATCTGCATTTAAAAAAAATCACAACAGTTACATTTAGAAAATCATAACATTTGTATTTAAAAAAAAAAATCAGAACAGTTGCATTTAGAAAATCACAACATCTGCATTTAAAAAAATTAGTACAATTGCATTTAGAAAATAACAACATATGCATTAAAAAAATCATATTAGTTGCATTGAAGGATAGATATGCATTTTCAAATACATTTTAGATTGCATAGGGTTCTAAATTTGCTGTATTTTTTTTTGAACCAGTGTATCAGAAATATTAGAGGGTCTATTTAGAACTCATTTACTGCATTTTGGCTTAGGTTTTCCTATTATTTTAATGTTTTGTTTTCTATTTTGTATGCCCTTGTATGTTCTTTGCTTATGTTTATAGGCAACAAATCAGAATTGCATAGTAGCTACACTCTAGGATAGTTTTTGTGCATTTTGTTGCTCACGAACACAATAGAGAACCTTAAAATAACTTCACACACTGTATGATTCACATTAAACATCAATGATTTGGATTTCATTATCAATCATTGATCAATACCAGTGATGGTGGGCTTCATCTCCACCCATTGGCTCACCCCTTAGAAACCATAGTAGCCCCAAGCGAGTGGCTTTTTGGATTTCATCACCAAAAAGTCTCCTACTTTTGGGTGCACCCAGAGTGGGTAGGATTAGCAAGGCCTTTTACCATGAGTATTTTTAAATAATTAGTGGACATAGTTATCGTTCTTGTTCATGCCTTAAACACATAGGTTATGTGAAAGTATGGATATGCCAGTAGCAAAACATTAGACAACATGACCCCTTTCAGGGGTTACTTATTTCCATAGGTTTACCTTGAGCCAATCATTCCTAGGAAGCCATATTTAGTTGTTTGTGATTCATCCTTCGTCAAAAGGGTGGGTTTGAACACACCTTCTTAGTTGCATTTCATCATTCACCTTGCATAGTTTTTATAGGCTTAGGTTGTTACATCAAAACACACAAAACACACAAAACAAAACAAAAATTAAAATAAAAAAATAAAAAAATTAAAAGAAAATATTTTTTTGCAAAGATAGGAAACAATTATTTGCTTGAGTAATTTGTGTGTTTTTCATTGCCACTATATTTTCACACATGCACCAAATTGTATCTAGCTTATGGTATCGATACGTAATCAAGCCAGAGCTATGAGTCAAGTACCCATCAACTAACCACCATATTCCATGGAGAATTCCATTCTTGTCCTAGCTACTTTTGTGGTTAACCTAGTGAGTGTGTCATAGACCATGCATCTTGACCTATCTATTGGACCTTCACATATAGCATCCACTTTGGATATGATGTAGAGGGAAATATATACCTTCATCCCCAAAACTGAACCATTGACACCTTCTAACCATTGCATCACATATATAGACTATGATGATTCTAGAGCCTATTTGAGCTCAACCAATCCAATTCTAGAACTTCTTACCATTCCACCCTGATATGTTCCTACATTTCAGCAGGAACCCTCACACTCATACCAAGTTATCACCAACCCTCTCTTTGAGGCCACATCTGCACCTCCACATAAAAATATTCCATCATCATTTAGCCAATGCACTTCCCTCCCATATAGTTATACCATCGTTCATTCCCACCCACTCTACGAAGCATAAGCTAATGTTACTTCACAAATACCATCAACCATTCCATTCACATCATCTAGGTTTGTTGATTCCACCTAGCATTGCATTCCTTATTTGTTTGTTATTCTCTTCACAACTTACCATCCACCAACCTCAACTTATGTCACCAACACTCACAACACACCAATATTTGAACCCTATACAACCATTCAACCTACATCCGTAACTGCTATACAAAAATCATGGCAACACTTAAACCAATTGCTTATTTGTAATGTCAATACCCAACCTTTCTTGCAATAGCAATTGTAGCTGGTAGATTTCAACCATCCACCTATTTCCATCCAAAAAATATTTTTATCCCTAATAAATATTGGGTATCATGACCACCAATGATCAATATACCTACACGTACATTCAACCACATCAATAGCATCACCACCACCTAAAATACTCAAATGCCTCGCTCCACCTTTGTCTCATCACCATCATCACCCATTCCATAACCAATTCCAAAAAAACATCCAACACCAGCACATACCCATTGCCATCAACTTGCTAGCCAACCAAAACCTAATTTCATCTCAATAATTCATCACACAACACACACCACCTATCTACACTCATCACATAAACCAAGGCTTCCAAACACAAGTGGAAGATCCTAAAATCTAGTCTTTGTTAAAATAGATTGACAACTTGATGATGCATACACATAGCATGATGTACTAGAAATCCACCTTGATATAGTTGGTCAATCATTCAATTCATACTTCAGTACTGTCGCCACCATACCCTTTTGAATTTTACACTACCAAATTTTGATAAGTTTAAAAGGGTTGAGGATCCTAGAGATCATATAAGTGCATTTATCCATGCATGTTTTATAATCCTAGAGAATTATACCTTAATGCTATGAATTTTTCCTCATACATTTTGGGGGGGTGCCTTAGAATGGTACAATCACCTACTAGACCATAGCATTTATACATTCAAACAACTAGAACACTAATTCTTAGAAAGGTTCTCCTTAAATGTAAGGAAACAACATTAACTGACTTGTATAATCTACGATAATTTTGAGGAGTAATTTTATGACTTTGAAAATCGTTGGAGGGTGGTAATTACCAAATTTTCATTCATCCTTCCCATGGAAGAATTAACACAAATATTTACAAGGAGTTATTTAAAATTTATATCCTTGTTATTACAATTAGAATAATATAGAATATTCGATGAAGCTCTCGCCCAAGCTCAGGTCATTGAGGAAATCAAGATTTAAGAGGATGAGATTAAACCTAAGAATAAAAAATGGAAAAACAAAGGCAAAAAAAAATGAAGTTATAATGACCAAAAAAAATTGGGCAAGTTAACCAGGTGGTCTTGAGTGAACCAACACTATAGACTCAAAAATATCAAGTCCATATTCAATTAGAACTGTAATAAATGATATATCAAACAGTTCCACCCCTACAATATTTACAAAATCTAGTGCCAATTGTAGATAACAATCAATACCGATAGTTTTTTTGGTAAACTTACAACTACATACATTTACCCAAATCATATACCACCATCTTCTGAAGGTTATATGATACACACGCAATTACCTTACCAAAATTTAGACCAGAAGATCTGACTAAACATGGTAAGGGCTATAAGGAGCATTTGTTTTATCCATTTCATTGATAGAAGGGTCATTACATCAACATTGATTTTCATTTAAGGACAATATACAAGACTTGGTAGACCTAGGGGCCATTAAGTTGGATAACACCTTGGAAAAACAAAATTAAAATCTTGGTATTTATCAAACTCCACTTCCTCATCACAAGGAGACATGATAGATAATGGGAGAATCAACTGCCATAACTCCCCTTAACCAAGTTAACCACATACAACAATACCAAGGTTTTTTGGGTGCTATTCATATAGTGACCCAATGTTATAAAAGAATGAATCATCCACAACTATCCCAAGTAGTGCAATCTCATATAGCACCACCAAAAAGTGTGCATCAATAACATAATCCCGATAATCCACCTCAACTCATTAACCTTCCAAGTCATCCACCTCAACCCATTCATATTCCATGTCATACAAAATAAATAGGAGTCTTAAAAGACCCCTTGGCAATGCATGAAACTAACACAACACTTTCCAATCAAGCAAAGCAACCTAAGCAGGTGAATTAGGTGCATGATAGTCCACCTCACCAAGAGTTTGTGGGAATGATCAATATAGTGAAATAGGATAAAGAATATCCAAGTAGATCTACACAAACTTTAGTTCCTTACAACATTACCTCCATGTCACAAGTGTTGATGCCACCGAATCAAGTCACACCTACTCCATATCACTTGACATATCCATAGATTCAAGAACAGGTGTACACAGATACCAAGATGTGGGTAATATAGATACCACAATTCAACATTCCAAGATGAATCAAGAACATGAGTATGTGGATATACCCACTAGACAAAATCATCATGAACCATCCACATCGGTTCATATGCTGATTAGGTCATCGTACCTTCCCCACACTCACCAGTCATGAGACACTTTGGGGATGCTTAAGGTATTGCACCTTCCCTATAAAAAATATTCAAAATATAAAAACATTGCATTTCGTGCATCTATTCATGCATTCATTCCAATCACACTGCATTCATGCATTCGTATCATTTACATCCATTCATATAACCTACCATGCTAGTTTTCATTCACTTAGTTTGAATAATTGTTAATCCAACTAGTATTGTTGCTTGAATCAAGGATACCTTTTAGTCTAATATTAGTCTCATTTCACCATCCATAATCATGTCAAAAAAAATTTGCACCTCTAGGTTTTTTTTTGGTCACTCAACCACTCCTAGTGTTTCAAGCAACCTCCATTGCATGTCAAGTTTCCTCTAGGACCAAAGCACATTTTCACTAAGAAAATCTTGAGTTCTGGGAGTTGACTCTAACATTCTTGAACTAGCCACATAATATTTTTTAGTTACATCTTGTCTCAGAGAGGGATGACACCATGATTGAAATGAACATTGAAGTGAAAGAGTCATTCTTGCTTGTCCCATTATGCACATTGTACACAAATAGTGGTTTTCATAAATTAAATGAAATATAGTCCAAAATAAAAATAATGGCTTTCACCACATACAACACTTCAAAATAAAAGAGTGAGTCATAAGGATAGGATAAAATTCTTATCACAACTCGGTTGAGAATATGATTCTCCACAAATTTAACTCTTTTACACACAAGATAGGTTCTCAAGTAGTAAGGATAGGATTACACTTCTATATCAATGGTTATGTATTCCAATTCCCAAAATCTTAGATATTGTATCATTAGACTATGGAGCTAATATCCATTATGGCTATAGATGCTTAACTGAAAGTGGAGTATGCTCATGCATGGTGACACATCTCTCTTAAAGAGACCTTTGACCACACATAAGGACAAGCTAGCTTCCTGGTCTTCTTTACGATAGGTTTCATCTCACCTTACTCAATATGGTTAAATGAATTCACTTGCACACACATTGGTTCTTGATGGATTTGAGTCATTACCATGCTTATGATTGGTAAATGAACATCCACTACACACACATTTTGGTATCTAAAATAGAGCTTAAAAACATGAGTTTGTTCAAAATCACCAGGATGTTTGAGTCTCTATAAAACAATTATAGATCTATTATCCATAAGTCAAAACACCATCGATACCATAATCACATCACTACATGAGTCTTCCACTTCATATCCCACCATTAGATGTTAGTGTCCTTGATTAAGCAACAAAGATAAAATTGGTCAAGCAAGAGTCTAAAATTTTTTATGAATGATCATTAGAACATGATATCATTCATTTATTTGCATACATAAAAAAATCATCAAGAAACTTGGGGGTGCTCAAGGTATCGTACCTTCCCCATAAGTCACATCAAGTCATAAAAAAATTAGAGGAGGTTCAAGGTATCACACCTTCTTCAACAATCACAATCAATAATCAATCAAGCAAAAAATCCACTTGATGATGTTCAAGGTATCACACCTTCCCCAATAAAATAATCTGTCAACTAGGGGTGCTTAAGGTATTGCACCTTCCCCATAAGTCAATATCACATCACAATCATCAACACAACATGAGGATGTTTTAGGTAATGCAACTTCCCCAACAATCCAACAAAGAGCTCAATCAATCATTCAATCAACTACACATAAATAAACATATCAATTTCCAGGTTCAAAAAGTTGCATCCTTTTTTTAAAGGTTGCACCTTTTGTCTCATATTTAATCAATCATAAAAATAGTTGCTATGTTTAAAAGGTTGTATCCTTTTACCAAAGGTTGCACCCTTTACCTCGCGTTCAATCAATTATCAAATCAATTGCTAGTTTCAAAAGGTTGTATCCTTTTTTCAAAGGTTACACCATTTACCTTGAATTCAATCAATCAACACATCACCTGCTAGGTTCAAAAGGTTGCATCATTTTGTCAAAGGTTGCACCATTTTCCTCACATCCAATCAATCCATCCATTGTAAGCCCTATATTTCCAAGGTAAAGGTAACATCATCCAATCAATAGCCCTATTCCATTTGGGAAAAATTAGAATCAATCAACCCATCTATAGCCCTATTCTATTGGGGTAAAAATATAATCAATCAATCCATCATCAACATTATCCTACCAAGATAAAGGTAGAATCATCCAATCAATAGCCCTATTTCACTTTGCAAGAATAAAATACACTTACCCCATCTCATTCCACAAAACCCCTCAAATCAACACCATGCATTCAAATCATCATCTCACATCATCATCATCTCAAGTGAACCTTGTATCTAGTGATTTAATCTAGTCACCGTATGGTTGCAGTGATTGGTCATCCATATAATTCGGTAGGATGGGCATATCATCATAAGGACACTTGTTAAAAAATCATCAAATCAACACACGATTGCATCCCACAACATCATCTCCCATCATCATCTAAAAAAAATAAATTGGGTCCCTCTTTTCTCAAGTGATACTGTGTTCTCACTAATTTGCCCAAGGCTATCATTGACATCCTCTCCTTGGGGTTACAAATATGAAAAGATATCTACTTCATCATTTTTCATTAAGGAATTAACTACAGTCACTGTGAAATGAGCATGGTTACTTTAATTCATCATATTTGCATTGCAATGATACCTCAAACTTGGGGTAACCAAGCTTGACTTTGATTTCTAACATATGCATACATCATACATATTTATAGAATCATCCTAATTCAGTCAATTTACTTGAGGGTTTCATTATTCGCCCATTCGCCAATTGAGGGGGTAAGCTGAAACCACAATTTTTTCAAAATATTCTTATGCATTGAAGTCCATTCCATAAAACCAAGTGTCTCTTGTTTTTGCACCGCATTGTGTTTCACACAATGTGATACAAAAAGTGATATCTGTAGACACCAAATCCTAGCCATTCATTGTCCACTCATCATCATAAAATCACAACCATTCATCATTAGTTACATATATATATATATTATTTTTATAGATAAATATAAATATTTTATATTTATATCTATATGAATAAATCCGGGCCATTCATCAAAACTCCACCTTAGCGTGCCATGCGGTAATATTTTCTAATCATTAATCACAATTTGTGTCAATTATCATGTTGGAATCTTAGCCACTCATCATGTTTTAATCTTGATCGCTCATTGCCATCGTCAAAACCCTAACATGAATAAAGGTAATCATAAAATGTTATTTGCTTTTGGTGAATAAGGATTAAAATATTTTAAGGTTGAAAAAATTTACAAAGAAATATCATAAAAATTTGAATGACAATTTTGTAGAAACCCTAGCCAAATCCCTCGGGTGTTTTGGGACATCTGTGCAATGTCATTTCGAGCCCTTGAAAGCATAGATCATCATCAGGTATTGACAAGACAATTGTTTATTTTTTTATTTATGTTTCTTGTATTTCGTTTCACATTTCACAAGCATTTCACCTAGGTTTTGTAGCTTTACATTTCATATTGACAAGGGCCTCACACAATGAAGGCCCTACATGTGCTATTGATCTATTTTATGGTTTTCTTTTGTGTCGGTACAGGCAATAATTTCTTTGATAGCTATTGTAGCTAGAGTGGCCTCATAGAGGATACACAAGCCCACTCAACCTCTTGTTTATAGTAGATAATATCAAAGGACACCAAATTTTGTTGGATCTAATAAAAGTGATTTCCCCCTTTGATCTATTTGTAATCTGAGATGAGCATACATTTTTGTAACCCCTAATACATTTGGGGTAGAAAGCATTGTAAACAAATACCAAGGGTTTATTAAAATTCAATACAAATCATTATGTTTCATTGTGTATTGCTTGTTTCACTATTTATATGTACAGCTTAGGATTTTTTCTTCTTTTCTTATTGATTACTAAAATATTACTCCCCAATTAGGACACCATTACTTTGATGTAGGGCTTCGTTAAATAACATTCTTTCTTTCCATTCATTATTTCCTCTTGAAATTTCTTTGTTCCCTAAAATGTTTCAAAGATCTATAGTAAGAACTTCAAACATTTTCAGTGGCATAAAATGTTTAAAATGATCAAGGCATGGTGGTTATAAGTGTGGACTGTGTGAAGATCTATGTGGTGGCTTCTAGGGTGGAAAACGTAGAATACTGTGGCGGCCATAAAAAATAGGATAGCCTGCCTGGATTCATGGCGGCTATTGATTCCACCATGTTTAAAAAAAAAAGCTTCAATAGTGAGTCATTTTCCATGTTAGTAGTCATTGTCTTACTATATAAATACTTTTTTATCCAAATATCAAGTAAAATATTTGTCATTCATAAATTAAATTTAACTCATATTTTATATATCTATTAAATAGATTGTTTTGTAGTATGTTTTTTGCACTAACAATTATTGATATTTATAGTTTTGTTTTATTTATTATTATTGAAAATTAACCATTTTAACCTAATATTTGTCTTGGCCATTGCTTTATTTTAAAAATAGAGTTGAAAATGAATCTATGATCCTTGTGTATTGAGTGCACTTTGAGATTTGAACCCTTGACTAGTGGGTATAGGATGACGATTTAGTCATGATGTAATGATTAAATTGAAAGATCTATTGATAGAGGAATCCTTTGTCCTTGAATATCATGCCCTCAAGGCATGTACCTCATCGAAGAAAAATGACTCAATAAAGAGAGTCCATAGTGGGAGGAGATGAAATATGGATGATTGAGGGTGATGGGAACAATGACAAGGATGCTATAATGAAAAGTGCACTACAAGTCATCACCTCTCCCATACATCCAATAAACTCATTCACCCCTTCATGACTAATCTACTCTAATCATTCCTAAAGCAATATCATTTCTTTATTGCCTCCAGTCTCTATGGGTTCCTCCTCTTTGTATGACATGCAACTAAGGGAGGATTTTATAGGTTTTCCTATTTTACAAGTAAATTTACCTAAATTTATGCATCCATTCATTCATAACCAGGGTTATCAACATTATATTTTGTAATTTTCTAGCTTAGAAGGAAACTTATCATTCACCAAACTAGGGTTTTTAGTGGTATCCATGTTGGTTCTTGTACCTTTTCTACCAAAGAAAAGGATTTCTTATGGTATACCCCATTTTATAAACATCATTTTAGCATCCATATTAGCTTCCTCTATGCACCCATATATCATAATATTTGAACCTCCAAGTAATCACACTTTGGTTATTTTTGCTCCCTTATACCCTATTTTAGTCAATGAGAACACCTAACACAATATTTTATGCAAGAACCTATACTTTTTATTAGGGTCCTAATTGGGATGTCCCTATTCTTATTGTTAAATCTTGGCCTCCCAACCATATTAAAACATATATATTTTCCTCATCTAGTCCTCACACCATATCCTCTTCCTTTGAATAAAAGTTTAGGATCCTCTCTAGTTTTGTGTGTCAAAGTTGTTCAATCTATATCAATAGTGTGTATACTTCTAGCCATTTTTCTCACTCAAATCCCTTGGAGAAATAATTTCTATATGGTTCAAATATTCAAGAGTGTGGGATTATCACATATCAAAGGTGAAGGAGTTAATTTTGCTGGCTCAAGTGATGTAGAGGCAGAGGACACATAGAGCTAAAAGTTTACCAAAGGATAATTAGTATGGAAAACACTATGATAGATACAAGGATTAGAGGCTAGACTTTAATGAAGACTTAATCTAGGAATTGAAATCCCTTGTAAATTTCTATGGTTCCCTTTTTCCTAAATAGGTTTTTTATAGGATAATGAATTACTAGAGGAAATTCATTACTAATTTTTTCTAATGGATGATCCAATAGGACACAAATTTATTATTGAATAAATTAGAGGAATTTGGAAGGGCTACATTTCTTGTCAATGCAATACTAATTACGTAGCATAGACAATCCTTCAATTCAATAAATAGATCAATTGTGGTCAAGTTTGCTATCTTTATGCATAGATTTTAAATTTATATCCTAGAGTTTCCTCCAAATGTAATTTTTTCCTTGTGGTTTGGATTTTACTTTCTAAATTTAATTTTTAAATATTACATAGAACATATAAAAAGTAGATTAAAAGATTCATTTCATGCAAAAATAAGCACAAAAAATTCTTAAAATTTTGGGTCTATATACATCTACATGGAGATGGACTTGGACGATAAACTTTCTTAGTGTATCCAATTGAAAGGGCTAGGTTTTAATTGGAGCTGAGGGTAGAAACCAAACCAATGTTCATTATATCTATGATAAGTTTGATACATGGCAATGGATTTTCCTTCCAAATAAATTTATCGTTCTTATATAATAGGGTCATCCAAGAATTTATGTTAAGGTGGAAAAGTAGTAGGTTCAATATTTCTTAGTTGCAATATTCATAGTTCTTAGAATCCTAAATTGACTTCATTATCATCATATTAAGGCCCAATGATTGTAAAGTGAAACTAAAAAACTAAATTAATTTAGTGCACCCCTAAGACATTCATAAAACCATTAATGAGATAGAACCTCTTTGGGTAGGGGATCTACAACTCAATAGAACGTAATTAACTAGAAATTTAAGATGCAATAGATTCTACTTTGTAGCCTATGGTCGTAGGATACTACTTCTTAACCTATGGTAGCAAGATGCTACTTCCTTGCTTATGGTAATAAAAGCCCAAGGATAAAAATGTCTTAAAACTAAAATAGGGGTACCTCTACTATCACTTACATATGGATGTATTTTTAGTAGAGGGATAAAGAGAGGTTCATTATAAATCTAGGGAATCCCCTCCATCTTCCCATGTTCTCTCAAAGCGTAGTAGTTTTATCAGGGAACTTGGGGATAGTGAAGATGATTCAATTGACTCTTTTATTCAATTGTTAGCACATGGAAAAATATTTTATTCTAAATCTCCTATAAAATATGGAAAACCTATGGTGATTTTGATTCCTTTGAGGTTCTAGACAACAATCCTCCTTTGGGATTTGATAATTAATAAGTTTCTCCATTATTTATTAGAATTTCAAAGGATTTATAATTGAGGATATAAAATAAATATTCAAACATATTATAAAAAGAAACAACTTCAATATCCTAATGATGCAAGTAATAAAATGCAATAGTTGTTAGATAAAAATAAGGTTCTAAATAATTTATAGTTAGTTTTCTTTTCTAATATCTTCACATCAAGAGGGGGTAGGAGGTACAAATATCTATTTTCCCTCCTAGATTGAGAATTTTTTTATTCGTAGAGGTGAAGACTTTGAACTTAAGGTCATGTAGGTCATATTTTATCTAAAAGATCATGTTGTAGGGTTTTGCTTTATTTGTAGACCTAATTCTAGTTGTGAAAGATACAAACATTGGAAGTGGTTAGGGGATAACCTTACTTCTATGAAATAGATAGAAGTTGGTGATTTATCATGGTAGAATCTATTTTTTATAGGATTTAAAATTATTAACTCTTACCCCTTTCTAATTCAAAGTTCAATAATTGTGTCACCTATAGGAATTATATTGAGAATATTTTTGAAAATATTAATTCTACAAGGTCATGTTTATTCATTAGGTTCCAAATTAATTGTTATGAGGATGTAATGAGACCTCATTAGAATATATTATTTTAATGTGTAATACCATTTCAGGTTCATTTGAATTTCATGTAATATGGATTTGATAACCCTAACCTTAATCTCATTTTATCAATATATAATTCTATAACATAAATGAAGAGATGTAATTTTGTATTCTCTCCATTTTTAGAAATCTTCTCCTCTTTTTTTTCTTGTTTCATGTGGTTGAGCTTGGTAACATAGCATTCATCCTTGTGATAAGTGGTATCAGAGCTTTGATGCTTACCCCGCCCATAACCAAGCTTGGAGAAGAATTGCATTCCCCTCCTTTCCTCCATAAATTTATGTGTTGAGTTGAAGGAGATCATGAGTATGTTGCATGAGGTTTCATAAAACCTCCATAGATTTTCTTTTATTGTAAATATTAGCTTGTATATTTATTTAGAGGTATCCAAAATATGGATCTGATAAAGTTTGATGACCTCTATGTAAAATTACTGTGTTCATTTTTACATAGCTATATAGTATCCAAAATTCATATATGATCGATTTTGGTGACCTTTGTGTAAATTGACCATGTTTATTTTTACACAACAATACAATATCCAAAATTTAGATCTAAATGAGTTTGATGACCTTTGTGTAAACTGATCATGTTCATTTTTACACAACCATATAATATCCAAAATTTGGATGTGACTGAGTTCAGCGACCTTTGTGTAAACTAATCATGTTTGTTTTTACACAACCATACAGTTAGATTGTCCTTTGTGTAAATTGGCTATATTTTATTTTAAGCATAGCAAGCTTCTAGCCTCTCCATTGTACTTGTATAAGTAGCTTACATAATTTTCCACACTGGCTAACTTTTAGCTCTAATTTGTAAAAGTGATTCTACTTGGATGGTGAGCAATGTCTAGTGGATTAAACCTAACATACATACTGCCACATTGGCACTGTAATAGCACTCCATCTACACTATAAGTCTATTTTTAGTTTTCATTTGCTTTCTTTCATTGCAAAATAATTCACATATTTGCATTATTACTAAAAGGAACACATTTGATGACTCATTTCATAGCCTAGCCTTGTGATAGGGTGCCACTTCCTTAGTGGTGGAAAATTTGCACTAAAGGCCCTATGAGTCAAAGTTGGACTAGACTTAATGAGAATACATAGTGAAAGGGATTAGCCATACCCACAAACCTTTGGAAAGGGATCATCCTTTTGCCTGTGATTAAAAATTTGAAAAATATTAATCAAGATTAAAATTAAGTTGGTCTAATATCCATTATAGCTATGGAATAGAGTACACACTTCTCTTCAAAGTATATCATTGACCATAGTAAATTGGGTGAGGATTAGTAGGACTTGGGCTTCCTCACGGCTTGGATTTCATCATTGAGCATCTGTATGTGGGCATATAGGTGAAGGCCTTAATTTGAGATAAGCTCATTATACCTCTCCAAATTTCAATACCTCGCCTACTTATAGTCATAATATTGAGGTTACTAGTTTTGCACATCCCACACTTTGGTATTTAGTTGTGTAATCTAGTGTTGGATATATTGGTATGCATATTAATATATTGAAGATATTAGTTTTTACATTCATATGTAGTATTTTAGTTTGGTCTACACACCTTTTTTTAGTACTTAAAACATCATCATCATGTTGCATCAAGACTCATAGCCACTTGTACAATTCATCATTTGTAAAAGAGATTCCACCTGGATGGTGATAAACGTCTAGTGGATTGCATTCATTCATTCTCATCACTTAGCTCATTATTTACTGGTATATTTTTCCTCAATCATATATTCCTTTTTCACACCTTGACACACCCATTTTAGGTATTTGTAGTATCATAGGTCACAATAAATTCCAACTTAAAACAAAATTTTGGATGTACCCTAAAAGGTAAGGATAATTGGGATTAATGGTTCACAAGCCTTAGGACAACTACAAAATTTAAGAACCTATGGTGTAACCATCTAGATGCAAATTCTACACCACCCATAGATGATACTACCTTAGAAAAATGGTAGATATATGATTACTGAATTCGTGCCAACATCCTACTTGTCACAGAATATCACCTTCATAATCTGATTGATGAAGTCAAGCATGATATAGCATGGTCAGTTCTTGAAGTCTTAAAGAAAAAATTTGATACCAAATCTCACATAGAATTTGTTCATCTTGTCCTCAATATGAATCAAATAAATATGAAAAGAGACACTCTAGTTCCACCATCAACCTCTTTTACCCTATTAAATAGGTCATTGATAAAGACTTCAAAAACTAAAGTATCACATTGGCTTTCCTCATTCAACCATATCTTCACATTCTAGACTACAATAACTTGCTTTCTAGTTTATCAGCTTAGTGGAATCTTAAAAACTCTTAACTTTGAAGAATTAGTAGAAAAGTTTGTTGAACTTGATAAAACCTTTAACACAAACTTCACTAGTGCTAACCTTGGTGAGTCAGCATTTTAGGTGGATGAAAAATTATTATTTTTAAATAATCAAGGTAACATAAGCCATGGTTGAGGTTGTGGTCAAGGTAAATATAGAGGACAAGGAAAAGGTTCTAACAATGGTCAACATGAACACTCACAACATCAAACTAGTCAAGGATAAATAAAACAAACTAATACCTCTCAAGGAACTGGTATCTCAAATATCGTGTGAAGATATTGTAACAGAAAATGGTACTATGCCATTGATTATCGAATTGCCACACACAATATCAAGTAGTTTCAAAAGCACAATGCATCTAATATAAATGAATATGACTCTTATTTAGATATCTTCCATAGTTCTCAATTTGTTCATGCTCAAATCATCAACACATGGGCACATATATCTCTATCTTTTGACCATCCCAAAACATTCATTGAGACACATTCAGGATATGTTGAGTATAATATTTCTCATCCCACATCTCAACCTATTTGAGTTATCCATAGCGTAGCCTCCACCAGTAGTTTGTGGATCATGGATACTAGATCCACCCAAAACATAAATTCAAACAAGGAATTATTTGAAGAATTCAACTTAGAAGTACTTGGTGTAGTTCACATGGCTGACAAATCCTCTCAACCACTTGAAGTACCTACAATTTTTTGATTGAAACTTCCTAGATTACCTGATTTTTGGCTACTTGATGTTATCTACATCCCTGCTATAAATAAAATAATTTTATCACTATCCACACTTGTTTACCATGGATTTTATCTAAGTTTCACTACCAAAAATAAAACTCTTCGAGTCATTCATCCACCCCCTGAAATAGTAGTAATGATTGGTTCCTTATATGGAAAACTCATCAGACTTTTTGGACATCCTGCTTCTAAAGTTCACATTATCGAAGTTGACATGGCACTTAATGCCACCCTAATTCCCAAGAAAATTTTTGTTGATGCATTATGGCATTCTTGCATGGGTTAAGTCAAACTTGATCAATTAAGAAAAATTGAGTCCACCATCAGGGGACTACAACACTTATCTTTCAAACCCATCAAATATAAAGTATGCATTATTGCCAAATCCTCTCAATAGCATTTTCCAAAGAGTTAGTGGAAGTACAAATAAAAAATGGAGCTAATTCACTTAGATATTTTTAGGCCAATGCCTATTCCCTCATTAAAAGGTAAAATATATTACATCACCTTCATCGATGACTTCTCAAAGAAGTTATTGATCATTTTTTTGGAGAAGTATAAAGCTTTTGAATTCTTCAAAGCATTCAAGGATCGTGCAGAAAGATAATTATGTTGTAGAATAAAGACCTTTAGGAGTGATAATGATTGTGAGTACATCTCAACTGAATTCACACAATAATTATCCTCACATGGTATCAAACATCAATTGATAATACTAGGCACACCTCAAAAAAAAATGTTGTCGAGTGTATGAACAAGACAATTATGAACATGGCTTATGCTATTCTTGTCTATAAAAATGTGCCTCCATATCTTTGGGTTGAATCCACCTAGACTACTATGCATGTACTCAACACAACAAGTCCCTCAATACCTAGCCCATAACCTCATGAAAAATGGACTAGACAACCTCCCACCATTAGCCACTTTAGAATATTTGGCTCCATCTATTATGCTCATCTTCTTCTAGAACACAAAAAAAAACTTGAAGCTTGAGCTATTAAAGGAAATTTTTTTGGATTCCTTATGGATCAAAAGGGATACAAGGTATTCATTCATTCACACCAAAAAGTGATTGTGACATGTGATATTGTGTTTGCAAATTCTAAAGAACAACTAGTTACATTGGATACCAAGGGACACAATGTTCAGCCTAGATCAAAATATGATAACATGTATGATGTTTAGATTCCAAACTTTGGGGTGAAGACATTGAAAATTTACTCAAAACTTTTGAATCTACAAATAAAACCACAAGTATGGAGGAAATAAACTGTGATATTGAGCAGATGTTTGTATTTTCTACACCTTCTACCCCTTCACACAATAATGTTGATCATGGTAAAAGTATTATATCACATAAATATTCGTCAGTATCCTCTCTACTTAATGAACCATTCTAAGATCATGATAAAAAATTTGAGGTAGGTGACACATCCACATTACTCCCCACTCAAGGAATTTGTGAATCTTACCAGCTCTTTAATAACATCAAACCATATGAAGCTGGCAAAATGAGCATAAGAGGTACCCTCAGAGCAAGGGTGCATGAATCATTATTTGTTGAAATAGAACTTGTAGAACTGCACCTCACTCTAATTAATGAACCTCTCATATACCAAGAAGCTATTGAACACATAGCTTGGAGACATGCAATTAACTAGGAGTATGAATATTTGATAGAAATGGTACTTGGGAGTTAGTCGATCTAACACTTGGAGGAAAGGTAGTTTGAAACAAATGGGTGTAAAAAAATAAGTATAAATAATATGGTACTCTTGACAAACACAAGGTGAAATTAGTGTCGAAAGGATTCATGCAAAATCAAGGCATTGACTACACTAAGGTATTTACACCTACCAAAAAATGGCCCACAATTAGAACTTTTGTAGCCTTAGTTGCACAACAAGGTTGGGAGATTCATAAATTATATGTAAATATTTCTTTCTTGAATGGAAAATTGGAAGAAGAAATATAAATGGCATATCCAGAAGATTTTGAGGTTGGAGCATAGGAGCACAGGGTATACAAACTCAAAAATTATTTATATGGATTGAAGCAAGCCCCTCATTCTTGGTTCAACAAGCTATTAGATCGAATGAAGCGACTCAAATTTTAAGTGTGTGATTACCAGGTTATTGATGTAACATTGTTCATCAAGAACAAAAAATATAATAATATAACTCATAGTATTTGTGGATGACATGCTTCTAATAGGTAGCAATGAAAAATGACTTTGCAAAGACTTTTGATATATTTGATCTAGGAATGATTAAATTCTATTTGGGCATAGAAGTAACTCAAGAAAATGGTAAAATATTCTTAATCCAAGATAATACATGAACGATATTATAGATAATTTTCAACTCAAATATGCATGACCTATGATAACACCAATGGAATAAAATCTAAAACTTACCATGGACAATGACACACTAGAGGTAGATGCAAAACTCTACAAAAGGTTGGTTGGTAGTCTCATCTATGTTACTAACACAAGACCTGACATCACTTATGAAGTGGGGATTCTAGAAAGGTACATGACCAATCCAAAGGAGAGTCACTAGAAAGCAGCAACAAGAGTGTTGAGGTACCTAAAGAAAACCTATAATTATGGCTTGTTGTATGAAAATAATGCAACACTCAAACTCATTGACTCAACATCAATTTCATGGAAATCAAAGTGATAAAAGAATGTAGAATATTATTCAATATGAGCCAAACATATTTCTACAACTAATATAAGAAAATAAGTGGTATGGTTGAGAAAGCTATTACACACTCTTGATATCACTCAAAAATGTCCTACAAGACTGCATGTGGACAATCAATCAACAATCCACATGACAAAGAATCTTATGTTTCGCGTCAAAACTAAACACATCAGTATAAAAGTCCATAGGATATAAGAACTTGTTCAAGATGGCACAATACAAATGCACTACTTTTCAATAGTAGATCATATTGCTAACATATTAATCAAGCAACTTCAAAGGGTGAATTTTGAATAGTTCAGACAACAAATAGGCTTGAGAGCCTCCATCTCCCATTAAAAATGGAGATGCAATAAGATCATCAAGGCTAATGATTATTAATAAAAACACCTTCATGTGGGTGGAAAGTATTGGTCGGGCTCTACTCTATCACATTAGTGAAAATATCTTGTGGGCACAAAAGGATAAGGGTTGTACTAGTTTTAGAAAATTGGAACCTATGAAAACCTAAAAGGGCATGGGGGATGACCAAAAGGTATATGGAGACCTAACATATTGGAGTTGCATTTCATGGATAATTGGTTAATCAGCTATACAAAGAGACGCCTAAGCCACTCATATACTGAAATAAAATGACCTTCTACCATTAAGGTGGGATTGAAGAAATGTTAATACTACAAGGCATGTTTATTAGTTAGGTTCTAAATTAATTATTATGAGGCTTTAATAAGACCTCATTAGAATAGGTTATTTTAATGTGTAATGTCATTTCATGTTCATTTGAATTTCATGTAATATGTATTTGGGAACCCTAACTCTAATCTCATTTTTCTCAATATATAATTCCATAACACAAAGGAAGAGATGTGATTTTTCATTCTCTCCATTGTTGGAAATATTCTCCTCCTTTTTTCTTGTTTCATGTGGTTGAGCTTGGGCACATAACATTGATCCTTGCTACAATTTTTATATTTTGAGGTTGTCATTTATAACACAATAGATGGTCAAATAGTGAATGTAATCTTAGTAGATTAGGATGATTTTATTGCTAAATTATTTTCATAGATAAAGAAATCCATGATAGCTATAAGGATTTTTTGTGAGTATGGAGTCTCCATTTTATACCACTTTCCTATTTTGGCCTTTTATTTTTATTTTTATGATTTAGAAATAAAGTTTTATGGTCCCTTATATAAACATAATAATTTATTATTTTAGGACCCTAACTATATTGAAGGAGTTTTTGTTGTGTGGGATGAATAAGAAATAACTTGTAGGGGATGTGGGTTATATTTTGTAAAGGAAAAATGTTATTAATAGGATAATGAAATTACTTGGATTCTTTGGTAGAAGAAATTCCAAGGCTTATATGAGGGAGGAGAAATTTTTGACAATACCTCTTGGGCTCATAAGGATTTATTGTAGAGGACTCTTCCTAGTTTTGGTAAGACTAAGTAGAAATTTCTAAAGTTAGAATTATGAGACTAGTCCAATATAGAGCTAATGGATCTAGAATCAAGTCTAAGATTCAATACATTAATCTCATTGACAAGGGATCAAATACTTTTTTAATTGCATAAAATACAATTATATGAAATAATTCATATTTAAAATCCAAAATGTAAGTATATCCTTGAAACATAAGCAAAATTATGTAGCTAATATGCTTATCTCTTGATTTTAGAATATTTTTAAGAATGATACTATGGATTTGTATCTGGTAATAGTACAACATTTTGCTTCATGCATTTTGAGGAAAGTAGATGTTAGCAATAGGTATTTCTATATATTATTTAAAAAAATAAATTTAATCATTCATTATTCTTAATGTCTATTAATGAATTTTGAGTTGCCTCAAAATTCATTAATGGTTACACCATTAAAAAAATCTAGTAGTATGTGGAGGACTAGTTTGTGCTAGCAACTTGCAAGGATTTTTGGACAATAAGTAGTGGGGCTATCAGAGCTAGTAGGCTTGTCAGTTTCTAGAAGCCTATAAAGTTAGTCAAGACAAATGGGTGGCTACACTTAGCGAGGAGGGTGCCTACACTTAGTGTAGGAAATATCTACACTCAGCCTAGGGGTATTTGCACTCAGCCCAAGGGCACCTACACTCAAGGGTACCTATGCATAAAGCTACATCCAAGGTGGTGCCTACACTCAAAAAGGTACTCACACTCAGGACAAGCACAATTTCCAATGTTGAAGACTTTTTAAAAATATCATGTAACTTTTTATTAAAAAATAATTTAAATCTTCTCCTTTTGTGAGTTGTCTAGATTCTCTAACATGTAAAAATATTATGAAGCTTGAAATATAGTAGAGAAGACATGTAAAATTAAAAATTTAGGTAGGGAAATATGTAAGTCTTGCGGTATTAATTAATCTGCATGGGAAATAGAAGACCTGGGCAATACGCCTAAGGACCAATGTCAATGTAGAGGGTTCTGGAAACATGGCAATGTCAGTAGGTTGGTGGAATACCAATTGTCTTAATGAGGGTTTATAATGTAAAGTGCAACCTTGGCTATATGCAGGTACTTTGAATGCTTTAATATTATTGGATTTGATGCAAGGATGTGGGCTTGTAGCATAGGCAAGTGGACCAAGGATTTGGCAAAATTTGTAGGTAGTTTTTAAATGTGGCCATCTACCACTTTGAATTTGAATTGTAGGTCATACTTTAAATTATAATCACTTTGACCACATGCTCTATACAACACCACCACATGCACCTTGTAATTAAGCTTTTGCCCTTGTGGATTTTCTCTTGGTGGATTTGGTCTTGGTGGGTTGATTCACCATATTTTGTTGGTGTTTGAAACCTCGTGGAATTAATATGGATACTGTTTTCAGTTATATTCTTGTATATTTATATTTGGTGTAATTTCATGTGGCATCGACCCTTGGTTCACACCAACCTTACCTCTTACAGTTGTTTTTGAGATCTATTTTATTTTCATGTGTATTGCATTGTGTATGGGAAAAATTAATACAAAGTCTATTACAGTTTTATTCTGTATATCTTTAGTTGAGATTGGATTACATGTGGCTTGGTCCTTGGTTAACCTTACCTTACCTTTTGTAGTTTTTTTAAGATCTATATTACGTGTTGCATTGTGTCTCTCAAGTTTTTTATGGATCCATCAACCATTTTCTTGTGGTGTTATCGCATCTTTTTTCTTTTGTCTTCCCTATTTATTTTCCATTTTTTTTTTCTCTTTCATTTTTCCCATATAATTTATCTAGTTATTTTTTTATAGCCAACTCTATTTGGAGGTCTTTTCCTCTCAGTCAATTCCACATGAGAGGAAAATTCCCATGTTGACGTTATATGCAAGTGCAAGGATAAGCATACATTTTTAGATGTCAATAATACCTAAAGCACAAAGCTCTTGGCCTTGATGGTCTCTTGATTAAATATTTCAAAACAATGTTAGATGTTGTAGGTACTTACTTTTATCCGATTACAAGGAAGTAAATACAAAAGGCTCTTTGGATGCTTGTATTAACCTAGGATTGATTACGGTGATGCCGAAAGGTTTCAATAGGGATATGGTCTCTAGGTGGAGTCTCATTACACTTTTCAACAAATAATTACAAAGGATTAACTTGAATAATTAATACCTTTGGATAATAAATTATGTGCCTAAATCAAATCAATGTTTTAAGGGAGGGATACATAATGGTAAAATTAATTCTTGCTTGGGATTCTTTGGAATGGGTGGTAAAATCTAGGAAAAATATATTTTCTACTAAGTTAGACTTTGACAAAGCCTATGATATAATACACTAGTCATTTATCTTATAGATGATATAGTGTCTTAGGTTTAGTTCCTATTTTTATCACAAAATTATTTTACTTTGTATGGATGCAATTAGAAAGGTTGTCATTAATGACTCACTTTTGGATCCCATTCATTTGCAAACATAAATTGGACAAGGGTGTCCCTTGGAACCCTTTTATATATTATCAGTATGGATTCCTTAGGGTATTTTCTAAGTGATCAAATAGGGTTTATATTATCAAAGGGATCTCTCTTTTTATAGTAACAAAACATTCAACTCTCACTTTACAAACAATTCAATATTGTTTTAGGAAAGGAAAGGAAGAGATAAAAAAATATGGATGTTCTTGATGCCTTTTCCACATTTCAAGGGATAAAATTTCTCAAAGAAGAAATTCATTCAAACCTAGGGTAATTATCATATTGATTGGATTTCAAAAGAATGGAGACAAATTAGGCATAGGGATATTATCAATCATCTAAGCATGCCCTTTGGATTTAGAGTTTTACTTAGTGACATGTGGTATTTATTCTTGCCTATGCTCCAACATAAGCTGGATAAATAGATTACTATGTATTTGTATTTAAAAGGAAATTTCAAGTGATGGAAAAATTTCTCATTACAATACAACTTTTATACTCATCTTCTTGGTTTCCATATAAATCACATTATGATAAGATAGTTTATATATTTGTATAGATAAATTGCTATGACTCTCAAATTAGGATAAATATATCATGGACCCAATATACACAAGCAAAGAGAAAGGGAATACTACAGTTGCTTAACCATTAGGTTCAATGGGTTAATATTATTTCAAAATGGTGTATAAAATCTCTCACTACATCAATGAACCCTAAAAATAATTTTATGGATTTTGAATCCAATCATCACATCTTAGTGGGCATTGATATGAGATAGGTTATTTCTAAAAGGTCCTTAATATTCAACACTTCATCATTGGTAGGTCAACTCCAATTCAAGGTGTTTGGAAGACCTTTTTAAAATATTTTCATGTCTTAAATTTGACCTTTGGGATATTAGCAACCACATTTGGAAATCTTGGTAATGGTTAAAAATTAAATTTTATATTCAACCATATTTTAAAATAATAATATTGACCGCCCAAAATATGGATATGAAAAAATTGCAAGTGAAATTTTCAATAACGTTTATTTTTTATAATATTAAATATTGGTATTAGACTAGTGAAAAGAAAATTAATGAGCCATTGGTCAAAATACTTTATAAGTATCTTATACCTTCTACTGTAGTTATACCTAGAATAAATGAGAAACAAAAAATTAGATATTTTGAAGACTCCTAGAATGCTTTGAGTTTCCATAGTTGAAAATATAGAGCCTCCATGTAAAATTCATTGCTAGCATGAAAGATTTATACTCGAGACTCCCATTAAGGTCTTGTTAGTCAAATTTGGTATTTCTCTTGTTGGTAGCATCAATAGTAGTAGCCTTGAAAGAATTCAAAATCTATTTTAGACATATGAATATGCTAGTTTAGAACAATATTATGGTTGAATTTTCAACTATGTTTGGTAGGAAACTTAGGTGGAAAGAGGCTATGTTGTGTCTCACTATAGATTTTAACAATTGTTTTAAAAAAAATTGGTAGATAGATCTTTCTCACATTTTTTTTATTAGATGTTAGTATTATTTTCATAATAACATGTTTCTTCATTAGTGGGAGCTCTGAATTTACTCTCATTGCATGTTATAGGTAGATTCCTTAGTTGTATATTTCTAGAAGGAGTTCATGAAGGACAAGGAGGTAAGGGTCAAATATCAAGTTCTTTTATTTGGGATAGGAATGTAACTCATAATAAAAAATAGCAGGTTCGAGGAATATAAATAAGTATCAATTGAGTACAAACAAATCATAGTTGACAAGTCTAATAATAACTTTTTTTAATAGCTAGAAAACATAAAAGTTTGACTCCATTATACTATGCATAAAATTGAAGCTAAATATCAACACAAGAATTGATTCAGGTGATAATAATGAGAACATGACTCTTTTTGTCATCTTTTGAAAAATTATGTTTGTATGTTTTAACTTTTGATTGAGCCAAAATGTTTCTTTACAAGTGAGATGTGAGACTATCACACTATTATACTTTTGTACTTGTATTTGTATGAAATTAAATGATTTTAATTATGTTGACAAGAGTAAAATAGTCAATGGTACTAAGAGCTAAAATACAAGATGGGATATGGTGTATAATCCTTATCCCTTTTGGATTCAAAACTTGGACCTCCTATTTAGAGTTCCAAAGTTGAACAACATCCAAGAAAGAAAATTGTTTAACAAAATCAAAAAGCTCAAAATCATATTATCATTTTTTTGACTTCTATTGTAGATTTTTATGAGAAGTTTCCTTGTTTTTTCTATTCTCAATTATTCAAAATGTTTTATTAGCGAGTTTACTTTTAGCGTTTCCTCATATAAATTCATAATTTCATTATAGGATTCACATTCCATGACAAAATATTTTTTAGACTCCACTACTCCTATTGTGCAAAATACACATTCGTTCTAACCATGTCTCCTAAGGAATTATCCATTTCCTAGTCTTACACCTCAAATGGTGTAAACTAGCACTACACCAAATAAGGGCTTAAATTATAAACTGCCCTTAAATACCTTGAAAGGTGGTTATTTGACTGCCATCTATGATGGCATCATAAAAAGTCTGTGATATTTGATGACGACTAAAAACTACCTCAAAAAACCACCCTCTTAGGGTTAAGACCTCTTAGGCCTAAGAGGGCAGTTTTAAACTACCCTCTTAGGGTCTCATCTATATAAATATAAAGGACACGAGAAAATCAAAGTCAAGCTTTGGTAGCTTTGGAAACAATGCCCACTCTAAAGAGCAAAACAACAATTTCAACTCCCATTGTTTCCTTTTCATGTGCTATAACTATACCTATATCTGTAGTGTATAAGAGCAAAGAGTAACTGAAAAACAATAGGGGATGTCCCATAGTAAACCATTAATTTCAAAAAAAAAAATGTGAAAATTTAATATGTTCTCATTCCTCCAATGCTAAGGATGAAAGAATACAAAAATATGATTATATCTACTAGCTAGAAATGATAGAACTATATAAATTGTTACTTTACAAATACATATAGTTACAGTTTTACTCTAATAAAATATTAACAAAATACTCTAATATTCAAAAGATACATTTTTACTCTAAGAAAATATTAACAAAATCTTGTAATATTCAAAACATAATAATCTCTGTATCATACATCAATTCAATACATTTAAATATATCAAACTTCAACAATGAACACTTTACTTTTTGTAGTGTATAAGAGCAAAAAACAACTATCTTTGTGGTGTATAAGAGCAAAGAGAAACTAAAAACCAATAGGGGATGTCCCATAGTAAACCACTAATTTCAAAAAATATATACGTAAAACTTTAATCTATTCTCATTCCTCCAATGTTAAGGATGAAAGAATACAAAAATATTGTTATATCTACTAGTTAGAAGGGATTCCTAATGATATAACTGTATAACTTGTTACTTTTAAAATATATATAGTTACAATTTTACTCTAATAAAATATTAACAAAATACTCTAATATTCAAAAGATACAATTTTACTCTAAGAAAATATTAACAAAATCCTATAATATTCAAAAGATAATAATCTTCGGATCATAAATCAATTCAATACATGTAAATATATCAAACTTCAACAATGAACAATTTACTTTTTGTAGTGTATAAGAGCAAAGAGCAACTATACCTATAACTATATATGTATCAAACTTCAAAATTCATGTGCTATAACTATGTCTATATGTAGTGTATAAAAGCAAAGAGAAACTAAAAACCAATAGGGGATGTCCCATAGTAAACCACTAATTTCAAAAAAATATATGTGAAAATTTAATCAGTTCTCATTCCTCCAATGCTGAGGATTAAAGAATATAAAAATATTGTTATATCTACTACCTAGAAACGATCCATGATGATAGAATGGTATAACTTGTTACTTTCTAAATATATATAGTTACAATTTTAATCTAATAAAATATTAACAAAATACTTTAATATTCAAAAGATATAGTTTTACTCTAAGAAAATATTAACAAAATCGTGACACTTTTTCCATTTGGCTGCGATGATGCAACATGTCGTGATATCGTGACACTTTTTCTCTTTGGCCGCGATGATGCAACATGTCGCGATATCACGAAACTTTTTCTATTTGGCCGCGATGATGCAACTTGTCGTGATATCGCGACACTTTTTCCTCCTTTGGCCGCGGCAATGCAACATGTCATGATATCGCGACATTTTTTCTCTTTTGGCCATGACGTTGCAACATGTCGCGATATCATGACACATTTTCTCTTTGGCCGTGATGATGCAACATGTCGCGATATCACGACACTTTTTCTCTTTGGTCGTGATGATGCAACATGTCGCGATATCGTGACACCTTTTCCTTCTTTGGCCGCGACAATGCAACATGTCACGATATCGTGACATTTTTTATCTTTTTGCCGAGATGATGCAACATGTCACGATTTCATGACACTTTTTCTCCTTTGGCCACGATGCTGCAACATGTCGCGATATCGCGACACTTTTTTTCCTCTGGCCATGACGATGCAACATGTCGTGACATCGCGACATTTTTTCTCCTTAGGTCACGATGATACAACATGTCATGATATCGTGACACTTTTTCTCTTCTATCCGCGATGTTGCAACATGTCGTGATATCATGACACTTTTCCTCCTTTGGCCGTGACAATGCAACATGTCGCGATATCGCGACACTTTTTCTCTTGTGGTCGCGACGGTGCAACATGTCGCGATATCGCAACACTTTTTCTCCTTTGGCCGTGACAATGCAACATGTCGCGATATCACGACATCTTTTCTTCTTTGGCCTCGATGATGCAACATGTCGTGATATCGTGACACCTTTCCTCCTCTGTCCGCAATGACACAACTTGTCGTGATATCACGACACTTCTTCTCTTCTGGAAGCGATGTTGCAACATGTGATATCGTGATACTTTCTCTCCTTCGGCTGTGATGTTGCATCTTATCGTGATAGCACGACAACTTTTCCTCCTTTGGCTACGACGGTGCAACATGTCACGATATCGTGACACCTTTTCCTCCTTGCTTTTTCCCTATGCTTTGGACCGCAAAAATGCAACATGTCGCGATATCGCGACACCTTTCTTCTTGTGGTGTTTTGCTTTTTCTTTGATCTTTAGCTCATGGGCCTCTTAGGTCGGTTTGGAAAACATGTAAAAATACTTGTACAAGGTTCAGGAACATTTCAACACCCTTTCAACCAATCAAAAAAAAAAATATTAACAAAATCCTTTAATATTCAAAAGATAATAATATCTGGATCATAAATCAATTCAATATATGTAAATGTATCAAACTTCAAAAATGAATAATTTAATTTTTGTAGTGTATAGGAGTAAAGATCAACTGTATTTGTGGTGTATAAGAGCAAAGAGCAACTATACCTATAATTGTATTTATATCAAACTTTAAAATTCATGTGCTATAACTATACCTATATCTATAGTGTATAAGAGCAAAGAACAACTGGAAACCAATAGGGGATGTCCCATAGTAAACCACTAATTTCAAAAAAAATTATGTGAAAATTTAATATGTTCTCGTTCCTTCAATACCGAGGATGAAAAAATATAAAATATTGTTATATCTACTAGCTAGAAACAATTTGTGATGATATAACTTTATAACTTATTACTTTCCAAATACATTTAGTTGCAGTTTTACTGTAATAAAATATTAACAAAATACTCTAATATTCAAAATATACAATTTTACTCTAAGAAAATGTTAACAAAATCCTATAATATTCAAAATATAATAATATCCAAATCATAAATCAATTCAATAAATGTAAATATATCAAAGTTTAACAATGAATAATTTACTTTCCAAATACATATAGTTATAGTTTTACTCTAAAAATATGTTTACAAAATGCTATAATATTCACATGATGATAATCTCCGATCATAAATCAATTTAATACATGCAAATATATCAAATTCCAACAATGAACAATAAACATATTAAAAAACTTTATTGAAATTGCTAAAGCAATGCATGAAAGCAAAGTATTTTCTAATAACAATTTTTGTGTTCATAAATCATATCTTAATTTCATATCATATTAAAAACATTTGAAGTTACTTTTCAAATGTGCTCATTTTTTGTAGTGTCACAAAATTTATTAGTTTCATAGGTGATATTCATATTGGATGGTGACTTCTCTTAATACTCTTTAATATAGTTACAATACACCTTGCCTCTGAAATACCATTTTTTCACTCAAACATTGTGTTAACAAAATTATCAAATCACCATATTAAGTTGGTTGAATTATGCAAGAAATAAATAGAAATATGGTGTATTCATAAAAAAAAACAAAGAAAAAAATCAAGGCCTTTCCAATTATTTGGTCTATTGTCAAAACCTAAAATTTTAATCATTCCCTACATTATCAAAAAATTTATGAAAATAAAAAATCCATTCAATGGTCATATTAATCAAATAAATTATATTGATGACTTACACACTACAGGTGAAACATAAGGAACTAATGGTACATGTATTGCAACAATGTTCAATCATGTCAATTATTGCTTGATATTTGTTTATTTTGGTAAACCATAAATTTCAGACCAAGGAAAGTGATGATGCTTCAACTTTAAACTAGATAAGTTATAGTTACATGCTAATGTTCCTTTTTGGACCTGGCCTTGGTTGCTTTTGGTGGCTTCAAAACAAATGGTACTAGTGTCCCTACATAGTGGACACTACTATATGAAGCCAATATGTCATGTAGACTCAATACCTTACACACATTGGACAGAATGAGTTAGGAGTATGGCTGAAAAGAAGTTGCAAACTTTATTATTAAACCATAAGACTATGAATATATCAAACTAGCAACATCTGAGGAACATAAAACTTAAAATAATTTGATAGTCTTATTCCTAGATAGGGTTAATTACACAAACTATAATATTTTCCATATAAATTTCTAAAATTGAACACTATTGAATCAATTTAAAGAATACTAAAAAAAAAACTACTTATTCACAAAATCCCTTCTAGTTAGTTAAAAACAGGGCCACAAATGAATATCCTTTTTCCATTTTTCTTGAGTCCATTCAAAAATTAAAGAGTTGATAGATGTCAATTAAAGGAATCCAATAAGCATTTAACTTGATTACCCTAAAAATCAATAGAATGAAGGATTAGAAAAATATTATTTCTAATGAAAAAGGGAGTTGGTAATCATTTAACCAACATGTTTCTCATCTCAAACAAGGCACTGAGATAGCCATTATAACGACATGTTCTATTTATTCATTATAAAACAACATTAGTTAATAAAGGGACTTAAAATATTGAAGCTTAGCATTACACACAACTTATTTTGAATAATATATGGAATATTTTCTCTTAGATTGTTGGATGAAAACCAAGTTATTATTTATGAACAATAATGATCTATTGCACCTATTACATGTACAAAAACAAGAAAGAAATAAATTAGTTATGATTATATATGTAAATAGAAAATTATTATTTCAAGTGCAATTCTTATTTACAAATATAGGTGAATGGACAACCTGAACCCTCCATATAATGGGCATATGTCTAAACATCCCTACCCATCCCAACCATCAATTATGAGATGAGAGGGTATCTTGAAACTTCCATCAGATACATAAATATCCATCTATGCAAATCAAGTATTGCTGCTAAGGACTAGGACTAAGATTCAACATGAAACATAAATTTCATAACTAACACTCACTCAACATAATAAACCTTCATTTCAACACATTACAACATGCATGTATGATTAGACTCTTAATCCTATGCCTTAGCAACACTTGCACTCTCTCTCTCTCTCTCTCTCTCTCTCTTTACCAAATTATCTTCTTGTATTTGACTTGCAAACCTCATGCTCAGGATACCTACTCACCTCACTCCTATCTTACCTATTTATCAATTATTCAGATTTCATATTGAAGTGATCTCAAGGCCTAAAATTATAGGTTTGTGTTAGTTGATAGAACATAAATTTCAATAAAAATTAAACGTGTTTCTTATAAAGTGAATTAGTTATTATTGCATAAAATAATGCTCAAGAAATAGAATAAAAGTATATTTATTAAAATATATGTTCTTATATATATATATATATATATATATATATATAAAAAAAAAATATATATCCAAGAAGACACCAACCTTCAAGAGGAGGAGGAAATAAAAACCATATTGAACATTAGTATAATGCAAGCTCCAATGGAGTCAAGAATAAATAGATATGTAAATATGTGAATTAAATAAATATTAAATATAGTGATTAGACAATTTTCGCAGGACTGCCCAAACCGCCGAACTCGTTTCGGCCATATCTCACTCATCCGAACTCGGATTGAGCTAAAATTTTGAGGGTAGATGCCTGAAAAACCCTAGAACGTCTCCACCAATTTTCATATCATTTGGAGCAACACAGATCCTAGCGCATCCCTATGTGTGAACGATATATTTGGCAAGCGGCTATGCGAGGGTTTCATCTTGGGTTGAGTGCAAGCAGCTCCAGAGGTTGGTTTTTAGGGCCTTCGGGCCCTAGCGGCCAATATTTTTGTGGTTTATGCTCAATATTTTAGTAGGAAATGTTGCAGGGGATACAAGATGGGTTAGAAATTTGTCTTTCAACAGATCATACTATGAACTTGAGTGACAATGGCTTCCAATTTGCTGCACAAAAGAAAAGTGAAAACCATACCTTTCCACGACGTCTAGGGCAAGGATTAAAGAGATCACGAAACAAGTTTCAAGCGAGTTGATCAAAAAATGGCTCATATCTCAAGTGAATCTGGTGCTAAGGTGCACCCACAAAATAATTCTACTGTGAAAACCCCTGTCAAGGGTAAGAATTTCGAAGACTCAGTCCCAAAAATGAATTTTAGGGATGCCCTTCGTGGTGGACAGCCTCAGCCCAATGCTAATATCAATATTAGGGCTTCCCATAAACCTCTAAGAATGCCTAAGATTGATCCCAGGAAAACGGAGTCAGGATGTCTTAAAGCAGATGATGGAACTCCTATTGTTAAGCTTGATATGGGTAACATTCAGACTGGCATTGAAGATTTGGAAAAAAGAGGACTAATTTGTCGGTTCATGGGTTTTCGTTCGAGTCTATCTGCTTTCAAAGTCTGGGCTGCAAAAAGCTAGAAAACTAAAGGTGAGTTACAAATCTCTATTTATCCAAATGGTTATTTTCTTGTTTTATTTGCTAATAATGAAGATAGAGAGAAAACTTTTCAAGGGGGTCCTTGGTTTTTTGGAAGGGCGGGGCTTTTCATGAAGCCCTGGCATACTAAATTTAAAGTCGAAGAAGAGATGCCTTCTATAGCTCCCGTGTGGGTTAGACTCTTTGGCCTCCCTATTGAATTTTGGAATCCTACTATTTTTTCTTCAATTGGAAACTCTTTAGGAACTTTTATGATGACTCGTTGATTGTACTCAAAATTTTGAACATATTATTTATGCTCGGATTTGTGTTTTAATGGATTTTGACAAACCCCTACCTAAAAAGATCACATTACAATTTGGGGAAGACACTTGGGAGCAAGTAGTGGACTATGAGAACATTCCTTTTCATTGTAGAATTTGCCATGAATATGGTCATTTGGCCAGATGCTTGCCCAAATAAAATTCCTGATCAAAAGAAAGAAGATATAAACTCAGCAGGTTTCCAAATACCTAAGAAGAAGAACACTCAGAAAAAACCAATTATGAAGGATCAATCAAAGTCATTTGCTAATATGTTTGAAATCCTTTCCACAAATGATGTCCCAAGTGAGGAAGAGGAAATAATGGAAACTGAAATCTTAGAAACACAATTTAAATATGAAGGGAAGAACTCAGAGACAAACCAACAAATCAAAGGTTTTCAATAGAAAAAAAGGAGAAAATTTACACAAGAAAAACAATATTTCAAATGTCAAAACTTCAAATAATGCAGGTCCCAATATAGACTCCATTGAACCATCTAGTAAAATTTTGGCTGTGTATGAGCATTCTTCAAGGTTAGAAGCCATCTCAGATTCAATTGGAATAAGTCAAGAAACAGGGAAAAAAAATTGAAGATGGATTCTAATCAAAAAGTAGGTCGCAAGACCAATCAATATCATATGGTAAAAGAAGGTGAAAATCTTGTAGAGGAAGGTAAGATTAATGCCCTTCCCAACTTTTTTAGCCCTGGTATTAATGAAGATCATCACTTGGAATATTAGAGGACTCAAAGGGAGTCTTTCAAAACAAAATGAAATTAGAAGAATGATTCAGATAAATCATCCACATCTTGTTTTCCTTCAAGAAACAAAGATGTCAATGGAGGATATGGACTTAATTGCCAATAAAATTTGGCCAGCTGGAAAAGTGGTTTCCCTCAGTTCCCAAGGGACTTCGGGTGGCATTGCTTGTCTTTGGGACCCAAAAGAGGTAGTTATTCACCATATGGTTGGCGGTTGGGGTTTGTTGGCTATAGCTATTCAAAGTAGACATTCCAACTAGATTATGCTCTGACTTCTTTGGAGGAAAAAAGAAGACAGTGGAAGGATATTACTCATATTATCTCTCATTTTCCTAAATCTTGGATCTTGATCGGAGGAGATTTCAATACCATCCTCTCTCTGGATGAGAAAAGGGGGGAAATAGAAATTTGGACAAAAGCACCGACCTCATGAGCGAATATATTGCAAACCTCCATCTTGTGGATATCCAACTAGATAATGGCCTTATGACTTGGTCTAACAGAAGGCAAGGCTTAGCTTGTATAATGGAGAGATTGGATAGGTTTTTGCTCTCTAAAAATTTCTTAATCCATGGTCACATTCCTAAAGTGAAGACTCTTAATAATGTTGGTTCGGATCATTGGCCAGTCATGGTGGAAATGTGGAAAACCAATGTGAGTTTCTCTCCTTTTCATTTTCAATTAATGTGGCTTAGAGACATTTCCTTCAGACCTCGTGTGCAACAATGGTGGAAGGAAGGTAAACCTAGGCATGGGACTAAGATGTTCTGTTTTGCCAAAAGACTGCAATACATTAAATCCAAAATCAAGACTTGGAACTGGAAAGAGTTTGGGGATGTTCATAAAAAAAAACATGAAGTTATTGCTCATATTGAAAATTTGAATAAGAAAATCCATTTAGATGGCCTCACAGAGAAGAGAAGTGCAGATGAAATTAAACTCACAACTCAGCTTGAGGAATGGGAAAAAAGAGAAGAAATCTTATGGAAGCAAAAATCTAGAATTCAATGGCTCAAAGAAGGAGATCGAAACACAAATTTCTTCCACAAATCTCTTCTAGCTCGAAGATCTCACAACTTTATTTCTTCCTTAAAATCAGATTCTGGAGATGTTGTTTATACTTGGGATGGCATGAACTCTATTGTTGTTGATTACTTTTCCAATATTTTTGTTGCTACTCCTCTTGACTCAGCTTCACAACAAAATGTTCTTCAAGCAATCCCTTCTCTTATCACTTCGAGGAGAACTCTATTTTGACTGCTCCTCGTTACTATCAATGAGCTTCAACAAGTAGTTTTTAAAATGCAAAAAGGGAAAACCCCAAGTCCTGATGGTTTTCCTATTGAGTTCTACCAAGAGTTCTGGGATATCCTTCATGTTGATTTATTAGAGGTGGTGGAAGAAGCCAGGAAAGCCAAAGAAATTTTGAAGGTTATCAATAAAAATTATATTACTCTTGTTCCAAAAGCTCAAGAGGTTGATCATATCTCAGCTTTTAGACCTATTGCTTTATGTAATGTTCTTCTCAAAATCATTACTAAAATCATGGCAGAAAGGTTGAAGCCTCTTTTGCATAAGATTATTTCCCCAGAGCAAGGGGGTTATGTGGAAGGACGTCAAATAGTAGATGAGATAGTTCTTGCTCAGAAGCCATCCATTCCATGGATATGCAAAATTCTCCTTCCATGTTCATTCGGTTAGACTTATCCAAAGCTTATGACAGAGTGGATTGGCACTTCCTTATCAAAGTTTTGAGGCAATTTGGTTTCTCTAAGGATTGGATGGATTGGATTATGGGATGTATCTCTTTAGTTTCCTACTTAGTTCTTATCAATGGCAGGCCTTCTCAGTATTTCCAGACTTCCAGAGGTATTAGGCAAGGTGACCCGCTATCCCCTTATTTATTCATCATTCTTGTTGAATGCTTGGGTAGGACTATAACCAAAAAGAGGGAAAACAAAACCCTTGAGGGAGTTACCATTGCTCATGGAGCTAGACCTATCTCTCATCTTCAATTTGTGGATGACTCTACTCTTTTAGGTAAAGCTACAGTTAAGGAAGCTTCTAATATTAAGCAAATCATTAGCTGTTTTTCTAAGGCTATTGGGTAGTTGATCAATGAAGACAAATCTAAAGTTATTTTCTTTCACTGCTCTGCTAGACAAGAATCCATGGTCTTGGATAAATTAAGATATAAGAAGACCTCTCTTCCAATCACTTATTTAGGTATTCCCATAAATATTCAAAGGCAGAAAAATAAATATTGGAATTGGTTGTTGGACAAAGTCAAGAAGAAAATTGGAAAGTGGACCAACAAGTGGCTTTCTTCTGGGGGTAGAATCACCTTGGTAAAATCAGTCCTTCAAGCTATTCCTATTTATGTTTCTTCCATTTTGAATATCCCAAAGGTTGTTCTTCGAGAATTGGATCAAATCAGTCATCGTTTCCTTTGGAGTGGTACTAAGGAGAAAAGAAAATGGGCCTTGGTGAAATGGGATACTTTATGTCTTCCTAAGAGTGAAGGGGGGTTAGGATTCCGGTCTTCAATTAATAACAACAAAGCTTTAGCTGCTAAATTATATTGGAGGATGTTGCATAACCCCAATGCTCTTTGGGCCAATAATCTTCGTGCTAAATATGTTGAGAACAAAAGTCCTGAAGACCTTGTTCGCTATCAACTTCCTACCAAAGGTTCTCCCATTTTAGTAGTTCTTAAGACTGGTGAGGATTTGATAAAGAAAAAATTATTTTGGATCATTCATAATGGTCAACATGCAAATTTTTGGACAGATTCTTGGGATGGTCACAAGCCTTTGATAACTCGGTTTCCCGATTGGAGGCCTTGGATGGAGGAGCTTCACCGAGCTAATTGGATAAAGGTGGCTAATTACTGTCGGTACCATACTGGTAATTCAAAGGTTGGTAGATATTGGATCCCTATTGAGGACTGGCCTATTCAAATCCCAGAAAGGCAAAGACAAGATATCCAAGGCATCCTTCATATGAGATCCCTCTCTTGGTCCCATGAAAAAGATTGTTTTGGATGGAACAACACTACTAAGGGTGAGTATTCGGTTGCTCAAGGTTATTTGACCTTATGCCATAATAATCCCAACCATTCTTCTGACATATTTTCTCGATTGTGGGCTCAAAAGCTCTGGCCTAAGGTGAGGTTCTTTAATTGGCTTTTATTGCATCGTAGGGTGCTTACCGGTGAGCAACTTATGAAGCATGGTTTTCATGGCCCTTTTAGATGTGAAATGTGTGAAGAGAATGTAGAAAATATCAACCATATTTTTATTGAGTGTACTTTAGCCTCTGAGCTATGGAGGAGAATGGCCACTTTACTTGGCTTACAGTGGTCCAATTTTTTTACTTTTGAACAACTTTGGAGGGATTGGCCTAATCAAGAGGGTGTTGATCATTTTATTAGGCGATTAGTTTGGATGGGTTCTACCATTCTTCTTTGGAATATTTGGAATGAAAGGAACAACCAAATTTTTAATCAAGATAGGAAGGATATTCACTATATTTGGCAAAATACCATAGCCAACTTAGTTGAATCAGTCCATCAACTCCTTAATCACCCCCAAAACTCCCACCAAAGATGGGATCAAGTGATGCAAAGATTGAAGATTAAACCTTCTAAGGGCAACCAACTTAAAGGGAATGTGAGTATTAGTAAGATGGATAGGACTAGAAATTGGCAACCTCCTCCTAAGGATTTTGGAAAAGTCAATACCGATGGAGCCTCTAGAGGGAACCCTGGAAAAGCCAGTGTGGGAGGAATTGGTAGACTTTCAGATGGCTCCCTGGTTTTTACTTTTGCTGAGAATTTGGGTATTCTTTCCAATAACCTTGCTGAGGGGTATGGTATCCTCAGAGGCCTTCAAGAGGCTACTAAGGTTGGATGGGAAAAGGTGTTAGTTGAGTCTGACTCTCAACTTATGATTAATCTCTTGAAGACTCCTTCTAAGAATCATAAGGTGGATTGGAGAATAAAAAGAATTATTGAGAAGATTCAGTTAATCCAGATGGGATTTTTGAAAGTTGATTACAATCATGTGGTCAGAGATCAAAACAAGAGTGTTGATGCTTTAGCTAATTGGGCTTTGGACAAAGGTGATCTTACTTGTTATGGCCACCCTCCTATATGGTGGGCTTCTCAAATTAGGGAAGCTCTTCTTTCTATCATTTCTTTGGATGGCTCCAGTTCGAAGGTACCTAGTTTCTTCTTGTTTTTTTTTTTGCTTCTCTTTGGTTCATTCAGTTTTTTTTAGTTCCCTAGCTCATTCTATTCTTTATTTTGTTTCCTCTGTTGATTCTTGCCTTAATAGTCTTCTGGTCTAGATAGGTCATTGTTTTGTTCATTTTTTTCTTTTTTTCTTCTTTGTTTTTTTTGTTTAGTTTTTTAAGGTGGGTGGGTTCTTTTGTTTTGTTTTGTTTTGTTTTTGTGTTCTTTGTGTTTTTTTTTGTTGTTGTGTTTTTTTTTATGTTTTTTGTTATTGTTCTTGTGTTTTTTTCGTTCTTGTTCTTGGGTTTCTCTTTGTTTGTGTTATTTCGTGTTTTTATGTGTGAGTGTTTTCTATGTTTTTTGTTTTTGTTTATTGTCCGTTGTTGGTTGTTTTTTATTTTTATTTTTATTTTATTTATTTTATTTTTTAGGTTTTGGTTGTGTTTATTTTTCATGTTTTTTTTGGGTTATGTCTTTGTAGTGTTCTGTTGTTTTTGTCTTGTTTGTGTTTTGTTATGTGGTTCTTGTGTTTTTCTATGTGGTTTGTGTTGTGGTTTCTTTTATCTTATTGTGCGTGTTTGGTTGTGCTTTTGTTTTTGACACACTCAAGGAGCATGTTTTTTATTTTATTTTATTATTTTTGTTGTTATTTACTTATTTTTAAATTGGTTTTGTGTGTTTGTTTGCTCCTTGAGTATGTCAAAGGTGGTAGGCCAGGTCCGAGTCCTGGGCGTTTTTGGCGGAATGGATACCCCTGCCTCCTTGGGTCTTACCCGAAAGTGGCATCCCTTTTGGGATGTTTTCCACAAATAAAAATAAAATAAAAATATTAAATATACCTCACATATTTAATTTATCATATTTATTGTAGATAAGATCATAATATCTAGTGTTCTTGGGATGTCCATCCACATAATTAATAAAAGAATATTTATGATTCAAGCATGTATGCAAGGAATTTTATATCCAAATGTTAGTATGATCTATTTAAATAGAGATAAATTTTTAAAGGTAACTTAACTTGAGTACATTATAAATACAATAGGAACGGAATATGGTCAGTTCACTTTAAGTATATGAACAATAAGTTCTATCAGTATAAAGAGTTTGTATCATCTTAAATATTTTTTATAAAGAGTATGTGGCATCATCAAAACTATAAAACTAGAGATATTGGATAACAATCATGACATTTAAGCTATTCAAGGTATATATTGGATTATTTTAAAACCTCGTGATCAAGTATGTATTGATCATAACCTAACATAACTATGGAGACAAGTTGTATTACACTTGTTGTATAAGTTAAAGATTTATTCATGTAGTTTCACAAGTGATAATAAGAATGGGGATACAAAATATGGATAAGATATAAAAAGAACATATGTATATCAAGAAAATATTATCCCAAATTTAAGATGTGTTAATATGTGCTAGGTGGTGAAAGTAAAAGAAAGACAACTAGCAAAATCATGATAAGGATAAATCCAACTCAATTTCGTTGCATTGTGATGGACAAACCCGTAATAAGGTAGACCATGATAATTCAATTTGACTCTATTGTAATTAATGAAATTTAAAAAAGTCAAACTTCATAGTTTTCCATTACATGTGTTTGCATAAATTGAGCGACGATGTACTTAAATGTTGAATGTGCACCCCTTCTGTTTTCAAGATGTATTTTTGAGTTCTATTGACCTATTTTGGTCATGCATCATCTTCTTTATATATACTCATTGAGTATATATACAAAACCACACATTCCTAAAACCAAACTGATAAGGAAAAAGAAATCCCTAGATTTTGAACACAAATTTCATCTGCATCTCCAAACTCTAAAGGAGGGAAATTATATTAATGTTGATGCATGTCCAAAATAGATCAATATAACTCAAAAATACAACCTAAAAATAGAAGGGTTGCACATTCAACATTCAAGTACACCATCGCTCAATTTATGCAAACACATGATACAAAACCACATATTCCTAAAACTAAACTGACAAGGAAAAAGAAAACCCTAAATTTTAAACACAATTTCCCTCTACATCCCCAAACTCTAAAGGAGGGAAATTGTATTAATGCTAACACATGACCAAAATAGATCAATAGAACTAAAAAATACAACCTAAAAATAGAAGGGGTGCACATTCAACATTCAAGTACATTGTCTCTCAATTTATGCAAACAAATACAATGGATATATATTCATTGAGTATATATACAAAACCACATATTCTTAAAACCAAACTGATAAGGAAAAAGAAAACCCTAAATTATGAACATAATTTTCCTTTTATCCAAAGCATGAGTAGTGCTTACCACTTAAAATCTCGAGCTCTCTTTATCCAGTCCTAGCTCGAGCTCTCTATCCAGCCTCCGTCTAAGTGAATGCCCTAACTTGAGCTCTCTCTCTAGTATCTATTTGAGTGAACACCCTAGCTCGAGCTCTCTATCCAACCTCTGTCTGAGTGAATTCCCTAGCTCGAGTTCTCTATCCAGTCTCCATATTTGTGGGTTTGCTCTTGAAAGAAAATGTTTGTTTAACTTTTTTGCGGTCTTTGTATTTTTTTTTTCATTGAGACCCTAAGAGGGTGATTTTAGAACACCCTCTTAGGGTTGCTTAAACTTCCCTCTTATGGCTAAGAGGGTGATTTAAAACCACCCTCTTAGGATCTATTAGGGCGGTTTTTTACCATCGTAAAAACCACCTTATTTTAGCCACTGTTAAAGCCCTTTTTTTGTGTACTATAGTTCTTAGTTGGGCTATAAACATTTTTTCCTTCCATTTGATCTTTGCAACTATGTACTTCTTTTGGTTGTGTTCACAGTTTGGTTTGAACTTTTTCCTTCCTAAATTTTTAGTCCATATGACAAATCTAAAATTTTCTCTCACATACTTTTTACTTTCCTTTTTGGAGTTTAGGACCTTAGGAAATTTAATGCTCTATTTGTCCATCCATTTGTTGTGTTGTTTCATCCATACATCTTTTCTTCTATTTAGTGTTTTTTGAACACTTGTTTTGACAACCTGCTATCTTCCATTCTATGTATTTTGTTTAGGTGCCTCGATAGTCTTATCATAGCTTATGTTTCTAGTGGAAAAGTCCCTATTTTAGCAAGTAAAATCTCATATGGTATTGATGCTTTAAGTTTGAAATTATTTATAATTTAATCATTTTTAATTTTTTTTTATTTATCTCCATTTAAAATTTGATGTATTACTAACCCACACCTCACACCTAAACAACACCAGTAAAAAAACTAATAACTCAAAAAGGACCCTAATGGTTTATCAATCCCATAAGTTTAATTTATTTTTTTTGGATACATAAGGGAGTTGGTTACATCCACACTATGTTTAGTAACTGCCAAGTGTAGGGTTCAAACCACAAGGGTTGCTCCCAACAAGACTATACAACCTTGTTATTGTTGACTTAACATGAGGGGACCATTGGTCACTCGGGGTTCGTATAGTCATCATCGGTCTAACATTCACTCACAAAATTCAGAATAGGCTACTACCTTTGCAATAGGCATGCCTCCAAGATTTGAACCTAGGTCTATGTTTGGTAAGTGCCTGGTCAAACAAATAACTACCAATCCACCTACCCTTTGGGGGACCACAACTCTACTTTACTCCCCATAATTAGTAATTAGTAGAGTGCCCTCAATGATACATATTCCTCAACTAAGTTTGTCCTGAAAATCTAACCTAAGGTATTTGTATTATATTATTACCTCTAAAAAGTTTCCTTTAAATAAAATATATAGTTTTTTTTTCTCCTCTAAAGAATATAATTTTAATCTTGCTAATATTTAACTACATTCCAAAAAAAAAGTTCAAACAAACTTTTTTTTTTTATAATAAAATGCAATGTGATTATTTAAATTAAATAAATAATTACCTAAATGTTTATCCATTTATATCTGTCAAACCCTACCTACAGGATTTAAGGCATCTACAAAATTTCAAATCAAACAGGACTTAACCACCACTCCTATCATATACATTAAATTTATAAGGCTCATGGAGGTAGCCAAAAAAACATTGGTATTCGCCTTCTTCTGGTCACAAATAGAGAATAAGGGTGTCCTCTATTATATGGTTTCTGAGTCCGGCAAGGCATAATTTCGACTGTTCCCCAACCGTCCTATACATCAAAATTTTCTGACCATGAAGATCTGCATGTACAGCTTTTGTAGCTAGGTCATCATTACAAGTTAGTCGGGATTCAAGATTCTGGCATTCATGTCTCTTTAACTCTAACACAGAGATTTAGGGACTAATTCTCAGGAGATTACATCTTAAAGTACAGTGTACTCTTCCGTTTCTGCATGCCATGCACTGAAATATACGTTGCAGCATGTGAGATTTGTCAGAAGTCACGCTACAAACTATATAACATTTGACAACTTCAGCGCCAAAATGTTTGACAACCGTTGCATTTGCTGCCTTTAATCCAAACCAGTGCAGAGGTCGACAATACGAGAGGCTACCTTTACTCTTTTTTATTTTTTTGGGATACTGAATCGTCAACAGGGAATAAGTGCGGCCATAGACTGTTCGCTTTTCAGAAACCTCTTGCCAACATAACGTACTCCCATGTCAGCAGATTTTGAAAGCCACACTGTGGTAGCAGAGCACTAACAATTATTAACTTCTTCTTTTTTTGTATATAAATTTTTTATAACTTTTAGTTTTTTAAATAAAAAACGAGGTAGTTTATTAGATAAACTTTTGGTCGTTAAGAATCAATCTATTTTTTTATAGTCCATTGACCTAAGAACCAACTTGTCTTTTATAGTTCATTAGACAAACCCTTCCTCCCTAAGAACCAACATATCTTTTTATAACTCACTAGACAAACCATTCGATTGTTAAGAACCAACCTATCTTTTTTAACCCACTGCACAAACCCTTTATCCCTAAGAACAACCTATCTTTTTATAACCCACTAAACAGAGTCTTCTGACTAAAAACCAACCTATCTTTTATAACACACCAGACAAACCCTTCCCTAGGTGTTTGTCTATTTATTCACTTGAAATGACATTCCATTAGGGTTCTCATGTTAGGATTTGATACACCGTATGGTCCAGCTAGGGTAAACGGTACACGTTGATTCATTTATGTATCAAACCCCGTGACTCTCTGAACGTAAAAAAAGGATCTTTTGGGGTTTTCTTTTTCAAAAGATGCCCATGCTGTGAACCTAAAGTGGTCCATGGTTTCTTAAAAGGTCCGGTCATAAGGTAGGTAATAAAAATAATCATCATGATCCAGTTTGGAAGCTAACGAGGTGGTGCTCTGGCTTTTTAAGAGGGCATAGGGTAGGAGCGAATACCATTACAAGGTTCCTCTACGCTTACTGCTCTTTCAAGGTTTCCAGAGTCCTCCAAATAGTTTGGGACTCGAGAAAGATATGTTATGAGATCCCATGCTGTGAACCTAAAGTGGTCCATGGTTTCTGAAAAGGTCTGGGCCATTAAGTAGTTAATAATCATCACTGCTCTGGCTTTTTAAGAGGGCATAGAGTGGAACGAATTTCATTACAAGGTTCCTCTGAGCTTATTGCTCTTTCAAGCTTTTCAGAGTCCTCCAAATAGTTTGGGACTCGAAAAACATATGTTAATCTTTTACTGGTCTCTCAGGATGAGCTAAAACAACTGCTTCAATGACTTTCACCAGATCCAAACAATGGGAATGGGTTTCAGAAATTTTGACAAGGGTTTTCTCAGCCAGGTGAGTCTCTATTCTTCTCCTACATAGTATAGAGATGATGGCTTTGACTGGGCAGAACAGATTTAGGGTTTCATTATTTGGGCATCCAAATATGGACAAACTTCATTTACTGGCAGTAATAGGATTGTATTGTTTTGCAGGACTGGAAGCCATTGGACATGTCCTTTGGTGGAGGTAGCCGTTGCTCGATCAAGAAGCCTAACGTGGAATACAATCTGTTGGATATTTTTAATTAGGGCGACAGCAAATGTGTGGATTTATATTGACCAGGTCGCCCATCAAAGCCTCAAACAACGGCGCTATCCCTACTGAGCTTTATTAGAGTTTTTGTTTAATTTGATCATTGTCTTCTGTAGTATATCCATACTCCAATCATCAAGGTCACCTCTCTTCAGTTTTCTTCTATTCCTTCCGTCTCTCTTCCTAGAGATTGCACTTCCTCCTATCTCATTCTATTCTATAGTCACTCTGGACACAAATTTATATAGGTATCCTTTCTGAGCTTTTAATAGGTGTCACTCTTGACACAAATTCATATAGGTATCCCTTCTGAGCTTTTATTAGGTGCTGCAGATTTACTGTCAACATTTGCTTTAAGATGCCGTGGAAACTAAGAATGTAATTTATCTTATTTTAATTGAAAGATTGATATCGACTGGAAAAATATATATATATTTCAACTTGTGTGGACGATGCCATTCTTAGTGTACTACATCTATGTAGATAATTAGAAATTACCTAATTGAAAGGAGCAGCGCCACCTTTACCATTTAGGGCTAGTTTGAGTTGATTTTTGTTTATCAATGACAGTCATTGCCGGATTGTTCTTTTGTCCACCAATGAAATTATGCAGGGCTAGTATGAGTTGATTTTGGTTTATCAATGAAATTATTAGTGTCATTGCCAGATTGTTTTTTTTTTTTTTTTTCTACCAATGAAAATATGCCCAAAAAAAATTGTAATTAGATTGTATTTTACTTTTCATGATTTTGGTTTATCAATGAAATTATTAGAGTCATTGCCAGATTGTTTTGTTTTTTTTTTTTCTATCAATGAAAATATTAAAAAAAAAAAAAAAAATTGTATTTAAATTGTATTTTACTTTTCATGGTTTTCCACTTGCATGAGCTTCCGTAACCTTGAATTTAATTATGGTATCCCGAATTTTTCGCCGGGTTGCAGACTTAAAAGTCTAAAACTCCGCCTCTGTTTTTGTCGTTTAATATCTAGTGGACTTCATATTATTCATATGATTTTGATTGGCCTGGCCTGCTTGCAGTAACAACTCTGCACACATCTCAACAATATATATCAGATGGTACAGCGTAAGTTTAAATTAATTGCCACAAAAGAAGTGCACTGGTCTTTTGAGATTCCATATCCACACTTAATCACCTAACCCTATGTTCTTCCTGTTTAAATTTTCTTTTATGTGTCTCTTGTTCATACTTAATCACCTACCCTTAAAAAAATTATATTTTAGCAATGAAGCATTATGCAGTTGCTCGACGAAATTCTTGGCAGCCTTATCTTTATTTTATTTCTTGTTATCGCATATTATTTTCATAATAGGCCACCGTTTTTAGCACATAATTTTTCCTATATTATTGCATAATGAAGCACGTATCCAAATAATGGGCTCTATAGCCATGAAGGGAAGAATAAATCTGGTGTTTAAGGAAACTCTCTTCTTATATCATAATAAATATTTAACATCCATTTATTTTAATTGTAAATTGTTCAATAAAATAGAGATTGATTATACCCTTGAGGTAGGAGAACACCATACGATGTTTTTTTGGAAGAAAGCTACGAGTCAAGACTTCTCCAAAAATACATCATAGATATAATTTTTACTATAGGGTACATCCCTCTTTATACAAGAGTGTGATGGTTCATCTTCTATGAGTTACAAGATCATCCATGTGGTGGTTCTCCTTGCATGAGTTACAAAGTGCATAATCATATGACAATATTCCTTATGGTTACATATGATAATATTCCCCAATGGTTACATATATGATTCTATGACATACCTATTTCTAATTTGACATGTGGTCTTCCTTAATAATTAATTTATGGCTCATACAATATTAAATTATTAAATATTAAGTACCTATTTTGGGTACCTAACATTCCATCCCTCTTACAAAATGTTTCATCATCAAAACATTAAAAGAGGCTAAATAATATGATATTCTGAGCCATGTTGAATAATGGTATCAATCTTGATCATCCATCCATCCAAGTGGAACTATGATTGGTGGTGGTCTTTGTTGATGCCAATGCCATGTGTTGAAAGCATAAATTTCATCTTTTTTCATCTATACGGGTTTGTATTTATTACTTGTAGCATATCCAAAGTTTTGGTTTCTTTGGTTCCTTGTACGCCCCTCATTGTTCTTATGCTGCCTAAAGACCTGTCTCCATGATTGTTGCCTCTCATGGTGGTGTGGGTGTCGATATGATGCAATATTAACTTGATGTTCTACTTTTTTAAATATTCCTTCTTGCTTGTTGTATTTGTTTTATCTCATTCTTTTATTACTTCCTTGATCTCCTATTGAGATTGTGTTTCATATTCTTTTGCTTGTTCTTCACTATGTTCCTTTGCAATAGCTACTTGTTTGTCCTTACATTAAGAAATATCTTGTAATGTTATCTTCTTCTTCTTGTACCATAATTTTATGAATTGCTTTTGCACATTTGTGTTAATAGTATCCAAAGAATACAACCAAGGATAACCAGGGCGTCATTCATCTCAAGTGCATGAAAATTTGAATGTAAAACATATTTATCCATGGTGATGTTCAAATATTCAAAAATTTAAACATTTTAGCTCTCAAGTTGTATGTCTTTGATTTTATTTTCTTGAACTTTCAACCTATTAGTCAAATACATATTGATAACATTATATTTGCTGCTATAGTTAATGAAAACAATAATTTTTTGGTTTTGAATTCAACCATGGACTTGCAAAATATAATTTTTACATTTGAACAAATTTGTTTTACCATTATTCGCTCATGTAGAGGAGTTGGAGAGCAAGTGGGTAGTTAAAAATCTCTAGTTGTAATCGAGAGGCCCAGGTTCAAATCTCTCCCCTCACATGTTGTGGATATGCTATGTAAATGTTATATCGTGACCACATAATAATATTAACTCCTTTAAAAAAAAAATTGTTTTACCATTGTTTGGCCCTAACACAAAAGATGTAGTTTCCTTAGCTTGCACATTATTATCATTTTTCTCCAATCCCCATTTACTTAAAAATGCAATTTCAAATTCTTCCCATGTGTGTGAAAAATTATGGTCAGATTTGAAATTCTCATACCACTTTCCAGCTTCCCCCAAAGACATCCAAAGTTTACCTTTCTATTTTTGCTTAGAAAAATTTATTTTTTTACACTTCATCAACCATTCCCTAGTGTCACTATCATCCTATCCAGTGAATACCGACAATTTCATTTTTCAAAGTAGCTAGGGTTTGAAATAATTGGAATTGCTCAAAAATTAAAATTTATGAAATCTCATCTATGCCCTTCTTCAACCATTAAATCTGCAAATTTTCTTCAAAACAAAACAAATGACAACTGATTTGCTTACCCGGATTGAAAGTTATGATTTTTTTCCTTTGTCAGTAGCCCCAAAAACAAGACCAAATGCCCAACTTGAAATAGCTATAACTCCCTCAATACTTATCAGAATTTAGCAAGTGAATAGTCATTTTTGTAGTACTAAAAAAAACCTGCATGCTGATGTAAAAATATTTTGAAAATGACTAAGAAAATTTTAATACAATTTTTTTCTTTATGAAAATAAATTCAGGTAGCCAAAATACAACTTCAACAGCCCAAAATTTAAAAATCGTAACTCTTTCAATACGTATTCGAATTTCATAAATGAGTAGTAATTTTTATAGTACTAAAAATAATCTACATGTTGGTGCACAAAAATATTTTGAAAATGACTAATAAAAAATTTAATACGATTTTTTTCTTTTTGAAAAAAATTCGTGCGGTCAAAAAACAACACAAATAACACAACTTCAAATAACCATAACTTTGTCAATACTGATAAAAATTAAATAAATGAGCAGTTGTGTTTGTAGTACTCAAAATGATCTAGACACTGGTATAAACACCTTCTGAAAATGACTGCTGAAATAAAAAATATGGCCCCTACAAAATGTGATATTTTTTTTTGAAAAAAATTGCTCTAGCTGTGCAAAAACAAACCCACTTTCCCCAAATCGTTGCTCTGATACCAAATGTTGTGAACCTCTCTTCTCATTCCATAAATCATTCAATAATTTGCATAAATATTCAACATGCATCCACAAATAAATTAATTGCTCGATAAAATTGAGATTGATTACACCCTTGAGGTAGGGGAACACCATACAATGCTCCTTTTGGAATGAAGCCACTCCACAAGACCTCTAGCTCCATGAGAATTATTCACACTTAAATATTCATGGTATTTTTCTATTGTAATGTTTTTTTTAACACATATTTTACAGATGTATGAAATAATATTATTCATAAAAATATGAGTCTTTTATATTGGATAAATATGAATGGATTTGTATGGGTTCAAAGCTTTTTTATTACCTTATGGTCTCATATCCTTGCATGCATAATATGATAAGAAAATATAAATTAGTTCTCTCTCAATATATAGGCCCAATTGAAATTAGTAGCCAAATGCAACTCATAGGATGTTGTGGCTTACCATTATAAGGATAACAATGAATTCTATAAGAGGGGATATTTTCTCTAAGGATTTTTAGTTTATCTATCAAGGATAATGGCGTAACATATGTACCAATCACTTCATCAACCAAATCCCTATGGAATTCCATATAATTATAAACAATCATTATCATCAATGTCAAATCATCAACCCTTGCTAAATAACCAATAGCAGGCATGTTTTTCAAAAAATAATTTATAATAAAATCAAGGATAATATGTGAATTAATACAAATATATTCTTTGTGCAAATGAATGTATTGCAATTCATAAGACCTTTTTATGGACATTAATTTGAAAACCCTTAGATTGGCCATATCCATCTTATCTAGTAAGTATCTTAATCATTGTCATTGTTACGGATATTTTCTAACTAATTCCATGTATGGGCCCTTACAAGGGGTTGTACGCAACTCTTCAACAATATTCCATGCTTTAGTTTCTCTCATGACTAGTATAAGCAATGATTTCTTAGGATAGGTTATATCTTAAAACTTTTCTATCATGGGTGCTAGGATTACCACTTTAAGTGGCAATCATAAATTTTCACTATTTTTAGAAGTGATGGATTTTGTGGATTGGGTTAAGGGCTTATCAAGAACATGTTTTGTATTTTTTTATGTTTCTACATTTATAATAGGTTCTCAATTAACCAAAGGGGGTTTGAAAATTTATCAACTATGAATGGATTGAACATTGTCTAGATAGGTTCTTTTCACTTATCCTTATTTTCCATTTTCTCTTCATAAGTTTTCTTCTTTTTGTATTGAGGTGGACTCATAGTAATAGAAGTAATTTGTTGTTCCAATAATGCAATGGTATATATTTACACCTCTAAAATATTGACATAGTTATCCATATTTAATTGATTATATGTATTATCCATTTAGCATAGGATGGAAAAATACTTTTTTTTAACTCAAAGGTATTTTAAGAAGTTCTTGCTCAAATATTTTGATTTTGGGGGTATTTATCACTCTAATTTTGATTATCCTGACCCTCTCCTTGGTTTCCCTAATTGAAATTTTATCCTTGATTTTGATATTGTTGATGGACACCTTGATTAAATCATTTGCAATATTTTTATTCATTTTTAGGGAATGGGGAAGTATAGATACCTAAATTTTGGTTGTGAGGGTGATTAAATTATTTATAGAGTCTCATAGGGACACCTTAGTGGTATGTTTTTGGTTGTTATCTAGGCTACCCAATTTAAAATCATAGGTAGGGAGGCCCCTATTGTTCCCCTAGGGAGTGTGGCCCCTAGTTGTGCCACTAGTTGTATTTTGATTTTAAAAATAAAAATAAAAAATGATCTCTAGAGACTATTTATTTTCATCGAACAAATTGATCCTATGATTGTTGACTTGATCTATGTTAAAATTAGGATGATTTTTCTAGGCAAAATCTATTCCATTCCATGCCAAAAATATAATTAATTAGGATCATTCCATATGAGTGCTTTAAATCAATATTAAAATGGTTGTTTTTAGGCATAGGTGTCAGACATATTTTAAGAATATCTTCACGGGTCCACTAAGGCATAAAATTCTAAGGTGTCAGGACACCCCATATTTGGTTAACATATGCATAGGATATTTAGTTAATTATATCTTATTATAGGTATATTTGATAACTACAATAAAAATCACATTCTTTATATCATTAGGGTTCATTAGGGTTATATCATTCTTTATATCATCTTCATAGAATCATCCACATCCTCTAAATCATATTCCAATTCAAATTTTGAAAACCTATTATCTCAGGAGGTTGACTTATCTGTAAGCTTCATTTTCTTAGTAACATGATTGGTTCTAGGAACCTGAAATTCCTCCTAACCTTGATACTACTTTGTTTACTCCAAGATTATATTTTTTTAATATTTTACTAAGTGACTGTATTAATGAGACACCCAACGCCTAAAGAGAATGTTTTCATAATTAATTTCTTGCTTTCAAGTTTCTTCCCCAAATTGCAAAGTGATTTTTTTTGGTAGGGATTATTAAAGTCTATGAGCACACAAATATAAGAATAAATAAAATGGTCAAACCATATTGTATTATTTATTATCATCATGTAGGTGCCTAAAGTGTTACCAATTACTGATAAGACTATAGGATTCTACAATTCAGTCAGTAAACCAAAAATTCCAACCTAGACAGGTCCTACTGAAGGCATTTTCTCTTTAGCCTTAAATAAAGTATGACATGCTTTCATAAACAAATCAGCTCGACCAAAAACCAAGGACCACTATGGAATATTTTTTGTCTATCCTCCTCATTAGCAAATAATACCAAAAATACCCATTAGGATAATTTGAGATACTAAACTCACCTGGAGTTTGCCATTGCTTTAAAACCAACTTTTAAAAGTAGGTAAGGATGATCGAAAGCCCAAGTATTGATAAATCAACCCTTTTTGCTCCATCATAGAAATTCTATATTGAATGTTAGATCATTGTATATTAACAATTGGAGATTCATCCACCACTTGCATGCAACCAGAGTCTGTTTTCCTAGGATCAATCCTTCGCATACAAAAAGGTTGATCAAAAAACCCTATCAATCAATTAAAACTATTAGAGGTTGAGCACCCCTTATAGCATTATTTGAAATTGATTATATCCATAGTTTCACCTAGTCCCTTCCTTACCTATGAATGAGATATATTCATAGAGAAACTCTGCCATAATTAATCTAGCCCACACTTGTGTCTCTTTTTGCATACCCTTAATTTGTGAATAGGTTGTAGTTCTATATTCAAATAAACACCATATTTGGAGAATAGCTACTTGATACCCTACTAAAATTCTCCACCAAAGGAATTATCACTAAGATCAACATAATAGAAAACATCCAAACAAGGACGGTTTATAACCAAAATCATCCCAACAAGGACGATTCCTATTAGAGGTAAGTTACAGTCAAATTCAAACTAATAGATCATTTACAGAGGTGTATAAGATAGTTTTAATATATTTTTAGTTTTTTTAAACTCTATTTATTGCATTAATTTATGTTTTATTTTTTTATCCCCTTATAAGCTTAAGGTGGGCCCAACAGGAGCTAATAACTAGTGATTTGGTTGTGTAGGCTGGGAGACTGTATTCAACTAATGGTTTTATGTAAACCCAACCCTCTTAAGGTGGTCAAAGAAATTAGGAGTGGTAGAGACTATATTGCCAAGGGATTCCATATTAGAAAACCTCTTTGTAGCCCAAGGAGTATTTGTAAAACCTATCTTGTAATATTGATGGTACTTAAATGAAATGTCATATTTTTTTATCCACATTTTGACGATCATGGTGGGACCTCTAAAATCATACCACACATAGGTAAAAAAATTTTCTAGGTTGTAAAAATTTAGTTTTGATCACCACTTCTCTCAGTTTTTTCCTTGTGTGTTTTTGTTAGATTTTTTTAGCTCATATTACTCACTTTCTATGTTTTCTATCTATTTTTGCAGGTCCTAAGTCCATCACAATCTACTCCAACCAAAACCCATCATGGCTAGTCCAAAGCAAAGTCCCCTGGCTAGAACATTCAACACATAGATGATTTGCACACAGAATTACACAAAATTTTCTCATCCAAAACTATATAGAGATGGTTTTTTTTTAGCTCAAAATTGACACCTATCCTATTAGGTAACCAGTTTTACACAACAACCACAAAAAAAATTAGGTTGGTATAATGTAATATTTCTTGGTCTCCTTGTCATTTGCAATCATCAAAGTCAAGTGTTTTCTTAGGTCAACTTAACATATTTGGAGGTATTTGAAGGTGTCCTGTCTTACCTATCTCTCCTCCAAAATTAGTTTTTTTAGTCTAATTTAATCACATTTCATTTTTACTAGTTTAGATTTGATCTTCATTAGAGTATTTGTTTCAAATTAATATTAGAGGTTAACTAGGTAGGATTATTTACCTTTTGCACTTCTTTAAATTTTTTGCCATTTTGACTCTCTATTTTTGTAGTGAAAACCATGGAATTAGTCTTCTATAACAAAAAATAGACCCTAATAGAAAGGGAGGTCAAAATCCTCTCCCAAAAAAATTCATTAGGACCATGATGGTTTTTTTGTAAATTGTCAGGACCTAGATGGTTTTTGTTGCAAGTAATATTCGAGAAATACAAATATTGTGTAGCAGCCCCATACAAAATTCTAGAGAGCATAGGACCTCATGTGGGTACTTCTAACTTCATTTATAAGTCAAATTTCATTTTTTTTTTTAAAACAATTACTTTCTTGTTTCTCCCTTTTATTCCCATTAGAGTAGATTTGCTTTCAAAAGTAATTTTCCTTCTTATTTCACATTTTTCTTTCCATTAGAATATATTTTCTTTTAAAAGGATTTTGCTTTCTTGTTTTGCATTGTTATTTCCATTAGAATATATTCGTTTTCAAAAATTATTTGATTTCCTATTTTGAATTTTTCTTTTCATCAAAGTAGATTTTCTTTCAAAAGTTATTTGATTTCCTATTTTGAATTTTTCTTTTCATTAAAGTAAATTTTCTTTCAAAAGTAATTTGCTTTCTTGTTTCACATTTTTCTTTCCATTAGAATATATGTGCTTTCAAAAGTTATTTTTTTCTTGTTTCACATTTTTCTTTCCATTAGAATTGGTTTGCTTTCAAAATTTATTTGCTTTCTTGTTTTACCTATTTCTTTCCACTAGAATAGGTTTACTTTCAAAAGTTATTTTCTTTCTTGTTTTGCTCTTTTATTTCCACTAGAATAGATTTGCTTTCAAAAAATTTTACCTTCTTGTTTTGCATTTTTCTTTCCATTAGAATAGAATTGCTTTCTTGTTTTACATTTTTCTTTCTATTATAATAGATTTGCTTTCAAAAGTAATTTGGTTTCTTGTTTTGAATTTTTATTTCCATTAGAATATATTTACTTTCAAAAGTAATTTGCTTTCTTGTTTTGCATTTTTATTTCCATTAGAATAGATTTACTTTCAAAAGTACTTTGCTTTCCTATTTTGATTTTTTATTTCTTTCCATTAGACTACGTTTGCTTTTAAAAGTTATTTGTTTTCTTATATATATATATATATATATATATATATATATATATATATATATATATATATATATATTTTTTTTTTAATTAGAATAGATTTGCTTGCAAAAATAATTTTCTTTCTTGTTTTGCATTTTTCTTTCCATTAGAGTAGATTTATTTTTAAAAAGTATTTTTCATTTTTTTTTTGCCCTTTCTTTTTCATTAGAGTAGATTTACTTTCTTGTTTTGCATTTTTGTTTTCATTAGAATAGATTTGATTTCAAATGTTATTTGCTTTCTTGTTTTGCATTTTTATTTCCATTAGAGTCGATTTGCTTTCAAAAGTAATTTGCTTTCATGTATCACACTTTGATTTCATAAGAGTAGAATTTTTTATAGCACTTTAGAATAGAAATTTGACTTCTTGTCCATTAGTCTAGAGTTGTTTATTTACTTGCTTGTTAGATTAGGAACTCGTCATTACTTTCCTAGATTAGATTTCCTTTTTACAATTGCATTTGTTTGGTTAGTATAGGGTTTTTATTTCTTAGTTTAGTTACAAATTGCATTTTCATTCGTATTATAGGTTTTATTTTTACCATTAGTTTAGGAAAAATGCATTTTCAATTATTAGGATAACATTTTTTCATCGCATTCTAGGTAGAAAACTAGCATTCCTAGTTTAGGATATGATTTATCACATTTAGTTTAGGAAAAAGAAAATTTAATTTGCATTTCTAGGCTAGACCTTGTTTGCGTAGCTTAGTTAATAAAAATTTTAACCACATAGTTTAGTCACTTGTGCACGTAATTCTAAAAATAGATTGATGATATTAGATTTCATCATCAACCATCAATTGAGATTAGAAAAAATATATTTCATCACCAACAATTGATTGGACCCCTAGATACCCTAGTTTCTTATGCATAGTTTCCTAGACTTCATCATTGGGAAGTTTATTACCCTTGGGATTATCTCGGGGTAGTCTAGGTTAGAGCTCTCATTCACAAGGCTATAGAAACAATAAGTGTGCAACTATCATTTTTAATTGAGCCTAACCAAGGATGTAGAAAAGGATGAATGGTCTTGAGAAGGTTTAGATATAATTACCTCTTGCATCCTTTAACAGGGATATTTGATGTCTTTTTACCATTTAGATACCCTAAGCCATCCTCACCTTAGGTAACCTTCAACTATTTATGCATATTTTATCTCTCCATATAATATTAGGTATATTAGGGAGCATGCATAGACATACCCTTAGATCTCACCCATCCACATTTTATAGATGTTAGGGATATTTAAGACAAAATACACAAAAATATTTAAAACAATTAAAACCTAAAAAAATAACCAAAATCAACACATACGCAATATTAAACAAAACAACATTAAACCAATTCAAAAACCTTCATTTAGATTGTTTGTTGTGTTATTACTTTTTTGTTTGTTTATTTTGGTACTTATTCAAAAATAACAAAACATCAAAAAGTGAAAAATAGAGCAAAAAAAGAAACCACACTTTTTCTTATCCCCACTACTCGCTATGTCTATACACCCTTATGGTTGTAACAAAAGGATAATCTAGAGTACAAGAGCATAATTATATGGATCCCTCTAGGATAAACCACCCCTTTTTAGAGGATTTTCTTGGGCATTCAAAGGAAGCATCCTCCACACTGCCTTACAGTTTATCCACTATCTTTCATATCCCATATTCAAGTGACATGGGCCATCATGAGCCTTCGTATTACAATCAAGGACTGATGTACAAGACCACTCACATAATTATACCTAAAAGTCCTAGAAATAGGGCTCATTCATCCTCCTCAAATCCAACCACTATATTTTTAGCCAAGTGATTTTTGACCTTTCTCCTCATATGTCACTCAACCTTTGATCCCTGATTATCCTAATTCTTGTCAGGCCATTTTACCCTATCCTCCATTAGATGACTCACATCGACTCTCTTTGGCCCCAGTCTATGTTCTTCAATATTTATTTTCTCCTTTTGACCAAATTTAGACCGACCCTCACACCACACGTATCCCATCCATGCTTTATTTTTCTCTCATACGCCAAGTCATGGGTATTGTATTCATTACCCTTATTATATCTAACACTTATTTTTTATTTTGAACATATCCAATATCTAAAAACTCAATCCTAGAATTACATTTTTTGAATAAATTTACCTAGACTATCATTAGCCCTCCTCTACTAGGGCAAAAGTAGAATATCTCTTCATCTTATTCTTCTTCTTCTCTCAACTCAAACTTAAATCCAATATAAATTGAGTTGACCCATGACAATGTTGTATGATTAATTACATGCTCACTTTAATTAGGTGGCAACTTATGTCCACCTAAGTAATCAATTAAAGTGGCATGAGGATACATACCTATGGCTAGTTATTTTACTTAATGAAGTGATCTCAAAAATCTATCACAAGAAAATATTCATGGATATTTATCCCTTACATAATTGGGAAATCTTACATTGTTCATTATTTTAGAAAAATTCATCAAATTTATCCTTATCATCCCTCTTCGTCTAACCCCACTTCTTCCTCATAAAACCCAACTCCTTGGGTGTCACCCTCATTTGTTTTTATTGATCCTCCTCAATTTATTGATCTATGAGCTAATGTTGCTTCCCATTCCACTTTTTTTATTCCTCAAATTATCTTTCATCCTCCTCCTTCACCTCAAGAGTCCACTCCTTCAAATCCTACTTCTTTTTTTCATTTTACTCCTCCAAATCCTCTTCTAGTTGATGCACATGTTGCCTTTTCCTCCCTTTCTAAACATTATTTTCCTCCTCATTCTTCTCCTCTTTCTCAATATTCTTTTCCTCCTCATCCTTCTCCCATTACTCAAACTTTTTTTCTCCTCATCCTTCTCTCTTTCCTCCTTGTTTCTCTGCTCTTTAAACTAATTTTGTGTCTAGGGAAGTTGACACTCCTTCAAACCAGTTTTGTGACTAAGAGAGTTGACACTCTATTAAAATTTAATTTTATCACTTCCAATACATTCATGTTGATGCCATCCATAACTTAGATTAATATCTCATCCCTCTTCACATTGAAGTCATCCAAATATAGGCCCTTTTTGCAAAAAACTTTTTCAAATTGTCAAATAATGGGTGTCCCCAAAAATTTGACCCTAAAATTTTTTAAAATGAAATAAATTCAAAAAAATCCCCAGCATCTCCCTAATGTCAACTTATCATTTTTCTAGTGATATCAGATATCCATGTAACTATATGGACCCTTTGATTTACTTGGTTTTATCCATTTTGATGCCTAATTAATTTCATTTGAAACCAAAAGAATACTGGCACACCTTTAGTGAATTCACCATTTTATTTTACTAATAAATTTTGTATATTATTAAACCATGGCTCATAACATGCTAATTGGATCACCTTTTGGATGTGCACATATGCATTCCTCAATCATGATTGGTATAATTAATCAATGATATATACACGTGGTATATTTTATTCCTATTTGTACTTGTATTTTTATCCGTTTTCCATATCTCGTTATCATTTGTCTTATCACATGCCATGTTGTATTTCAACCAATTTTCACACAAATATTAGTTACCTTTAGCATTTTGTTAGCAAGCATCAATTAGTTGTCATCGGTTCTCACGATGTCTTGTTCAATCATATTCGTTGCTTGGAAATATAAGTTCTTTTTATCATTCAACCATTCCTAGTTGATCCAATCATCCTTTGTCTAATTTCATTGTGTATGTCACACTCTAATTAAATTTTGAGTTTAATAAATATGATGCCATGAGTAATTTCTCACTCATCCTATCATTCACATAATTCGAACCTGAGGACCCAAATTGCAAGTTTACAAAAAAAGAGGAAAAGAGATCCAAAGAATAAGGAAGGTGTCCAAATGAGATTATCCTTTATTCCATCAGGTATTACATGTGCCTCCATTGAGCCTATATATACTTGGCTAGAAGTGCAGATATGTCTAAGGATTATGGGGCTAACCTCCATTAGGGCTATAGATGATTATTTGGTAGTGGAGTATGCCTTCTAAGTGGTGACATGTCTATCACATTAGTGACATTATTTTATATAGACCTCTCACTGCTTATGGATGATCTAGCTTATATTGGCTTGAGTTCACAATTGGTTAGTCCAACCTTACTCAAGATAGAAAATGAACCTTATTGCACACACTTCGATCCATTGTAGGCTTGATATTATTAAATATAATATAGAATTATATGGGATATTGATTGACCATCAGATGAGTTTAATTTTTGACAATAGGGTGTTTGAATTTCTTGCAATTCTTCTTGCATCCAAAAAAACCATAGGATATATGGGTAAATAGCATCAAGGCTAGCCTCCATTACTAAAAATATATCTTAAGTCTTGATCCATATTATTAATCATAAGTCATTATCTATTTTTTATTCGGTTAGCAAATTGTCCATTACATTTTATCTTATTGTCTATGTCCTCATGTCATTTTTCCAATGTTCATTCATTTTGTTCCTTATGTTCATTGTTCCTTGTTATTAGGTTCATGTTTAATTAATTATCCCTACTAATCTACCCATTGTCATTATTAGCATTGTATTCATTGTGTTCATTGCTTGTTATCTTGTATTATGTTGTGTTTGTGTGTTTTTTGTGAATATTAACTTATCCTTTGATTAATTAATCCATTTTAGATTGTGACCCTCATATCCAAACATCCAAAATGTGATGAAAAATAATGCATGAGAGTTTGAACCATGTAAATCATATAGAAAACATCATTCATAATATAATCATATCAAATCCATATCATATAGCATGTCATGTCTATCTAATAATCCTGCATCCACATATCATAAAAATCAAACTAACCCTAACATATGCATCATATCATCCATACATAACATCATATCATGCCCATGATAAAGTGAGCATCATGTGTATATATCATAAAATAATAAAGTATAACTTATAATTACAATACATATGCACACATATCATGCATCCATGCATCTCAATTAAAAAAAATGATACATCATCCCCATCTCATAAAAAATGCTCTACGAAAATCATGGCTAATATCCCACACAAAAAATAAAAATATTGTTGTTGATCCCTTGGAGTCTTTCCACTCCCCTCCTATCCACCCTCTCTATCATTCGACACTCTCTCACCCTGCTTGTCATATCTACTAATTTGATACCTCTCACTAAATTTAGAAGTAATTGGCCATGCTACTTATGACATTGTCAAATTTGTAAACCAGGGCACTGATGGTGTGCTCCTATAAATTTATCAATATTAGGAAACTATGAATGATGGAATAGGTATACCTTCCCTCATTAGCCTCTCCTCATACAACCAAACTCTATCCTTCTCATGTGACCAGCCAGCCATAAACTCCTCCTTACTCTACCACAATTGTATGTTCTCAGCTCACAAGGCTTCCATGTTTTCCTTTCTCTCTATTATTGGTGGCTATGAGCTCAACTACTCATCCTACTAGTATATTTCATCTTTCTTTGCTATCATGATGTCCCTCTATATGCTCAAATTTTCTTGTTCTATTGTCACTACATCAAGCCACCCCTACATACTTATCCTCTCTAGAGCCCTTGTTATCTCTTACTCTACCAAATAGACCTCCAACTATTGTACCCACTCCCACAAAATCTTAGTCTCATCAGCCATTGTGGACAACCCATTGAAATCCATTGTATCATCAAACTCAGGTTCCCTCTACTCCCAAACTTTGTTGTTGGTGTCTCCACACTTGCTACCCCTAATGATCCCAATCCCTCATCCACTCAATGGTGTAATAACTACCTGAGTGGCTCCTCCTCCTCTTCTCTCCCACTACCATCCTCACTATCATAACCCTCCTCCCCATCTAACCCCACCTCCACAACCCTCTCTTTATGCCATTATTGTGTGGACCACCACTTGTAATACTAAGGTATCATGCTACCATAATATGTATATGTTACTAGCACCACCTCATTTACATACTCCTCCATTAGCCCTACCTGATATGTTGGCCTATCCTCATACTTGATCCTCTACTATATCATAGGCAGATCTAGTACCCCTACTTAGCCCAAACTATTACAACACTTAGGTGAACTAAAAGTACTCCACATGAGTAGACTTACATCCAATAAAACATCCCACTCACCATACCTTACATAGATGGTGCACCTACTACTCCCACACTAGACCACCCGTCCATGGTCACTAGATAATATCTTGTCACCTCAATCTCAACCACATCTAGAGATAAAACTTAGGATTTCCCTCATGGACCCTCCTCCCATGTGCCTCCATGTGGATTTGTCATCTCAATGCATATGGGACCTTCTCCCACATATAATTATATGCATAATATAGTAAAACCCATGCCCTCTCAATTACCACATGCTTCCACACCCATAAATGCATCAATAAATTATAGCTCATACCCCGATGCTCACCCCTAGTCAATCCATACAACTCCCTGCATGTCTTTGCTAGTAATTTTTATGCCCATTCATACATAATTTATGCCTTCACTAGGTATAAAATGATACATAAAATGTTCCACAAAAACTATAGACTTGAGGAGTTAGGGAGCACAAAAATCGATATCAAGACCATCGCTAGCATCTGCCTCCATGATAGTAATACATCAACATAAAATATATCATATAATAGCCCACCACTCTGTCTCCACTCAATCCCAATCCACTCCAAAAATCTACCCCATCATCATAACCTACTATATTGCACCTACATACATCCTCTAGTGTCAATGTAATTTCCCCTATGCGAAAATGAGAGGTACCTCTATCCACATTCAAGTGCTCAACTAATATCTACAAGTATGATATTTTGACATGTATGGTCTCCATCTAAGCCACTCACAAAAATATAATCCTTTCCAACCATCTCCAATCATCCTCAATAAAATCCCTCTTCAACTTTAATAAGAGTGGCTTGAACCTATGTCATGGTTGCATCACCTTCCCCTGCCATCATACCATCCATAAATATCATTTTCAGCTCCCTAATCACTCTCTAATATATATATATATATATATATATATATATATATATATATATATATATATATATATATATATATATATATATATATATATATATATATATATATATATATATATATATATAATAAACAAAATAAACTCAACAACCCAAAAAATAAAACATCACATGCAATTTATCATTCCTATGCTAGCCTAAGCTTCTATAGTTTATTTTCTCTAAAAATGGGTCCTAGGATTTATTTTATTCTAAAAACCACAAAGCAAGAAAGAAATGACAAAAACCCACTAACCTGCACTACACTCCCTCCATATCTATATCCCACACCACTATCTACAATATTGTCCCTCTACATGTCTGATATGGCAGTGCTTCATTTTAAATTATTAGACTCACCCATTTCTCTCACTCTCTATTATCCCAAATCACACAAAGCAAATGAGATCATGCACCCTTTTTATTTTGGCATGATCTATGACTATCCTATATGAACGATGATTATTTTGTATGGTTTGAACAAACTTTCATTGTTTGTATAGTCTATGGTTGGCCATATAATTTCAGTTCCTAATTGTCATCTCCCCAGTTTCTCCCATCCCTTCCACTTTATTTTTATGTAGTGACCTTTGGTCAAACACTTTGTTGTTATGTTTCACTTCTTCACTCATCAAATCATCACTTGAGGGGAATATATTACCCATCAATGTTTCCTTGAACATATGCAATATCCAAATACTCAATCCTGGAATCACTATTGTCCAAGAAATTTACCTAAGACTATCATTAGCCTTCTATACTGGGGCAAAGGCAAAATTTCTCCTCTTCTTATTCTCCTATCAACTCAAATTCTAATCCAATACAAATTTAGTATGCTTCATGCCAATATTGTATGGTTACTCACACACTCACTTCATCGAGGTGGCAACTTAAACCCACTTATCTAATCAATCAGAGTGACATGAGGCTACATACCTATGGCTAGTCAGCTTGCTAAATCAAGTGAGCTAAAAAATTTATCAAATATTCAAGGATATTCATCCCTTCCACAATTGGGACATCTTACATTGTTCATGATTTAATATAACCTTACATATCCTCCCTCAATTGTCATTGTGGCACACCAAAATCTATGATCAACCATTATCATCCACTATCAACTCATTCTTGTCATAGTTAGCCACCCATATGACATCTTGTTTTTATACTACATCATGTCTACACACAACGTAGTACAAAAATAGCTAAATGTAGACACCTAAAAATGTCATATTATCCCTCATGCAATGTTAATGTTTAAGTATTTTATAAAAGACTCCCAAAATCTAATTATTTGGTATTAAAATAATATTTTCCCCATCTTATCCCATTTGGCCCACTAAACCCCATCCTACACCTAGCCCATGATCACCATGTGACAATATTACTCACCTACCCTCGGTCCACCTCACCCTAGTCTACCCTATCAACCTAGTCTACCTTACCCTCTACTCTCCACATCCCCATGCTCATTCAATGCACATGGGTGAGATGAAGACTTTCTCCACCCATATGCCTTAATGAGATGAATTTCCCCACCCATATGCCTTAATGAGATGAAGACTTTCTCCACCTCTATGCATTAATGAGGCATGGTACACCCATGCTCATTGAATGTATATGGGTGGGTGAGGACTTTATCTATCCAAAATTATTGATGAGGCATAGCGCACCTATGCCACCTTGCCTCCACCTCACCATCCCCTAACCCTTAGAAAAAATCTATAAATAACACTCCTTTTCCTTTCATTTGCATTTATGAGATATATGCTTAGAGAAACATTTCCAAAATTACTCGAGACCCCACTTTTATGCATTGAGAGGACTCATATTTGTTTGTGTTAGCACCATGCATAGCCTATTGTGTCTCTTGTTGCATACCCTTAATTTGTGAATAGGTTGCAAGTCCAAATTCAAATAGCCACCATATTTGGATAACAACTACCTAACATCCTTCTAAAGGTCTCTATCGAAGGAATTATCATAAAAATCAGCACAACAAAAATATTCTAGATAGGGATGGTTCCTATCAAAGTCAGGCTATAGTCAGATGCAAACTAGCAAATCATTTACAAATGTGAGTAAGATATTTTTATCATGTTTTTAGTTTATTTTATGCTCTATTTAATGCATTAATTTAAGTTTTATTTGTTTTCCCCTTTCATAAGCTTGGGTCCAACTTAGGTGGTCCCAACAAGTGCTACTAACTAGTGATTTAGTTGTGTAGGTTGGGAGACTCTATTCAACCAAAAATGATATGTAAACCCACACCTCTTGAGGTGGACAAAAAAATTAGGAGTGGTAGAGGCTATATTACGAAGGGGTTCCATATTATAAAACCTCTTTGTAGCCCAAGGCGTATTTGTAAAATCTATCTTGCAATATTGAGGTACTTAATGAAATGGCACATTTGTTTTCCACAATAACTACCAATGAGAACAATTCTTTCTTTCTCTCACTCTTCATCGGATTAGATACATATACACTACACTTAAAAACTAGTCCATACCAAAAATAATTTATGCTCTAAATAATTATTATTTATCTTTAACCTTATATTTTTTGTTTCTCCTTTATTTCAATGTCTTTAAAATTTTTGTTGTTCTGAAACATCTTTACTTGATATTACAAACAAATATGCATTTCCTTTGGACACACATTGCTATCTCTCAGCCATATTCATTAGTAATCAAACTATCTTACTAGTACTACATATAATGTTAAAACTTTTTTATAAAGTGTTTAGTTTGTTTTACCTCAAGCCTACGTTCAATTCTATTTCTTATATAATGTATTTATGCCTGTAAACTTTTCAAACTTGATTTTCTTAGTCCTTTATAATGTTATACCTTCTTTGTTTCTTGTTTCACATAGGTTTACATCCATTTTTCTCTAGTTATCTCTTTTGCACTTGAATTGAGCAAATACTCAAAATTTGATTAATTTTTTAGCAAGTTTCTATTTTATAGGGTTTCCTCTCTTCTCAGACCTTCCTAAAACTTTCTTCATAACTTCTTTGACTAAGTCTTGATGATTTTTTAATTCCCATATCTTCTTTAGTATTCTTTCCTCGTATTTATCTTTAAAATTATCCTACTAATAGTTTTAATAAAATGATTTTGCAATAACTCTTTTCCTTTCACATGATAGTTTCTTCATGTAATAATCAAATCTCTTTCTTCAATATTCTTCTTCACTCAATTTTTTTCTTTAGTTTTCAAATCAATATTCTTCTTCTAAATAATCACTATTTCTTCTTCAAATTAATTTATTAATCTTTCATATAATCTCTTTCTTCAATATTTAATTTTCTTCTTCAATTTAATTCAATCAATAATTGTTTTCCTTCAAATATAATAACAATAATCCCTCCAACCAATAATATTATTCAATTTATTCATCTTCAATATTTTAAAAATAATCTCCTCAAGTATTTATTCTTTAAATATTTTTTACTTCAATATCTTAACTTCTTCTTATAACTCCCATCAAATATTCTTCTTCAAATATTTTATTCTTCACTTCAAATATTAATTTCTTCTTATAACTTCCATAAATTTTTATTCCTCCAAAATATTTATTCTTCTTCACTTTAATAAAATATATTCCTTTCAATAAAATAACTTTCTCCAAATCATTAACTATGTCTTACCTTGGAAATTCTTCTCTAATATTCTACAATTTCCAGCATTGTTCCACTTAGGTGTCAAAATGGTCCTTTGAATAGGCTTCACATGTAGCAACTTTCTTTGTTGTTACTTTTGTGAATATAGCGTTTAGAGTACTTTCTAGTCATGCTTTTAGAGGGTTTTCTTTTCATAGATATGTTAGTGCACAATTATTGATTGTGCTCTATAAACATGGGCCTTCCTTCTAAGAGGCTTGGCTTCTTTCCAATATGATATTAGCAAATTCTATATCTCTCAAATATATTCTCATCGTGGCTCTAAATAATCCCACAAAATGTGAATTTGATACCATTGTTAGCAATCCAATACTAGTTTCTTAGGATCTTAATAACAAATATTATCAAACTATGAATGTAATAATGAACAACAAACTCAGTGAATATTATTAATGATAGCTACGTAAGAAATACATAAATGAAATATTTTCAATAATTTATTACAAAGGTTTGACTTTAATATATATATACATGGGAATCTTAATATTATCAAAACTATTGATCTTTGCACTTACACAAAATCTTCATCTCCTCATACTCATGGGAGATCTAAATATTACATATTTACATAAATATAATCACTCTCATGATCATAAATCTTACATAACTCACACTTATTAACATGACACCTTACTCACATAACTCCTTATAAACATGATACCTCACCACACTTAATTACATGACACCTACTAAAATATTAAACACACTCTAAACTATTTTCACACCACAAACTAATTATAAACTAGACTTAAATATTTACAAAGGTACTTGCATTTAATCATGCAAGGTACCAAATAATGTAATACCTCCAACATCATCATCAGGTGGACTCACCCACCATATTTCAATCTAGTGCAAATCGACCAACTCTTGGCATGAGTAAGATCAGGCCTCCACCCCTTTATATATCCTTATCTATGGATATTTAAACTGTGCATAATTGCATGGTGGATTTCAAAGCTACGACAATAATTATTCGTAGGATTTTTTGTGATAAAATATGTTTGGAATACACTTATACTAGTTTTGGTGTGTTGCAGCTAGAAATAACACCAATTTGGATGATAAGAGCTATAAAAGAAATTTCAATGCTACTACACAAGGTTTCATATATCTCAATAATCCAAGAGGTGATAGTGATGTAACTTCCATTTCTATTTGGTTTATGCTTGTTGAAGGAATTCACAATAAAGCTTGGGAAATACCTACCACTACATTTCATTCACATGATAATTCCCTACAAGGTAAGGAGTTTTTGGATCTATGCGAGAAGGCCAATCCATACCAAATAGATAAGTATGAAGAGATAAGTTTTAATCTGGCTAAAGATACCTTAAATTATCCTTAGGTGGAAATAGATGATCCATAATACCTAAAGGAGGCCACAAAAGGGTCACTAATGGAAGATTATTTTTCTATGCTTCATTTCAATGTAATATTATGCACAAGCCTAAGAACTCATGAAGACCAAGGTATCAATATGACAGATTCAAAATACTTGGGCGAGCCAATAGAAGAGTCACAAGATAAAGATGAGTTTTTCTTCTTGTATTTCAATCTTATAGTCCATACAAGACTTGGAACTCATTATTTATTGAATTCAACCCAATATCAACTCCTAGATAAAACAAGTCGCATGTTTAGGAAAATTAATAGGTGGAAGTAAAAGAAGTTTGGGGTATTTTAGCCTAGAAATTGCAAGTTTCAATGAATTGGCAACATGGAAAACAACTAGCATGGGAAATATTTCCAAATTTTGTGTAACTATGTGACATGTAAATAAATTCAATAAGGTTAGCTTTTGATACTAAATACTTAATGTAAAATCTACCACAAGGTATAAAATGAGCATGCAATATTAAATATAAGATAATGGCAATATGCAAAGCATGTAAAACTCATAAGAAACTTCTGTAAATACTCATAAAACTACCATTAATGAAAGCTCATGAAAATAGTATCTTCATACAAAATGAGGAGATCACTAATACTCCATGCTCCATACAAGTTCTACATTGTAGCAAACTTGTATTCTACTCTACTCTATCTTCTCCTATGAAAATGATGAGATTGTTCTATAATGCTTACACAAAGGCCAATATATAATGGGATGTGACTCTTGGCCTTCCATCTTCCTATGACTCTTCACTTTCCTATTCTATGGACTCATGTGCACATGGACTATGATGCACATTTACATTATTGAATACTTTGCACATTCTAATATTACTTGTGCATTTATTACATTGCATAAAGTAAATACTCAAACCCTAATCTATGACTCACACTCCTAATCTAAAGATGTACCCAAGGTGGTACATTAGCATGTACCAAATAATGTAATATATTCCAACACCCCCTTGTATTACATTATTTGGTTATTGAGAACTTTAGTCTTCAATATGGTCTTCATCCTTTCTAGAACTTGAGCTCTTTTTTATTGCTTTCTTCATTTTGTTCTCTATCTATATCCTAATCAAGCAAATAATTAGTATCTTCATTTGGTTCAGTCTTCATTTTACCTTTCTTGGTTTGATTTCTTTTCTTGTTTCTTCATCTTCTTCTTCTTTGTACCTTTACTAATGGTGAATCTTCAATACAATGAGTTAGTACATCATCACAATAGTATTGACCAAAATTCAATACTTCATTGTTAATATGTTTATCTTCCTTTTGTTTCATCCTTTGAAAGATTTCAAAAGTGATTAATGATAGATATATCATCAAACATTCTTCTAAAGTAAGCATAACTATGTTTTGAGTATTCCACCATGTATTGAAAATAAATTCATGAAGATAATCAATTAATTTCATAAAATTTTCTTCCTTTGCTTCTTTGAGAAACAAAGAAAATATTTCTTTTAAGCTGGTGGACAAATATTTGTATCCATCAAAAGTATCTATTAAGTTTTGTGAATAGAACTTCAGTTCATGAAATAGTTCTTCATCCTTAAATGCATTCTTCACTATTTCATCCATGTTTCTTTTAATTTAATATTTTAAACCTTTGAAATAGAATTCCTTATTCCACCTTAGTCTTTTTATGATAGACTAAGAACACTTTTCAAAATTTCAACCAATTATGTTGTAAGCCTTATATCTCCCTATCTTTTAACTTTTAAATTCTAAGTTGAATTTGAGTATATGATCAAATTCTAACTTTCAATTCTTCAAATCTTGTAGTATATCTTGTTTTTCTAATGTTTGGAGAATGATCAAACAATAGTCAAATCTCTAGGTAGAATTCCTTTTAGCTCCCTAGTATTTTGAATATAAAATAGCTTTGATAAAATACTTAGCTTTCTAAGGTTTCCTTTGAGTTGAATCCCTTTTGTCTCCCTAATGTTCAACTTCTAGTCTTCACCTTATTTCTCCCTATTTATGAATAGAAAGCTTAAGATAATTTTGATGCAATTTTAATTGATAAAATTCTCTATCTTCAAGTACTTTAAGTTGGATTCCTTATGTCTCATTAATTTGAGCAAGAGACTAATTCCAATGTAGTTTTCCAACTTTCTAACAACTCTATGTTGTGCTTCTTATATCTTTCAATTTTCAATAATATAGTTTCTAAATTTCAAGAACCTATGATGGTGATGAATTCCTTATAACTCCCTAATTTAGAAATTTAGAATATAAGGGTATTTGCAAATTTAATATTTCAATTTCTATGTAGAAGTCCTTATTCCTCCAAGTCAAGTTATTTGCAAATATTTCTATGCTTGAATAAAGTAATTCCAATAGCTTTCAAATTAAATCTTTCTTACTTCAAAAAGCTTTCAAATCATTCAATCATCTAAGGTTATAGTTTATCAATGCAATTCCTTATACCTCCATTTATTTAATTAATCTCATGCATAAAAGATTATCTAAATTTAACCTTAGTGTTGATATTCCTTATACCTCCTTGACCTTTATGCAAATGTAAATTGATTTGAAATTTATGTACCTTCTCAAATATGGTGCGCTATGTATTCGGTCTGCTTCTCCTGTGTCTCCTTTATTCTGCAACTTGCACTCTAATTTAGGTGTTGTCCTCTTTTCTAGACTTCAATGCAATACTACATCCTCCTTCACTGCATTTAATATTCTCCCTTATGTATGGTGCTCTCTAAGACTTTGACTATCCTCCTATTGCTGGTTGGTTTCTCTGAGCATCGACTGTGTTGTGCTCCCTCACTTGCATTACCTTGTTATCTCAAGAGTATGCTTGTATGACTTGTCCTTCATGCAAAGAATATATTTCACTTTGCTTACATTAGTTGGAGTTACCTTCTGCACTGTGACACTTGGCAATGTAACTCTTTCACTCTCCTATTAGAATATATTTTGTCCTTCTAGGTGGTGGTGCTTCTCTTCTGCGTAACATCTATCTTCTTTGTAATGCTCCTCTGTTCCACTTTAGTTGGTAACATACTGCTCCTCTATAGCGTTTGTTCTTTTCTTTGTAATACTCCTTCTCTTCACTTAGTAATGCTTGATGCTTCACCTAATTTCCTTTGTTGTGAATGACACTTTAAATTTACATTGGTTGATGTTAACAAGCATTAATAGTGCTCACTTCTCATTAGTGATGTTGTTGGTAGGAATTTTCAAGATGGTGCTTCATTTTCCAATCTTCAACGATCAGATAACCTTGGCCCTTCAACTCTTGCATTGCTTCACTTTCTAATGGCACTTTGGTGACCTATCCTTGCTGTTTCATGGCTCCTTGTTGGTTGTTGCTGACTCACAATGCTTGTTAGCTATTGTACGTAGCTCTAGGGAGACACTAGCTCATGCCTTTCGATTGCTTGTCCCCCTATACTTTCAGTCTTTCTTAAACAATTACTCTTGCTTCCTTGAAATGGTGGCTTTCTTCTCCAATATGGTGGTGCCTCTTCTTTTTACCACTCCTCTGGTGGCTCCTCTTCACCAAGACTTGGTAATGGTGGTTTCTCTTCCACGATGGCTCCTCCTCATTGGCTACTCTTCTACAATGGCTCCTTCTCGGCTCTATGCTTGGTGGTTTCTTCTTTGGTGACTCCAAGCTTCTTAATTTGTGCCAAAACCTTTGCCTTTTGGATAGTATAATACCTCTATTATTTGTTATAAAATATTGACTTATTTATTTTCCAAGAGATAGTAAGGAGTTGATATTTTTCCTTTCCTTATATTATATCTAACTTCTCCTTTCTTTGTTGCAGGTTTTAATCCCTTGTGAATGCTATCTTCTTCAACTTTGAAGATATAAACTTGAGACCTTTCCTTTTGCTACTTTAAAAACTCAAATGTGGTGCTTTTAAAGACTTAATAATAAGCTAATGTGAATGTTCAAATAATGAACTTTTATAGCACCAATATTGCATACCTTTTGGCCTCCTTTTGTAGTTAGACTTCTTGGTGATTTGATTCACCTATTTGCTGCCCCGAATTTGTAAACTTTTGTAGCTTCAATTCCTTTTTCTTTGCTGCTCTAAAATCATTAATTTTGCAGCTCTAATTGCTGCCTAACTTTTCTGCCTTTTAGCCTTTAATTTTCTGCCTAAGAATCTGATTGTTGCAGCTTCAATTCTCCTTCGAATGTATTCTCTCAACCTCTAAAATTTGTAGCTACAAATGTTGCCTTCTTGCTATCCAAGAACTCTATAGTTTGCAGCTTCAAATGTTGCTAAATCCTCCTTCACTTTGCTGTCCAAATCTCTCTCAAATATTCCCTGAACTTCTCCAAATCGTAGCCCTCTCTTCTCCTTCAAATGCTGCCCAATTTTGCAGTGCTAAAGCCTTCAATTCATTGCTCTCTAAATCTGATTTCTTCTTCTTTATCTTGCTGTCCAAAAACAGCATTCAATTCCTCCAAATTGTTGCCTTCTTTTGCTGTCAAGCCTTCCTTCAATTGGTTGTTTAAGGGCACTTCAAAATCTGCCCAAATCTTCTTCTATTTGCAGCTCTATGTCACCTTCAACTTGTTGTCCTGTGACTCTTCAACTTCTACTGCAAAAACAACAATCTTCTCCTTTGCAAATCAGCCTTCAAATCCTTTATGGTTGTCTTCAAAACTTTCAAATCTGGTGGCCTCTTCTAGCTTCTTTCTCCTCCAATCTTCTTGTCAAATTCTGACTTCAAATCTAGCCTCTTTCATTGGCCTCTTTCTCAAGAATCTGAATGTCTTGAGGTCTTCAAAAATCCTTTCCAAAATTTGGCAAACTTCTTGCCAAATCCTTCTTCCTTTTGGGCTTGTTGTTGGATGGCGATAATTGTCCCAAATTCTTTTTTTTAGGAGCTTCTCCTTACTTGCAATCTTCTACCTCGAGCTTTCTTCAAATCTTCTCCAATGGCCACTTCTTCAACTTCTTCAATAGGGCTTTTCTAGCCTTCTTTTTTCTCCTTCAATCTTGCTTGAGACCTCTTTTCTTGGGTCTTCAAATTTTGCAACTCTTCAATTTGTAATAGGACCTTTCCTAGTCCTTCTCTATCTTCAATCTTCAATCTTCTATCTTCCAAATCTGGAAGTTCTTCAATGAGATCTCTTCTCTTGGATCTCCTCTTTCTCCAATATTCAATAGGGCTTCTCTTGGCCTCTTTTTCTCTTCTCAATCTTCAATAGAGTTGTTTTCTTCTTTCTTCAATCTGGAGTCTTCAATATTCAAGCTTCTATGGAGACCTCCTTCTTGGTTCTCCTCAATATTCATATAATTCTCTTCAATATTCAATGTCTACTTTTTCTGCAACAAAAACTTAGATAGTAGCAAGCAAATACATGCAAATCTCCAGATCTCTAAAAATCAATAAACTTCACTAGTTATCCTTCAATCTAGTGGAATGAGATCTATGTTGAGTCCTAGTCTTCACGAGTTTTCTTGCAACCCTGTGGAAAGACTCTAGCCAAAAAATAACTTTAAAAATTCTGAAAATGAGATCTCTCTATCTCCTCTCAATCTCTCTTGTGGCTCTCCCTATCTCCTATCAATCTCCCTTGTGGCTCTGATACCACTGTTAGCTTTTGATACTAAATACTTAATGTAAAATCTACCACAAGGTATAAAATGAGCATGCAATATTAAATATAAGATAATGGCAATATGCAAAGCATGTAAAACTCATAAGAAACTTTTGTAAATACTCATAAAACTGCCATTAATGAAAGCTCACAAAAATAGTATCTTCATACAAAATGAGGAGATCACTAATACTCCATGCTCCATACAAGTTCTACATTGTAGCAAACTTGTATTCTACTCTACTCTCTTCTCCTATGAAAATGATGAGATTCTTCTATAATGCTTACACAAAGGCCCAATATATAATGGGATGTGACTCTTGGCCTTCCATCTTCCTATGACTCTTCACTTTCCTATTCTATGGACTCATGTGCACATGGACTATGATGCACATTTACATTATTGAATACTTTGCACATTCTAATATTACTTGTGCATTTATTACATTGCATAAAGTAAATACTCAAACCCTAATCTATGACTCACACTCCTAATCTAAAGATGTACCCAAGGTGGTACATTAGCATGTACCAAATAATGTAATATATTCCAACAAATTAAAAGCTAAGTATTGTATAGTTATTGGCTAGAGAGCACAACAGCATAACACTCACATAAAGCAATTTCTTGGGAAATCACACTAAGTAGTTCACATACATGGTAGAATAAGGTTTACACATATCAAGAGGATCAAGAATTAGCGAGACAACTAAGAAAAGCAAATAATCATGCCTTTTTTGATTCAATTGGATTGAAAAATCATCTTCCATGAGCTTTCCAAAGAAGACTATATGAAAAGGAAGGATAATTAGATGACCAACTTTGATGACATTGTAATTAGAGAAGTCTATATAAGGAGACCCACTTTTTAGCATTTTAAATTCTCTAAATAAAGTTACCTATCAATTAATAATGTTTATATTCTATCCCCTTAAGTGCCAAAATTCCATGATTTTCCTCCATAGACCCTATTATTAATAGACAAGGTTTCTATTTCTAGGCTCTTCTATTCTTACAAGAAAAATTTTCTTGTAATTTTCCAAATTATAATAAAATTATCCTACACTATGCAAATCCATCCTAAATAAAAATTTTGGTTTTTGATTTGCCTAGTGGATGAAAATGCACCCTAGATTGTAGGATTGAGGATTGGATGGTTTATGATTCCTCTCTAGCCAACCTTTGAATAAGGTCATGTCCTAGTTGTAAAATAAAAAATAAAATAAATGGGAGAGACTAAAGTGATAAATGGAGGGTTATGAAGAGAAAGGAGAGAAATATGCATTAAATGAGGATCGCATTTGACTAACAACAATATCATATCCTATGCAAAACACATTGCAACTAAACTAGGTATAGGGCATAACAGACTAGCCACCAAGCAAAGCATTGTAAAATGTAAATTAAGCATATATCATGCCCTCTTATACTCTAATAGCCTTTAGTACACTAAGTAAGATTTTATATAAGAAAGCATGACTACACAATCAAATGCTAAGCATACATAATATTCCAATAGCTTAGGGTGATAATCAAAATAGAAACTTAATCCTAACATAATAGACCACACACAAATATTTTACAAAACTATCTAGGGCCTATACAACATCCACAAATGAAATAATTCCATAAGATAGTGCTAGCAAAGATCAAATAAAAAGTTGAATCATGAAAATTGTACATTAGAATTACAATTATACAACAAGCAAACACTCAAATTGTTGACCCTCATATTGAGGCAAATTGCACTATTTATAATTTACTATACTAGACTAGCTAATTATTATAAGTATGGTCTACCATGGGCCTAACAAAAATAGACATAACCTAGCCCAGTATTGAATTTGTGCTTGATTAGCATACTTGGAAGGAGTGGGTATCATTTTCCTACTTTGTCTTGGCCATTTATCTTGATCTTGTGGATGATCGCACTCCTTAGTAACCACATGTATTTAGTAGACCTACACAACTTAAGCATAATTGGATTCTTCCAATATGTATTATTAGTGCACCCACTATCATATTGCCAAGTTATTTTGCTCATGATTAGTGGTGGTTGATGCTATTGTAGATTGTAAGATATTGACTATCATTTTCCTATCATCTCTTTATTCTAGATGGTTGGGATTGTCTAGGTGTCACATGCCTCTAATTTACATCATATCTACTAGAATATACCTATTTAGGATCCATCCTCCTTTGTTACTACCTATTATATGCATGTGCCTATCGCTAGGGCCTTAGAGACCTAGCTAGGATTTTAAATAATTATATGATTAGAAAGAAAGACATCTTGTCACTCATGCTTTAGGTCACCAATGCACCCCTCTATTTCTATACCTAGCTACCCATATTTTTATTCAATATTGGTGATTGGTGTTTTTCTCCCTTAAGTTTTTTTGGCCACTTGTCATGTACTAGCCAAGGTCATGATGCACCATTGTTGGCATCACCTTTGAAAAGTTTTGACCATCCTTGCTTTGGATTTGAAGTGATTTGGATTTTATTCCTTATAAAATTTTTGATCCCCACATATTACCTTCATTCACCTAGATATCCATAGACCAAGTCTAGCAGGGCTTCCTTACATTTTGTTTTAACAAAAATTTTACAAAAATTGATAGTCTAGAAACATTTTCTAGGAGTTATCTATGTGGAAACTTCCAAGGACCCACAAGAAATTTTTTATTGAATTGCTACCTAGAGTTAAAAAATATGAGAGGGCCTAAATATCCATTAATATATCAATTAGTTGATGTTGTTAAAATGCAAAAGATACTGACAAGGGAATATTTTCAAAGAAATATGCTAGCAAATTTGAGACACCCTACACCATGAGGCTATGTAGACCCACTAGACCAAAATGATAAAATTTATAGCCTTTTATGATATATAAGTCAAACCTCACCATATATAGGAACCCTAGATCCTTTGTTATGGTAACTAAAAGGAGTTCACCATGGTAAGGTTTAAATTTAATCAATATCTATCCTCTTTGAATCTAATCCTTTTCTATGGTAGATAAAAGAGGTTCATAGATTTAGTTATCCTCTTTTGGTAATTGGACTTGTAGCATAACATATGCCCTAGTGTTTTTATATAATGGCACTAATAATATTCCAATGAAGTAAATCCCAAAAAAGATGGTAAGCTTTCCTAAGCTTTATAAGCCATATAAGGTCGTCCCAAAATTTGTGGTACTTTCAAAAGCATAAAAGAGCAAGCAAGGAGTATATTAGTAGCAAAGGTAATTCATTAGAATAAAATAAGAGTAAGCATTCAATATCTAATGACTTGCATAGGGATATAATTCTATCAAGCATATTATTTTGGGGGCTAAAATGAATAGACTCAATATGTTTTAAGGTGGACTTTATCTTTCAATATAGAAGCTTGTAGCCATACCAAGAAGTAAGCTAAGACATTCTATATGTTGGCATAACCAAGTGCATCAAAATATTTGGCAAAGTGAGGATATTACAAGGTAAAATGTTTCTAAGGTTAAACGTTCCAAAAAATAGCAAGCCATATTTTCATGGTGGTGATGTTAGCTTGGCTTTAAAAAAAAATAGACATGTATAAAGTCAAAAGGTGGAAAGAAATCAATAGCATTTTGCCTTTTTGAGTTTGAAAAACAAAGGTAAAGATGTATGTAAAAAAAATTAATTGTTGATTTTAGCATGAACATTCTAAATCTATGATACAATGCAACAAGCACAAAATGTGTGTCCAAAATTGTGAGCAATAAAAAAGTAGAAATACTTTAAACTAGAAAAGCTGAATGTGGACAACAATTGGTAACCCTAGTTGGAAGTGCTTGGACCATGTCACATGATTCAAATCTAGATATTTATAGACACTTTATCTAAGCATTATGGATGATCATAATATCTTAATCATTTTTCAGGTGACGTGTCTAGTAAGATGAAGAGGTCGAGTGGTGCCATATCAATCTGGAATCATACCTGATCAATTTTAGACAGTGATTGTATATAGCAAGATTTATGTTTACCAAGAAAATTCTATAAATGGATTGATTCTCCTCATTTGTAAGTGAGATATTTTAGTGTTTGTCTATTATAGGCTGTATGTTTTGAGTTGCTCAATTGCAATACAAAGTTATTTGAGTTACCCTAATTGTAGTATGAAGAATTAAAATCTCTTATGACATTTAACACATTTAGCATTTTATTTCAAATTTTGGCAGGAGAAAATTCTATTAGGCTCCATGTTGTTCATCTTATTTCAATTTGTAGTTGATGTAAATTTTTTTAGGCTTAAAGTTGTTTGGATTATATTTTTTAGAGTGCTTGAAGAGTTGGATGTTGTAAAATTTCAATACATTATGATTAGTTTTTATTATAGGAAATTTTCTTAGGTTTTTAATTGTTTTGATTATTTCAATTCATATTTAAAGTTGAAAGAAATTGTATTAGGTTTAAAAGTGTTTGGTTTTTTTGATCAAAGTACTTAGGGTTGTTGGAGTATCTATGCTTACACTAGTTTCTTCATAGCTTTAATTGTATAGTATGTTAGGATTTGCTTGTACTGAGTAGCCTATGCTCATAAAACTAAAAATAATATTGTTAGCTAAGTTTTAATCACACTTAGATTAATTCCTCTAAAAATTCTCTCTCTCTCATCCCTCTTCTCTTTCACATTTTCAAGGAGCTAGCCTTCTCCAGAGGTTGATCTAGAAAATTTTTTGGGTCATCCAATATTGAACTCAATCTAGGGAATACATTTCATACCTAGGTGGATCAAAGGATCAAGAAGTAACTCATAAACCAATATCCATCCAACTTCAATAAATACCTTAATTTCAAAACCTAGGCATACCATCTCGTTCCATCCTTTATAATCATATCCCATTATCTATAGAAATGCAAGCTCTTATCACTAAAATGGAGAAACTAAAATTATAAATGACCATTATATAGAACCAAATATTATATTCTTATGAATACTTTCATGTCCATCCTTTTAATCCAACCATATGATATAAGATTTTAACTCCAAACTTTGAAACCCCTAAGTTCTACATCTACAAGGGTAATGAAGATCATGTATATCACCTTAGACCTATTGTGACATCATTGATTATAATGGATTTCTTCTCAACATATTCACTAAGAGCATGACTCTCTTGTCCCTCAAGTGATACTACTAATTTCTATACAATTGTATCAAGAGATTTAAATAATTGGTAGAATTTTTTCTCACAAAAATTTCTATGTACTTAGAGGAAATGGTCATTGTTAATTACTTATGTTAACTCAAGAAAAGCAATGAAAAAAGTATATATTTTCTTTGGAATATGAAGGTATTTTGGGAGACTATAATATTCTTCCCATAAAAACACTTATTAGACATATTTATCTCTAACTTACATGACCAATTGTCTTTCTATCTTGTGATTGTAAATATTGTAATATTGTAGAAGTTACACCATAAAAATATCTTATTTGAATCTTATGAGTAGGAATACGGATAATAATATATATACTAAAAATAACAATAAATCCAAGAGCCAATGCAAAAATAAACACATAGATGATGATGATTTAATGAATTCTTGAAATTTCAACAACATCAATATTATAGAAAACCTCTAATATATCATACTATGAAAGCATTATTTATAGGGGAAAGGGATATCTCATACAAGAACATGAGTTAATACAAGATATACCAAAAATACTCAAACTAATACAATAAAAAAGTGTGCAATGAGAGTTGAAACTATCCTAATCTAAGTAGCAATTTAAAGAGAGCATTCACGAGCATATGACACTAAATATTATCCATAAAAAATGTAAGCTAGGAAAAATCCTTGTAGACACCAAATCCTAGATATTTACCTTCCATCCAGGCTTTCCCACCATTTCCACCACCAAAACATAGCCATTTTCCCACCATTTTTTAATATTATTCACATTTATTTATGTATATTTATTTTATATATTTAAATATAATATTTTATATTATATTTTAATATATGTTTAATAAATATATATTTATTTAAGTGAATTAATCCTAGCCATTAGATTTCATCTAATCTCATCCGTTCATCCACCTTAATCCATGCCACACCCTAGATTTATTATCTACCCTTGGATGTGCTTTAATCTCGCCCACATGATTAGTGTCATTGAAACCCTAGCATGCCCTAGGTTAGATTATAAATAAGACCCATTTTAATGGCTCAACCCTTGATTCGAAGTTTTGAAGTCCATGATTTCCTCAAGTTAGAAGTTTCCCTAAGATTCTAATATTAAGCCTGAATCCTTGATTCAAAACCCTAATCCCCATCCATCTGCTCTATTTTGCATACCCTTGCTCACCTCCATAGCCACCACATCCTTTGCCCTTGTCTGATCTTCTTTTGCATACTTTTCCCTAATCTTCCAAGTTCCCACGAGCACTTCTGCCAACACCAGGTTCCCACAGGTGCTTTCTATCAATGTCAAGTGCCCACGGGTGCATCCCTACTAGTCATAGATACTCGCAAGAATTTTTTGTAGTTTCTAGGTGCCCACGGGTATTTTAAATTTCCATTCCTAAATTTTCCCTAACCTTCGGTTGATGCTAAGGCATCGTCGCACCACCCACTTGCATTAGACATCACACATCAGAAGACATCAAAAAGGTAAAATAGATCAACCCTAAATTCTTTTATTTCATTGCATTTGTTTCTGTTTCTATCCATTGCATTTACAATAATTAGTTAGTGAGTTTTATTATTGCTTACAGAGGGCCTCATGTTGTGGAGCCCTCTCAGATACTACTAACTATTTTTCTATGTAATTGTGTGTAGATCAGGAGCACTACATCAACATCTGAAGTGGTCCAATCCTGGATAACAAAAATCCCACTCAACCTTATTGGTATCAAGATGAATTTGAAGACACCACGACCTTGATTCCTAGAGTTTTGAAGAATCCTAAATTATTTTAATACTATATCAAAAGGATTCAAGGATCCAAGCTTGTAACAATGGATTTTCTAGGCTCCCCTCGTAAATAAAGGATTAATTCTATTGTGCAATATTGTGTTATCTTACATTTTATTTTGATTAAAGCATTGTCTATGTGTGTTGTGTTTTGCATATTTAAATCCTAATGCAATAGATTGAATTACTTAACACCTTCAAGGATCATACCATTCATAAAATAATCATAATAAAATACTCGCTTTTGATCTATCTTGCTTATTATGTCACCATGGTAATAAATAAGAGATCATACCTAGGCTATATGATGAGGATACAACATACCTCAAAATTTGGTCCTTGAGCAATTGATATTTGGTAACAAATTCTTCTAGAACATCCCATCCTCCTTGTGAAATACAATGAACTAGTAGTTGATAAATTTAGTTGTGCCTACAAGGACAAGAGAGGGAAAGAGAATGAAAATGTTTCATATTGCAAGATCAATAAAGGTGGAAATATTGAGAGCAAATATTAGCAATAATGAAGAGTGAATAAATATAGGATATGATATTTGAAGGTATCATGATAAAATGATAACATGACTAAATTACACTCTTTTTGGAGCCATAAAATCATAATTTTTAGGTCAAATGATATGTCATATTAATCCTAGATGTAATTACACACTAGAATCTTGATCATATATTGAAAATACTAAAAATTAAATCAATGACTATGATCCCTACAAAAATGGTGATATTCAAACCATTAATGTTTAGGATACATGCTTTAATCATGACTATGTTCTTATTTTAGGGATTTAAAATATTAAGTAAAAAATATGGCATAAAAGTGAAAACTGTGTGAAGAAAGTGAACCAAAATTATTGGCCAACATGGCTTATTGTCATCCTACCTAAGGACACACAATGTTCATCCACCATAGTCCTATATATAGAAGGATAATACTCTCCACCACTTGTAAAGTTAGTTTTTAGTATTTTTTTCAAATACATATTATCCCTTCCTAAGGACCATGAGCAACACCATCAAGGATAGCCTCTTGTGAGAAAAATAACAATATGTGATAGCCAAAGAAAAAGAAATAAAATTCTATGCTATGGATCGTAATAATTTTCTTTGTTAATTTTGTTTCTACTATGAGTAAAAATATATATTTTTTGAAATAAATAGCAAGAAAATTTAAAACCATACATCCAAAAATACAAAAGTAGAGAAAAATATACCTAATACTTACCTATATGTGCCTTTGGAAATTTTTGCTAAAAGAAAATAATTTGTACCTACCTCGTATGGATTGAAAGGAATTTATCTATTACAATTCCCAAAGAACTATAAAATACTAATTAGATGTGAAATGAGCAAAAACGGAGTGCATAAGAAAGTTCAGAGTGAGCAAAAATTCTTACAAGCACTATCTCTATGATATCCTTACAAATATCAACAAAATAATACGCAAAAATCTATTTTTTATAGAAATTGTGAAAAAAAATATAGGATGATAGCACTCAATGTCCATTGTATCATATTGTACCACTATGTACCATATTTCTTTAGATATATATTAGTTTCCCTTGTATATAGCACTTGACTTGTGTAGCATTCAATGATATTTATACCTACTTTCATGATAATGTTATGATATATACTTAAGATTTGAGTAGAATTCATTGACATGTTGAGTTATTTATGACACACATTAGGATTTGTGTAGCATTTGATGACATACCATTCTTAGTTTTTTGGTTGCATGTATTATTTTAGTAAGAATCACTATCATGCATTTTATTGGAGAATATTAAACTATTTGGTACATGCTAATGTACCCCCATGGCACCTTTGGTACAATTGTATATATTGAAAATATTAGATTAGAGTGTAAGTCTGAAGAACACAAGCTTATACTGAGAGGGGGGTGGTGAACAGTATAAGACCTCTTTTTAATTTTCCTTTATACTTCAAAACAATAAAGCAATATATCCAAAGCAATATCAAAACAATGCACAAGATCATCCACAAAGTGACACAACAATTTACGTGGTTCACCCAAGGTGGGCTACTCCACGGATAAAAATTTCCTCTAAAATTTATATCAAAGTTCTTTGGGAAACCTTCCCAATTACAAAGTTTATGAGCCTCGGCCCAAAGGAGATACCTTCCCCCAATCTTAATTTATGAGCCTCTGCTCAAAGGAGATACCTTACCCTACCTCTGCTTTGGTTGGTGATCCTCTAGAAGACCTCTACCTCTGCTGCCCTTAGAAAATGGAACTCCATCCATAGAAGACACCTATCTTCCCTGCTCTGGCTGGAGACCTCTGTCCTCAACTCTATCACCTCAAAAGTCGGTCCTCGAATTTGCACTAAACACAATCCTTCGGTCTAGCACAAATGTCCTCGGGTTCTTCTCATAGAACCAATGCACCTCTGTCCTCAATTTTTTTGATAGAACTATCAAACTCAGCTTCACAAGTCCTCTGCTAGGACCTGTACAAATCTGCTCACAATTCCCCAATGGAACTTGTCCAAAACCTGCTCACAAGTTCATCAAGAAAAACTTGCTTGGCATGAACCCACAAAGAGAATTGTTAGAGACCCAATGTGATTCATCAACCTCATAGAAGCATAAAGAGAATTTTTAGAGTCTCAATATGTTCTATACTTAACTCCCAATCTCAATCTTAAATCTCATAGAATAAGATAGATGTAGTATGCTTTTCTCAAGAACATGAAACACAACCCAACAATTGCCAACCAAGCAATATCTCATATAACAATGATACTCATGTTCTTTTCACCAAGCAATTTGGGTTTCAACAACAATGCTCATCAAACAAGTTTTAGTCAACTAACACCATTCAACTCAACATCAACCTTGAAGCATTCACCCAACCATTTTTGAAAAGGAAACCACAAACAATCATTTTCCCTCCAATGATATTTTAGAAATCAACCACCATAAACAATTAATAGGAGAATGTGCCCATACTTTTTGAAGTGAAGAAACTCCTTTGTAAATCTGCCACACTCAACACACTTTGAAAAAGTGCACAACAATCTTCACTTTTGAAACCCTTTACAAAATAGAAATATCTCTCTATATACACCTTATTTCTCCTTCTAAATGAGTTAGTCAAATAGCCCTAGAAATGAGCTTTCCAACGATATAAAATATGATATACTTTTATAAAAAGAAAATACCAGAATTATCTTCTTTTCTAAAAGTGCATTTAAAATTGTCTTCCAATAAAAATCAACCAGCCATCATCACCTTATTCCTCCAACATTAATATATATTTAAAACCCTCAAAAGATTTAAACAAAGTTATTTTAATTTCCCTTTACCTTATAACTCCCAATAATTCTCAAAAACAAAAACTACCCTTTATAATATAGTGAAGCTACACCCTTATACCTCCTATAACTTTGGAATACTGCACCTTTTAAATTTTAAAACTAAAACCTTATTCTCCAACAAAAATCATTGTTACCTTTTTAGCGCCTGCGAAGAATCGAACAGTAAACCTTCCTTTCTCAAGCGCTTGACAGCTTGGCAACTACGATAGCCCCATCGATGGGAATAGTAGGGACTTCAGTACCCTTTGTTTCCTTCATCCGGTGGTGACCAATCCAAAGACTAGTTCTGTCCACCTGTTCTTGAACCAAATCCCAGTTGTTCAAGAGCGCCGCCAGCAACCTCCTGCCAGCCGTCTCGACTGCCTCTGTCACCCTCGCCATGGTGTCCACCTTGGCAACAACCTAGGCTCCCCAACGGGCCATGTGTACGATCATCGATGTGGCGGTAGCTTACAAGAGCAGCCTTAGGCCTACCTTATTCAGAGTCCACGTATGACTCACACCATCGCTCTGGTTTGCACTGTGATTCGATCCAACGATCTACCGCAGCCGAACCAACGACGTTTAGCATCCTCGACTCTTCTCCTATGCTAAAATCGCACAAGGAATTTCCTCCATCCGTGCTAGGTGTTGAACGATATCATAGGAGCGCTAATTCTGATTTGATGTCCTCTATCCACCTATTTACTATTGCAGCCAAAATACTACTGTCACGTTCGCCGAGGGACTCACTGCTATGTTGCTAGATATCACAGACACATTCGCTATATTTATGAAACATGAGTATACTTCATCTTAATTTGCGTATGTCCTCTTATATTTTTCCATGTCACAGAATAACTCCTTGATCACCTTTGCTTCATATCACCTGACTTCCTCCTTCGCTGGCACAGGGGTTTCGACGAAATCGAAAATGCACGAGGATAATATCGAATTCTTTGCACAACATTAATGAAATTATTTGCCTCGTTTTATATGCACTATGATGCATTACCAAACACGTCGGCCCTTTTAATTTAATTTTAAAATTTTAATTTAAATTTTAAATAAATAAAATTTAAACTAAATATTTAAAATTAAATATCTTCATCACCGGGGCACCTTTTTCAACGAAACGAAGAGCCAACTTGGGTTTTAAGAAAAACCCATTTCAAATCTGTTGTCCATGGTTTTAAATAAAACCTTTTATTTTGTTTGCCTTGGTTTTCATAAAAACCCTTCCTAGAACTTAGATACTTTCAAAAAGCTTCTTGACATCAATGACAACATCAACACTTGAGCAAAGGCAATGCACCCAAGGTACCCAAAATTGCCAACAAAGTCTATAGCTGAGGGTGTGTGTTTTTTATTTTGCTAAAGTATGTGTCTATGTGTAGGATTTGTACAAGTATCATGAGTAAGAAATTGTACAAGTGTATAGAGTGTGAGAGTGTCCAAGTGTCATATTACAATGTCTGCAAGTGTGTAGATGTAGGAGTGTGCAGTTTGTGGAAGTAAATAGAAATTCAAGAGTCATGTATACAAGTGTCAAGATGTAAATCCAAGAGGTATGATAGGTTTGTCTTATGTGTGGGATAGGAAAGAATACATATCCTAGATATGTGAGGATAGCAATAGTCTAAGTATTCAAGAGTCACCTTTTTAAGGTTATATTATGGAGATAAAGCTCCATGCATTGTAACAAGAACAAAAAATATTTATTAGAGAATATTGAAGATTGTATGAAATATTTTGAGCAATTATATTATAAACTTGCTTATGCATATTGTTATTAATATTTGTCATTTAGTTCATATTATATTTTATTTCATGAATGTTATATTCGTCGATGTTGGCCATTTATATTGATTGCTCTAGTATTTGAGTCTACTCAAGATCCTTAATATTGGGACCTGTGATTGACTCTTGCTAAAAAGTCAATAAATTTTATGTTTGAGTTTCTCATAGCATGTATAATTTGAGTAGAATTCAATGACATTCTCATAAAAAACTACCTTCATATAGTATTGATCATCTATGTTGTCACAATCCAACCATACATGCCACCATATTAGGTATATTGTATGTAGAATATGACAAGTATAAGGTATCCAACACACTCATCACTATAGGGAAAAATCAAAAGAATCCCATTTATGTCACATATAGACGTAAATATATAGCCCTCCATACTAAAAGAAACTATTATATAAATATATATGAGAACTATGTCTTGGCAATCATGCCCATACACTACTATGGGGTGGACTAGGGGAAGCCAACCTATGCCACACATGGATGAAAATATATGTACCCAAGGCCAGTTCATGCCCCTATGGCTAATGATGAGCATGTTTTTCAATAAGATACATCCACCATGATAGAGGGAGAAAATATCAAGTAAACAAAATGAATAGATACACAATGTAGTATACCTAGGTACGAGAGATCCTATGAATATGAGAATCCCCATGTGCTTATTACAATGGTCCAAGGTTACATACTATAGGATTGATCAAGCACATTTTTTAGAAAGATATGTTTTCCTTTATAGTGGGACACCAAAAATGATTGAAATATCGATGGTTTGAACAATTTGAATATTTTATTTCATTAAAAATAAAATATGTTACCTTGGTTTTTTAACCACATATCATATGAGTGATATCTTGGGTTGAATTAATGCATTTTATTTATGGTACTTAAAGCAATTACTAACACAAATAATACAAACTACCTTGAAGATATCATAGTGCCTCTTATTGGCAAGAATGACACCATGATGAATAAAAGCAAAGTGCAAAGAAATACAACAATAAAAAATACCAATAAAAATGGATACGAAACAATAAGCAATGAGAAAAATAGAATGCAACTCATGCGATAAAAACAAGAAAATAAAAAAAACTAATAAAACCAAGAAGAAAGTAGCTAAAAGTCAAGGACAACTAAAATCATAACTTAAATTTTAAGAACACAAGCTTATACTAAGAGGGGGGGTTAACAGTATAAGACCAAATTTCACTTTTCTTTCATAAACAATATTATCCAATATTTTAAATCACAATATCAATAGAAGTAATCAAAGTAATACACAAATCATCACACACAATATAGACACATATTTAACATGGTTCACCCAATGTGCGCTACTCCACGGAGAAAATATTTCTACTAAAATTTTCTCAACAAATATTCTTGGAAATCAATTCCCTATTATAATTTTTATGGACCTTTGTCCAAAGGAGACACCAATCCCCTATGCTTTGATTTGTGGATCTCTCTCCATAGGATAACTCTTTCCTCTTTTATTTGGTTCATGGAACTTGATCCAGGAGAGCTCTATCTCCTTAACTATTTCATGGATCTCTCTCTATAGAAGAACTCTATCTTCCTAGCTAGTTTGCATATCACACTCCACAGGAGAACTATTTCCCCTTTCTCTGGTTCATGGAACTCTATCCATAGGAGAACTCTTTCCCCTTTCTTTGGTTCATGTAACTCTATCCATAGGAGAACTCTTTCTCCTTTTCTCTAGTTGGTGATCTTCTAGAAGACTTCTACCCCCACTGCTCTAGCTTGTGGATATCTCTCTATATAATACCTATATCCTCACTGCCCCAACTAATGGATTTTTATCCATTGGATACTACTATCCTCTTTACTCTATCACCTCCAAAGCTTGCTCTCAACTCTATCTCAAGTCTGCACCAAAATTTGTCCCAATTCTAGTACAAATCTGCTCTAACACTGCTCATAGATCTGCTCACAAATCTACACTAACCTTTGTCTCAAATATATCCTCAAGCCTTAAAACAAATCTTGATCAAATCGTCAATCAAATCTGATTAGATCTACCCCAGGCCTTAACATAAAGCTTGGACAAATCATAAATCAACTCTGCTCAGATTTGCCCCAAGCCTTAACAAAAATCTTGAACAAATCAATCAATCAACTCTACTTAGATCTACCCCAAGCCTTAACACAAAGTTTGAACAAATAAATTAGTCAACTCTACTTAGATCTACCCCAAGCCTTAACACAAAGATTGAAAAAATCAATCAATCAACTTTGCTTTTAATGTTATTTCAAGTCTTCACATGACTTGCTCAAATCTACCTTCAAGTCCTATAAAAAAAAAATCAAATTTACCTTCAAGTCCTCTCAAGAATTGTCTCAATTTGATCTCAAATATTCACCAATACTTTCTCAAATCTACCTTCAAGTCCTCTCAATAACTTGCTCAAACTGTTCTCAAGTATTCACCAAGACTTGCTTAAATCTGCTTTAACATATACTCAAACCTATTCTAACACATGCTCAAAAAAACTCATAAAATATGCTCAATCAATCTTAAATATTCCTCACAATGTTATTGAATGCTTTGTATAATATTCAAATTAATTCCTTTATCTTGAATATCCTATTGTGTTGACAATATCAGAACTAGAGGAAGTGGAGGAAGCGGAGGAGGAGCAAAAATGGCAGGCAAGAATTTTGAACCAACAAAAGGAGAAGATTCAGAGGCAGGGCAGAATGTTGTAGTTGGAAAGGAAAAGGATTCCCTATCATCTCAGTTCAAAAAGGCTAAAGGTACAGATCCTCTAGATAAACCCTCAAACAAAGGGTCCCACTGGGGTTCAGGAGCTGGAAACAAGGGCCCAACCTTTTTGGAAATGAATCCTTAGGATTGGGAGAGATGAGGAGCGATGGAGGAAGTGGAGGAAGGAGGAGGAGCAAAAATGGTAGGCAAGAATTTTGAACCAACGGAAGGAGAATATCTAGAGGCAGGGCAGAATGCTATAGCTGGAAAGGAAAAGGATTCCCTATCAGCTCAGTTCAAAAATGCTAAAGGTACAGATCCTCTAGATAAACCCTCAGACAAAGGGTCCCACTAGGATTCAGGAGCTGGCAAAAAGGGCCCAACATTTTTGGAAATGCTGAAAGGGAAAAATAAGGAGCCAGTAGGTGAACTACCGCCCCTAATACCAAATAATAATAGGTTAACTACGCCAGTGGAGATTATGGAAATATTCTTGGATATTGAGGCATCATCCTTAGTTGGAAAGTTTTTGGGAGGAAGTCCGGACATTGAGACTATTCGCTCATGGGCCATGGCAAAGTGGAAAATTTTAGGAAGCTTAGAAATCATAGCCATGTCAAGAGGTTTTTTTATGATAAGACTCAACAACAAAGATGATGCAGAGCGCATCTTGATAGGAGGACCCTAGTTTCTAGGAAGGCGTAGCCTCTTTCTGAGGAAGTGGGGGGAGGATTTCAACCTTGAGAAGTAGAACATTAATATAGCACCCATTTGGGTCCACTTACCAAACCTCCCAGCCCAGTTTTTTAATGATTACTGGCTTAGTGGCATAGAAAAGATGATAGGAGAGCTCGTGGTAATAGACCATTCAACACGGGTAAGGACTAGACTGACGCATACCAGGATCTGTGTAAATGCAAACTTGGATTCTGATCTACCTTCTCAGGTGGAACTAGCATATGGAGAGTTTCTAAGGATTCAGCCTATGGAGTATGAGAACAAGCCAAAATTTTGTAGTGTGTGCAAAACCCAGGGCCACCTTCAAGCCCAATGTCTGACAATAACTACAAACAAGGAAACCACGAGCGAAGGTTTTCTAGGGAAAGCTAATGGGAGAGGGATCCCAAAGTTTCAAGGATCGCATCTTAACTTGGAAGGATACATACAATTTAAGAATAACCAGGCTGACCAAGCCAACACAGAACTGGAAAAAATCCAAGAGAAAGGAAAGCAACATAATGAGGGAGGAAAAAATCATAAGGTATGTAATAAAGATCCCAGCTTGAACATGTTTGATATCCTAGAAAATCTAGAAGTTGAAAAATAAAATAGTAAGGATGATACCATCAGTGTCAATTTTCTTGAAACCCTAGACTCCCCATCTAAATCAGGAAAATCCACAACTATGACAAAAAGCCCCAAAATCTATGCTCAAAATGAAGAAAAATTGCTAGGTCATTTTAGTTTAAACATGGAAAAAATAGAGTCAAGAGTCAAAGTTATGGAAACAAGAGCCAAGAATGTAGCTCCTAATCTGGTAGTGGAGCAAATTATCCCTTATCAGATGAGCCCAACGGTAAAAGGTTCCTTGAAGGAAAGTCCCCTATTTAGGAACCAGATAGGAGAGGTGAACCAAAAAAAGGTTGAGGATGAAGAGGGAATTGAAAACCCCCAAAATGAGGAAGAAGGTTCAATCCCTAGACTATCACAGTATATGCCCCCTCATTTCAGTCCAAAATAGACTAGAAGCACTACCAAGCCTTTGATAGATTATGGGAGTGAAATAAAGAAAGGGAAAATATCTACAATAGAGCACTATAGAATGAGAATCAATGAAGAAATTGCAAACGAAAAGCAAAGAACATTGTTACAGCAAGCCATTCCTGGCCAAGATAATAGAAAATTTGACAAACCCCCTTTGGATCAGGGAAGGGGGTGGGGAAAAAATATCAAACAGTCTAAATGAAGGTTCTCTCATGGAATGTGAGAGGCCTAAACAACCCACCAAAACAAAGGATGGTGAAGTCTATAAAGAAGGATTGGAATCCTACTATCATTTTTCTTCAAGAAACCAAAATAGATGCGGCACAATCAAAACTTATAGCTAGAAGGATTTGGAAGCAATGGGAAGTGGCCTTTCAACAGGCGAGAAGAGCATCTAGGGGATTTATGATCTTATGGGATCCTATTAAAATAGAAGGAAGTATTATTCAGGCAAATTAAAGAGTCTTAAGCGTATTATTTCATGATTTTGATACTAATAAGAATTGGATTATGTCAAATGTTTATGTCCCCACCTCTATCTAAGGGCGGTCTGAACTATGGGATTTTTTGGGGCATTTTAGCCAAGCTTTTAAATACATTCCTTGAGTGATTAGGGGAGATTTCAATACCCCCATTTACCCATCTGATATGAAGGGAGGATCTGGGTTACCCTCAAGTAGCATGGAGGACTTCAATGAATTCATTAACACAAATGAATTGATGGATGTAAGACTAAAAGGAGCCAAATTTACATGGAGTAACAAGAGGATAGGAAGTTAGCTGATTCAAGAAAGGTTGGACAAGTTTTTTTATCCAAGGAAGCTACAACAATGTTTGGGGATTCAACGTTACAAGCCCTTCCTAAATGCGCTTCAGACCATAATCTTATTCTATGGGAGGCATTTTAGGCTAACTCCTTTAAAAATCCATTCAGATTTCTTTCAATGTGGGTTAAACATCCGGACTTCAAGAAACAAATAGAGGAATGGTGGCAGCAACCTATCTAGGGAAGTGCTTCCTTCAAACTATCTCAAAAACTTAAGATGGTGAAAAACAACCTTAGAATATGGAATAAAGAAGTCTTTGGAAATATTTTTGAGAATAAGAGAGCAATGGGGGAAAAACTGAGAATAATAGAAAGCAAAATCCAAAATGGAACCTATGATGAGGTGACAAGGACTGAAGAGAAGGAAACCCTTTATGAGTTTTATAATATTTTAGCTTGTGAAGAGATGTATTAGAGGCAAAAATCAAGGGCATTATGGCTAAAGGAAGGGGACTCTAATTCAAATTTTTTCCATGTTACCACATTGAGAAATAGAAGCAACAATAATATTAGAAATTTAACTAAGGTGGATGGATCCTCAACTCAAAACATTCAGGAGATCAAGGACGAGGCTATTAATTTTTTCAATTCATTATTGGGTGAAGAATGGGCCTATAATGCCCAAGCAAAGGACTCCCTCCTTCAATTCATTCCACAACTCATTGATGAAATGATTAACGAGTCTCTTATAGTAGATTTTTTAGACGAAGAGATCAAGGAGGCTTTGTTTAACATGGATCCTGACAAAGCTCCTGGGCCGGATGGGTTTTCACCATGATTTTTCCAAGTTTGTTGGGATATTGTTGGAGCAGAAGTTATTGCTACAATCAAGGAGTTCCAAAGTTCAAATCATATTCCAAGGGGTTTTAATTCAAATTTCATTGCTTTGATCCCTAAAATCCCCAACCCCAAGACTATGGTTGACTTTAGGTCGGTTAGCCTATGTAATATATCCTATAAAATTTTGTCCAAAGTTTTAGCCAACCGTTTGAAGAAAGTTCTACCGGTTATCATTGATCCAAGTCAAGGAAGTTCTATACAAGGAAGATCAATCTTAGATGGAGTTATTACTATTCATGAGGCTCTTCATATAGTCGCTCAGACCAAAAAAGTAGTCATGGCTTTAAAATTATACATGAACAAAGCTTATGACAGGATAAATTGGGAATTCCTAGAGGCAGTTTTATTAAAATCTAGCTTCAACATGAAATGAGAAAAGTTAATAAGAGAGTGTGTTTCTAAGCCTTGTTTTTCAGTTTTGGTTAATGGGTCTACTACAAGTTTTTTTCAAAGCAAATGTGGTCTAAGACAAGGAGATCCCATAAGTCCTATGATGTTCATCATTGTAGTTGAGGCCTTGGGAAGAACCATTAAGGCAACAACGGTAGCTGGACTCATATCAGGTATCAAGGCCACATCGCTAACTACCTTGGTGACACATCAACAATTTGTTGATGATACATTGCTACTGACTTTGGCTTCTGTGGTTGAGGTAAGAAGGATTAAAAATATTCTCATAATGTATGAAGAAGTGGCTGGATAGAAAGTGAATTTTGATAAGAGCAAACTTTATTTCATCAATACCCCCATTCCTAGGAAAAACAACATAGCAAGGATCATGGAATGTCAAATTGCATCCCTTCCCACATCTTATTTAGGTCTTCCCCTATTTACGGGAAAACCTGAAGGATCAATGTGGAACATAGTTCTAGAGAGGATCCAAAAAAAGCTAGCAGGTTGGAAAGGACATCTATTATCTCAAGTAGGCAAAGCAATTTTAACTATGGCTTCACTTCAAAGTATACCCATTTACTTCCTATCAGTATTCAAAGCTCCCAGCAAGGTGTATCACAAAATTGAGCAACTTCAAAAAAAAATTCTCTAATCAGGGACTGAGGATAAGAAAATGATCCATTTAGTAGGTTGGAACAAGGTTTGCAAACCTAAAGCTGATGGGGGGTTAGGATTGAGGATAGTTACTCATCTTAATACATCTCTATTAGCCAAACAAGCATGGTGGTTATTGACTAAGGTCGATAATGAATGGACTGCCATAGTTAGGAGGAAATACCTCCAAGGTGTGAACTTCCTTAATGACAACTTAGCAAGTAGGGGGTCTGATTTTTGGAAGGCAATCCTCACGAGCAGGGATCTTGTCAAGAAAGGTCTTAGATGGATTCTAGGAAATGGGTAAACAATAGACTTTTGGAAAGATCAGTGGGTGTGAGTCGAGGAGTTATCCTAGAATCCTCGTTTGGCTAGGATTCAAGAGCATATGGAGCAACATATTGGGAAGAAGGTTGTAAATTATATGTGGCAAGATATAAATATCAATAGGTGGAAACACATCATAGTATAGGGTTTTGAAGCGGAGTCTGAAGAGCTTTATAAAATTTTAACTCAGCAAAGTATTCCCTCTGGAGAGGATGAAGATCACATTGTTTGGGCTAATACTGAAAGTGGTCACTTCACAGTTAATTCTACCTATAATTTGCTTCTCAATGTGGAATGTCAACAATTTCAATCGAGTTTGGTTTGGATCAAAGACTTAATTCCTAAAATATCATTTTTTTCATGGCTGGTGATTCAAGGAAAAATCCTCATTATGGACAATATGTTTTCCAAAGGTATGGTTATTTCTAACAGTTGGTACATGTGCAGGGCAGGATGGGAGACAACCCAACACTTGTTTCTGGAGTGTCCGATAGTGGATTCCATCCTGGATGAACTTTTCCAAGCCTTTAGGATCTCGTGGGTTAAGCCTATTCTTATATCCAAAGTGTTCCATCAATGGCCTCAACCCTTTGTTAGCCTAAAACTTAAGTACCTATGCAAAAAATTTTGGCATCATTTTCTTTGGCAAATTTGGCTAGAAAGGAACCATAGAGCCTTTAAGGATACCATTCACAACCCAAAAACCATCCTCAACGGGATTATTGTCTTTGTGAAAGAAAACCTTAGCACCTTAGTGGATGAGAACCACTCAATTCTTCCCCAAGAAAAACAATTAGCTCCTTAGGTATTGAGGAAAAACCAATCCCAGAAATAGGATTTCTTGGGAGCCACCCCCCAGGGTTGGTTTAAACTAAATTTTTATGGTGCAACCAAGGAGAACCTAGGAAGAGTTGGAGTTGGAGGAATAATCAAGGATCATCAAGGAAATCTGGTCAAGGCCTTCATTGAACCATTGGGAATTAGAACTAATAACAAAGTAGAAGCTAGAGCCCTTTGGAGAGGGTTGCAAGTAGCCCAAGCACCTCAAGGTAACTTGATGATTGAAGGTGATTCTATGAACATCATCAACTTTGTTAACCAATGGCAAAAAACCTCCATGGAGAATCGAGGGAGTCATCCATGAAGTGAGGATCCTTTTTGTGGAAAGATAGAATAGGAGGGCTCGTCACGTGTACCATGAGGCCAACAGGTCAACTAAAAAATTAGCCAACATAGGTGTTGATGTTGGTAGTTTGGTGACATGGACACAAGGTGTGCCACGTGAAGTGGAAAACATTATTAGTCATGAAAAGAAACCTAACCGTTAAGGAGAGATATGAATGGGTGTTCTTTCCCCATGGAGCTGTTAATAACTATGGGTTTTCCCTCTAAATCATACCAAATTGGAAATGAAGGTAACAGGGTGTAAGCCTTGGAATATTTCGATAGAGAATAGGAAATGGGCAAGCAATAGGTTTTACAAGTGCAAAGTTCCAAACTTCAATTCTTGTCAATGTAAGTAATGTTTACAGTTATGTTTAGGTATGGGTGTGCTTTGTTAGTAAGGTGTTGTAGGGGATTCAACACAATTTATGGTAAGAAAGTTTCAAGGATGACTAGGATCTACAATCTCAGCAGAAGGCTAGATATTGTAATAGGTTTTGGGTTAACCTGCAAAACCCGGTAATTAATGAAGAATTTTATTTACCAAAAAAAAAATCCTTTAACTTGAAGTAGTTTAGACATATTCTATCCAAAATTCGTTTAACCTCTAGAACATATAGAGAATGATGTACTCTATCAAAACTCAATATGTTCTACTCAATCATTAAGTCTGTCACTTCCACATGTCTTACTTTTATTGCTCTTTTAAAGATAGATTCAATCTAGCACATGACACCTATCTTTCTGATCTACACTCTTGCTTTCACAAATCTATTTTCTAATGTTTGCACATTCACTTTTAATATCACTCAAAACCAATGCTCAAGAAGTTTCACTCAATCATTCAACCAATGAAACACAACTTGCTCACAAACCCTAAACAAGTGTTTTCATACTTCTTCAAACAAAGAGCACAATGTGGGTCTCAAACCCTAACTCAAATAATTCTCAATATCTATCTCAAATGTTCTCTAAACATTCAACAATGAAGCATATAAGAGTCACTCAAATATTTCCAACAATGCTTATCAAACAATCCTTTTCACTCCACCTTATATTTCACAACATTCATTCCAACATTTCAAACAAAATATGATGTGCCCATACCTCTTTGCTTTGATGGAGATATGTCTTCAAAACCTGTCTTACTTACAACCAAATCCTTTTGTGCCAATTCAAGGTTAGATAGCAACAGTCTATCTCAAAATCTCCACATGGATATTCACCTCAACAAATATTTCACCATACAAAGATTTATAAAATGCCAAACCACTTATACACCTTATTACTCCTATCTTTGCCAATAAATTTCATCAACAAGAGTTACCAATCACATAAACAAAATTCTCACATACACCTTATATCTCCTTCTTTAAAAATAAAGCACTTAAATAAATTCAAAACATTACTTACTAACCCTTATGACTCCCAACTAAGAGCATACACAATAATATTTATTCAACCCTCATAAATTTCAAATCATGGCAGTAAAAAAACTTTATTCAAACCTTATAACTCCCAACTATGGAAAATACACATACCTTAATCAAAAATTAAAGCTTCCACAATTGTTGCCATCATCGCTCGAACCCGTGACCTCCTGGCCCCATGCATGCCCTAACACAAGGGCCACCACCACGTGGGCTATGCTACCCATGTGAATCAAGGAGCATGCGCTCCTTAATATCCTTCTCCATCGGTATGAAAGTCAAAAATTCTATACCCAAAAGAAACCTCCATGTAGATCGAACTCCGCACCTTGCTGCTCCCAACGTGTTGTGCAAGCCAAGCTTGCCAGCTCGGTTGCCACCTCACTTCGATGGGGACAAGCCCCTTCCACCATTTGACCTACTGCTTGCTCTGAAAAGCATGAAAACCTGTGACTATCTCCCTCTACCATGTGTGAGAATTAATCGTGCAAGGCTATTACTTCGAGGGATTTTCTCATTCAAATTGCACCAAGGCTTAGGCTAAACCTTAGCCTTATTAATACACATGCCCAACTTATTATTTGACGTCGACTTCCTTTTGTAATTCAAATTTTGGTATTTCAAATTATTATATTTAATTATAATAATTTAAATCCTAAAGGATTTAAATATTATAATTTAAATATTTAAAACCTTTTGGGCTTTTTCTTTTTAGGGATAACCTTGCCACCATTAATAAATATTTTAACCTTTGCCAAATTACCACCAAGGTAATTTATTGCCACCATTAATAAATATTTTAACCTTTGCCAAATTACCACCAAGGTAATTTATAAATCCTTTTTCAAATATTATGGAGAGGTATTCCTTTCTTCTTGCTGCCTTATACCTCATGTGCCATCAAGAGAAATATTCTCACAAATATTTCCATCAATTTAGGACCTCTAACCTCTTGACATTAATCAACCTTTTTGACATTAATTTCATCAAATTGGGACATCAAACCTCTTGACATCAATGACAACAAAACATGCTCAAATTTCCAACAATCTCCCCCTTTGTCATTGATGGCAACCCTTTTTTCTTTAAGCATTCCTTTTACCTTTTTCCAATTCTGCTCCCCTGAGAAACTGCTCCCCCTAACTGAATGCTCTCCCCCTAACTCAAATCTCTCCCCCTTTGACATCAATGGCAAAGGGACTCCTTTGGGGCT